>OX101748.1:4419741-6819741 GCA_944452665.1 Stenoptilia bipunctidactyla | reverse complement strand
ACTGAGTATGAGGCTAATTAATTAGGTATGTGTATGTGGCAATAGCTTTATTAACTATCTTTAGAATTCTGTATTTGATCTGTTTACCTTTGAATTTGAAAAGGCAAGTTAAGCTCTTCTTAATAGCTGTCTAGTGTTTTAGTCATTATATAAATTAATTATCAATATACAGGGTTCATTTGACAACATCTACCAAATTTTTTTTACGTAATAAGTATCATTAATAGAAACCATTTCTGCAAAAAAAGTAGTTATTTTTTTACATGGAAATTCATATTATTCACTAAAATGTTAGGCACAACATGGCCATATTATTTTCCGAATGAATACTATAAAGACTACGCGCAGTGGTACAACTTGTTTAACCGAATGAATTACAAGACAGACGTCTAAATTTTCAAAAAACAATCGTATCCTCTTGACAATAAGTGCCATTACATCGAGCAGGTAAGATACCGACATGTTCGCACGTGAACGAAACCGGCCGGCGCCGCGGCGGCGCCGTCGCAAACCCGGAAACACTTGTCTGTTGCCATGACCTTCAGTCGCTCGCGCATCCTCGGCGAAAGTGCACGCGCAGCGTGCGTAATGCAGCTGCGTTCGCGAGAGCCCGCGAAACCTGCGCCGCATGTGTTTATTAGACAGTGAGTCGTCGCTAACTATCGATAATGTTTACAAAGAGGGAATCGTTTATCAGAACGAAGCTCGAAGCCTTTCTGATTTAAAATACCAAATAGTGTGTGAATTTGACAAAGTGACACTGCAGTGCTAAATAAAGCCCATGAAAATACTTACGTTAAAACATGCTAGACTCTGCCTGGAGAAAAATGGTATGCATTTTGATCACTTATTACACAGATTAGAGCTTTAATTAATGTACATAAGTTTATTCAATCTTTTTAAATACGCCGAAGTGCAAAATGCTTCTTCTTTCTATCTATTTTTGCATTCACTTAAAAGTATTATGTTAAATTTTCTCACATTAAATCCCTCAAACCTTTTGCAATTTGCCGGTTCTAAGCCTGTAAAAGTATGAAGAAAAGATTGTACGTAACTTGTGTAGGTAAGTTTTTTTATTGCCTGTAGGTATGCATAACTACTGAACTCAAAGTGTGACCTTGCAACCTCATATCGTTAACATGTTTTGTCGCGCCGACAAAACATCTTGTAGTACTACGTCTTCGTAGTATTATTAAACGTAATCAATAAAGTGCCGCGTCATAGTATCGTATTGTGTATAGGGCATTCATCAATAACGACTATTCGTGAAACAAATGAAGGTGCCATATCTTTACTTTTTTCTACTGAGCGATACTAAAATAAAAATGCAGGTTATTCGTATTATATCAAAGTACGTAATATTTAAATTTGGCAAGGGCCTACAAAACAACCCTGTATATAAAACTGTTCCGTTACTGACTGAGTGACTGAGGTACTGAGTGACTGAGTGACTGACAGACAACGTACAGCCGTAACTACAGGGCGTAGAGAGCTGAAATTTGGAACATACATTCTTTAGGGGATGTAGGGGTGCACTAAGGAAGGAATTCCCGAAATTCCCTTGGGAACGGGAAATATAGGACTTTTTAGTTTGTATGAAAAATCTCATTGAGTGCACCGATGTGAAACTTGGTGTAAAAGTTTTTCAATGTGGGTCTGGTTGTGTTATGAAAGGAATTCCCGAAATTCCCACGGGAAAGGGAAATATACGATGTTTTAGTTTGTATGAAAAAATATTTTTCCTTAAGTGCACGGATGTGATACTTGGTATAAAGGTTCTTCAATAGGTATCTGATTGTACTATGAAAGGAATTCCCGAAATTCCCACCGGGTCAGGAAAAATAAGATATTATGTTTATGCGCGTACGAAGTTGCGGGAAAAAGCTCGTTTATTATAAAACGTTAATAAATTATTCACCCATTACGAACCGATTTTGAAACGCAAGAGTAAGACAGAGGTTTTGGTGCAGGTTTTTTTGGTGGGCGGTAGGCTGACCCCCTGTCACTGACCATCTGATGTCACATGTTCTGCCTAACCCATAAGGGATACAGGCGTGTAGTTGAAGTTATAATGTATGTATGAGTAAGCTTTAAGAAGCTTGTATTTAAGACACTAATATGGGCTTGGACTCGAACCTTTAACCTCTCATACCTTTAT
Organism: Stenoptilia bipunctidactyla; assembly: GCA_944452665.1. NCBI lineage: Eukaryota > Metazoa > Arthropoda > Insecta > Lepidoptera > Pterophoridae > Stenoptilia > Stenoptilia bipunctidactyla. The sequence goes on along the minus strand of OX101748.1, from coordinate 6,817,583 downwards.
ATAGGGTCGCCTTATAATAGTCAATTATATTTTAGTAGCAGATTAAGAGTGATGAGTGGGTCACAATTACAAGAAAACTATTTTTTTTTAAATATTTTTCATAAATTAAAATTTCAACATTCTTCTAAGTGATCAAAATTTAAGTTTGATCTGTAGTTTATGGCTACACAGCAAAGTAATAAAAACATTTCCATCTAATTGTCTGTAGTCAGAAAATTAATCTTAAATTTTAGTCGCAGAGAAGAATTTTGAAATTTTACTTTATGAAAAATATTAATTTTTTTTTCCAAATTCAGCCCCACTCGTCATTCCTAATTTTCTATTAAAATATAATTGACAATTATAGGCGGGCCCTGTATATATACTTGTCCAATACTCCAAGGAAGCCGTCAAGTACATTGTTTCTGAAATAATTGCTAACTAACAAATAAAGGTAGATATAATCTTATTTGGATCTTATCTGGATTTATTGATCTAGTTATTTATTTATCATCTAATTTAATGGATTTATTTAACATTTTTTGTGTGATGAGTTATATAATACACTGTATTTATTAGATCTTTATTTATTTATTAGGTTTCTCGTAGATGGACGTGTAACACCATAGCTTTCATGCGCACTTTCCATCAGGTGGCATGGAAGACAAACGTACTATCCTTACAATAAAAAAAATAAGTACCTTTTGTCTTAATAGCGAGAATTAAACTTGTGGCTTTTCCGATGCTAAGAAATAACTATAACTGCAACTTCAAGGGTACTGAACCTAGGACTTTTAAAACTCAGGTCAAATTACACTGCCTATCCTTCTCTTCTTTCACTGCAATAGTCTCTCTCCACATTATAATACCTCCAAATTTGTCGAACGTGACTTCAGATGGTTTTATAGCCTCTGGTGTTCTGCCTACCCCATAAGGGATACAGGCGTGAAGTTATTTATGTATGCGTTCTTTACTTCTTTTAGAAGCTATTGGACGTGGAAATAAACTGTACCATGAACACTACGCAAATGAGCAAGTTTCAAAAGCGTCTAGCCTCTAGTTTTAAAGCGTTTTTTGAGGTCTTATTTCTTTATTTTACGCTAATTACACGATTTCCGTTTAATTAAGTTAATATATCAAAATTACAATATTCTTTACTTGGTAGAGAAATTTCTATTAACTTGAAAAAGTCACAATAAAATAGTCAAATTCAGTCACATTTAAAACAAAGATACTTCCACTTCAGAAGGTCAATCGATCTTTTAAAAAGAAGTGACCAGATAATCAACGAATGCAGAGGATTAAAAAACCGACTTCACGTCAAAACTTTGGTTGAATTGAGAATGTCATCAACGTAGACATTCTCAGAAATCATACATATTTTTTCAAAAGTTTGAAATTTTCAATGAATTACTCAACCGATTTCGATGAAATTTAAATGGGACCAACTATGAAGTATCCTCTAAGATATGAAACAACAATTTTCAAAATCAATTCATAATTGTCCGAAATATCGTGTAAGAAAGACACAAAAAAAACATACAGACGAATTGAGAACCTCCTCCTTTTTTGGAAGTCGGTTAAAAAACAGTAATCATCTTTTCATAACAGTTTATAACCAAGGACGTCTATCTGCAATGTATACATTTAATAATTTCAACAAGTGACTTTGAGTAACCTTTACTGCTGAAGTATTAGCAATACCCCTCCAATTTGGTTGCAACAGCGCTTTGGACTTGACTGTACGATTTTCCTAAGATATCAGTACAGTGCAGTCGCGAAGAAAATGCGGTGGTTACCTCTCATAGTTTTGTGTGTTAGTGTAGTGAGGAGCCAAAATGTTACGGAAGAAGCGATTAAAGGTAGGTTTTTTTTTTTAAATTTTTGTTTCGTTTTTGGACTGGACTTCTAGTAGTTTAGTGAGTGAAAAGTGTGGATTTTAAATCTTACGAACTATGATAATACAAAATTGAAGTAGATTTTTTTGTAAAGTTTTATTATTAATATTGATGAATGGTTTTTAATTTTTTTTAATTATGACTGTGAGGATTTAAATAATTTTCAGTGGAAGATAATATTGGTGTTGCTGTTTATAAAATGTGTGTTTAGATTTTAGAAATTGACTGCATTTAGTGCCTTAACACTATTAACATTACTCGTCGTTATTTCGAGGTTTTGCTGTTTTGTTGATATCAAAAGAAGGCTTTTTACTGTTGAGTATTAAGTTTTGTATAGGTAATAGGCTGAATTTTGTTTCTTTGTGAAATTGAAATTACTCAGTTACATAACTTAATATATTTCTAAAATTGAAATCAATTAGGTTATTAAATATATTATTATCATAAACTATCTCTTTAGCGCTGTTTCAACCGCACAATTTTGAATCTCGGGATTTTAATTAGCCTATGTGTTATTCCAGATTATACACTATTACTATGCCATTTCATCGAAATCCATTGAGGTTTTCTGCCATGATCAAGGAACAAACATCCATACATCCATACCTACATCAATACTTATAAACTTTCACATTTATAATATTACTAAGGTACTTTATGAGTTTTAAAAACAATTTTTAATCAATTATCAATATACAAAAACTGTTCCGTTACTGACTGAGTGACTGATAGACAACGTACAGTCGTTACTACTGGGCATAGAGAGCTGAAATTTGGAACATACATTTTTTAGGGGATCTAGGGGTGGACTAAGGAAGGAATTCCTGAAATTCCCACGGGAACGGGAATTATTGGAGTTTTTAGTTTGTATGAAAAACCTTATTCCTTGAGTGCACGGATATGATACTTGGCATAAAAGTTCTTCAAAAAGAGACTGGTTGTGTTATAAAAGGAATTCCCGAAATTCTTACGGGAACAGGAAATATATGATGTTTTAGTTTGTATGATAAAATCTTATTCTTTGAGTGCGCGGATGTGATACTTGGTATAAAGGTTCCTCAATAAGTGTCTGTTTGTATAATGGAAGGAATTCCCGGAATTTCTACGGGAACGGAAAATAGGACTTTTGAGTTTATGCGTGTACGAAGTCGCGGGCAAACAAACCCATAAGTAATGACTTCATCCGTTTGCGTCGGTCAACTTTTAACCCTAAACTTATAATACACTTTGAGGCTGCAAACTGGACGGCAGCAACAGCAACAGCGGCGCGGGCGGCGACGCAGGGAATCTGGGCCGTTCTTGACGCCAGCGGGCAGCAGAGCGATTTGTCGCGGTTTCATACAAACTCCATACTATCTTGTCGCGGAAATCACTGCCCTCGCCGCTGTCTCTGTCGCTGCCGTCCAGTTTGCAGCCTAAGACCTCACAGCGAAATTTAGTGCCCAGACCTCAGTCTAGATCTAGTCATTCATTAAACTGACTCATCTAGGACTTGAACCCTGGAACTCTCACACCGGCATACATACGACCAATGTACCACAGAGGCCATTTAAAATATGATTTAATTCGTACATTTTGTAATACTTTGAAAGCATTACAAAAGTTTATACTTAATAGAAATAAAACTGCAACGTTATGCAATATTTACAAATCGTCACATTATTCAAATACCTACTTAAAATTTCGCGGTCTAAAAAGTATGAAGTTAATATTATTACATAAATAGGAGGATCAGACAATCGTTATAATACTAGGGCCTCTCAGTACTTATTGCAGACTTACAAACACCATACCGCTGCATTTAGGGGCAGTTTCCGATATCGGGCTACTTACTGTTGGAACAACCTACCCCCACCTTTACGACGTCCTATGACAAAAAATACCTTCAATAAAAAATATAAATTGTTTTTATTAAATAAACAGCGTGTTCCACAGTAACGAAAGTGGCTCGATGTTTATTTATTTTTTTATTGTAGCGGTTGTGTGTTTGGGAGGTTTGATTTTGTGTTTGATTTGTAATATATGTATTATTTTTGTCAATTATTTATGTATAAATTTGTCTTTATATGTTATGATTTATCACTATATTATATTATATTAATTTCTTTATTAATTTTTTACATTTATTATTTAATTTTTCTGAGGACAGTCACCAAATATTAGGACACAACTGAAAATCAGCGCTTTTTTGCCGTACGCAATAAAGCACATGCTGAGTTGTGTGCCTTTGTTTCAGCAGTATTCTATATTAAATTTATTATTATTATTTTTTATTTGACAAGCTCTTGTTTATTTTAAGTTTTTTTTGATATATGTATTTTGGTACACTTTTTTTTTTACTGTATGTTCTTTTTTTATTATTGTTACTTTTATGTGTAAATACTGCCGTCACAATAAACCGATTTTTACTTTTTTACTTTTACTAAATACATACATAACGTCACACCTGTATCCCTTATGGGGTAGGCAGAACACCAGAGGTTACAAGGCCATTTGATGTCACGTTTGATAAATTTGGAGGTATTATAAAGATGGAGGGAGACTATTGTAGTGACAGGAGGTCAGCCTATCGCCCACAAAAACCCCTTTAAAACCACTGTCTCTTAACTGACTTTTACAGTATGCCCGGGAAGAGAAGCAGCTGGCACATTCTACGTTTTTCTTTCGCTCCCAGTCCAGCATGAAAGCAATATTTTATGTTTGTTAATATAATTCTCATCCAAAATTGTGCTATACAAACTATTTAATATTAATGACAGAAGCAAATAAGATATTCATATTGATGTCAGGACGATAGCCGTATCGTATAAATAATCTTATCTATACTAATATTATAAAGAGGAAACCTTTGTATTTTTGTATGTTTGTATTGAATAGGGTAACAAAAACTACTGGTTTATTCCATTCTTGTCTAAATACTCTGGTACCAGTTTATCATGTTCGTATTGTGCATCCAAAGCTCAAAGCACCTACTATAAGCAATTTGCTTGTGGCATGATATAGGCTTTCACAATTAGCTGTCTCGTGTTTGTGTTTTTTTTCATGCGGTGATCAATTTGTACTGAAAAAGAGTGCCAAAAGCTTTTTTCCGCCGGCTTTTTTGTCTCTTGGTCTACTGTAATATCTTATTCAATAACCATTAACAACTAGTTAAAGCCGAAATATATGATGACGTCATTAAGTGAATTATAAATTTCCTAAGATGAATAAAACTTTTTTGTTTTTATTTTAGATTGGAGTCTTTTGTGGTAGCGCAGGGGAAGTCATTTGCAATCATTTAAGCAAATACAAGAGTGTGCCATTTTTGAAATATTCGGATGCACGAACATGCACTTTTACTCCTTCAAACATCAATTGTAAAAAAACTAATAGTTCAATTTTGATTTTCTTTTCAATTTTGGATAGATTTTTATTTAATTACTAATAAACAATACTTAAGAAAATTGCTTCAAAGTGATTCCTAAGAAAAACTACAGGACGTCTAATAAAATAAAAATAAAATTTTTAGGGAAACATTTGCGCCGGCGTCATTTGTAAATTCTGCATCAGACTGAGCACAAGAAACAACTATTAGGGTATTTTGAGGCTGATCAGTTCAAATGCTTTCATGCTGGACTGGGAACGAAATAAAAACCTCGAATATACCACTTGCTTCTCTTCCCGGGCATACTGTAAGAGTCAGTTAAGGGATAGAGATTTTATGAGCGTTTTTGTGGGCGACAGGCTAACTCCCTGTCACTGCAATATTCTCACTCTATCATTATAATACCTCCAAACATATCAAACGTGACATCAGATGGTTTTAAAGCATCTGTTTTTCTGTCTACCCCATGAGGGATAAAGGCGTGAAGATATGTCTGTATGTCAGTTCAAAAGCCGAAGATGGGACAAAAGGGGACACAAGACTGAAGACTACAAGACTCCTATTTGCCACGTATGCAAAAAACCAGGTCTTTTCAGCTATAACTCTTGATCAAGGATACCACACAAGATACAATTGAGATACATTGAGATACAATTGAGACTGTGTGTTTGTCCAATTGTAGGTTTAGTAGATTTTTTTGTCTCATTGATATTTGTAGCAATTCGTGAAGATAATATCTCGCAACTATATGATAAGGGTGTTTAACTAATTCTTTATTCTTGTGAATCTACAAAAACCAGTCACTATAATTTTTATTTACATTTGAGGCTTCTTAGCAAATTGTTGCTAATTTATTATATGATATTATTTTCGGTGTTCATTATTTACATACACTACGTACTAAAGTAGAGGTCACAGATTTGGTCAAATACCACTAGAGCCCCGCTGCTCCAAATATTTTAAGGCAAAAGGCATTGTCCGCGACGGTGTTTTCCCCTCTTAGGCTTTCAATAGGAAAAAAAAGAATGTTCCCCGGCTATCCAATATTTTGTCTGAATAGAAGATGACATACATAGGAAATGAAGTTCGGAAAATGCACCTGACAGAATGGCCGAACAGCCCTTAGCGACCTAAAACTGTTTTAATTCTATATCATTCCTTATAACATTTTATTTTACGTATATTAATTAATATAATATTTTATGGTACGTATTACACTTGAAATATGTCAAATTTATTACAAATTAAACTGAATCTACCACCATTACGGAGTCTCGATCTGTTGAGGGGATGTGGCAAGAACAATACTTTATAAAATAAATGGAAACCAATGGACATACTTGGTACATCAATATACACTCATTAAGGGCCGTAAGACCTACAGGTCACTGTTGACATAAGCGAAGGTTTAATTTGAATCGTCATTAATCATTAACTTCTTATAAGGAAGATTGAAAATGCACATCACATTTAATTAACTACAAGCTTTTGATCGCTGCTTTTCTTTCATATTTCAAGTTGAAGGCATTGCATTATACAACATGTAACATAATGAAGAGATAATACTTAAGGAAATTGTATGTTTGGTGATGTAGTTTATAAGTAACTCTAAATAAATTGGTAATCCTTACGGTTCGGCCGAAAAACAAGTTCAAAGTTTACTAAGTGTCATCCCTAAAAACAGCTGTAGCTTTAGATGAAATCTATTCGATAACCGATGGCGTAAAAAAAAAGTGATGGGTTACTAAGACATATACTATAAGGTCACTGACTGCGGCACAACTGGCACAAGTCTTGTTTTAGCTTATTAGGTTAACTAAGGTTGTTAAAAATATTTTTTGTAAAATAATTAAATAAATTTGTATGAAAATCTATACCAGCACTGATCATGCTAATTCTTTTGTTGTATATTGTACGTATGGTATAGAAGCTAACCCTTCAGTGTTATCTCTCCATTTTGTTACACGTTGTATAGATCAGGTCGAACATGTATGTATGGCTGCAAGATGTGTAAAAACATAACAAAAACAAAAAACCTACGCGAAGCGTCTCGTACCAACTTCACAGTGGACTTCATGTGTGTCGAGATCTCTCCCTAGGTTTCTGACAAGGCTTCCTATTTCTACCAACATATTAACCATGGATATTCAGAAGCCAATTGGGCGCCTTGAAAATTCTGACATCCACCAACCAGCACTGGGCCAGCTTGGTCGGATTACTGCCTAAACCTCTTCGTCACCTAGAGGAGAGACTCATAGCAGTGGGCTCAATACACAGTTGTGATGATCAACCAAGGAATAGTTGTATACTGAAAGGGAAATAATTAGAAGGAATCAAAACACGTGTCCAGATTTTTGCCTGCTTTCATTTAATATAATATCATAAAATCCAAAATATCTAATATATAAAATTCTCGTGTCACAGATTTCGTTGCCATACTCCTCCGAAACGGCTTGACCGATTTTGATGAAATTTTTTGTGCTTATCCGGTATCTATGAGAATCGGCCAACATCTATTTTTTTTTTATTTATATGGCAAAACAACAAGTCACAGTGGACTTCATGTGTGTCGAGATCTCTCCCTAGGTTTCTGACAAGGCTTCCTATTTCTACCAACATATTAACCATGGATATTCAGAAGCCAATTGGGCGCCTTGAAAATTCTGACATCCACCAACCAGCACTGGGCCAGCTTGGTCGGATTACTGCCTAAACCTCTTCGTCACCTAGAGGAGAGACTCATAGCAGTGGGCTCAATACACAGTTGTGATGATCAACCAAGGAATAGTTGTATACTGAAAGGGAAATAATTAGAAGGAATCAAAACACGTGTCCAGATTTTTGCCTGCTTTCATTTAATATAATATCATAAAATCCAAAATATCTAATATATAAAATTCTCGTGTCACAGATTTCGTTGCCATACTCCTCCGAAACGGCTTGACCGATTTTGATGAAATTTTTTGTGCTTATCCGGTATCTATGAGAATCGGCCAACATCTATTTTTTTTTTTATTTATATGGCAAAACAACGTTTGCCGGGTCAGCTAGTGATATCATAAAATTCCATGCAAAAGGAGTTTTTCGAATCGGACCAGTAATTCCTGAGATTCGCGCGTCCAACCAAACAAACAAACAAACTCTTGAGCTTTATACATATATTATTAGTATAGATATAGACATAGGCAGATATGAGTTTACACGACAAAGACGTAAATAATAATAATAATAATAATAATATAATTCAGTTATAAGCATCATGTCTTAGCCAAAAGCTCGCATAGATGTTCCATCTTTAACCCTTAGTCTTTTTGACTAAGGTGAATGTAAAGCATAAACACATAATAATAATAATAATAATAATAATATTCATTTATTAAAATATCTCATTATCTCATTTGTTTTTTCATATCACCTTAAAGTAAATTATCAAAGCAGCTATTAAAGTATGCTTGTCTTATATTTGATTAATTGTAGGTATCTTCCTATTGCTGTTTTAGCTTTAAAATTATTAATAAATAAAATCATAATAATAAATTTATTTATTTCTCCCACAATAATATTTTACTTACACAATACTATAATTAAAAACTACCTGGTGGATTGAAAAGTTCGCGGCCTAGTGAAGAAAACAGAATAAAGTACATACAAAAATATTTTTATTTTTCGACGTAATCTCCATTTAGCTCTATGCACTTCTTCCATCTGCTTTCCAGAGCTTCCATACCTGTTTTAAAAAAAGATTCCTCAAGGTCTTCAAAATACAGGTTAACAGCGGCTTCGACCTCTTCATTCGTTAAAAATTTCTGCCCATCGAGGTGTTTTTTCAGGTTTGGAAACAGATGAAAGTCCGAAGGTGCCAAATCAGGAGAATAAGCTGGATATGGCAACAATTTGAAACCACAATCACGAATTTTAGCCATAGACTCGACAGACGTGTGGACTCGGGCGTTGTCCTGGTGAAACAACACTTTCTTTCTCAGTAATCCTGGGCGTTTCTGTTTAATTTCTTCACGTAAACGGCGCAGAAGGGTGCTATAGTACGCAGAGTTTATTGTTTCGCCTTTTGGAAGGTAGTCCACCATAATGACACCCTTAGCATCCCAAAAAACCGATGCCATCACCTTGCCAGCCGACAGAATTGCCTTTGCTTTTTTCAGAGTTGGTTCACCTGATTTTTTCCATTGTTTGGATTGTTGTTTTGATTCTGGGGTATAGTGGTGAACCCAGGTTTCATCCATTGTCACAAATCTGTCAAGAAAACCTTGTGGATCAGCCTCGAACATCTCCAAACAGTCGCGAGAAATCGTGAGTCGAATTCGCTTTTGCTCTACTGAAAGAAATCTGGGGACCCACCTAGCCGAAACCTTAGAAAAGCCGAGTTCATGGACAATGATGTTTTGCGTTCGTTCATATGAGATGCCTATAGTGTCTGCAATTTCTCTGATAGTCAATCTACGGTCTTTCAATATGAGATCACACACTTTATTGATGTTTTCTTCGGTCGTAGACGTCATTGGCCTGCCGGAGCGAGGGTCATCTTCGATGTTCTCTCGTCCACGTTTAAATTCTGCAACCCATTTTTTCACAGTGGTATAAGTCGAGGCAGATTCCCCTAATGTTGTTTGCATGTCATCATGGATCTCCTTTGGTGTTAATCTTTTTTTAAACAAATATTTAATCACAGCACGTTGTTCAAATTTCTCCATTAGTGAAAATTTGTTCTACACACGTATTTATATTGTTCGTAAAATTTTATTTAAACAAGATATCAAATTGAAAATTCGCGGGCTGACAATTGAATAGTGACAGTTCAAAATGACGGCAGAAAAAATAACAAATGTTTTTTTTTTAATGGCCAGGCCGCGAACTTTTCAACCAATGTAGTGTATTATAAGAGGTAATCCAATTTAGGTTTTGAAGTGGGAGACTGGTGCCCCATTTAGTTTTCCCTGTACTAGGGGATCACCAGGCTCTTCCCTCGTGCCAAGTTCACGATACCATAGTTCTTAAACTAAGACTAAACAATGACTAACTATTATGCTACATTAAGTTTATTTTACATTACGTTGACAGGAGATTTTTTCTTTAAAGCTAAATGTGTGCTATTTATTTGGAGTGTGTATATGAGTATGTGTGTGAGAGATGTCTGTATGTGTATGGGGTATTGTATTTCAGTCATATAATACATAAATCGTTATCGATAAAAAGTATTACCAAAAATGTAGCACCAAATAGAATACCTAATAGAAAATTGTAATTAACTTAAAATTTTGTTATGAAGTAGATTTATACATCAGCAGGCCTATTATGGATCTCAAAACCATGCGATGATATGAAATAGTTTTGACGTTAAGGCCGCTCAACATTCTCGCGAGAATCTCCCGAGAAAGCCATACTCGTATTCTACTCAATTTCTCTCATTTTTCTCTACTTTTTGTGGGTTTTGGGGTTTGTGGGGAGTTTGGAGTTTTGTGTAGGAGTCACGATCGCATGTTTCTCAGTAACAAGCGAGCCGCCGATTTAAACGGTTAAACGAGTATATCTCAGCGATGCGCGTCTGCGAATTATCATATTAGTCGAATAAACTACTAATACTGACTTGAATATTCGACTTGAACGATAGTAATATACAAACGTCCTGAGTCGAATGATACTTCTAATATTCGTAATTACTAACGATGGTTAACCTCAATATGGCCGACTGACCTTGAAAGAAAGCATTAGAATGGTTAGTTGAATGACTGAATGCATTGACAGGCAGCTTGTGTCCGCTGTTTCACCCGCATAACTCCCTTTAGAGAGAGAGAGTTTTGAAGTAACTCGTAATAGATTTTAAGAGTTTTTGTTAATTTTTTTATATTGTTAGTATTGAAAATGGTCCAGGAAGATAAAAATAAATATTTAATATGTTTCATTTACTAACAAATAAAGATAAATTGTGATAAAAACATATTGATCTCAAGGCTTTATATTCTATGTATGAAGATAATTATATTAACGACTCGCGAGATTCTCGCGAGAATGTGGAGCGGCCTTAAAACTTATCCTACGATCATTATTTGGTATACCATGTAAATTGAATACAATAACCCCCATATATAATAATTAAGTATTTATTTATGAAAGCAAACGAAATGGAAGAACACAAATGAAATCAAGAAACCAACATATCATAGAGGTGGGTGCGATCTCACCTTTTTCAATTGACGTTTTTAAGTCATAGACGATGATTGAAACTTGATTGATGATTGAATTTTAAAAGGTAATGCAACGCCTCTTGCATGCAAATGTAAAGGGACTTCGTTTATTCTTTATGTCACAATTGTTGATCATTGTATCATAGAAATCTTGTTTATTATGTCATGTCATGCAAGAACCGTAATAGGCCTGCAGAAGTATTATTTTATAGATCACTTAATTGAATTGCGTAAAATATTCACTCACGTTTCATATTTTTTTATTATTTTAAAAATATGATGGTATCTATATTAATACCTATGTTGGTAAAAATATGCTCAACAACCACTTTGGTGATGGGGTAAACCTATCTGCCTCAAGCGTCAGTGGGTGCGGGTTCGATTCCCGACCGGAACGAAAAAAAAATGTTTCGGGTCTGGGCGTTTATTTATATAAGTATTTATATTCTAGGTTAAAATATCCCTAGTTCGCTGCATGGTATCCCATATCACAAGCTCTGCTTTGTTTGGGGCCATCTAGTTGGTGTGTTTTTTCGGGGATTTTATTTATATTTATTTATATAAGTTTAGTTTCTTATAAAAAATATGTACACATACAATTTATCCCTTACCCATCTAGTATTCATAACGCAAGTTCTTTTGGACTAGATAATGTGGTGTGATTGATACAAATTTATTTCTTTACTAGCTATTGCGTGCTGTTTACCCGCGAAATTTCGAATCCCGCGGGAAATACGGGGTAAAAAGTAGCCTATGTGCTATTCCAGACTGTACACTATCACTATGCCAAATTTCATCCAATTCCGTTAAGCCGTTCTCGCGTGATTGACGAGTAAACATCCATACATTTGACGACCGGCTGGTGGAGCGGTAACATACATTGCCTTCTATGGCAGAGGTCCTGGGTTCGAATCCCGGCGGCGGCGGATATCGGTGTGATGAACACAGATATTAGTCGTCAAGTCATGGATGTTTATATGTTTATTTAAGTTTATATAAAAATATGTATTTATTCAATATGTATGTTTATTTATTTCTTAAGTATATCTGTTATCTACGAGTAGTATCCATAATACAAGTTCTTTAAGAAACTTAATTTGGGCTAGATAATGTTGTGTGAGTGTCAGAAATATTTATTTATTATTTATTTATATTTATACATCCAGACTTCCATACATCCAAACTTTCACATTTATAATATAAGTAACAAATAATACGATTTTCCTTTTGAAATGCGACTACAAATAAGAAACCTATGACGTAGTGAAATATCAGTTGCACAGGTTCTAAGCAACTCCTATTACAAGTATAGCCGATACCTAAGTAAGTACTAGATATTTTGTAACTAACCGGAATACACAGCCTTGTTAAGGATTACTAACCTAGTGTGGCGAAAATGGAATGTTGCAGTTTTTTAAGTCTAGTGTAAAGAAAACAAATTAATAAATATTCGTTAAAAATGCTTTATTTTTTTTATAAGAGAATAATCCCGCGTTTAAACTTAGGTCTCGCGTATCGTTTAAGCACAGGAGGCGCGTCGCGCGGGGAATCATGCGTTTTACTGTGAAACCATCCGCTGGTTAAGAGTAAAGCCGGTGACACGGTAATATTATCTTTACAGTATTTCAACTTAATACAAACTCGAACTATACCTACGCGGATCGATCTCAGCATGCGGCCTGTCGCGAATGTATGGTTACCGATATAATTTTTGATTTAGCTTTATATTAGAATCCAGATTTTTTATAGTTTAAAAATTTAATTATAAATAATTTCGTATTCTTAGTCGAGAAGCAAGTATGTTTCGGTCGCTCATTTATAAGATCGATTTGTTATTCAAACGTAAACATGGTATTTTGACACAAAACGCATTTTTGTTGAACACGTCGTATTCAAGGATATTTCCAATCACAAAACTAAATGGAAGTAAACACAAAGTAGGCTCATGTTATGCAATATTTAGGCAATTATTTCAAAGATACGGCTGAGTTGACTTACTGTATAGATAACATTACCGTGCCAGCAATGTGACTAAAACGCGCGAAGTCGCGCGCGACGCTTCGGCTTTGCTTAAACGGCCTTAATCACACCTGATGGTAAATGAAAATAAGGTCAAACATGACAGCCCATGGGTTCAGGAATGATGGTTTCTCTTTGCTGAAGCTTTTTTTTTTTGTTTTTCCGCCAAGGAAAATCGTTTGGCACCCACTAAAACAAGCTTTACCCAGTAAAGCAAGCTTTAGCGGGCCTTGATTAAGGCTAGTGGCCTTCGTTGGAACGACAGCCAATTGGAGCGAGAGGCTGCGTAGTGAGCGGCGTCCAGACGGCTGCCACCAAAAGGAACTGAAAGCGAGAAAATCAAAACTAAGATTAGCAGAAATGACAAAGCTGAAACTAAGAGATTATCTAGAGTGATAAGACTCACTCTGAGATAGGAATGCTGGAAAGAAGGACTGCGTTTAGAAACGTTGAGCTTGCTGGAGTTTCCTAATAAGGGGAGCGAACTTGGTTAAGACCGGAAGAGCACCGTTGAAACCCTCTGGGCTGGCGTCGAGAGCGGCGCCGAAAGCCAGGATCTCGTCGATGGGAGCGAGCTGGATCCAGAACGCCATGCGGTCTTGAGACCCTTTTGCGTTCTGGCACTGGGAAGCCGATTTGGCGGCCGGTTGCGATTGAGTCGCAACCCGGCTGCGCTGACCTGAAACGATAGGAGTAAAGGCCTTGGGGGCCTTTGAACTGACTGGAGGAGCGTCCGAGCTAGGCTGCGGTCGCTCTCTCCAGTTCACGATGGGCTTCACGGTAGCCCTGGCAGCACGCGGTGCCTTGGGGCAGCCGCGAAAGTTTGCTGTGTGGCCTGACTGGCCGCACAAGACGCAGGACGGAGCGGTGGGCGATTCGGGAGTGCGAGAGCACTCCTTAGTCCCATGCGGATCTAGGCACTTGACGCACCTAGGGGAAGCAAAACAGTTTGCCGCCGCATGACCATACAGTTGGCAGCGGTGGCACTGACCTGGGAACCCACGCTTGTGTGGTGCTTCGACGCGGATGTTGGACAGACCGCACACGGAGAGCTTGCCTCTGAAAATGGACTGCCCTTGCGAGCTCCTCGCTAGGATTACTAGCGCTAGTGGGAACTGCTTACCTCGGCGGCTGTGCATTTTGTGCACAGATTCGACGGGGAAGCCTTGAGAAGACAAGTCCTCTTGGATTTGCTCGTTCGAGAGTTCGAACGGCACGTTCCTGAGAACAGCACGAATCTTACGCTCCTCAGCTGTCAGCAAGAAGCCGAGTGAAATTCCTGAAATCAGAAATTGAGCAGACAACGACCTTAATAGAGTCACCCACATTGGATGCCTTACTATACTGGATCTTCGGGGTGTGCGTTCCGCAGAGAGCTGAGACCTCGGTCCAGCGGCTCTTGTCCCGTAGGAAGACGGGGGGCGGAGACTTGACTTTCGGCGGAGCCAAGTCTGTTTGCGACGCAGGCTGTGACGCCGGGATTGCTGAAACAAAAGGCGCAGGAGCAGACGCTGGTGCGACATTTTGCGGAGCAGGAACAGCGGCTGGAGCAGCTGAAACGGATGGAGATAAAGTCGAAGAAGCATCTTGCTTCTTCTTCTTCTTTGATTTTGATTTTTTGCGAACCTCGGTGAACGGAGCAGGAGATTCTGGAACTAAGAGAGCGGAGTCGGAATCGCTACCCGGCGGGGTAGTTTTCCGTTTGCATGCGGAAGAATCGACCGACATGAAATCTGACATAGTATTGACATACTCGTCATCTGGGGACGCCGGAGGATCTGTTGGGAAACTAAGAGAAGGCGGAGTGGCCGGGAGGGACGCGGTGGAGGCCTGAGTGGCCGGGAGGGACGCGGGTTGTGCCTGAGGGGCTGATGAGATTAGTTACGCAACCACTGACATTAACTGTTGTATACTATTTGTTGTTTCATTTTGGAACTGACTTACCAAATCCCGGAGTTCTTGCATTTCTCCGGGTCTAGCCCTGGATTCGTTGGGGGTCTCCATCGAACCCTAGGAACCTGAACTGTTCTGAAAGGAAGCCTATTCCTAACAAGGAACCTACTTGCCGGTGAACGGCGAAATGGCTGCACAAACTGCGCTGTAAGAGAAAACGACCTAGTACGGACCGATGAACGGCGGACGATCAGGCTTAGTTGTCACGGTATCTTCCTGACCAACGATGCTTCGGCCGGCTGCAGTCGGGTCCGCCCTGAAAAGGGCAGATGAATTAGCCCCGACACCACACAGCCTCCACAAGAGGAAACTTTCCGAAAGAGCTTAACTTGGCACCTGACCCGCACGAGTGCGGGGGAGGGAACAAGGGCAGCGCAATACGAACACTCGGGAGCGGCCGCAGACACGACCGTTCGGGAGCGAACGCAAACGGGAAGTGTGCAGTTTTTGTTGCTACAGTTTTTTATGGTAAGGACTTTTATATGAAGACGAGCTTTTTCCGCACTTAAACTACCCTTCCTAAGGGAATTGCAGAATCTCCTTCCATAATACAACCAGACACCCATTGCATAACCTTTATAGTGCACGGATATAATGCTTAGTGCATTATATCCGTGCACTCCAGGAATACGATTTTTCATACAAACTAAAAAGTCTTACATTTCCCGTTTCCATAGAAATTTCGGGAATTCCTTTCATAACACATCCGTGCACTAAAGAAATAAGATTTTTCATAAAAACCATAAAGTCCAATATTTCCCGTTAGTAATTTCGGGAATTCCTTCCTTAGTGCTCCCATCCAGTTACTCGAGGAATAAATTAATTAATTAAATCCCCAATCACACCAACTACATGGCCCAAAGTAAGCATAGCTTTTGTTATGGGATACCATGCAGCGAACTAGAAGATACATACATAAATAGATAAACACCCAGACACGGAACATTTTTGTTTTCTTGTTCCGTGCGGGGATCCAACCCGCAACACACTGGTGTCTGAGGCAGAGGTAGGTTTACCCATCGCCAAAGTGGTCATCGAATACCTATATATGTTTCGAATTTCGAAAAAAAAGTACAGTTCAAATTTCAGATGAAACATGCTGTTCTGTATACCTACCTACTATTAAAATTGTGATGAATATTACCCATTACACTCACATTTTTCATCAAGGATTTTCTTAATACGTTCATATGAAGCAAGGTACATTTGAAGCACTTGCGCAAGTAACGCATTTCGCAAGTCTAAGTGGTCAAGTTAGATTTAAGTGATGTCTTAGTACATAAATAAGCGGTAGCTTTACTAACAGTTCGTTTGCTTAAGAAATAAAAAAATAGTATCATAGTAGTAGTCTGATCTACGAAAGCTGTACAAGAAAAAGAGGCGGGACTTTAAAAAATTAAGATATGGTAACGCTGGCTTAATATTTTTGCTAACAATTCTGCTTACTATTAACGGACGACCACTTTAGCGATGGGGTAAACCTATCTGCCTCAGATGCCAGTGTGGTTGCGGGTTCGATTTCCACACGGAACAAGAAAAAAAAACGTTATATGTATTTTATATTCTAGGTTCCTTCGCTACATGGTATCTCATAACACAAGCTTTGCTTACTTTGAGGCCATGTAGTTAGTGTGATTGTCTGGAGTTTTTTTTTTGTAAGCAGTTTTTGTAATACTAAGATGTATGTGTAAATAAATAATTACCTATATAATTATTTTTGGACGTATATTCAGTATCGGTGTTGGAGGCGTATGCTGAGGATCCCTTGGACTGATTTCCGTACCAACAACTCTATCCTTAAGAAACTCAAAATCAAGGAACGTCTTTCGGCGATTGTTCATTTACGAATATTAAAATTCTTTGGCCACATATCGAGGAAGGAGCACTCTATCGAAAGACTGGTGGTGCAGGCCTTAATCCACCAAGATGGCCCAGAGCTAATTGGTGGATATAATAATTTGTCAGGATTCTGAAATAGCTTCTAACTTACCCTTTTTTTTTACTGGAGGAAAACGTGCAATCACGTCCCCGACCACCCAAGGGGGAGCGGGGCGGTGTATAACCTCCACTAAAAACCTCCAGGTGTACCTTATCCGCCATAAGTGGAGCTCACGGTACCGCCATTGGCATTACCCGTGAGTGCTTCTAACTTACCCTAAGGATTACTGTACACAAGTAATACAGCACCCGGGACCGACTGCTTAACGTGTCCTCCGAAGTACTTACGGAAGTCGTTGTGAGAGATAATTGATCGGCGGTCACCCATCCTGTTACCGACCGCGCCAAACGTCGCTTTACCTGCGATATGGTAAGAAATGCACAGTAACCACGGCGCCACAAAGACTACAACATGTTATAATATATACATGTTATAATATATTTGGGATCGAACCCACAACCACAGACGTCTGAAGTAGAAGTGTTACCCAATGCCAAAGTGATCGTATGTCAGACATAGTTTTTTTATATAAATTCTTAAACTAAGTAAAATGTTTGACTGACGTAATGCAGTAACTTCACAAGTTTGCCAAAAATAATTACGTTTAGTGAATGAAATTTTGCACATAGTTAACCTACTAAACAAGTAGTTTATACCCATAAACGTGTTTTGTACTCTACTTTTACTTGAATGTTGGCTTTGTTTCATGCTATACCGTAGCTTTATTGACCCAAAGTAATATCATTATAAAGGGTGTGATAATAATATACCTATTAACAACGAGGTGTTGCTCGCGACTTTGTATGCGTATTAATCAAAATTCCTACATATTCCGTACCCGTGGGAATTTAGAGAATTCCTTCTATAAAGCAACCCAAAAAAGGTTTTTTGACAAGTTTCACATCAGTGTACTCAAGGAATTTAACAACTTTTACAACAAACTAATAATAACTTATATTTCCTATTCGTTTTGGAAATTCCTTCCATGATGCAACTAGATGCCCATTGAAAACCCTTTCAACGAGTTTAAGTGCACTTAAGGAATAAGTTTTTATACTAACTGGAAAGTCCTTTATTAACCGTTCCCGTAGGAATTTCGGGAAATCCTTCCTTAGTGCACCCCTACACTCTTTAAGGAATGTATGTTCCAAATTCCAGCTCTCTTGTAGTTTGTACGTTGTCTGTCAGTCACTCAGTAACGGAACAGTTTTATATTTATTGATTGATTTAAAAAATGTTTAAGGTCACTTTACTGCATATCAGTATATTTTTTTTAAATAAACTTCGTACCCTTACAAGTGTACTGCTTCATCAAACACAATAACTGTACAAGTTATTAAAATCTAAATTAATTATATCAGTACCCAAATAATGTACACCGGATTAATTTCTGTACCGAAATGTATAGGTCAGCATATGTCCCTAGTTCCCTACGCTTCATAGGCTTCCACTAAACTATCCAACATCCTACAGTTATCTAATATATAAAATTATCGTCACAGTTTTCGTTGCCATACACTCCTCCGAAACGGCTTGACCGATTTTGATGAAATTTTTTGTGCTTATCCGGCTATGAGAATCGGCCAACATCTATTTTTTTTTTATTTATATGGCAAAACAACGTTTGCCGGGTCAGCTAGTATAAAAATAAAATTTTAGTACTTATCAATATTAATACCGGAAAATTTTAGCTAACTGAAAAAAAAATCAGTTATGCTACAATAATAAAAAAGGTTCACAAATTATTTCAGTATGAATTCCTGTACTGTTATTTTTAAATACACCTAATTTAACGGTATGACGTCATACAGAAAAAAATGTACAGAAATTCATACCGGTATGCAGTCCTTGCTTTGGAATAAACTACCTCAGTAAGCTTTCTTAATATAAACTTAAGAGTCGTGATTCCTGTAGATGAAATCTTAATTTTATCGATACTGTAACAAAGTTCAATTTCAAATGCCAATCAAATCAGTCGGTGTAGGAAGAGCTCACATGTCCGCAGTAGCTCATTGTGACCGCAGCCTATGAACGGATGCTGTTTGGAAACCGCAACATTACACTTAATGAGTAGACGCTATGTTGTGTCATAGAGCTATTATGTAGATAGGACTATAAATTAAATACCAGTACTTATAACCTACAAGGTTTTGATATGAAATGTCATTCATCGATCTTAAATTACAATTAACATCAATAATTTATTATTAATGTTACAAGGCATCAAAACCGAGAAACTCTCGAATTGTGAGTTTAGATTCGCATGAAACTTGTGTTTTTGATACAGAAAGCGATCTTTGCTTTAGAAATTGGAGATTTAAAGAAATTATTATATGGAAAACAAGGTCTACAACTATCCAATTGAATTAAGTGAATTAAGAATGGTATAATAATTTAACATTTTTTTAAATACTTTGAAGAAAACTAGACTGAATATAAATATCAAAGACACGACTGGGGTGAAAATATAAGTTTTTATCACATAGAAGAAATTTGTTTATCCAGTGGATTTAGTATTACAAAAAAATAAGACAACACGGTTTTAATACATGCATTTATGATTATCGTACTTTGAATTATACCTAATCTATCTAGTCATAGGTTTGCGAGAAGAAAATTCTCTTCAAAATACCTGTAACTTTGGACATAGTCTCTTAGTCACATTGAGCTTCATTCTACTTCTTTATACTATACAAAAACAATTGAATAATAATTGAACAAAAATAGGCACATTTCCATATCCACAACTGATGTTTTATTTGACTAGAGATTGTATGCACTTCACTGAAAACCGGTTTTCGATCAACCAGTCTATCATAAGCTATCGCACGACCACAATACCTAGAGCAATGTTTTGGTAAAATGCTCCCAATATTGAGAGGCACTATTGAATTTCCCTCCCAACATACTATAATAATAATGGTAGGACCTATGTTCGCTCAACGCTATCGAGTTCTATAGTAACTAGTTTTATTGGTACCTACTAGACTAAAGATATACATCATTAAAACTAGATTTTTCTTTCATTGTTAACACTATATTGATATAGTCGCCCACAACGTTTTTGTGGGCGATAGGCTGACCCCCTGTCACTACAATAGTCTCTTCCCATCTTTATAATACCTCCAAATTTGTCAAACGTGACATCAGATGGTCTTGTAACCTCTGGTGTCCTGCCTACCCCATAAGGGATACAGGCGTGACGTTATGTATGTATGTATATTAATTTGCAATTTTAATTTATCAAGTTCTTTATTTAGCATATTTTCAGAAACAGCGATGTTATAGTTAATTATTTGTGTAAATTACGAAACTAAAGCAACGGTAGGACTAGTTTATTTTTAGACCCTTAGTACCTATTTCCCTAGGAGTTGTTTTAATGGCTAACTAACTTTTAGCCTTGTAGTGCTGGCTTATATTAGCTCTACAGCTTTAAGATTAGTGTATGCTGGACTGAGAGCGAAAGAAAAACGCAGAATGTACCAGCTGCTTCTCTTCCCGGGCATACTGTAAAAGTCAGTTAAGGGACAGAGGTTTTATGGGCATTTTTGTGGGCGATAGCCTGACCCTCTGTCACTGCAATAGCCTCTCTCCATCATTATATTACCTCAATTGTCAAACTTGACATCAGATGGTCTTATAACCACTGGTGTTCTGCCTACCCCATAAGGGATACAGGCGTGAGGTTATGTATGTATGTATGTAACTTATCCTGCTTGGTTATAGAATACCTACAGGGTCCGCCTAGTTTTACGTAACGATTAATGATGAGCCTTCCTAAGCCCGTGTGTTATCATCTGCACTTACCATCTACTATGCACCAAATATTTAAGTATTTTTCTTGAGTTACTCGTATACAAGGTGTTCCGGTGTTCCCATAACTCTAGGGTATTAATGGGACCATGTAATAGAATCAAATGACATGTCAATATTTTTTTTTGGTTTTATTTTTCATACAAAATAATTCAATTAAGTCGAAACATCTTATGCAAAACATCTTTAAGCGAAGTATGAAAACGTGGCATTTTCTATCCCTTTTTATCGCTATGCACGGTTACAGTTTGCAACATTCTGCGTTGTACATTGTATGCAACGTTCCTCAACGTTTAAAATATTTTTGTTGTTTATTGTATGGCTTCAGTGACACGCGTCTATTGAATTAATGTTAAAGAGGTTTTGCAAGGGTGATTTATGAAGTCATTATATTAAGATTGATGATATATTGAAAAGTATGCACTTTTGAACCACATATTCTTTGGCAAAAAGTATAATTTTTTAGTAAGGAAGGAACAAAACCTCAAAGTTTTGGGATATCAAAAAGAACACATGTAGTAGTAGGCATGTTAGGCAGCTGATACGTGCTAGGTTTTGGGATGAATGAAACAACTTGAGATATTTATATTACGCATGGATCTGATGCTTAATATCTTCAATTAAAGACAAGACAATGTCAACCAGTTTTGTGTTCAAACTAAACGAAATGCTCGTAGACTAAGATCATCCCTTTCATGATTTATGGCTTCGTAACTGTCAATCTGACACCTGTCACCTCAGTTGCTCGTGATCATGGTGTCCGTGAAAACAACGAAACATCGAGTTTAAATTTAATTAAAATTTACCGCGATAAATCCCGAATCATCAAAATCTAAGTTCAAGTTTTTATTTACCAATTTGACCAACGAAAGGACAAAATAACAAATAATTCAATTAATCCTATCCTATTGCGCTTACTGACTCAAAAATTTTTCACGGCTGCAATGATATAATTTCGATTTTATTTAAGTTTATGTTGATTTTATAAGCAGCCATATTCCCTTTTTCTATTAAGTAGTTAAATATAAAATATTGAGTCTTTAAAATTACCTCATAGCGATAAGTTTAAGTCTGAAAATTCTAGCATTGAACTTCATTTTTCTGACGATAGAGATCTTTAGCCTTGAAATTCTTTCATTAAAACATTGTGTAAGGATTCCAGTATACATTTCTTTAATGTAGTTAAACAAGTAAAGGTTACTGTTGCAAACTAGTACAAACAAATGCAATTCCAACTAAATTTAAGCTACAAGCCAGGATATTACTTCATAAAGAATTACAAAATGTTAACATACACTACAAATTCAACTCACTGTGAATTTGTTAAGGTTGAATTTTGAACGAATGGCAGGTTTGCATAAAATCAGTGAATTGGAAAGTATTTATTTCTTCCGTTGGGATGTGTTAATAGTATGTATGGACGAGGACTGTGGCACGCAAATGACAGGAAATCGTAAGCTGTATTCGGAAAAACGGTCAAGACCGAGTTTAACTGGCGTATTGAGGTTTTGGTACCTAATAGCTGCAGCAGTGTTAATTAATTTGATTTACAAAAATACTTTACGTTACATGTTGACATAAAGTAGTATATACTCGTAGAAAATGGGAATTAAAAATAATTATTACATACATAACTTCACGCCTGTATCCCTTATGGGGTAGGCAGAACACCATTGGTTATAAGACCATCTGATGTCACGTTTGACAAATGAGGTATTATAATGATGGAGAGAGGCTATTGCGGTGACAGGGGGTCAGCCTATCGCCCCCAAAAACGCCAATAAAACCTCTGATATAAAAATTTGAAAAAATACAAAACCTGTGAATAATTAATACACATGATAAGTCTGGTGAAGGACACTAAAAGACAATAAGCTGTGATACAAGTTAAAGAACTTTAGAAAGGGCCAACTGCGACTCTCCTCTTGGTAACAAGGAATTTAAAGGCCACAAATATATGCAGTTTTCACGCAAACTAGATGGCAGATCCCCGACACGTTTGCCAATCAGGGCCCCGATTCTGAAACTACCACATCTTAACATAATGTGTCTAAAATGTTACTAATAAAACCATCGGTGAACAAGAAGCACGGCACCGTACATAATGTTAAAAGTTACAGAATCTTTCCCCTGATCCGATCCATGCTTGATACCATAGTAGGTATGTCAAGCTATTTACGCTACCAAACATAGGTCACTGTGGCGCAAAATCAGACACCAGACACTCAGACACCAGTGGTCGCGGGTTCGATTCCCGCACGGAACAAGAAAAAAAAATGTTCCGGGTCTGGGCGTTTATCTATATATGTATTTATATTCTAGGTTCCCCCTTGTTCGCTAATTGGTATCCCATATCACAAGCTCTGCTTAGTTTCGGGCGATGTAGTTGGTGTGATTGTCTGGGGATTTTACTTTATTATTATTATTATATTAATTCATGACCCTCATCATTGATACACGACGCAAAGAGGAGTTAAGGAGGCTAACTAAATATTGTCACTTACATCAAAATGTTACAGTTGAAAGTGTGCAATTACCGACAATGTCCTAACAAACTGAGTAAATAATAAAATAAACGCAACTTGTGTTAGTTTAGGTCGTAATTCATGTCAAGGTGTGATTTTGATGTCTTTGTTAAAAGAGTTGAGTTAAGTTATTACAATCTTATGAAAGTAAGACAAATTAACTCTTTATTTTACTTTTGTTGAAATAGAACTAGAAATTTAAATTAACTTTAGAAACGGGATATTTACCATGTTCTTCATTTATTTTGAGTTCTCGATATTTCGGCACTGTTACAAGCGCCATGATCACGACGGTACTGAAGATGCGGGTAAGCGTGTTTTTTATTCACGGGCAAACAAATCTGTCTACCCGCTTTATAAATGAAAAACATGGTAAATATCCCGTTTCTAAAGTAAATTTAAATGTTAATGACCATGCCAGTTTAAGAACTAGAAATGTCGTTTTCGTAATATTTTATTATTTCTTGCAAAAAGGACCTAGATATGTGTTATATTTTTGATTATATTAGAATGTATATTACACCCCCAGCAATGCAAACGAATCTTGCTCATCAATAATTGTCATTGTTGTATTCCTCGTCTTGCTTATACTGTAAAATTTTGTTTACGGCAAAATAGCATTCTTTTTCGATCCAGTCATGGCCCATTCGAGTAGCGATACATTAGCATTTCCTAAAGTAAAAATGCACTTTACGAACAAGACGAGAATTATTTCTTTGCCATAACAAAGTCTTCGCAAGGAAAGAAAAGGGGTTTTAATTTATACAGGATTGTTTTTTGGTCACCAGCCAAATTTAAATGTAAGTTTATTTGATACAATATAAACGTACCTGCATATGTATTTTAGTGTCGCTCAGTACAAAAAAGTAGGAATATGGAACCACAAACGTTTTTAAAAATAGTCGCTGTTGATGAACATTGCTACTGCGACGCGGCATTTCATTGTTAATACTACAACGTAGTACTACGAGATGTTTTGTAGTAGCGCGCAGTTGACTTTATTTTAATGGTAATTAGCGGATATATCAATTTTCTTGTAAAAAATATAAATACTTTTTTTTTGCAAAAATCGTTTCTATAAATGATACTTATCGTGTAAAAAAAAATTGGCTGGTGACCACAAATGAACCCTGTATATCTATATCCTACATAAACCAACTTTTATAAGGGAATCTTATTAACATAGTACAAATAATGTTTTTTCACATGTTTACCTGCAGGTCAATTTTGTTATGTTCCATACAAACGAGAAGATTATCCAGTGACGTCACAGGAACTATAAGCTTAAATCTTGGTTGTGTATCTGATTGAGATTTTCCACCGGTCTGAACCGGATGCTTTAGTACCTTGCATCACACGGGTCGATAGATTTAACAAGATGTCATTAGGAATAAATGGAAGGACAATGGGATCATGTTTAGTTTGTAACCTAATTTAAAATCTTGTGCAATACTGTAATTTATGCCAGTATAGCGATTGCGAATGACGTAATGTAACTTTATACAAAATGTAAAAAAGGTTAAAGCATTTCCTGTAGCTATTCAAAAGAATTAAAGCTCATTATATTTGTCTTCATTTGTAGACTCTAAAGAAATAACAACATATTTTTTACATCAAAGATTCTTAAAAAAAACACAGAAGTAAAGCAAGTATCAAAAACCGAATTGTACTGAAAAATCAAAAAATGTAGAATTAGTATATTATGTAACAAGTGAGCTAAGTTGCTAATTACAGTCGAGGTTGTGATTTGAGCCCGAGCCGCAGGCGAGGGCTTAATAATGAGCCGAGACTGTAATTAGCAACGCTCACGAGTTACATACGACGTTTTTCAACACACTTGTGAGTAAAAGACAGACATACGTGGTCATAAAATTTATTTGAAGCAGCTGTTAGCTGCTGCGCGTCAGTAGCCCTGTCCCATTACACGTCCACACGCTATTGTTGCTTGGAGGCGCCGCCGTGCAGCCGCTGCTGCTGCAGGCGCGCCGCGTGGCCGCGCGCCGCCTGGACGCGCGCGCTCATATATTTAATGTATAACCCGGATCAATAAAATATGCTCTGTTTACTCGCATGTAATTTGTACTAAGGTACAATTCAACTTTGTAGGATTCATTATATTATGCACTAGGGTATAATATATTATGCACGCGTGACTTATAGCCCAGTTTATAGTTCTAAATTCAATAGAATAAGGCTCACTTAACGAGCAAGTGTGTTGAAAAAAACATAATGTAATACGTTACGCTACAATTATTTATGACATTCATATTTTGTTTGAATTGCAGTTCAACAATAATTAAAGATGTTGCAAAAATATAGTCACATATATTGCTTCTTTAATTGCAGCACATTGCACGGCCATCAACTTTTTAATTTAGTATTATTGAGATGTTTTATATATGCATTATTATTTGTTTATAAATGAACGAAGCAATAAATTATAAAGTAGGTATAATTTAACAACAAAAGTTACCATCAATGAAAGAAAATGTTGGTTACTAAAATTTTTTTTTTTTTATTTATTTTAAACTTTTATAGAATACAATTTTAAACTTATATATAGAGGTACAATAATGTAATGACTAAATATATACTTTAAGCATACTGATATGAATAAAAATTAAATTAATTACAGTGACATTGATAAATTAACATATTGGCAAGAATCGATCACCAATTCAAAATATTGATTGACCTAGTGGAAAGCAACAAGGAACTTATTATTGTTATAGTTCCAAAATAGTTTATAACCGCGTACAAGTTATGTCTTCCATGTGTTTAGATATTTAATATACAGAGAACCATGTGATAAAAATAATGAAAACTATTTGGAAAACTAACTTTAACTTAAAGAGTTAATGTTCACGGTCCATACAATCTATGACCTGTCAAACTACTTTTTGTTAGGTATGTGAATGTATAAATATTATGATATTGTCATTGAAATGCTGTCTGTTTGTATTTTACCTATTTGTGCAGACTTGATTTAATTTCTTAGAAACGATAACGGGATTTTCATTTCAAGTGGATGATACTAGTAGTCTATTGAGTAATTTGAGAGGGTAAAATATTAAAATCCTTGCTGCAGTTTCTAATATAAGTAAATGATTTGGAATTAACCGAACACTAACTATTATTTGCACTATGTGCTGTTTTAATACAATTCATGAGTTGTCAAAAATCTTACAGGTCAGCTATGAAAATTACTCTTTTGGATTAAATTCGTTGCTGGCGATGCGTTTATAGTGTTGAAAATAGATATTTCAGCGACTTTCTTGGTAAAAACCGTGATAACCTCGACTCGTATGTATTATTTCGTGATGTTAAATAGCCTATAGTGAGTCACCAGTCTTAGACTGGTAACCTTTTCAGTAAATTCATACGAAAATCAGTCTTACCATACCTACAGGCAGACGGAAAGACGTTGCCTTCTGTATAAAATAGAGATCTTTATTTATTTATCCTTTCGTCATCATCACAATTTTTAATGAGCCCACTGTATGCCCCCATGAATCTCTCCCCTGGGTGACGAGGAGGTATAGGCTATAATCCACCAAGCTGGTCCAGTGCTGGCTGGTGGATGTCAGAATTTTCAG
This sequence comes from Stenoptilia bipunctidactyla, assembly GCA_944452665.1. Classification (NCBI taxonomy): domain Eukaryota; kingdom Metazoa; phylum Arthropoda; class Insecta; order Lepidoptera; family Pterophoridae; genus Stenoptilia; species Stenoptilia bipunctidactyla. The sequence goes on along the minus strand of OX101748.1, from coordinate 6,790,297 downwards.
GGCGCCGAAATGGATTCTGACTAACCCTGACGAATACTGTAGGTATACAAGAAGAACAGAAGTCGCCGTGAGAAATTAATGGTCCAGAAATGAATCCAAGTACCGACCGCGTCGAACGTTACTTAACCTGCGTATGATATACACAGTAACCACGGCACCACGACGACTTCCCCTTTATTGTTCAGATAACAAATCCAAGAAAAGGTAAAGTAAGAGAAAATTGAGATAGGAAATCCCAATGTACAAATAGGCGCTTATCGCTGAGCGATTTCTACCCAAAATCGCATTCTTATATTATTCTTACATTGACTGACATAAACAAGACAGTTATCTTGGTGATTATCCATATTAACCAGTTCTTCTCAGTCGATGCAAGGATGCCAACCATTCATTAATTTTGACGACTACCGTGCTTCGGGTGACTCGTTAAGGTGTCAAAACCGTCGCAAAAGCCGAAGTGAAACTAACCAAATCAGTCAAATAAATGTAATTGAATTTGAACTCTATGCCCTGGAAATGATGTTGAAATTGTTGTTTGGGAATTTGATAGGCTTTGGCAGCTTTTATAGGTATGTTCTTTAGTTTTTGTCAGGAATCATTTAAGTATCCTTAATATTTTACAGGGAGTTTGGAGGACTTAATATTCATCATGGAATTATATCTGTTTTACGTAATTATATTGATGCTCAACAATTTTCCTAACTTTTAAATACACCAACGCAGAAATATTCATATTTTAGAACGCAATGTTAGTGGAAGCCGTGATTTCGAAATAATCACTTGGCCATTACCATCGTCCCAAGCCAAGGTCGTCCCTTTTACCTCTATTTTGCTATAGACAAACTAGAAAATAATAAATAAAACCTCTTTGCTTCGAAGTTGAATATTGAAAGAAAAAGAATAAAGTTAATACAAAGTAGCGTGATTGTTTTAGGCAAGCTTTATGATATCGTATGTTTTCATTGAAACAAAACTGCAAAATGCAATAAACAATTGAACTTTAACGTCTGTAATATAACTATGTTCTATCAAAGACTTGATAAAAGCATATTTGGGTGTATAATTCAATTAATGAGATGTTTATTTTTGACATACACACAAAAATTAAAATACAATGATACTGTAATACAATTTTTTAGGATACCTACCAAAAATTTTATAAACTATTGTTGACACCAAAAAAACTGAAAATACACATTATATTTTTTTAAATCTATAGGAATCAAAGATATAATAAAAACAGAAAAAAGTGTTTTAAACAAAACAATAAAATTATATTAAATAACAATTTTTGATAGGTAACAATAATATTAGTTATTAACAAAAGAACTATAACATTAAAGTAAAAAAAAAGAATGTGTGTTATAAGTAATTATGTAAAATCAGCATTGACTATTAAAGTTATCCCGTTTTCCACTATATTTCACAAACTCAGTACATATTTGAATCAAAACCTATTTCCCTTTAACAACTAGATAAATATATTTTACTTTTATATTTTTTTTAATACATTTATTTGTTCATAATAAAAACTAAAATTATACTGTAGTTTACATCAATGGCAGCCAATTCATTAAAATAAGTTAATACATTCATATTCTCTAAACCACTTATGCTCTTCTAGCTATGTTTACAATCGCGACCATTGACTTTTCGTTTTCAAAGCCGATTGCGATCACTCGTAATGTTACGTAATAGGCTACTGGACCGTTAACCTTAGAATGCAGGTTGGTAAAATAACTGAGCATTTACTAGATAGTGTGGCTGCTAGCCTGCTAGTCTAGTAATTTTGGTTGTTTCTTCAGATTTGAATTAAATAGTCAGAAATATGCCTACTTTCGTTTTTAAGATGAAATATATATTTTTTTTTACATTCACTCGCACACTGCCATTTATCTCTAGAGTCTATGAAGACTACTGTTCGATTCCCGCACGGAAGAAGAAAAAAAAATGTTCCTGGTCCGGGCGTTTACCTATATATGTATTTATATTCAAGAGAACCTCACAACCTCTGCTTAGTTTGGGGCCATGCTGCTTAGTTGGTATGATTGTCTGGGAATTTTATTTTATTTATTCATATTAAAAAGTAAGCTCATATGCTCGTGTTATGGGTACTGGACAACGTTTATACATGCTTTTTATTGTTTAGTATATCAACCTGCACTGTCCCACCGCTGTATAAAGGCCTCCCTTAACTTCTAAACATACATGCTTATTTTATTTTTAATAAAATTATTATAGTTTACACATACAACACAATTGACATGTTTATCCACAGAAATATTTGCGTTAACCCACGATCGACGACTGGAGTTTTGAGATAGACACTGTTACCCCATCACCACAGCCGTTGTCAAGTTTGAAAGACAGCATGCCAAATTGACTCTAAAATGAACAAAAACATCTATTCGCAACCTTATTTGCTTGATTGGGTGTTCGATTTTAAAAACCACAGCTATATAACATTTAAATATGCAACTTAGATTTCACTAACTTTGAGTTTTTTAAAGTCAATCTTAGGATCGAATTATAAAAGTTTACTCATATTTGAATTCTAGTTAAACATAAATGTCTCGACAGTTTTATATGGAGAATTGATAACAAATCTACAGATTGACTGGTGGGTCATTTTCGAAATGATAGGACGTGATAGTTTGAGATCCTAAATGAAGAGAAAAAATAAAAAATAAAATAAATATTAATTACTTACTGACTAAACTTAACCGAAAGTTGAAGAATTCATCACGCAACGCATGATAAAATAAGCGTAATGCAATAGATACTTAGCGGGTGGTGGTGTGCGTGTGGCGGGAACACTGCCGTGTGCGCGTTGACTGAGGCGGCGCGTCGAGAAAAGTGTAGTAAGGTCTCTTTATTTATTTATAGGAATTTCTGGTGAAAAATTAAATACCTACTTTTATAACATAACTATGATCAGAATCGACTTCAAAGTTCTCCTTCAATATCTAATATTTGTCACCAGTCACCTTCTTTACTTAATGGCGCATTTTCATTGATTGTTTATAACCGCGGCCTAACAACCGAGATATCGAAAATGAAAACTTTTTATTCGTAGTAGGTAATTTTATACACTTTACGAACTTTAAACGCTGGATGAGGGTGGCGCGGGTCCGGACGACATACATGACGAATCCTGGGGGAGGCCTCCGTCGAGAAGTGTGCGTCTCTCGGCTTATGAAGATAATGATCGCCCATTATCCACCAATGTCTTCGTGTTGTCTACTACTACTTCTTCTTCGGCTTTAAAAAACGAAATATAATTAGAACCCTAGGGAGACCGAGAGGAAAAAAGCCGGCGGAAAAACGACTTATTTAAATGCGCCATAAGTCATGATAAACGCTTAAGATAACTTTCATAGAAGCTCCAAGAGACTTCAAATGTTTGCATTTATAAACTGATCCAGAACTTTATTGTCGATATCCGCTCTACCAATGCATTCCAAAATTTTCTATAGTTATTTTGGCAATTATATTTTTAACGAATAACCCAATTTAATCTAAAATAACGATATGGTTTTCGTTGCCAATTCAATACACCCTCAGCTACAATACATCTAGTGCAATATAAAAACAAAGCAAAATTGATGAAAACATTATTATGGGTAGCTTTTGATACCCATACATAATGTTTTCATACATTTTTTACCTGAATTGGCTGATATTAATAAATATTTCAGCGGAGACTATTACTTGTTTCCTACTTTTTAGAGCGTGTTTTTAGTAGTCGGGTTTAAGTTTTTGAACTTTTTTTTTTTTTCACACGTTTTGAAGTAATAGTGCATACATATTCGAAATATGCTAACGAAGTTCTTTTATTTGATATAAATCCTAATAATGATATTATCGAAACCGAAAGTTTTTTTTTTCAATTCTTTACTATAATTATTATTTCACTTTTTTTTGGAGTCATATTTTTACATATTTGAGCTGTGCTAACACAGCTCTTTCATTTGATACCCCACACAAAACCAAAAAGAAAAAAATTGCTTTAGTTCTTCACTTTAGGTCCTCTAGAAGGCGCTGTAGTCAATTAAATATAACTTTATGTAGCCTATAACCTGCAGACAGTGAAGAGGCTTTCAACAACACCTGATTTGTTCAATTATGATCAGTAGTTTAGAAGTTCAGACGGAACAGATGAACATCCATACCCACATACATACATACATACACGTCAAAATCATAACCCTCCTTTATGCTTCGTAGTCAGGTAAAAATAAGGTCCAAAATTGATATGATCTAGTTGATGCTCTGCGAAATGTAATTAAACACCTCTTCTTTGAAAAGTCTAATTATACAAACTTAGATAATCTTATCAAAGGTTGGGGTCTAGCAACCAAATTTTAACAACCAATTAAAAATACACGAAATCTTCTTATCAAGCATCGTATAACTATGATCTTGATCAATTAATATGATACAAATTAATAAAATACACACAGAAATAAGTGTAAAAGTCACGTAGATAAAATTAAACAAAAAATCGATTATTTCAGGGTGACAGAGATACAGAAACCAAACAATTGAAAACAATGTCCATTTTCTAAACAATACGAAAACATATGAAACATCGGTTCCTAATCATAAACTTCTAAATATTACCGAAACTGGACGTAATTATTATCGGCAAAATTTCTGTGTAAATAGACACAGAAATTTTGCCGATAATAAAAAAATAACATAATTTTTCCAGACAGCGCACTATTTTGCGAAATTTTTGAAAAATTATGTTTTTAATTTATTTTCAAAAATTTATCGTACAATTGTTATTTTTTTTTACTTAAAATGAACCATTTTTGTTCGTAAATGATTCCAATTCTAGTTTAGTTTAAGAGCGATGAATTCATACCACGTTCAAAGATTTTTACAGCCATAGATTTAAAATTATTGTTACATTAAATCTCCCACCTTTATCGCTTACTTCGCAGTAAAACCAAGACCTAATGAGATCAGAGCTGATCTTTGCCATTTGCTCTTGGTTCAGAGAATCTTTATGGTCTCAGGAAACAATTAATGTTAATGAATATTCATATTATGATAAGTATATCTATACTATTATAATAACGCTTAAGAATTTGTTTACTTGTTTGTTTGTGCTAATCCCCGAAAAGTCCCGTCTAATAGAATATAGAAATTCTTCATGCACTTGATAACGTAGATAAAGTCTATATTTAAAAAGTCCGATCAAAATTGGCGCCGCTGTTAGTTTTAAATAAAATAAGTTTTCAACCAAAGTTTGATTAAATTTCTGTTTTTATTCGAAGTTGTGACGTTAGCAAAATAATTCCCAGACACTGTTGTCATTATTTTATCATTATTTATTCGGTGGTAACCAATGCACATAAATATTTGGTCAAAATGTTTTGAAATGAATTCATCATCATTTCATTTCATTTTGTTTCATTCCATTCATTTTCATTTTTAATAATTTCGTAAAACCATTTAATATAGACATTCAAAACGAAACGCATTGATAGATCCTTTTGGTTATGTCCATCCAACAAACTCCAACAAACTGCCTTCGTCTGTTTTTCTTGACCACTACAGTCCTGGCATTTTCAAGCGTTTCGTAAATTACTCCTGAATTGACATAGTTGGTACAAGTTGGTCTTTATGATCACTTTCTACCAGGTTACATGGAAGGCAAACATCAAATTCTTTACTTATATTCTTTACAAAAATTATTACTTAATGGTAAATAAAAAACGTATTTATTAAACACTAGCTTTATCCCGCAACTTCGTATGCGCTTAACTACCCTTTACGTGGAAATTTCAGAAACTATACAACCAGACACCCACTGAAAGAACCTTTATACCAAGTATCACACCCATGCACTCAAGGAATAAGTTTTTTTCATACAAACTAAAAATCATATATTTCCCGTGCCCGTGGGAATTTTGGGAATTGTTTTCGTAGCACAACCAGTTACTCTTTGAAGAACCTTCATGTCAAGTATCATTTTTTTTTTTTTTTTTTTTCCCGCCAAGGAAAGTCGTTTGGCACCCACTAAAGCCAGCTTTAACCAGTAAAGCTAGCTTTAGCGGGAGGAGGATGAATCCTATTACGGACGAATGGGCATTCTATAAGCTGTTAACCATAAGTGGCTAATGGCAAATAGAATGCCCAGACAGTGTGGAGACTCTCTCAGATAGGCTGAGCATACCCACTAAACATCCCCCTTTTGACTCACCTTGATTAAGGTCCTTAGTCATCGTCGGAACGACAGCCAATTGGAGCGAGAGGCTGCGTAGTGAGCGGCATCCAGACGGCTGCCACCAAAAGGAACTGAAAGTAAGAAAAACAAAGCTAAGATTAGCAGAAATGACAAAGCTGAAACTAAGATATTATCTTGAGTGATCAGACTCACTCAGAGATAGGAATGCTGGAAAGAAGGACTACGTTTAGAAACGTTGAGCTTGCTGGAGTTTCCTAATAAGGGGAGCGAACTTGGTTAGGACCGGAAGAGCACCGTTGAAACCCTCTGGGCTGGCGTCGAGAGCGGCGCCGAAAGCCAGGATCTCGTCGATGGGAGCGAGCTGGATCCAGAACGCCATGCGGTCTTGAGACCCTTTTGCGTTCTGGCACTGGGAAGCCGATTTGGCGGCCTGTTGCGATTGAGTCGCAACCCGGCTGCGCTGACCTGAAACGATAGGAGTAAAGGCCTTGGGGACCTTTGAACTGACTGGAGGAGCGTCCGAGCTAGGCTGCGGTCGTTCTCTCCAGTTCTCGATGGGCTTCACGGTAGCCCTGGCAGCACGCGGTGCTTTGGGGCAGCCGCGAAAGTTTGCTGTGTGGCCTGACTGGCCGCACAAGACGCAGGACGGAGCGGTGGGCGATTCGGGAGTGCGAGAGCACTCCTTAGTCCCATGCGGTTCTAGGCACTTGACGCACCTAGGGGAAGCATGACAATTTGCCGCCGCATGACCATACAATTGGCAGCGGTGGCACTGACCTGGGAAACCCCGTTTGTGTGGGGCTTCGACTCGGATGTTGGAGAGACCGCACACGGTGAGCTTGCCTCTGAAAATGGACTGCCCTTGCGGGCTCTTCGCTAGGATTACTAGCGCAAGTGGGAACTGCTTGCCTCGGCGGCTGTGCATTTTGTGCACAGATTCGACGGGGAAGCCTTGAGAAGACAAGTCCTCTTGGATTTGCTCGTTCGAGAAATCAAACGGCACGTTCCTGAGGACGGCACGAATCTTACGCTCCTCAGGGAGGGCGTAAGTGTGGTACTCGAGCTTCTTGTCAGCAAGAAGCCGAGTGAAATTCCTGAAATCAGAAATTGAGCAGACAACGACCTTAATAGAGTCACCCACATTGGATGCCTTACTATACTGGATCTTCGGGGAGTGCGTTCCGCAGAGAGCTGAGACCTCGGTCCAGCGGCTCTTGTCCCGTAGAAAGACGGGGGGCGGAGACTTGACTTTCGGCGGAGCCGAATCTGATTGCGACGCAGGCTGTGACGCCGGGATCGCTGAAACAAAAGGCGCAGGAGCAGACGCCGGTGCGACATTTTGCGGAGCAGGAACAGCGGCTGGAGCAGCTGAAACGGATGGAGATAAAGTCGAAGAAGCCTCTTTCTTCTTCTTCTTTGATTTGGATTTTTTGCGAACCTCGGTGAACGGAGCAGGAGATTCTGGAACTAAGAGAGCGGAGTCGGAATCGCTACCCGGTGGGGTAGTTTTCCGTTTGCACGCGGAAGAATCAACCGACATGAAGTCTGACGTAGTATCAACACACTCGACGTCTGGGGACGCCGGAGAATCAGTTGGAAAACTGAGAGAAGGCGGAGTGGCCGGGAGGGTCGCAGATCGTGCCTGAGCGGCTGATGCGATTTGCTGACTCAATAACGAAAACATCTGTTGCTGAGCATTCTGCATTTGAAGGAGTTGGAGTTGAGTCTGACTTACCAGATCCCGAAGTTCTTGCACTTCTCCGGCCCTAGCCGGGGATTCGATGGGGGCTTCCATCGAACCCTGGGAACCTGAACTGTTCTGAAAGGAACCCTATTCCTAACAAGGAACCTACTTGCCTTACACAAACTGCGCTGAAAGAAAGATCAACCTAACACGGACCTATTGCCGGTGAACGGCGGACGATCAGGCTTAGTTGTCACGGTTACGTATCCACCTGACCAGCGATGCTTCGGCCGGCAGCAGTCGGGTCCGCTCTGAAAAGGGCAGATGAATTAGCCCCGACACCACACAGCCTCCACAAGAGAAAACTTTCCGAAAGAGCTTAACTTGGCACCTGACCCGCACGAGTGCGGGGGAGGGAACAAGGGCAGCGCAATACGAACACTCGGGAGCGGCCGCAGACACGACCGTTCGGGAGCGAACGCAAACGGGAAGACGTTTTGTCAAGTATCACATCCGTACACTCAAGAAATAAGAATTTTCATACATTCTAAAAAGTCCAACCCCTTCCCGTGAGAATTTCGGGAATTCCTTCCATATTACAAACAGACACTTATTGAGGAACCTTTATATCAAGTATCACATAATATGTGCACTCAAGGGATGGGATTTTTTCATACAAACTAAAACATCATATATTTCCCGTTCCCGTGGGAATTTCGGGAATTCCTTTCTTAACACAACCAGACACACATTGAAAAACCTTTACACCAAGTTTCACATCGGTGCACTCAAGGAATAAGATTTTTCATACAAACTAAAAAGTCCTATATTTCCCGTTCCCGTGGGAATTTCGGGATTTCCTTCCTTAGTGCACCCCTACATTCCCTAAAGAATGTTTGTTCCAAATTTCAGCTCTCTACGCTCAGTAGTTGCGGCTGTACGTTGTCTGTCAGTCACTCAGTACCTCAGTCACTCAGTCAGTAACGGAACAGTTTTATATATATTGATGATAAGTAATAAACTTTTAAAACGATTATCTCTTAGGTAGGTAGGTTTATATAAAGTAAGGATGAGATGTTTGTCTTCCATGATGGTAAGTGTGAATGAAGACTGTCGATGTAGATGTCTATCTACTAGACACCTATTCAACAGAAATTTAAAAGTCCTAGGGCTGTTTTGGTGATGAATAACAGACATAGGTATAGCTTTAATTCGCGACCCGTGTCAAAAACTTCTTAGAATATCCGCCACATTTGAATGGAATTTTTATATCCGATGATAAAAGGGTGTGGATAAATTTTTTTCTAAAAGAAGGTTTACTTATAGTCATTAAAAATATTATCTCTTTTGTTTCAGATGAAATCACAACAGAGCCAACATTTGACTACCAGTCAATGCCTCTATTGTCAGACCTAGATGACTTCGACATCTGTTTGAAAGATCCTGAATCTGTGTACTGCATCGTTGACATGGAGCTGATGGAAGATGATACTCCACTGTATCAGTTCATCAAGGTAAACAAGACAAAAGTAGTAAAGAAGCGAATTTAATGCTTGACTAATTGCAGCTAGATATGTATATCAGTAAATAAACAAAACATATACCAATAAAAAATTATGTTCAATAATAATTAATTCTAACCTCGTATAGTTTGCATAGAAAAGTCCTACCACCTGTTGAGTTTCTTGCCACTTCTTCTCAACAGATCGACTTTCCGAAGTGGTGGTAGATTCAGTTCAATTTGTAAATTGTTTGACTAATTTCATATGTACATGAAAAATGTGATGAATAAAAATTACCCGACCAGGATTCGAACCTGGGACCTCTCGGTTGCCGGACTGGGATTGACAATTTCTGTAAAGAAATTGGTCTCGGGTGGTCTTAGCTGCAAAGCTATACCATAAGATGAAGCTACGTTAGCAATATAACGTAAAAACAAAAATGTGATAAGTAATTTCGAGGCGTTACCGCCAGGCCCCGGTAGCTCAGTGGAAGAGCACTCGTCCGGCAAACGAGAGGCAACCGACGAACCTCGCTGGTGGTAAGATCCCTACAGGATCCGCCTGGAGGGTTCTTACCACCAGCGACGTTCGACGGCGATTTGTTCCGACAATCTTTAATAAGAAGGCATTTCTTCCCTAAAACTATCATTAGTCAATAAAGCCAACAAGGTTGGTGAATAAGGTCATCTTTTGATCTCATCTTCACTTGCCATCAAGTAAGATTGGAGTAAAACACAGATTTAGTCAGTATTAAGAAATTCCTTCTTTAAAATATTGGAAATGGAAAGTGCAAAATTGAAGACAACTTTTCACTAACACTCTTTAATTATCTCTAGAATTTCTCGTCAATCTCCTACAAGAACTACATGCACTCGAAGCTACATCGTGGTGTCTGTGCATCCAAACATTGCGGTCTGAACATCACTCATAGGGATCCCAATGAGTCCACAGCCGCTGCCTTGAAAGACTGCTTCAATGCCACCATTCATGAGGGGTATGGATTACAGGTAATTCTTATGAAAATACTAAAAACGTTTTCAGCTATAGTAATATATTACATCTGAAATGCCAGTCATCTTAGGAAAAATCTTTGTATTTGTTAGCGTAACTGTTGGGGATGGTACCAGAAATATGTTTTTTCAAGAAATTCTGACTCAAAAGTTGCTGAGAAAAACTGCGCGTAGCTCCGAGTAATAATAAATAATAATAATAATAAAAATCTTTATTTCCTCTACAAAAACTTAAGTTCAGATAGCACTGTAATATACACACAAATACAGTTTTGCAGAGGCTGGAGCCTAACCTAGGATACCCTGTGTCTTAGGACTCCAGGCCTCCACCTTCGGAAAATTATACAAGATTAGGTTGGCTTAACATAATAATAATTTTAAATAATAGTCTAATGGCGACAACACTGCAAGTAGTGTATGTGGTTCTAGTTCTAGTAATAGAATTTTTCGTGATATTTAGGTTGCAACAAATAACAGGTTTTCAGTCTTAACGTAATCTAGCCCCAGTAACCAGGTTGAAATAACCTTTTTGCATAAGTACATATTTAGAGGATATAAATTATTTATTTTATTACAAAAAAATTAATTAATTTAAAACAAAATTAAAGCTGCTAATTGGCACAGCAATTGTTAAATACTAGAGATCATTAAAATATTTAGTTACAAAACCCACTCACTTTAACTAAAAGTGATTTCTTACTAAATACCCTCCAAAATCTATGTTAGCAGCATATTTTGGAAAAAAACGGTTTAATAACTGTTAACTTTTTATCAAAGATGTCCGAATAGATTTAAAAGTCACATTTTAAAAGAAAGCAAGCTTAGGTGTAGCTGTGCCTATCCTCACACTGTGGCCGTTTTAATCATTACAATCACCAGGTTATTTAATTTCACAAAATAATACTTTTGTTTTAATACCAGGTGGGAAATCTATCAGTACGTTACTGCAAGAGCAAAGGCGACAGTCTACCATTCGACGCCCTAGACTACATAGTTGGCATTCTAATTCTGTTGCTGTTGTTCGTGAACCTTGGATGCTCCGCGTACTACTTCTTGTGGCCTAACGAACATGGCAAAGGTAAGTAACTTGAAAAGAGAAATAATAAAATCTTTATTTGCATGGAAATTGGTACATTAGAGGTCTTTTTGTATAGATTAAAGTTTCACAATATCCTACCGACAAGTGTCAGTGTGCAAAATATTAAATTTAAGATATGTCGAAATACATGTTTAAGTTAATTGTTATATTCAGTATATTTTTTTTATATAAAGTTATAATTTTTAATCAATATATTTGTCATTTAGAAATTCATTATTAGTATAATATAATTTAGATAGCAAGAATTCAAACTGACTAGATTTAAATATATTGAATGGTAATTTTTTTATTTTAGTTGGTAGTTTATTATAAATTTTAACTGCCATACATACAATATTTTTTTGGAATAATGTTAACCTTTGGGAAGGTACATAAAGTTTTTCTGCATGTCTCATGCGACCAGAAATCATTTCCCGATTGGTTGGAAACAACTGTGGGTGCTTTTTACTAAATAAACCCACTTCATAAATATAAACAAGGCAACGGTAAAATTCTGAAGTTCTTAATATCCTGCACCGGATAATAATCTAACGTATTTTTTTTGTACTTTAAATAATAAATCGATTTCTACAGAGTTGCCCCATAAGATTATTCCGTAGCGCAAGAGGGAGGCTACGTAGCTATGGTACGATAGTAGAGCAGCTTTTCTTCCCGCTACCTCTTTCAATCTCCTTAATGCATAAATAAATCGGTCTAGCTTTTGACAAAGCCTTTCGATGTGCGTTTTCCAATTTAAGTATTTGTCAATTTGAATCCCTAAAAATATTGCCGTTTCTACGTTATTAATCTTCTTAGCGTCAAAATGTTAGAAGTAGAAGAAGGTCAAGTTTAGCCGCACAGGGAAACTTAGAATAGACCCTGAATAAGCGTGAAGTGAAAAACGACAAATCCGAGTGGCCCTTGCTTGGATACCTTCAGGGATTGGTTGATTGATTCATATGCCTTACCATAAAATCTATTGCCAAATATCATGGCTCTGGTGATGATGATGAGATTTTTATGAAGAGCTAATTCCTTCCCGAATCCGTGTATCACCTTCACTAACCATCAGGTGAGATTGAGGTCAAACCTCTCAAAAGTCACCATTAAAAAGGGTTTTGCACCAAGGGTTGCCAGACGGTCGGGATTTGGCGGAATTCTCCCAATTTTTCGTATGTCCTCCCGACTCCCGACAAAGCAAATAATCTCCCGAAAAACAAGTTCGATAATTTTAAGTTCTTATTTTCGTCAAACGAAACTTGCAAACAACTCGGGCGCTTGGCGCAGAGCGAAAAACAATAAACATGCTCATTCGGTTCTTATCTTATGTGTCACAAATACCTACTATGTTTGTTTACTTAATATATTATGTGTAATTAATATTACTAACTTATTTTTTTATTTCTCCCGACCAAAGGCCTAAAATTCCGAAAAATCGATTATTGATCCCGATAACAGGAAGAATCGATCTGGCAACCCTATTTGCACCAGCATGCTATTAATAATCACCAAATGCAGAGAGCATTCAAAACCGACTTCTAGTCAAAACTTTGGCTGAAGTATAAGGTCGTTAAGGCAATCGATCTCCGAATTCATACATATTAAAAACAAAACAATGAAGTGCTTAATCGATTTATATGGGACCAACTGTGAAGTATCCTCTATCATAAGAAACAAGAATCATTAGAATCGGTTCACCCAGTCTAAAGTTATGAGGTAACAAAAATAAAAACAAATATACAGAATAATTGAGAACCTCCTCTTCTTTTTGAAATTACATAGACTTCGCAAAGTAAAGTGATGACATACATAAATTTAATACAACTACCAAAATGGAAATGTTCCCCAAAAATCCCTATCCCAAATTATCATACATGTATGGATCCTATCTTAATTTGCCTGCATAATACTCTATTGGAGCTTAGTAAGCAAAAAGCTTGCATAAATTATCGCTTTTGCTAGCTATCTCTAAACCATTAAACCTGCAGATAACAAAGCCTGAAACGAAACTTTTGGGAAAAGTTGGTTTCTATCGAATTGTATAATTTTGTGATTCTGTAACTAATGGCTTGTACCTAGCGGTATTGTTACATGTTAATTGGAAATTCTATACTTGTGTATAAATTTAAAGTTTGCATTTGTACCTGCATTAGTTATTTGTTTCTAGTTCCATAGAGTTTATTAAGACTGTTCTTTTTCTGATAAATATAGTCTTGATACTTTTAAGCGGTAAGTGGTTAGGTTTCTCGTGGATGGACGTGCACCACCTTAGTCTTCATGATAATTTACCACCAGGTGTCATGGAATACAAACGTCCCATCTAAATTCAACAGCCACGTCAAAACTAAATTGTGTTGGCCATTAACTTTACCAAATGTTTACAAATATACAAAAAAAAAAACTAATTGTGTACAATCACAGACAGAAGTCAGAAAAATACAAAATTCTAAAACAAATAGGAGGTCTACAGCCGCGAAGGAACTAAAAAAAACAATCCAATTAGTTAGATATTAGATAGTCAGAAAATCGAATTGTGTTTTAATAGCAGCGTTTTACCTTACAATAAAACGCTTATTAATTTACTTACCTCATTCGAAGCTTATTTAATTGAGATAGGCCCTACGTTTCCCGCCTTATATTTGCCTCTCTTTCTACCCTTGTACTGTGTCTCTTTCTGTGACGTCATCAATCCACCACCTGGTAGTGGGAGCGTTCAGATTTTGGCGCTCACTAATTTCAAATTCATTGAGTCGAAATTAAACCAGGCAGAAATTTATCTATAAGCTTCGAATGAGGTAAGTAAATTAATAAGCGTTTTATTGTAAGGTAAAACGCTGCTATTAATTGACTTGACCGTCATTCGAAGCTTATTTAATTGAGACATGTCTGTTATCGCCTGGTGGTGGAAAATAAATAATAAAAGACGCCAATGTGATTGACAAATGTTTAATAAAATCACTTATTAAATATACTGATAAATGTTAATCAAATAAATCAACAATTTTATACAACTGGTTTAAAAAGGGCTGTTACACTGGAAGAAGCTTGTGATTGTTTAACTTCACGACGGTAATATTTACAAAATGTATTATTAGATCGCCAATTACCTCTCGCAAGTATATCTTGCACGGGATAATTGTCGACCCAGTTTTTAGATGCAACTGCAGAACGAATACTACCGGGAGTCGCCGAAATATTAGCTTCTTTCAGAGCCGTCCTTACCCAACCTGCTATAATATTCCTAGAGGCGGGTTTAGCGTCGCCTCTAAATGTTATAAAAAGATTACTGGTATGACTTGATGTACGACGAGATTGAAGTAAATTTATTGTTCTTTTAATCCAGAAGACCGGATCTAATTTTTCATTACCAGCATTCCGGCTAAGTCTCCAACCTGATTGCCTATAATCCGAAGTATCGGTTTTAGATCCAAAGGCTGGCCATAATATAATATCATGATCTATTTCTTGAAAGTGATCAGAATCAATTTTAAGCAGGGTCATGTCATGTATACGACGACCTGAACATAAAAGTAATAAAACTGCTGTGTGTCGCTGTACTTCAAATGGATTATTAAAATTAACATGACTTTTTTCTAAATGAAGAGCTAAAGTGCTAATATCCCATATAGGAGGTTTTGAAAGAACGGGTTTTTTAAGTGAGATAGATTTGAGTATTTGTTTCACTAAAATGTTTGAACTTATTTGGCCTGATAAATCAGAGTTGCACAGAGTCGAAACAACAGATTTATGTAGAAGTATTGAATTGTACGATAAATTATGTATTAAATATAAATCAGCTAAAAATCGGGCTACATCTGAAGCCGTTGGATTACTTGGATCTATACTATTATTTCGAGCCCATACTACCCACTTATTCCAAGCTGAATTGTAAGTTTTCTTGGTTGATGAACGCCAAGAGCCTTCTAGTAAATGCAATTGGTTACTATTCCAATTATTTACATTTTCTGTCCACCCCCACACTTCCACACTTCTAGAGTCAACTCCTGAACTTTCGGAGGTATTTCTCCTGTCGAAGTGTCGATCAGGTATTTGTGTAGATTTTGAAGTGTAAAAGGTGGAGCTACAGCTCGAGATTTCAGGTCCGCCCGCCAATATACTCGTTCCCATCGGGGAACTATTAGCAGATAATGTCCTTTCGCTCGATTCAGATGAGACAACACTCTTGGAACTAGGAAAGGCGGAGGAAATACCCATGCCAGATTGTAAGTCCAATCCTGGGAGAAAGCGTCGTGGTAAAGGGCTTGTTGGTCTTTTATATCCAGAGATACATAGTTCAGAACTACGTGTGCTCGTTCTGACGCAAACAGATCTATTTGAGGCACTCCCATCTTTGAGAATATTATGTTCGTGCATTGTGGTAAAAGGTGCCACTCCGGAGTCGTTTTGAACCTCGACAGATGGTCTGCGTGAATATTGTACCTTCCGGGAAGGTGAAATACCTTCAGATATATTTGATACTCGTCCAAAACCTGGAAAATCTGATACAGAATGCTCATTAGGGCTCCGGACTTCGTCCCCCCTTCGTGACTTAAATAGGCTATCACGGTTTGATTGTCGCACTGCACTAAAGTCGTAGTATTGCTCAGGAGCCGACAGTGACCTTGCAATACTTTTAACACTGCCAACATCTCTTTTTGATTGCTGTGCAGATTCTGTTCTTCTTTCGACCAAGTTCCCGACAATGCTTGGTTGTCCAACACAGCACCCCACGCTAGATCCGACGCGTCCGTTGCTATGAAATGAGTCGGCGGAGGTCGGAATATGGGTGATGGCAACCGGCAATTCTCTGACCACCATATCAGATCGCATTTGGCTTGAAATGTCAGCGGATGAACATTCAGTTGATTTTTGAGCATCAAATTTAACAAGTTCAGTAAGTTTCGGTAATGTAATCTGCCTCTTGGGACACAAAAACTGGCGAAATTCAGGAATCCTACTAAACTCTGCAGCTCTTTGAGATGAATTAACCTCTTTTGGGTCAGATCTGCAATTTTGAGTAGTACTTTTTGTGTTTTCTCTTCTGGGAGACTCATTTGATTTAGCCAGGGATTCCACTGAATTCCCAAGTAAGTAAGATTTGTTATTGGCTTTAGGAATGATTTTTTTTGATTGATTATCCATCCTAATGATTTTAGCGTGTCTATGGTAAGCTGCACATGTTGGCGAAGAATATGAATATCTTGATGCGCCAGCAGATAATCGTCCAGGTAAACAATTAAACGTACACCTTTTTCTCTCAGTATTTGTGCCACCCAATTGGTTAGACTGGCAAAAACCTTGGGAGCTGAACTTAGGCCAAATGGTAGACATGTCAATTCCAGTAGTTCGCCTTGATATGTGATTCGAAGAAACCTTCGGTGGCTCTGAGCAATGCTTAGATGGAAGTATGCATGAGACAGGTCTATTTTGCAGAGCCAATCTTTTGTTTGCATAAAATCTGGTACCCGGTGCACGTTGAGTAAACGAAATTTCTGTATCATTACATAATAATTTAGGGCCTTTAAATTGAAAATGGGTCGTACAGAACCGTCGTTTTTGGGAACAAGAAACATGGGACACACAAAGCTTGGAGATAGTTTGGCTTTCACAAGAACACCCTGATCTTTGAGCTCTTTGATGACAGCAGTCATTTCTGGTGACTCTGGAGTCGACAGATTTGAATTTAATAGGTTCGGGGTTACTAAAGGTGGTTTGCTGTGAAATGGTAACCGGTACCCTGATATTATTTGAAGTAGGGTTTTTGGGGCTCCTAGCGATTCCCAATTTTCTTGAAATTGAAGCAATCGGCCTGCTTTGAATGCCGGTGAGTCAATACTTACGTTTTTTAAGATCTTGGTTTTTATAACGTGGCGGTGACTGTTTTCGTCCTGATTTATACTGTTGTTGTGGTTTGGATACGTATTTTGGTGGCTGGCCACGAAAATTCTGTTGATAAGCATGCGTCTGACGTTGACCTTGCTCGTGGTAATTATGATGACATGCACCCTGAGGAGCATTATTACAATATTGTGTACGAGAAGTAATAGTGTGTGGTGCCTGAGCAACACTGTGAAAGTTTGAACCTTGTGATGGTATTTGACGCTGATATTGACTCCTCGAGGGCCCATTCCATCTTCTTGCATCAGTCTGTAGAGTAGGCTGTTTAGCATTGGTCTTTCGTGAAGGCCAAAAACATTTCCTTACTCCCCCAGCCTTATCAACGGCAGAACTAAAACGCTCTGCGTCGAACAGGTTAATACAAGTTGGAGGAATTTTAGATAGTGATGTTTTAATCACAGGATCTTTAGTATATTTTAGAATACTTTCTCGTCTCATTTGTATGAACTCAGCCCGATGGCCACAAACTAATTGAAATAAGTCAGATGATTTTTTATGAAAATCGCCTGAATTGAACAGTTCATTTACCTTACTACAAAGTGATTCGTAATTAATATTATTCGGTTCCTTAGCCCATTGCAATAATTCACGTATATTGTCTTGGAGTGACAGTTTTTGTTTAAGAACGCACATAGTAAGGGCAGCAAAAGCCTTATCACAATGAGCTAAGTGCCGCGAGGTCTCATACTCTTTAATTTCTTCGTTGACTTCTAAGTCAGTAAAACCGGGAGAAGCCACGTAGTTTTTTTGCGTATCAGAGTAGCGTACGTCATTCCAATTGCTTTTATTAAAATGTTGCATGTCACATAAATATTTTAGGTCAATATCGTCTGACTTAGGAATCAATGGTTCCTTTAATTTAGTTTCGATTTCAAATCTAAAATCATTTACATAAGTTTCGTTTCCTTCTAAACTTTCGTATAATCCATCACTAATACCAGAAAAAATCGACATAATATCACACGAATTATTATCTATATTTAAGTTAGAGTCCATACCCGTATATACGGATTTATTATTAACACTGTTCAATTGTTCACGTAATGCTTTCACTTCTTTACTTAGTTGGCTAACCTTTCGAGATGATCCTCTTTTGTGTTTGCTCGTCCTCTTCTTTCGACGATTTGAACGTCCAACATAAGAGGATTTTGAGTTAGAAGATGTGGACGTGCTATCCGTAGAACTAGAACTGGAACTACTGTGAGAACGCTTTCTCCGAGGAGAATGCTTCTCGCTTTCCTTTACATGCTCATTATTTTCCATTTGAACCTTAAATTTTTTCAAACAATTAATTATCGCAATATATAAACTTTAAATAGGGTAGAAAAATATACAACTAGGTATCACTTATAAAACTTATGAGTAATATTTTCGAACGGAAATATCCGTTATAGTTTACGAAATAAAATTATCGACTTAAGACTTATTTACTTACGTGTAGTATCTTCAAACTATACCTTTGAAAAATAAAAAAGGAGGTAGTTTGCAAAAATGCTCTTTTACTGCGACTTATTTTTTTACTTTTTGCGAACAAGATTTATCCACTGTTGGTTTTTTGCGAACAAGATTTATCCACTATTGTATTATTTCTGAAATTACTAGTTACGCTAAGATATGTGTTCACTCGGCGGGAAAAACGACGCCAAATGAATTTGAAATTAGTGAGCGCCAAAATCTGAACGCTCCCACTACCAGGTGGTGGATTGATGACGTCACAGAAAGAGACACAGTACAAGGGTAGAAAGAGAGGCAAATATAAGGCGGGAAACGTAGGGCCTATCTCAATTAAATAAGCTTCGAATGACGGTCAAGTCAATTAATAACAATTGTGTTTTTATGTCAACTCTTTATAAAACATGATTTATTTGTAATTATTTTTTTTTTTTCTTTTAACACAGATAATAAATTCATGCTGGCTTTCTGCGTTCAGAAAAATTGGAAAGCCTTAAAACATGGAGGGAGTGCTGATGGTGGTATCTTCAAGTGTTTCCAAGCTTTGAGGTGAGTTGATAGTAATTAAGTAAATTACTCAAACTAATATACCAACTAGGTGACTCCAAAGTAACAAAGCTCGTGTTTTTGATCTCATATTCACTTACCAACAGTTAAGATTGAATTAAAACGCGGGTTAAGACTATTATAAAAAAAAATGAATCCAAATTTGATAAAGTCATTCGTATATTATTAAAAAATTTCATCATCATCATCATAACGGTTGCTGTTTTAGGCTTAGGCCGTAATCCACCAAGCTGGCCCGGTGCTGGTTGGTGGATGTCAGATATTTCAGGATGCCAAAATGGCTTCTGACAAACCCTAACGACTACTGTATACAAGTATACAGCACCCGGGACCGACTGCTTAAAGTGCCCTCCGAATCACGGAAGTCGTCGTGAGAAATGAATGGTCGGCGGTCACCCATCTTGATACCGGCCGCACCAAGCGCTCTTAACCTGCGATATCGTTTGATATGCACAGTAACCACGGCGCCACGACGACTTCTTAAGTAATTTATGTAATTTAGGCCGTAACCGATTGAGTAATTTAATAAATCCAAATCGAAATAATTAAAAGTCGATTATCTCGAATGGTTAGGTTTGGCTTAGTGGGATTTTTGTGAAAACAGTTAGGAAAGACCTTAACGGATCTAGGTCGACTTAACCTGTAACCCTGTATAAGCCTGGTACCACACAGCGGGACTAGAGCGTGTCATTGTTATATACCTAGAGCCGAGCCAGAGCAGTGCGAGCACAGAACTTTATCGACTTTTTTGTAAGCAATAATTTGATAAAGATAATTTAAATCTATCCATTTCCGCACGGCCAACTTAAATTAATGTGTGTCTTGTTAATTTTGAATGTTTGTAGGTAAACATGTTGTATTCTTAAATAACTGTAAAAAAAGACGTGTGGCACTCGGAGACTGCCGCGCTATAGCTATTGCATAGCATTTTTTATCAACTTATGCAATTATGATTATTTATTTATTTTATTAATGCAGTAATGTTTGATCTAATATGAAGTTCCACAATTTCCTAGTAGATGGCGCTGATTGTTTATTAAAGCCCGCATGTAAAGTTATGAAATCAAAGTATCACCGCTGTGCCGGCCGGAGTGGGGGGTGTTAGGTTTTTTCGTTACGGAATTTCGGGATTCGGTCCCCACGCTCAAGGCCCGCGCAATAGCTTTATAAAGATTTTTAAAAGATTACAATATCACTAAAAACTTGCAACCGACTCCATACTATACGAACTTCGTAAACATACGAGTCGATAAAGTTCTGTGCTCGCACTGCTGTTTAGACAAGTTCGTTTCCTAAAGCTTCCAGGCTGGGATTCGAACCTAGGACCTCTCACGCCATAACCGATCAGTCGACAAAATGCACCAAGGAGAACATCAAGGAAGGTTTTTTCCACCGTACGTACACGAGTGATCCTCTCGGTCCACTGTTTAATACATTGACATGTATTAAACGGTGAATTGACAAAACAATACAAAAATGTTATATTGCCATTAACATAGAATCACACATTAGGCACTGAAGGCAGCAGATCAAGCGTTACATTACCTGTCAAATTTCCCCAAGCAATTTTAACTTAATGTCCAGGGCATAGAGTTCAGATTCAAGTATTTTTTTTGACAGATTTGTAACGCTTGATGTGCGCTTGATGCCACGCCAGTCGATCAACATCAATCGGATTTTTTTGGCCTAGTAAAAATTATCGTACGACGTCGACTGTTCTATTCGTCCGTCCATCGACGGTCGATCGATTTTATCTGATCGGATTGGTAATAAATACCTATCAACGTCGACTAGTCCACTCTACTATGTATGACGACCACTTTGGCGTTGGGGTAAACCTATCTGCCTCAGACGCCAGTGGTTGCGGGTTCGATCGCACGGATCAAGAAAAAAAAAATGTTCCGTGTCTGGGTGATCTAGGTTCCCCCCTAGTTCGCTATATGTTATCCCATAACACAAGCTATGTTTACTTTGGGGCCATGTAGTTGGTGTGATTGTCTGGGAATTTTATTTTATTTATTTATTTATGTATCGATACCGTCGATCGAAGACCGATCGCTTGGTGGTAAGATCCCATCAGGGTCCCACTGGCTAGCGTCCATCCTTCATATAGAATCTGCCGCCAGATATCATCGCTGTAGCGGTTATTGTGTTCTCCGGCAATATTTTATGAAGAGCCAGTTCAGGGTGATTTCATCTTCGACCTCATTTTTACTTACCATCAGGTGAGATTGAGGTAAGACGTCTTAAAAAAGTAATAATTTAACGATCGCTAGATTTATTCCCCAACTAGACACCGCGCGCGGTTTGACCCGCGTAACTTTTGATCCCGTGGGAAAGCGCGTTCAAACAAACAAAAAAACAAACTCTTCAGCTTTATATATTAGTATAGTATAGCCATCTTGAATTCCTGAATTTCATACGTTTAGCAGTATTTAAGACCGCTGTAAGATTTTAGAGCGATTTGTTAATGCGGGTCAAAGTTACATATTAAGATGTTCATTAAATGTACACTCTGCAACAGAATAATGTATACCACCCCAGACGCACGCACACATACAATATGCATTCGCGTTGTATGTGTGCGGAAGACTCAGAATAACGTTGACCACCAGTCGTATGCACACAACTAAAGATCAATTCTAACTAAGCTAACCAACTACATTGTGTCATAACAAGAAATAATATAACTACACGGGTGTATAGATCTTTAGTTTCAGTACTTCGACGAGCCTATGTCAGCCGTATAATGTGCAGATTATTGTTTTATATTATAGAACTCTGAAAGGTCTGCATTTTTTTTTCTCCGTTGCTATATTAATATGTCTTTTTTATTGTTAAATTATTGATTGATTGTTAAATTAATAATGTCTAAAGATATATCTTCAACATCTTTTTTTTGTTCAAATTTAATGAAGAAATATTTTAATAATTTATTATAATTTAAAATGATATAAATATAATTTTTATGTTCTATATTCTAATTATATTTATATTCTAATTAATCAATAAATTAAATATAGTGCAAGTAATCGAAAAATAAGGTGCAGGTAAAAACTACTAATTAAAACAACACAATCTTTTCCAGATAATTATTTATTTTTGCATTTCACAATATGTTGCGTCTGACTAGGAATTTTTATTTCACAAATTTATTAAACGATTAATTTTAAAAACAATGATAGTTTAGGTAATAGTTGTTATTTGAAAGCATTGAATGACAGTTCTCACTTAAATTTTTCTGTCACTTGGCGTATGAACTTATTATATAATTGAAGTAATAAATCCATTGTAAATCTGAATCAATATGTTATTAGCCAGAAACTATAAATAAGCTAAGCTAAGCTTATTTCTAAGCTAATCAACAATAACATCATTCACTCTGGATTATCTACTTTTTAAAAGACAGCTATTACCTCACTATTTTATTAATAGCTAATTTGAGCGCCGTCGGTGTCTATGACCTGCTGCAACCGAGATCTCATACTGTCAACTAAATTACAGCACAAGGCAGATCCTCTCATCATCTCCCAAGTTGAAATAACCCGCCCTTCTAATTTGGCTCTGGACCCCACTTGTGATGAATCCCAATTTAAAATCATTTGACCCCACAAATTCACGATGGCGTTTATTGCGGCCGCTTAAACTAACAGGTAGGGTGTTTCGAGCATCATAACGTTGGCATTTTCTCCTCCATAATATTTTACGGCCATATTTGTCCGACTTGAATGTCGTTTATCCGAAAAATAACTACATTGCTAGACGAATCAAATTCCAAATATTGCTTTCGTCCATCAATACCTCTTTTGCTAGCCTGTAAATGAATAAATAAACTTAAGTTCCCTTGAAGTTTAAACAAATTATATTGCATGCATAAGAAAGTTAATTCATTTTAAGTTATAATATATTGTATATCTAACGTCGGATTATATACTTCTTTATTTACCTGTAACAATAGTTGAAACGACGAACAGATAGTTGCACTGTTTTTCTCTGAAAATAAAATGATTAACATAGAAATAACGATCACGTTTAATACAAGGATTAAGTCAGAATAATAATTAACTTAAAACTTACAAATATCATCAATCGACGTGCAATTTCCCTGATGGAAAAGTATTGATTGAATGAAACAATGATTTCAGCTCTCTGCAGCAATGTTAAATGATAATTCATTTTTAATTTCACTTGGGCACAACAATCTGATAGTAGTAACAAGTAACAACGAATGCAAACCATCTAGAAACACGACTACACAATATTAAATAATAGAGGGTAGATTTAACTTTTTTTTTCTAAAGATATGACAAGCTAAAAATAAATCTAGCAACACAATAAAATATAATCGGGGTCTTCCACTTATTTTGTCTTAAGAAATGAGGCATCGTTGTTATTTCGAATAGTTACGCTAATAATAGCTACCTACTTCAAATTCAAACTTAATAAAAAACATCAAAAAAGTTGTAATATATTTCTTCTTTCAATCTCTAAAAATGAATATGAAATCACAGTTTTTTGAGGGATTCGATACCTGACCTGTCCAGATCTCATTCCTAGACACTTAAACCGCTAGGCCATGGACGCTATGACTTGAAGATGTGAAATTAGCATGATATTATCTTGTCTGCCTGCTATTCATCCATATAGCTCGTCATGTGAGACTTGAGAGTAGCTAAGAACGAGTTTAACAAATTAATGAATCTGCAGAAGTAAAGTATTTTCACAGTGAGCGTGTGTGCGTAAGCACGTCCACTTATTATGCTTGGATTGGGTGACTTTCGTGGTGTGAGTGAGTATGGATGAACGCGCGTGTGCGTGCGACGTCAGATGGTGGTATACATTATTCTGTTGCAGGCTGTACATCTAATGTACAACACCTAAATAAAATTAAATTTAAATTTTGGTTCCTAAGCTGTAACCTAAGCTCCTAATTTCCGTTTAACATTAAAAGATAAAAAATAACCTTTCTTTTTATAGTTTTAATTAAAAAAAACTACATTCGATCATGGAAACCAAACTGGTTTTCTTTGAACATTTCAAAGCAAAATCTAAATTAATTATAAGAGGTTTAACACAATTTTGTTTCAAACGAAATTTTGAAAAAGGGACTCCGCGCCTTGAGTATTATTTTGAAAGCAGGTACAGTCGGTGTGAAATGGATTCTATGAATATTTATTATTAAAATCGCCCATAAATAAAAAAAAATAATAAAATCCCCAGACAATCACACCAACTACATGGCCCCAAAGTAAGCATAGCTTGAGTTATGGGATACCATGTAGCGAACTAGGGGGGAACCTAGAATATAAATACATAAATAGATAAACACCCAGACATGGAACATTTTTTTTTTCTTGTTCCGTGCGGGAATCGAACCCGCAACCACTGGCGTCTGAGGCAGACAGGTTTACCCCATCGCCAAAGTGGTCGCCCATTCCGTTATTGTTTCCGTACATGCACCTTGGAACCACATAGCCTTCTATTTTGACATAATATTTGGCGAGCGACCACCCTCCATATAAAGTTTTCTGCTAAATAATTATATAGTATATAATAATTTTGACGACCACTTTGGCGATGGGGTAAACCTGTCTGCCTCAGACGCCAGGTGTGGCGGGCTCGATTCCCGCACGGAACAAGAAAAAAAATGTTCCGCGTCTGGGTGTTTATCTATTTATGTATTTATATTCTAAGTTCTCCCCTAGTTCGTTACATGGTATCCCATAGCACAAGTTATGCTTACTTTGGGGCCATGTAGTTGGTGTGATTTTTTTTTTAATTTCTCCGCTCTATTGTATATTCTTCCAGCGTTGTTTATGAAAGTCTAATTCCTTCATACACTCGTGCCCCTTCGAGTTCGCCACTCATTATAGTCAGATATCGTCATATCACATTTTTGTTGCATTTTATGAATTAAGGATTATAATATCTGCAAAGTTTGTTTACTAATAAGGTAGTATAAACATTATAAGACTTTTGATATTGACTGTACAAATTATTATTTATTAAGTTATTTTTACAACGTAGTTTGAAAAGTCTACAACTTTGCGTAAAGTTTTAAAGTGAAAAGTTTATTTTAAAAGTTTCGTGGCGTGAACACTACTGTGTGTTGGTTGACTGAAGTGGTGCGTAAAGTCTCTTTATTTATTTATAGGGAATTCTAGTGAAAAATTAATGCCTAATTTTATAACAAAATTATGATCAGTATCGAGTACAGAGTGTTCTCTTACAATATCTAAATTTTTCTGAAAAATTTACTCTATCTGTATAAACATACATATTGAATAAATACATATCTATACTAATATTATAAAGAGGAAACCTTTGTATTTTTGTATGTTTGTATTGAATAGGCTCAAAAACTACTAGACCGATTTCAAATTTCTTTTACCATTACTTAGAGGGATTCTTCCGAATCAGTATAGGCTATTTTTTATCCCGAAAATCCCGTGGGAATCGAAATTGCGCGGGTAAAACCGCGCGCAACAGCTAGTTATTTATAAGCGTATATAAATAAATAAACATCCATGACTTGACGGCTAATATTTGTGTTCAACACACAAATATCCGCCGACGACGACGCCGGGATTCGGACCTAGGACCTCTGGCATAGAAGGCAATGTATGTTACCACTACACCAGCCGGTCGATGTATATTCTAAATTGTCTTAACAAAATTACATCACTTTGAAATACTATATTATTTAAATGAAAAATATACTTGACAAATCATCCCTAATACACTCAGACTGAAGTCGTCGTGCCGCCATGTTGACTGTGTGTATCATACATACGATACCGCAGGTTAAGCAACGTTCGGCGCGGTCGGTACTTGGATGTGTAACCGTCGACCGTTCATTTCTGGCGAATTCCGTACTTCGGAGGGCACGTTAAGCAGTCGGTCCCGGGTGCTGTATACTTGTTTACAGTAGTCGTAAGGGTTTGTCCGAAGCCATTTCGGCGCCCTGGAAATTCTGACATCCACCACCCAGCACTGGGCCAGCTTGGTGGATTACGGCCTAAACCTCCTCGTCACCCAGGGGAGAGACTCATAGCCTTGCAGTGGGCTCATTTCAAAGAGTTGTGATGATGATGATGAGTTACTTAGTAATGAAGGTGTGGGCTCGGTAAATTCCGCCTTATTCACAACACTATCTTTATTCGTGGGTGCGTTCTGTCAATACCTAACAATTACACTGCTAAACCAAATTAATATTACCAACCTATTAACTGTCAGTTTAAGACGCCTTACCAACCGAATATCTGTCACTTGTCATCAACCTTTCTCAATATACAACGTTACTTTTTGTTCATACGAAATCTGACAACAGTTTGTATACCATGTTATATTTTAACTCAATAATCTTAACAGATCTTTAAATAATGTACACACTCACTCGCGCGTGTTACTTACGCAATCCTTTACCTCCTCGTCACCCAGAGGAGAGACTCATAGCCCTGCAGTGGGCTCATTACAATAGTTGTGATGATGGTAATGACACTCAAACCGATACAAAAAATCTCAATTTTTTTTCGTTTGGTGATGGAGCCCAATTATAGTGTTAGTCCATCGACTCTCCGGCCTTCAAAACTGTTTCAAATAAAAAAATATGTTAAATACTAAGTAATATTTTTTGCCGAACTATCTAACCTGATAGTGGTTTGCTGTCTAATACTTATTATAAAACAAATATCTCAATTAACCCACTTTTTAAACTGCAATTTTGATTTATTTAGATTTCGACATTTGGGCAATCTAGAATTAATTGGAGAGTCTAGATTTCGGATTATGCTTTTGAAACCTAATGTATGCAAAGATTATCGACATTTATTATTTTTGGCAGTTTTTTGTTACTCAATTGACCTCATTCTAAATTAAAATGCTTAATTTTAAGTTTTACGTCTAACTAAGAAGCTTCAACATTATTTTTGTTAGCAACTGTGTTAGGTTTGAAGGTAAAAGAATATAAAATATTTTTTTTAAAGAAAATTTAATTTGAAAAGTAGGACACGGGGAATGGACGCTGTGTTATACTTAGCGCTGTCTTATAGTACCTATTGCTGAATCAAAACTCATCATCTTTGCTATTGTTTTTGGACTAGCCACCGCGCGCGGTTTTACCCGCGTAACTTTTGATTCCGTGGGAATTTCGGGATAAAATATAGCCTTTAACCTTCCTCAAGAGGTGGGCTATCAAATGCAAAAAGAATTTTTCAAATTCCACTTGTAGTTTCTGAGATTAGCGCGTTCAAACAAACAAACTCTTCAGCTTTATATATTAGTATAGATAGGAGTTTTTCTTTACGGACCCTACACGACCCAAATTATAACCTATTTTTAAATATAATGAATTTAAATAACTACTTACTTTATTGGTTTTAATTTAAATATTTATTTATATTCTGTTTCATAACTTATGGCATTTAATAACTTTTAAGGATCAGAAAAAAATATTACAAAAAATTACCGCTTGCCGGACGGGTGCTCTCCCAACTGAGTTACCGAGTTATCGAAATTCCTTCGTTTATTCTTTTTACGTTATATTGTTATATTACGTACTATCACTTTAAATAGTTGTTTCTTCATCACAACTTTTTGTAATAAGCCCACTGCAGGGTGACGAAGATGTATAGGCAATAATCCACCAAGCTGGCCCAGTGCTTGGTGGTGGATGTCAGAAATTGGTAACGAATTAACGGCTTCCGGTAAATCCTAACGACTACTGTATACAAGAATACAGCACCCGGGACCGACTGCTTAACGTGTGCTCCGAAGCACGGAAGTTGTCGTGAGAAATGAATGGTCGGCGGTCACCCATCCAAGTACCGACCATGCCGCACGTTGCTTCGCCTGTGATATCGTTTGATTCACATAGTAACCACGGGCGCCACGACGATTTCGATAGTTGTTTGCAGTATCTAATATTATAAAGCGGATTTCTCATAAAAAAAAAACACTTTTAAAACTGCAATTTTGATTTATTAGGTTTTAGTCATTTAGCAATTTTGTAAAGTGTCTAGACTTTAGATTATGGTCTTAAAACATAGTTTTTAGGTAAAAATATGATCGAAACCTATCGTTTTTTTTTTAAAGATTGGCAGTACTTTGTTAGTCACTTAGAAGTTTTTAAAGTGATATTGAAAAAAATATAAAAATAGTACCTATTCATTTTATTTTACATAGCAATGAAATGTCTTGAATGATCAATCTAATTTTCCTTTTTTTGTTGTCGTATATAATTTTGACATTACGGTTTTTACTAACGCTATGTTTGTTAAAATGGATATTTTTTTTTCTTTATAAAGTCAATTTGAAAAATCCTAATTTTTCTTTATTAGAAATCGGATTCCTTAATTTTAAGTCTCTTTAACGTCAAACTGAGAAGTTTCAACATTATTTTTGTTAACAGCTATTGTAGGTAGGGTTTAAAGTCATCTCATTACACATAAAATAGACCTAAAAATCAGAGAATACAATATCTAATTGCTTTTAAAGAAAATAAAATAAAAAAATTAGGGCACGGGGCACTGTCTTATACCAAAAAATATTTCCGAATCAAAACACATTACCTCCGCTATGATATTTGAGAAGAAGTCTTTCTTTACGGACCCTACATGAACTAAATTATAACCTATCTTTATAATATAATGAGTTCAAATACCTACTTCTTTTAATAATAATAATAATAATTAGCAGTTAAACATAAACTCATACAGGACACAAACACTCCATACTACAAATATACACCGCAAACGGTATTAGAAAATCAATCGCACAAAATTTATTACGATCGCGCCATCCTTACTGATAAAACTATCCATTATAATAGACCCGACATAACTTTACAAGATAAAATAAATAAAGTTACGTAGTTAATCGATATTACAGTCCCTAACACCCATAACATTCAAAAGTCAACAGCTGATAAAATAAATAAATATGCAGAATTGAAAGAGGAGATAATAAGAATATGGAAACAAAATAAAGTATATATTATACCAATAGTCCTTTCAACCACCGGAGTCATCCCAAAACAACTACACCAATACCTGAAATTACTAGACCTAAACAAAAATATATACATCAGTCTCCAAAAAGCGTCAATATTAAATACTTGCAGAATAGTTCGAAAATTCTTACAACTTGAAGAAAATGAAACCATCCCATCCTCAATAACCACCTCACTGTGATTTACTTGGCGTCAGCCCGTAAACACAGTTATAACCGGCAAGTGCCGAGAATAAATGTAAAAATAATAATAATAATACTCTTTATTGCCAAATAAGATACAAATACAATTTCATGGTAATAACAAACATAGAAACTGACAATTAGGCGACCTTATCGCTACAAGCGATTTCTTCCAGGTAACCTTTTAAAATGAAATACAAAATAAAAATTAGAGAAAAAAAAAAACTCAAATCAACAAATTCTTTTATTTGTTTTAATTTTAAAATTTCTTTTATATTCTGTTCAATAACTTTATTTAACTTTTATAATATATGTAATAGAATATTCTCTCTCCATCAATATAATTTGTCAAACATGACATCAGTACCCCATAAGGGATAAAGGCGTGAAGATATGTTTGTATTTAACTTACAAAGATCTGAAAAATATATTACATATAATCACCCGACCAGTGAGCTACTATCTGAGCTACCGAGGCTTGACTTAATAATAATAATTTATTTATTTATTTGCAATTTATATACACATGCACAGAACACATTACAATAGATTATAATCAGTTAAAAAATTAGATAGGTAGGTTTACATATAAAACTTTGATTTCTAACATCAATACCAACTAGGCATGGCCTGTATCTTAGACGTTAGTCCTTCTTAAGGAGGCACATCGAAATGATTTTTCTTGAAATGTTAGCACCCTAACACGCCGATATAAGGTCGCGTATTGCATAGAAAACGCAACCATCGACGCCGCTCAGATACTGAAATCGTTTCAAAAATCGATAAAAAAATCATGGTATATGCTATGTAAATTTTGAACAACCAAAGTTCGAACAATAATGTGAAAATTGTATTTAAGTTATTTCTAGGCAAATGGGTTTCATAACTACTTGGGAATTTAAGAAAAAGTATTTTTTTAGACGTGTTTTCGACAAAAAAAACTATCCAGTCAATATCATTAAATCATGGTTTTAAGCAAGCAAATTATAGATAAAGATATGAATTGACACATATAAAAATTTTAGATCCGATGGTCTTGTCATATTCTCATTGTATGCGATGAAACTCAATTCATTTTTTCAAAATGTCGCCTTAAGGTGGGTATCCATCCGCTATGTTCGCGCTCCAGCAGGGCTCCGCGCTCCTGCAACTGCTCCAGTGGATAAGTCGCGCGCACTTCTACATGCAACCTGCTCCTGGTGTGTTCCTTCAGTTTCCGCGAGCTTTTGGGCGAACGTGTCATCCCCAGAGTCAGTGGCTAGCGCAGCATGTATACTGATACACTGTTTCAGTATATATACTGTATCGAAGACTACAAAAACCCTCCTCGTAAAAAAGTAAAATCTTCATTTTATTTTAGCAACAGCAGCTTCCAGTTTCAGTCTTCTTTTAAACTTTTATTTTAATATTTCTCGTCTTTCGGATCCTACAGTACGGCATAATTTTTGTAAACCTCAATAAGTGCCAAAGATTTTTCTTCAGACCACTCCATGCGTGATGCGTTGCAGGGTACGTACACACATACGTGGCTTCGTGCTCGCGTTCATAGACACAGTGCGCTCCACTTTGTGCTCGCGCTAAAAACCGACACGAGTCGGAGCGCCTGCCGCGGAGCGTGCAACGTGGCACGCTGCTTGTTCGCGCACGTACCCACAACCGGGAGCAGTTGCCGGAGCGCGGAGCGTTGCTGGAGCGCGAACATAGTGGATACCCACCTTTATGTGATATGGGACTGTGAGGGTATTACTATTCAGTTGTTTTACTAATAACCCAATTACTTACATAATATGTAACCGATCAATACGACGCTTTAATCAAGAATGCCAAAAAGCCTCAGTCTCCATTGAATATGCACAAAATCATTTTACGATTTGGAGATATTACAAGAAGAATGGCTGTATAATTAATACAGATGAATAGAGCGCTAATTGGAATGAAATAAAAGTTGAAAATAACTAAAAAAAATCCTAACTTATTGTTTTACAAGGCATCAAACAAGTAAATGGACTACAAAGTGGTCCATGTCCGAAACAAAAGAAAGAAAATGAAATTAAAGACGGAAATAGCACTTCAAAGAGCCTGTTTCAATAAACAGGATATTATTGAAAATAAGGAAAAAGACTTGAGAGAGTTAATTTCGAAGGCATTCATTCCATCTTTTTATACAGGGTTTTATAAAAAATATACATTAATTGAATTTAAAAATGTTATTCAAATGTGAGTCTTATGGTCGTATTACAGAACAGTACTCATGTATTGATACTAGTTTTGAAACTAGTATCAACGACTTTCTTTATTACAAAACGTTGCCTAATACTAGATTCAATGATCAGATATCACTTGAGTACTAAATGATTTTAACTGTGTTCACGCTTATTATAGAACTTTACTTATGCATATGCCAATGATTGAAACTAGTTTCACAACTGTATTCACTTGAGTGTGCTGTCTACCATACTTGAGCGTACTTCAAAATAAGTTATTGATGTTGTGAACTGTGGCTTAGAGAAAAACTAGATAGGTACGCGATTCGTGCCTTCTTTAATAGTGATCTGTATTAACTACAATAGATCCTTTCAGTGATATTGACCATTACGATAATATTTTTATAACAACTTTGAACTTTTTAAAACAAGTTTGAACTTGCTTTTCGTAAATAAAAACTATATTGGAATTAATAATGTTAAGTGACTTTACTTAGTAGTTGGCAACATACATTTAGCTTTTACGTTTCGTATTATTTTTGAGTGATAAATATAAATATATTTTCATAGTAAAAAGAAGCGACAGTTATAATTTAACGGTACTGCTTCTATCGAAAAACAGATAAATAATTCAAAACATTGGCAATTTTGTCATATATCATATAGAATTTAACGCAATTTATAAGACATTATAATCTAAACGTTGCGTATAACGTAACAGACCATTAGTTTTTGTTTTTAAATGTAATGGGAAACAATTTTTTTCAAAGAAAACCCAGTATCAACTGAGTCAGATATTTGAAACTAGTTTCAGGTAATCTGGTTTTGATAATTGTTTTGTAATAAGACTAAAGCTCAAGTCAAGAATCAGCTGGTGAACAACGCTTACGTGAAACGAGTATTAAGTCTCGTTCTGTAATACGAGCAATATTAACTATAGCTTATTGTGCTGCTTTTACTCGCATGTACAGTCGGAGGTGCCCGACTAAAGTGCGGACGGTGGGAGTTGCGTCGTTGCGTTCCTGACAGCTGTCAAAATCTTAGCTTTTTTAACTTTAGAATCGGAAATAAACTTTATTCAGTGGACATAAGGAGCTGTCAGGAACGCATTCTCGCACTCTAGTTTAGAGGCGAGGCGCAGCCGCGACTGCCCACACCCCTGATGAAGGACTCCATAGGAGTTCGAAACTCACCTCCGACAATAAATGTGCGTAAAAGCCACATAATAAACTATACTTTAATTAATAATAATAAAAATAGAAAGCACCATCCACGAGCATGCTTCCAAAGAACAACCCTACCAAGAAGCGACGGTGGACGTGGTTTTATAGATATTGCAAACCTTCACAATAAACAAATTTTAAATCTTATAGGTCATACTTTCATCACAAAATAGAGACATCCATTCTACATAGAGTAATTGCCAATGCAGATCAAAAACTAACACCACTTAATCTTAAAGACAAAAATAATCAAGCTAACGAAGTACAATATAATAGACAGACAAAACTGGAAGAATGGTCCCGAAAGTCGCTTCACGGAAGACACTACCATGACCTCAACCTCCCACAGGTCGACAAGGCTGCGTCGAACGAATGGTTGAATCGAGGAGAGTTATTCCCTGAGACGGAAGGGTTCATGATGGCAATTCAGGATCAAGTTATTGAAACCCGAAATTACCAAAAATTCATTATGAAACGCTCAAATATTAAAGACATCTGCCGCCGGTGCTGTGGTGCAGCTGAAACTATACAACACTTCACAGGATCTTGCAAAACAATAGTGCAAACAGACTACAAGTACAGGCATGACCAAGTAGCAAGTATCGTCCATCAAAAATTAGTCCAGAAATTCATTCTATTACCAATACCGCTTGAACCATACTATAAATATACACCTGAAACAATTCTAGAATCAGCATCACACAAACTTTATTTTGACAGAGCAATTTTGACAGATAAAACAGTCCACTTTAACAGGCCGGATATTACTTTAATAGATAAAATCAATAAAACTGCAATTCCGACATAGCAATACCGAACACTCACAACTTACAAACAACCATATCAGGAAAATTAACAAAATATATTGAACTAAAAGAGGAACTCAGCAGAATGTGGAATCTCCGAAAGGTTACAATAGTTCCCATTGTCCTATCTACTACAGGTGTAATTACCAAACAACTACACCAATCAATTTCATCATTAGAATTACCGAAACACATATACATCAGTATGCAAAAATCTGTCATCCTAAATACTTGTCGCATTGTCAGAAAATTTTTGCAAGCTAGTCCTGAAAATCCGACAAACACATGAGTAAAGTAGACATTGTTGATTTTAACTTGGCTAGGCCCGTTAAAATCTACTAAAACCGGTAGTAATACCGAGCTTAAAATCCTGAACACATATAAATAATAATAAAATCAATTTATTTTCTCATCACAATAATGTTTACATATAGGCAATTAATCTATTAATTGACTTACTTTTGAATTCAATATTACCTAAGGTTATGTTTTTAAACCTGATATTTGTTTTTTTTTTGTTGTGTGATAAGGAAACTAAAGCAATGTAATTACAAGAAGTCTGACATATTTTTATTAATCAATCAATATATATAAAACTGTTCCGTTACTGACTGAGTGACTGAGGTACTGAGTGACTGACAGACAACGTACAGCCGTAACTACTAAGCGTAGAGAGCTGAAATTTGGAACATACATTCTTTAGGGGATGTAGGGGTGCAATAAGGAAGGAATTCCCGAAATTCCCACGAGAACAGGAAATATAGGACTTTTTAATTTGTATGAAAAATCTTATTCCTTGAGTGCACCGATGTGAAACTTGGTGTAAAGGTTTTTCAATGTGTGTCTGGTTGTGTTATGAAAGGAATTCCCGAAATTCCCACGGGAACGGGAACTATATGATGTTTTAGTTTGTATGAAAAAATCCCATCCCTTGAGTGCACGGATGTGATACTTGATATAAAGGTTCCTCAATAAGTGTCTGTTTGTATTATGGAAGGAATTTCCGAAATTCCTACGGGAAGGGGTTGGACTTTTTAGTTTGTATGAAAAATCGAGTGTACGGATGTGATACTTGGACTTAAGGTTCTTCAAAGAGTGACTGGTTGTGCTACGAAAAAAGAATTCCCAAAATTCCCACGGGCACGGGAAATATATGATTTTTAGTTTGTATGAAAAAAAAACTTATTCCTTGAGTGGTATCACGGTTCTTTCAGTGGGTGTCTGGTTGTATAGTTTCTGAAATTTCCACGAGGAGGGTAGTTAAGCGCATACGAAGTTGCGGGATAAAGCTAGTGTCATTATAAAAGCTTTTCGTTAAGTAAAAAAATACTGTCAGCAATGCGATGACGTCAGAAGAGCGTGAGGGTGAAGTAAGGGTTAATATTCAGTATAATTTCCCTCTTTTCAGGAAAAGTATGAATGCATAAACGTTTAGTTTTTTCATGTTTGAAAACCGAAATTATTAAATTTTATGTACTACAAAAAGGCGAGTCGCGTAAACTTTGAGAAAAATGTCAGTGGTCCAAAAACACAGGGTTGAAGTAAAATAGAAGATTAATCAAGAAAATATAAGAATTAAAAATAGATTAACATGAAAATAATATCATGTGTTTATGATAAATGGTTGTCTGGTACAAATCGCTGCCCAGCGATAAGACCGCCAATTGTGTAATCTAAGTCACTTTGTTTGTATTTTAAATTGTTATAATATAAGGTTAACAATAAAGTGTAAATAAATTATTTTCCTCGTTATCCTCGTCACCAACACTTTCTTTATTAGGAACCTACTCGTATCTAGAAATGCTTTGAAAGGTTTGTAAAAAATCTGCTTATCTTTCTTCACCTTTTATACAGTCTTTCTAAAGACCTGAAAACGTAATTTTTATTGAGATTTAAAAATGAAATAAATTATGTTCTAAATTTTATATTTCAAAGTATGGCAATATGTAAACATTGCAGAGGCAACTTGCTTCTTTACTCTTCACAGGGGATTTATTGAGATGTTAAATGGTTTTTCTTTCTGAAAACAACTTCTTCTATTTTATAACTACAATGAGTAAGCCCACATTTTGTACATTTTGGCGTATTTCATATCTTAATATTGAATTTAAAAGTGCATTAACGAATATGAGCAATCAAAGTCATGAAGTGACATTTCCCAAGACGGTGGTTAGTTCCAATTTTTGCTACGCGCCAAAATATCCTTGTCGGTAAAAATTTCATTTTGTTTTTAAAGAAAATAAATTAAAAAAGTAGAATATTTGGAAAGGTCTTGCATAAATTTGACTATTGTCTCGCACATACAAACACAACTTCTGTATCTTTATAGATAGACAGAACAGCAAAGGCTACTAAGCCGTCTTATGTCACGTTTCACAAAAAATTGAAGGTATTATAATGATGGAGAGCGACTTATTATTTACACAATTATTGTTATAATTACCGTAGTGTTTATTAACACTACAGTGCACAAAGTAATTCAGTAAGAAAAAAAATACAGTTGGTTTAGTGGTACAGATGTACCACTAAAGCGTCTTCACCAGCGTCTTCTTCAAAACAACCTTGTTTTATTTATGATAATCATGTTTTTTTTTTAGATTCTACACGATGGTGATGATTCTCGGCTTACACTCGATGATCTTCATCGGATACGGATACACAGCGAACCCCGAATTCATTGAACAGGTATGTAGATAGAATTAAAATCATTACTTGCCTGCGCCGCCTTTAGGCTGCAAACTGGACTGGCGCGGGCAGCGATTTCCGCGACACGATAGAAAGTATTGCGTTTGTATGAAACCGCGACAAACCGCTCAAGCGTCCGCTGGCGTCGAGAACGGCCCAGATAGCCCGCGCCGCTGTCGCTGCCGTCCAGTTTGCAGCCTTAATACCGATTTGCTGTCGCTACAATGACGATCCTTAGCCCCTTAGAAAGTCACGATCAGCAAAAGGGGATGTTTTATGGGTATGCTCAGTTCAGCTAAGATAATCTCCACACTGTTCAGGGATTACATCTATGGATGCTAACTTTCAGGCTAACAGTCCTTCAGGTGCCTTGCGTAATACATTCTACCTCTTCCAATAGACCTTAACTTAAACTATACTTTGCTGCTGGCTGGTATTGCGGAAAAACAATGCCTTTTATGCCATGGGGGTTCGAGTCCTGTGGGGCCAGCATGTGACCATCGACAACGATAAGACGGTCCTTTTATCGATATTTACTTAGAATTTGGCACTTACAGTATGTATTTTTTTAAGAATATGGCATCTTTGGATCTGTGGGCTTAATCATGGTATTAAATCGAATGATTCTATCTATTATGGTCCGCATGTAGGTAAGCGAACAAAATAGGATAAAATATCCAAATAACATTTATCTTGTCGATTCGAGTATTTGTCGATGGTCGCATGCTAGCCCTGCTGGCGGGGGGGTTTATGTTTGTGATAAACACAGTGCTACTCGTCAATTCGTGTATGTTTATTTATACATACATATGTAACTTCACGCCAGAACACGAAAGGCTGTAAAACCATCTGAAGTCACGTTTGACACGTTAGGAGGTATTATAATGATGGAGAGACTATTGCAGTGACAGGAGGTCAGCCTATCGCCCACAAAAACGTCAATAAAACCTCTGGTTCCTTAACTGACTTTTACAGTATGCCCGGGAAGAGAAGCAGCTGGCACATTCTATGTTTTTCTTTCGCTCCCAGTCCAGCATGGAAGACCTTTTTTACTAGAACTATTTTTTTTCTTATACACTAAACCTCAATCTCACCTGATGGTAAGTGAAGATGAGGTCGAAGATGAAAGCACACGGGCTTAAGAAAGAACTGGCACTTCATAAAGTATTGCCAGAATATATTACTACAGAAGCGGTAATATTTTGCGGCACATTTTATATAGGGTCTTTTTTATGAAGATCAAAATATTTTAGGAGAAGGTTAAGAATGATGGGTGGATTCAATTTCTGAAAAAACTTTTTTTTTTGTTAGGCAAATTGATATTTTTTAATTCTCATAGTTGACAAAATTTTAGTTTAATCTGTTATTTACGAATAAATAGCAAGAAGTAAAAGCGTTTTTCCAACTATTTCTATTAAGAAATACGTCAAGCCCCGATTTTTCAATAGTCAGAAAAATTTGATCACTTAAGAGCCCATACTACTCCAGCTAGAATCTGAATTTCGCCCCCACCTCACCGCCCGGCCGTGAAGCACCCCGCAACGCGCGTTGGAGCTATCTTACTCACTCGCGTTTTGTTTTCTCCAACTCTGCCTTTTCCGTATCTTATTTCTTTCATTTCCTATTTTGAAATAAAACACACCACAAATTTATTTATGGAAAACACGATATTTACGTGATGTTGTAGCGGCGGCGGCAAGCGTGAAAGCGACACAGGTTCCTCGTACGAATGCCGGAGCGCAACTGAATCCTTGAGCGGGCGCAGGTCACCCGTCGTGCCAAATACATTATTTTAGGTTTAAGATTTATAATAAAAAAAATAATAAAATTATTTTAAAATCAGATCATATAGTACACGTATTGTCCTACCTTGAAACTAAATACCAAGTTACATTAGTGTAGGTTAAGTACTAATTAAGTAATAAGGTTTCTTTGTTAATTTTAGAGGTAAGTTTGTGATTTTTTTCTATCGAGATTTTTTTAATTAATCGTGTTTTCAAAACATATGGTTCTTAGTTCATACTCTTAACTTTGCTATATGTTTTTTCTAAAATTATTAGTTCAGTACTCTGATAGATATTTGAGATCAAAATTTGGATTCGGAGCGTGTTTGAGGTAGTGTAGGCCCTTAAAAGAATTGTAAAATTTCAATTTTAAAAAAAAAATTTTTTCATCTTAAATGAATCCACACATCATTCTTAACCTAAACCTAAAATATTTTGATCTTCAAAAAAATTACCCTGTATAAAGGGAGTTCGTTAGCAAGCTGAAGCCTGCCGCGAGTCGACCACCTAGGGCGGGTCACTTGAATTAGTCGCCCTTGACACGCTTATCCATGGGGGAGGCCTATGTCCAGCAGTGGACGTCTACAGGCTGTGGATGATGATGATGGATGATGATCCAGGGAAAGTAGGGCTATTCTAAGACCAACATGATCACATATTGTATAAAGAAAACACTTTTTTATTGTGTACAATGTGTTCCATGGGCTAATAATAAATACTGTAACGTTACGAGTACATCTTAACATTATATCATCTTTACTTCCACACTCGACTAGCCTCTAAGTACTTCATTGCTGTCACTACACCGCGTAACCGATTCCCGCCGTTTTGATTTCATAGACTTACCTACCTATCGAACTAGCATCGCGCGCGAAGCTTCTCCCGCCTTCCTGGCGATGCATATGCATATGCATATAGTAGCGTCCGAATTACGATGAACGAGACGGATTGCCGGCCATTTTGTTATCGAGCCGTGCGCTTTTATCATCTTAATTGTTAATGCAACTTACAAGTACCTGTGTAACCGCATTTATACAATTTCCCGAACAATATTAAACTCTTTGTCTCGAAAATACCACACCGTGAGTTTTACTCGATTCAACCCCAATGATCTTATACCTAATACCACTGACCTCTATATTTACCACTGGACTGGTGGCTGTCAAAGTGCTTTTGTGCCCGTTTGATAATCGCCATTTTGGCGCTGTCGGACGTAGCGAGTGTCCGTGGTACTAAAACTAGTCGCTTACAATATACACATGTCCTCATTCTTGATAACTTTTATATAATGCTTATAACAATAACAACATAAAATTCGAATTTATATTTAAAAAATATAAAATCACTTAACAATAAGCAAGCACTTCTCTGGCTGCCACTTGCAATATACGTCAAAATTAGTTCTGCGGACACTCGCTACTCGCTAGTGGCGCTTCAAATAGGCACAAAAAATAGCTGTCAAACTTACGGAACAGCCAGTCCAGTGGTAAATATAGAGGTCAGTGCCTAATACTCTTTATTGCAATAAAACTTAAAATAATTATGTTCACAATAACAAAAAAAAAATGTCAATTTAGGCGGCTTTTATAATTATCACTTTAAGCGATTTCTACCAGGCAACAATAAAATAATTAAGTTTATGTGATTTTACAGAATATTAAAATAGTAAACTATGAAATATACAAAGACGATGCATATATTCGCATAGTTAACAAACTAACATATTTTAGTAATTACCTACACTTACAAAATTGCAATAATAAATAACACGCTAGTATGCAACTATACTAAAAATATTCATGTACTATATTTAAGGTCATACGCACTATATCGAAATGTAGACCTTCTGGTCAACGAACTTTATAACCATGATATTTTGACATTGAACTTAATATTGACGTTAAAATTAAATTTGTAACATGCAACAATGGAGCATATTAAAATATAGTATAGGTAGTAACTATTTATGTTTTGTTTTATGGCAATAAAGTTTATCTTATTTAGTACTAATGTGAATGTGAATTACTGAACGGATTTAAGTGAATATTGCAAAGAAATAGTTTATAACCTAGCGCTTAATGTACCAATGTTTAATCATTCAGTAAACTTATTTTTACGCAATATCAAAATTCAAACTATCGTATTTATATTATTTGTGCAATTAACGGCAAAAGTACGTTACAGTCTAGAATAACAAATGTAGCACTCTCTTGTCGCGATCGGAATCGAATTTAATTATTTTTATTTATTTCACTTTTCAATCAAGAAGTTTGACAACAAAATTAAGATTCATCAACTATAGATCGTACCTAAAATTATATTTCTCAGAAACTATATTTTCTATTAAGTTCTAAGAAAATTTAACGCCTTTAAAATTTTAATTCATGCAGAAGAGCAAAGAATCATTTTTATTTATAAAGTCATGGATGTTTATAGGTTTATTCAATTTTATTTCTTATATTAATATATTCAATTTATATGTTTCTTTATATCTTAAGTTAATTAACCGTTGTCTAATACCATAGAAAAACCCTTAAAAAAAGTATTTGTGTTTGATGACGTTTGTAAATGTTAAAAGTTTTCCTTCAATGTTGTCATCATATTATTACCAGGTAAGATTAAGGTCAAAAGTAGTTGAAAACAACATATGAAATATTGTTGTTTACCCATACAGAACGGATTCATTATTAAATTACCCAGTTTGTATTGTAATATTAATTTATTGGCCATTTATTACTTACGTTTCGACAAACACACAGAATCAGTGATTCAATTAAAATTTCAATAATTTCAATTAATGCTACTGTGCTGCAATGTCGAGAGAGACAGTTATATTGTGATTTTATGTACGCAATATGCTTCCATTCTGGACTGGGAGCGAAAGAAAAACATCGAATGTGCCAGCTGCTTCTCTTCCCGGGTATAATGTAAAAGTCAGGTAAGGGACAGAGGTTTTATTGGCGTTTTTGCGGGCGATTTGTTGACTCCCTGTCACTGCAATAGTCTCTCACCATACCTTCAAAGTAGTCAAATGTGACATCAGGTGGTTTTAAAGCCTCTGGTGTTCTGCCTACCCCATAAGGCGTGACGTTATGTATGTATGTATGTATGTAACTTACTCACATTATAAACGTGAACGTTTGGATGGATATTTGTTTCTCAATCATGGCAGAACGGTTCAACGGATTAAGATGAATTTATTTTTTAATATGTAAAAATATTAATTTCATAGTAATAGTGTACAGTCTGGAATAGCACATAGGCTATCCCGATTTACTTCTTATCCCGATTTTCTCGCAGAATTCGAAACCTTGCGAACCAGCAGTGCGAGCAGAGAACTTTATCGACTCGTATGTTTACGAATGTTCGTGTAGTATGGAGACAGTTTGTAAGCAATAATTGAAATCTATCCAGTGCCGCACGGCCAGCTTAAATAAATGTGTGCCTTGTTAATTTGAATGTTTGTAAACAAAAAAACTGTAAGTATATTAAAAAGTTACAACATTACTTAAAACTTACAACCAACTCCATACTATACGAACGAGCATTCATTAACATACGAGTCTACAAAGTTCTGTGCTCGCACCGCAGATTTCTGTAGTAACTATTTTACATACATAACTTCACGCCTGTATCCCGTATGGGGTAGGCAGAACACCAGAGGTAATAAAACCATCTGATGTCACGATTGACAAATTTGGTGGCATTATAATAGTGGAGAGAGAGTGACAGGGGGTCAGCCTATCGTCCACAAAAAAGTCCTCCCATAACACCTCGGTCCCTTAACTGATTTTTACAGTGTGCCCGGGAAGAGAAGCAGCTGGCACATTCTATGTTTTTCTTTCGCTCCCAGTCCCGCACAGAAGCAGTAGAAACTATTTTAATTAAGAGATTTAAATCTAATCCCAGTTTGAAGATCTAGTTTGACGATCGGCTGGTGTAGCGGTA
This sequence comes from Stenoptilia bipunctidactyla, assembly GCA_944452665.1. Taxonomy (NCBI): domain Eukaryota; kingdom Metazoa; phylum Arthropoda; class Insecta; order Lepidoptera; family Pterophoridae; genus Stenoptilia; species Stenoptilia bipunctidactyla. The sequence goes on along the minus strand of OX101748.1, from coordinate 6,748,066 downwards.
ACATACATTGCCTTCTATGCCGGAAGTCCTGGGTTCGAATCCTGGCGTCGGCGGATATTTGTAAGATGAACACAGATATTAGTCATCAAGTCATGTATGTTTATATGTATATTTAAGTTTATTCTAATAAAAAAGTATGTAATATTGTCTTAAGTTTTCGCGATTCATACTATTAAATAAAACACTTTTTAACCGGATTTATCGCGTATATTTACATTTTAAATTTTGACTCGACGTTTCGGTGCAAAGACACCGAAACGTCGTGTCAAAATTTAAAAATTTAAAATGTAAATATACGCGATAAATCCGGTTAAAAAGTGTTTTATTTAAAAAAGTATGTATTTTTTCAATATGTTTATATATTTCTTAAGTCTATAAGTTATCTAGTATCCATAACACAAGTTCTTTAAGAAACCTAATTTGGGCTAGATAATGTTGTGTGAGTGTCAGAAATATCTATTTATTATTTATTAATAATCAATCCACAGTCCTACGACGACTTCTTCAAAGCTCTTCTCTTCAATGCTCGGATCATCGTCCAAGTATTCTTTGTGATGGGAGGATTCCTTATGGCATACAAGATGTTCCAGCATGCTGAAACTCATCCATTCTCCTTGAAGACCGTCCCCATGGCCTTGGTTAATAGATGGTTCAGGTATGTATGATGTCCTCTTTCGAACAACTGCGAACAAATATACTATGTACTTAACTACCCTTCTCGTGGAAATTTCAAAAACTATACAACCAGACACCCAATGAAAGAACCTTTATACCAAGTATCACACCCATGCACTCAAGGAATAAGTTTCTTTCATACAAACTAAAAATCAAATACTTCCCGTGCCCGTGGGAATTTTGGGAATTTTTTTCGTAGCCCAAACAGTCACTCTTTGAAGAACCTTCATGCCAAGTATCACATCCATGCACTCAAGGAATAAGTTTTTTTCATACAAACTAAAAAGTCCAACCACTTCCCGTGGGAATTCCGGGAATTCCTTCCATAATACAAACAGACACTTATTGAGGAACCTTTATATCAAGTATCACATCCGTGCACTCAAGGGATGGGATTTTTTCATACAAACTAAAACATCATATATTTCCCGTTCCCGTGGGAATTTCGGGAATTCCTTCCTTAGTGCACCCCTACATCCACTAAAAATGTATGTTCCAAATTTCAGCTCTCTACGCCCAGTAGTTATGGCTGTACGTTGTCTGTCAGTCACTCAGTACCTCAGTCACTCAGTCAGTAACGGAACAGTTTTATATATATTGATTTTAAATTTAAAAAGGGACCTTAAAATATACAAGCATCAATTCTTCTGTAATGAATATTTAGTAATTTTCTATGTTTAATAAATATTGAGTACCTTTTTGATAGTAATTATATCTTCTTTTCAAAAATCTTTTATCTAAGCATAAATCTTGAATATTTATTGGAAGCTTATTCAGGGCTTAGATTAATTTAGTAAAATCAAACTCAATTAATCATGACTTTTCCTTTTTTCCAGGCTTATGCCAGCAGTACTCGTGGTAATGGGATTGGCTATGACATGGGTCCCACATATGGGTTCTGGGCCCATGTGGGACGCAGTGGTCAAGCGCGAGCGGGACATGTGCAGAAAGAACTGGTGGCAGCTAGTTATCCTGTCGCCAAATCTGTTCCCATTTGAACACCTCTGTTTGCCGCAGGCTTGGTGAGTAGTATTTATACTTAGCGACCTCTAGCGATGCCATAGAGCAACAGCAAAATTACGACGATGACACGATGTTTGACCCTAGATCGCGCTATCACAGTTTTTATAGCAGCTATAATATACCTATATACAGATTCCCGACAAAAAACCGAGTCTTCGGGCCGTACGCTACGGTCTGCCATGCCTTTTCTTGGGATTTGGGAAAGAACGCTGAGTTTCCAAAAACACACTATTAAAACATAAACTACATAGATGAAATGGAAATTGAAAAAAGAACTACACAAAAAAGTTACATAAAAAAGTTACAGCCATTTAAAGCGACTTGCCAATTAACCAACTAAATAAAATAGAAAATCGTGATTTGTTTCAAAGAATAAATATTAAAAACAAAACATGTATGTTTGTAGAAAATAATAAATAAATTTTGTAAGAAGTACCTATTATTATTATGAAGCGATGTTTTACTGCGCAAGGTGCGTGCTATACCTACGCTCAAAGTAAATATAGTTACGCCTCTAAACAGAGGCTATAAATATTTTTTGTACGGGAAACAAAAATTTTAAAAACTGATTATTTTAAAAAGTTGTAGAACAAAATTTGTTCTACAACATTTAATGTTGTTGGGATTGATATGGAGGGACTGCCTGCAAGAGGTGATGCGCTACCCTGTACAGTTAAAGCGATTACCATTTACCTACAATTAAAGAGACCTTGCTAAACCGAAATTACAAGAATCAACCATCACAGTTACCAATATTTAAACACCTCAAACCTAGTACCTAACCGCCTTAAATATTTTCCACGTCTTTAAAATCCATAACTTACCTTAATACGTGGAACATAAGAGTGAGATTGGTATAAACTCGTCACGCTTGAAAAGCGGCTGTAAGTAAGATTACATCAACGCCTTGGTAGTATTCAACGGTTTGCTTACTCCACTTTAGTACGTTGCACAACTACTTAGACAGTTTGCTCTTGACCAAGAGAAGGTTGTTAGTAGAAAATAAAAATAAAAATGCTGTTTGGATTTGTAGGTACTTTTTATCTTATTACATACCTACATACATAACTTCACGCCATTATCCCTTGTAGGGTAGGCGAGAGGCTAAAAAACCATCTGATGTCACATTTCACAAATTTGGAGGTATTATAATGATGGGGAGACTATTGTAGTGACAGGGGGTCAGCCTATCGCCCGCTAAGACGCCAATAAAACCTCGGTCCCTAAACTGATTTTTACAGTATGGTCGGGAAGAAAATCTAGCTGTCATTCTATGTTTTTCTTTCGCTCCCAGTCCAGCGTGGAAATATCTTATTTACCGGTATATTAATACCTACATACATACATAACTTCACGCCTCTCTCCCTTTGGGGTAGGCAGAGACTGGAGAACGCCAGTTGCTACGATCCAGGCAAGCCTCTTTCGCTTCCTCCACATATTGTTTAATTCGTTTCGGGATATTAATTTATGATTTATATGTCCTATTATTGATAATATAATAGTTTTTATTGAGCTCATTGCTGGGTCATAAGCCCCTTTTCCTTAGGTAATGAGGAGATTTTTAGGCCGTAATCCAAGAGAGCCCAGTACTGGTTGATGCATGACATAATTTCCATTCGCCGTAAAATCTTCTGAAAAAGGCTAATTACAGTTTAATACAGCATCCGGGACCGAGAATGTGGCCACCAAAGCATGAAATGTTTCGTGATAGATTAATCACGTTACCTTTAGAGATACGTACGTAGCATAACTTCCAAAGTATTCAAAATAACCGAAAAACGGAATAAATATAATGGACACTTATTTGAAACAGAAAAAACAAATAAATATTACCATTTCAAATTATAGTTTAAATGCAGTTACATTGAAAAGCCCTAAAAATGGTTAACCAACATTGATTCATTCATTTTTACTATGTAAATGCAAATTCTTTATAAATTAACATACAGACTAAACAAAATATTGTTATAGCGGCCTTCATAAGTTAAGTCGTTCATAAAATCATACGAAACAAGTATGACGTAAATTTTTATTGCTGATACTATTTTAAGATACGCGTACAGTTAGCAAAAGAAGTATATTATTTTATTTATGTCTCAAACAAAGTTTAACTCACGCCTTATCTGATGAAATGTGACGTAGAGATTAAGAAGATACAAATTGTGAAATTGTAGGTTCAATGTTACAGCAGTTTTTGAAAAATTTAATATTACAAAAGAGTAAATAAATACATTTCATTTACTTAAATATACATTCTTTTCAACCGACTTCCGAAAAAGGAGGAGGTTCTCAATTCATCTGTATGTTTTTTTTTGTGTCTTTGTTACACGATATTTCGGACAGTTATGAATTGATTTTGAAAATTGTTGTTTCATATAATACTTCATAGTTGGTCCCATTTAAATTTCATCGAAATCGGTTGAGTACTTCATTGAAAATTTCAAACTTTCGAAAAAATATGTATGATTTTGGAGAATGTTTATGTTGATGACACTCTCAACTCAGCCAAAGTTTTGACGTGAAGTCGGTTTTTTTAATGCATTCGTTGATTATTTAGTACATATTTCTTAGAGTTAACACGGAAATTTAAAATGTATGACTAGCACGTGGAATTGCTTAGGTAACATCACTGTTTCTAACCATGTAGTCGCTAGTTTAATGAAAAATATTTCTGTTCAGGTCCAGCATTCATATATTTTAAATACAGGGTGTCCCAAAAGTCGACGATATACCGAAAGCAGGAGATACTACAAGTCGTAACAGCTATCAGAAAATATTTTTTTTTGGCCTGTCTAACAAAGTTGAGTAAAAGTTGCTATTGGTTGGAACAAGGCTGTAATGAACACCACAGGGTGTTGATTTTTTAGTTATTCTTTAATGCTTCCGGTATATCGTCGACTTTTGGGACACCCTGTATATTTGACAGCTTAAATTATCGTAAATAATAGTATAATTTTACAATACAGAAAAATATCGTGAGAAAACATAAGAAGTAAAACCTGTCATGCTTTTAATTTTTAGATTCAAAAATAATCTGTCAAATAAATTTTGTAGTTGACTGTACCACTTTGATAGAGATTAATTTAAATATAAATGTCATTTAATATTTTTTTACTATTTATGAGGTTGGTGAACTCCATGAGAAATTTGAAAACTCGAGTGTTCGAGTATTTTTTAAAGCGCATTTGACCTTAATCTTGCCGATACCGATCAGGTTTAAGAAAGAAATGATACGATTTTGGATTTTGGTACATTATTGTTTTGTTTTTGTTAAGTATATTTTTGTTATCTATAGATATAAGTAGAATTATTATTTTTTTCTTTTGTAAACAACAGATTTTTGTACCAAATAAACGTTTTACTTACTTACTTAATTACTTACGATGTGTTTTGTATTATCAATGAGGACACACTAGAAAAAGCCGTGCGTTTTTTCCACGCCACCTTGCAATTATTAACTTTTTTGAGGAGAATGGTGGGCCAATAAACACCGATATCTCGGAAAAGTAGTAAAAGACTATACAACGTGTAACATAATGAAGGGTTAATAATAAAGGGGATTGTATGTTTGGTGATGTAGTTTATAAGTAACAGTAACATAAATTTATTATTATCCTTAAGGTTCGCCCGAATAAATAAATTCGTATGAAAGTCTAGACCAGCACTAATCATGCTAAGGCGCAGCGCAGACGCCAGACTATCCGTGACGCACTTTTTAGTCTGTGAAAATAGAACCTATGCAATTATATGCAGTAACGCACACGACGCGCAAAAAGTCCGGCGCACAATAATTTGACAAACGTTTGTATAAAAGTTTTACAAACTAAATAATTAGCACTAGTATCCGGCTCCTTTCGGGTGGAAAATTGACATTAAGTTACAAAATTTGAGAATAAAAAGAAAAACAGTTCACCCCCGATTTTTAATAATAACTAAAATCTTGTGTGCCGTCTGCGCTGCACCTAATTCTTTTACTGTATATTCTACGTATGGTATAGAAGCTAACCCTTAAGTTTTATCTCTCCATTTTGTTACACGTTGTATATAAAAAAAAATATGAAAAGCTACCCCAAAGAGATATTCGTGGATTTATGTATGTATGTGTGTTATTAAATTGTAATTAAAAAAAGGATACATATCTAAATAATAGTACTAATATTTTATTTTATATAATAAATTGTACAACGCATGACAATATTAACAAACTATTTTTACTTTAGATATCACAGGCTTTAAGTAGAATCAAACTTTATGAAAATATGTTTTGCTTATTGTTATTGAGATTAAAATTAAGAACAGATTAGGATTGAATGATATAAGGAAATTAATATTTTCTTTCCAAAGACACTGTACGTTTGTAATTACCTACTTGACTATAAAGAAGGTCATTACGGGTGGCCCATTTTGGTACCGAGGTACACTCCGCGGTTTATAACACCGTAGTAACCACTGAGTACAACTGCATTTACAGTTTTTGTCAAAGATGAAGTTTGAGCCAAGAAAAAAATATTTTTGTGGGCTTCTCGCGCAAGCCATTTTCTCTCTTATATGTTATCTTTAACTGTCAAGTCGAACTGTCAACTTCGTGTTCATCAACTCGACTCGACATTTACTTTGTTTATTTTTGTTGTTGCTTTGTAATTATTAATTATTCGTTAAGTATATATTAAAAAGATTATAGATTTCATCTTTTTAACAAATAAATCAGGAAAACACAGCGCAGCAATCGAAAAGAGAGCACCCCGGAACGCGGAAACGAACGGAATAAACATTTCTTTGAATAACACATAGCCGCCATTTTCATATTTACCAACAGAAGGACAAAACGTCAGTGTCAAAACCATTTTTTCTAAGCTGTGTTCATGTTCACCGTGATTGTTTCCTTAGTTTGTTACAACTTTCAATAATTTATTTCATAAAGTTAATCCTCTCTTTTGCAAATATTTGCATAGTTACGAGTTCCTTTAGTCTTCCCCTACAATTTGGTGCCCATGTACCTCACGGTACTAAAATGGGCCAGCTTGTATGACGGCAAATTGACCTCCTTTCTTTATCAACTGTATTCTTAATTCTTCGTTTGTAAATAAATCATAAACAAAATAAAACCTTTTTTTCTTCAGGTATCTCGGCACGGACACCCAACTCTTCCTTGTCACCTTGGTAGTCCTCCTAGTCATCTGGAGATGGCCTCGTGGAGGAGTTCCTGTCCTCTCCATCGTCATGGTAGTCAGTCTGATCATACCCTTCCTGCAGAGCTACTTCATGGATCTCTTGCCAATTCGTGTCAGTCTCTTCCCAGAGTGAGTTTTAAGCTATAATACAACGTTTGTAATATAGTTTGTTAATACTTTTTTAAATACGGTAATGAAGTAATAATTTAATGATAGCTTACTTCCTTTTATTCCTTTTCTGATAAATCTTTTGCTGTATCGATAGTTAGGTACTTAATGGTTACAAATACGTAAAAATTTCTTCCTAAACCCGTGTGCTTTCATCTTCGACCTCATCGTCACTTACCATCAGGTGAGATTGAGGTCAAACGCGGGTTTAGTCACTTATAAAAAAAAAAAAAAATCTTATTTATTTCATACAAATCACTTTATAACTCTAATTAAAAAACTTAGCTGTAAAAATACTGCAAAGGATTGGCATGAAATAGAACAGCGGCACCTGGATAAGCGTTCTGTAAAAGGACTCCCTTTTTGTGATGATACCCTGGAAGACCCCTTGAGGGCGACCAACCTTCATATAAAATCTGCCGCCAAATATCACCATTTTTGTGGTTTTATGTTCCGGTAATGGTTTACGAAGAGCCAATTCCTTCCTTAATCCATGTCCTGTCATCTCCGATCTCATCTTCACTCGCTGCAAACCCTATACTCATCGCATCCCTGAAAACTCGACGTTTTTTCCAGATCCATAAGAGATATATTCGGTTACAATGAGACCACAAAAATTTAAACTTGCTGCAAACACCATACATATCGCATCCCTCAAAACTCGACGTTTTTTCCAGATCCATAAGAGATATTTTCGGTTACAACGACACCTTCTACCATGCCTACGTATCGGCTCAGGGTAACTGGGCCGGTTATCATCTTGGAGTACTAACCGCTTACATCTACTATAAAGCCCAGAGCAACAAATGGAACTTGGGCGAGTCTATGGTAAGTTAATCGATTCAGTTATACAGGGTGTTACGTAAAAAATGAATCAAATGTAAATGGAAGAAAGCTCGGATGATTTATTACTAACTAATTGGGTTGTGGATAAATCATGTTAGCTATCAAATATTTACGTTAGATCTATTGTTTAGTCACAACTTGTATTTATTGTTGGAAACATATTGTTGGAAACATTTGACGACCACTTTGGCGATGGGGTAAACCTATCTGCCTCAGACGCCAGTGGTTGCGGGATCGATTCCCGTACGGAAAAAGAAAAAAAAAAGTTCCGTGTCTGGGTGTTTATCTATTTATGTATTAATATTCTAGGTTCCCCCCTAGTTCGCTACATGGTATCCCATAACACAAGCTATGCTTACTTTGGGGCCATGTAGTTGGTGTGATTGTCTGGGGATTTTATTCTTATTTATTTATATTCACATAATACTGAAAAGTCCGATCAAAGTGAGCAGAGCTGACTATTACAGCGAGTATTATTATTATTATTAATTATTATTAATATTGCGTCATTTGACTCATAAGGTACAATAATTTATGCGCTGATTTTGACTTACGAATTTTAATTAATTTAGATTTGCGAACCTTTAACCTTATTTATTTTATTTATTTATTTAATAATTTATGTACACACATAGAAACTTAATTAAAGAAACATATAAATTAAAAAAAAAAAGTACAAAGGCAAAGCTTATTTCTATAAGAAATTTCTACCAGCAAGCCTGAGGCTGGAAAATGAGATTAAAAAGAACAAATTAAGTGCGTACAACTTACTTACAAGCAAATAAATATACATTACATACACTACATACTAAATACATAAATATATAAATACATAAAATATATATCTATGAACTAGTGTTGAAATAATATCAATGAACGATCTATAATATAAAAATATATAATTATACGATTTAAAAACCTAAGTTAGAGAAAGATAATGTTCTCTAACTCTTTTTTTGAAAATATATAGTGATTTCGACTCACGAATTTTGTACGGTAAGGAGTTCCACAATCTGACAGCATGGACAGTGAATGAGTATGCAAAGAAATCGGTTCTATGGGACTTCATTTGTAGGAGTGTACGCTTATGTGCTCTACAAAGCGCATCTACAGGATTAGTAAAGGCAAACCGCTCACATAAATAAAGAGGAGAGGAAGGGTTAAACAGAACATTAAAAAGGAGACAGAGGATACGGGTATTTCTACGTAGACGGATCGGGAGCCATTGTAGTTTTTTGCGATATTCTGTAACATGGTCGAACTTTTTCAAACCGAAAATGAAGCGAATACACAAATTCTGTAGTCGTTCCAATTTATTTAACACTTCTTCTGTGGCATCTAAGTAACAAACATCTGCGTAGTCGATAATGGGTTGGATAAGTGTTTGTGCCAAAGAGATTTTCGTCTTTAAAGGTAAAAAGTTTTGGAGACACTTTAGCATATGAAAAGAGTGATGTACTTTTCCTTCACACCCTATACTTTATGAGTTAGGCGGAACACCAGTGGCTACAAAACCATCTGATGTCACGTTTGACAAAATTTTGAGGTATAATGATAATAATGGAGAGAGACTGCAAAAACGTCAAAAAACCCTCTGTCCCTTAACTGACTTTTACAGTATGCCCGGGAAGAGAAGCAGCTGAAGAGAGATTATGTAATATTCAACTAAGTCACAAGTCTATGAAATCTCCATTACAGAAGCAAAATTACGGGTTTTAAAGTTTACTTAAAGCCATAAACCATGGCTACGTTCATCTGGATACTAACAAATTATTAAAAGCCGAAGTCAGCTTCAATATAAGCTTGTGTTATGGAGACCACGGCGTAGACAATCAAAGCATTTTATTCAATTTCAAGAGTTTGGCCATAGCACCATTTTAACGTTTGGTGGCGCCACTTATTACAGGCAATAAACTTAATATGCGTGAATTGAGTGAGTGATAGACAATCATTTTCCATTAGATCGCAAAACGCTGCCGGCTTGTGAAAATCCTAAGCATATCTGTTGTAAACTACACATATCTGCTGTGTTTTCCTGCAAACTCAGAAATAGCGTCTAGTGAACTTAAGTTTATCATTTATGAAACTGAATTGTTGTGATGCTTGATAGACTCCATTATTCACATATTTCGACGAATAACTTTATAACTATCAAGCTTGCTAACAGGTGTTGGTTTTTGATTGTTTTAGCTAGTGGTTCGTTAGTTCGTTGCCATTGTACTGTAAAATTAGCACCCTTCCTTTCACATATGAAAAACAATATTTATCCACAATAATAATAATAAAAAACCACTATATTGCATAGTCCACCCAAAAAAACTTAAGCACATAAGCGCCGCCAAGCGGCAGAAAAGCTTGCATTCCAAACACCCTATAATATCGATTTGTCCTATCCGTACTTGTACATAATACTTTCTAATCTGTGATGGAGACCACATAGCGAAGCTAGGGGGTCTCCTATAAGACACCTAGACCCGACTATCATAATTTGAATTTTTAATAATTTCCAGTTAATGAAACTCTTGTTCCTCGCATCGGTGCCCATTGCCTTCGGAACTGTGCTGATGGGCTGGGACCTCCACCATAGAGAAGCATCAGCCTTCGAGTCAGCAGTCTTCAACGCCTTGAACCAGAACTTTTTTGCTCTCATGATGGGCATCTTCATCATTGGATGCTTTTATAAAATGAACCGTAAGTCTTTGTGCATTAAAGTTAAACTGAGTTTTGTTCATCTTCTTTTAGCTGTCAAATATCAGTTTATTTTCTCATTATTTTTTTCTTCGTCACTACCTTTTTAACCGACTTCAAAAAAGGAGGTGATGAATTCGACCCGTATTACGTAATATTTCCAGAACTGCTCAGTTTTCGAATATGTTAGTCTATATCAGTGTCTGCACAAATGTGCCAAAAAAAGTGTTCAAAAATGTACGTATGTAAGTACCTATGTATGTAAGTAGGTATGTAGTTATCTATGTATGTTTTTATGTTTGTGTTCATATCTCCAGAACCACAAGTACGACTTCAGTAATTTTCTTTTTATGTTGTACTAGGTAATGTTCAACTTAGGGAATACTGCAAGTTTCATCAAAATCGGTTCAGTACTTTTTGAGATAGGGAATTTCAACCGACTTTTTTTAATGTTTACGTTCGCATATCGCTGGAACTACAAGTTCGATTTAAATAATTCTTTTATGTGGTACAAGGTATTGCCTAACTTAGGGAATACTGCAAGTTTCATCAAAATTGGTTGGGTAGTTTTTGAGATAGGGCATTTCAACCGACCAAAGAAAAATATATATCTACCTACAATACCAATATCAGGTATTTCTATGGACTTACCTAGTTTACCCTACAACTTAGTAAAAAAATAAGGAATAAAAATATAAACAGACTTCAAAATTGAACTAAAAAATAAAAAAAAACTATAACTTCTGTCTTAAATAAACTTATTGTCAACTAATTATTCTTTAAAGTCGGCGCCTACCCGAATCAAAGTATGAATGAAATTAAAGCATACAAATCAATCGTTAAAAGGCACCGACTTCAAAAAATATTTTGTTGGTATATTAAAGTAAGTTTATTTAAGACAGGAGTTATCGTTTTTAATTTTACTTTTTATTTAAATTTTGAACTTGGTTTTATTTTTTTCGAATTTTACTAATTTATGTACGTTATGTTTGTAATACCACCCAGCACTGGCATCCACCACCCAGCACTGAGCCAGATCGGTGGATTATGGCCTAAAACCTCCTCGTCACCCAGAGGAGAGACTCATGCCCTGCAGTGGGCATGAATTACACGGAGTTGTGATGATGATGATGATGATGATGTTTGTAATTTATTTTCTGTAAAAGTGTATATGTTAATGACATTTTTATATTATGCCCGTAGCTTTCTTCTTCTCAACACTTACAAAGTTTCTGTTTTATCTCCAATTTGTAAAGATTGACTTTAAAATATTATGTCTGTTTGATAATATAGGTACTCTTATTTATTTTCTTTCACAGGACTGTACGTGGGCTCCGTAGAATGGGGACCCCTCCAACCCCTTGGTAGAATGTCATACTGTGCTATGTTACTGCACGCCACCGTGCTCAGGACTTATGGTGGACAGTTGAGGAGATCGTTCTATGCTACTGATTATACTGCGGTACGTAAAAGTATATTAATTGGGGGCTGTAGGTATGTGAAGTTTTTAAAGGACAGGTGCGTAGGATCGCTGTCCTACAAAAACAAAAAAACTCGGAGACTGCTGCGATAAAGCAATTATAATTATTTATTTATTTTATTAATGCAGTAATGTTTGATCTAATATGAAGTTCCACAAGTTCCTAGTAGATGGCGCTGATTGTTTATTAAAGCCCGCATGTAAAGTTATGAAATCAAAGTATCACCGCTGTGCCGGTCGGAGTGGGGGGTGTTATGTTTTTTTCGTTACGGAATTTCTGGATTCGGTCCCCACGCTCAAGGCATTCTAGATCGTTAGAAGGAAATGGCAAGGGTAGTCTATTTGTAATGTATTTCCTTTGTGGGTCTGGGCGCTAAGATGTAGTTAGGCCCCTTGTCACCAGATGAGATTAAACCCACAGCAGATGGAGATACCTTAAGTGAAGGTACGGCTAGCTTACCCTCAGGGCGTGAGAAGGTTTTGGCTCAGAGGCGTGAGAGAAGACAATATTTATAAATAGTGAGCGCCAGTCCTTGCTCACAACACACAAACAAGAAGGCGGATATTCTAAGAAATCAAACAAGCAAGTTAGAGCACAAATATACATTAATCTTTGATTTAATGCATTTACGGGATTCTTACCACGATTTTCGATTTTATTTTCGCACGTCCGATATTTCGATGCTGTTACAAGCACCATGATCATACCATGATCGCGGACTGGCAGATGTAGGTAGGTGGCGATGACAGTTAGAGGCAGAAATATTGATCTACCCCCTTTCTTATTCGTTTTGATCTGCTACTACTGGAACTCACATGAATGTCACTTTTGCAAAACACGCACACAGTATCACTGGGTTTTTGAACGGACACCTGTCATCGCCACCTACTTACATCTGCCAGTCCGTGATCATGGTGCTTGTAACAGCATCGAAATATCGGACGTGCAAAAATAAAATCGAAAATCGTGGTAAGAATCCCGTAAATACATTAAATCAAAGTGAAAATAACCGCGATAGTTTAAAACAATTATACATTAATCTGTCTTAATTTATTAGAGTTTACATTTGGGCTAAAAGAATTGCTTGGCTGAGGGCCTCGTTCACACTGGTTACAGTTTATAATACAGAAGGCATACCTTAGCTAATTCCGGACTTAGTTGGTAGGTGGCTTTAATAAAGGGCGTTGATTGTTGAAGTTAAATTAGGTAGGATCCGATGAAAAAACCTTGGCATAGCTCGGTCTACAGCCGGAAACAGGTTAAGTGCTATACGTTGTAATTTATCAATCACCGTTAGGTAGAAAGAGGAACAGTAAAATGTTACAGATGGCATCTTATCTTTAAATATCAACGCATCAGCAGCAATTTTTTGCATGAAATTAATGTATGTAGGGATATCTTATGCCTTTTAACTTACCAACATAGCCTTAGTGAGACTACCATCAACATAACCTTGCACTTCTATTATCTTATGTATTAGTTCTTTGTTGTTTCCTCCTTTATCGACATATGTCAACAAATTATATACCTTAAAGTCGTTCACCTTCCTCACGCACCAGTCAGTCTGTTGGTAAAAACATACCTACATACATACCTACATAACGTCACGCCTGTATCCCTTATGGGGTAGGCAGAACACCAGAGGCTATAAAACCATCTGATGTCACATTTGACAAAATTTGGAGGTATTATAAAGATGGAGAGAGACTATTGTAGTGACAGGGAGTAAGCCTATCGCCCACAAAAATGTTGTTGGTAAAAACAATATGAAAATTAAGTAGCTTTATTGGACATGGTGAAGGAATAGGTACTATGTTCTATTTATACAAGCTAACAAGGATTTAACACCTATTATTATTATTAGTTTCGTAGAGTAAACTAAGAATAGGCCCATCACCCATTGATGACCTGTCGTAAAAGGCGAATAATCTGAACAATACCTGCTTGTAAGATATCGTCAGAGTTTGCCTAGCTAGATAACAAACTTCGTTAGTAATGTGTACCAGAATATTCCTGAAGAGACATTTCCTCCATTGACCTGCTTTCTGTCATATTTGATATTGACGTCAATTAAGTAATATTTTCAACCGACTTCCAAAAGGAGGTTGGTTCTCAATTCGTGTTTATGTTTCTTTGCGTATCTTTGCTACACGAGTTTTTGGATAATTACGGTTCGATTTTTAATATTCTTGTTTCATATGATAGAGGATAGTCCAGAGTTGTTGCCATATAAATATAAATTTCATGGTCAAAGTTTTGACATGAAGTCGGTTTTTTTAATGTTCTGCATTCGATGATTATCTTAGTTAACTTTCTTTTTTTTTTCAGATAATGCTGTACGCCGGTATTGTCACCACAACCTACATCTTCTCTCTCCCTCTGCATTTATTCGTGGAGGCACCAGCGTGTCAGCTCCAGAAACTTCTTCTAGGACCAAAAAGAAGTAAACCGAGAGAAGAAGACTCAAACCACAACCAAGTAAAACCAGGAATCTCTAGTGTCTCAGTTTCAACAGTATCAACTCACATTTAAAGAAAAATCGATCTTAGTAAAATATAAATAAGATTGTTATTATAAATGTGATTTCTTCAAAGTATACAGGATGTATAAATATTTTAGTGACTAGTAATAGTGATGTAAAGTGTATATTTTTTTAATAATGGCGCAATACCACTTAATGTTATTCTATGAGTATGTAGAATAATAATTGTATTCATATTTTTCTGAATAGATCAAAAACTTACGAGAATTAGGATCTCGCGTGAAATCCGGGTGTCATTTGAAATATAAGGGTCTTCAATGTTTTATTAAACAAAATGTGGATCAGTAGGATAATTAAATAACGAAGTTTAAGCTACACGTAAAGTTAATTAGCAGATACTGTAAGAACTGAATATATGTTCATATAATATGGATCTTCACAATATCGCTTTTCAAATGAGATTTTGGAGCACATTGGTTGGATATTGTTAAAGCCTATATCATAGTGCATAGGGAGCAATTTTTGTTTAATTTGTGTTTTAAAGACACAGACATATACATTCATATTTGCAATATCATTTAGTATTAAAAATTACTTTAATTGCTCATTTTTTTTGCTCAACTATAATAACATACTCATTAAAGCTAATATAATATACTTATCTATAATTAGGAAATAAATTAATGTGATCAGCAGTTGAAATATTTTTCATGTTTTTTCTGGTCCTATTTCTAAATTTTAGAATTTCTTGTGAATGTTTTGTTTGAAAACGGCGTATTCCAATGAAAGGGAATTTTTTTTAATTTTGTAAATATTTTTATAATAAAAAATGAATACTTGAAATAAATGTGTATTATTATTGCACTATACCTCCACGGAGAAACGCCTTTATAGATTAAGTTTAAATTGTATTTTCAGGTTGAAAAGTAAAAAAATACCTACAAGTTTTTTTTTACTTTTCAACCTGATGGAAAGTATCAATAGTTTTAGAGAAAAGTAAGTTAGTAGGAAAAATATAAAAGTAAGTCTGGAATTAAATTTTTTCAAACCCAAAACTAGATAGTACTTAATTACCTTTTTTAATTAATACATACATAACTTCACGCCTGTATTCCTTATGGGGTAGAAAGAACACCAAAGGCTAAAAATAAAAAAAAAAAGTCATAAGACCTAAACCAAAATGAAAGCAAGCTAATTATTTCTTTTTAAGAAAAAGTGAACAGGCTTCAAAATGCCAACCCACTATATGCGCCGTCCTAGTCCTGTTCCTATTCCTTCCCTATTACTATTCCGGATATCAAATTTCTGCCAAAAATTAATTAATAATGTAATAAGAACATTAATAATTTACCTGGGTAGGTATTTTCATAGTTTTAGAAATCGGCGTCAAAACGATAAGGCGAACGTATCAAACCGATAAAGTGTGTGCCTTTCGATATTTTTTTCCGCAAAAGAAAGCTTAGCACCCAAGTGAAGTGTCTGGCCCCTTAACCAGACAGAGTCTCTATTTTAGCTAAAAACTTCCTCCCCATTTGACTGTGTACTTCTTATGCAGTGTCCTTTGTTGTCCTTAAAATTTGGTTTGGCACCGACTTCAAAAACTATGATAATACCGCCCAGGTAAATTATTAATGTTCATATTTCATTATTAATAATTAATTCATTTTTGGCAGAAATTTACTATCCGGGATAGTAATAGAGAAGGAATAGGAACAAGACTAGGATGGCGTACATAAAAATTATTTAAATATTTTTAGTAGGTTGGTTTTTTGAAGGCGGTTCACTTTTCTTAAAAATAAATAATTTGTTTACTTTCATTTTGGCTTAGGTCGAGTTTTTTTATTTATTTTTTATTTCATTCTTTTTAGTGTTATGTTTTTGTTTTGGGCTGGTTATTAGTTTTCTCATAGTTATGTTCTATATTTATAGATATTACAATGTTTAGATATTAGTGATAGTTTTTTATTGATAAGTTTTGGGCTAGTACTGGTATCAGTAAATACCTAATATACTACTGCTACTATAATGTTTTGGTACTGTAATACCATGACTTTCACCTACCTACTATTAAACGTTGTGTCTCTGGACTTAGGTAGACCTAGGTACAAAAACGAAAGACGTTTTAAGATAGAGTCATGCAAGGGAGAATGAAACACACAACGAAAATAAAACGACGACTTGGTACAGCGAGAGATCGTCTCGTCTAGGTATTGTCAGCATCCTGCTCGTGCTGCAGAAACTGAAAAAGTGAGATATACTTATAAATCTTCCTGCGAACAGTCAGCTAAGAACTAGCCCAAAACTGATCATTAAAAAACCTATCATGAATATCTATCAATATGGAAACAAACTATGAAAAAACTAATAGCTATCCTACAACATAAAGTAAGTAAATTAATGAAAAACAGGAAAAAAACTGTAAAATCGATTCAGCCAAACGTGAGATAATTTCGAAAAACATACATACACGATACAGACGGATCAAACTGATAACTTCCTTTTTTGCTGTCGGTTACAAAACCAAAATGTTCTCCTAAATGTGAAAAATATCCGCATAAACATCGGTTCAGCCAAACGCAAGATAATCGTTGACAAACACACATACATCCTGTATGTATGTATGTCATTAAACTGAAAACCACTTTTTTTTAAGTCAGCTAATAAAAAAAACATCAAAGCCATCCATCGGTACTTGGCGTAGTAATAAACTAAAATCTTACATACATACATAACGTCACGCCTGTATCCCTTATGGGGTAGGCAGAACACCAGAAGCTATAAACCATCTGAAACCACATTTGACAAATTTGAAGGTATTATAATGTTGGAGAGAGACTTGCAGTGATAGGGGGTCAGCCTATCGCCCACAAAACGTCAATAACCTCCGTCCCTTAACTGACTGACTTTACTGACTTTTACAGTATGCCCGGGAAGAGAAGCAGCAAATCTTACTATTATTATAAATTGGAAAGTTTGGCATAGTGATGGTGTACAGCCTGGAATAGCATATAGACTTCTTCCCCCTATCCCTATATTCCCGTGCAATTAGAAATGGCGCCGGTAAAACCGCGCGAAACAGCTAGTATTCGGCAAATCAACCAAACATTCGGCTGAATACGAATGTTATAATAATATGAGCAAAGCACCGAAAACGAATGTTCGGCCGAACATTCGGCTCATCTCTAATACAAAATATGCAGAGAAATATAGAACCTTATTTTTTATGGAGTCGGTTAATATACATTAATATGACGACCGACTGGTGTAGCGGTAACATAAATTGCCTTCTATGCCAGAGGTCCTGGGTTCGAATCCCGGCGGCGGCGGATATTTGTGTGATGAACACAGATATAAGCCGTCAAGTCATGGATGTTTATATGTTTATTTAAGTTTATTCTAATAAAAAATATGTATTTATTCAATATGTATGCTTATATATTTCTTAAGTATATCAGTTGTCTAGTATCCATAACACAAGTTCTTTATGAAACTTAATTTGGGCTAGATAATGTTGTGTGAGTGTCAGAAATATTTATTATTTATTTATACTAAAACCTTCTCATATACGTGACAAATCAGTGACAGGGGGTCAGCCTATCGCCCGCAAAAACATCAATAAAACCCCCGTCCCTTAACTGACTTTTACGGTATGCCCGGGAAGAGAAGCAGCTGGCACATTCTATGTTTTTCTTTCACTCCCAGTCCAGCATGGAAGTTCAGCATTTTTTAATTAAGTTAAAATATTTCAAAAAAAACAATTTATTGAGGGAGGTCATCATGACTTTTGAATGTTTCTCTGTGCGTATTGAATGAGGCTGCGCGTCGGGAAAAGTGTAATGAGGTCTCTTTATTTATTCATAGGCAATTCTGGTGAAAAATTAAGTACCTACTTTTATTACATAATCATAACCAGAATCGAATAGAGAGTGCTCTCCTTCAGTATCTAAAATTTGTCACCAGTCACCCTGTATACTTGTATACAATATTCGTAAGGTTTTATCAGTAACTATTTCGGACCCCGACGATTCTGAAATCAACCGACCAGCAATGGGTCAACTAAGTGGCATATGGTCTAAGCCTGGTCATCCAAGAGACACTGTTTTTCGTGAGATTATTAAAAAAGGGGTTTATTTATTTATTTACACTTTATTGTATGCCATTAATAAGTACAAAAAAAGGAAATACATGATAACAATTTTGAGATACAATTGGCGGTCTTATCGCTGGAAAGCGATCTCTACCAGACAACCATGGATATAGAAAATTAGTATATGTAGCTTAGGGTTAAAGGCATACCTACTATATAGAATATACACTAAATAAAAATATACTTACATTAGGGATATATATACATAAAAAATACACACATAGATATAATAAATATGTCAATAAATATACATACATATATACATACATACATATATATTTAAGTACAATATAAGGATCAGATTACTTCACAAGCTGACAAATAGTGGGACTTAAGCAGTTTTTTAAAGGATAGAAGTGATTTTGCAGATTTTACATTTACAGGAAGTTCATTCCACAAACTTACTACTCGAACCATAAACTTACTGGGTTATAAATCATCAAACAAATCCTACAAACAAACCTTAATATTTTATTTATCTAAAAGCACTACAGATTCCAAATGCAATAGAGCTTTCTAGAAAACTTCTGTCGAGAAACCTAATTTGAAAATTCAATTACTGCCCCATTTCACATTGCACGCATATTTGTCTTCGCAGTCACATTATGCATTTCCAAGCTGCAATTTTAAAATAACTTCTGTCTTAGTCTTCACTTAACTTTTGTAGGGTTGGTAATATTGGTATCGATGTTTTGTTTATTTTATTTACGTTTTAGTTTTATTGTTATCTTTGGTTTTTTCTTCATTATTTTAATAAAAACCGTTAGCAGACTCCTTGACTCATTGTCTGCAAAGACACCGAAATGCTATAATGCTGAGTTTAAATGTAAAATTAAATTAACCGTGATGAAGTGAAGTCTGGATATAGACGTTTTGTATACATTTTTTGGTTTTTGTTTTGGCTTTTTAATAAAGTACTCGGTTTTCTTATCCTTTAAGTTTTTAGTTTTCTTTAGCCATTGGCCTAAAAAACTAAAAAAACTTAACTTATAAAACCTCGAGAGTCTTAAATAACGAAGAACAATGAAATCTTTTTCTTATATAACCTCAAATCCAAGGGCTTTTAGCTGTATACATATTAAATGAGTTTCATCCAATTGCCATTTACTTAAATATCTTTAAAACCTGCATAATTCCTTACGGTATTTTTCCACTCTCCCACCTCATATAATTATGATAATTTCGCGTTCCAACGCTGCCTACATCTAATTACCAAATGGTCAAGGCCATAACTATCGCTGCTAACTTTAACTCTGCCATGACACCTGCCCACGCTCTATTTTACAGTAGTGTACGTGATTACTACTCAAAAACATTAGTTCCTCAAAGGCCAGAGGCAATAATTGATATTCGCATCTGTGCTTATCGCCACTTCAACTACGTAGGTAATTTCAGCGACTGATTCGTCTACTAATCTTCAGATTTTCGAATAATAAGACATGCGACTGACCACGGGATCTATAATTACACCAGTACGTCCAGTTAATATGTTGAATATAATGATACGCGATGAATCTGGTGGAGTAAACCCACGTTAAACCTCAGAATCACCTGATTGAAGATGACAGAACACGGGCTTAAGGACAAAGTGGTCCTTCCTAAAATATTGTCCGTATACATTACCGCTGGAGCAGTGATATTTGGCGTTAGATTTCATATGATTTTATAAACATAAGAAATTTCAAATATCTGAAACAAAGTACTTGCAACATAGCCCTCTATATGGCTTTACAGAGTGAACTTTAAGGCCACGAAATAAACAATATTTTGAGTTTCACATTAATGACACCAATAGCGTTTAAATTTTAATAGGGCAAGATTTCATAAAATTCCTGAATGCAGTACAACTCAATTGGATACTTCTTTTAAAAACAACAATAGCTTTTTCTAAAAAATCTTGCATATCAAGGAGGATCTTAGTTTTTTCTGGTGGAAATCATATCAAGCGTCTAAAAGATATTCAGGTTTCATTGTAACGTGATAAAGTTTCAATATTTAAGCCAAGAATTTAAATTTTAGGTAATATATTTAACTTTGATAGCACCTATCAGTCACTCAGTCTGTGGTAAATTACATTTTTAATTAACATTGTATGACACGAATTATCGATAAATCCTTAAATTTTCTCGTGATAAAGTGCTATTTGTCCCATCCCTACAAGTTGACGCGCGAAAACCAATATATTTAGAAAAATGGTAGACGGTCATATCTTACCGCGCACTTGTTAACCGTAGCGGAAAATTAAGAAATTCCTTATCTAGGTGCTGGATATAACAAATTGTTTTAAAATTCACAGAAGAATCGAAATAAGATGAATAAAGGTACTTTTACTTAGGAGAAAATGCAAATGGAGATATATAAAACTTAACGTGCATTTTTGGTAAAGAAATGTTTGACTGAGGTTTTTACTAATTAATACGTGTTTTTGAATAATTTTTATGATAATACTTTAAAAATTTTGCATTTAAAATGCTTAATTACTCTTAAATAAATGAAACACTGAGCTATCGGGGCCTGGCGGTACGCCTCGAAATTACTTTACACATTTTTGTTTTTACGTTATATTGCTAACGTAGCTCCATCTAATGGTATAGCTTTGCAGCTAAGACCACCCGAGATTTCTTCATTTATTTAATTATTATAATATTTTTGTAATCATATAGTGTAGAGACCCGAAAACTAGCACGCATGTTATTAAGTGTGTGTAAATATCTTTTAGGGACTTAACGTGATAAACGATTTAATATTTGAAAACCATATAACTATTTATAACCTGTATATACTGTATACTGTATATTAATACTCGTATTTTGTTTAAGTGTCTTCAGTTGATTATATGTTTTTGTAAGTTGCCTCCACTAAGCATCAACTGAAAACAGTTAAGAGCCTTTAACCTTTAAGTGTTTAAAAAATATAGTTCTGGAAAATTGAGATGGATACGCCATACTTTTTTATTAGGGAAAAGAATTTTTAAGCAAGTACAAACAACAGAGAAATTTAGATGTAAAAATCACGTATACTTGCAGGAACCAAACACTGGACCACTCGAATATTACGAATATAACACAGGCTGCAAACTGGACGCCAGCGGGTGCTCTAACGATTTGTCGCGGTTTCATACAAACTCAATACTTTCTATGGTGTCGCGGGAATCGCTGCCCGCGCCGCTGTCGTTCTCGCTGTCGCTGTCGCTGCCGTCCAGATTGCAGCCTTATTTGAGTAAACCCACTACGAACCGTATCCTATTTGAGCAGCAAGTAGATTATGGCTACCTAATGTTTAAGCCACCCAATGGAGTATGTCAAATTTTATCGCTGTATGATATGTTATATTTAAATTCAATAAGCCTTTCGTATTCGTAAGTATAATCAACGAATGCAGAGCAATAAAAAAAACCGACTTCACGTCAAAACTGGCTAAAGTAGAAGGTCATCAAGGTAAGCGATCTCCGAATTCATAAGGATTTTAAAAAAATATGAAGTACTCAATCGTATATTATATGGGACAAAATAAATAATAATAAATAAATTAATATTTCTGACACCCACACAACATTACCTAGCCCAAATTAAGTTTCTCAAAGAACTAGTGTTATGAATACTAGATAACTTATATACTTAAGAAATATATAAACAAACATATTCAATAAATACATATTTTTTATTAGAAAATAAACATATAAACATCCATGACTTGACGATTAATATCTGTGTTCATCACACAAATATCCGTCGCCGCCGGGATTCGAACCCAGGACCTCTGGCATAGAAGGCAATGTACGTTACCCCTACACCAGCCGGTCGTCAAAAAAATGTAAAGTATCTTTTATCATATGAAAGAAGAATCATCAAAATCGGCCCACACAGTCAAAAATCATGAGGTAACAAACAAAAAAAAACATACAGACAAATTGAGTACCTCCTTCTTGTATTGAAGTCTTTTGAAAATACTTAAACGTAACTTACTATGAAAGTGTAAAAATGAATGTTAGTATTGTATTGATATTTAGAAGTTAAACTTATTTCTTTCTTACTTTTCGTTCCTTCTTAAATATATTTAAACAAAAAACACACCAATTCTTTCCCTCTGAAGAATAAACCTAACAAAATAAACTCACAAAATGTAACGTTGCGAATTACCATTGGAAATAAATCATTCGAAATCCCACCGTCGGAAGAAAAGTACAAGGAAATAAAAAGAACCTTGGAGATGAATTAAGAGATCTGAACTAACTATCGAGCAAGAGTCTTATTATGGATGCTCTAATGAGGGGCAGCCCGTCGAAACACGAGCACTGTGGTGGACCGTGGAGCTTCGTTTACTGGATGTCGTATTAATAAAGGAGATTTGGTAAATTAAACACTTTTTAACCGGATTTATCGTGTATATTCACATTTTAATTTTTTTAACTCGACGTTTCGTTGTCTTTGCAGACCCCGTAGTCACGAGCGATGTCGCCGGTTAAAAAGTGTTTTATTTAATAGTATGAATCGCGAAAACTTAAGACAATATTATGAGATTTGGTAACTTTATTGAGTGCTTATTTATTGCGTTGCCATGTTTTGTTATAATAGTTAGTTAGATAATAAAGATAAATATTGTTGTAGATTTGTTTAAATATTTTGGTATTTTCTATTTTCCAAGCCAATCAAAATAATAATGGACCAATTTATCTCTTTACTATAGAACTCAGCTGGACGAGAGGCAATGAAATCATAAAAAATTTGAGTGTTTTTCAACTGCTAAATTTCTTTTCATTTAAAAAATGTATAAAAGCATTTCGTTCAACTTTCAAGAATATTTTGATTTTGGAATATTCTTCACCTGTAACTTATTTCTGCAAAACCCAAAAAGCACTTCCATATGCATTACATCTTTGAAGTTTTCGTACAAAGTTGGGAAGATAGAAAATATTTAAATTAGTTTCCTCTTAAAAGCCAAAGAGGAAGTGTAAATAAAATGCCATTTATTTTGAAAGTGCAGTGCTTTTATTTTTCTCCTTACTTCTGTACATTTCTTTGGTATAATTTTTTTAATGGTCCGCGTTCTGTGAATGTAACATTTTCTTAAGTATCGACTGATTGGCGATCATTGAATTTTTCAATGCTAAAGTAACTTGTAATATTAAAAACCCTTTATTAAGTCTTTAATAGCTATGCTTATTATAATTTTCTCAAAATGTCTCTTAACTCCTACCAGCTATTTGGAATTAATAACACGAAAGGGGTTGTTCCGTCTTCATCCTAAGACGTCTTATCCTACTCATTATTTTTTCTTTATTCATCCTATTAATGAGCCTTACTCATCATATTAAAAAAAACCTATTATAAGAAATATTCGTAAACAGAGTAAATTTTTATTTTATGAGGTCTACTAAACCGCAGGAAATCTGATTATATTATATTTATGATTCAATTAAGAATAAAAGCTGTGCAAAATCTTTTAATACCTCTTTTTAATATGAACAAAGAAATCAATAATTTTTTAAATTATATGTACACTCTGCAACAGAATAATGTATACCACCCCAGACGCACGCACACATACAATATGCATTCGCGTTGTATGTGTGCCGAAGACTCAGAATAACGTTGACCACCAGTCGTACGCACACAACTAAAGATCAATTCTAACTAAGCTAACCAACTACATCGTGTCACAACAAGAAATAATATAACTACACGGATGTATAGATCTTTAGTTTCAGTACTTCGACGAGCCTATGTCAGCCGTATAATGTGCAGATTATGGTTTTATATTATAGAACTCTGAAAGGTCTGCATTTTTTTTTCTCCGTTGCTATATTAATATTTCTTTTTTATTGTTAAATTATTGATTGATTGTTAAATTAATAATGTTTAAAGATATATCTTCAATATCTTTTTTTTTTGTTCAAATTTAATGAAGATATATTCATCAATAAACCATAATATATATTCATTTAAATTAAGAAATATTTTAATAATTTATTATAATTTAAAATGATATAAATATAATTTTTATGCTCTATATTCTAATTATATTTATATTCTAATTAATCAATAACTTAAATATAGTGCAAGCAATTGAAAAATAAGGTGCAGGTAAAAACTACTAATTAAAACAACACAATCTTTTCCAGATAATTATTTATTTTTTGCATTTCACAATATGTTACGTCTGACTAGGAATTTTTATTTCACAAATTTATTAAACGATTAATTTTAAAAACAATGATAGTTTAGGTAATAGTTGTTATTTGAAAGATTTGAATGACAGTTCTCACTTTAATTTTTCTGTCACTTGGCGTATGAACTTATTATATAATTGAAGTAATAATTCCATTGTAAATATGAATCAACATGTTATTAGCCAGAAACTATAAATAAGCTAAGCTAAGCTTATTTCTAAGCTAATCAACAATAACATCATTCACTCTGGATTATCTACTTTTTAAAAGACAACTATTACCTCACTATTTTATTAATAGCTAATTTGAGCGCCGTCGGAGTCTATGACCTGCTGCAACCGAGATCTCATACTGTCAACTAAATTCCAGCACAAGGCAGATCCTCTCATCATCTCCCAAGTTGAAATAACCCGCCCTTCTAATTTGGCTCTGGACCTCACTTGTGATGAATCCCAATTTAAAATCATTTGACCCCACAAATTCTCGATGGCGTTTAATGCGGCCGCTTAAACTAACAGGTAGGGTGTTTCGAGCATCATAACGTTGGCATTTTCTCCTCCATAATATTTTACGGCCATCTTTGTCCGACTTGAATGTCGTTTATCCGTAAAAATAACTACATTGCTAGACGAATCAAATTCCAAATATTGCTTTCGTTCATCAATATCTCTTTTGCTAGCCTGTAAATGAATAAATAAACTTAAGTTCCCTTGAAGTTTAAACAAATTATATTGCATGTATAAGAAAGTTAATTCATTTTAAGTTATAATATATTGTATATCTAACGTCGGATTATATACTTCTTTATTTACCTGTAACAATATATGTTGCTTGCTTTCAAATGTCGTCACACTGTTTGCAAACTCACATCATATGTGGTGGCCGTCGAACGAGTGGGTAAAAATGGATATATCCCCCGGTTCCTCTTAACGACAAACAGATAGTTGCACTGTTTTTCTCTGAAAATAAAATTATCAACATAGAAATAACGATCACGTCTAATACAAGGATTAAGTCAGAATAATAATTAACTTAAAACTTACAAATATCATCAATCGACGTGCAATTCCCCTGATAGAAAAGTATTGATTGAATGAAACAATGATTTCAGCTCTCTGCAGCAATGTTAAATGATAATTCATTTTTAATTTCATTTGGGCACAAAAATCTGATAGTAGTAACAAGTAACGACGAATGCAAACCATCTAGAAACACGACTACACAATATTAAATAATAGAGGGTAGATTTAACTTTTTTTTCTAAAGATATGACAAGCTCTAAATAAATCTAGCAACACAATAAAAGATAATCGGGGTCTTCCACTTATTTTGTCTTAAGAAATGAGGCATCGTTGTTATTTCGAATAGTTACGCTAATAATAGCTACCTACTTCAAATTCAAACTTAATAAAAAACATCAAAAAAGTTGTAATATATTTCTTCTTTCAATCTCTAAAAATTAATATTAAATCACAATTTTTTGTGGGATTCGATACCTGACCTGTCCAGATCTCATTCCTAGACACTTAAACCGCTAGGCCATGGACGCTATGACTTAAAGTTGTGAAATTAGCATCATATTATCGTGTCTGCCTGCTATTCATCCATATAGCTCGTCATGTGAGACTTGAGAGTAGCTAAGAACGAGTTTAACAAATTAATGAATCAGCAGAAGTAAAGTATTTTCACAGTGTGCGTGTGTGCGTAAGCACGTCCACTTATTATGCTTGGATTGGTTGACTTTCGTGGTGTGAGTGAGTATGGATGAACGCGCGTGTGCGTGCGACGTCAGATGGTGGTATACATTATTCTGTTGCAGGCTGTACTAAGCTTAAATAAGACTATACTATCGATTTTAGATAACATATTTAAAAGGTACAATTTGGACTGTATATTTGTTAAGAATTAAATAAAAACTGGGTATCCACTAAAACACACAACAAGTAGTTATGGCTATTATATTTTTATAACATATATCGATTTCAGTTAAAAATTTTAATGCAGTACGCACTGGACTAAACTTTTGATAAGAATTAACTAAAAAGAAATATTATATATATATTTTTTATAATCAAAAAAAATTTCAGAATTGTATACAACGTCATTTTTTGTTCATACGAAACCTAGCACACGGGTCAAATATTTTCGTGCAAAGAATCATTATACACAAATTTCATAATATTATCATAAAAACTCACCAATTCTTCAGACTGCAAAAGTTTCCCGCTTTTGACGTGAGAGCGAAGTCACCCGCGCGGCCGCGTGGCGCGGTGCGAGCGCGCGGCATTCATTGATAAGTGATAACGCGACGTTTGCTAATGACGTAGTAATTTTCCATCACACTTGCAGGCTTTGGACTGTCACGGTGGTAAATTGAAGAAATGTTTCTTTCATAAAAATACTTGATAAGCCATTTTTAATATCTTACGTTGACTTTGAAGATTTAAAATTCATTTCACGTTAAGTAATAGGTAAATTTTAAATTAGTTTCAAACTAAGGAGTTTTAAGTCAACAATTAACTACCTTGGCGTGTTTAAAAATTTAATCATCACTATTTACAATAATTGAGAAATGTTATCAACGATCACTATTTACAGATAATTATGTACATATGCGAAGTATCACTCAATCACAAATAAGGTAATAATTGTTCAAAATTTCCACCATTTAAGTTAATACACAAACGGGCCCGTTTTCTTAAGTTTTTTTTTAGATTTTGTGAAACTAATTGATTGTTTTTTACAATTTCGAAGGCACACTCAATTTTTGATTTAAGGTCACTTTCACTTTGAGGCTCCGATTGATACACTAGGTCTTTGACGTGACCCCAAAGATAAAAATCTAGAGGCATAAGGTCTAGCGACCTTGCCGGCCAGTGTACTGGTCCGCTTCGACCGATCCAGCTTCCGCCATACTCTGTATTTAAAAAAATCTCTCACTTCACGAGTAAAGTGTGCAAGGGCTCCGTCATGCTGGTAATAAAACCCACCTCGGTAGTTTGCCAGTGGCAATGTTTCCAATACTGCTGGCAATGTGGAGTTTAATAAACTTAAATAAGTTTGATCATTTAAGCGCGGCAAGTAAATAAGTTCAATACGATTGTTATTTACAATGCCCGCCCAAACATTGACCGAGAAACGATGCTGAAACGAATCAGGGCGTGCTAGATGTGGGTTTTCATGAGCCCAGAAGTGGTTATTATGGATATTGAAAAGTCCTCGTCGAATAAATGTGCACTCGTCGGTCCATAGGATGTTTGCGTGCCGATTACTTAAAATCCACTGGCAAAACTCCACTCGCGGCGCCCAGTCATTTTCACACAGCTCTTGAGCTCGACGGAAATGGTACGGGTGCAGTCCCTCATCTTGGAGTGTGTGCCCAGCATAACTTTGGATCTCATTAAAGACTCGGGCTGCTTGTGCCGTGCTGCTCTTGGGGTTATTATGCACGAAGTCCAAAATCCCTTCTTGCACAGTAGCAGGTATTTTAGCAACTTCTCGATTCACGGCGGTCGGCAGACGGAACTGACCGTAATCCCTCAATCTTTGTGTTGCATGGTATTCCAGGATACGTGAACACCAAACTGCTCCTGGTAGCTCTGCACTGTCGCGGACACATTGTCACCACTTAGAGCTAGTATTCGTACCATTTCGGTGTATTGCACGTTTGAATAACGGTAACTCTTTATTGTTTAAAATTTACATAAATACGGGACAGCGTAACAGATGGGCTGCGGAGACGCATGCGAAAGTGACGCACTGGCAAGTGCACTCAAGCAACGGCTGACTGGTCAGGGGCGGGAGTGCGGAGCAAGTGATTGTCGGTACTGTCGGTGCGGCCCCGGCCGCGGCGCCTCCGCAGGATAGGTAATAATCATAGGCTCGCTCGCTACACGTTCATACATGCAAGCAGCAGCGAAGGCACATTCTGTGATCGCGAGTAATAACAAGTAACTCGATAGTGTAAGGTATACGCGCAGTAGATTTGTATGAACATTATTAAAGATTATTTAGAAATTATTGAGTTCAAATTCAGCATGGTATAAAAACTATTTTAATAGATTCTATTGCCGATTCTGAACAAACTGTTATTAGGTTTTGTATGTATTTAAAATAACGTTGTATAAAATCACAGATGAAAGATTATTTCTAAATTATTTATACTTCAACATAAATAAATGGAGTTGATTTTTCAAAGCAGCGGTGCTTTACTATTTTTTGCTCAATCATTTTTTGGAAAGCACACTGAATTCTTTCTTTATTGGCGTTTAAATTAATCGAAATTGAAGTTGACGCACCAATGTGACATTGGAGAATCCTAAATTATAAGTATATGACAAAATTCACTTTATATACTTAAATAAATTATATTTCTGCCATTCACACAATATTACCGAGCCTAAATTAAGTTTCTTTAAGAACTTGCGTTATGCATACTAGATAACGGATACTAAACTTAAGAAATACACAGCCTCTCTACATTAATTCCAACAACATTTGTTCCACAACAAAAAAAATAATAGTCTCTCAAATTTAAGTTTTTTGAAATTTTACTTATTGTCTCTAAACTGCCGTCACTCTATTTACTCTGAGCGTAGGTATGCCACGCACCTTGCATAGGCAAAATATCACCACGTACGTGCAGCGGACAGACGACATTTTTGTCAAAGGGGCAAAATTTTATTGTTTTACTTTTTTGTGTTATTTATCTATTTGTAAAAAGTCGTAGAATAAATGCTGTTGGGATTGATGTAGAGAGGCTGCTTGCAATATGTGATACGCTTATTTAAATAATAATTTGTATAAAAACACATATTAAATACCTACATGCATATTTTTTACAATATTACAAAACAAATTTAAATACACATAGAGACATCCCTGACTTGAGGGTTAATATTTGCAAGCACGCAAATACCCACCGCCGCCGGGATTCGAACCCAGGACGTCTGGCAAATTTTGAACCCTGTTTTAAGCTAAAAATACCAATTGTTCCGTTTAATCCAATGGCTGACGTTTTACAAATCCTACTGCCAATGTAACAAGCTCCCATCTGTTTTCGCAAACTAAGGTGCATCTCAAAAATCACACTAAGTATTTGATCAAACGAGTCTGCAGGCGCGTCAAAAGTCTGAATGGGTCTCAAAAAGTCTGACGTGTTTTTTTTTATTATAGACGCCCTCGTTTGACTTCAATCTCACCTGATGTTAAGTGAAGATAAGAATAATATATTTAAGTTATTGAATTTAATAATGCTCAATTATTCTGAAATAACTAGATGCAGAGCTTTACCACTAGATGGAGCTACTAATGCTAAGTAATTTCGATGGCGTGTCGAATTTAAGTGATGGAAGTCGTCGTGGCGCCGTGGTTACTGTGTGCATCATACGATGTCACAGGTTAAGCAACGTTCGGCGCGGTCGGTACTTGGATGGGTGACCGCCGACCACTCATTTCTCACGGCGACTTCCGTGCTTCGGAGGGTACGTTAAGCAGTCGGTCCCGGGTGCTGTATACTTGTCTGTATATTCATTAGGGTTTGTCAGAAGCCGTATCGGCACCCCTGCAGTAGGCTCATTACAAAGAGTTGTGATGATGATGATGATGAAGTGAAGATAAAAGCACGTGAGCTTAGGAAAGAACTGGCTCTTCATCAAATATGTCCAAAACACATCACCGCCGGAGCGGTAGGTAATATTTGAAGGCAGATTTTATATGCAGGGTGTTTGCTTGCCATTTGGGATCCTACCACAAAGCAAAAATTTCTCACAGATTCAAGGCACACGACCCATAGGTATATCTCCAGAACTCAGGACCATGTAGCAAAGAAGGAAAAAAAACTTACAAATTAGTGAATAAACTAAATTAAAACATTAAACAAAGTACTTAAGTAAATTAAAACATATCTCTTTTAAATACAAAAGACCTTTATTAGTATCTAATTAGGTACAAAAATAAAAGTATTCTTCTAATTGAAGAGGCCTCACCGAGTCATACCGGGCGTAAAGGTACCCATCACACTAGCCGCATTGCCTCTCTGTACGGAAATGGACAACCTCTGCGCCAAGTAAGACCCAGAGCGGGCATCCATGCCTCTCTTCCTCAAACGGCAACCAATCTTCTTTATGAAGGCTAATAAAGAAAGGTAATATTCTCTACCACACCATTCAGTCACCCCTTTCTATTTAGTGTAAATATAAAAACAACAACTAAGTTATAACATACATAAGTTTAAGCTATTCAGTTGTGTAGCGTTTCTCACTTAAGTTTGTGTTCAATGGGTCGGAGTTATTATGAAATAAACTAAGCAACCGTTCTAGCTAAGCTGTGTGTTTAACTTAGTTAGTTCAAAGTGATTTGTTTAGTTTACTGTGAATAGGGTGCATAGATTTTGCTAACAAAGAGATGAATAGCTACTGTTTTAGAGCGAAGTTCAAGATCTAAGTATTACTAAGTTTATTTATGATGAGTGTTAAATAAAAACGTTTGTCTAGCGTGTTCGTATATTATACAAGTTGGTACACTAATAAAGAGAGGTAAAAGGATTTTTTTCCATTTACTTATAGGTATACTAACCTCTTGAGTTTCTGTTGAAAGTCTTTATATACAATAAAAGTATTAAAAAAAGATATATTACGTCCATAAAATTTCTCGGAAGAGACCACCCTAGGGGAATGTATGCCGATCAAATTGGTGACGTTCTTAAAAGGGCTTACAATACAATACAATACAAAAAACTCTTAATTGCACATCACACATTATAAGATACAGTAAGAATGAAAACAGAAATAAATAGGGTATAATGGGCGATAAGGCCGCCCATTAGTTGGCTTAGTAAGAAAATATTCATGAACGTGGCGGAAGCAAAACAGGTAGATCGTAGAAATTGGTGTTCCCTGGTCCCTGCCTGCCCCAAGTGGAGACAGGCGTAAGGTTATTTACTCGTATGTATTTTATTTTAATAACATTTTTCTAGCGTGTTCGTATATCGAGTGTACTAACGAAGTAGTACACTCGAAGGGCTTTTTTTTCATTTATCAACATGTAAATCGCTTGAGTTTCTGTTAAATGTCTTTGCATCTATAAAAGTTAAAAAAAATAAACATTCCGTCCATAAAATTTAAATAAAATAGGTAAATCATTGGTTGTATGAAAAATAGCGACCACTCTTCATAATGAAGTCTACCGCCATATATCTATGACTGACAGCTCCGGCGATGATGTGTTCCAATCAATGATATTATAAACTATAGATATGTTACGTTCATAGAAATTTGCGTTCTAAACTGTTCCGAGCAATCAAAAACTGCATGCATTGACAAGTTTCACTGATAAGTATAACAAAAGATAAGAAAAAGCACGCAAATGAAAGAGATAGCTATAGTTTTAATGATTGCACTTCAATGTTTTCTTGTGTCATAGTTTATATTTACAGTCGTAGAGTGGACACTTGATTGAAAAGTAATTATATAGGTAAGAAATAATAGAAAATATTATTTATTGAAAATTTTTATATTGAAATAATAATTAAAAATAGAAATACAATGAATATTATATACCTTCACAAAGATTTAATTTATTTCTTTTTTGTCTTTTTGAAAGTTTTTGTATTTTATTTTTATGTGCGGAATGGAGACGTATATTTGTGTATTTATCAATTATGACTTTAATCAGATGTACTGGATGATTGAAAATGGGGATCAAAACAAAGTAAAAATAAAGATCAACTGAACTTTAATTGTAGGCATTTTATTCACTATCAATATTCGTTCTGCACTAATTAATCTATGTCCACAGAGCACGCATCTATCGCTCTCGCGTTGCTCTCGCGTCAATACTAGATCGCTATCTCTTTCTTCACCTGCATCAGTTATTAGATTGTTTGAAAAAAAAATTTACAAATACTAAAAAATCTTAGTACTTTTACATACTAACATGTGGTATGAGATCCCTTGCATTTTGTTTACTTTAGAGTTATAATTGGTACACTTCCAAAAAGCACACGACGGCATTTTATATTTATTTTGGTAAGGACACAGGAACCTAAAGTGCGTCACGCTTGTGATTGCGCTCGACGCAGACTAATTACAAGACCTACCATTTGGCTCGTATTTGAGGCTTCATAACGCGCGTGCTTATAACATATCTGCTTTTGTTTTATATAATATCATTGGTTCCAATAAAATAAAAATCATTATTTGCACTTAATTTTATTGCACACTGTTGCGCGGTTTTACCCACGCAACACGCCTGAAAATCTTCATAGAATGAAACGTTACAGATAGACGCCATTTGTTCTAATGTAGACTCGAATTATGATTGGCCGATTCCTGACAAGATGGCTGACGTAGATTGACGGATGCTTGCGTCAATCAGATAACCTCATTCAGAAACTTCAGAAAGTTATTGACATTAAACTTAAAGAAGAAGAAGAAGAAATAATAATTAGGTACTTAAACTAATTTCAGATGGAAATGTTACAATAGACGGAGTTAATATGAATATTATATATGACCCATGCCATTTGATAAAAGGCATAAGAAATAATTTCTTGAATAAAAATATAATCTTTGAAGAAAAAATCTCGAAATGGAATGACATAGTACCCCGTTTTTACAAGATGTTTATACAACTGATTTCGATCACACAGAAGTACGGCTATTGCATAAATTAAATGACACTCACGTTATTCCAGAAAAAATAAAAAAGATGAAAGTAAGCATTAGAATTTTTAATTGTAACTTGTACTAAAATTGTGAGGAGTTAAATGATTTGATTATTGGTTTTCTTTCAGGTGCAAAATTGTACCAGAGTGTTTAGTAATACGGTTGCTGCAGCCTTGAAGTATACTGCAAAATATCGTTAATATTTGTTATATTTTTTTATGTATTACAAAAAGGAATAGTCATAGTAAGTCACAACCACCGCCCAAAGACATCAATTGAACACAATTTATGTAAATGTTGGTTCAATTGATGCGCTACCAATTCAAGGATAAAAGGCGAAGGGAAAGGAAATAAGATAGGGAAAGGGAGGAAGGGTAGCGAACTTCTGGGACAGTTTGCTTTAATGAAATACAAGTAAAGAAATACATATAAGTTAGTACAATATAGTATCACTTAGGAGTGATTTCTACCAAAATCAAGAGAACTTTATGATTTGATTTGAGATAATATCATAAGCTTCCGAGTCAGCAACAAATCTTTTTTACAATAAACATATATTAATGTATGTATATACATCTTGCAAAAAAATTTTACGCCATTGTATATTATAAAACTACTGCCACAAAATAGGATATGGAGCTAT
Source organism: Stenoptilia bipunctidactyla (assembly GCA_944452665.1). NCBI lineage: Eukaryota > Metazoa > Arthropoda > Insecta > Lepidoptera > Pterophoridae > Stenoptilia > Stenoptilia bipunctidactyla. The sequence goes on along the minus strand of OX101748.1, from coordinate 6,713,907 downwards.
GGAAATTATTGTCTGATATTAAGTAAACCTAAGTATTTGCCATCAAATTAGTACCTAATATTTTTTGCCATTTGATAAAAGGCATAAGAAATAATTTCTTGAATAAAAATATAATCTTTGAAGAAAAAATCTCGAAATGGAATGACATAGTAGGTACCCCGTTTTTACAAGATGTTTATACAACTGATTTCGATCACACAGAAGTACGGCTATTGCATAAATTAAATGACACTCACGTTATTGCAGAAAAAATAAAAAAGATGAAAGTAAGCATTAGAATTTTTAATTGTAACTTGTACTAAAATTGTGAGGAGTTAAATTATTCGATTATTGGTTTTCTTTCAGGTGCAAAATTGTACCAGAGTGTTTAGTAATACGGTTGCTGCAGCCTTGAAGTATACTGCAAAATATCGTTAATATTTGTTATATTTTTTTATGTATTACAAAAAGGAATAGTCATAGTAAGTCACAACCACCGCCCAAAGACATCAATTGAACACAATTTATGTAAATGTTGGTTCAATTGATGCGCTACCAATTCAAGGATAAAAGGCGAAGGGAAAGGGAAAGGAAATAAGATAGGGAAAGGAAGGAAGGGTAGCGAACTTCTGGGACAGTTTGCTTTAATGAAATACAAGTAAAGAAATACATATAAGTTAGTACAATATAGTATCACTTAGGAGTGATTTCTACCAAAATCAAGAGAACTTTATGATTTGATTTGAGATAATATCATAAGCTTCCGAGTCAGCAACAAATCTTTTTTACAATAAACATATATTAATGTATGTATATACATCTTGCAAAAAAATGTTACGCCATTGTATATTATAAAACTACTGCCACAAAATAGGATATGGAGCTATGGAAATTATTGTCTGATATTAAGTAAACCTAAGTATTTGCCATCAAATTAGTACCTAATATTTTTTTTTATATTTTCAGCTTATTATCCAGATGGAAGACCAGTTAGTCCAACAATGAAAAATACTTCAGAAATGGTAATGTTTTTTGACAAACTGTTTGACAGCCTTAATGGCTCCTCCGTATTTTCAAAAAATCAAAAGGAAAAATTTTGCGGACAGCAGTGACTCAAAATTCAAGACACATCGAATTTTGGAAAGAAGCTATTAAAACATTAGAAAAAATCAAATTCGTAGATTTGAACGGGAGACAAAAATCAGTGCCTTCTTTAAAAAACTTTATTGTAACTATAAAAAGTTTTATGAGGCTGAGGCAGTTTTTAAAGAGTCAAAATGTTAAAATAATGAGGCCCAGGTTTTTTAATTCCGACACAATTTAAAGATTTTTTTGGACAATTAAAGGCCTATAATTACAGAAATAACTACCCAAACTGCCACAGTTTGAACTGCACCTATAAGTCATTGCTGGTAACTAGAATAATTCAATTCCACAATGACTTTTAATTGTGAGGAGGACCCGGCAGATCAAGTAATAAATTTAACATCATTATTTAATTGTAAAAATAATTTGACTGTTAGCTAAAGCAGTATTCATGAGTGGATCAGTAGTAGAGAATATAATACCGTGAAAAACCATCTCAACTACCCATCCTAAGGAGTCGTCAGATGTTTCGGTACAGTCACCAAAGAAACAAATGAATACTTGGAACAAAAGCCTCATAACAACTTAATCGTTCAAAAAGTGAAAGCAATAATCTTTTCCAAGTACCTATTCATTTAATTTTATTGGTTCTAAATTACTTCATAGAATTCACTATAAGATTCGCAATTATAAATTGGTGCAGTATAATAAATAAAAAATTTAACGGCACTGATGTCTTTCGTTTGAAGCGACGCGAACTACCAAGTATGCAAAAAAAGCTTATGTAAAATATTGTAAAAAATTTAAAAATAAACACCATAACAGATATTTATTGAATTTTATTTATATCAAAACAAAGACCCTTAAAATAAATAGTAATATAACTAAGATATTGCTGAAGGCAAGAAAATTTAATGGCTGTATAAATGAATCCTTTGCAACACCCCAAAGTTTAAAACGAAACAAAGCAGCTGTCAAACACATTAGTTCCATAACTGTTACAATTTTAGTTCGTTAGATGGCAGTCTGATACGTAGTATCCCTACTTAGTCTGTGCCACGCAATTTCAAATCCCGCGGTAATTTCGAAAAAGCAGCTTATGTGCTTTTCCAGTCGGTACACAATCACTATGCCAAATTTCATCCACATCCGTTGATCCATTGGAACAACGGATAATTTTTTGAACTAACATCCATACATCCAAACTTTAATATTTATAATATTAGCAAGATTGTGTCAATAAAAAAGTTCTTGAATATATTAGTAACGTTAAAATTACTTGTTTTTCACATAAAGTACACCTAAATTCAACGACGAGAATTAAGTATGAATAAATAAAATCCCCATATCAAAAGTTAACTACTTAATGTTAATAATAAATGTGTCTAAATCTGCGAAAAAACCTCGCAATAAATTCAAAATATTACACAATTTTTTATGTCCCTCTGTTTTTTACATATAAACTCGGTACACGTACTATTTTCATATGAATTCAGACCAAATTAGGGTAGTCCGGAATCCTACCTATTTGAGGTTCTTTTGTAAGGCTGCCTCTACATTAGGGGTGTGCGTAACTCTTGATATACCTGTGCTTCCGACTAATTTTGAATTTAATTTACATTTATTGGGTGAGTCCGCGAAGAATCAGCCTAGGACAATCCTTCCTTCCCGGGATTCATCATCACAACTGTTTTTAATGAGCCCACTGCAGGGCTATGAGTCTCCTCTGGGTGACGAAAAGGTATAGGCCATAATCCACCAAGCTGACCTAGTGCTGGGTAGTGGATGTCAGAATGGGGCGCCAAAATGGCTTCGGACAAACCTAACGACTACTGTATACAGCACTCGGGGCTGATTGCTTAACGTGCCCTCCGAAGCACGGTAGTCGCCGTGAGAAGTGATTGGTCAGCGGTCACCCATCCAAGTACCGGCCGCGCCGAACGTTGCTTAACCTGTGATATCGTATGATACACACAGTAACCACGGCGCCAAAATTTTTTCATAAATTGAATCCACTCAACATTTTTAACATTTTCCTTATTTGATCTTCATGAAAAAGACCCTATATAAAAGAGCAATAGGGCTATTCTAAGTCACCTAAACGACAATCCCTAGTGGAAACGCAGCCTAACTCGAGTTTTTGAATGTCCGTACTTGTACGTGACGTCATTAACCGTTACGTGCCCTTTAACCTTCCAGGTTTTGTTCTGTAGATTATAAGTTATGCTTTTTTGTGATTTTGCGCGACTGTGAAGGACTGTGTAGAAAAAAGGACGTTTTTCGCAATATTTTGTTGTATTCTTTGATAGAAAGCAGTGATCAAATTTTGAGGTTTCATGTAGGATAGTCAGCAAAAGCTTTAAAGCCAAAATAATCTTCGAATTCGCTTAGATATGGATCAGCCTGTGCCCATTTATATTTAATTTAAGCTGATAATCTTCTTCATGCTGGACTGGGAGTGAAAGAAAAACTTAGAATGTGCCAGCTGCTTCTTTTCCCGGGCATACTGTAAAAGTCAGTTAAAGGACTGAGGGTTTATTGGAGGCTTTTTGTGGGCGATAGGCTGACCCCCTGTCACTGCAATAGTCTATATCCATCATTATAATACCTCCAAATTGTTCAAACGTGACATCAGATGGTTTTATTACCTCAGTTGTTCTGCATACCCCATAAGGGATACAGGCGTGAAGTAATGTATGTATGTATGTCTTCTTCATTCGCGTGTGGGTCGAGTTGAGTCAAACTAAAAAGTCCTACTATATTTCCCGTTGACGTGAGAATTTCGGGAATCTTTTCCCTTTAGATCCCTTGGTGCACCTCTACACCCCCTTAGGAATGGAGAAAAAAAGCTGTTTTTTGTAAAGATTCCTCCCAAAAAATCAATTTTATTTTATAAAACGTCCTGTAGCTTTTTTTTTTGGTATGACATTGAATATTATATTTCGTCGCTTCATTCTTCAGATATTATATAACAGGTAGTCCTTTTTAGGTACTAGGTAACTTCGCACAATTTAAAGTATCATAAAAAAAACACTGTGGTGGGGCGCCACGTGGCATGATCCACCCGGTTCGCGCCAAGCCCTCATTCTTTTTTCGTGCGTGGTAACAAGCATACGTCATTTACTTTAATCATTTACTTAAGTTTTTACAAAATGCCTAAACGTACAGCAGAAGAACAGCTTCAACATAATAATATAAAGAAAAGTTGGAACAAAAACTAAATGAAAAACGGAAACAGCGAATTATTTCTTCCGATGAAGAAGAAATCTTACAACGTAAGACCTACTTAAGACCAACCAGCACTGGGCCAGCTTGGTGGATTATAGCCTAAACCTCATCGTCACCCAGGGGAGAGACTCATGCCCTGCAGTGGGCTTATTACAAAGAGTTGTGATGATGATGATGAAGACCTACTTATTCGGTTTAAAAATGTTATTTAAAAAATCAGAGCAGAAAATGCGTGTAATCTATAATAGATATATCACGTTAACTGCTCAATATCGTAATGATGTAAACTTTAATAAAATTTATCTGATCTTATCGATCACCTTTTGTTTTCAATACGATTACAGAAAATGCGGGTAATCTCAAGGAGATTTATCTCGTTGTCTGTAATACGTTATGGGCGTTATATTAATATGAATTATATGTTTGTTAAAACATAAACATGTCGTCTCCAAGGTATGAGTTACCGCTTCCACTGGATGATGTAAACCTGGATAACCAGAAGACTGCCGCGTCATTCACTGTGGATCAAGAGCTATCTGCAGAGACGCTCCCTAATCCGGAGCCGTCAATATCACAAGACGCACCAGGCATATCGGGAGAACCTAATCCCGATCTGTATCCAGAGCTGCTTACTGCACTTGGAGCTGCAAATTCCGATACACCCGAATTTAGCGCTAAAATACACGATACGCTCTCAAATTTATGGACACCTTTACTAAGAAAAGGACTGTACAAAGAAGACAAAGATAAATTAACCATAGAAAATACGGTACCCAAAAACTGCAAAAACTTGCAAGCCCCAAAATTAAATGCTGAAATCTCACAGCCATAACTGACATAGCACGAGCACGTGACAAAAAAAAAAATTCGAAACTTTCAGCAACAGCTGGGGTACGGTATTACCGCCATAAATCGAGAGACGGACGTCCTCCCTGAGAAGGAAGAAAACAAAATGAAGGCCCTCCGTCACGTAAGTGATGGATGCTGCCTATTATCAGACCTCCACTTTATGTTCATCAAAGATAGGGTAAAACTGATTTTACCTAATTTTGATACAAACTTTAAACATGTTATACAAGACTCCGAAAGAGACGAAACTTTATTCGGAAGTTCGTTGCCGGAAAAAATAAAGGCAAGTAAAAGCCCTAATTAAATAAAGCCCAGCCAAAACAGTCTCCTCTCAAATATCAACGGTCAACCGGTCGTCTCAGCAGGGAAACTGGACAGGACCTCCTCGTTACCCGTCGTTCAGGGGGGGGCGGGGAGGTCAGAGGAAACCGATAGCAGCTCAAACACAGCGGCGCCCTCAATCGAACTCTGCGTTAAACGCCAAGTTCCAGCCGCAGACTTCGTCCAGGACGTGTGCTCCGACCCAACATTAATCAAGGTACATGCAGGTCGAATTAATTTATTTTATGATTGTTGGACAAAAGTAACTAAAAACGAAGTTATATTGAAGTGGATAAAATATGGATTTAGAATACCATTTGATACTCAAATTTGTCAGTATTCTATTCCTAAAAATAATTTGTCATCATGTGAAAAAAGAGACATGAAAATAGCTATAAATAAATTATTAGACTTAGGGGCTATAAAACCTTGTTCTCCTTCAAATGATCAATTTATTTCAAATATATTTTTAGCTCCGAAACCTAACGGAGAAAAAAGGTTTATACTAAATTTAAAATCTTTAAACAAGTTCGTAACAAAAGTACATTTTAAAATGGAATCTTATAAAACAGCCTCAAAATTAATTCCTCGTAATGGATACTTAGCCAACATAGATATGAAAGAATCATATCTACTTATACCGTTTTTTGTTAGTGACAGAAAGTACCTACGATTCGAATTCCAAGAAAATGATTCGTCTGAGCCGATCACTTACGAGTTCACAGCAATGCCGTATGGATTATCGGTAGCTCCGTGGGTATTTACAAAAATTATGCGTGAAGTAATGAGTCATTTGAGAAAACAAGGTTTTTAAGTCTACTACCTATTTAGGAGATACATATGAAGAATGCATGATTAATTTAAGAGAAACTTTGAAGTTATTACATTGTCTAGGTTTTATTGTAAATTTCGATAAAAGTCACATTGTACCAAAAAAGTCAATCAAATTCTTAGGTTTTATGTTCAACACAGAACAGATGTCTATTACGTTACCTGGCGATAAGCGGCATAACATTGCACAGTTAATAAATAGGTACATTAATCTTAAAACTTGTTCATTACGAAATTTCGCTAAACTTATAGGTGTATTGATCGCAGCCTGTCCAGCCACAAAATATAGATTCTTATATACAAAAATATTAGAGAGACAAAAGTTTTTAGCCTTAAATAAGTTCGGAGGAAACTATGAGGCGAAAATGAATCTTAATAAGATATTACTAAAAGATTTATGGTGGTGGAAAAATAATATTAATATTATTTCTTGTCCAATCATTACTCAAAATTATAAGTCAGAAATTTACACCGACGCATCTAGGACAGGCTGGGGAGCAGTATGCAAAAATTATAAATATAGTGGTTCATGGACGAACAGTGTTTTGTTAGGTCTCAAAAGTATAGCTAGTGAAGGAAAAGATTGTGCAATATTATTACGTATTGACAATACTACCGCCGTTAGCTACATTAATAGGATGGGAGGTATTCAGTTCCCACATTTGAATATTTTAAGTAGAGAAATTTGGCAATGGTGTGAAAAACGCAATTTATGGATATTTGCTTCTTATGTTAACACCAAAGAAAATCGAGCAGATTTCGAGTCCAGAAATGGGCCCTCTCGGATAGCGCTTTCCAACTTATTGTAAATAGTTTCGGGCCCATTAAGATCGACTTGTTCTCAAGTCGAGCCAATGCCAAATGTTAATTATTTGTCACCTGGAAGCCTGAACCTGATGCAGTCGCAGTTGATGCATTTACAATAAGCTGGGCTGACTTGGATTTTTATGCATTTCCTCCCTTTTCTCTTGTATTAAAATGTATACGAAAAATCATTGATGATAAAGCCGAAGGGGTACTTGTATTCCCCTTCTGGCCTTCCCAGCCATGGAGTCAGCACCCACTGCACTCCAGCCTTACCCTGGGTGCCGCGAGGCTCTCCGGGCGTCGTTCAGCCGGCGCGGCTGCCCACCAGAGGCTCTTACGTTGATGCTCGCCTCGCTCGCAGACTGTTCGCCAGTACAACGTCTCATTGAAGTTATGGTTTCAAGAAGTGTGGTTATGAATTAATAGTTTCGAAAAATCCATTCCATTAGTTCTTTGATTCTTAAACGAGCAATTTAATAAGGGATGTTCTTACGGTTCATTAAATACACACCGATCTGCATTATCTCTTTTATTAGGAGAAGAGATAAGTGATAATAGTTGTGTTAAACGCCTCTTAAAAGGAGCCTATAAAACTAAACCTATTAAGCCTAAATATTCATTTACTTGGGATCCAAATTTAGTACTAAATCAACTGTCTTCTTGGTATCCAAATATTAATTCATCATTAGAAAATATTACAAAAAAACTCGTTACATTACTAGCTTTATGTACCGGCCAAAGAGTACAGACACTGTCTTTAATTAAATTAGAAAATATTGTTTTTCAATCTGATAAAGTAAATATTATTATAACAGATATAATCAAGACTTCCGCTCCAAATCGTGAACAGCCCTTATTATCTCTCACAAACTTTCAAAGCAATATCAACATATGCCCAGTATCAACTTTAAAAGAATATATTTTATTACAAAAAATATCTGAGGTTCAAACTCCGGGAATCTCTTCGTAACATTCAAAGCTCCCCACAGAACTGCATCAAGTCAGACGCTAAGATCGATGGATTAAGCAAACGCTCGCCACGAGCGGCATTGACATGAGCGTTTTAGTGCGCACAGCACACGACACGCGTCAACCTCAGCCGCGCGCGCGGCCGGTATCAGTGTCGATGTCATTCGAAAAACGGCCGGGTGGACACAAAACTCACAGGTGTTCGCAAAGTTTTACCATCGGCCTTTACATGATCAACAAAATAACTTTGCTTTGTCGATACTTAATCGAGACATAAACAATACTTAACCTAATATTAAAAATAGTTATTGAATATTACGTTTTTTGATATTAAGTAAATTACTACATTAAAAATTATGTGTCTATAAATAGACTATCACTAAGTTTCATTAATTTAAGCTGATTATAATTTCTAGCAACTCAAATAAAGTAAGATTATTTGAAGCTCATTATGTAATAATACTAATTATTAAGTACTATAATAATACAATATGTAATTACATATTTATATCTTTACTTATTTCAATTCCAAGTATATACCTAAACAAAACTTTCTATCTCTGAAAATCTACCTGTTATATAATATCTGAAGAATGAAGCGACGAAATATAATAGATGATTAAGCGAACTTCTAAGTGAAGTTCTATCGCTATTATATGAGTCGCTTCTTTTCAAAACTGGAAAGAACATGTAAATTGTCTGATTCGTTTTTGTACAATCGCTGTTTGAAATTGCAAAACTTCAGAAAAAATAAGGAAAAACCATAATATTTAAAAAACGATAAATATTCGGATTACATGATTTGGGCTCAAATGATTGGAAATTACCTCCCTTATGCCACCATATAAGATTCCAATCTAATGACCAATAACTCTGTACACGTAATATTAAAATTCAAGTTATTAAAAGTTTCAAATCTCTTTATAAAAGCAAATAATTATCCAACTTACTAACTAACTATGTAGCTTATGTTATTGAGGTTACTAGGGGATATCCTAGCACATACTTAAACCGAACCTCGTTTACAAAAGTTTCATTTCCCTGTACTAGCTCGGGTTTAGGGCTTGAACCTATAACCACAGTATAGATACAAACAGTAATTCAACTCAGCTGCATCTTTAAAATAAATGCCTACAGCGCGTCGCGGTCCGTTCACATGTGATAGGGCTTCAGCATTTATATTACATTTGCCTTCTTATTGTTTACTCGCTTCGCTCGCTCTGCTTGCAAACTTATGGCCTAAATGCATGACACGTAATTGCTCCTCCTCGCTACGGTCGTCGTCGCGGCATTCATTTTATAATAACTTACTATTAAGGACTCTTTACTACGACTGCAACTTTAAGCCAGCACGGGCAGACTCAACAGTGAACCCAAGGCGGTGCGCTTGCGCTTTTTTATAAAAACAAATAAAATACTTTGTAAATTCAATAGGAATTGTTGAACTAAAATACGTTTTTTGTCAAAAAACCATGTTTACATTTGAATTACAAATCGGTGTTATAATTTACGACCGAAAAATACTTGTGCCCTTACTGAGATGCACGAAAAGATGTATTATTAAATTTTAAAATATAAACAATCCGCAAAAAAAAAAAAGTTTTTAGGGATAATTATTTGTTTGAATTACCAATTTTTACTGCTCCAACGTTTTTTTATGGGCAAAATGGCACACAAATGATTTCATTATTATCAAATACTAGCTGTTGCGCGCGGTTTTACCTGCGCAATTTCGATTCCCGCGGGATTTTCGGGATAAAAAGTAGCCTTTACGGATTCGGAAGAATCCCTCTAAGTAATGGTAAAAGAAATTTTGAAATCGGTCCAGTATTTGAGCCTATTCAATACAAACATACAAAAATACAAAGGTTTCCTCTTTATAATATTGGTATAGATTAAAATCACTCCATAAACTTAGTGTTAAAAAGTATCACAAGCACAATAAATAGCCAACAACCTCACACATTAACCATTTTAATTTTATTGATGAGCTTCTAAACACCCTGTATAAACATAGATAGGTACAGTCATTGAAATTTTAACCTTATTAAAAGTAAATAAGATGCAAATTGTATACATTTATTTAATGAGACTGCACTTAGTCAAAGTCTGAAGTATTTTTATTTCGTAGGTATGTACTATCAAACCAACTGAATCATGACCCAAAACAAGCTCATTTTGGAAAACCGTCTAAATGCTAGTAGGTCGAAATTCACTTGAAGATGGGTTTCCTCGGTGACGAACTTGTTATCGTTACATTCATCATCATCCTGACAACTCTTTGTAATGAGCCCACTGCAAGGCATGAGTCTCTCCCCTGAGTGACAAGGAGGTATAGGCCATAATCCACCAAGCTGGCCCAGTGCTGGGTGGTGGATGTCAAAATTTTCAGGGCGTCAAAGTGGCTTCTGACAAACCCCAACAACTACTGTATACAAGTATACAGCACCCGGGACCGACTGCTTAACGTGCCCTCCGAAGCACGGAAGTCGTCGTGACAAATTTATGGTCGGCGGTCACCCATCCAAGCACCGACCGCACCAAACGTTGCTTAATCTGTGATATCGTATGATACACACCACGGCGCCAAGACAACTTCTATCGTTACATTCGCCACTGATATTTAGTAAGTACAGAATTCGTGAGTATCTACAAAGTGCATTATACGCGATAGACATTACAAGTTTGACAGTTTCAAACAAATTTTCAACAAAATGGGTCATGATTCAGTTGTTTCAATGGTACGGACACTTGAAGTCAAATTATTTACAAATTTACCACTACTTCAAAAAGTTGAAGCTTATTTACCAGCCAAAAATGTGTGTGTCCTGTATGTAGTCCCAAGAAAAACTTTTTCCGTTTCATTATCTATTTAAATTTTATGACAATTTTTTACGCGTAGTTTTTTTTCCCTGTATTTCGGAACTGTTATTACTTGTATGATTTCTAACTTGGTTTGGTTGACTAAAATAAAGAAATAAATAAAATAAATTACCCAACTGACACACCAACCACGAAAACTTTTATACATCACACTCTGTACTCAATTCTGATCATAATTATGTTAAAAAACTAGGTACTTAATTTTTTACTAGAAATCCCTATAAATAAATATTACAATGCCACTATTTACTTTACATACAACTGAGTCGATCGCGGCACGTGACCTGGAACGCGGATCGCTTCCAACGCTAGCGTAACCATGCATTGCGTAGTGAATTCTTTAACTTTCGGTTAAGTTTAATCAGTAAATAGTTTAATATTTATTTTTATTTTTATTTTTTCTCTTCATGTGTGATCCTTGAATTTCAAAAGTCACCCACCAGTCACCCTGTATAAGCTTGTGTCAAGAAGACCACACAGTGGAACTTGGAGGTGTCCTAATACATGGTTCCTCCTAATACCCAGTTTTAAAAAGTCATTCCCAAAATGGCCCAACTGGTTCTAGAGGTCCTTTCAAGCCGCAGTAAAAAGGCGATTAGTCCGTGTTATTCTTGCTTGATGGACCTTTAAGAGGCTGCCTGACTAACAACCACCCTTCATATAAAATCTGTCCTCAAATATCACCTCCCAAGCGGTGATATGTTCCAGAAAAGTTTTATATGAAGGTTCAGTTCCATCTTGAACTCATTTGTTTTGACCGTCACTTTGAACCATCTGGTTAGATTGAACTCAAACAGGGCCTGAACTTTCGTAAAAACAAAATAAGCAACGACAGCGTCGCGGGCAGCGACGCGGGGAATCTGGGCCGTACTCGAATCCAGCGAGCGCTCGAGTGATGCGTCGCGGTTTTATACAAACTCAATACTTTCTATCGTGTCGCGGAATTCGCTGCCCGTCCAGTTTGCAACCTTATAGGTACCAAAAATTAATTTCCTTTTCGGCGATTTCAATTTAACCTCCTGACCAGAACATGAACTAACTACATCCTGGATCCGGAACCGTTTTCCCTTTTTCGATATACCCGAATTAACAAAACGTCACTTTCAGAACGTTGGAATAATTGACTTTGAGAGATTTAGATAGCGATTTTTTTCATGCCTCAGGCCTAGTTCGAATATGGATGAGATGTTTGTTTAGTAAACACCATCATCTCTAAAGAGTAATGTTCACGGTCCATACAGCCTCTGAGTTAACAAACTACTTTTTGTTAGGTATGTGAATGTATAAAGATGATATTGTTATTTAAATGCTGCCTTATTTTTATCTAAACAATTGGTGCAGACTTAGAATCGACGATATCGGGATTTTCTTTCCTGGACGATGAGAGGGGTGAACTATTAAAATCATTGCTATGGTTTCTAATATAAGTAAATGATTTGGAATGAACAGAAAATGAGCTATTATTTGCACTATATGTTGTTTTAATACATTCATGAGTTGTCAAAATCTGACAGGTTTGTTATAAACATTGCTCTTTATGGATGTTAGTATGTTTTTATTTTTAAATGAGCAACCATGTTGGTGTACAATAAAGAGTTTTATTATGTTTATACACATTTTAAGTTTATTATATCCGTTATGAAATATCCTTCATGTCATGAAAATGTCTTCCATGCTGGACTGGGAGCGAAAGAAAAACGTAGAATGTGCCAGCTGTTTCTCTTCCCGGGCATATTGTAAAAGCCAGTCAAGGGACAGTGGTTTTAAAGGCGTTTTTTGGGCGATAGGCTGACCCCATGTCACTACAATAGTCTCTCTCAATCTTTACAATACCTCCAAATTTGTCAAACGTGACATCAGATGGTCTTGTAACCTCTGGTGTTTTGCCTACCCCATAAGGGATACAGGCGTGACGCTATGTATGTATGTATACATGAAATGCCCATAAAACTCATTGAAGTGGCCTTTAATCAATGAACGGTGGCTAAATAGGCATAAAAGAGATTCAAATTCCAAGTGGTATTTCAGATCACTCACGATACTCTGGCCAAGATGAATTCTTTTCAACATATAAATGTATCTTTTTCTCAAGTGTATTCATATCTATACTTCTATACTAATATATAAAGCTGAAGAGTTTGTTTTTTTTTTGTTTGGACGCGCTAATCTCAGAAACTACAAGTGGGATTTGAAAAATTCTTTTTGCATTTGATAGTCCAACTCTTGAGAAAGGTTATAGGCTATATTTTATCCCGAAATTCCCACGGGATCAAAAGTTACGCTGGTAAAACCGCGCGCGGTGGCTAGTGTGCATGTAAAATAAATAACACTTTGAAATTGCAAACCAAAACGAAACTCAAAAAAGTCAACGTAAACCTTTGAACCTTTTCCATTTGAGTCACTAGTATGTAAAATAAGCTTACCGAATGTGTTCCGTCGAAAGCCTTTGCGACACAAATATAAGAGTATTCAAAATGTTGTACTACAGACAAGGATTGTTAATATGAGGTGAATAGCAAGGCTATCGTTAACGGAACCAACCCTTAACGATCGTTATCACTAGTAGATCATTAGTCCTATGGTCGGGCTCAGGTAACTTGAACACGGAAACTTGATACACGAACACGAAATAGAATTACAATTTGGTATGAATATACAGATACTGTGAAGTGGCATCTGAGTGTATTATACAGGGTGCTTGGTGGCTAGGTGCAAAGGTAAAAGGAGGTGACAAACGAGGTATTTTTTAAGATTTCTAGGCATATATGTCCTTGACGAAACTTGCTATTTTTTATTGTTTTTTTTTTTGGAATTTTAGAACAGTACCTGAGTTTGGTAGATACGAACTAATAGTGCCCGAATACGCATACAATAAACACACATACAAGTTTTATTTGGATATACATTAAACTATCGGAAACATAAGATAATGTTTACAAACTAACGCGTCACTATTAATGCGTCATTATTAATCGGACACTATTAACTCGAATCTACCAAATTCTGGGTATTTTTCTAAAATTCCAAAAAAAAAACAATATAAAAATAGCAAGTTTCGTCAAAGATTATATGGCTAGAAATGTTCAAATGTTCGTCTATCTTACCTACAGCGACTAGCACCTTTGGTCCCATAAAAATTTCATACGAAATCGATTGAGTACTTCATGAATTATTGACGTGAAGTCGGTTTTTTGATTATATTAATTTCCCTGTAAAAAAATACATAACTTTTTAACAAAAACCGGTATATAAATGATACTTATTGTGTAAAACAATTTGGCTGTGCTTAAAGACTTACATAGACAAACTTTACGAATTTACTAATGTGTCCGGTTACTCCAAAGCCAATATATCTTTAAATAAACCACATGACATTCGTATGTGTGGGATGCACGTAAGTAAATAGCTCGGCACTAAATATGCACTCAACCAAAGCCGAGTACATAGAACTAACTAGCCTGTAGTGATAGCAAAAAAAACTAAATATTTCATGCGCACTTTAAAAAGTTATATACAAGGTTGATTTGTAGTCACCAGCCAAATTTTTTTTACACAATAAATATCATTTATAGAAAAGATTTTTGCAAAAAAATCATTATTTTTTTTGCAATCAAATTAATATATCTCATTACATATTAAGCAAAGCTTTGTCACTCTACATTAGCATTAACATAAAGATGAAAACACGCTACTACAAAACAACTTGTAGTGCTACGTCAAAGTGTTATTAATGAAATGCCGCGTCGTAGTAGTGTATATCAACAGCGACTATTTTCAAAAAAGTTTTTGGTTCTACATTTAAACTTTTTTGTACTGAGCGACGTTAAAAAAATATGCAAGTACGTTTATATCGTATCAAAGAAACTAACATATAAATTTTGCTGGTGACTAAAAATCAACCCTGTATATTCTGTTTTAAGTTCTTTTGGTTCATAATATTAAATAAACTCGATTTTGTTGCGTATATTTTTTTTATTTTAATTATGATTGGTTTGTCAAGATCGAGTTTCTTCCCTTGAGCTTGTAATCGACACACCAACACAATTTCACTTTCATAAGATTTCTCAATAAACGGCAAAATTTGCAACGGTGTAACACAAAAAGGCAGACCATGACAAAAAATATGTAGGTATGTCTCTCTCTTTCTCTAGATGTTTCTATTTTTTGTCAAAAGTGCACATTATACCGGACTAAGAAACGTATATTGTATTAATCATCATGAAAGATAAATAGGCGATCATCATCATCGTGAACCGAGAGACGCACACTACTGGACAGAGGCCTCCTCCAAGATTCTCCACGTCGCGCAGCCCTCATCTACCGTTTAACTTTCAGTAAGTGTTTTTTTTATAAACCTACATATAATGAATAAATGTTTTTTGTTTTTTTTTCTTTTTAAATTTCATCTTACTGTTGAGCTGCTTCACACTAAACGTTAAGAAATAAACTGTACAAATATCTTTTAGTCCCTCTTTTATTATTTAAAATCTCAAAATCTAAACTTTACGTCAGTGACGTCAAATCCGTAAAACATAGATATATATAAAAAAAAAAACAAAAGATATATGCAGTTCAATCCCACCTATAAAAAATATTTTTAAAAAGTGAAAAAAAATATAAAACCAAACTTTTCAAACTAACTTTCGTGTATTTTTGAGCTAACCTTTTTTGCAACACCCATTCGATTCTGCGAAACTAGAACACAGAATCCTTTTCCAAACACAATGTATCCACTGAAACTGGAAATTTAGCACAATATTGCAGACTAGTCTAAAGTCAGTAACGTCGGTACGAAAAATATACAATTTTAAAACAACACAAGTGACGGTGTCAGCCCGAATTTGCTGACCGTACCTTGCAGTTGAGATTCGACAATACGAACTAACGACCAATTTTCGTCCCGTTCAGTCTGCGCTAGCCGAATTCAAATTTGCCAAATAGGATACGATACCATGTTTTGAGTTGCAGATCTACCTTTGATGCCTATCATAATTTAATTTAAAATTTGGGGAATTCGGCATTTAATGTTATTCTTAAAAATAAAACCGTGAAATGTTGTAGAAGTTTGATAAATTACTTTTGTACACGAATTAAGAGCTTAATTCAAAATATCTCAGAAAGACATAATAATACCACATCTACAGGGTGATTGGAGGGTCACTTTTGAAATTCAAGGTCGTGATAGATTGAGATCATAAATGAGGAGAAAAAATATATTTAAAAATACATATTTACCATTTACTGAGTAAACTTAACTTACTCAGGCGTATGTAAAGTAGACAGTAAGAAAACTTTATTTATGAATAGGGAATTCTGGTGAAAAATTAAGTACCTATTTCTTTATTACATAATTATGATCAGATTCGAGTACAGAGTGCTCTCCTTCAGTATCTAAAATTTGCCACCAGTCACCCTGTATATCATTATCACAACCCTATGTTAAAGGCGGGTACATATTGGTGTAATGGAACTAGTAATGTAATATCTGAGTAAGATTTTTTCCGTATTTCGTCGCGAGCACGGTCCGTCGCCACACACGTTCTTTTCAACCGACTTCCAAAAGGAAGAGGTTATCAAATCGTGTCTATGTTTGTTACTTTGATGATTCTCGTTTCATTTTATAGATCACAATAAGTCAGAGGTGGCCCATATAAATTTAATGGAAATCGATTCAGTGCCTACTTAAAATAAATATGTATGCAAGCGGAGGATATATACCTACGTAGGTGACATTTCACTTCAGCCAAAGTTTTGACAAGGATTTAAAAATGTTAGTGAAGTCGGTTACTTACCTCTTAAAAAATCGATAATTTTTCTTTTTTTATATTTTTTCTGTAATCCTTATAAGAACTAGAACACTTCCGTGAAGGTATTATATAGGGTTGGCGGGACACCCTGTATAGTCGGACACCTCTGACAATAATGTGTGAGGAAAAGCTACATAATAAACAATAGTTATCAACCGACTTCCAAAAGGATGAAGGTTTCAATTCGTGTGTTTGTTTTTTTTTTATATCTCTGTTTTTTTGGACGATTATGAATTGATGTTGAATATTCTTGTTTCATATCATAGAGGATATTTCAGACGTGGCCCGTAGAAATTTCATCGAAATCGAATGAAAATATATATGAATGACTGCTTTCGTTGAATGTTAATTTAATTTTTTGTCCTCTTGACTAAACCCCCATTTAACCTCAACCTCACCTGATGGTTGGAAGGATATAGCATATATACATTCATATACATGAAATATTTCTGGAACACGTTACCGCAGGAGCAGTGATAATTGACGGCAGATTAAAAATGAAGGAAGGACGCGCTAAGCGGACCCTGGAGGGATTCTACCATACCACCAATAAGGTTTAGTCGCTTTTACGACACGCTTTTCCAGCAGCTGTAGGGCTTTTCTTTGCCGAACCTACGCGGCATTCAATATGTATAAGCTTGCTGAAATATGATTAAAATGTAATGACGGTGCTTGAAGATCATGACAGTTATGAAGGCAGCCCCAGATTCTTATAACTATATAATTAATTTTCACCTACATAAATTCATCTTCTATTTCTCATCTTCTATTTGATTATTCTATGCCAGAGGTCCTGGGTTCGAATCCCGGCGGCGGCGGATATACGTGTGATGAACACAGATATTAGCCGTCAAGTCATTGATGTTTATATGTTTATTTAAGTTTATTCTAATAAAAATATGTATTTATTCAATATGTTTATATATTTCTTAACTTGTATATCAGTTATCTAGTATCCATAACACAAGTTCTTTAAGAAACTTAATTTAGGCTAGAAAATGTTGTGTGAGTGTCAGAAATATTTATTTTATTTTATTTTATTTTATCTACTACCGCAACGATATATACAACCTAATCCACCAATATTTAGGGATTAATTTATGAATTTCCCCTTTGAATAAACGCAAAAATTCTGCATAGCTTCCCGATTTCTGAAACAAGGTATTAAAACTTTCTATTGTAGCCTCAGCTTAAAGCCGATATTGATTCTAGTTTCATTTGTAAAATAAAGTTGAGGTCACACCACGCCTGTTGTGACGACTTAAATTACTAATGTAATTACATACATAACTTCACGCCTGTATCCCTTATGGGGTAGACAGAACAACAGTGGTTATAAGACCATCTGATGTCACGTTTGACAAATGAGGTATTATAATGATGGAGAGAGGCTATTGCAGTGGCAGGGGTCAGCCTATCGCCCACAAAAATGCCCATAAAACCTCTGTCCATTAACTGACTTTTACTGTATACCCGGGAAGAGTAGCAGCTGGTACATTCTATGTTTTTCTTTCGCTCCCAGTCCAGCATGTAATATAATTTCATTATTATGCACAGCAAAATAAAGGTAGGACGTGAGGTGAAACCGCTTTGCGGATTGTACTCGTCTCCATATAGGTACCTAATTACGAGCTAATTGGTCTTATGGTTACGAATGTTCGTAAAGCATGGAGTCCGTTGCAAGTTATAAGCAATATTTTAATCAATCCATTTTACAATTATGAAACAATACACCATGTTCGTGAAGTCGTCGTGGCGCCGTGGTTACTGTGTGTATCACGATATCACAGGTTAAGCAACGTTCGGCGCGGTCGGTACTTGGATGGGTGACCGCCAAACATTTATTTCTCACGGTGACTTCGGAGGGCACGTTAAGCTGTCGGTCCCGGGTGCTGTATACTTGTATACAGTAGTCGTTAGGGTTTGTCAGAACTCGTATCGACACCCTGAAAATTCTGACATCCACCACCCAGCACTGGGCCAGCTTGGTAGATTATGGCCTATACCTCCTCGTCACCCAGGGGAGAGACTCATACCCTGCAGTGGGCTCATTACAAAGAGTTGTGGTGATGATGATGATGACACCATGTTCGTAAACATGTGAATTAATTTTCTGTGATCGCACTGATGACTTGCTTATGTGTTCTGGCTGTAGAGGTGTCACCAGTCACCACATCTATCAATTGACCGTCAATAGACCGGTCGACGTCGTCGGTCAACCGTAGATCGACTGGTGTGGAACACCAGAAGAGAGCAGGATAGGCAGTGAAATGAATGGAGTAGGGGCTTGTCATCTATTGTCCCGGGGTCAGTGACGTTCCTTACTTCTGTTGATACACATGATAGTGATCAAGTAAATAACCTATATGATTTTTTCCCTGTTTTTTTTTTTATGAGTGACTAAACCCGCGTTTGACCTCAATCTCACCTGATGGTAAGTGAAGATGAGGTCGAAGATGAAACCACTCGGGTTTAGGAAGGAACTGGCTCTTTATACAATATTGCCGGAACACATTACCGCCGGAGCGGTAACATTTGGCGGCAGACTTTATATAAAGGGTGGTCGCTAGCCAGGCGGACCCAGAAGGGATCCTACCACCAAGCAAGTTGAGTAGATTTCCGAGGAAATTTTGTAATTCATTTTAAGTTGAGTTATAGTGAGTTGGAATCTTAAAATTTAATTATTTCCTAATCTAATCACTTATTGACTTGCATTGCTTCTGAAGTAAAATAATTGTATCTAGGTTCTTAATGCTTGGTAGTTTTTGTACAGTGATAAAAAAAAAATGTTAATTTATGACAGATTTGAAACCTCACTTTTATTAATGCATTCAAAATATCTTTACAAGTTCATAAAACATATTTTTACCTACATATTTATGGAGTTTATTTATCATGCATCTAGCAGTGAACCAGACTTATGGCCAGTTTAAAAAACGAACTTTTCTTTGGTCGCATGGTGTCAGTTTGGGTTCTTTACTATACTATTTACTATAAAATTAACAATATAAGTGAAATGCACTCAATAAGGCACGTCCCTTAACTCGGCAGGCTGAGGAGCGCGTCTCATTGTGTTTCGCTTCGGTTTTAGCTGTTACAAGTACAATGATCGACGATTCTCAATATAAAGTTAATGGAAGTGCTACTTTGTACCCTTTCCAAATGTTTGATTTATTATAGGAGTTTGACTAAGCCATGTAAAATAAAGTTTGTTTAACAAAATCCATCAAAACCAGTTCAGAAAACAATTTTTTAAACCTATTATTCCGTTATGCGTGCTCTATAATACAAGGTATTGAAAATTTATAAAGGGTGACTGGTGACAAATTTTAAATACTGGAGGAGAACACTCTGTACTCGATTCTGATCATAATTATGTAAATAAATATAAATAAATAGATATTTCTGACACTCACACAACATTATCTAGCCCAAATTAAGTTTCTTAAAGAACTTGTGTTATGGATACTGGATAACTGATATACTTAAGAAATATATAAACATACATATTGAATAAATACATATTTTTTATTAGAAAAAACTTAAATAAATGTAATAAAAGTAGGTGCTTCAATTTTCATCAGAAATCTCTATGAATAAATAAAGAGACCTTACTACACTTTTCCCGGCGCGCTGCCTCAGTGAACACGCACACAGCCGTGTTACCGCCACACGCACACCAACACCCGCTAAGTATTTATTGTATTTCGCTAATGCGTTACGTTATGAATTCTTTAACGGAGAAGTTTACTCAGTAAATAATTAATATTTTTTTTTCTCTTCATGTATGATCTTAAACTATCACGTCCTGGAATTGTGAAAGTGACCTACCAGTCACCCTGTATATAAGATAAACTTTGTGTTCTGATCATCAATATTAATAATATTATTAGTTATAGGTATGATTTCAAAGACGCAACAGAAGAGCCAATACTCAAACTGGCTCTATATGTAACCGGAAGACATCATAACCTGAGTGATGATATTTTATAATAATAAATAATAAATAAATATTTCTGACACTCACACAACATTATCTAGCCCAAATTAAGTTTCTTAAAGAACTTGTGTTATGGATACTAGATAACTGATATACTTAAGAAATATATAAACATACATGCTGAATAAATACATATTTTTTATTTAACAAACTTAAATAAACATATAAACATCCATGACTTGACGACTAATATCTGCGTTCATCACACAAATATCCGCCGCCGCCGGGATTCGAACCCAGGACCTCTGGCATAGAAGGCAATGCATGTTACCGCTACACCAGCCGGTCGTCAACATTTATTACGTTGCCGCAGATTTTTGTATCATTAATGTTTTTCAGACAGTTTCTGAAGACATCAAACAACCAAAAAGTAATTTTCCCAGCACGGATCGGTTTTAGTAGAATTTATTTATTTATTATCAATTACAAAATCCTCAGACATTAAATATAATTAGATAGTTCACATACGAGGTAAGAAGCTTATGTCTAATGACGGATTTACATTTTATTATTAAAAACTAGAGAGCTTCATATATTCTTTTATGCAAGGATTTAATAAATTTTTTATTTACTAAGCAATAACTTTTAAAAAAAGACGAAATGAAAGAAAAATACAAATCATATAAACTGAAATTTCATTCATGGTTTGATAAAATATGTTAAATCAATAATGATAGTAGCTAACTATTTTATATGAATAAATGAATCAGAATGAGTGTATGTGTGAATGTGTGTGTACGTGTGTCTGCATGGGTTTAAAAGTATTGGTAAGTTTGATTTTTTATTGTTATTCTTTTCTGTCTGAGTTTGAGGATTACTTCTGTTAAAAGTCTCCGAAATTGATTTTTGCTAGTATTAAATAAAAATATAAAATTTATTGTAATACTATCCAACTCTCTATAAATATGTTTTACGGCGTGTTAAACCTACCTATGACATGAAAAGTGGTTATAAATGAAATGTCGATACTTTGATCACTTTTACACTGAATTGATAATCAAGGAAATACCAACTCTCGCCATAGCACAAAACAAATACGATGTAAAATCAATCGTGACAAATTAACATTATTTTATACATACATGCATACATAAATACATGTATGTATGTATAAAATTACTTCTTCACGCCTGAACACTAGAGTTTATTAAACCAACTGATGTCACATTTGACAAATTTGGAGGCATTATAATGATGGAGAGAGACTATTGCAGTGACAGGGGGTCAGCCTATCGCCCATAGAATAATACCTCTGTCTCTTAACAGACTTTAACCGTACGCCCGGGATGAGAAGCAGCTGACACATTCTATGTTTTTCCTTTGCTCCCAGACCAGCATGGTCAACATTTTATTGCCAACAATAATCATGTAACTTCGTTATACAGGGTGTCCCGCCAACCCTATATAATACCTTCACGGAGGTATTCTAATACCCATAAGGATTACAGAAAAAATATAAAAAAAGATAAATTCGAAATTTATTTTTAAATTTTTATATGAAAGAAAAAGTCGAGGAAAAGTCGATTGTTTTCATACAAAAAAAGAAAAATGAATTTCGAATTTTTCTACATACAGAACTTCACGCCTATGGAGTACCCCTACTGTTGTTACCCTCCCTTGTTCCATTAATGGGAACAGGCAGGGGTATGGGGTAGGCAGAACAACAGAGGTTATAAAACCAGCTGATGTCACGTTTGACAAATTTGGAGGTATTATAATGATGGATAGAGACTATTGCAGTGACAGGGGGTCAGCCTATCGCCCACAAAAAGCCTCCAATAAAACCTCAGTTCCTTAACTGACTTTTACAGTATTTTTCTTTTTTTATATATTTTTCTACCTCCGTTAAGGTATTAAATAGGGTTGGCGGGAAACCCTCGATAGTAATGTATAACACAAAGCAAATAATCGTTTCCATTTGTAAATCATCTTTGTATTTCTGAGCAAAGCTACTAAAATCTATTCAATAGTGGAGAGTGCTATTTCAGCCCCCTTTAAAAACCGTCCTCGGATGAAAAATATCCTCTACCATTTTCTACTGAAAAATTGCATTTGACAATACCCTTTATCATTCATGCGGTTCTCAGCGTTTTGCAGAATGTAATAAATTGTTAAACTTTCGGGCAATCTACTATAGTTTTATTTATACTTTAGTTTCGCTATGAAAATCCAGCATATTAATTTTGTGAATACTTTTCCACTGTGTTTTCTAGTTGTGGCTTTTATACTGGGCTTTGTAGACAGATGTATTCATTTGTTTTTCGGAGAATTGGTTTTTTATTGGTTATAAGTCAAAAGGAAAATTCGTTGTTAAAAGTAAAATCGTCCTCCCATTTGTCCATAAAAACTTAGGAGTCCCACAGGTTAACTGTTTGATGTCAAAATGATGTCGTTTTTTCGTCAATGTTTAAGCTTTTTGGTAGTAATAGTAATAACGCAAAAGACACAGGCTTTTAAGGCTCTTAGTTTAGAAGGGTTTGTTTCCTAAACTAGCCCGGTTGGTACTCGAACCTAGGATGCCGCAGTCAAAGAATCGACCTCTGGGACAGGGCTTCAAAATTCAAAACTATTCCTAAAATGCTTTGGAACACAATCAAGAAAATTTGTCACTTCAATCCAAAATCGAGTCCTGCCACTGCTTTGCTTAGTTCTACCGCAAACCCCTCAGATTCTCTTAAAAACTGCAATAGCTATTTCTCGGGTATTGGGGAGAAACTTGCTAACAAAATCACTGACGTCACAAACACATCGGAACGGACGCTTGCTTCCTCAAATGAAACCACCGGAGGACCATCAGAGTCTCTCTTTCTGAAACCCACGGACTGCGATGAGATTATCTCCTTAATAAGTCTTTTAAAGAGAGACAGTGCCCCAGGCATAGACGGTTTTCAAAACCACTTATTAATATCCATTAATCATCAAATTGCACTCCCACTCACCCACATTTTCAATCGCAGTCTGGAGACTGGTCATTTTCCGGACATTTGAAAAGTTGCCTTAGTTACACCTGTGTACAAAGACGGAGCTAAATGTGATCCCAGCAACTACAGACCGATATCCTTACTTAGCGCATTCTCCAAAATCCTAGAAAAAATTGTCAACAAAAGACTTATCAATTTCCTAGACAAGTACAAACTCATCAGTTCTAAGCAATTTGGATTCAGACAGGGCCTTGCGACGGAAAATGCTATCAATAGCTTAGTTGATAAAGTCTCATCCCTGGTAGAAAAGAGGCAGAGTTGCATAGGTGTGTTTCTGGACCTAGCCAAGGCCTTTGACACCGTCTCCATACCTATCCTACTGCGCAAACTTGAATTTTGCGGGGTCCGTAGGACAGCCCTCAGTTGGTTTAAGAGCTACCTATCTAACCGCGAACTACTTATAAAAATAGATAGTTTTACAAGCCCCACCTTTCAAGTCAAATACGGAGTCCCACAGGATAGCATTTTAGGACCAACCCTATTCATAATTTACATGAATGACATCCACAACCTTCAAATGAAATCGGCAGACATCATTTGCTACGCCGATGATACTGCAATCCTATTCCATGACCGTAATCTGGACAATGCCGTGAACCTAGCTGAAAGAGGGATGTTTTTAGTTAATACATGGCTACAAAATAATTTACTGACTCTTAACACAGCAAAAACTAAATTCATGATGTTCCACAAAACTGCAGCCTCAAATAGACCATCACTAAACTGTATTAACGTGCGCCAAAGCAACCTGAATAGTTCACCATTACAAATCCATAGAGTTAGCTCAATTAAATACTTAGGTATAATCTTGGACCATAACCTTACGTTTGAACCTCAAATTTCCAGCCTTACCAAAAGGATCCGTAAGGTTATTGGTACCATGAAAGCTCTCCGCAATTGTGCAAGCCCTTCTGTCATTAAAATGGTGTACTATGCAATTTGTCAGTCTCTTCTCACTTACTGCATTAGTGTCTGGGGCTGTGCTGCCAAAACTATTATGATGGATTTGGAAAGAGCCCAGCGTGCTGTACTCAAAGTCATGACCAAAAAACCTTTCCGATTCCCCATTATCACCATATACAACGAAACTCAGGTACTTAGCGTTCGCCAACTGTATATTCTAAAAATAAGTTTAGACGCTCACAAAATTATTTCTTCATCCCCACAATACCAAAACCTACAAAAGAAGCGTATATTCAAAGTTCCTCTCCCTACGATTACTTCTACATTTGGTAAAAGATTCCGAAATTTCGCTATGTTTTTTTTTATAACAAAATATTAAAGATTTGCAGCATCATAAACACCCCAGTGAAAAAAGCTAAAACGATTATCACAGCCTTGCTCCGAAATCTTGACTACGATCGCACAGAGTCCTTTATTTATTCCGGTCAGCATGAAATCGAAAGTATTAAAACTCTTATAAAAACCAACACCAACATAAACTCAAAATAACTTCCCTAACTATTAATTATATTTTTCCTTACTCTAAATACCTACATAAATACATACCTAGATATAACTTCTATTTAGTAATTATTTTTGTATACATCCTCATACAGTTGTTAAGATAAAATCACCTGTAAGCATTACTTGTTAATATACTCACCTGTAAACAATAGTTGTTAAAATAATCTCATGTAAATATTACCTACTATTGGTTTCTCAAGTCACAGGCACCTTAAGCCTAGTTTGAGAACCCCTGGCAATTTAGTGCACTATTTGTATACCTACTAAAACTTATTTGTAAATTATTATTATTATTTTCATATCCTATATCTAAATTGTGTGTATTTCTTGTGTACAAATGTGAAACTGTTTATTTTAAATAAAGATATTATTATTATTATTATTCAAATGATTTAAAATCCTCCTACTTCCTCTTTGGCTGATCCTTTTCAACTACTTCCAAAAGGTGGTTCTCAATTCGTGTGTATGTTTTTAAATTTTTATTTTTTGGTATCTTTGTTTCACGATTTTTTGAACAATTTTAAACCGATTTTAAATATTCTTATTTCATATGAAAGAAAATACTTCAGAGGTTCCATATAAATTTCATCGAAATCGATTAAGTATTTCATGAAAAATTTCAATTGTTTTTTGAAAAAATATGTATGCATACGGAAATTATTTACATTGACGACCTTGTTACTTACTTCAGTCAAAGCTCTGCATTCGTTCATTATCTTACCCGCTATATAACCAAAACACATTTGTTATGACAGTTAAATAGGAAGGATAATACCTGTCCAGACCAAACAATACTATGTTGTTTTCTAAAAGCTAAATAAGAAATGTAAGTTAAATTTGTTTTCATATCATTCCACGAATAGAGCACAAGATTCTTCCAGACGGAAAATTCTTGTTATTTAGATAAGTTTGTGACTTACTTCAAGAAATTAACTAAAACCTGCATATGCATGACTAAAATGTTCCGGACAACTTGGTAGGAAACTTTGCGCTTCAAATTTTAAAGTAAATCTACCTATCTTGAAAGGAAGACTTGGGCGTAGGGTTCATTTTGGTTTTAAATAGAAAATTTCGTGCCCAAGAGCAGTGGAGCAGTGAACATGGGTATGGGAAAATATTCAGATCAGGTTAAATGATGGGTAAAATGATGACAATGGACCTATACTGTCTATGAGCACATTGTTTGATCTATCAAAAATTTTGGAAAATTTTGAAAAAAACAGGAATTCGTCTTGGTGCAGTGACTTTTGCGTATATCAATCGATTTCGCAAGTTAAGCAACGCACAGAACGGTGGGTACTACGATGGGTGACCGCCGACCATTCATTCTTACGGCGACGTCAACGGTTCGGAGGGCACGTTAAGCAGTCGGTCCTGGTTGCTGTGCGGAGGTCACGCTAAAGTTTTGCGAACCTACCTAAAAAAACATGTAATTACCAAAATATTATAATTATTGCTTTTCAAAATACTCTCCTTTACATTTTAAACACCTTTTCATGCGATCAAACCATTCTTTTAAAATAGGAGGACCACATATCTGGAGCCATGTTTTCTACGTGCTGATTACTGTCGCTTCTGGTAAACGTGAAACCTCTCAACAAATCTTTGATTTTGTGGGAAATACAGAAATCACAAGAATCACAAGTCGAGGCTCTGTGCAGGATGGGTAACGAGTTGTATTTTTCGGAAGCTAAAAATTACTTTGTATTGTTAGCCGTGTGTGAAGAAGTGTAGTCATGATGTAGGAGAACTCGGCTGGGTGGTCGTCTTTTGCGCACTTAGAACTTAGAACCACTCTGCATTAACATTCTTTTGACCTTCTAGTGGAATCGTGCAGATGGGACCTTTAGTTAAGAAATAAAATCGATCGGTTTTTTACCAACTTTTTTTGCCTCACTTTTGTTGGCCTATTCTCATTTTCAAACACACATTCACAATTTCATTTTTCATGGAACACCTTGGCAATACAGCAGATAAGATTCAGCAACGTTTTCCCGAAGCGCAGTTGGTGTTCCTCACCATGGGCAGTGGTTATACCTGTAACAGGACACTGACCATGCTGGTAGGAAGTCTTTTAAGTTTTCGCTGACTTATGGTCTCTCACAGCTTGTCAACGAGCCTGAGCGCATACCCGACGTTGCTGGCCACACTGTGTATTGCTTGGACCTTCTGCTAACAACCAATCCTGACAGATACTCGGTGTCTGTCACTGCACCTTTAGGGACATCCGATCACTATGTAGTGAAATATGTATCGCTGTACTCACCACCTAACACCCACCCAAAAGGCTCAAGGAGAAGCAACAGTAAATAACAGATAATTATTATTTTTTTATTTTTTATCTTCATGTTTCATCTCAAACTATCACGTCCTGGAATTTCAAAAGTGACCCACCAGTCATCCTGTATAGGTGAAGAGACACTTTACGCCACCAAGCCGACCCAGTGCTCAAAGGAGGGTTGATTCCGAGTGGTATTTTAAGTTCACGAAAGACGACCAAGAAGACCGCGTTCCTAATGCAGATAAAGGAGATAAAAGGATTTAGCACGCGATTTGGAGTTTAAAGCAGTAATATAACATTCTGCGCACTGCACGTCCAAATAGGCAACGTGCGCAGAATGTTACATTACAGCAATCTGTACGCACCATAACAATAAAAAATGTAGAATCATCAATTTTATTAAGAACTATTTGTACACATTTGTTCTAAAATAATTCGAATTTATACTTTAGACTAACATTTTTTAAATCGCTTACATAAACAACTAATTTAACTCTTTCAAAAAATACAATGAAACAAGTTAAATCAAAATTTTAAAGAATCCTCTGCAGCTTTAAACTCCAAATCGCGTGCTAAATCCTTTCATCTCCTTTATCTGAAATACTCCGCTCTAAGACGTTTAAAAGGCTTTCAAAGAATTCGTTTAATTGTTTTCCTTGGGAGCAAAAATTGGTGTCCATTAATGGGGTTAAATAGCACAAAAGATTGACTAAACGGTATTCCGAGCCATTGTATACTGTAATTTTGTTTAACATTTGAATTTTTGGGTAAATTAAGCTTTGGGATATTGAGATTTTAAGTTGATAAGGTTTCTCTTTGCTGACCTTGACTTTTTGTGCTTTGAGCTTTTTAGAAATGTTTAAAGGGTTATTTAAATAAGTAGGTATTCTTTAAGGCATCTGTTGTAGGTTTTCAGTTTCTTTGTTAAGTCTTTTAAATGAACTTTAAAAACTGGAGGATCGTCTGCGAATAACTGATCCTATTACTTCTGAAAACCTAATCATACTATTGAAATGGGGCTTGCGTCATTTTAAAAAGAAATTTTCTTCAGGTTTCAATTTATAATTGACTAGCTCCTATGAGCGATTTTATCCGCGTTTCGTTCCAGTAGGAAAGGAGGTTGGACGGAAAGGACCCGACAATCTGATCAGTCGGTCAAGCATTAGGGTAGGAGGAACTTGAACAAGAGAACGATTCGATATTTTTCCTGCGTGCTGGAAGCAAAAATCTGATTATTTCCGGACTTTTTAGGTATTCGCCTACAAAGCATTCCTCTAAAGGTCATACATCACCTGCAAAATTTTAAAGAAAACTGGTAGTTTTTATGATTATCTCGTTAAAATTTTACAGACTCTGCAACTTTATTACATGACTGGTATGAAATTTGAAGACGTGATAATTTGAGATCATACATGAAAAGAAAAGATATAATAGTTAAGGGCCCCATTCGCGAAATCTATGCGTTTTCAAACTCATTACAACCGGCCAATATTGTTTGTCTGGATCGGATAAAAATATATGTTGAAGTTTGTTTAATATATTTTATAAATCTGTGGATCAAAACACGATACTGAAAACTTTACTCGATCATAAAAAATTACGAAAAAGATGAAAATTTTAAGTGATTTTCCGTTATTCTAAGAGAATATCAAACTTATACTTACAAAAACTTGTCATAATATTGGTAATGTAGCATAAAATTAATTTATTTGGATAATTTCTTTCTTAAACCGTTCTATTTTTTCTAATATTATAATATAATAAAGACGACGGTGCGATACAATTCAGTACCACGCGAGGCGTCTTGGAGGTAGGACCTGTGTCGCTTTTGCTCCCGATTTTCCCGCGTAATTGATCGTCTTTTTGACCATAGCGTACACATAACAGTACGACAATTTAATCATTTAATTTTTGTTAAGTCACATTTTATATTTTGATTGATAAATTAAAGGAGTATTATAAACAATTATTACTTCTGAATATAGAGCTAAAAACTTGTTTCTGATATTTTTTTTTAAGTTTATTAGACAACAAGTGCAAAAAATCATATAATTTTTTTTGCGATAAATCTTTTCTTACGTAATCACCCGACGAAAACAAAAGGAGGATTATTATTCTATACGTACGTATACAGGGTTAATATTAACGCATCACCTCTTGTGGGTTGCCCCTCCACATCAATTCCAACGTAGATACTGATAGGTGCAAATCGATAAATATACAGGGTGTAATTTTTAATGCCATCTGGAGGGAAAGTACTCTAAAGAAGAGATAGCAAAATTTACTCCAAAGAAACTGTCCTTTATTATTGAACAGAAATAAAACCGCATTCAAAGATTTTTAAGAATTCACTCGTTTCACCTGGGATTCAAACCGACTAAAATCTGTAAAAATGACACCCTGTAATTTTATTGTGTGGTTCGTTAGAGCCAATCACAAGAATAAAATCTCTCTCACATACTAGGTTAATTCATTGAAAGGAAAACCATGAAATCTTCATTTTTAGATTTAAGTCGGTTCGATTCCTGGGTGAAGAAGCGAGTTTTTAAAAACTCTTTGAATACAGTTTTAATTTTTCCTAAAATAAAGGAATGTTTTATGGAGTAGAATTTGCTATCTCTATTATTAAGAAAACTTAACCCCCAAATGACATTAAAAAAAATTGCCATATATATTATGTACAATATGTTCTGCTTTATTTCCCATAACTCTAGGGTCTTGATGGGGCCATGTAATAGAATCAAATAACATGTGAATAATTTTTCAATTTTCTTTTGGTTTTTATTTTTCATGCAAAATAATTCAATTAAGTCAAAAATAACTTTATGCGAAGTATGACAACGTGGCGTTTTCTACTCCTTTTTTATCGCTATGCACAGGTAGGTACAGTTTGCGACGTTTTGCGGTGTACATTGTATGCAACTTTCCTCAACATTTAAAATGTTTTTGTTGTTTATTGTATGACTTCAATGACACGCGTCTATTGAGTGGATGAGATGTTACACGGGTGATATTTTAGAACTCATTATATTAAGACCGAGGATATCTTGGAAAGTATGCACTTTTGAACCACATATTCTTTGGCAAAAAGTATTATTTTTTAAGTAAGGAACAAAACCTCAAAGTTATGGGATATATAATATTATATAAGTATTAAAGAACACCTATGCAAAGTTGTATATTATAGAGGTGTTCTTTTTGATGTGTGCTGATAGATGCTGATGGGTGCTGATAGTTACTGATAGGTGACGATTGTAACTGATAGATGCTGACAGGTGCTGATGGGTAATGATGGTTGCTGATAGATGCTGTTGAGTACTGATAGGTTGGGTGCTCAGATGTGCTGATAGGTGCTGATGGGTAATGAAGGATGCTGAGAGATGCTATTGGGTTCCGATGGGTACTGATAGGTGCTGATGGCTTCTCATAGGTGTTTATCGGTGCAGATGGGTAACTACTGATAGGTACTAATGGTAATTTATAGGTACTGATGAGTGCTGATAAGACATTAGCACTGATGGTGAGATTAAGATGGGTATTAGTTATTAATATCGAAAAGAATATCAGTTAATTTGTTAGTTAATTTGTTTGAATGGGTTACGTTCAAATAATATTGCTTTGCCTGTACTTAAACGTCAAATAAAATAATGGATTGAAAATGTCTGTCCGTTAAAATACCTTCTTGTATTTATTTTCGTCAAGAGTAAAATAGACTCTATTTCAAAAGTTCCAGATATCAAATTAGTTTGGTATCTTTATAATTTCAACAAATATGTTTTTGAGTAATGCTGCCACCTACAATTCTTTTGATGTACCTAGTTATTAATATATAAAAAGTACTTACTTCGTTCTTGAAAGGGAATGTAGATGGCATCTACCACCAATTTTCCTGTGTGTTGAAATTATGATTCCAGATAGTTATAATTTCACAGTGTTAAAAGTTAGTTTAAATTGGTCACCTTTTATGTATTTTGTGGTTAAACTTTCATATGCTATGTTTTTTAAAAATATAGTGTTTTGGACCTTTATACATCAACTTAGTAACATCTTGAAAGAACCGATCAGATATAAATTATATTCTTTCACGAATAATCTAGTTCAAAGTTCAAACAGACAAACCCTTCGGCTTTATAGATTAGACGGCTAATACATTATGACGATACATAGACATTTAAGAATATAATCATACATTACTATTTTTTTGATATAATTAACTACTACAAATTTACTACTTCGTGTAAACAGGTGCACATTCCGAAGGGGTGGATTGAATTTCATTTCATAAAAAAAATAATTATTTGTAACATTCACACTACATTATTTAGCTGAAATTAACTCGTGTTGTAGTGACTAAATAACGGATCCATACTAAATAATAAATGCGAAAGTCTATCTTTCTGTTCCTTTATTTCAGCCAAACCATCCGACCAATTTGTAGAAAATTAGTAATGAAAATAGCTCCCAAACCCTACTTTTTTTCAAACACCAGCCCTATTGGATTGGAATGAGAGAGAGATAAAAGCTTACGTAAAAGATCTCAACTACCTACTTATCTGATTTTAATGAATTTTGGAACAAATAATTTATGAAAGTTATAAATGAACGTCACGATATACTTTCAAGTCAAAATAGCACGATTTTCACAACAGAATTCAGTAAGGATATAAATTTAAAAAGATTTCATCTATAAAATGGCAATTACAATATTTATAAAAAATAAAATAGTAAGTATAGGTATCGCAATACTAAATCCAGATAAATAAAAAATATAGATTCTATTATATCATCCTTGACATAAGTTTTAGTCATCGTAGAAACGAATTTCGTATAACAAGGCACACCATAGGTATAGGCTACTATATTACTGCTATTAATTATACTGTGACATTTCTGTGCGCTGACGTGTTCATTTACGCGACTGCCCGCCACGCAGTCCCATATAGCGTTAATGCCTACTGCGGTCGAAAATCCTCGCCTTAAGCAGTCGGTCCTGGGTACTGTATACTTGTATACAGTAGTCGTTAGGGTTTGTCAGAAGCCATTTTCGGCGCCCTGAAAATTCTGGCATCCACCACCCATTGGTGGATTATGGCCTATACCTCCTCGTCGCCCAGGGGAGAGACTCATAGCGCTGCAGTGGGCTCTTTACAAAGAGTCCTGATGATGATGATGAATAGAAATACCATATTTGCCTTGCCTCGACTAACTCTAATTTAATGTATTTTAAAAAGCAAATAATCTGTTCTATGTGAACTGCTATGCTCTGACGTAGTGTGGCGCTAGTTCACATGAAATGTATAAGATTGACACAAGCGGATTTTCGCGATGCGATCCGGCCCGACAGATTTTGGTACCATAAGGGTACCATCTTTATTTTGAAGTATACTATAAAAATGGCTAAAAAGGCCAATTGCTCCTGTAATTCCATTGACCACTTCTTATTCCACTCTCCTATCAGCAATTTTTGAACCGATCCATATAAACCAACAATAACTTAAAATATTTTTCTACTTACACACAACTTAAAGTTGAACAAGGAACATAAAAATATCTTAATTTGCAACGAACCACTTAATGGGTTGGAGTATATTCCGGGTAACGAATGCGGGACCGAGGCAATAAATTGGTCTCCTTCTAGGCGATATTAAGAGGATTGCTCATGAGTAATGATTCTGTCAAATAAACTTTTGCATTTTGTCTTTATGTGAATTAAGGCTTGATGGTGGTGTGATTATTTAGATGTCCGAGTTTACTTCTGCTGCGTTTGGGGCTCAATTCATTGACGTATTAGAGTGCATTTTTTTATAACTTCTGGTTCCTTTCTGTACTTTGTGGGTAGAAACTTTTTTAGACTATCTAATATATCATAGACGATAAGTATACCTAATACTTATAGGTTAGGTTATGTTATTTACTTAATTATCTAACCTAAACTCCTAAACGTACTTGAATAAGAAAGGGGAACTTAAGGAACTCAGTTAAGGGACAGAGGTTTTATTGGCATTATGTAGGCAACAGGCTGAGCCGCTGTCACTGCAATAGTCTCTATCCATCATATAATACAATACCTTCACGTTATTCAGACACGATCGGGATTCAAACGGGAAATAAATTCTTCG
This sequence comes from Stenoptilia bipunctidactyla, assembly GCA_944452665.1. NCBI lineage: Eukaryota > Metazoa > Arthropoda > Insecta > Lepidoptera > Pterophoridae > Stenoptilia > Stenoptilia bipunctidactyla. The sequence goes on along the minus strand of OX101748.1, from coordinate 6,680,299 downwards.
TAATAGTTCTTCTTAGTGTGAAAACACACCATTGTAAACTACTCTTAATTTACTTTAACCGCAGGCGTTTTTACTCACTTTGCACCCTGTATAACGAAGAGCCAAAAAGTATATCAGACGGAACAAGGATTAACTTTGTTTGGGAAACATTAATCCTTGTTTTACTTGCAGTATTTAATTTTCGTTTAAGTTTTATTCGTGTCGTAGTTAATAGTTTTATATTGCGCACACTATTAAGAAAGTAGTTTTATGCTGGAAAGAAAAACATGCTGGACAGGTAGCGAAAGAAAAACATAGAATGTGCCAGCTGCTTCTCTTCCCGGGCATACTGTTATCCCCTTAAGTATTATCTCTTCATTATGTTACACGTTGTACACAGGTTTGTCTTACTCGATATCTGTAAAGACACATGAACATCGAGCTAAATTAATGTAAAATATTATTTAACTAGCTATTTCGCGCGGTTTTCCCCGCAAAATTTCGAATCCCGCTCGAATATCGGGATAAGAAGTAGCCTATGGGCTCTTCCAGACTATCTCTAGGTATGCCAAATATCATTTAAACATCCATCCAGACATCCAAACTTCCACATTTATAACATTAGCAAGATGCTTATTACACAACGTTCATCCAAACTAACAAATTGATTTATATTTAACTCGAAAAACTTACTTTAATAAATAACTTACAAAACAGAAACGAAACAAAACAAAAACATTTCTCACAGCAAACCTAATAAACACATATTGGCATTTCAGAAAATATACAGGAAAATCCAGGATACATTTTTCAATAACTGTATGTTCCAGACACAATCCTTCGGCATATTCAAACAGAAGAAAGTATATTTGAAACAATGTATCTTTATCCATGTTTTCACATTTGTGTATATCTTGCTGTTGAATGTAACAAATAGGGTATTAAATCTAGAATTTGGGGACGCGGGTGTGTGGTAGCCAAGTTTTCTTTTTAGATATTTTACTTTTTAGCCACTTATAACATTATTTATTGAATATTGTTATTTTTATGTAAGGCCAAACTATTATTTAATATACAATTGTTTGGCCTTGCATTTTACAGCAATCCGTAAGAAGTGATACGTGGAATGTAACGATCAATGCCAGAGAAATTATTTGATGATACCTTTTTCTGTATTATTTTTTGTCCTTATTACTACTAATAATGTGAATGTTTGGATGGGCCCAAAAATGAGGTATGATTGTTTGTTTCTTAATTACAGTGGACTGGGTGAAATGGTTAATTCATTATCTGGTTACTTAGGTTACTTTTCATCCCACGAAAATTACAAGTTTTTACGGGATATATTTAAAGGATAGTATTTTTGAAAGAATTCCACTTCACGCTCACAAACCCGTTTTTTGCTAAGAGTTTTTATGCAAATTTTCTTCAAAATGTGAAATCTTACCGTACAAATCAAACTTCAAATGCACAATTGTAGTGTCGAATTAACTATAGATGCGTAAGCAACTCTATTGCCAACTCTGGTATATAAGATAATAAGATCTAATGTCCATCCGTTCCATCCACTTGGAACTTAGCAACACTATTTACTGCCAACGCTGCGTCACGCGATCGAACGCGCGTCTCATACAAGACTGCAACTGAAATGCGCCAAATTAAGTATTCCATTGTACTAGCAACGCTGCGTTACGCGTATGATACGGACGTACGGTACGCGCGTTCGAACGCGTAACGCAGCGTTGGCACTTAGCACTAGAAAAGGCTTCTTATTTGTATTATTTTTATTCTTTATTCTTATTGGTATAATAAAGAATGATTTAAGTATTACACTATTGCGACTCCATCTGTAGAAGTCTCTGGTATGAACTCCGAAGTGGATATGTTAGCCATTAAGTCATGGATATTCGTTTCTTGAAGTTAATTTCTAAATTTACATATTTAATGTGTATGTTCACACTTTTCTTTGCGTCATTTATCTGTTATAGTATGCATAAGATAAGAACTTTATTTAATTTGTGCTCGGTAATGCGTGTGAAAGATAGAAATATTTTTAATACATTAAATGTCACAAGCTCTTTTAAAATAAGTGTAAAAGTGAGGTCTGAAAAAAAGTGAATAACTTTCAAGATTTAGGTAGATAATACAAAACAGTGATACACAAAATGGAACTTGGCTCAAAAAATTTCAAAATTATCTCCAAAAAGCAAGTTACATAGTTTTATTTGAGTGCAAGTGCATTGCGCTAGAAATACAGTGTATCTCAAAGTTTAGTCCATCCTTAGCTGAAGGGGTTGTTACATTCACAATTGTAGGAATGAACTGTTTCAAGTTGCATGCAAGTGCTGAAATAATTTGGTGACAAGACTTGAATGCGAGTTGTTTTCTTTGAGGTGGAAATGTGTGAAGTTTTCTTGGGTATGTGAAGTAGTTAAGAGTTAAGAGATAGATAATAATGTAACTTTGTTAGTAAAAGACGTTTTTAAACTTAGTTTATCACCATTTAAATGTACCAATTGTACATTTCAACTTGCATCGTTGACTTTTCATTATTTTACTTGCTTATTTACTAGCTGAGTCCGACGGATTCGCCAATGTGCAAATTTAACCTTTAAACCTTTTAGTCAGCAAACTGGACGGCAGCGACAGCGACAGCAACGCGGATAGTGATTTCCGCGACACCATAGAAAGTATTGAGTTTGTATGAAACCGCGACAAATCGCTCTGACGCCCGCTGGCGCGTCGCGAACGGCCCAGGATCCCCGCGTAGCTGCCGGCGCCGCTGTCGTCGGTCTCGCTGTCGGTCCGTCCAGTTTGCAGCCTTAAGGGTTGAATTCCTATTATAATACCTTCACGGAGGTATTCTAGTACCGTAGTAAGAAAAAATAAAAAAGTCGAAATTTAATGCTTTCATACAAAAATTTAAAAAGTAATTTTGAATTTCTCATGTTTTTATATTTTTTCTGTAGAATACGTATCGCCGTGATATATAGGGTTGGCAGGACACTCTGTATATATAGGATTTAAACCTGTTTCTTGTTGTTTTATACTGATGTGGTATTTAGTTAATTATATTATAATAACGAAAGAAACATCTATCAATCTTTCATCACAAGACTGCGTGTATGATTAATAAACTTTTGTTAATCTTTCAGCTTGACGTATTGGGTTGAATTTTATACACGTGTAATTTTCTTAATACTCCCACAACGGTTTCTGGCATAACATCTAGTAATCTAACAATAATCAACAGAAAAGTTTAGAAAAATGTGTTGAAATTTCATTGAGGTAAGTTTTTTCAGAAGGTATTTTTAGTAATTTACGAAGAAAACCTAAAGTAACCAATAAAAAAATCTTTTGTTTTTTTTCTATTTTTTCGATGGTTTTTTCATTCTTTCTCAAAACCAAAACCAAAACAAAACAAAACTTATCGCATTCCAAAATCTGTTTCAAAATCAGAACACAAAGAAAGATGCAAAACAAAATTGCATATTGTATAAAGTACGGAACTTTCGAATAAAATAAAATTGCACCGCCTTTTAAAGTGTTAGCTTAGAATCGAATCCTCGACTCTGGACCAATCTGAATATTTCACGGTCCCAAGATTGAGCAACCAGGTTTTCTAACGAAAAAGGTAAAGTTGTTGAAGTATGGAGAAGGACTATTTTAAAAACAAGATTTTTTTACTTAATACCTGTGCTTGGTATTAAGTGAAACATCTTCTTTTTTTTTAATGATGACTCAACCTACGATTAATCTTAATCTCAAGTATAGTACTATCGAACCAACTGAGTCATGACCCACAACAAGCTCATTTTGGCAAATCGTCTAAATGCTAGTAGGTCGAAATTTGCTTGAAGATAGGTTTCCTTGGTGACGAACTTGTCATCATTTTATCCGACACTGCTATTTAATGAGTACAGAATTCGTACAGTACGTATCTAAAAAGTCATAAGTGCATTATACGCGATAGACCTTACAAGTTTGACAGGGTTAAACTAATGTTCAGCAAAATGGGTTCGATGGTACCTAAGTTAGATGGAACGTATGTGCTCAAGATGGAATTTCCTCCTTATAAATAATACGTGCTGGGAAACGTAGCGTAGGTAGGGGGCCTGACAGGTTGGAACGTCGATCTGTCAGGCCCCCGGTCAGTCATCTGGTAAACTCTTGATATCAGCAGTGGAGGACCGATTGTTAAGGAGAACCTTGGGGGGAACCATCTCTATCGGTGGGCATCGGTGCCATCGGGTGGGCATCTCTATCTGAATAATAAAATAATACTGAATACATCATCTTGAAAAATAACATATATCATAAAAATAACGACATAGTCTTAGTGATAAGGAAAGCGGTTGATATTAAAATTTAACAATGATAGAAAAACCTTCAAAATATTTCAGTGCACTGATCAAAAATAAACTTTATAATACAAATACGTTGACAAATATTGAAGTGAAAATCAAACAAAGAATAATTGAATAAATACACAACGAAATGTCGCTTGACCCTGGTTTTCGGGAAAACTCTATCTTCAAAATGGTAAATAAAATAAATCTACAAAAGATTATTTTGTATTTGCACTTACAATATGCTAAGTAAAAAATGTATTTCGTCATTAACCTACAACAGCTAGCTAAACCTTTCATTCTATAACTCGAGTGCTGACGTCAAAAAAAATGCTTAAACCAATTTTTTAACATAGGTACATAAATTCACGCCTGTGTCCCTTATGGAGTAGGCAGACTATAAACCATATGATGTCACGTTTGAAAAATTTGGAGGTATCACAATGATAGAGAGAGACTATTGCAGTGATAGGGAGTCAGCCTATCGCCCACAGAAAAACCTCCAATAATACCTCTGTCCCTTAACGGACTTTTACAGTATGCCCGGAGAGAAAAACAGCTGGTAAATTCTATGTTTTTATTTCACTCCATCATGGAATATCTTTTTACCATTTTAAAACAAATTTATTTCTACAAAAACCCTTTCCATGCTATCCGAGCATCCCAGCATCAGTGCTTCCGCTTGCCAATAGAGCTTATCGCTTATATTAGCGATCGCTATCTTAATTACAGGAAGCTTACCTCTGCTTGCTTCAGTCAGAAGCGTAAAGGTCAAAGGATTTTTATTCCCTTTGATTTTTAGGCACCTAAGTAGAGTAATTATTTAAATATTTATAAGGCTAGGCTTACTTTTTGAGAGTATAGGCATTTTCAACCTTAAATGACGCCTAGAAATCAGCGATAGCCATGTTTTCCTGTTAATTCTTATAGATTCCTATCACGTGACAGTCGCCCTGCAGTTTTGCTGCAGCCACGTGGCTAATTTGAAGTCGCCCTAAACGTTGAGACGCCACATTGAAATGTTTTTTTTCTTGAAATTTTAGCACGTTAACACGCCGACGTAAGGTTGCGTATTGCATATAAATCGCGACCATAGACACCCTCAGATATTGAAACCGTCCCAAAAATCGATAAAACCAAAAACCGAAGGCTAAAATAATGGTAAATGCGGCTAATTTTGATCAACCAAATTCGAACAATGATGATAAAGATTGTATTTCAGTTATTTCTAGGTAAACGGATTTCATAACTGCGTCGTAATTTAAAAAAAAAGTATTTTTTAGACCTGTTTTAAAAAAAAGGTTGTATAATAAATTGGATGAGTGTAAATGACTCCATTATTTAAAAACAGCCAGTGCTTTTATTTCGATAACATAAATATGTGTCGTAGCCAGTATTCAAAATAGATCACGGCATGATTTGTCCGAATATTTGATGCATTGGTGTTTATTTAGGATAAAGCATTGTTGGCACTGCCATCCACATTACGGTGTGGTCTGGCTAGATCGATGTACTCGCATATTTTTCTGTTTTTATTTCATCAATTTATGTTTTACCATAAAGCCGCGTTGATTATGTAAAACTACTTTACAATATTAGGTATTGATTCTACTATACAGGTTTAATTTTAATTCGCGCATCACTTTTTGCAGGCAGCTTCTCCTCTCCACATTAATTCCAACAACATTTATTCTACGACTTTTTAAAATTAACAGTCTTGAAAATTAAATTTTTCCTAAACAAAAAATATTTTGTCTTTAAAGTGGCGTAACTCTATTTCCACTGATGCCACGCACCTTTCGTCATGCCACGTGCAGCGGGGCGCGAGGTTTGATGCGTGACGCGGCAAAATACAGAGTAATAAATAACAGACGGAGCAAAAATTTGTTTGTTTTTATTATTTTTGTGTTATTTATCAAGATTATTTAAAAGTCCTAGAGCAAACGTTGTTGGGATTTACGTGGAAAGGCTGCATGCAAGGCTCAGCTGTATGTATAGTAAAGAAAAAAATATCAATGCTGAGGTTATGACTACTTCTTGATAAGAACATTTTTTTTGTTTATATAGAAACATTTACATAACAATTTGTATATACAAAAACAAACTTAGACCTTCAAAGAGTTTTCTTCCAGCAAACTATTGTGGGTAAAGAGAGTTGTAAGTTAAATTGGGACAGTAGATAAGGGTAATTTGAACTCTGCATTAGATAGTGGAAAGATAGTTTTTACTATCCACAGATAGAGGTGCTGATTTCGTTTTGTTTTTGAGTCATGAATTTGATTCATGTGCCCATTAAAAAAGTATATTTTCCCTACTTTTTCTCCATCAATCTTGATTGAATTCACTCGCTCATGTTATATTTAAGTCTTAATTTATTTTTATGGCACCAAACAGTTATTAGATACCTACGTAATCTACTTAGGAGCTAATTTTATCCTGAAACTTAGTACTCTATGTTAGACCTCATTGTTCGTTCGCTTTTTATACATTTTTTTAGCAATAATTGTACATTTGCTGCGCGTACTAATAATTTAATACGATTTAAAGACACGAAAGCGTTTTGTTAAAAAATATAATAAATAAAAGTTTTAATAAGCTGCAAAAAGGTACGAACATTTATTTTAAAAAAGAAGCAATGAAATATTTTAGAAAAATATGAAAAAAAGTGACGAATAGCGAAAACTCAGCCTTGTTTTTACAAAACACCTGACATAAAGTTACATCACAGAATTGTAATACAACTTAACGCGAACTCAAAATACATGAAAACTCGCTTCAAACAGATAAATAATAATAAGTCATAGTTTAATATTTTCATATAAAAAAAAGCATAAATAATAAGATCCCCAGACTAATATAAAACTGCTCGCAGAAAACAGCGTTATTAAACTGTGACTTATTCCGTGTTTTTGATACTAAAATGGCAAAATATTGTTGAATCACTTTACTGACTTGTAAAATAACTTAATTTGACATTAAACTAGCTGGTACCCAAGGCTTCACCTAGACCTTGATACCATGTGGAATATCGGATCGGGATGGTTAAAGCAGCTGAACTATTCATTTAACAATAGAGAGGCCTGTACCAAGGTGACCGCTAATGATCTTCTTTTCTAATTTGTTTGACTAGTCAGAGAGACACCATAAAAAGAAGAAGATAAAATCGGAATAAGAAGTTGTGTGTCTAGAGTAAGCCTTATATGTTGTTGAACTTTAACTTCGATGTATCAAGCTGGTACAAAACATCGTTTCAAACATTCGAATTTGAAATATAATTATGAAAGATTTTCTTAATTATTTCAGTGTAGCATTCTTTAACATAAAATGAAACTGTTCTAGCAATCAACATAAACACTTATTTAATTTTTAATTTTATTTAATGGTTTCTTTGTCCTATTCATTCCCATAGACCTTCGATAACCTTCCTTCCTTAAACTTCCATAAAAACCCTAACCTTCGGCTGCGCTCCGGCTCGGGAAGACATTTGTCGAAACTCTTTGCAATGACAGGCTTTCCGCACTCGTAATGAAATATACTATTTCTTAACAACTGTTGAGTTTGAAGAGAGAGAATTCAGCTCAATAAATACTTTTTCATTTAACCTACTCGTACTAAAACGAAATAACCTACATACAATACAAAACATCCATCACAATGCGACATTCATTTATCACGCTCTTCATTTCGTTTTTAAAACCCGAACTCTTTATCAATGGCTTCGAAACATAAAAGGAGTATACATCAAGATTATCGGATGGAAGAAAGTAACAGAAAGTAACAGAAAGTAACAAATAGAACATAATTTAAGAAAATGCCGTTCCATTGTGGAAACAAACTAAGGAGCAAGCAAGCTCATACAATTTACGACAGTCAATAAAAAAGAATTTGCTACCACGATACTGCGTAAACATTAAAAGGTGTGTACAATTAAGGTTTTTAAATTTTATTTAATTTTAAATTGTGAATCTTTCATGCTGGAGTGAAAGAAAAACATAGAATGTGCCAGCTGCTTCTCTTCTCGAGTATGCTCGAAAGAGAAGCAGTTTATAAAAGTCAGTTAAGGGGCAAAGGTTTTATTGGCATTTTTATGGGCGATAGACTGACGCCTTGTCACTGCAATAGTCTCTCTCCATCATTATAATATTTCTAAAGTCAAAAGTGACATCAGATGATTTTTTAGCCTCTGGTGTTCTACTTTAGCCATAAGGGACACAGGCGTGAAGTTATGTATGTGTGTATTTTCGCATGTTTTACAATATCGCTTGTCTGTTTGTTTTCGACCAAGAGCGACTCGAATGTAAAATAAAATTACATACTTATTTTATTATCTTATAGGTAGGTACTTACATAATAAAAAGTTTTTGAATATGTGTTGACAGTTGAGGTTTTTTATTCTTTTATACTGAGACGGTTAGGTGTATTGAGATTAAATTTTACCCACAGATCAAAAGAAACTAATGTTTTCATGACACTTTTACGCTTTTCAAAGTGCAGGTAACAGCTTTTTTTTCATTAGACTACAATCAGAACACTTATCTCTACTATATGTATGTTTTTATAAGTCAAACGGAACGCTTTGATATTTCCTTTTTAAATACGGAATGGCAAGGTGAGAAAACTGTTGGTTGCTTGCCTTAGTTTAACGTTATCACCAAGCAGCACTGCTAGTAGTTTACAGGCTAAATTTCGTCACCCAGGGGTAATCATGACGAGTATAATTTCAACGTATAATCTGAAAAGCAGACTGCCATTTTTTTGAAATATAGCTACATCTTACTAAACTACCTAAAAAATGCATTATATTGTCCTTTTTTTTATAAGTTACTAAACCCGCGTTTGACCTCAATCTCACCTGATGGTAAGTGACGATGAGGTCGAAGATGAAAGCTTACGGGTTTAGGAAGGAACTGGCTCTTAATTTACTGGTGAAATTGAACGTGTGTTTGTTATTAAAAATAAATACTGAAACGATACATCCCCAGATAAATAAAGATAATTGTAGCTACCAATAGAGTTCATCTTTTTATCCTCGATAAAAATAAAAAAATAAAAACTTTAAATTCAAGTGTAAAACATCCTTAACAGAGCGTAGAAAGTAATGGATGTATTCTATCCACAGTGAAAGGAATTTATACCTCCCAGTAACTACTGTAGGCCAACAAGACTTCCGTCTAATGTAGCTCAGCAGCGCCCCCTAGGCTAGATCTAAACACATTTTTATAAGGCTTACTTAGGTAGGATACCTTGATTACTTAGGTGCTTATTTAAGTAAGGGAAGTTTTAGATTGACTGGGAGTTTCGGTGTTTGGAAAAATGAGATGTTTAGACGTGTGGGATTTCAATGTTATTTATTTGGATTGATAGCCTAAATTTTGAGGATGGTTAAAGGTATGTATGAATTTATTTTAAAATCTAAAAGGTTGATAGTTTTGCGGGTGTACAAACAAAGCTTTGCTTGCTATGCCAGAGGTCCTAGGTTCGAATTTCGATTATAGGTATGATATATATGTTTACTTAACTTCATTTGAAATAAATACATATAAATATTAGTCAGATAATGTGTATTCTCCATAACACAAGCTTATATAAAACCTCACTTTGGAGCCACATAAATAGTGTTTAGTGGTTTTCAATTAAAAAAATAAATATATTTTAAATCTACCCTACACGACATTTTTTTAGGTTTTCTACTTCTAATAATATTTCTTTAAATTGAAACAGCGAGCTACGAGTAACATTGTAGGTACTGCGTAACAGCCCGTTCACACATGATCCGTTTTACTGGATACGTTTCACAGGATATATTTTTTGAATAGTAAATACGTATACTGAATACTGTGCCATATGTGAAGTCGCTCATACAACTCCATGCGCCATCGATGAAAAAAAAAACGTGTCCGGTAAAACGTATCCAGTAAAACGGACAATGTGTGAACGGGCTGTAAAAGACAAGCAGTAGTTCGCGGTTACACACGCTTAACTTTTGACCAAAAGCATTTTTTTGAAATCTTTCCAATTACTTCCGAGATGATTAATTCAAACAAACAAACCCTTTATTATGTTAGTAAAGATGTTCCAAAAAATTAATAATAATGGTTATTTCTGGAATTAAGTTTTTGTGTGTTTTTGTTATGATAAACTTAAAGTTAACAATATAACAAAACATAGGACGTCTTATAAAGCAAAAATTGCTGTAATAACTATCTCTCATTCTAAATAAAGATGTTTATTTAATAAACGATAAGGTTTTTTTATAATTTTTTTACGAAAGTTAAAAAAACGTAGTAACAGAGGAATTTTATCATCGACTTTCATGGAACTTGGATAAACACTCCTTTTTCACTTGATTCGCACCCTGTACATAGTACCCTCAAACAAAGAAATACTCGATAAAGACTAAAAATAGTCGATCTTATTAACCAAAACCAAAAGTAACATTTCTTTTGTTTCCCCAGAGCACCCTGTAGCTATAAGACGCAGCATTGTGGATTTGCTCATCTCATACTGTAGGCGCCATCGCCAGTATGTCTTGCCTTACATTTATAGCTTAATGAAAGCCGTAGTTAGCGTATGGTGCAAGAACTAAAATCCTGAGTAAAATAATTAGGGTACTTTTATCCTGCTACTGGATATTCTACAACATATCTTTTTTATGTCAGAATCAAATTGATCATATAAATATGATTGATGATAACGTCGTACATGAAACATATTTAAAGGTAAAATTACCAACTGAACAGAATTCTACCAACAGTAGGTATAGTATCATTTTGCGATGTGCTTATCCAGAAAAAATAGGACTGCTCTTAACTGATCCTCCATGGAGATGCCACGGTACAGATATCTACAGTAATTCATCTTCATAGATGCCCTACGCCCACAATCCTAAACTAGCTTATACTCAAATGTCTATTACGATCAAGCTTCGTAAATTCCATTCCATTTTTATGGATCATATTTCAAAATGTGAACTCAAACCTCTTTCAAGTCTTTCGAAGACTCTCTGAATTAAAGAAAGCAATTTGATAAACGGCTAAGTGTAACGTTAATATATTTTTTCCTAGTATTTTTAAGTGTTGACTGAATTAGTTTCCTATGAGTGAACTAGTACCACCATAGTCTTCATGTTCGTTTTCCACCCTATAGAATGGAACACCAAAGCCCTACCCTTACTAGTTAATATAAATCAACGAATACAGAGCATTAAAAAAAACGACTTTACGTCAAAACTTTGACTGAGTTGAGTTGATGACACAACATAAACATTCTCCGAAATCATACATATTTTTTCAAAAGTTTGAAATTTTAATGGGACCAACTTTGAAGTATCCTCTATCATATAAAAAAACAATTTTCAAAATCAATTCATAATTGTCCGAAATTTCGTGTGATCAAAGACAAAAAAAAACATACAGACCAATTGAGAACCTCCTCCTTTTTTGGAAGTCGGTTGGAAATAAATATTATATATTTCGCTTAAACAAAACCCCAGCACATAAAAAGCACGATAAAACCCTAATTCAATAAGGTACGGTTAGCAAAACAACACATCAATTAGACGCTCGGAAAAGCTTTTGTTAGCCGTCAGTTTTATTTACAATCGCATGTGTATCGTTCAAACTCATTCACTGTTTGTTGTTCGTTCTCAATCAATGGGACGTAACAAGATGGGAATGCTATTGAAAGAATGAATGAAGATTTTCTTTCTACACAATTAAATAAAAGCTTTTTAGACGTGTTCTTATTGTTCATACAAGTTATTTAGAGATGTTTCTCATTAATAGTACATAGTTTTTTGCCTTTCAAAACGAAAATTTCTCTTGCTCAGTCACTTATTCTACCCATCCTTGATTATGCTGATGTGTGTTATTTGGATGCCACGGAGGAACTTCTCAACAAATTGGAGCGTCTGCAAAATCTTTGCATGCGCTTTATATTTGGCTTGAAAAAGTTCGATCATATGTCTGAATATCGGAAGCAACTTCGTTTTCTTCCAATACGCTATCGTCAAAATTCCAGAATCCTTTGTCTCCTTTTCAATATCCTTAATAATCCAATCACTCCTCCTTATTTGCGTGAAAGGTTTTCATACTCACACTGTCAGAATGCGCCATGTAGAGCACACGTGCGTACTTTTCTACTTATGCCTTCTCATAAAACCGATTTTTATTCCTTCTCTTTTTCCGTCCATGCAGTCAGATTGTGGAATTCACTACCTCATGTAATTCGTGAGTGTAAAACTATATCTAATTTTAAAAGAAAGTCAAAAATCACTACTTTTCTCAACCGTAAGTTATGAATATAAACAATATTATTATGATATATTTTATATGTATTTATGTTTATATAATATTATACATGTATATATTGGTATATATGTATTTATATTCATAAGTATTTTAAGCAGCTTATACGATATTATAGATTTGTGCACACTATCATTGCATCCTAAACAAACTCCAGTCCTAGGTCTGCTGGAACTGGAAGAGATAAGCTGTACCTTGTACTTATTTGTGATCCATGTATCTTTAAATTGTGTCCAAACTTATCTGTACATAAATTGTTAAATAAAATAAAATAAAAGATAAACATTTTGAAACCATTGTACTTCTTGGAATTTTTTTTTTTTTTTATAAGTGACTAAACCCGCGTTTGACCTCAATCTCACCTGATGGTAAGTGACGATGAGGTCGAAGATGAAAGCACACGGGTTTAGGAAGGAACTGTCAAAACTTTGGTATTTCAGTACACATAATTTCTTGTACATATTTAAATTGACCAGTAGATATCTCTCGGCTGATGATGATGGTCATTTAATTTAACACTTTAATTGTCTTATTGGAAGTTATTTTATGTATTTGGGACAATTTTAAATCGAACTAGATGATGGCGACGCTACTTAGTTCGCAACTTGAGGTATGATCAGTGGCGAATTTTCCCCAAACAGAATACGCCGAATAAAAAAGTTGCATGCGCGATATAAAATACAAACTCTGCCATCTACTGTCGAGGTGCGAAAACAAAATATTGTCTTGAAATTATTCCATATAGAGAACCACTGTATTTATCGGGACAAAAGGTAGCTTATATGCTATTCAATACTGCACACTTATCAATATGATAAATTTCATCCAGATCCGTCAAGCCGTTGTGCCTTGATTGAGAAACAAACATACCTCTAAATTTTGCATTTGATATATTAGTGAGAAGGAAGATAATATAAGTAAGACTACTTAGAAAAGATTAGATAATCAACGAATGCAGAGCATTAAAAAAACCCACTTCACGTCAAAACTTTGGCTGAGTTATAATGTCATCAACGTAAACATTCTCCAAAATCATACATATTTTTTCAAAAATTTGAAATTTTGAATGAAGTACTGAACCGATTTCAATGAAATTTATATGGGACTAACAATGAAGTAAGAATAAGTATGAAATAATAATTTTTAAAATCGATTCATAATTGTCCGAATCGTCGAGTAACAAAAACAAAAAAACATACAGACGAATTGGAAACCTCCTTCTCTTTTGGAAGTCGGTTGATAAAAAGCCTTTCGTCTCTAATCTGCACCAGTCTAAGTAATTTCAAATTAGTGCTAAAGCCAGCATACAGGTGAGCACAAAGAAACTTAGTCAACATCCTACTTTGTTACTCTATCGCACACGGTTTTAAGGAGCTGTTAAATTTATTATTTAAATAAACCTTTTAATACTTTCTCTCGCTTTCCTGCTTTATGTGTTTTAACGCCTACTTTTTTATTACACGCAAAAACAAATAAAGGTTACTTTGCTATCGTTGTGTTAAAGGCGCTTTGTAGAATGAGTTCTTTTGAAAGTTAAGCTTGTAGCTTTTAATATCAGGACTAATACCGAATATTGAAAATAAATATCACACAGATATATAACAGAAAATATAACGAAATAATGTCACAAAAAGGGGATTTCCATGTTTTCTTAAATATTTGATTGGTTTCGAAAGGATTTCGGTTGTCTTGACAACGCTTAGGTACAAATTGTGTTGTAAGTACTTATTTAAACCTAAGTTTGCGGAGTGAAATTGAATAATGAAATCCAATAAGCAATTACATATAATAAAATCACAAAAAATACAATTCTTTTCATTTATTTGAGTAACGTTTTTAATTGTAAAGTAAATGACAATGCAATGCTAGTTTAAAACCTTAAAGGTACTAAATTTAAACATTCGCTAAGCTACCTAATAAGTCTTTCACATTTTAGTATATGAATTGATATTCAGGGTGTTTGGTCTTATAGATTAGGTTATCTGCTATGCCTAACTGGCCATTTAAAGTTCACAAGCCATGTGTTTTTTTTTTTATAAGATTTTCAAACATTTTTGTTGGTCACCTCGAAAAAATTTGAGTTAGTAGACGATTTGCCTGAATTTTGCTTTTCCGAATCAGACAGATTGGTCGCTTTAAATAAAATATTATTTTTTGTAGGCAATTCGTCCGAATGCCACGTGTTCGCGAACGAATTGTCAGTTTAAAAATTTTTAAGTAGTCAACTCGCCCGAATATTATAAACGCATTGTGTTTCATAAAATAGAGTTAAGGTTAAGTATGCTCAAGCAGAGTAGTCTTAAGGGTTAATATATTTTTAAAAGTATGCCTTCTCTTATTGACATAATTAACGAACTAATTTTATAAATTAAATAACGTTTAAATATAAATATAGGTAAATACTAAATATGTTACACAAAATAAAATAAAAAACACTTAATTTACAAGAAATTTGGTTTTAATCATAATAAGCGTCTCCTCTATGACACATTTATCGAATAGCCCTTCCATTCTAAGCAGACCCGATTGGCATTTAGATTCTTAGGCTGCAACCTGGACGGCAGCGACAGCGAGAGCGACAGCGGCGCGGGCAGTGACGCGGGGAATCTGGGCCGTTCTCGAAGCCAGAGGGCGTGAGATCGATTTGTCGCGGTTTCATATAAACTTAATACTTTCTATCGTGTCGCGGAAATCATTTCCCGCACCGCTGCCCGCACAAAATCCCCTTAAGCACAAAAATAATTCGAAAGCGACCGAACGTATGCCATTAAACTACGAAAACAGCTAAAATAGTCTAGACACGACTAGCAAGAACTAATATACTTCTGCAAATACTACTGAAATACAAACCTAAGAAAGAAAGTACTTATAACAAAGTCCTTAGTATGTAAGGCTGCATTTTATTGATACAGGGCCGATTGCGTTTTACGACTGGACGAGTATTGTATCTATTGCAAGGGGCCGGGTGTGGTCTAAGTTATAAGCGTATGGTTCAGATTGCCTGTATCTATTTTTATACATACATACATAACGTCACGCCTGTATCCCTTATGGGGTAGGCAGAACACCAGAAGCTATAAACCATCTGATGTCACATTTGACTTTGGAGGTTTTAAAATGATGGAGAGAGACTTGCAATGATAGGGGGTCAGCCTATCGCCCACAAAAACGTCAATAAAACGTCCGTCTCTCAACTGAATTTTACAGTTTGCCCGGGAAGAGAAGCAGCTGGCACATTCTATGTTTTATTTTGCTCAAGCATGGAAGCTATTTCTATTTTCTATATATTATTTTGATATAATAAAAATATATAATTTTTTTCATTATGTTTTATACATAAAAAATAAAGCAAGAAATCTTAACAAGAAAAAGGCCAATATACGCGCAGTTAGAAGGAATAGATCGCGTCAAATATCTTGTTCCCTTTGCAGTTGTTGTGAGACGCTTCGTGCAGTATTTTTGTAAGTAAAAACTGCGCGAATTGCCTAGCAACAACTTCAGAGAGGATTAGATATTTGGCGTGAACTCTACCTTAACAATAATAACATCAATGTACACCACCAAGACCACAATGAAGACCACCAAGTGGAGGATGCTCGGATCAGTTGTCATTTACGACACGCTTATCGGTTGGGAGCAGGCAAAGTCACTACCAACCAAGCGAGAGACTGAAGAATCTTTGAATTTCTTACACAAAATAACGCGCGATTGCTGTAGTCATCTATTGTTTTCTCCATTCCATATCATCATAATTAATAATAATAATAATAATAATAATAAACGTTTATTGACAGACACAACACATAGCAATAATTTAAAGACAAAGATCACATAAAACAAACAACAACATAAATGGACAGATTCACAAAAAATAACAACAATACGTTACAACTATTGCCAGTGTTGAGCCGGCCAAAAGGTAACGACTCATCATAATGTTGCGACTTATGTCGCAACGATGTTTTTCAGTCGTGACCTCAGGATAGACGCCCGCCTTGTATTTTAGGGAAAGTAATACCAAGCCCCATAGAAAAAATAAAAAAGTTTAGCTAAATACAATGATAAATATGTTATAATAATTATATTGTTTGTTGGTGAAAAATATGATAAATATGAGACGATTAAAATAATATTAAAAAGAGAAAATATAAATATAAAGAAAAGTATATGTAAAAATAATTGAATAAATTAAAATTAAAATAAAAAAATTGAACAAAAGGTACTTAAAGGCAAAACATTATGAAATTGTATTAAAATATTGTATTCCATTATAAATTAATTTAATTTATGCCACCGATTATAATTGTTTTTCATTATTTAATAAAAAAGATTTGAATACTGACCTGAATGTTGATTTAGATTGTAGTTTTCGAATGGGTGGAGGAACATCATTCCAACATTTGGTGGCGCTAAATTTAAAACTACCGCGGAATGCTGCAGTCCTGTGTTCAGGAACAGATAGGAGATGACTACACGATCTGATATGCAATTTGGAACGCCATTGTAGTTTTTTGTAAAGATAAGTAGGTTTCTGAGTCTTGATGATATCGAAAAGGAGAGAGGATAATAAGAGTCTTTGCCGTGCTTTCATGGTAAGCATTTTTGCATTTATTAAGTACGGGGTTATGTGAGTTCGAGGAGGGATTTTAAAGCAAAATCGAGCACAAGCATTTTGAATGCGCTGTATTAAGCGTTGTGATCTCTGTAAAGCGCAGGGACCGTACACCGCAATACAGTAATTCAACTTTGATAATACAAGAGCGTCACAAAGTCTTACTCTGATATCTACGGATATATGGTTCCTTATTCTGTACAGAATCTTGAGGCGATAGAAACAGACACGAGCACTTTCAAGTATGTATTTCTCGAATCGAAGATTCGCGTCAAAAACTAGGCCAAGGTTACGAGCTTCGAGTACTCTGTCAATTACCATACCTCTCAATTCAACATTAGGTGGATGAGTTTCGTCAATTTTAGCAATTTTATTTTTGGATCCCAAAATCATGAACTTAGTTTTAGTAGGGTTTAAAACTAAGCAGTTTTTGGAGGACCATAGAGCTATACGTGATAAGTCATTGTTAAGGGACGAAATGGACTCGGTTACAGTGTTTTCATTAACAGGGATGTATATCTGCAGGTCATCTGCGTATATATGGTATTGACAATGCCGGATACCATCAGGTAGATCTGAAGTGTACAAAATGAAAAGTAGCGGCCCTAAAATAGAACCCTGTGGTACACCTCTTGTTACAGGTCTTGAGCTCGATTCCTTCACTGTTCCATTCAAACTTTCGATCAGGACTTTCTGGCTACGGCCAGTCAAATAGCTATGAAACCAGTTCACTAAAGCATAGCCAAACCCATAATAAGATAGTTTAGACAAGAGTAGGGAAACATTAATACAATCAAAAGCGCGTGAGAAGTCCAAAAGTGTCAAAATAGTAGCATTACCGTTGTCTTGGTTTGTCAGAATATTATCCACTACGTCTAGGAGAGCAGTGGTGGTACTGCGGCCCCGCCTAAACCCCGACTGGAGTTCTGGGAATATATTGGTTTGCTCGCAGTACTTCAGAACCTGTATATGTACAATTCTTTCTAGTACCTTAGACAAAAAAGACAATATATGGATTGGTCGAATATCACTTACTGTACTTTAATTAATTACGTCTGTACATATTTTTTTATAAATAAAGATTAGGAAGCCAGTAGAGTAAGCTCTAGTGTGAGGAAGGTGAATGCTATTACGCACGAAAACATATCTAAACGTCTGGTGACTCGAAGGTTAGCAGCAATAGATTACCCTGACAGTATGGAGACACGCTCAGCTGAACTGAGCATACTCACTAAACTCACTAAATACTAAACATTTCTGATCATGCCTTTTAGGAGCCAGCTAGCATCGTCAGAGACACAGCAGTGATAAATCAATGTCTTAAAAGGATAGGCATATATTGTACAAGATAGGTAAACAAAATCAAGTCAAAGGATCACGTCATGATCTGTTTTCGTATATTTTCAAATTGTTTTTAAATGTTTGGGCATATAATTTATTTAATTTATTTTGTCACCCCAAGGCAAATTCCGGGAGCAAAATAGTGATAACACTTGACAAAGTTGTATCAACATTCGCTTTCTTTTATTCTTTCATAATTTCTGTAAGCTGTAACGCTTTTCATGATCGTACCCAAAAAATCATACGAAATTTCATATAATTTGTCATTACCATCATATTTTGTCTATTTCAAGTCACTAACAGTTATATTATAAATAATCAGTCATAAAAATAGGTTAAAAATATTAATTTGTATTACTTACAGTTTACCTTTCATCAGACAAAATAATCAAAAATAACTTTGTTGTCAAAATACATAATTTATAACTAAAATTAACCTTTTTTGTTAATTTCGACTGCACGTAATCCAACATAGATAGAATCAAAGAATAACAATGAGAAAATCATTTTGTGATTTCAAAATTTGAGTTTACATTTAAATAAATTTGAGGGGTGTCCTGGTAACCTAGTCGGGTTATCTAATTTAATGATAAAAGATTCAAGGACAACAGAACAAGGATAATTTAATAACCTTTCTTAAAAATAAAAAATTAAATTGAATAAAACCTAAAGTCTTATAAAAAGCAGTATTAAAAATGTACCTGAAAATATAGAACATAAAATGTTGATTGTATAGGTACGCTTTTAAATTGCACCACACCGCGCACTTGGAATCATTTTTGACCAATAAAAAAGGGTTTTTATGTGACAACTTGCTGAACTCTGGCAAATATTGTACTCAAACATTGCTCTGGAGGACTCTTCAACTATCAGTGTCGGTACTTATCTTATAGGGGCTCTTTTATTCATATAAAACAACAGACGGTATATTTTTTGGAAACATTTTCTTTTATGCTATGCAGTGTAATATGTGGTCGTACTATTTTCATATTGGTGACTTCATTAGGGCTGTTTTTTTTTATCGTTGAGTAAAACCGTGTTTGAACTCCATCTCAACTGAAAATAAGTGAAAATAAGGCCGAAATAAATCACACGAATTAAAACAATACACACAAAACCGCAAGGCCATTAGAAATTAAATTATATTTGCTTCAAGACTTCATTAAAGGATGTTTCAAAACTATATTATTTTTTTGTATTTATTTGCTGTTAAAATTGCATCTGTCTAATAAAAAAAATCACACACACACACACATAACTTCACGCCTGTACCCTTGTACAAGAGGTCCCAAGACCATCTGATGTCACGTTTGACTTTGGAGGTATTATAATGATGGATGGTGACTATTGCAGAGACAGGGGGTCAGCCTATCGCCCACAAAAATGCCAATAAGCCTCTGTCCCTTAACTGACTTTTACAGTATGCCCGGGAAGAGAAGCAGCTGGAACATTCTATATTTTTCTTTCACTCCCAGTCCAGCATGAAAGCAGATCAAAATCTAATAGAACTATTACGGTTCATAAAATACTACCTGATGACAGACAGACAGCGAAGCCTTTTAGGCAATACCTCATATAGGTACAGTCAATGTAGAAGTCTATACAGTCAATCTACCGTTAGGAAAAAATAACGGCAAATTTTTTTACTATTCATAATCTAAAATAAAACACTTTTTAGCTGGATGTATCGCGTAAGAATTTTTTGATAAAAACCTTTGGCTTTCCTCAAAAGTTATTCGATCAAATGCAAGCGAGTTCAAGCAAATTAAGAATACTTTTTTTCAAATCCAACAGTTTTGAGATTTCTTTTTTTTTTTCGCCAAGGATGACAACCCATCAGTTGTACACCCTTGGGTGGTTTAGGGATATCGTTCATATAGAGCGAGTATAGTAACGGCGCGAGTACGGAGCCTTGCGGGACTCCGGCCTTTATCGGACGAGGGGAGGAGAGCGTGCTTTCAAACCTAAATCGAAAGGTGCGATTCCTAAATATGATTAAATTATATGGACTATCCTATCAGGGAGACCTATAACGTATAATTTATGGACGACACTTTGAGATTTGAGATTTAAAAGCTGTTTGATTTTGTTATAATTCCCCTCTTGTAGCGCGTTATGTAGATATTCAAATGCACCGTACTTCCTGCCCAGATATCGTTAACGAACTTCGCCGAGCAATATGTATTTGAATTTGTAAGTTAGTGTTATGTTTGTGACTTTTTTTATCGAGCCAATTTTCATAAATCGTGTTTCTATCTTTACACATCGGTTGGTAATATGATCAATTTTTTCAATATTTTTTTCAGGCATAAAACATGTGAAGATTATTGGGTTTATAAACGTTCAAAAAAGTGTGAAAACGCTGCATCCTCGCGGTAAATATTAACAAATTAATATTCGGGTAAGGAATACCGACTTCCTGATTATAATAGATGATGATTAACAAATTATTTTTTATATTAATGTTTTGAAGAATCCTTTTCCTTAAGTAGAGTAATCACCATCGCACATGGACACCTGCGACCCCAGGAGAATTGCCAATGTGTTATGAACCCTCGTACATTATATGGAAATTCACATCTAAACAACCTATGAGAAACTATAACTTTTCTTACATTTTATTAAATACTAGCCACCGCGCGCGGTTTTACCCGCGTAACTTTTGATCCCATGGGAATTTCGGGATAAAATGTAGCCTTGCTCAAGAAATGGGCTATCAAATGCAAAAAGATTTTTTCAAATCCCACTTGTAGTTTCTGAGATTAGCGCGTTCAAACAAGCAAACAAAAAAACAAAAAAAAAAAACAAAAACTCTTCAGCTTTATATATTAGTATAGATGAGATTATATTTTAAAAAGTGTTCTCAAATTTTACTTGCCTCCTTTAACTTTTTTATTATATGACGTAAATCCAATATTGTTGCGTAACAAAGCAATTTTGTAATAGAAACAGGCCGTAAAACTCGTAAAAGTAAGGGATTATTTTCCAATTCTCAAGTTTACTGGAATCTATAAAATTATTTTTACAACACAATTTAGGAAACTCTCAAATACTTGCAATAAAATATCTTTGGAATAAGGGTGATTTTAAATTAAGCTGCGCCTACCTTTTTGGGTCGTTACCATCTTGTCTTCTTCTTCTATATCTATCTATATCTATATCTATATCTATACTTATAATAAATCTGTAGAGAGGTCAATTCTGTACAAGAAATATTTTTTCAAAATAACTTTCAGGGTATGATTAGTGATCGATACTGATGCCAAAAATGCAATCAGTAAAATTTTTGTCTGTCTGTCTGTCTGTATGTTCCTTATAGAAACAAAAACTACTAGACGGATTTTAACGAAACTTGGTAAACTTATTCTTCATACTCCTGGGCAGGTTATAGTATACCTATTATCACGCTACAATCAATAAGAGCAGAGCAGTGAAGGGAAATGTTGGAAAAATGGGAGAAGTTACTTAATTTTTTAAGCTTCCGTCGCGTGTGCAGCCTTAATGGTTAAAGCTACATAGAAATCATGTATGACAGAAATATTCTTCATAAAATTATATAAAAAATATCCCACAACAGTATATGTCTATATTTTATGGTTGACTCACAATAACACGTGTAAATCCCGATAGCTTAGCAGTTCGGAGCTTTCTGATTATATTTGTTTACTCTTACGTTTATAATACTCTCACTCATCCCTAATTAAAAAAGAATAACATTATTACCTATTCAATAAAAAAAGAATCATAGAAATCGGTATAGAAACACCAAACTTATACATGAAATACGCTAATAACCCATCGCGCGTGAATACTGAATGATATAAGGATTATTTTTGCGTAACGGTTGCCGCGCTCGACGCGGCTCGCGGCGGTAGGGTATAAAAAGGCGGGAGGCGAGCGCAAGCTTTTGCGCGATTTAATATAGGTAGGTACAGAAGGAACAAGCGTTACATTACCTGTCAAATTTCCCCAACCAATTTTAACTTATTATCGAGGGCATAGTTCAAATTCAAGTAAAAAATTTTGACAGATTTGTAACGCTTGATGTACTGCCTTCTGTACATAGAGAGATAAAATGGAAATCAAGGTTTTGTTTATTTCATGATCGTTTCTGCCTCTTGGAAGTTAGAAACCGTAGATTTCTTCGGAATAAAAAGTAACGTATGTGTTAACTACTATACCAAATTACATTAATATTGGCTTAGCCGTTTGGCAGTGAAAAGCAGCCATACATCTATAGGTAGTATTGTATATACACTGATAATGGCTGGATGGATGGATTTTTGCTATTCTTTCACGCAAAAACTACTTAGTTTTACCTAGAATGACAATAAGCTAAGTATAATTAATGAAGATATTGCATGAATTAAGTAAAATTGAAGGCATTAAATAAAACACTTTTTAACCGGATTAATGGCGTATAATTTATATTTTACATTTTAACCCGACGTTTCGGTGTCTTGGCAGACCCCGTGGTCACGAGCGAATGTTAAAATTTAAAATGTAAATATACGCGATAAATCCGGTTAAAAAGTGTTTTATTTAATAGTCATACATAATAGTTATCGCGAAAACTTAAGACAATATTAAAATTTAAGGCACTTTGGCACCCGATTTGTTTATAACGCTATGTGCCTTTGTAATGTACCTAATAGATAGTTACCTACCTATGTTTGTGGTTAGGAGTTATAAATATTATATGGGCGAAGATTCTTCATTTTTATTTTTGTTATTAAAGATATTTAGGACCTTGGAGAAGAAAATAACCTACTCGAAATACTAATTCAATACAGACGAAGTCGCGGGCATCATCTATGTAATATACCTACCTACCTATCAGTATCTATCAGTAACGCTTTCACAGCTAAACTACTGAGTCGATTTTGACGAAATTTAGAATAAGGTAAGTTTTAACTTCAAGGAGGATATAATAATAGTATTTGTCCAACTCTAATAAACGGTATCCACGCAGACGAAGTCGCGGGTCACAGCTAGTCTTTTCAATAAATTTATGAAATCATAAAAGGAAATGCGTAATACCTACTTTTATTTCAATAATCTACTATACTTATATCATTTTTGTTACTAAACTCTATACGAAAACAAGGCTTTGCATTAAAAGGAAACTGAGTAAGCCTGGGCCACAGGGTTAACAGGTTGACTTTGGTCTAAAAAAATAGCTTATTTTATCCTTATTCAAAATACATAAAACCCCTAAAAATGTAGTGAGGGGGAAACAAGTTAATTCAAGATATGGAAATCGCTGTCATGGGTTTTTAGTATGGATGAATAACTCATAATATACTTGAAAATACGCTGAGTAAAATTGAAGAAATATTTAATGAGAATCATTATAAGGTTAAATGAATGTAAACTAACCGCGTTAGTTTTATTTTAAATATTTATTTTGTAATTAAAATAGGCGAAATTCTTTATTAGGTTTGGCAATACTGAGTGAATGAAGAACGAAACTATGGTAATTGACTCGTTCAGTAAGTCAATAGATCTATTTGTTCACTCGTTTGTTTGGTTTCTTTCCTTGCGCTTGAGTATTTTCATGGTTTTTTCTATTTTTAAGATAGCCCTAAGAAAAGTGAAAGTTGTTAGTATCAATTCAATTATTTTAAATAGTTGTTTAAAACTATAACTAATAACTAAGTAAGTGTCTCCGCGGACACTATGGGGCCTCACAATGAAACCCAGATAATCTTCAGACTTCAGTTTATTGTTTGTACAATATAAATTAGCTCCGATCTTAACTCAAAGACAAGCAGAAATAGACTGACTTTATAACTTTAACCTGAACGAGCTAGTAAAAATTGTATGTAAGATGAACATTGCTATTGAAATTAGTAAGGCTAAATATGATAATGAAAACTGTCGTTATTTATTATGATTGGCGGCAACATAGACTCCCCGCCGTTGAAGATGTAGGCTCTTCAACCGCCTGTGTGGTCTCAGGAAGCAGTGGACAAAGGCGCACGAGGGGGCGTCGGTAGGTGCCCTTGCTAGTGAAGACGTCGGCAACGCGTGGAATGTTGTCTAGTCCGGGATACAGCTTGGACACTCTTCCAACTCGCCAGCATAGAGGGGGCAGAGACTCTTCAAGGAGCAAAACAAGGTCCCCGACCTTTAAAGTGGTTAGGTTCTGCTTCCATTTTGATCGAAGTTGTAACTCGGAGATATACTCGTGCTGCCATCTATTCCAGAAGTGTTGGCGTATATTTTCCAAGCGGGAATAACGGTCGAAGCTGCTCTCAGATCTAGCTTCAAGATTAGGTGCAGCAGGCAATGCATTTAGTGGTCTCCCTATAAGAAAGTGCCCTGGGGATAGGTATTGAAGGTCATCAGGAGAGGGAGACAGGGGACACAAAGGTCGGCTGTTTAGAATTGATTCCACTTGTGCAAACAATGTTGTAAGTTCCTCAAAAGTGAGGTGAGAATTACCGATAATACGTTTTATATGATACTTCGCGGATTTAACGCCGGCTTCCCAGATGCCACCGAAGTGAGGTGCGTATGACGGAGTAAAAATAAATTTAAATTCTTGTTGAGTTGCATACTCAGAAAGGAATTTGTTTTGTTCCTTTAAAAATAAACTTAATTCTCTAGCAGCCCCTAAAAAATTGCGTCCATTATCAGAATGTATTTCTGTTGGCCGGCCACGACGCGCGACGAATCTTCGAAGCGTCATAATAAAGGCATCCTTGGTAAGATCGCTGACAGCTTCCAGATGTATACATTTGTATCGTAAACATACAAAAATGCATAAATAAGATTTTACAACTTTAGCACCGCGACCCTTTCTATTTAAAGTATAAAAGGGACCGGCGTAATCAACACCGACTGAATTAAACGGAAAGTCTATTGTGATGCGTTGATTAGGCAGATTGCCCATTTGAGGACGCAAAGTTTTACCTTGAGCGCGACGGCAAACTACACAGTCATTGACAGTACGTCGTGCGAGACGTCTGCCATTTAAAGGCCACACATACTCTCGCACCGTGGCTAAAAGAAGTTGTGGACCAGCATGCATGCTACGGACATGTTCATAATTAAATATGAGCTTGGTTAAATAATGAGATGACTCTAAAAGAATAGGATGTTTCCTTTCATAGGATACATCAGAGGCGTCGATTCTACCGCCAACTCTAATTAAATTATTTTTGTCAATGAATGGAGAGAGTGATAGAATTCTTGATTTGGAACTAAGCAGCTTATTGTTTGATAATAATTTAAACTCATTAAAGAAGCACTGTTGTTGTGACATAAAACATAGGTAATTAAATGAATCAGTTAGCTCATCGAGTGTTAATGGGCCGAGTACCTTTTTATTCGGATTTTTTATGTTAAAAATAAAACGATACACATAACAGAAGGCTCGCTTGAGACGATCGAGTTTAGAAAAGCGTTCAATGTTGATTATAGGCTCAAAAATAGGTGTAGCTAGTAGTGATGATGTAGTTATAGGTTTCGTTTCAGGTAGCTCATTTAAAATATTAAGTTTTAGCGTAGGCCACTGAGAGGCTTCGCCTAGTAGAAAGGTAGGACCGTGCCACCATAATTGCATATTAGGTAACTGAGCGGGGTTTACACCTCGAGATATTAGATCAGCTGGGTTGTGGGCAGAAGGCACATATCGCCAGGACGCTGGCTTGGTGATTTCTTGAATCTCACCAATTCTGTTGGCTACAAACGTTTTCAACCTAGACGGATTTCCCGAGAGCCATCCAAGTACAACGCTTGAATCGCACCAATGAAACGTTTGATCAGGCACGAAACGGAGGGACTCGGTGACAGCCTTACTTAACCTGGCAGCAAGAAGCGCTCCGCACAGCTCTAGGCGAGGAATCGACGTTGGTTTCAAAGGAGCCACCTTGGATTTCGAGCACAACAGATTGCATGTGACGTCACCGTTGAGGTTGGTAGATCGCATGTAAAGGCAAGCACCGTAGCCAAGCTGGGAGGCGTCACTGAAGCTATGTAGTTCGACTGAACATGGAGAACCACACAGTACGTACCTAGGAATTTGAATATTGGAAAGTGCAGGCAAGTTATTAGAGAAACTATCCCATTTGTGTTTTATTTCATTTGGAACTGGTTGGTCCCAATCTAGTTTTAGTTGCCATAGGTTTTGCAACATTAGTTTAGCTTGCATAGTACAAGGGCTAAGTAGGCCCAGTGGGTCAAAGATTTTACTTGAATTAGACATTATGTATCTTTTAGTGACTATATTACTCGAAGGAAG
This sequence comes from Stenoptilia bipunctidactyla, assembly GCA_944452665.1. NCBI lineage: Eukaryota > Metazoa > Arthropoda > Insecta > Lepidoptera > Pterophoridae > Stenoptilia > Stenoptilia bipunctidactyla. The sequence goes on along the minus strand of OX101748.1, from coordinate 6,653,464 downwards.
CTCATGGACAGGAAAATGCAAAATATCACTATTGGGATTCCAACCCAATCCGAGAGTGTTTTCCGACTGACTTATGGTTAAATCATCTTGAAGGATACAACTCTCATTGAATAAAGAAGCTAAATTCGTTTTAAATTTACGTAGTTTGAAACAACCTTTACTTAATTCGTAGCTAACACGACTATGTATATATTTTAATTCGCTCTCATTATTTGATCCTGTAATAAGATCATCACAATAGAAGTCGCGCTGAATTATAGTTTTAATTAAAGTATGGTCACACTCCTCTCCAAGCTGCCGCAAACCGCGCTTACTCAAGTCACACTCCTCTCCAAGCTGCCACAAACACCGCGTACTCAAATAGCTGGCACTTGCAGTTCCGTAAGTAACAGTATTTAACATCATGGTTTTGATAGGTAGAGACTCGTCTTCTCGCCACAGCACGAGCTGCAGGTTCCTGTCTCCAGGGTGCACTTCAATTTGTCGGTACATTTTCTCAATATCGCCGGTGAGAAGGTACCTATGCTGTCGAGCTCGTATTAGAATGGCGAAGAGAGAATCCTGAATATTTGGACCTACCATTTGTAGATCATTGATGGAATAGCCAGAAGAGGATGGTGCGGAGCCGTCAAACACCACACGAATTTTTGTGGATTCACTTGAATCTCGAAAAACAGCATGATGACACAAAAAGTAAGCTGGATTGGGTAAGTTAATATTAGACTCAGTAAGATGACCCAACGTCTCATATTCCTGCATAAACTGTACATATTGTTGTTTAAGTATTGGATTTCTACGAAATCGCTTTTCCAAGTTGAGTAAGCGTTTTTTAGCTAAGACATAGGAGTCACCTAAACAGTCAGGTGAATCTCTCAAAGGAAGTTTGACGCTAAATCTACCTGTAATTAATCTAGTGGTGTTTAATGAAAAATGTTCCTCGCATTCCCTTTCAGTTTCACTTAAAATAGTTCTTTTGGGGAGTTCTTCCAGCTCCCAGAACTTAGGCAAATAATAGTCAACATTAGTTAAGTCCTGACTAAATAAGTTAATAGTTTTGACGTTTGCAAGGGAATTATTATTCCTTAGGCGAGAGTGAACATTATTGAATGAAATATCGGAAAAGGCATTTGTATATAATATTTTGTTATTTTCTTTAGAATTTTTACTGTTAGAATTTAGTTGTAAATTAGGTACAGTTAGTGGGCCTCCAATTAACCAACCAAATTGAGAGTTCCGCAACTTAGGATAGCGACAGCCCAATGCTATTTCTTCGCTACCGAGAACATCCCAGAAAACGTCGGCACCCAATAAAATATCTATCGGGGCTGGCCGGTCAAAGTAGGGATCCGCTAAATGTATATCAGTAGGTATGTTAAGTTTAGTTAGGTCCACAGGAAACTTAGGCAAATTCCCGGCAAGACTACCTAGGACAAGACAGTGTGATCTGATTTTAAAGTTATTGTTGGGATCGCGAGACTGTAACTGTACGACACATTGTTCTGTGACTGTATTTGTTTGAACGTTACCTATACCTACAACATTTAAAGAAATCGGAGATGTCTTTAATGATAATCTCTGTTGTAGGGATTCACTGATGAAAGTCGACTGACTGCCGGAATCCAGTAAGGCACGTACTTGTAACACTTGTTTAGTAGCTGGATTCATGACCGTGATTAGAGCCGTAGATAGCAGCACCTGACCAGCAGACTCCTTTGAAAAGTTTACTGTAGTCTCAGGTACTTGAAGTTCACTGGCATTTGCACTAACTTCTTCGTTGACATGCAATAATGTATTGTGTCGTTTTTTGCAAAGCCTGCAGGGACCCATACGGCAGGTGCTTACATTGTGTCCCTGTCGCAAACAGTTGTGGCATAATTTTAATTTATGAACGTCAGCTAACTTATTCTTATTCGACTTAGCCTTAAAAATAGGACAATCATAAATTCTATGACCTTGGTTGCAAATTAAACAACGTATGACGTAAGCATTCTCCTGGCTAACTGAGTTAAATGATTTGGTAAAAGTATTTTGCTTACTACTACTAGCGACACCTATTGATTTTTGTCTGAAACTCGTGTTATCCTTGCTTCGATTTAATGATTCCAGTACGTGCGCGCGATTTAGTAAAAAGGAATTAAATTGTTCGAGAGTAGGAAGGTCATCTAAATTGTTGCGCTGCTCTTCCCATTTCATTAAAGTAGTATTATGTAATTTCGAAGTTAACATAAAAATTATCAAAGTATCCCAGTGGCTTGTGGGTTGACCGAGATTGTTAAGCGCTCGTAAATTGTTCGAAACATGATCGACAAAATACCTTAGTGAGTCTTCAGACTCACGAGCCATCTGTTGAGTGTCGAAAAGTGATTTTAAGTGATGATTAATCAACAAGCGTTTATTGTTATAGCGGTCACACAACAATTGCCACGCGTTTAAATAATTAGCAGAAGACACTTCGATGTTGGATACTATGCGCTTTGCATCGCCCTCAAGGTAACTTAGTAAATAGTGAAACTTTTGAATAGATTGTATACGATTATTACTGTGAATTAAATTTGAAAAGGTGTCGTGAAACTCCAGCCAACGAAAAAATGATCCGTCAAACTTGGCAATCTGTATTTGGGGCAATTTAATACCATTATCATGGGAGTCGAAAGAGCATTGAGCTTCTTGAAATAATGATTCGCGCCTTTTCTTTTCTTGTTCGATTGATTTTATTGCATTACGGGATTCGATTAATTCTTTGCACATAGCTGTACATAAAATAATATCTTGCTCGATGCGCTCTCGCTCGTCTATCTCTGATTCTAAGTTGTTTGAATTAAATAATTCAATCTGAGTCTGTAAATCATCGAATTTTGTAGACAAACTCTCAAACCTGCCTAATTTTAATGATAATTCCGCAAGTTCGATAGATGTCAGTGTAGTTTGCTCTGTGATTTTGTCAAGGTAGTTTTTAAATTTTGTAATCTGGCCCTTAATTGAACTTCTTTTAATAATTAATTCCTTTAAATTTTGACTATGTTGATTTATCCCCATGCTACTCTTTGACACTGAACTTTCCTTTTCGGCCATTGTATGTAAAAATAATGATTATTTACAGAACCACAGAGTAATCAAATTAATAAAAAAAAAAAATATATATGTATAAGTACCTATAGTTGTAATAATAAGTAGTAATAAATACTGAAATCAATAAAGATGCCGTTTCTATTAGATTGTATAAAAAATTAACTTTAAACTTGTTCTTAATGCAAACAAATAATTAGAACTGTTTTATTGTAATTCCTAAAACACACAATAATGTATTAAAATAGAAAGCCTGTTATTGGCCTATTACTACTATTACCTATTACGCACCTATCACTAATTATTATGTAAGAAACATGTACTACTTTGTATGGCTGTTGGTTTTCGGAAATGAAATAAAAAAAAAATAGAAAAAAAAATATAAATTTTGGCTCACGTTCCTCACACGGTGATACCTGGGCTCGGGTCTGCTCCGTCAGCAGCAAGGAAGCAGGCAACTCGGCGGCCGTCAAGGTCAAGGTGACCGACAGCGCTGGAATATATTCGGCGAATTGTGCTGATTATCACACTTAAATTGGTGTAAGGCAACGGAAATCTTATTAATAAGACGTAATTTAATTATTTCTAATGTTTAATTACGATATAAATTGCGAAAACTTGGGATTTAATGAATTTTAACAAAAAAAAATATACTCGGTGGGTGATTCGCAAAAAGTTGGCACAAGTGGAATTTGATGAAATCGATGAAAATTCGTAAAGATTTGAGTTGGCAAGGATGTAAGGAAGAAGAAACAGGGCACTTAACTTATGTTCAATCAGCCAAATGGTGGTTCAATGCTCAAATTGTCGGTTTCCTTCCTCTTGAATCCAGCGTCTTTGGTTTTCTTTATTTCGACTCCAAGTGCAGCGATCACGTCTGGGTCACCACTTTGTGTCTCCGCGGACACTATGGGGCCTCACAATGAAACCCAGATAATCTTCAGACTTCAGTTTATTGTTTGTACAATATAAATTAGCTCCGATCTTAACTCAAAGACAAGCAGAAATAGACTGACTTTATAACTTTAACCTGAACGAGCTAGTAAAAATTGTATGTAAGATGAACATTGCTATTGAAATTAGTAAGGCTAAATATGATAATGAAAACTGTCGTTATTTATTATGATTGGCGGCAACAGTAAGTATAAGTAATATCTTATAATGTCCTTTTTATCTAGTATGCTATATAAGTAAAATGTGCTACTATTTATTTTTAATTATAAACTCTCTAAATAATTCAAAATACAATAATTCATTTATAGATCTCAACAATAAGAAAAATAATAGCTTTCGAAAGTGATTCTAAGCTCACTTAACTTCTGTGTATACCTGTAGACAAAATTATGGATATCTCACTTCCTCAACACTGGTTTATCTTGAAAATTTCGGTGATGAAACATGATTATATTTTAAATAAAACAAAGCAAATGTCAAGTTGTTAACACCGTGGCCCAAAAATGTATGGAGCAGGTTCTGTCTCCTTTAGTAAGTTTCTAAAATTATATTTCTTAACTTTTAATCTTCTCTTTCTTCTTTTTTTGTAAGAAAATTAAACACATTTTAATTTCCATCTCAATTTAATATTTTTATTATTTATGTTAACAATTATTATCATTCGGTTAGAAACAAGTGACTCACAAAATACTTTTGTAACACATTTTTTTCATGTTTCTTTTGACGCCAAAAAATAATACAATACCCAAATACAACATTCATAATTATACACCACAGTAGAACCCGTAAATGCAATTTATATTAAAATATTGGTGACCATGCGGTGTCAACACATAAATGCACACGGCACGTCGTATTTCGGACACAGCGTCGCAAAGCTGGTTCGTTCGTTGCAGCATTATGCCGGGCACGTCGCTCGTATTGCACTCGGCGACTTACAGCTGGGGGAGTACAGTCGGCTGCTAAAGTCACAGGGAAATAGTTATTTTATAGTAACTGTTGCGATTTTTTATAAGAAATAATTTAAAATAATTGCAACAATAATTTTGCACTTCATAGCTCATCTCTCAAGAAAGGTTATATTTTACCAAGAAATTCGGTCAGTTTCGAAGTTATACAGTAAAAGTGCTAATAATAAATAGTCATAAATAATGGTGATACATATAATTATTATTTCTTCTAAGGGATAGGGACTACCTTTACCATAGTTACCGTTGTATATAAAAGCTTCCTCGAAATATCTTTGTAGTCGATTTTATAATTTTCTTCTATTCTTTCAAATTTTTGGTGCGCCAATATATTTCCACTTTCACTGGTGTGAAACACAATATTTAAAAATATACGCCACTGCAGGATAAAAAATGCAATTTATATTAAAATATTGGTTACCATGCGGTGTCAACACATAAATGCACACGGCACGTCGTATTTCGGACACAGCGTCGCAAAGCTGGTTCGTTCGTTGCAGCATTATGCCGGTCACGTCGCTCGTGTTGCACTCGGCGACTTACAGCTGGGGGAGTATAGTCGGCTGCTAAAGTCGCAGGGAAATAGTTATTTTATAGTAACTGTTGCGAATTTTTATAAGAAATAATTACAAATAATTGCAACAATAATTATGCACTCTCAAGAAAGGTTATATTTTGTCAAGAAATTCGGTCAGTTTCAAAGTTATACAGTAAAACTGATAATAATAAATAGTCATAAATAATGGTGATACATATAATTATTATTTCTTCTAAGGGATAGACCTTTACCATAGTTACCGTTGTATATGAAAGCTTCCTCAAAATATCTTTGTAATCGATTTTATAATTTTCTTCTATTCTTTCAAATTTTTGGTGCGCAAAGATATTTCCACTTTCACTGGTGTGTGAAACACAATATTTAAAAATAAACGTCATGACATAAAAATGCAATTTATATTAAAACTAGCTGTGACCCGCGACTTCGTCCGCGTGGATACCGGTTTTTGGAGTTGGATAAATACTATTATTATATTCTCCTTGAAGTTTAAACTTACCTTATTCAAAATTTCGTCAAAATCGATTCAGTAGTTAAGCTATAAAAGCGTTACTGATAGATAAACAGACAGAGTTACTTCAAAAACTGTTACAACAAAGCTGTGATCCGCAGTTTCAAATAGGTGTTTTGTGAAAAAGTATAGGTAGGTAGGTATATTACATAGATGATGCCTGCGACTTCGTCTGTATTGAATTAGTATTTCGAGTAGGTTATTTTCTTCTCCAAGGTCCTAAGTACTATCTTTAATAACAAAAATAAAAATGAAGAATCTTCGCCCATATAATATGTATAACTCCTAACCACAAACATAGGTAGCTATATTAGGTACATTACAAACATAGGTAACTATATTAGGCACATTGCGTTATAAACAAATCGGGTGCCAAAGTGTCTTAAATCTTACATATTTCATGCAATACCTATCTTCATTAATTATAGCTTATTGTTATTCTAGGTAAAGCTATATTACTGTAAAGTTTCAGAAGAATACATTCGACAGTTTTTGCGTGAAAGAATAGCAAAGATCCGTCCCTCCAGCCATTATCAGTGTATAATGTGTATCTATCTATAGTTATGATTGGCTACTTTTCACGGTAAAATGGCTGAGCCAATATTAATGTAATTTCTTTTGGTAGTTAACACCTACCTACGGTACTTTTTATTCTACTTCTAAATCTACGGTTTCTAACTTCCAAGAGCTAGAAATGATCACGAAATAAATAAAACCTTGAGTCCCATTATTTTAAGTTTAACTTTCTTACAATATTATCTCTGTATGTACAGAAGGCAGCCCATCAAGTCTTACAAATCAGTATTTTTTTTTTTACTTGAATCTGAAATCTATGCCCTCGACATTACCTAAGTTAAAATTGTTTGGGGACATTTGACAGGTAATGTAATGCTTGACCTGCTGCCTTCTGTACCTACCTGTATTAAATCGCGCAAGAAGCTTTATTAATGATTTAGCCCTATCAACGTAGCAAAATTTTCTACTGCATACCAACTATTTTTCAGATTCATTATTTTTAAGCCCCTAGTACTTTTACCAGGAGTATTTACTTAGAATTCCTATTCCCATGTTTATTTTTAGTGTAGTTCAGTTTATTTTCTTCTGGCTATCCGAACGCTTTTACATCTAATCTACTAATGCCACGTTACAATATTAAAAACACTGTTCGTTCGTTGCTTCCACGCTGGACTGGGAGCAACAGAAAATCATAGAATGTACCAGTTGCTTCTCTTCCCGGGCATACCTTAAAAGTCACTTTAGGGATAGAGGTTTTATTGGATAGAGAGTCTTGTCAAATTACTACTTACTATTGTTATAACTACCTACCATTCGTTTGTAGTAGCTTTTACTCGTGTAAAATATTGAAACCCAGCATTCATTGATTTTGACGACAATTTAGTTATAATTTAGGTACCCCTAGAATAACCCTACCGCCTCTGAATAATTGACTAATCCGAGTGAGCCCTGCTTGGTGGTATACTAACTGTCTCGGCTGACTGAAATTTGCCGTCAAATATCACTACTGCCAGCGGTGACGCGTCCCGAAAACATTCTATAAAGAGCCAGCTCTAGACCCGCAAACGGGTTTATGATAGAACTGGCTTGGCTTCGGTATTCGACCTCATTTATACTTCATCAGGTGAGAATGAGGTCGAATTCAGGCTTATTCACCGATTTGAAAAAAAACTTAGTATTTTTAATATTTTGGAATAGAAAGTTATAAAATTTAATTCTTGGGTAGTCTGACTCCCAACCGTTACAAAAATTTGGTGGTTCATTCAGAGAAATCTTATTTCCAAGTGAAATAATAAAAGTTGGGTGAATATGGTCATAGGCACCCAGAGTTTGGTAGGTATCTCGAACAATTAACAGCGTGAGTGGCCGGCCATGCCAGCGAATCACTTGCTCGCCCGCCCGCGTCTTATCGAACATACCTACCTATTTTATTACGGAGTTATTTTTAAATTATTACGATATCTCTTTGGATCTTGATTGAAATCAATTGGTGTCAAAGACAATTTTGTTCACAATTAAATATTTAGGTATTGTAAACAAAATAAAAAAAATATAATAAAAAAAAATTACGCGAGCAGGATCGAACCCACGACCTTAGACTCATGGTGGGTCTACGCGCAACTGAGCAATGAGTACTTCTGATCAGTATGCCGAACATCTCCACCATATTCTAGTAAGTTTAAGGCATAAATTTTAAAAATCTATTACAATTTTTTTAGATCCTAGATTTTTTTTATGTCTGCAGAATCTGCTCATCATCCTGGACAACTTTTGTTAAGGCATCATATCTATATTTATTACGGTTTTGATGATCCCTTAAGGGCTCAGCATCAGGTGTTCCAGTAACCGAAATAAAATATACCCTATATGTTGCCCCGGCTTCACAGCTATACATCAAAAAAAGGTTCATTCTAATCCGTCCAGCGGTTCCAGAGATTAGCGTGTGCAAACAGACAAACTTACAAACAAACAGACAAATTTTTTTTTCCAGATTCTTACTCTTTTTTCATTTCTTTATAACCCTAGATAATTTTTTTTGTGAAAATATTAAATGTACAGACACGTTTTTTTTACTGTTTTATTATATGTATTGATATTGGTTACCATGCGGTGTCAAAACATAAATGCACACGGCACGTCGTATTTCGGACACAGCGTCGCAAAGCTGGTTCGTTCGTTGCAGCATTATGCCGGTCACGTTGCTCGTATTGCACTCGGCGGCTTACAGCTGGGGGAGTACAGTCGGCTGCTAAAGTCGCAGGGAATTTTATTTTGATTTGATAGTGACGGTTGTAAGTTCTATTTAAAAAAAAACAATAATTAATTACTGTTCGTGTATGCATAAGGGTGTCGTAAAATATGACTAATCCAAGCCTCCTGACTAGTGACTGCCCTTTATACAGGGTAATTTTTTGAAGATCAAAATATTTTAGGAGAAGGTTAAGAATGACGGGTGGATTCAATTTATGACAAAAAAAATGGTATACATTTTTTTTAAATTGAAATTTTACAATTATTTTATGTGATCAATTTTTTTTCAACTATTGAAAAATCGATGCTTAACGTATTTCTTTATAGAAATAGTTGGAAAAACGCTTTTATTTCTCGCTATTTAGTCGCAAATAACAGATTAAACTGATCACTAGATTAAAATGTCAGGAAGTTATGTTATACTAGTTGTTTCGCACAGTCTAAAATTTTGTTAACTTATGAGAATTAAAAACTATCAATTTACCTAACAAAAAAATGTTTGTTCTCATAAATTGAATCCACCCATCATTCTTATCCTTCTCCTAAAATATTTTGATCTTCATAAAAAACACCTTATATAAAGTCTTATGTCAAATGTCAGGAAGTTATGTTATACTAGCTGTTTCGCGTGATTTTACCCGCGCAATTCCGAATCCCGTGGGAATATTGGGATAAAATGTAGCCTATGCGCTATTCCAGACTGTATACTATAACTATGCCAAATTTCATAAAAATCCGTTGAGCCGTTTTGTCATGATTGAGGAACAAACATCCATACATCCAAACATTCACATTTATAATGTTAGTAAGATAAGATGAAGCGCCAGTTCTTCTAATCCCGTGTGTTGTGATCTTCCACCTCATCTACACTTAATATCAGGCAGGATATAGGTCGAACGCGTGCTTAGTAACAAATGTATAAAATAGTTGTTACACATACATACATAACTTCACGCCTGTATCCCTTATGGGGTAGGCAGAACACCAGAGGTTACAAGACCATCTGATGCCACGTTTGACAAAGGAGGTATTATAATGATGGAGAGAGGCTATTGCAGTGACAGGGGGTCAGCCTATCGCCAACAAAAGCGCCAATAAAACCTCTGTCCCTTAACTGACTTTTACAGTATGCCCGGGATAAGAAGCAGCTGGAACATTCTACGTTTTTCTTTCGCTCCCAGTCCAGCACGGAAGATAAAAAAGTTGTTCTACGGATTTTTCCGCGTAACTTTTATTCCAGTACTTACTAATAGAGTTAAAAGTCTGAAATCGGTCTAGAACTTTTTCAGCTCAGTCGAAAATACAAATAAACTTACATAAAAATGTACAAGAAATCTTTAATCTATGACCCCTTCATACTGAACATGCAGTAATGCGCGGTTTTGCCCGCTTTGGGTTAGGATTTATTCATAAAATTCGAAAAGTGGTTCTCATTCATTGGGTTCATTGGCCCATTAAGCTTTTCAGTTTAATCATATTAATATAGAAAAAAAATGGTAAACAACGATGTTAGCTATAACAAGATTTTGACTCAGCATGACGAAGTAGAAAAGACGTTGATATAGGTTAAATAAGGAAATAAGGGACCGATAACCAATTTTGTTGTGAAGCGCCCGGTTGGGTAAATCTGCCCTTCTATAATAATATTTTTGAAAACCACGTATATATTTAGTTATTTTTGTAATACAGGAAAAAATCATCTAGTGAAAGAACAGAAATAATAGAATTTTCGTGTTTAAAGTTGTTAGCCCTTCCATTTTTAATCAATTATGTCTATAGGCCTAAATTTCGCTTGTTTTCAGGGGACTTAAAGCTTGTTTGTCAGTTTTAATAAAACAACAACCATAAATATACAATAAAAGACTTTCTATAACACGGGTGAACAGGGGTTTGTTTTTAAAACAAACGAAAATTTGTCGTGATAAAATAAAAATATACATACATACATAACTTCACGCCTGTATCCCGTATGGGCTAGGCAGAACACCAGAGGTAAGAAAACCATCCGATGTCACGTTTGACAAATTTGGAGGCATTATAATAGTGAAGAGAGACTATTGCAGTGACAGGGGGTCAGCCTATCGCCCACAAAAAAGCCTCCCATAACACCTCGGTCCCTTAACTGACTTTTACAGTATGCCCGGGAAGAGAAGCAGCTGGCACATTCTATGTTTTTCTTTCGCTCCCAGTCCAGCATAGAAGCAAATATATCAAATTCAAATAAAATTCAAATCAATCAAAAAGTTGTAACATAATAATTTTAGGTTCTACATACTATGCTGTCCATCAGCATGTGATAATATTGATATCATAAAATATTAAAATTAGGATTTCAATACAGTTTAAAAGTACTTTTATTCCTAATGTCACACCGGTATTATTATCTTCATATTATTACAATATTAATTATGTCAGGATATTAATTTATAATTCGGAAGTATTTTAAATTCTTTTGGCAAGGCGTTATAAAATTTAATACACGTAATATAAGATAGAACTGGCTCTTCATAAAACGAGAGAGAGTTGATATTTTGAACGGACCCTTGGACCACACACCATTTCAAAATTACCGTCAGTGCTTATTTGTCAGATCACTGGATATTTAGTTTGCCTCGCCGTTGTATGTCGTCGAAGAAATGTAAATTGTGCAGGGTACGTTATTTTATAATAGTTTGGATGATGGATGCTGTTACTATTGAGCTAATTAATTCTGTTTTTGTGTTCTTATTTTATTACTTGTCATTACGAGTTTTAGTATATGAATAATGATGTAGAAAAAATATAAGTTTGTTTAGAATAGTCTAATAGTAGTATAGGCCTCACCCAACCTATACTGGTTGGGTGAGGCCTATTTTAATTTAAATTTGCTTGGTTTAATTTTATGTAATTTAATTTAATTTGTTTTAGTGTAATTTGATTTAGTTTAATTTGATTTGATTTAACTTCATTTAATTTAGTTTGATTTTATTTAATTTAATTTGGCTTGATTTAATGTAATTTGATTTGATTTAATATGATTTGTTTTTTTAAATTTAATTATTGCATTATTTCTTATTTTATTTTTAGAGTTTAAATTGTTCTATCAGTAATATTTCTTTTGACATTCATTATTATTATTATTTTTTTTTTTATTTTTTTTTTTTTTATTGTTTACAGTTATTTAAGTTATGATATTTTAATTTTAGTTTTATGCCTGTGTGTGAAATTCTCTAATTCTCTAATCTATGGAACCTTTGTTTTCTGAAATAAATGAATATTATTATTATTATTTATACTTAAAGCTACACGCCTTTCGGCGGAAAGACCCGACAATTTGACCAGTCGGTCGGGGATCAGGGCAAGAGGGACAGAAACCGGCGAACTATTCGGGCAGTATCCAGCAAAACCGCTTTTTGCATGCGTGCTGGAAGCGAACCTCCGCCGAATCCCAGCCTTTCAAGGTTTCTGCCCAAAGTGGCTGGGGTCAAACCATTTGCGGATATTACAACCGGGATAGTTTCGGTGGACGTAACTTCCCACATTTTGGTCACCTCGTGTGCAAGGTCCAAGTACTTGCGTTGCTTTTCGGTCTCGGCCTTCACGAGGTTCTCGTCATGTGGTATAGTTATGTCCACCAAAAACACCTTGGACGACGATCGGTCCATTAACACGATATCAGGTTTATTCGCTAGAATAGTCCTGTCCGTGATAATAGGCCGATCCCAGTAGAGCTTGGCGCTGCTGTTTTCGAGAACGGGCTCCGGCGTGTACTGGTAATAAGGCAGTTTCTGACTGATCAGACCGCATTTCAGCGCGAGCTCTTGGTGGAGAATTTTGGCTGCTTGGTTGTGTCTATGCAGATACTCAGTGTTAGCAAGAACCGAACAACCCGAAACTACATGTCTGAGGGACTCGCCAGGTTGGCGGCACGCTCGACATACGTCCACTGTGCCGTCCCTCATAATGTATTTCTGGTAGTTGTTCGTCTTGATAACCTGATCCTGTATCGCACAGACAAACCCTTCGGTTTCCCCAAAGAGGTCCCCGAAGCGCAGCCAATTTACAAGGCTCTACACGAGCCACACGTGGACCGTAAAGCCTTCCGTGCAGCTCTTTCTCTTTCCATACGGTGTCACGATCAGAAATGCTTAGTACCGCTGGTGTCTGCCATGTCTCGAGGCCCAGGTTGAGAGGGGTGAGTCCTTTGTCACACGCTACAACCTCTCTATGCATACCCACGTCCGCCTTCGCCATAAAATAGGCTCGGAGGCTATATATCTCCCGGTTGTGCAAGGTTTTGGCGCTAAGTAGGCCTCTTCCTCCACACTTCCGGGAGATATACAGCCTCATTACTGACGACCGAGGGTGATGCATTCTATGGAGGGTCATAGTAGTGCGGACCTTCCGATCCAGGGCGTCTAATTCGGTCTGAGTCCATCTGAGTACGCCAAAGGTGTACGAAAGAACGGGCATAACCCATCCGTTAAACGCTCGGACTTTGTTGGGACCCGACAAAGAACTAGTTAGTATCTTTGTTAGGCGCTCAAAAAAGACTTCGCGTACAGAATGTTTTACGCTCGTTTCCTCGACACCAATGTTCTGTGACATACCCAGATATCGGTATGTTTCAGTTTCGGAAAGAGCTCTCAGGTTAACGGGACCTAAGTTTACCCTCTGAGAGCGAGTAATCCTTCCCCTTTCCACATGAACAACCGCACACTTGTCCACTCCAAACTCCATTTTGATGGAGCTGCTAAAATCTGTCACGATTTTTAGCAGTTCCCTCAATCGTGGAGCCGTTGGAGCTAACAGCTTGAGGTCATCCATGTAGAAAAGATGGGATAACCGCATGCTCCCTCTACGAAACTGAAAGCCCGTCTCTGATCCCTCCAGCAATGTGCTTAGAGGATTCAAAGCCAAACAAAACCAAAGTGGGCTCAGACAATCACCCTGGAATATTCCCCTGCCAATCTGGATTCGGTCTTCCGCAGCCGTCATTCGCTTGCCTTGGAGACTGAGCATTGTACTCCAGTGTCTCATACACCGCTTGAGAAATATTCGAACTGTGCCGTCGATTTTGTACAGTTCAAGAACTCTCAAGAGCCATGTATGAGGCACAGAGTCAAATGCTTTTCTGTAGTCAATCCAGGCTGCGGAGAAATTGCGACGGTTGCGTTTGACCAGTTTGCCAACGACAGCGTCCACGAGAAGCAGTTCCTTTGATCCGCGGCTACCGGTCCTACATCCGTTCTGAGCATCAGATATAACGCGATTAGCATCTAAATGCTGACGAATCTTGGTGCTCAGAACGGAGGTAAGTGTCTTGTAGGTCGTAGACAGACACGCAATGGGCCGGTATTTTGATGGATCCGCGGTATCGTTGGACTTAGGAACTAGATGAGTGACTCCAGTAGTGAGGAGGTTCGGGAGAGCTCCGGTGTCTAAGGCTTCCTGGAATTGACGGGCCAAGGTTGCATGGCATAGAGAAAATCCCTTGAGCCAATAGTTCTGCAATCCGTCAGGGCCCGGGCTTTTCCAGTTCGGGCTCCGGCGGATTGCAGCACTTATGTCCTCCTCTGATATGAGGACTTGACTCATAGGGATCACCTCCGCACACGCTTCCTCAGCCCTATCAATCCAGGGACCCTCTTCGTGGTTATTATTATTATTAACGTATGTATGTAACGTCCAATTTGTATTTAAGGGAAACCTATAATTGGCCTTATTTTTAGTATTTATCAAACTTTGTATTATTGTATTATGTAACGCTGTTGGTTTTCTTAATAAAGTAAAATAAATAAAAATAGACCCTGCACAGATAATATGAATTGATTATTCTTAAATAAAATAATATCCAATAACCCAAACGCCCAGCCGAACAAAGCAAGCGCGGGCGCAGAGCAGCGGCCCGCAGTGCGAGGCGAGGCGCAGCCGCGACTGCACTAACCCCTGATGAAGAAGGACTCCATAAGAATTCGAAACTAGTCGGACACCTCCAACAATAAATGTGAGTAAAAGCCGCGTTATAAAGATTAGTTTAATATGACTCACAAATAAAGATGCACCAACTCATAAAGACTTTTATAATAAAGACCAGATGAGCATGTCAGAATGTCAATACGTATATATAACAGAATTCCGAAGTCAATTCAATCCCTGCCATTCAATAAATTTAAATCAATCATTAAAAACACTCTATCTCGAAAAGCTTATTATAAAACTAAAGATTACTTAGATGATAAAAAGGCATGGGATTAAGCACAACAGGATATTTCTAAAAGTTTCCAATTACTTAATAATTTTGTTTACGGCTTGGCTGTGCGGTATATACATATATGACATGCTGGTGACTGTCCCACTCACTTATTTTCTTGTCAAGACAACAGCAAGAACGTCATGCTCCCTCAGGCGGCATGGCTAGTGGTAGCGTCGGGTATCGGGTCACCCTCTTCCCTAAAATATGGTTGAGGAGGGTAATGGCTGGTGCTTGCGTTAACTCGTGAACGGGTGCTGCTAGCGGTGCCAGGTCGTTTTGCTAATGATACTATGACTATTTTATTCCATTCTTGTTCAAATACTCTGGTCCCAGTATGTCATGTTCGTATAGTGCATCCATAGCTCATTGCATCTGCTATGTAAGCAATTTGGTTGTGGTATGACATTGGCTCTCACAATTAGCTATCTTGTGTTTGTTTTTTTTTCATGTCACGGTCAATTTGCCTATTTAAGGTACCTATTTGTATATATTTGATAATTCTGACTGAAAAAGAGTGCCAAGAGTTTTTTTCCGCCGGCTTTTTTTTGTCTCTTGGTCTACTGTAATATCTTATTTAAGAACTATCAACAACAAGTTAAAGCCGAAGTATGTAATGACTGACTTCATCAAGTGTTTTGTGAACTTTTTGTTTTTTTTTTTTGAATTTTGAATTTTAATTATATATCGCTGCTTTCAGGGATCGTATCCTGAAGATTTGTTAAAAATCCATACTTAAATAGTGTTATGTCTAAGAAATCATTCATAATACAAGCTTCAGAACCATTAAGCTCTAAACTAACAAGTCGCTGACTGTCCAGGTTTAGGGTACAGTTGGAGCCATTTTTATTCAGTTGCGGCATGCATTACTTTGAAGTAAGCTCTTCTTGAATAATTGTCAGTCGATGATATTTTTGATGGAAATTAAGATAAATACGGGAAAGAGTGTATTCTTGAGTTACTAGTTGCAATAACTTTATATAGAATTATAAATTACAATTTTGGCTTTCGTGTATCTGCCAAAAGCACAAGGAAATAGTATTTATTTGCATCTAACTTTTGTAGGACCAATGCCGGCTAACGTTCACCCATTTGTAGAATGTGTAAAAGGTATAATGAACTTTTTTCAGATTTAGACATATTTCATAGTAATATAAACAAATATAAAATAGACATTGTAACTAAATTAAGAGAACATGTACTTATGTATGTTCTATATAAAAAGCTGTACCTACTAAGTTTACTAAAACTGTTCTAATTTAACAATATAACTTAACCGCTTTTAGGATTCGTTCCGGACACTTGCCTCTTAACAAATTTGCATTTCTTATGAAAAAAGTTCCTTCCCCCACTTGTTTGGAGTGTGGTTCTGTAGAAGATGTTCAACATATGCTTATGGAGTGTGTCCGAAACGAAGCCTTACGTGTTCAAATATTCTTAAATATAATCACAAGTAATGTTGGATGCTGTAATAGCATTTTAAGTGAACCCGATTCTGAGGAGGCTAGGGCATTATATAGATTAGTTAAATTTCCTGTAAAAGCTAGATTTTAAGGTTTTTCGATTTATTCTAATTTGTACAAAATATCTGTTTTGATTTTGTTGATTGTCAAATTTCAAAGTGTTTAGTTTTAAGATAGTTTAGCATTGTGAATACTTATAGGACTACATGGTCGCTTTCGTGTACCAAGTCCATTAATAAAGATTTAAAAAAAAAACAATATAACTTCTTGTTGAAGCCTCCATGTGTTTTACATTAATTAATACAAACAAAAAAATTATAATTTAGTTAAAATAATAGCCTCTCTTCATGATCATCAACTCCGTGTAATGAGCCCACTGCAGGGCAATAAGTCTCTGCTCTGGGTGACGAGGAGGTTTAGGCCGTAATCCACCAAGCTGGCCCAGTGCTGGTTGGTGGATGTCCGATATTTCATGGTGCCGAAATGGCTTCTGACAAACCCTAACGACTACTGTATACAAGTACCTATACAGCACCCGGAATCGACTGCTTAACGTGCCTCTCTTTGATTGTTTAAATTACAAAACACACTTAATACTGTATTTTTACTCTGCTTACTGTTATCCTTTCTTATTTTTGCAAAACTTTTGTTTTATAAATTATTTTAATTTTGTGAAAACTCTTGATCTTCTGATTGCCGTACAACAACCATAATGTTTAATTATATGTGGATCTTGTCATTGGGATGTAAGTAATCATATCTAAATTAATTTGTTAAGAATTAATGTACATTACTGTTTGTGATCACCTGATGTTTAATAAAATAAAAATAGTACATAAAATAGAGTTAACTTATTTGTTTATTTATTTATTTTTTATTTAATAATTTATGTACACACAGTTTAAAATATACAATGATACTTAAAGACTAATATATGTACAAAGGTACAGTTTATTTCTAAGAGAAATTTCTTCCAGCAGACCTGTGACTGGAGAGATACTTACATTGAAACAAAATCAGTGTGTGCGTAACAAAAACAATATTCAAATAATAAAATACTTAAATACAATACCTACACTAAGATATAATAAATACAATACTAATAAATAAATATATACATACATACATTGTTGTTGAGTTAAGGATTTTTATTGAATGCACTAGTCTTGGAAATGATAAGTATTGTATTTTTTGAAATATTTCTGACACTCCCAAATTAAGTTTCTTAAAGAACTTAGGTTATGGATACTAGACAACTGATATACTTAAGAAATATAGAAACATACCTACATATTGAATAAATACATATTTTTTTAATAGAATAAACTTAAATAAACATATAAACATCCATGACTTGACGACTAATATCTGTGTTCATCGCACAAATATCCGACGCCGCCGGGTTCGATCCCAGGACCTCTGGCATAGTAGGCAATGTATGTTACCGCTACACCATCCGGTCGTCAATAGTTTTAGTAATAGATCTCTCTTAGATGCTTATGACCATGGATATATTGTTCTTAACCTACAACCATATGTTCGAGTAAATGCGCATGCGCATAGGATATACGACACATAGGATACCGGTTCTCCCGCGGTATTAGAAATTGCGCGGGAAAAAATGTATAAAACAGCTAGTTCACGATAAATTAGAACTATTGATACGTGAACCGATATTGTAAGGCATTAATTAAACAGTTAAATTCAAATTCAATCTTTTGTAACAATTTCTATAATAGTTGATTTTAATTTTAATCAAATATCTACTCTTCTCCGCCTCATCACGCGAATAGCAAATAACTTTTTTAAAGTGACCAATATGCATAAGTCCTCAATCTCATTGATATTTTATTACTTAGTTTGTTGAGATACACGGATAATACGTTTATGATTTAGTAGCTGTTTTGCGCAGTTTTACCTCGTAAGTACACTATCACTATACCAAATTTCATCCAAATCCGCATAGCCGGTTTTTGAAGCCGTCTTCATATATGATCTCAAAATATCACGTCCTCGAATTTTGAAAGTGACCTACCAGTCACCCTGTATATAAGAGACTAGCTTTATCCCGCAACTTCGTATGCGCTTAACTACCCTTCTCGTGGAAATTTCAGAAACTATACAACCAGACACCCACTGAAAGAACCTTTATACCAAGTATCACACCCATGCACTCAAGGAATAAGTTTTTTTCATACAAACTAAAAATCATATATTTCCCGTGCCCGTGGAAATTTTGGGATTTTTTTTCGTAGCACAACCAGTCACCCTTTGAAGAACCTTGATGCCAAGTATCACATCCGTACACTTAAGGAATAAGATTTTTCATAAAAACTAAAAAGTCCATCCCCTACCCGTGGGAATTTCGGGAATTTCTTCCATAATACAAACAGACACTTATTGAGGAACCTTTATATCAAGTATCACATCCGTGCACTCAAGGGATGGGATTTTTTCATACAAACTAAAACATCATATATTTCCCGTTCCCGTAGGAATTTCGGGAATTCCTTCCTTAGTGCACCCCTACATCCCCTAACGAATGTATGTTCCAAATTTCAGCTCTCTACGCCCAGTAGTTACGGCTGTACGTTGTCTGTCAGTCACTCAGTCACTCAGTCAGTAACGGAATAGTTTTATATATATTGATTTTATTTGTTTTCTCGTAACAAAATTACAATTTGGGAACACACCGTTTCCAGCAATTGTTTATGATCACAATAAACTGCGTTATATTTCTCAAATAATACCAAAGTTACCTCTCGTTAGAAATATTTAATTTACACTGATTCACAATTTCACATTCAATTTTAGTTATTGTTTTAGACATTACACAAATTGAAATTAGTTTGTTTACAACTCGTTGATCGTTTAAATTTATTTATAAAAATATAAATAAATTTAGTAAAAATGGCTTTTGTATACGCAAGTGACCTTATTAAGTAGGCAATAAGGCTGCAAACTGGACGGCAGTAACAGCGACAGCGGCGCGGGCAGCGATTTCCGCGACACGATAAAGTATTGAGTTTGTATGAAACCGCAACAAATCGCTCGAGCGCCCGCTGGCGGGGCGTCGAGAACGGCCCAGATGCCCCGCGTCGTTGCCCGCACCGCTGTCGCTCTCACTGTCGCCGTCCAGTTTACAGCCTAAAGGTTGTACGCTTATTTAGATGTACCTACAGCTTTACTTGCACCTAGGCTACGAAGCATTAAAAAACCGACTTAACGTCAAAACTTTGGCCGACTGAGAGTGTCATCCACGCAAACATTCGCCGAAATCATACATATTGTTTCAATTTGAATTTTTTCAATAAAGTACTCAACCGATTTCAATGAAATTTATATGGGACCAACTATGAAGTATGCATCATTATCATATGAAACAAGAATTTGCAAAATCGATTCATAATAGTCTGAAATATCGTGTAAAAAAGATTAAAAAGAAAAAAAAAACATACAGACGAATTGAAAACCTCCTCCTTTTTTGGAAGTCGGTTGAAAATAAAGTCGATTTTTTTTGGTAAGAAAGCCTCAAATTACTTTTATAATGAGCCAAGTATTTTGTTCCATAAATACCTTTTCTTTTGTGTCTATTTGTAACAAGTTCCAATTGATACAAAATGACATCGAATCCTATAATATTACAATTGTGTAAGGCCGTATACAGAAAGAAAGCTGTAAACTTATAAGCGCTTAACGGCGCTTCACAGCGCTGGTCCGTTCCTCACAAAGGAAGCAGGTTGAGGCAGACCAAGCAAAATGTCGGACTCATCGGACGATGATTTCCCAGCGCTGACCAGCGCGTGTTGAAGCTTGTCGGAACTTATCGGCACTGTTCAGTGCTTATCGGCGCTCGTTCATATGTATATTTTCCTGCGCGAGTCACCAGCGCTGTCAAGCGCTGGTAAGCGCTTATAAGTTTCCAGCTTTCTTTCTGTAGGTATACGGCCTAAGTGAAGATGAATAGAGGGAGTCTACAAAGCAAATATAGCTTAGTCATTTATAACTCTTCTTGCGCGATTTAATCGACATACACCGACATCTATCAAATAAAAGCAAACTAGAATTTTGTATATTATAAATGTGAAAATTTGGATGGATGGATGTATGCATATCTGGATGTTTGTTCCTCTATCACAGCAAAACGGCTTAATGGATTTGGATGAAATTTGGCATAGTGACAGTTTACAGTCTGGAATAGCGAATAGGCTACTTTTCTTTTCTCGATATTCCCGCGGGATTTGAAATGGCGCGGGTAAAACGGCGTGAAACAGCTAGTATAACATAACTTCCAGACATTTGACAGAAGACTTTATATAGGGTGTTTTTTATTAAGATCAAAATCTTTTAGGGCAAGGTTATAAGGATCTTACATAAGCGGGTCGATTTAGTTTTGTTGATAACAACAAATTTTAACCCTTCGTTTGAGTATTTCTATTTTTGTATTTCAATAAAATGAACATTCCATTTTCGATTCTTTTTTGTTGTGTTTTTTTCGTTTTGGTATTTTTAAAACTTGTAGGTAGGTAAATAAAACACTTTTTAACCGGATTTATCGTGTATATTTACATTTTAAATTTTGACTCGACGTTTCGGTGTCTTTGCAGACCCCGTCGCTCGTGACCAAATATACGCGATAAATCCGGTTAAAAAGTGTTTAATTTAATAGTATGAATCGCGAAAACTTAAGACAATATTTTGTAGGTAGGTAGCTACTCTATACTATACTTGAGGATCAAACGAACTTCTAAAGTGAAGTTCGATCCTAATTATGTGAACAGCTTCTTTCGAAGCGATTGAGGTTTACTTTATGTAGTAGCGCCACCTACTGCTAGCCTTTGCACGGATTTTAGAGTCTATGATAAGGGTTCTTTTCTTTTTTTTTTTTTTTTAACAACTGTCACGTTTCGCTCCCTATGTCAGCATCCAGTCTACAGAACTCATTTTGTTTAAAGTCAATCTGTCTTATTCCTGTTTGTTCATTTCACTATATTGGGGTTGGGTAAAATACAAATATAAATTGAAATTACTCCATGTTGAAACATATTCATATTATGCTTATTTCAAAGCATAATAACGGGTGGGTTTATATTAAATCGCTTCGAAAGAAGCTGTTCACATAATTAGGATCGAACTTCACTTTAGAAGTTCGTTTGATCCTCAATTATATTTCACAGCTTCTTTCTTTGCGATTGAGGTTTACTTTATGTAGGATGTTTAAAGATTAGTTATAGTGAAATGAATTGGCAGAGTAGTAAGGTAAAACTCTTCAATAGTAAATAAACATACTTATTGAAAACAATTCAACAATGATTAGGCAAATTATTTTTCGTTACAAAGTTTGTTATAATTTCTAGCAAGGACTGAGGAAGAATCCGACCATCCTGCAGTCTTTTTGATAGGTCAATAGAAACTCCTAAATAAATAGCTCTTGATGTAGCAGCATGTCATGTACTATGTGCACTAAAAATATTTTCATCAATACCACTGAGAGTTAAAGTGTTTTTAACCCAGTGACTTAAAGTTTGGAAACCTATATGTTTCTTAAAACTAATAAACAAATTATCAGGTTTCCTTAAATTTTCGTTTTATTTATATACCTACATCTGTAAGGTTTTTGCTGGACAAATTTCTGGACGAATATTAAAAAACGGAAACTTTACCAAGGTCTGTTTACTATTAAATTTAGAGGTTTTTATAAACCCTTTTATAAGTACCTTTTTTAGTTATTAAAATATTTTTAATCTTTGTCACGGATAAAATTTGAACACGATGTTCCGTTACAAGAGCTATTAGTGTAACAGTTTTCTTGGAAAAGAGTCTTTAAGTCAAGGTCTTCATTAGGAAATTTTGTAGGTAAGTAGCTCAATACAACTGCTGGATCCCAGGTAAGATCATACTTGATGTGGTTGGTCTTCACATAACGACTCCTTTCATGAAACTTTTTAACCTGTCATATTGGGAATTTATGTTTAATATTAATGATAATGCAGATCTATAGCTATTAATAGTACCGTACTTAGCACCTTTTTCGAAAATTTCAGTTAGAAAATGAACAATTATTGGTTTAGAAGTTTGAGTAAAACTAAAATTATTATTTTTGCAATATTCAATCCACGCCTTGATACCTCCTTCACACTGTCTCGGTAAGAATTATCCAACAAAGATGCCAACATAATTTCAACGGACTTTGAAGACAGTGATCTTTTTACTAACGCTTTCTGAACAATTTCGCGGCAACCAAGGTTAATGTTTAATGAAGGTTGAGCGCAGATCTGAAAGGAGATTTCAGCGAATTAGTATTTAGTAAATACAATCACAACACAACCTTTTAAACAATGGCAACCATAGTTGCGTGGGCCAGTATGGTACTACCACAATACCCACAGACTTTTCACTAACAATTTTCTGAAGAGTTTTTGCATCTGGGTCATTTTTCCAGGTTACATAAATAGGACATTATAAGTTGCATCTGTTTGCAAAAAGATCAACCGATAGTATTCCAAACCTATTTGTTATATTATTAAAGGTATAGTCACTTAGATCCCATTCAGTGTCATTAAACTGTTTTCGTGACAAACTCTCAGCTTCTATATTATCTTTTGAAGTAATATAAGATGTAAAGATATTGATCTTACGCATTTCACGCTATTTCCATTGGTCTCGGGTAATATGATCCATATGTGAAAACTGAACACTACCCATTCTATTTATACAGGTAATGGTAATATCTATTCTTAACAATATATCACAATCGTAACTACCATAATTATGCGAATGTTTTAAGTCCGAAAAAACTGCTTTTAATTCCAGAGTATTAATGTGTAGCGACGACTCGCTTTCCTTCCAATGACCCGCTGCCTCTTTTCCATCACAAAACCCGCCCTAGCCAGTATATGATGCGTCAGGATAGATAGTTTTAGTGTATTGGCCTGTTCTAAGAGGAGAAAAGCCCCTTTAAATTGCTCGAATAACTTTGTGTATTATTTTTTCTATTTTAAGAACTTTTTTTTTTTTTTTTTTGTGGGTAGTTTTAAAATAATTTTCTCTGAATCAAAAATAAACCCAAGGAATTTACATTGTGTTCTAGGAACAAAGCAACCTTCTTTCGTATGCATTATGAAACCTAAATTTATTAAAATATGTTTTGTAATCCAAACATTGTCATTACAATCATCACAATCTTTGCCAATGTAAAATATATTATCTAGATATATTATGGATGAAAAAATTATCCCGACGTAAAAATTCCATGACTGGTTTTAATATTTTAGTAAATACTTATATAAAGAGCGGTGCATAAGTCAAACGCTTAATATTTGAATTCATATAAAACGTTGTTATATTCAAATCGAAGGTACTTTCGGAAAGACTTATCAACATTGATGAAAAAATAACATGTAGCATTGTTTTGTTAACTTATCAGCGGTTCTGTAATCTTCCATTTTGAAGTGTTTTGTAGTAAATTAATTCAAAGATTTTAAATTATGTATGAAGCGATTTTCACCGTATAGCTTGAGCACAAGAAAAAATTTGTGATAAAATTTACCTGGCTCATGAGAACATACGAATATAGCATTTATTTTTAATAGTTTATCCAACGCTAAAATATAATCTTTATGGCCATGTATTGACCTTGGGTAAACACAAGAGCTACTTTGTTTAGCGGGCAGATATTTAAAAGGTCTTTAGTAACCAGCTATTCACGATAATATTAATGGATCACTCGTTATCTAAGCCCATTTTTGATGAAAATATCGTAAACGTCCATCGCACTGCACCTGGTGGTTTATTTCCGCTGGTTGCTAGTGTTCCACGACCGTTTGTGGTAGGTCCTACGTGGCGGGTACGTGTAGCTCTGCTGTGGAGCTCGAGCCGGCAGCTGTGGCTGCGGAGATGACGTCGTCGTTTTTTGCAATTTGCAGCGTTTCAGCAACATCTCCTCCCAATAGATAATCATCGCAACTTGTATTGGTCAGCGTGTCACGCAGGCATACGTTTATGGAACTCATTATTATGTTACGATGAGTTTTAGTTTCCCTATTCTGGCTATCGCGACAAGCGTAACTCAGCAGTTTTAAAAGTTTTTGCTTCAAAGTTTCATTGAAAATGATTACCATCGCTTGCGATAAAGCTGCCAAGGCGATTCCAATTTGCCCTTTTTTTTTTTTTTTTTTGTTGATGTATAGAATCTCGTTTGGTAAGAGTTTCAGCCAATGCTGCTTTTGCTTCTAAATTTAATAAAGGGAGCAAGTAAATATTTGCAAATTGCGGGTACAAGATAGTCCTCAACAGGCTTATCTTTAGATTCTTTAGATCTTCAGCCGACAACTGCTGGTTTTTAGACCTCTTCCGGGACATTAATCGTATCAAAAAAAAAAAAGGCTGATAATGACGGAGGTAGCTCGGGCACTTCAAATCTTGGATTCGGCGTGCAAGATCGTCTCCACCGCAAATCAGATTAATCGCCAACGGCGATATTATCTGGTAACTGACTAATCAAAAGAATTAATTATATGCATCGAAACTCGATGACTACACGCACATACCATGTGGGTAGTTTTGTGTCAACGACATTTTTTCTAATATTTATTAAAATTATATTAGAGATTCTCCACCGTACATCAGATTAATCGCCAACGGCGATATTATTATCGAGTAACGGACTAAATAGGAGAATTAATTGTATGCATCGAACCTCGATGACTACACGCACATACAATGTGGGTAGTTTTTGTGTCAACGACATTTTTTCTAATATTTACTAAAATTATATTAGAGATTCTCCACCGTACATCAGATTAATCGCCAACGACGATATTATTATCGAGTAACGGACTAAATAGGAGAATTAATTGTATGCATCGAACCTCGATGACTACACGCACATACAATGTGGGTAGTTTTTGTGTCAACGACATTTTTTCTAATATTTATTAAAATTATATTAGAGATTCTCCACCGTACATCAGATTAATCGCCAATGACGATATTATTATCGAGTAACGGACTGAATAGGAGAATTAATTGTATGCATCGAACCTCGATGACTACACGCACATACAATGTGGGTAGTTTTTGTGTCAACGACATTTTTTCTAATATTTATTAAAATTATATTAGAGATTCTCCACCGTACATCAGATTAATCGCCAATGACGATATTATTATCGAGTAACGGACTAAATAGGAGAATTAATTGTATGCATCGAACCTCGATGACTACACGCACATACAATGTGGGTAGTTTTTGTGTCAACGACATTTTTTCTAATAAGTCCCAACACCGTTGGGTTCTTCGGAATTTGTAATTTGATGTCTCAACCTCCTCGAATTATTTTCTTGAGAATTTTCTCTTCCTTCGATGCACAATTTTTACCATTTAAACTTTTAAAATTTAACTAGCTAATTAATATATTTTAGTCGACGTGCGCAGGCTACAGCACGGAAACGCAGAATGAGTTCTGTAGACTGGATGCTGACATAGGGAGCGAAACGTGACAGTTGTTAAAAAAAAAAAAAAAAGAAAAGAACCCTTATCATAGACTCTAAAATCCGTGCAAAGGCTAGCAGTAGGTGGCGCTACTACATAAAGTAAACCTCAATCGCAAAGAAAGAAGCTGTGAAATATAAGTCTATTTAACTTTAACATCGCGCGAGCCGTTTGTATATTTTTATTATACTGAGATTTTTTTTAAATCGACTTATGTTTCATTTCATAAAAATATCTTACTTCTGAGGATCTCTCAAACAAATATCATTAAAACAGATATTTCACTTCTCAAAAATTTTGCAAATTTAGTGAGGAGAGTATGGGCGAAGTGGGCTTTGTATTAACTTTTTTCTCTCATTTTAAAGCTAGATAAAATTTAAAAGAAGTCGTCGTGGCGCCGTGGTTTGGGGCGGTCGGTACTTGGATGGGTGACCGCCGACCATTCATTTCTCACGACGACTTCCGTGCTTCGGAGGGCACGTTAAACTGTCGGTCCCGGGTGCTGTATACTTGTATACAGTAGTCGTTAGGGTTTGTCAAAAGCCGTATCGGCTACCTGAAAATGTGGATTACCTATAGCCTAAACCTCCTCGTCACCCAGGGGAGAGACTCATACCCTGCAGTGGGCTCATTACAAAGAGTTGTGATGATGATGAAATATAAATGTAACGGTTAATTAAAACATAATTATCACATTAAAGTTCCTACTTATTATATTTTGTATCTTCTAAATCTATACTTATCTATACTAATATATAAAGCTGAAGAGTTTGTTTTTTCGTTTGTTTGTTTGAACGCGCTAATCTCAGAAAGTACAAGTGGGATTTGAAAAATTCTTTTTGCATTTGATAGCCCAACTCTTGAGAAAGGTTATAGGATATATTTTATCCCACAATTCCCACGGGATCAAAATTGATGCGGGTAAAACCGCGCCTGGTGGCTAGTAAATAATATTATGCGACACGAATGCGGTTTAATACCCGCATAAGTAATACCATACCTAATTACGAATATAACGATAAAAAATATAAATATACAGTAAAAATGGCTTTTGTATACGCAAGTGACCTTATTAAGCAGGCAATAAAGGTTATACGCTTATTTAGATGTACAGCTTTACTTACCCCTAGGCTACAAATTGTAATTTAAAAAATAAGGTCGATTTTTTGGTAAGAAAGCCTCAGATTACTTTTTTAATGAGGCCGGTATTTTGTTTCATAAATACCTTTTCTTTCGTGTCTATTTGTAACAAGTTTCCTACAGAATTTTAAGAAACACAGTAAATTTATTCAATTGATAGACATTGAAATCGAATATTCTAATAATTGAATACTTATTTCTGATTTTACATAAGTTGTTTGATTTATTTTTAGTGAAAACAAAAAATTTTAACCCTTCGTATTTCAATTTGGCGAACATCCTATTTTTAGTTCTTTTTTTTGTATTTTTTTCGTTTTGGTATTTTTTAAAACCTGTACATAGGTACTCGATAGATACGTCTGCTTAATTTAAACATTGTGCGAGCGTTTTGTATTTTTTTTTCCGCCAAGGTAGGTAAGGTGAGATGCCCTTGGAATCCTTTCACACTCTGTTGTGAGTCAAAGAATTCCAAGGGCATCTCAAGAAGGGAGGTGAATACTCAGAAGTACGACAGGGCCTTGCACGGGGGACACATACGTGACCCCGCCGACGACAGTGACACTACGACAGTCCCACTGCATATCCTGACGGTGTGACTGCAAACTGGACGGCAGCGACAACGAGAGCAACAGCGCCAGCGGCGCGAGCAGCGACACGGGTAATCTGGGCCGCTCTCGACGCCAGTTGGCGCTAGAGCGATTTGTCGCAGTTTCATACAAACTCAATACTTTCTATAGTGACGCGGTCATCGCTGCCGTCCAGTTTGCAGCCTTACCCACTAAACAACCCCTTGCTGATCTTTAATCTTTCTAGGGACAATCGACGAGCGACAGCCATTCGGTGATAAAGGCTGCGCGGGAAGCCCGCTGTCGTCGTCCAGTTTGCAGCTTTAAATTCACGTATAGGCGTCATGTTAGCAAGTACATACATACATAACCTCACGCCTGTCTCCCTTGGGGTAGGCAGAGACAAGGGAACACCAATTGCTGGGATCCAGACATACCTCTTTCGCTTCTTCCACGTTCATCAATCTTTTCATACATGATCGCCGGTTACGGGTACTTTTGACTAGGCCCTTTTTCAAAATGTCGCCAATTTGATCGGCATACGTTCGCCTAGGCCAGCCCCTTCCAAGTTTTACCGGTTTACCGGTTAACAAGTAGCAAGTAGCCGGTTAGCAAGTAAAGGTATTTTTTTTTGTTTTTCCTCCAAGGAAAGCAAGCTCTAGTGGGAGGAGGATAAATCCTGTTACGGACAAAAGGGCATTCTAAAGTGCTGCTAGCCCCAGTGGCTAACAGGTATAGAGTACCTAGACAGTGAGGACCGCAAAAGCGGCCACGAGACTCCTCAGAACGCCTCAGTATACCCAATAAATATCCCCCTTTGTATAAAACTGCGCAGTAAGTAAAGGTAACTACAATGGGAATAAGGTTAGGGTTGACAGCTCTAAATTAAATTAAATAAAACACTTTTTAACCGGATTTATCGCGTATATTCGCGGGGTCGCGCAGACCCCGAGGTCGCTCGTGACACAGAAACGTCGTCGTGCAAAGACACCGAAACGTCGAGTTAAATTTTAAAATGTAAATGTAAAACTTTTATGAATCGTGAAAACTTAAGACAATATTACTAAATTAAATCTTGCGTCAATTGTGAAATATGTCGAAGGGTTTCTACTTACTTACCGTGATCTATAAGTACCTAGCAGTACCTAACTATTAATTAAGCAATGTCTGTTATCTTGTCTTTAATATAACATAAGTCATTTTATTTTGTTCGACCTTATTCAAACCTGCACTAGGATAGCCTTATTGGTGTCGGAGAACAAACAAAACGAAAAGAAGCGTTACTCGCAAAACACGATAGAATTAATCACTGGACAGTTACTTAGTACCGAGTCTGTGGGCTTGGGTATAACCCTGGCTTAGTCACAACAAAATCTTTATCCGCGAGTCCGTTCCGTCAGTTACAATGCCAACTCAATTAATACCGAGCTACTATCGACCGTCAGTCCGAGATACGTCAGCGCACCTAGCCGTCCTAACCCTCTCGTAAGAGAGTATATTGTTCCATGTCCTAACCGTATCTGTGTCACTTGCCATCATCCTACTTCAAGATATAACCTATGGCGCTGCAATCGAATGTCAGTCATTCATTGCATTTAGCGCCCTCTTTAACAGTGCTACCAACATACTTCCGTTACCATAAAGTCATACTAACATCTTAATATCGCCAGCTTATCGTTAGCTCTAACATTGGCTAAGCGATTTTTTGACTTTAAACATTAAACTATTCCTTTTAAACTTAACAGTTAGACTTAAAAACGTTGCTAGATTTCTTACAAATAAGTGTAACTTTTAAATTAAAAGAAAGTTGGTATAAATGTATTCTCAAAAATATATTTCACATTTATTGAACTCGTTTCGCGATAAAGGATAAATACTTCCAAGTACAGAAGGGTCAATTAGTATAAGGTACCTTCTTGTTTGATTCGATTTTATTGTTACAAGTAATTGTTGCCGTAATATTTTGTTATTTATTGAAAGGGAATTTCTGCTTTTCATTCAAGGATTTGAGCTTTGTAAATTGATTGAATGAGTAATAAAATATAATTAATTGCTTTTCTTAGTTATTTTGTTTACAAATACAGTAAATCGGGTGAATTTGTTAAATTCTTGATATTTCTAGGTTGATAGGCACTTTGGCTTTATAATGAAAAACACGAAAGGTACAAATAATTTGTAAATACATACATAAATAAATTCACGCCTGTATCCCTTATGGGGTTAGGTACGTAGAACACCAGAGGTTAAAAGACCATCTGATGTCACATTTGACAAATTTGGAGGCATTGTAATGATAAGAGAGGCTATTGCAGTGACACAAAAAACCTCTGATAAAACCTCTGTCCCTTAACTGACTTTTACATTATGCCCGCGAAGAGAAGCAGCTGGCACATTCTATGTTTTTCCTTTGCTCCCAGTCCAGTATGGAAGAAATTTGGTTGTTCATACTTAGGTAGATATTTACCTACTCTTCTGTTTCTGTAGCTTCAAAAGCAATCAAGGCTAGAAAGATGAGACAGTGACGAAGCATTTGATATTAAAGGACGATTTTTAGGGAACAACATGAAATTTTCGATAAAAAACGAACGGAAGCACTATATATTTTGTTTCAAACTCAATCAAAATATTCATAACATTCACACCTGTAGGTATAATTTCTTTTTTTATTTCTGCATGCGCTTACCAATAAATTCCACTTACTTTAGCTGCAAGCAGTTTTGCAAAGCACACAGGTCGAAAACCAATATCTATCCTCAAATAATTCTAACTTTAGGCTTTATTAACAACAAAACTTGGAAACAATTTGGCTGCTATGAAAGTGCTACGTGCAAGTTATGTACCTATACCAAATTTTGTAAAATCACTTGCAATTGTTGTTACAAAATTATATTTCACAGCTTCTTTCTTTGCGATTGAGGTTTACTTTATGTAGTAGCGCCACCTACTGCTAGCCTTTGCACGGATTTTAGAGTCTATGATAAGGGTTCTTTTCTTTTTTTTTTTTTTTTTTAACAACTGTCACGTTTCGCTCCCTATGTCAGCATCCAGTCTACAGAACTCATTCTGCGTTTCCGTGCTGTAGCCTGCGCACGTCGACTAAAATATATTAATTAGCTAGTTAAATTTTAAAAAAGTTTAAATGGTAAAAATTGTGCATCGAAGGAAGAGAAAATTCTCAAGAAAATAATTCGAGGAGGTTGAGACATCAAATTACAAATTCCGAAGAACCCAACGGTGTTGGGACTTATTAGAAAAAATGTCGTTGACACAAAAACTACCCACATTGTATGTGCGTGTAGTCATCGAGGTTCGATGCATACAATTAATTCTCCTTAATAGTCCGTTACTCGATAATAATATCGTCGTTGGCGATTAATCTGATGTACGGTGGAGAATCTCTAATATAATTTTAGTAAATATTAGAAAAAATGTCGTTGACACAAAAACTACCCACATTGTATGTGCGTGTAGTCATCGAGGTTCGATGCATACAATTAATTCTCCTTAATAGTCCGTTACTCGATAATAATATCGTCGTTGGCGATTAATCTGATGTACGGTGGAGAATCTCTAATATAATTTTAGTAAATATTAGAAAAAATGTCGTTGACACAAAAACTACCCACATTGTATGTGCGTGTAGTCATCGAGGTTCGATGCATACAATTAATTCTCCTATTTAGTCCGTTACTCGATAATAATATCGCCGTTGGCGATTAATCTGATGTACGGTGGAGAATCTCTAATATAATTTTAATAAATATTAGAAAAAATGTCGTTGACACAAAACTACCCACATGGTATGTGCGTGTAGTCATCGAGTTTCGATGCATATAATTAATTCTTTTGATTAGTCAGTTACCAGATAATATCGCCGTTGGCGATTAATCTGATTTGCGGTGGAGACGATCTTGCACGCCGAATCCAAGATTTGAAGTGCCCGAGCTACCTCCGTCATTATCAGCCTTTTTTTTTTTTTTGATACGATTAATGTCCCGGAAGAGGTCTAAAAACCAGCAGTTGTCGGCTGAAGATCTAAAGAATCTAAAGATAAGCCTGTTGAGGACTATCTTGTACCCGCAATTTGCAAATATTTACTTGCTCCCTTTATTAAATTTAGAAGCAAAAGCAGCATTGGCTGAAACTCTTACCAAACGAGATTCTATACATCAACAAAAAAAAAAAAAAAAAAGGGCAAATTGGAATCGCCTTGGCAGCTTTATCGCAAGCGATGGTAATCATTTTCAATGGAACTTTGAAGCAAAAACTTTTAAAACTGCTGAGTTACGCTTGTCGCGATAGCCAGAATAGGGAAACTAAAACTCATCGTAACATAATAATGAGTTCCATAAACGTATGCCTGCGTGACACGCTGACCAATACAAGTTGCGATGATTATCTATTGGGAGGAGATGTTGCTGAAACGCTGCAAATTGCAAAAAACGACGACGTCATCTCCGCAGCCATAGCTGCCGGCTCGAGCTCCACAGCAGAGCTACACGTACCCGCCACGTAGGACCTACCACGAACGGTCGTGGAACACTAGCAACCAGCGGAAATAAACCACCAGGTGCAGTGCGATGGACGTTTACGATATTTTCATCAAAAATGGGCTTAGATAACGAGTGATCCATTAATATTATCGTGAATAGCTGGTTACTAAAGACCTTTTAAATATCTGCCCGCTAAACAAAGTAGCTCTTGTGTTTACCCAAGGTCAATACATGGCCATAAAGATTATATTTTAGCGTTGGATAAACTATTAAAAATAAATGCTATATTCGTATGTTCTCATGAGCCAGGTAAATTTTATCACAATTTTTTTCTTGTGCTCAAGCTATACGGTGAAAATCGCTTCATACATAATTTAAAATCTTTGAATTAATTTACTACAAAACACTTCAAAATGGAAGATTACAGAACCGCTGATAAGTTAACAAAACAATGCTACATGTTATTTTTTCATCAATGTTGATAAGTCTTTCCGAAAGTACCTTCGATTTGAATATAACAACGTTTTATATGAATTCAAATATTAAACGTTTGACTTATGCACCGCTCTTTATATAAGTATTTACTAAAATATTAAAACCAGTCATGGAATTTTTACGTCGGGATAATTTTTTCATCCATAATATATCTAGATAATATATTTTACATTGGCAAAGATTGTGATGATTGTAATGAGAATGTTTGGATTACAAAACATATTTTAATAAATTTAGGTTTCATAATGCATACGGAAAAAAGGTTGCTTTGTTCCTAGAACACAATGTAAATTCCTTGGGTTTATTTTTGATTCAGATAAAATTATTTTAAAACTACCCACAAAAAAAAAAAAAAAAAAGTTCTTAAAATAGAAAAAATAATACACAAAGTTATTCGAGCAATTTAAAATATTGTCACCAAATAAAAATCCTACTTATGATCAGGTAGTGAATTTACCCAGATATAATAAAGATGATTTTACTTGGTGGTTAAATTATCTAGAAGAGGGCTTTTCTCCTCTTAGAACAGGCCAATACACTAAAACTATCTATCCTGACGCATCATATACTGGCTAGGGCGGGTTTTGTGATGGAAAAGAGGCAGCGGGTCATTGGAAGGAAAGCGAGTCGTCGCTACACATTAATACTCTGGAATTAAAAGCAGTTTTTTCGGACTTAAAACATTCGCATAATTATGGTAGTTACGATTGTGATATATTGTTAAGAATAGATATTACCATTACCTGTATAAATAGAATGGGTAGGTAGTGTTCAGTTTTCACATATGGATCATATTACCCGAGACCAATGGAAATAGCGTGAAATGCGTAAGATCAATATCTTTACATCTTATATTACTTCAAAAGATAATATAGAAGCTGAGAGTTTGTCACGAAAACAGTTTAATGACACTGAATGGGATCTAAGTGACTATACCTTTAATAATATAACAAATAGGTTTGGAATACTATCGGTTGATCTTTTTGCAAACAGATGCAACTTATAATGTCCTATTTATGTAACCTGGAAAAATGACCCAGATGCAAAAACTCTTCAGAAAATTGTTAGTGAAGACTTACTCGGCCTGTGCAGTGGGCTGCAATGTATCGGCATTCCAGCCTGCAATGCAGCCTAATGCACTGGGGGGCATCTCCCATGCAACCGAGCGGGTGGGCAGGTTGTGGATAGCCCACCCCCCCGGGTGCGTGCGAGCGCTTCGGGTGCTTCTGCTTGAACGCTTTCGTGCACGCGGGGGGGAACGCTGCCTTAGGCAGCCCCGAACAGGGGAGTTGTCACCACTGCAGTCAAACAGTGGTGGTGCAACCCTTTCCCCCCTTCCTGTGTTCCTCTTCTCCCTTATCTATTCTTATAAAGTATATATTATATAATCCTATCCGTACCCCCTACACTCCCCCCGACCTCTCCTGCCCAATCCCCAAAACCTACTCCCAGCACTTTTCGGTCCACAGCTTCGCTGCTTTTCTTTTAGCATAACACTTAGTTTAAGTATATAGGTTTGGATATGTATTATAATGGAACTATGTATAGTAAGTATTTTAGCATTTATATGTTGATAAGGTATATATTATATTTGAAATATATATAGAACCCCGAAACCCAAGGTGTGATGTGAACCGTGCCGAGGGGTTGCATGGCCAACGGGGTAATGTTGGTCTCTAGCGGTACCTCCACGATACCAGGCAGACTCGTGGTGTATTTTTTTTTGCCTTACCTTTCGCAAGCGGGGCTCTGCGGGGGTGGACTTTTATTTCCCTAGCTACTCGTGGGAACAGTATGGAGAGCTTAAATAGTAATAATAACGAGGAGGAGGAGTTGTCGGATCTGGTGCAATTTGCGCAGTTGGATCTGACAAAAGAGGAGGAGGCTAACCTCCTGCAGTCAGAGGCGGACACGTCCATGGACGCGGATCTGCCTGTAGACTCAAGCGTGTCTCAGCCGCAGCCTGAGCCTTGCTCACGTGTGCCCTCTCAGGGGCCTACTGAGCCCAAGGCTAGGAACAGACTTTGTGGAGCGGCAAGGACACGTCTGAAAATGCTGTTGGCTAAAGGGATTCCGAGGACGGAGGCCCTACAGCTGGCTAGGTTGAAGATGAGGGACATGCCGTCGGAGGTTCGTACGGCTGCTACAAAGCGCCCCCGAACCGAAGAGGTGTCCCCCAAGGAGCACAAGCGTAAGGCTGCTAAGCAGACTAGCACGCCTGAAGCTACCAAAGCTCGGCCAGAGACATCAGTGCCGTGCTGTGAGCCGGCTGCCCCCAGCATTAGCACGGGTGGTGGCTCATACAGCGCGGCAGCCAAGGCGTGGAGGGTGGGTGTTAAAAACGCATCCCCCATGTCTAAAGAGCAGATGGCTCTGGTGAAGAAGGCGCTGCTCTACCAGGTGACGCAGGAGCGGACGTTGACGGGCCCCATTTTGTTCGACGGTGTGGTGAACAAGGCGGGGTGGCTACTGGTCAACTGTAGAGACAGTGGCACTAGGGAATGGTTGAAGGCAGAAGTGGGTCGCATTAAACCCTGGAAGGGCGCACAGCTGTCCGTAATGGATGAGCTGCCCAAGCCCATTATTGCGTCCCTTCTCATACCGGCCGATGAGTTTTCGTCTGTGGAAACCACCTTTGCCTTATTAAAGGCCCAAAACTGTGGACTGGACACAGGAGTTTGGAAGCCTCTGCACTCCAAGGCGATTGAGCGAGGTCAACTGCTGACCTTCTCCATCGAAGAGGAAGGGCTTGAGGCTCTCAAACGAGTGGACTTCAGGCCAGAGTGTGGGTTTGGTAAGGTGAGGGTTTGGCTGAAGTCAGCTCCCGGCAAGGTCTCAGGGGCCAAGCCGGTAACAGCTAGGGCCGAGCAGGTCATGCCTCAGCCCGGTCCGGTGACTGCCAACTGTCCGCCTACGCCTAAGGCACAGGAGGGCAAAAGGCATGAACCGGCCGGGACGGTTGCAGGGCCAGTTCCACTGCCTGAACCTGTTGCTGGACCGTCGGGAGTGGCTGAAGGTTTATACCCCAAGCCCAGACAAGCCATGAGCTTTGGTCCGCGGCAGGCCAGCGGGGTGGGGGGTAGCAAAGGCTCTAAGCCGGCGGTACCTTCTTCGCCGGGGGCAAGCTGTGGACCGAGGACAACGCAAGCCGCCAAGACACCGACTGCGGAACGGGTGTCCATTCCCATACCCGCTGCCCTCCAGCCTCCACGTGGGGGGCCTACAACTCCCGATGTGAAGGTAGGAGGGATGTGGAGGGGTCTGACACCTGGAACGCCGTCCGGAGGCGGAGGAAGCCTTCCGACGACACCGAGGATGCCGCCCAGACCCCGACGAGGTAGACCATCAGGTAGACCTGGTAGGGGGAAGGGGGGTAGGTCCTACGGGACCGGAAGAAGGCCATAATCCCAATGGCGTACTCACGGAGTGGAGTGAAGGTCGTGCAAGCCAATCTCCAGCATGCCACGGCTGCCACGGCAGTGATGGAGAAGAGTTTGACATCCGATGGCTTAGACCTTGCGCTCATCCAGGAACCGTGGGTAAACGGCAGCAAAATCCTGGGCCTTAATACTACAGGTAATCTTTTGTATAATACCAACGGCGTTAGGCCCAGAGCCTGCATCTTATTTAGGAAAGGCTTTAATTTTCTGCCAGTTACAGAGCTCTGCAATGACGACATAGCAGTGGCAGTTCTAAACACAGGGGGACAAAGGACAATAGTGTGCTCAGCGTACCTCCCAGGTGACAGAACTAATCCCACAGAAGATTTGGAGCGAGTGGTGGAATACGCCAAGAAGACACGCGCCGAACTAATCGTGGGATGTGACGCAAACGCTCACCACACGTGTTGGGGGAGCACGGACACCAACAAAAGAGGTGAGTTACTGTTTGACTTTCTTATTTCTAATTGTTTATTTATTTCTAACACAGGTCACAAGCCCACCTTCGTAACCAGAAGCAGGAAGGAAGTACTAGACATCACCTTTGCGACGGAAGGCCTCAGCAGGAAAATACAAGCCTGGAGGGTCTGCGACACAATATCGATGTCTGATCACAAACACATCCAATTTACTATTGGGAGAAGCTCGGAGGTTTCCACAACAACCTACAGGAATCCAAGACGTACGAATTGGAATGCCTACAGGTCCTCACTTGGAGAGAAGCTGAAGAGTTTTCCAAAGGCAATAAAAACTGCGGAAACGTTGAACATGGCGGCGGAAATGTTGGAAGGCATTACCATGGAAGCTTACCTGGAAAACTGCCCCCAAAAAACTCAAGCGAACAGCAGTAATGTTCCATGGTGGAATAAGGAGCTTACGGCGATGAGACAGAAATCACGTAAACTCTTCAACAAGGCCAAGAACTCCCAGACCGGGCACAGCTGGGACCTATACCGAAAAGCACTAACAGAATACAACGCCGAGCTCAGAAAGGCCAAAAGGCAGTCGTGGCAGAAATTCTGTGGGGAGCTAGAATCAGCGCCCCAAGTAGCTAAAGTCCAGAGAATACTGGCAAAGGATCCCCCAAAGCAACTTGGCTTACTCAAAGACCAGAATGGTATATTTACAACCACTGAAGAGGAAACTCTAAAACTGCTGGCTCAAACTCACTTCCCCGGGTCGGTGCTAGTTAAAACGCATGCCAGTGGGTCTCAGACAGATGGTAGGAGACACCGACCACGGATAAAAGATTGGCGACAGGCTGCCATTTTGTTCACCGG
Organism: Stenoptilia bipunctidactyla; assembly: GCA_944452665.1. Classification (NCBI taxonomy): domain Eukaryota; kingdom Metazoa; phylum Arthropoda; class Insecta; order Lepidoptera; family Pterophoridae; genus Stenoptilia; species Stenoptilia bipunctidactyla. The sequence goes on along the minus strand of OX101748.1, from coordinate 6,616,041 downwards.
TGGAAAGGTGAGATGGGCCATTAACAGCTTTGAACCATACAAGAGTGGAGGGGTTGACGGAATATTCCCAGCTCTACTGCAACAGGGACTACCAATTCTCCTTCCTCACTTGATAAAACTGTACAGGGCAAGCTATGCACTGGGCAGTATACCAGAATCATGGAAAGTGGTAAAGGTCATTTTCATTCCCAAACAGGGTAAGAAAGACCAAGCACTACCCAAATCCTTTAGACCGATCAGTCTGTCGTCATTTTTGCTGAAGGCCATGGAAAAGGTTGTGGACATGTGGATCAGGGAAGAGATCCTAAGCTCGTGCCCACTGCATCCAGCGCAACATGCCTACCGTAAAGGCAGGTCCACAGAATCTGCGCTACTTGAGCTGACAGATAAATTAGAAAAGGCCGCTGACGACAAACAAATTGCCCTCTGTGCTTTCATGGACATAGAAGGAGCGTTCGACAACACGCCCATAACCTCCATTCTAAAGGGACTGGCAGAAAAGGGGGTGGACCAGACCACGAACAGATGGATAGAGGCAATGCTCAGAACCAGAAAGGCAAAATTAGAACTCAATGGTTGTAATCATGAGATTCAAACCACACGTGGATGTCCACAAGGCGGTGTGTTATCACCACTGCTTTGGACTCTCACGGTAGACCCCCTCCTTAACAGGTTAAGCCAGAAAGGCTATGAGGTCATAGGATACGCAGACGACATCACTATCATAGTTAGAGGTCCATGTCAAGAAGTCCTATCTTACCTCATTCAAGGTGCCATTAACATAACCTTAAAATGGTGTAAAGACAATGAACTGTCAATCAACGCCAACAAAACAATAATAGTACCATTCTGTAACAAAAGGAAACTGGATAAACTTAGACCGCCTTCAGTCAACGGATTGCTACTTAACTTTTCCAAGGAGGTGAAGTACCTGGGCATCACCTTTGACCAAAAACTCACTTTCAACCAACACATTGAGAATGTGATTCATAAATCCAAAACCTCATTATACTTATGCAGTCGTATGGTGGGATCAAGATGGGGTCTTAAACCCAAGATGATCATGTGGCTTTATACTGCCATCGTAAGACCAATCATCACCTATGGGTGTGTGGTATGGCAGAAAAAGACCTACCAAAAGACGGTGATTATGGAGCTTAACAAACTTCAAAGATCGGTTAACATCATGACCACTGGAGCCATGTCTACCACGCCAGGACAGGCATTGGATGCACTGTTAGATCTCCCGCCCTTACACCTGACAATTCGCAAGGAGGCGGCTGTGGGAATGCTGAGGGTGACGACGCAGCTCAAAAAGACATGGCTGTCTGCAAATCTATCCCAACTCAGGGACAGGGTTTACAGAAATCCAATACTAAGCATGCCTTCGGACAGCACAATGCCGGAGATGCTATTCACCAAATTCTACCAAGTGGAATTCCCAAGCAGAGAAGATTGGAGCAAGAGCCGGGTAGTCTGCGAGGACTACAGCCACATATGGTACACGGATGGCTCAAAGATGGACACCAAGGTTGGCTATGGAATTCACGGGGTGAGACCCAAGTATGGAGCTAGCTGCAACATGGGTCATTACCCCTCGATTTTCCAGGCTGAAATCACCGCCATTCTATCATGTGCGGAAATCAGCCTAAACAGAGGCTACAAAGGGCAAACCATATACATCTTCTCTGACAGCAAAGCTGCACTAATGGCACTTGACTCTTCAAGGGTTGACTCCAAACTGGTGAAGCAATGCCATGAAACGCTAAACAGGCTGGCAAGCCATAATAGAGTTTTTATTAAATGGGTTCCGGGCCATTCCGGTATAGACGGCAATGAAGCCGCTGATGAACTCGCGAGAGCAGGAGCAATGGGTAGCCGATATGGTCCAGAACCATTCTGCGGCATCCCGAAAAGCCTGACGCGTTTAATACTCACCACCCAGTGCCTCTCAGAAAGCAAAAGCCTCTGGGAACTTTCATTAGGCATGAGACACTCAAGGGAACTGATAGAGGGATACTCCAAGTCATACACAGAATCGGTAGTATCTCTTAACAAACCCCAACTACGCGCAGTGGCAAGATCACTAACGGGACACTGCAAACTAAACAAGCATATGTCCAACCTGGGTCTCACTGAGACAGCGCTCTGCAGATACTGCGAAAGCGCAGAGGAAACCCCTCTACACCTACTGTGCCACTGCCCCGCAGTTATGCACAAGCGCTCCGCTCACCTGGATAAGCACGAGCTGGATCCAAAAGAGATTAGGAGCATCGCCGTAAGGAAAATCTTAAATTTCCTGGACTCCATTGGAGTGTGCGGCGAGTTATAAATTGGGACTCACACAATAGATCTTTTTTAGGTCGCAGTGTGACGAGCGGACAAGACTGCTCATATAGTCCCAAAACCCCTAATAATAATAATAATAGTGAAAAGTCTGTGGGTATTGTGGTAGTACCATACTGGCCCACGCAACTATGGTTGCCATTGTTTAAAAGGTTGTGTTGTGATTGTATTTACTAAATACTAATTCGCTGAAATCTCCTTTCAGATCTGCGCTCAACCTTCATTAAACATTAACCTTGGTTGCCGCGAAATTGTTCAGAAAGCGTTAGTAAAAAGATCACTGTCTTCAAAGTCCGTTGAAATTATGTTGGCATCTTTGTTGGATAATTCTTACCGAGACAGTGTGAAGGAGGTATCAAGGCGTGGATTGAATATTGCAAAAATAATAATTTTAGTTTTACTCAAACTTCTAAACCAATAATTGTTCATTTTCTAACTGAAATTTTCGAAAAAGGTGCTAAGTACGGTACTATTAATAGCTATAGATCTGCATTATCATTAATATTAAACATAAATTCCCAATATGACAGGTTAAAAAGTTTCATGAAAGGAGTCGTTATGTGAAGACCAACCACATCAAGTATGATCTTACCTGGGATCCAGCAGTTGTATTGAGCTACTTACCTACAAAATTTCCTAATGAAGACCTTGACTTAAAGACTCTTTTCCAAGAAAACTGTTACACTAATAGCTCTTGTAACGGAACATCGTGTTCAAATTTTATCCGTGACAAAGATTAAAAATATTTTAATAACTAAAAAAGGTACTTATAAAAGGGTTTATAAAAACCTCTAAATTTAATAGTAAACAGACCTTGGTAAAGTTTCCGTTTTTTAATATTCGTCCAGAAATTTGTCCAGCAAAAACCTTACAGATGTAGGTATATAAATAAAACGAAAATTTAAGGAAACCTGATAATTTGTTTATTAGTTTTAAGAAACATATAGGTTTCCAAACTTTAAGTCACTGGGTTAAAAACACTTTAACTCTCAGTGGTATTGATGAAAATATTTTTAGTGCACATAGTACATGACATGCTGCTACATTAAGAGCTATTTATTTAGGAGTTTCTATTGACCTATCAAAAAGACTGCAGGATGGTCGGATTCTTCCTCAGTCCTTGCTAGAAATTATAACAAACTTTGTAACGAAAAATAATTTGCCTAATCATTGTTGAATTGTTTTCAATAAGTATGTTTATTTACTATTGAAGAGTTTTACCTTACTACTCTGCCAATTCATTTCACTATAACTAATCTTTAAACATCCTACATAAAGTAAACCTCAATCGCAAAGAAAGAAGCTGTGAAATATAATTGAGGATCAAACGAACTTCTAAAGTGAAGTTCGATCCTAATTATGTGAACAGCTTCTTTCGAAGCGATTTAATATAAACCCACCCGTTATTATGCTTTGAAATAAGCATAATATGAATATGTTTCAACATGGAGTAATTTCAATTTATATTTGTATTTTACCCAACCCCAATATAGTGAAATGAACAAACAGGAATAAGACAGATTGACTTTAAACAAAATGAGTTCTGTAGACTGGATGCTGACATAGGGAGCGAAACGTGACAGTTGTTAAAAAAAAAAAAAAAAAAAGAAAAGAACCCTTATCATAGACTCTAAAATCCGTGCAAAGGCTAGCAGTAGGTGGCGCTACTACATAAAGTAAACCTCAATCGCTTCGAAAGAAGCTGTTCACATAATTAGGATCGAACTTCACTTTAGAAGTTCGTTTGATCCTCAAATATTTAGTAAGAATAAAATGTTGGATATCTTGCACTAAAGTACGCCCAAATCTTATATAGGTTCGAAACAACGGATAAGTAGGTACTTATATACAGGGTGTCCCGCCTACCCTATAAAGGGTTATGTTTAATTAGCGCATCACCTCTTGCAGGCAGTCTCTCCACATCAAACCCAACAACATTTGTTCTACAACTTTTTAAAATTAAAATTTTTGCTTTCCCATACAAAAAATATTTATAGCCTCTGTTTTGAGGCGTCTATTTACTCAGAGCGTAGGTAAGATATCGCTTCAAAATAATAATAGGCACTTTTAACAAAACGTAGAGCGAGGAGCTAAATTTTTTTAATTTTAATTTATTGTGTTATTTATTTATTGAAGTGTTTGTGTGTGGATGCGCAGCGCTAGAGACCGAATTCGGTGGCGCGCGTTGGGAGAGGCCTACGTCCAGCAGTGGACTAGCGCGGGCTGAGATGATGATGATGATGATGATGATGTGTTATTTATCAAGATTTGTAAAAATAAAATAAAAAAAAAATTAACCCTGTATAAAACCTCCACGGAGGTATTCTAGTACCCGTGCCAGCGCTGCGTTACGCGTACGAACGCGCATACCGTACTTACGTGTATCAATGGAATATAATTTCTTACTATTTGGCTAAACGTCGTTTAAAAATTAAAAAAGACATCCAGTGAGTCCGTTTGTGGAATCGAGGTTGCTGTGCGGGGAATTTGTTTTAAAATTCAGTTGCTCTGTATCAAAACTAATTTACTTACGCGCGTGTAACACGTTCCACGGAGCATTGCCGACTGAATTGGCACGCGCGTTCAGAGGGCGCGCGGCCACGCCCGCCCTCACCGAACGCGCGTATCATACGCGGCGTTTGGCGCATTCCGAACGTCCGTACCTATCGAACGTGTGTATGGTACGGACGTTTCAGTTTTGTATGAAACGCGCGTTCGAACGCGTGACGCAGCGTTGGCACCCAAAAAGCAATTGTTAATACAATAATGTATTTTTAGTATAATTTTTAGGGAAAGCTTAATATAATTTGTAGTTATGTAATACAGTAGGGCTGAAATGTTCAAAAGCACGGTTGAAAAGTATAGGCCCATTAAAAAATATATATACATATACATATATAGATAGATATATTCTTCGACACAAAGGTCATCAAAATCTGTTTAAGGATCATATATTTTAAAATTTGTTTTTTAGTATGAGTCCTTAAAAATTTAGACGTTTTCCTTCAATAAGTTATAGAGGAAGTAGCTATGTATTAGGCACGTAACAGATACAGACAATATGCAAAAGTAAAATTCAAAACCCAAAAAAAAATATAAAAATTCTTCGTTGTACCAGTTTGTACTTACCAACCAACAATATGAGTTACATTTTTCAACAAAGTACTAAAATATAATACTTTTTTATGAAAAAGCATTCTTAATAAATGTAAAAACAATATAAAAAAATATGTTTCATCCACAAAAATACGAATAAAAATCAATAAGAAAAATATATAAATATAAATATTTGTACGGGGATCGAACCCGCATACTAATGAACGGGGTGGCGCGCGGCGCGCTAATACACACTCATTCGTATTCTACATCGCGCTATCAAAGTTTTTATCCTCTCTGCGTATATATAGATTTGAATGACCGCACTAATTGTACTTGCTTCGGCAGTACATATACTAAAATTGGAACGATACAGAGAAGATTAGCATGGCCCCTGCGCAAGGATGACACGCAAAATCGTGAAGCGTTCCACATTTTTTGGACCATTTCGATTGGGAATTTATTTTTAAAATTGTCATTTCTCTGTTATTTTTAAAAATAAGAATGAATAAGATTTTCTTATTCCGGTTGGTTTTTACCGATGTTGTTTTTATGTAATACACTTATGTGAAACTTAAAATGTTATTATTTATTACATTATATTTTATTTTTTTATTTTATTTTGTGTTATAATTTATCCTCTTTGTTACCTATGCTTTTTAATATAAGATATTTGATTTGCAACAATACAAGTAAAAACATTATTATTCTACTAAAATAATCAACGCAAAGGTTTGTGAGAATGTATGAGTGATGAGTAGGTTACTATAATTCCATACTATTCCATGAAACATGTTTTTTTTTTAAATAGGATATAAACATGATATAAAGGTTTAACAAATTCATTAGCGGAAATTCATTCATTACAGTGCGTGTGTACTCCATTGAGCTTATTCTGTGCTAGTACTAATAATAACTCAATGGCTTACTTAAGTTTTTAATAAAATACTGCGTCATTCGGTACCGCGCTAACTACGATACGAAGGTCTAGAGGGCGCTAGTTTCTATGAATAATTGACAAGCGATTGCAGCGCCGCAGAGCCGCGTTGGTCACTTCAAATAGTAATTTCTGCCAAATGACATTAGTGTATTTGACTAGAAAGACAAATAAGACAAAAGGTTTGTAATATCTGCAGATATTAAAAAAGACTGGGTGTTTTTATATGTACTTTATAATTTGTAGTCTATCCGTTGTCGGGTTATCTATCATATGACAGACAGACTATGCTTAATATGGGAATGTATGGATAGGTCTGGGTGAACACAATTTCTTAAATGAATTAATAATATGGGTAAGTACTTATTTATACAAGTATTTAATCAAAAAATAAATCATTTGTAATACAAATTTCAAATCATAAAAGGAATCTAATTCAGGTCTGTAGTACATGTCACATGCACCTATGTAATAAAAAAATATTAAAACAAAATATTATATTTTAAATAAAGCGACATCTGTAAGTATTAACTGCTAACTTCTTGTTTTCACAACAGCAACGTTTCGTATTGAAAGCTGTATAAAATTACTAAAGTCATGGTCCTAAAAGTTCAGTTTTTAAATATATAGATGGCGCTGTTCTAAGTATCTGAAAATTTCCATCGTTTTATTTTTATCATAGCCCAAATTCATAGATAGTTTGACTTTTTACATGAAATCTAAAAAAATTGTTGATGTAAAAAAGCAAATGTTATTTATGCTAATTTACGTGGTTCAGAATAAAGAGTCAATTCTCGTAGCTAACCACCGTATAGCGTAATAGCATACAAGCATTCCATGCACTAAATGTCCACATAATATTAATGCGTTTCTGTATTATGGTCCCGGTTGGCTCCCAAATTGCTGGACCCGGCACCAAACCACAGACTAGTAGAAACCAATATGGGCTCCGTAATGAGCAGTCGGGTACCAGCCTTATGTGGTGTGTATTCGTCGTGGATAAGAGGGGCGTGGAGACTTCTAAACTAAAAAAATACTTTTTTTCTTTAATTAGGTATTTAATTTTTTTTTAGAAAAATTAGTCGGAGTAAGTAAGTATTGCATTCATTCGAATCTCTTTTTTGCTATTTTAAAGCTTTAGATTTAAAAGAGCTGGAATATAATATCAGCAGACTTTATATGACAGCTAAGCGACTCACGAAGATGACAGTGTAATATTTTATAGCCAAACTGTGGCGCTGGTTTTTATATGATTATTACTCTCTTTTTATTAGTGTATTCCGTAAATTCAGTATGTAAAGTGAGTACTATTTACTAAATTTAAATAAACTGCTCTAAAAAAATAAAACAAGCATTACTTAGTTTCGGGGACATGTACCTAGTTGGTGTGATTGTCTGGGGATTATCATTAAACAAATAACATGGTTATGGTCGCTCGTGACCACGGGGTCTGCAAAGACACCGAAACGTCGAGTTAAAATGTAAAATATAAATTATACGCGATTAATCCGGTTAAAAAGTAGTTTTATTTAAATTATGAATCGTGAAAACTTAAGACAATACTAACATGGTTATTTTAGTACTTTAATAGAATGACTTAATATTAATGGTGAAAACTGAAGACAGATGAGTTCTTACAAAACAAAATAAGTTTTGTACAGCTTAAGCGCATATATAAAAGTGCTTTTACGTTTTTTACATATTTTTACCTCGTTATTTCCGTTTAAGCGACTCCATACCACTCCTGTTCCATAGACAGGGGGCGAGTACGTTGACCCTTGATATCGATGGATTCCTATAACTGTTAAGACATCCTTCTATGACTAATCTATGAATCTCCAAGGTTCACGACGAGAATCGAACGGGACCCCTTAAGCAGTCGTTCCCGAAATTCATATGTAGGTAATGTTTATGTAGTAATAAAATAATAATAAAATCCCAAAGACAATCAAACCAACTACTTGACCTCAAAGTAAGCATAGCTTGTGTTATGGGATACCATGTCGCGAACTAGGTGGAAACCTAGAATATAAATACATAAATAGATAAACACCCAGACTCTGAACAATTTTTTTTCTTGTTTCGTGCTTCAATCGAACCCGCAACCACTGGCGTCTGAGGCAGACAGGTTTGCCCCATCGCCACAGTGGTTGTCAAAGGTCGTCGTAGTGTTGTAAGTTAGCTAATGGAGTTTCGAGAAAAAAAAAGAGTTTTTTTTCCAAATTTAGAAAAGACGTTTTTGTAGGATCGTAGGGCTGAATTAAAATAGCCCTACCGCGCCCCTGTATATAAAGGGTGACTGGTGACAAATTTGAGTGACTGAAGGAGAGCACTCTGTACTCGATTCTGATAATTATATACCTAATTTTTCACTAGAATTTCCTTATAAATAAATACTATTGTCTTAAGTTTTCGCGATTCATACTATTAAATACAACACTTTTTTAACCGGATTTATCGCGTATTTTAACTTTTAACATTTTAAATTTTAACTCGACGTTTCGGTGTCCTTGCAGACCCCGTGGTCACGAGCGATTACAAAAAGTGTTTTATTCAAATTATCACGTCCTTGAATTTCAAAGGTAAGAGGTTATCGCAATTTTATGAAGAGCCAGTTTCTGCTTAAGCTCGTGTGTTGTACCTGCTCTTCGACCTCATCTTCTCTATGAGATGGATGTCAATCTTGGGTTTGGTTATCAATAAAAAAAAGTTTAAAAACTAAAACCCGACTACTCAAACACGCTCTAAAAAGTAGGAAACAAGTAATAGTCTGCGCTGAAATATTTATGTAGGTATTTTCATATGTCATACTGATAGAGATATGATTACAGGATAGCCGTCGTGGTCGTAGAACACTTTGATTTTATTTTAGTAAGTATTATTTTGCTTTCATTTGATTATCACTATTCATCATCATCATGATCACAACATGATTTGTAATGAGCCCACTGCAGGGCATGAGTCTCTCCCCTGGGTGACAAGGAGGCATAGGCCATAATCCACCAAGCTGGCCCAGTGCTGGGTGGTGGATGCCAGAATTTTCACTAAACCGCACGAAACATTAACCATGGCAACACGACGAATTTAATTTGATACCCCACACGAAACCATCGAGATTTTTTTTAGTTCTTTACTTTAAATCCCCAAGAGGGCGCTGTAGTCAATTTAACATGACGTCATGTAGCCTATAACTAGCGGAAAACAAAGACGCTTCCAAGGACACCTCATTTGTCTTATTATGGTAACTAGTAGTCGGATAAAAAAATCGTTTTCGAAACTGGCCTGGCTTAGGACAGACCCTTATAGCAAGTTTTTTATGTATTGTAAGAATAGGACGTTAGTCTTCTATGCCACCTGATGGAAAGTGCGCATGAAGACTATGGTGTTACACGTCCATTCACGAGAAACCTATTCACTCGACACTTAAAAGTTCCAGCACTGTAGTGGTCAGGAGAAACAGACGTAGGCAGATTGTTCCACACCTTGGCAATCCGTACCAAAAAGGAACTATCGAAGCGTTTTGTTCGACTTCTTGGTAAATCCACTATATATAGGGATGGAAGTTCTGTCTACATCTGGTAGTCCGGTGGTAAAAAGGAGTGGGTTCAATTTGGTCAAAAAGAGCACTCGCACACTCACCAAAATGTACCCGATAAAATACTGTCAAACAAGCAACCTTACGACGATGCTCCAGCGTCTGCAATTTTTTATTTGTAAGGTTGTTGTTATTTATGAGTTTACGGGCTCTTCGGTCAACAGAGTCTAGCGCTTCGAGCTGGTATTTGGCAGAACCATCCCAAAGGTGACTACAGTACTCCATGCACGACCTCACTTGGGCTGTGTATAAGTTGAGCAGCCGATTCTCGTGAGAGTGTGGAACAGCTATTAGAAACTCCACAAGGAAGGTGCGGTCGATGATGGAAACCCACGGACTTAGGAAGTAGGTAACTGACTCATTATAAAAATATCCGGCGCGGTGGAACTTGTGGTAGAGTTTGTACGAACCCCTAAGAAGCTGTGCTACTAAATAGGGGTCAGTCGGATAAGCTTCTTTTTAAGATTTCTATCGCTATTTTTAGCCTACTCTACGTGGCTAAAAAAAGCTTTATTTTATAAAGTATGGATAGGACGTTTGTCTTCTATGACACCTGATGTTAAGTGAACATGAAGACTAAGGTGGTACACGTCCATCCACGAGAAACCTATTCACTCGACGCTTAAAAGTACTAGGACTATACTGGTTAGGGAAGATAGACGCAGACAGTTCATTCCAAACCTTGGCGATCAAACAGGAACTGTCAAAGCGCTTAGTTCGACTGTTCGGAATATCTACCACATACGGATGGAAGTTCTGTCTGCGTCTGGTAGTCCGGTGGTAAAAGGATGAGGGTTCAATTTGCTCAAACAGAGCACTCGCGCACTCACCAAAATGTATCCTGTAGTACACGGTTATAAATGCATAAATAGATAAACACCCAGACACGGAACTTTCTTTTTCTTGTTACGTGTGGGAATTGAACCGGCAACCACTGGCGTCTGAGGCAGACAGGTTTACCCACGGAGGAAATATATAGAGGAGCTGCCCTATCCTGTTTTTTCTAGGGACTCAAGTGAAGCTTACGCGCGGGGTGCGGGAGGGGTAAGCGGTGGGTTATGGCCAATCATAGCCAAACAGGCGATGGCATTAGTCACCTAGTAGCGAGTAGTAAAAACCGGTTGAAACATAAGGTTAAAATATTCACATGATCATCAAAAAAGTTCAGCTATACTTTACTAGGTGGCTCTAGTTTTTTAACGAAATTTCATACGTTCCAAATCTGTCAGAAAAAACCGCGAAATAAAAGTATTTCTACTTGACGGCAGATAACGCAACCTTTTTTCGCGGCATAAAAATCACCTAGGCAACAAATAACAATCTGAAATTTTGGACACAAATAATTGGAAAATAAACAATTTGTAAAAAATAATTATGAATGAAAGTATCTTCGTGTTAAGTTAATTTTATTTGGATTGTCAATGTAATTCCTTTATAAAAGTATAGAAAACTAAATTTTACATCGAGAAACAAATGGAGGATTTAATTTTTTTTAATATCTACGCGTGTACATACTTCACAGAAGTCACCGACGAACTGACGCCAGAGCCTCTAGCGAGGAATAGCTTGCACTAAAGGCTGTGACGTCAGGACAACCCAAATTGAAGCTGTGCAACTTTGCTTACAGCAGCTCTACTATGTATCTGCTTTGTGGGTTTACCCCATCGCCGAAGTGGTCGTCAAAGGTCGTCGTGGTGTTGTAAGATAGCTAATGGAGTTTTAAGAAAAATATTTATTTTTTTTAAATTTAGAAAAGACGTACGCAATGTTTTCGTTTGTAGCCAGTTTTGTAGGATCGAAGGGCTGAATTAAAATAAACCTACCGCGCTCCTGGATATACCTACAGCGTGACTGGTGACAAATTTGAGATACTGAAGGAGAGCACACTGTACTCGATTCTGATAATTATGTACTTAATTTTTCACTAGAATTTCCTTGTAAATTAATACTACTAGGTATGTTAGTATTTACTTTGCATACAACTGAGTCGCGAGAGTGTGGAACAGCCATTAGAAACTCCACAAGGAAGGTGTGGTCGAAGATGGAAACCCACGGGCTTAGGAAGTACGAACTGGCTCATTAAAAAAAATATTCGGCGCGGTGTAACTTGTGGTAGAGTTTGTACGAACCCATAAGATGTTGTGCCACTAAACAGGGGTCAGTCGGATAAGGTTCCTTTTAAGATAGCCTACTCTACGTGGCTAAAAAAATCTGTAGCTCTTTTTACAATTCCTGGTTTTAAAAACATCCTATACAAGTCAAAACATTCTTTATTTCGTAGGTTATAAGTGTATCTACTTGATAACATACACATGACATATTAATTGCATTATTTATTTTATTAATGCTGAGAGGAAATGCTAAGAATCTTAGTAGCAATCATCTTTTCGATACAGCAGTGCAGCGATCACAGAACTTTATCGAATCGTATATTAACGAATGTTTACGAATGCTCGTATAGTATGGAGTCGGTTGCAAGTTTTGAGTAACATTGTAATTTTTTGTTTTACAGATATTTATGAGTACAACATGTTTACAAACATTCAAAATTAACAAGGCACACATTTATTTAAGCTGGCCGTGCGGCAATGGATAGATTTAATTTTTTTCTTAAAAACCGTCTCCATACTATACGAACATTCGTTAACAAACGATTCGATAAAGTTCTGTGATCGCACCGCACTGCAGTTTATTGTATTCATCACAGACATACATCTTTATAGATAACGTAAGTGTCACGATTTGTATTGAAACCAAGCGTGCTGACTTTTTAACACCTACTGTGACGTCAGAGCTGATATTAGTGATGGGAAATACAAACCGATTCATAGACACCGATGCCGCCGACGAAATCGATTATTAAGAATGATATCGATACTGTGATATCGATTTTCTGACAGAAATACATAGGCGCGGACTGAAACTAGCGAAGACCAACCCTGACGTTTGGTCGAGGTTCGGACACGTGAAGTACATGCATTTGCGTTATCTATGTCTGTGGTATCAGAGACTAGAGTCTCTGGTGGTATTCAGATATTTCAAAAAGCCCTTTTTATATTTTTTGTTTTACTGTAATCTTGAATATTGTTGGTCACTCGCATTACTCGTATTTAACAACTTATACAACACTTGCGGCAATTCTAAACTGTCCCTTTCGTTCGAGCACATGAGCGAAAACAGAATCCAAGCAACTGCAAGAGTCTGCTGATACAGGCACCTTGTGCTTAAAAGAAGGCTCTTATCAATAATTATTGTACAATGTATTTTCTTACAAAATATATGCTTATTATTATTATGAATAATAGTAATAATAAACGGTTTGACCCCAGCCACACCGGTCAGACACCTTGAAAGGCTGGGATCTGGCGGTGGTTCGCTTCCAGCACGCATGCAGAAAGCGGTATTGCTCGATACTGCCCGAATCGTTCGCCGGTTTCTTTCTCTCTTGCCCTGATACCCGACCGACTGGTCCGATTGACGGGTCTTTTCCGCCGAAAAGCGTGTAGTTGTAAATATGCAGAATAATAATAATAAGAAATCTTTATTTGTTTACATACAGACAGTTACATATAAATATAATATACTTAGTTACATTATATTATACATAGTTACAGACAAAATAAAATCAAACAAGAATAATTACATAATACTTACGTAGTAAACAAAACGGCTAAGGATCAGCTAAATGTCATTGAAGGATTCAATCCAACAACAACGCTGATAATTCTGCCTTCGCCTGCAGGAGGATACTTCCACAAAGCTATAATGGTACAGCGAACAAAGGAAAACATTAATTAAAACAAATCAAAAACCACGAAACTATAGCAACATTTAACAATAGTATATTATGTAACAAGTGAGCGAAGTTGCTAATTACAGTCGAGGCTGTGATTTGAGCCCGAGCCGCAGGCGAGGGCTTAATAATGAGCCGAGACTGTAATTAGCAACGCTCACGAGTTACATTCGACGTTTTTCAACACACTTGTGAGTAAAAGACAGACATACGTGGTCATAAAATAACAAACACACTTGATAACAAAGCTGTGAATTGTGATTGAAAAATGGCGCCGAACCTCGCGCAAGCGCGTAGGTTTTTTTTTCCGTCAAATGTGTTAATGTCTGTATAGCATATACAGCCTATTTTAAGTGAAAATGTTTAATTTGGAGTGGTAAATGCAAATATTTTAATATTTTATGACAAATGATTGTAAATTGTGAATAATTTGTTTAATATACAAATTTATTTTACTAATATAAGGCGCAAACATTTAAAAATGTATATGGATTTGAAGTGTATAAAACCTCTTTGTTGTTTCTGAAAATATTTAGTGTATAACCCGGACCAATAAAATATGCTCTGTTTTCTCGCATGTTATTTGCACAAAGGTACAATTCAACTTTGTAGGATTCATTATATTATGCACTAGGGTATAATATATTATGCACGCGTGACTTAGAGCCCAGTTTATAGTTCTAAATTCAATAGAATAATGCTCACTTTACGAGCAAGTGTGTTGAAAAAATAATTATGAAACTAGGATAAGAATATCACACAGAATAAGGTTACAAATTACAAAAAAAAACACAATGATAGTTGCGCGGAGCACAAAACTGCCGTCTTACGCGAAAGACGGCAGTTTTGTGTTCTGGTATCAACAGCTGGTTAACGCAGGATCTAACACCGTATGGACTTTTAAAAGTCTTCCAAGACAACTTCTCGTATAAATAATTTATGTTTAATTATGCCAAATTACATGGAGATATATAGAAAATTCTGGCGACTTTTCATGCTTAAAATATTACTGACAAAATGTCTGGGAGGACATCATCATCGATGAGCCCTTGTAGGGCTGTGACTCTTCCCGAGTGACGAGAAATTTTAGGTCACAAGTCGCCAAACTAGGCCACTACTTGTTCATGCCCAACGACCACTACTCAGCCCCCCGCGTCTCATTGCCGACCACCAAGCCATCCGAGTGCTGGTTCCTAATTCAAAACCTCTCAATCCCTTTTCGATCTAAGTTTTTAAACATCCCTTTACCCACAGTCAACACGGTATACCATCAGACATACGTCATACAACAAACGGACACATTTGTTCAAAAAGTCCCAATGAGTCAGTATTAGTAACGGAAAGGTGCTGTTTAGGTATTCGGCACATCGCTTCCCTTGCACGTGACGCCTTGTATCCTGCCACACACAGAGCTTAGGATATAACTTAATGAAAATAATATTTACTTTAAATCTTAAAGATAATTTTGAGGTTGTAAGAGATTTTTTTTCATCTCTCTCACTAGATTTACCATCTTGTTGAAGTTCAAAGCTGGTTAGTAAGTATCCTGTCACATACAGAACTTAGTTCATACATAACTTCTCGCCTGTATCCCTTACGGAGTAGGCAGAACACCAAAGGTTATAAAAGTATAAAAGTCACACCGGCTTTTTTTTGTCTCTTGGTCTACTGTAATATCTTATTCAATAACTATCAACACCTTGTTAAAGCCGAAGTACAAAATTGTGACGTCATTAAGCGGCCATTCGATGGTCCTATGATGAATAAAAATTTTCATTTCATTTTCATTTCATCTGATGTCACGCACGTATGACAAATTTGAAGGCATCATAATGATGAAGAAAGACTATTGCAGTGACAGGGGTCAGCCTATCGTCTACAAAAACGTTAATACAACCATTACTTTTACGAGTACAGTGTGCCGGGGAAGAAAAGCAGGTACATTCTATGTTTTTCTTTCGCTCTCAGTCCAGCATGGACTGCTTACATTCTTGTGCCTACATTTGTTAAAATAAATATACTTACCTGTGCATTTGTTGAATACGAAATACAAGTACCTACCTATCTACGATTGATACTAAATCTAGAAAAAATAGATTCTACCTAAGTTTCCCCTAACTTCCGCATAGGTACTCTTGTGGTTTCCCTCAAATCACCATTAAAGTAACAACCCAGGAACAGTTTCTACAAGGTAGGCCCCTACCTATGTGTTACAAAAAAGTAGCTTAACCGCAAAAAGGGAATCTATCAAAAACCACTTGCATCTTGCAATGAGGAAGTTTCGAAATAGAAATATTTACATGGACTAGGTTTAACTAAGTATATTAAGTAGTAACAAACATTGGCTTATAAGCCAAAGGTCCTATTCTCTGGCAAATAATCCAATGCAGTAAACTGATAGATCGAAATGTCAAATAGAAAAATAATGATACCAGTTAAAAACTTCGGAGTGTTAGTGCTGAATGAGAATGATTGAAAACGAACGAGTATTTGACATTCGTTTTGCATAAAATTTTAAAGAAATTTATAAATAATTGAATTTGAGGTGTGTAATACCTATATATTTAAAGTAGGTAACTATAATGAAAATAATTAATTACCTACTAAACATACCTTGTGCTTTAAAACGGTCACAGTACAAGTAAAATCGACTTTATAACTTCTTGCTTTTTAAATTCGTTTTGTCGTTAAAAATGAAATTTCAAGGATAGTTGCCCTTCGCTAACAGCACCATAAGAAAAGAAAAATCTTGTGAGCCAATTTTTTTTTTCCATACATGTTCCAATGTCTCTTTAAAGTCAGACTTAAAGGCTTCAAAATCAGTATTTGTAAGCAACTGTTGAGTTTCTTAAATAACTGAAAAAACGTGATAAATAAAAATAACCCGACCAGGACTCGAACCTGGGACCCCTCGTTTGCCGGACGAGTACTCTTCCACTGAGCTACCGGGGCCTGGCGGTACGCCTCGAAATCACTAAGCACACTTTTGTTTTTACTTTATATTATTTTTAAACATATTATTTATATATTTTATAATTAGTACGTTATAATATTATTGAATACTGCAATGCTTCACTTTAACTAGGATTCACAATTTCTGAAAAGAATTTGGTCTCGGGTGGTCTTAGCTGCAAAGCTATACCATTAGATGGATCTACGTTAGCAATATTCAGTTATTTAAGAATAATTGAGCATTTTAAATGCAAAAACTTCAAAATATTATAAACTGTTGAGTTTCCCCTAATTTGACATTAGAGTGACCAATAAGGAGAGTCTAATGCCGAATTTCGCTCAATATTAGCTCAAAGTGAGCTCTTATGATTAATTATCTCCTATATTCCAGCAGACTACAAACTATTTGTATGCGAAATTTCATAATATCTTTTCCAGGCGCGGTCGCAGACTAAAATTTTGGGGGGGTCACATCTGAATTTTGGCGACAACAATTATTTTTGATCAGAATTATCTTTTTTGGCTACTTTTCGTATAAGATATTCATCTTTTCATGATTTTGGGGTCATGTCATGTCCCCTGTTACTATTGGGACCGCGCCTGATCTTTTCTTAATGGCCATTGTCACTGCTTAATGTGCGTCCCGGGTGCTGTATACTTGTATACAGTAGTCGTTAGGGTTTGTCCGAAGCCATTTTGGCGCCCTGAAAATTCTGACATCCACCAACCAGTATTGGGACAGCTCGTCACCCAGGGGAGAGACTCATAGCCCAGCAGTGGGCTCATTATAAAGAGTTGTGATGATGATGAAGTAAAGCTGGGCTTGCCTATAAAAATAGACAATTATACAAATGTGTAAGCCATCTTCCCTACAAAGTCAGGTAAAATAAACAATACCAACCAACCAACAACTAATCTACATAAAGGCATGTTATCACTTCAAGCAGGCAAGCTAAGCACTTTTACAAATAGGTTACCCCAAGTTACTTGCTAAGTATGACAAAAGCGACTTAGATAAAACTCGGGAAATGTCACGGAGTTTGCATATTTTTCAAGTTGGTACACATTAAGTAACTTTAAGTTTTGTTAAGTTGGTAGTGACGTAAGAAACGTGGAGATATGGCAGTTTTTAATTTTTCGTTGTATATTTGAATTAGTTTTTTGTAAAATAATAAAGAAAAACCAGACAAACACGCCAACTACATGGCCCTTAAGTAAGCATAGCTTGCATTATGGGATACTTCGGAGTATCCATAATGCAAGCTATGCTTGGAGAAATCGCGCTTCGGCGATAAGGCCGCCCTTTGTATGTTAATTGTGATTGTTATTTTAATTTAATCTGTGTAACTATTTTGGTGTACAATAAAGAGTTTTATTATTATTATTATTACTCTGTAGCGAACTAGGGGGGAATCTAGAATATTAAAACATATATGTATATGTATAGAAACACCCAGACACGGAACATTTTTTTTCTTCCGTGCGGGAATCGAACCGGCGACCTCTCGATTCGCGCAGTATCCATAGATGAATATAAGTACTAAAGTATAGATGACCGTCTCGCGGTTTATGCACTTTAGCGCCACACAGTATCCACTCTAGGAACCTTTTTGAACAAAACAAAAAACAACCACTTTCAAATTTTCAGAAATTCGTAGTACCAGTTATTACTATTGTGCAAACTGCGCAATACTAATAAGTTGAAATTGTATCGTGTATGTAAGTATTTGTATGGAAGACAAACTAGCATGGCAGTATCGTGCATGCCACTGTACCACGGAGACTCTCATTAGCATTATCAATCACTAATGAATGATTAACAATTAATTATTGAAAAAACATATTTCAGATGTCAAAAAATATATCTACTAGTTGCGAACCACGCAAGTGTCACGATTCGTATTGAAACCAAGCGTGCCGACTTTTCAACACCTTTTGTGACGTCACAGCTGATATTATTTGCTGGGTAATACCATATTCTTCACTAGGCAGCAACCCTAACAGCGTAAGAAAAGATAAGAGGCATGCGATAGAAAGAGACAAAACTTCTAGGTATATAAATTTGCAGGTACGTAATGCTGTGCGAGCTGAATTCCACCGTATCGCGTCGTAGCAAGACTCGAATTTATTTAGATCTTCTTGCGGAGTAATTCTTCTGTACCAACGGTACTATTACTTATTCTGTGGTAATACAAACCGATTCAAAGACACCGATGCCGCCCATTGAAATCAATTAAGAACGATATCGATATTGTTTTCTTTCGCTCTCTTCCATGCTGGACTGGGAGCGAAAGAAAAATAGAATGTGCCAGCTGCTTCTCTTCCCGGGCAAACTGTAAAAGTCAGTTAAGGGACGGAGGTTTTTTTGGCGTTTTTGCGGGTGACAGGCTGACCCCCTGTCACTGCTATAGTATCTCTCCATCATAATAATACCTCCAAATTTGTCAAACGTGACATGAGATGGTTTTTATAGCCTCTGGTGTTCTGCCTACCCCATTAGGGATACAGGCGTGAAGTTATGTATGTATGTATCGATATTGTGAAATCGATTTTCTAACAGACACACTACGCGGGGACTGAATCTAGCGGCGACCAACCTTGACGCTTGGTCTGGGTTGGGACACGCGAAGTACATGCACTTGCGTTGTCTATGTAGATGTATGTCTGTGTTGGGAACTGTATGTTCCTCGTGCGATTAAGGGGCGTGTCGCAAGAAAGGTCTAATTAACAACCTAATCAACGTCAAGAATAAAAAGATGAAACTTGACGAGAACTCACACCTTTAGTATCTTATTGTTAAACTTGGTTTAATTTTATTTTCTACCTTCTTCGGTTAGAATTTTAATTGGTTTATGAGTAAAATCCTTTGGTGAGATGGTCTGGATATTTAATTTATTAATATTTTAAAGTTTTTGCATTTAAAATGCTTAATTACTCATAAATAAATGAAAAAATGTGTTAAATAAAAATCACCGACTGGGACCTTTCGTTTTCCGGACGAGTGCTCTCCCACTGAGCTGCCGGGGCCTGGTGGTACGCCTCGAAATTACTTAACACATTTTTGTTTTAACATTATATTGCTAACGTAGCTCCGTCTAATAGTATAGCTTTGCAGCTAAACCACCCGAGACCAATTTCTTTACAGAAATTAAGAATCTCAGTTAAAGTGAAGCATTGCAATGTTTAATAATAATAAAATAATAAATATTTCTGACACTCACACAACATTGTCTAGCCCAAATTAAGTTTCTTAAAGAACTTGTGTTATGGATACAAGATAACTGATATACCTACTTAAGAAATATATAAACATACATATTTAATAAATACATATTTTTATTAGAATAAACTTAAATAAACATATAAACATCCATGACTTGACGCCTAATATCTGTGTTCATCACACCGATATCCGCCGCCGCCGGGATTCGAACCCAGGACCTCTGGCATAGAAGCAGGCGCGTTCCCGGGGGGGTCATAGGGGACATGACCCACTCCAAAATCATGAAAAGAAGAAGAAAAGATACTTGTGTTAAAAATTTCGTTGTGACCCCCCTAAAATTTCAACCTGCGACCGCGCCTGCATAGAAGGCAATGTATATTACCACTACACTAGCCGGTCGTCAGTGGATAGTTCCATACTAAAGCCGGCGTTGCAGTAAAAACGCCCAACGCCCCGCGAAACGCTCCGCCTGTCCTTAAATGTGCTGTAAGGCTACCGTTTTTAACTATAGAAGTACGGAACCCTGGAAACTGATTATACCACGAACAATAGGACCTAATACCTCAATTCAGGTATAACACCTTATTTAGGCATCCTAGGAATTCTTTTATGTTTTAAGGTCAAACCTCAAAAAAGGTTGAATTGCTAACGTATTATTGGACGCCCAAAAACATTAGCGCAGACATCCATCTTTATATAAAAAAAGCGATTTCTAAATTAAGGCCCTAAAAAATTTGACAGACTTATTATAGGATTTCAGTTTTATAAAGCTCGGTTTACATTTTGTTCTTTATGAAATAATCTGCTTATTATTGAGGATGATGGGTTGTTTAAGCGTTTTATTTAATGAATGTTGAAATTTGACTATTTTTGGTTTTAATAAGCTTTGCTACGCGAACCCTTCTTTGACTAATAAATCATGTAAACCAGTCTTTATATTTTAAGGGGCCCGAAATCTTTATCATGTTATTTTTAGATATCTACTTAATAAGGTTATTTTTTAAATATACCTACTCACTTCATCGTTTTAATAGGTATTTTTTACATATTCTTTTTTATTTTAAGTACCTATATGATTTTAGGGTACGACATTTATAATATATAAAAATCTAGGAATATTAACCCAAAACAATCAAAAACTCCGACTTAAACTTTAAAAATCTGATAAAATGCATTTCTAAATTTAAACGCAACCCCACCGCCACAACCGACCAACTTTGAACTTTGAAATTCGCAGTCCGTAATCGCTAAAACTTTTAGTAATATTTTGCGTCAGCCGCATAGATAATTACTGTATTCCGTGCCAAAGCGTGGTTGTAGTGTAAACTTAGATGGTATTTAGTCTAAAAATACAGTCTTTTGTTGAAAATGACAATGTTGGGAACCTTGATGTAGGTTTGAATCGTTATTGTGGAGCAATTTCCTTATAATTTCTATTTTATTCTACTTATATTTAGAGACTAATTTTGTTAGAGGGTTTGAGTCCTAGGCAATACAGTTTGGAAACCGTACAAACTTTCCACTGAATTTGGTTTGGCGGCGCCTCTCTCCATCATTATAATACCTAATTTGTCAAACGTGACATCAGATGGTCTTATAACCTCTTGTGTTCTGCCTACCCCATAAGGGATGCAGGCGTGAAGTTATGTATGTTTGTATGTATGGTTTTGCGGCGCTGACTGGCGTTGGATTTATGTATTGGTATACCAGATTAGTCATTGTGGCGCCGTGGTTACAGTGCTTTTGATACGACATCGCAGGTTAACCAATGTTCGTCGCGATCGTTATTAGGATGGGTGACCGCCGACCATTACTTTCTCACGGCGACTTCCGTGCTTCGTAGGGCACGTTAAGCAGTCGGTCCCAGGTAATAATAATAAAAATAAATAAAATAATATTTATTTACCAGAAAATAGATACAAAAACAGACAAAAATACAAAACAGACAAGGTTTTATTTTTTTATTTTTATTAAGTATGGATGGGACGTTTGACTTCCATGACACCTGATGTTAAGTGAACATGAAGACTAAGGTGGTACACGTCCATCCACGAGAAACCTATTCACTCGACGCTTAAAAGTACTAGAACTATACTGGTCAGGGAAAATAGACGCAGTCAGTTAAATCAAGTTAAATCAAGGTTTACGGACTTATTCTAAAAGAGCTTTAAAAATAATAATAAGTGTTATGTTCTCTTATAAATCTACTACAGTAAAGTTTACCTACATTGAAATATACAAAAGAGACAACACCATTACTATGCGATAAATTTTTTTTCCCTTTATTAAGAGGGTAGTTTTCTTCTTATATTACTGGCAGTCCACAGGTGCTGTATACTTGTATACAGTAGTCGTTAGGGTTTGTCAGAAGGCATTTCGGCACCCTGAAAATTCTGACATCCACCACCCAGCACTGGGCCAGCTTGGTGGATTACGAATTAAAACTCCTCGTCGCCCATCATCATCAACACGAAGTTGTGATGATGATGATGAGGTATACAAGAATATCAGTTCTGCAGTGTATTATTCGCATCACAAGCTTTCGGACTAAGGTGTCAGTTTTGATATTATAATAATAAATAAATAAATAATAATAAATATTTCTGACACTCACACTACATTATCTAGCCCAAATTAAGTTTCTTAAAGAACTTGTGTTATGGATACTAGATAATACTCAAGAAATATATAAACATACATATTGAATAAATACATATTATTATTAGAATAAACTTAATTAATAAACATCCATGACAACTAATATCTGTGTTCATCACACAAATATCCGCCGCCTCCGGGCTTCGAACCCAGGGCCTCTGGCATAGAAGGCAATGTATGTTAGCACTACACCAGCCGGTCGTCA
The DNA here is from genome assembly GCA_944452665.1 of Stenoptilia bipunctidactyla. Classification (NCBI taxonomy): domain Eukaryota; kingdom Metazoa; phylum Arthropoda; class Insecta; order Lepidoptera; family Pterophoridae; genus Stenoptilia; species Stenoptilia bipunctidactyla. Next base: position 6,593,236 of record OX101748.1, on the reverse strand, counting down.
AGGTATTATAATTTATTATTTTTGACACATATGTCCAGGTCCAGCTGTGAACGCCTCTCGGCTGATGAAGATTTGATTGGTGGCACCTAATTATAACATTATAGCTTGGCAAAATAAAGAAACAGGTCAAATGGGGAATCCAAAAAAAAGGTTCTCTATCATGAAGATCAACTCTGAAATATACTGATTTTGACAATGTTTTCTATAAGACATATTATTTTTCAACACACTTGCTCGTAAAGTGAGCGTTATTCTATTGAATTTAGAACTATAAACTGGGCTATAAGTCACGCGTGCATAATATATTATACCCTAGTGCATAATATAATGAATCCTACAAAGTTGAATTGTACCTTTGTGCAAATTAAATGCGAGTAAACAGAGCATATTTTATTGATCCGGGTTATACATTAAATTTTTTCAGAAACAACAAAGAGGTTTTATACCACTTCAAATCCATATACATTTTTAAATGTTTACGCCTTATATTAGTTAAACAAAATTGTATATCAAACAAATTATTCACAATTTACAATAATTTGTTACAAAATATTAAAATATTTGGATTTACCACTCCAAATTAAATATTTTCATGTAAAATAGGCTGTATATGCTATACAGCCATTGACACATTTGGCGGAAAAAAAAACCTACGCGCATGCGCGAAGTTCGGTGCCATTTTTCAATCACAATTCACAGCTTTGTTATCAAGTGTGTTTGTTATTTATGTCACGACGTTTTTCAACACAAGTGTGTTGAAAAACGTCGTATATACTATTAAAACAGTTATTTAATATTAGCAAGAGCTAGCATGAATTCTAGCCAATCATCAATCACTTGATGTAATAAAGCCATTTATTTCTAAAACTACACCTTTTCAAAACATGACATCACAAAGTAATCTAACTTAGTTAAAACCACCATTAAATTATGCGAAAAATCGCATCATAATATTAATAAAATGAAGGTATAACGACAACAATTTTAATCTAAAGCAAACAACAATTATTCAAAATTCGTGAAACACTATCGCGTGACAAACAAGGGGGCGCCACTGAGCTCACAGAGTCAGGGATGGTCTCCAAGGTTAAGGCCATAATTGGAGGAAATGAGTAATATTAATCAAGGTTTCAGTAATTATAGTTTTAACGTAATTTCGGGAGAATTAAGGATGGCAACACATTTTTTTTTTAAATTTCAACAGATTAAGGAGAAGTTTCTCTATTCGTCGGGTTTTTTTTAATTTATTTATTGTTGGTTATAGGTTATGCGATTTTTTCATAAATTCATGAATTCATTTTTCTGATTCTTATTTCATTTGGTGGAAGATACTTCAGAGGTACGAGTGTACGAGTAGTACTCATATAAAGCTTAGGAAAATTAATATGGGCATTTTTGAAATATTAGCAGTCTTCGTAAAAAAAACAATAAAAACAAAAAAAATATACAGAAATATATGACTTTTGATAGTCGACTCCCTTCATCCAAAGTTTTTGATTGTTTAAGTCGGATTTTTAATGGTTTCGCAAACAAAGCTTTGTTAACGACTCCCTAAAATGCTAATGGAAAATTATAAAGTGATTTACACATAGAATGTTTATCGTTGGTGGGTCATTAATGGTTTCTGAAGCGTTTACTTATTTCCACCTTTGCCGAATAGTTTATCTGTGTTTCAAGTTAAAAAGCTGGTTGAATAGATTATAATCTAATTATTGTCCGTTCATCGTAAGATGTCCCCTGCCGTTATGTTGGCACTATTGCTTGTCAAGCTGTTTTCGTTATCTGGGATAGTGAATTAATCCTTTTTATTTATTACTTGCCAAAAGGGCAAACGATAACTGGATCCTATTATGCAAACTTAATCCCGAAATTACGTGAAGCGATTAAAGAAAAACGTCGTGGGAAATTGTCATTGGGCGTGTTGTTTCTCCAGGATAACGCTCCACCTCATCGTTTGGAAGTTGCGCTCGCCGCAATCCGCAATGCTGGCTTCGAAGTCCTTGATCACGCACCATATTCTCCTGACTTAGCCCCGAGGGATTTTCACTTATTTCCAAAATTAAAGGAGCATATTCGTGGAACTAAATTTGACGATGATGACGCGGTTATGACTGCCGCAGAGGAGTTTTTTAATAGTCGAGAAAATTATTTTTTTGCGGAAGGAATAAGAAATTCGCAGATGCGGTATTCTAAGTGTATTAGATTAGAAGGAGATTACGTAGAAAAATAAAATATTCTTGTTAAATTTTTGATTCGCCCTCGTATAATATAAATTGTGTCGTCATTCAAAATCTTCCTAGTCTTATAGTTGTTTATTATTTGCAAATCAGAAAATTAAACATATATTTATTCGTGGTAGGTATAAACAAAGTTAGATTACGGGGTTAAAATGGACACATATTATTGGTAACACTGCTGCCACAATGCTGCCAACATCAGCAGGCAGGGGACATCTTATAGTGAACGGTCTATAGTTGCAGTGTGACAGATGCCATAATGTCAGGCGCGGGGCGAGCACGTCGGAGGCGCTGGGTAGGCGCGGGGAGGACGCAGAGCGGACGTGGGTGGACTTCGATAATTGTAATTTGACATGTATTGGTGTTTAAAATAAGACTCAAATTATGTAAAACAAATTGCAAGGCGAGTGATGTGGCGCGGCGGCGGTGTATTATGTATGTCAATGTGCTTTATGAGTTCTCATTTCGTACATTTTCCGTACAAATGTAGAACTCTAATAGCGTCATTTTTGCTGTTAAACTCCAAAAATAAGTATTTCTATTTTTTGATTTTTTGTTATTTAAGTTTGTTGCTAGTCAGTATAATGCTTCGAGAAAACATTAGGAGATTATGATCATTGAAAAATCCATATTTCAACCACAATTTTTACGCAACTATAGGCATAAATAATTCTTATTTATACAAGAACATAACAAATTTACATGTTCTACGGACCTGGTTTATTTTTGACTTTTTCCAAACAAGTAAATTTTTTGGATATATAGGGTCTTTTTTATGAAGATCAAAATATCTTAGGAGAAGGTTAAGAATGATGCGGGGATTCAATTCATTAAAAAAAAATATATTAAATTGATATTTTATAATTCTCATAAGTAAACAACATTTTAGTTTAATCTGTTATTTACGACTAAATATCAAGAAATAAAAGCGTTTGCAACTATTTCTATTAAGAAATACGTTAAGCACCGATTTTATTTCTTGCTATGAATCATAAATAACAGATTAAACTAAAATTTGGTCACCTAAAAGAAATGTAAAATTTCAATTAAAAAAAAAAGTTACCTATACATATAGTTTTATATATATATTTTTTATTTTCATAAATTGAATCCGCACATTATTCTTAACCTTGTCTTAAAATGTTTTCATCTTCAAAAAAATGATCCTGTATAATTTTTTACACATACGAACACAAGTCTCAAAAGCATTTTACAATAATTTGTGTTTCGATTAGAATATATCGTGCGTGTCACCCACGATGTCAACCTGCGTGGGAAGCTGAGTGAAACAGCAAATGTTTTTGCCGAACCCAATGATAAGTTTGGCTAAGCGAGCGGCGGGCTCTTAAGGCATCGTTCTACTAGGACGTGAGAATGTCCACGATTAAACAAACTGATATGCAGGGTGACTGGTGAGGAGAGCACTCTGTACTCGATTCTGATCATAAATATGTAAAAAAGTAGGTACTTAATTTTTCACCAAGGAATTAATTTATACGGAATTATAAATAAACTAGCTTTATCCGTAACTTCGTATGCGCTTAACTACCCTTCTCGTGGAAATTTCAAAAACTATACAACCAGACACCCACCGAAAGAACATTTATACCAAGTATCACACCCATGCACTCAAGGAATAAGTTTTTTTGGAATAAGTTAGGAAAAAAATTCCTGTGGGAATTTTGGGTTTTTTTTTCGTAGCACAACCAGTCACTCTTTGAAGAACCTTCATGCCAAGTATTACATCCGTACACTCAAGGAATAAGATTATTCATACAAACTAAAAAGTCCAACCCCTTCCCGTGTGAATTTCGGGAATTCCTTCCATAATACAAACAGACACTTATTGAGGAACCTTTATATCAAGTATCACATCCGTGCACTCAAGGAATAAGATTTTTCATACAAACTAAAAAGTCCTATATTTCCCGTTCCCGTGGGAATTTCGGAAATTCCTTCCTTAATGCACCCCTACATCCCCTAAAGAATGTATGTTCCAAATTTCAGCTCTGTACGCCCAGTAGTTACGGCTGTACGTTGTCTGTCAGTCACTTAGTCACTCTGTAGCTCAGTCAGTAACGTAACAGTTTTATATATTTATATATTTTATATATTGATAAAGAAATCACTCGACGACCGTTTGTGAAATCGTCTATACCTACGTACATACCTATTCCGTGTTGATAGCGCCGTGCGTACTTCCGTGGTAAGTAGTTACCAGTGTAACCATGCGTTGCGTTATGAATTCTTTAACTTTCGGTTAAGTTTACGCAGTACCTATATAATTTTTTTATGTTATTTATTTATTTACAATTGTTCGGAAAAACTTACAGCTAGAAACGTTACATATAGAAAATATAGGAAAAAGAAAGCCAATTACAAGTTTTCACATATGTTATGTTTTCTCTTCGTGTATCTCAAACTATCACGTCCTCGACTTTCAAAAGTGACTCACCAGTCTCCCTGTAGAGTAGGGGTTCTAATCGGAATTCGCGCGATGGTATAGGTATATTCACGATGGTCCTTTTTATAGGTAACTTAACCTGCGATTGACCTCAACCTCACCCGATAGTGAGGATGACGTCGAACTTTAATAAGGACCTGGCTCTTCATATAGTAGACTCCAGAAGATCAACTCGTTCATGGGTCAATGTGTACGCTTCATTTTATAATAAAATCCTAAAATATTTAAGATTAACCCTTTGATAGATAAGTGTGGATAAGTGTTGATGTGAAAAGTTTTGCTTTAAGATATCCGGATGCAAGAAGTTGGTATTCCCTGGCTGTAAATTGTTATTATGTATTTTCTTTTCTCTTATTTTTAAAAGATGATTGCTGTTGAGTTTCTTGCCACTTCTTCTCAACAGATCGACTTTCCGAAGTGGTGGTAGATTCAGTTCAATTTATAAATTGTTTGACTTATTTCAAATGTATTTAAATACTTACGAAATAAAGAATTTTTGAGTTTGAGTTGAGTTTGATATTGAATAAATCGTAAAAGAAGACTGGTTGCTAGCCAGACAAATCCTGAAAGGTAGGATCCACCAAGTTTATTCGCGCGATAATCGAGTAGATAATAATAATGAACACGAAAGGCGTGTTGATTTTACAATGCCGAATAATAATAATAATATCTTTATCTTGTTTGGTTTGATGAAGCAGAGCCCTTGAAAAAGGAGAGAATCAAAATATATATATACAGGGTTGATTTGTAGTCACCAGCCAAATTTAAATGTTAGTTTCTTTGATACGATATAAACGTACCTGCATATTTATTTTAGCGTCGCTCAGTACAAAAAAGTAGAAATATGGAACCACAAACTTTAAAAAAAATAATCGTTTTTGATGGAGATACCTACTACGAAGCGGCATTTCATTGATAATACTACGACGTAGTACTACAAGATGTTTTGTAGAAGCGCGTAGTTGACTTTATCTTAATGGTAATTTAGAGTGACCATGGTTTGCTTAATATGTTAGCGGATATATTTACTTCTTTGTAAAAAAATAAATACGATTTTTTTGCAAAAATGGATTCTATAAATGATACCTATTGTGTTAAAAAAATTTGGCCGGTGACCACAAATAAACCCTGTATATATAAATAATAATAAAATCTTTATTTCCTCTATAACAGATTAAATTTAAATAGTACAGTACAAATAGTACAACACAAAACAAAACAATATTTAATTATGCAGAGTCTGGAGCCTAACCTAGGATACCCTGTTTCTTAGGACTCCTGGCATCCACCTTCGGAAATGTATACATATAATACTAGGTTTGTTTAACAATAATATTTAATAGATGCTTTCTATTAGGACGATGCCTCAGAATCTGTAAATCGTAAGTAATAAAAGTGATATATAGGTAAAGACAAAAAGCTGTCTAGCCTCAATTGCCGGTCTGCAGCCTTCACAACTGAACTGGAACGACACATTTCATTTTTAACCTTTATCTAAATTTTATGAGATTGAAAAAGTTCTCTTAAGCCAACTGTAGCGCATTAAACTTTAGGTTATTTAGTTCTAATTAAATCGTTTCATTATTACAGTGTACAGAAACGCTTGAAATTCCTTTATAAATAAATAATTATTACATAAGTAATGAAGCGGTGACTAGCTTTATCATATGAAAAAGCGAGACTTATCGTTGTGATATATCTTTGTGATCATTTGTGATCATTTTTAAAAGATGATATATCTCTTAAATATGATCACTTTGTTACATATTTTAGAACTCGCAAATTTGCTTTATTAAACTTTTTTCACACAAGGAATGTTTCTCGCCGTTTTATGCAGTCTGTCCATATTGAGTGATCGTAGTAGGAGTAGAGAAGATTGTAACAACTACTTTCTTATAGATTTTCGATATAGAGTTACTATAGGTACAACAAAACAAAGTACAGGGTTAATTTTAATAAGCGTGTCACCTCTTGCAGGCTGCCACTCCACATCAATCCCAACAAAATTTGTTCCAGGTCTTTTTAAAATTTATAATTTAAAAAAAATAAGTTTTCCCATACAAAAAATAAATTTTCAACACACTTGCTCGTAAAGTGAGCCTTATTCTATTGAATTTAGAACTATAAACTGGGCTATAAGTCACGCGTGCATAATATATTATACCCTAGTGCATAATATAATGAATCCTACAAAGTTGAATTGTACTTTAGTGCAAATTACATACGAGTAAACAAAGCATATTTTATTGATCCGGGTTATACATTAAATATATGAGCGCGCGCGGACAGGCGGCGCGGCCAGCGGACAGGCGGCGCGCGTGCAGCAGTAGCGGCACCTACAGCGCCTCCAAGCAACAATAGTGTGTGTGGGACAGGGTTACTGACGCGCAGCAGCTAACAGCTGCATCAAATAAATTTTACGACCACGTACGTAGGTCTGTCTTTTACTCACAAGTGTGTTGAAAAACGTCGTATGTAACTCGTGAGCGTTGCTAATCACAGCCTCGACTGTAATTAGCAACTTAGCTCACTTGTTACATAATATACTAATGTATTGTCTCTAAACTGGCGCTACTCTATTTACACTGATTCCACGCACCTTGCGTCACGCTATGTTCAGCGGGACGCAGGTTGCGGGGTGACTTACAAAATGAAAATACAGAGTAATTAATAACGGAGGGAGCAAACATTTTCTTGTTAAGCTATTGCATAGCTTCTATCGCGGGCCTTGAGCGTGGGGACCGAATCCAGAAATTCCGTAACGAAAAAAACCTAACACCCCCCGGTACATCCGACCGGTACAGCGGTGATACTTTGATTTCACAACTTTACATGCGGGCTTTAAAAAACAATCAGCGCCATCTACTAGGAACTTGTGGAACTTCATGTTAGATCAAACATTACTGCATTAATAAAATAAATCAATAATTATAATTGCATAAGTTGATAAAAATGCTATGCAATAGCTTTACCGCGGCAGTCTCCGAGTGCCACACGTCTTTTTTTTTCTTTTTTTGTCTTGTTAATCAAGATTTGTAAAAAGTCGTAGAACAATTAATGTTATTGGGATTGATGTGGACAGGCTACCTGCAATAGTAGATGCGCTAATTAAAATTAGCCCTATATAGACCATTTACTACGTTCGGCTCAGGCTGAGTGCAATCTGCCGGAGCTCGTGGGTAATGCCAATGGCGATACCGAGGGCTCCACGAAAAGGCTTTCTACCGGGTCATACCGACATAGATATGATCCGCTTCTCCAGTGGCGGAAGGGGACGTGTTAGCATGTTTTCTTGCAGACAAAAAAATATACCGTATATGGATAGGTGTCGCACATTTTATCACACTGACTTACCAACACGCTTCAGGATACATACAATCTGCACTTACTGCTAAGATGTAGGTCAAACGTGAGTTTAGTCATTGGTAAAAAAAAATCCCTATATCATGATACAAAATCGCAAAATAAATAAATGTATATTTCAAGGTAAACTACAATTTTTCAGACAAGCAACTTGATCATCCCAATGAAACCCAAAATTACAGGACACTTTATTTAGCCATGCGTCATTGCTAATGACTTTCAAAAGAGTGGCGTCCACTAGTATACCAAAGCAAATTCAAACTTAAACAACTGGAAAAATATGCTAAATTATATTCAGTTAGTTTAGAATTGTTGAGCAAAGACTTAAAAAATACAATTAAATTCAAACTTATTTATACACTTATAGGGTACAATGCAGTTTGAATTTATGTCTCTGATGAGAAATTTTCGATGTCAGTTATTAATTTAACCTGCTTCACGTCAAAACTTTGGCTGAAGTATAAGGTCGTCAAGGTAAACGATCTCCGAATCACACTTCCCGTTTGCGTTCGCTCCCGAACGGTCGTGTCTGTGGCCGCTCCCGAGTGTTCGTATTGCGCTGCCCTTGTTCCCTCCCCCGCACTCGTGCGGGTCAGGTGCCAAGTTAAGCTCTTTCGGAAAGTTTTCTCTTGTGGAGGCTGTGTGGTGTCGGGGCTAATTCATCTGCCCTTTTCAGGGCGGACCCGACTGCTGCCGGCCGAAGCATCGCTGGTCAGGTGGATACGTAACCGTGCCAACGAAGCCTGATCGTCCGCCGTTCATCGGCAATAGGTCCGTACTAGGTCGTTTTTTCTTACAGCGCAGTTTGCAGCCATTTCGCCGTTCACCGGCACGTAGGTTCGTTTAGAATAAATATTCTTTCAGCCCAGCAAAATGAGTCGTCGTCGTGTTCGTAGCCCGTGCAACGAAAGTAACTGCGAGACACTTCAATTCGTTAAAACTTCTAGTGAAATCATGGCACAAAAGCATGCAGATGCTCGTGCCAAACTTCTAGAGAGTTTTGAAGTCGAGAAGGCTAGCCCTCAGGCTCAAATCAAGTCCTTACAGCAATCAATAGCTCGTCATCCTTCCAATTCGTCTAAAATCAGACAGTTAGAGGCACAACACGCATCCGTGAAGGACGCCCTTCTCTACGAGAGGGATGGCCTTCTCTCCGAGAGGGATGGCCTTCTCTCCGAGAGGGATGGCCTTCTCTCCGAGAGGGATGGCCTTCTCTCCGAGAAGGATGCTCTTTTGACTCAAATCGTGTCCTTGCGAGAGCAATTGTCCGCTCGTCCTCAGGTCGCCTCTTGTTCACAGGGATTTCCAAACCGATTCTCCAGCGTCTCCAGACCCATCTGAGTACGCCGTTCCTTTTTCAGATTACATGTCGGTAGATTCCACCGCATGCAAACGGAAAACTACCCCGCCGGGTAGTGATTCCGACTCCGCTCCTTTAGTTCCAGAATCTCCCGCTCCGTTCACCGAGGTTCGCAAAAAGTCCAAGTCTAAGAAGAAGAAGCAAGATGCTTCTTCGACTTCATCTCCATCCGTTTCAGCTGCTCCAGCCGCTGTTCCTGCTCCGCAAAATGTCGCACCGGCGTCTGCTCCTGCGCCTTTTGTTTCAGCGATCCCGGCGTCACAGCCTGCGTCGCAATCAGATTCGGCTCCGCCGAAAGTCAAGTCTCCGCCCCCCGTCTTTCTACGGGACAAGAGCCGCTGGACCGAGGTCTCAGCTCTCTGCGGTAGACACAATCCCAAGATCCAGTATAGTAAGGCATCCAATGTGGGTGACTCTATTAAGGTCGTTGTCAATTCCATTCCCGATTTCAGGAATCTCACTCGGCTTCTTGCTGATCAAAACCTCGAGTACCACACTTACGCCCTCCCTGAGGAGCGTAAGATTCGTGCAGTCCTCAGGAACGTGCCGTTCGAGCTCTCGAACGAGCAAATCCAAGAGGACTTGTCTTCTCAAGGCTTCCCCGTCGAATCTGTGCACAAAATGCACAGTCGCCGAGGCAAGCAGTTCCCACTAGCGCTAGTAATCCTAGCGAGGAGCCCGCAAGGGCAGTCCATTTTCAGAGGCAAGCTCACCGTGTGCGGTCTCTCCAACATCCGCGTCGAGGTACCACACAAGCGTGGTTTTCCAGGTCAGTGCCACCGCTGCCAATTGTATGGTCATGCGGCGGCAAATTGTCATGCTTCCCCTAGGTGCGTCAAGTGCCTAGAACCGCATGGGACTAAGGAGTGCTCTCGCACTCCCGAATCGCCAACCGCTCCGTCCTGCGTCTTGTGCGGCCAGTCAGGCCACACAGCAAACTTTCGCGGCTGCCCCAAGGCACCGCGTGCTGCCAGGGCTACCGTGAAGCCCATCGAGAACTGGAGAGAGCGACCGCAGCCTAGCTCGGACGCCCCTCCAGTCAGTTCAAAGGCCCCTAAGGCCTTTACTTCTATCGTTCCAGGTCAGCGCAGCCGGGTCGCGACTCAATCGCAACCGGCTGCCAAATCGGCTTCCCAGTGCCAGAACGCAAATGGTTCTCAAGACCGCATGGCGTTCTGGATCCAGCTCGCTCCCATCGACGAGATCCTGGCTTTCGGCGCCGCTCTCGACGCCAGCCCAGAGGGTTTCAACGGTGCTCTTCCGGTCCTAACCAAGTTCGCTCCCCTTATTAGGAAACTCCAGCAAGCTCAACGTTTCTAAACGTAGTCCTTCTTTCCAGCATTCCTATCTTAGAGTGAGTCTGATCACTCTAGATAATCTCTTAGTTTCAGCTTTGTCATTTCTGCTAGTCTTAGCTTCTGAATTTCTCGCTTTCAGTTTTTGGTGGCAGCCGTCCGGATGCCGCTCACTGCGCAGCCTCTCTCTCCAATTGGGTGTCGCTCCGATAAATGATCAAGAACCTGAATTAAGGTAGGTCGTAAAGGGGGATGTTTAGTGGGTATGCTCGGCTTCACTGAGTGAGTCTCCACACTGTCTGGGCATTCTATTCTCCGTTAGCCACTGGGGTTAACAGCTTATAGAATGCCCATTCGTCCGTAATAGGATTCATCCTCCTCCCGCTAAAGCTTGCATTACTGGTTCTGTGGAGGAAAAAAAAAAAAAAAGATCTCCGAATTGATATATACATCTATATGTAAAAGAAAATTGAAAGTTTTCATGAAGTCTGAGTACATGAAGTATGAGTATCGATTTCGATGAAATTTATATGTGACTAAATGGGAAGTATACCTATGATATGAAACAAGAATAATCAAAATCGGTTCACTCAGTTAAAAGTTAGGAGGTAGCAAACATAAAAAAACATACAGACGAATTGAGTACAAAAATTGAACTAAAAAGTAAAAAATAAAAACGATTACTTCTGTCTTAAATAAACTCACTTTGATATACCAACTAAGTATTATTTGAAGTCGGAGCTTGCCTGAATTATAGGAAATTAAGAGTTATAAATAAAGCATACAGATCAATCGTTAAAAAGCACAGACCTCAAAAAACACTTAATTGGCATATCAAAGTGACTTTATTTAAGACAGAAGTTATCGGTTTCAACCGACTTCCAAAAAAGGAGGAAGCTCTCAATTCGTCTGTATGTTTTTTTTATTGTCTTTGTTAGACGATATTTCGGACAATTATGAATTGATTTTGAAAATTGCTGTTTCATATGATAGAAGATACCTCATAGTTGGTCCCATTTAATTTTCATCGAAATTGGTTGAGTATTTCATTGAAAAGTTCAAACTTTTGAAAAATATGTATGATTTCGGAGAATGTTTACGTTGATGTATTCTCAACTCAGCCAAAGTTTTGACGTGAAGTGGGTTTTTTTAATGCTCTGCATTCGTTGATTTTTTTTTCTTTTTTGTACAATTTTAAAGTGGGTTTTGTTTTTTTTATTTCTTTTTTTTTCTTTGTTTTATAAAACATAGTCTAAAGAGTTATACCACAGAAACATGCGTAAGAGTTGGGCTATTCAATCAACGTCATCACAATTATTTCCGATGAGCCCACTTGGGGGTCATGATTAACGTGATAATACGTCCCGCTTTCAGGGAGTCTGTCCCGGTGTCCCGAGCAAGGCCGACATTGTCCCACTTTTGAAAATAGACCAACGATAATTTAAAATGTATTTTTATAACAAGTAAAAGCAGATGTGAAACTAGACTTTGGAAACAAATTTGTACAAAAAAAATATGAAGAAGAAGTCATGTTACTACTGGGTCTTAGTAATTTATGCCTTCATAACTATTTTGTTTAAAGTGCTTTGATTGAAAAATAGAATAAAACTTGAAAACAGAAGTCCGTAGAAGTCCCGCTCTGGCCCAAAAAATATATGGTCACGTTAGTCATGATTGAACAAAAGATTTTTGGCACAAACCACAAAGGCACAGTTTTAGTTGTTTGATGACAGAATTTTTAGGGAGCCGAAATGGCTTCTGACATACCCTAATGACTACTGTGTAAATATGGCACCTGGGGCCCTAGAAAATATCAGGCAGCGATTTCCGCGACACGATATTAAGTATTACGTAGTGATTGTATGCTTTTTGGAAAGTATTGAGTTTGTATGAACGCGACAAATCGCTCGTGCGCCCGCTGGCTGCGAGAACGGCCCAGATTCCCCGCTCTCGCTGTCGCTGCCGTCCAGTTTGCAGCCTAAGTAGTTGTTGCTGTTGTTAGTGGACAGTTGGCTCTGTCTATACTGTTGAAGAAAGTCTTTTCAAATCCGTTTTTTCACAGACTTTTTGAATATGGTTTGATTGTAAGAAGAAATAATATTAAATCTTTAGTTGCACGATTCGTAATAACTTGACGCGTGTCTGCAAAAAAATAAATAGATACCTATATTCCATAAATTGGATGTTTATGAATTTGAGTTGAATGGCAACACAGCCTAACTCGTAAACTCGTCGCACCCTTTATTAGTATCTTTGACGTCAGCGGCTTTCATGTTATTTCAGGCGCTTTTGGTGATAAAAACAATATTGCGTAATTTTGATGTATGCAAATATCTACCTAAATATAAGTTTATTTTATTTGTTCGTGTATAAGTTGATTTCTGATATAGGTAATTTAAATTTTCAGTATGAAAAAATTTTAAAAACTAAAAGCCGACTACAACCAGGACTAGTCTAGCTTGGTGGTTGACGGCCTACAGCTCCTCGTCACCCAGAGGAGAGACTCATAGCCCTGCAATGGGCTCATAACAAAGAGTTGTGATGTGACCAAACTATTGTAATTAAAGGATAATAAAAACAAAATAGAACATAAGCCTGCCTGCACGTCTTATGAAATTAGATTTCAATTTAGATTTCATAACACTACAAAATTTTACTCTTGGCAACTGAATTGTAACTATATTAGTCTTTGATAGCCCAAAATCAAACTATTCTAATGATTAATGGTAAAAATCTTCCATGCTGGACTGGGAGTGAAAGTAAAACATAAAACGTGCCAGCTGCTTCTCTTCCCGGGCATACTGTAAAAGTTAGTTAAGGGACAGAGGTTTTATTGGCGTTTTGCGGGCGACAGGCTGACTCCCTGTCTCTGCAATTGTCTCTCTCCATCATGATAATACCTCCAAATTTGTCAAATGTGACATCAGATGGTTTTATAGCCTCTGGTGTTTGGCCTACCCCATAAGGGATACAGGCGTGAAGCTATGTAGGTATGTGTAAAAAAATATCCTACACTACTAATATTCACTAAAGACAACTTAATGTACGCATCACCGCACAGTCGTCGTCGGAACGGCCACATTTGGCGGCAGATTTAATATGAAAGGTGGTTGCTAGCCGCCTCACGTCTCGCTATTTACACCACGCTTATCCTGTAGCGGCAAGTCTACTCTAACAGCCCGTTCACACACTGGATACCTCTTTTGTATCGAAAATACGTATACTGAATACTGTGCCATATGTGAAGTCGCCCATACAACTCCATGCGCCATCGATGAAAAAAAAACGTATCCGGTAAAACGTATCCAGTAAAACATACCATGTGTGAACGGCACAACTACTCTAACAGCCCATTCACATATGATACGTTTTACTGGATACCTCTTTTGTATCGAAAATACGTATGCTGAATACTGTGCCATATGGGAAGTCACCCATAAAACTCCATGCGCCATCGATGAAAAAAAAACGTATCCGGTAAAACGTATCCAGTAACACGTACCATGTGTGAACGGGGGCTGCGTTTTCACTAACGCGGAATCACTATGTTCAAAATCTCCGCTGCGCTTCAATAGAACGAGCATAGTTATCAGTCTATTCAGGCAACGCTCCGCTCAGTTCCGCTCAGCTCCGCGTCAGTGGAAACGCAGCCTAAGTGGACCCTACGCGGGCAAAACTTTGCCAGTCCCTTTCTCAGTCCAAGTGCCACCAACTTGGACCTTATCCGTACTTACTATCAAGACTTAAGTCAAATACCGACGACCGGCTGGTGTAGCGGTAACATAAATTGCCTTCTATGCCAGAGGTCCTGGGTTCGAATCCCGGCGGCGGCGGATATTTGTGTGATGAACACAGATATTACTCGTCGAGTCATGGACGTTTATATGTATATTTAAGTTTATTCTAATAAAAAATATGTATTTATTCAATATGTATGTTTATATATTTCTTAAGTATATCAGTTATCTAGTATCCATAACACAAGTTCTTTATGAAATTTAATTTGGGCTAGATAATAGTGTGAGTGTCAGTGTGTCAGAAATAATAAAAAAATAAATAAAAAAATACCGTTTATAAAAGCAAAAATAATGCTGCAACTTGAAATTAGGATTGAAATCCAAAACTCATAGCCCCAAAACCAACCTTCACTTGATGAGACCGATACTTAAAACCTCGATCCTTCAGTTGTCAGTCGCTCTAAAAATATCCCTTCAAAAGAACTCGAACGGTGAGTATCTACCGCAAATCCGGTACAGAAAACAACAGATCAAGCGTGCCAAACCTGGCAAGCAATTGAATATGAACTCTATGCCCTAGACATTAAGTTAAAAACTGGTTGGATTTTAAAGGTTTGTAACGCAGGTTTTAACGGCCTTCTGTACCTTTGAGAGCTCTTGCCACCTTTCATAACACTGCAAAGGATTTTTTGAGCTTCAGGCAGGAGAAAGTAGCTCTTCGTATTAGAGGCTTCTCGGTGTTTGGTAGAGATAGAATGCGTATTAACGAGGTTTTTTGTAAACCATTGACATTGATTTAAGTGACTTCAAAAAGTGAAATTTCTCAATTCGACGGTAGGTTTTTTATTTTTATTACAATTCCCGAAAATACTTACATCTCTCTGCAAAAATCTATTATCTTAGATACATATTCTATAGTACTTCGCTTCCTAAATCCATCCTCGCTTCCACTCCATCTGGAAGCAAATAACAGTACACCAAACACGTACAGTACACCAAACACAACATACATCTCACAAATCACAACACATAAACACTCTTAAATCAGAATACTTGGTTTAGCCCGTATCTGATTTTATAAACCAACTAGCTGACCCGGCAAACGTTGTTTTGCCATATAAATAAAAATATTTTTTTTTTTAATTTAAATCTATACTTATAATAAATATAATATACTTATTATTATTATGCCTACTAACACTAGTCTTTAAGTTTCTACAATGTTTTACTAACAAACTATGGATCATTGGTCTGAAAATAAACGTTTATTATTATTATTATTATTATGTGTTTATGCTTTACATTCACCTTAGTCAAAAAGACTAAGGGTTAAAGATGGAACATCTATGCGAGCTTTTGGCTAAGACATGATGCTTATAACTGAATTATATTGAGAGAAATTTTCGCACAAGTCGGCAAGTGTTCATTATTACTGCTTTTTGCAGCTGAATGAAAGATAGTGCATGCATTTCTAATAGTTTAAGTGACTGATGGAGTGTTTTGGGAATTACGCCTGTAGATGAGAGTATGATCGGAATTGTTGTTACGGAATGAGCACGCCATTGCCTTTTAATTTCTATACCCAGGTCAATGTATTTATTAAGTTTTTCAGTATGAGTCGTCTGGAGGTTGTGTGTATTAGGTATAGCTACATCAATAAGATAAACAGTGTTGTTGATTTTATCATGGAGGGTGATGTCTGGTCTATTGCATGATATTGTTTTGTCAGTGAGTATAGTTCGGTCCCAGTATAGTTTTACGTTGTCGTTTTCAATGACAACATCTGGCTTATATTTGTAGTAAGGGATCTTTTCCTGTAACAATTTGAATTTATAGGCTATGTGCTGATGGATGATTGCTGATACTTGGTCGTGTCTGTGTTTATAATCAGTCTGGGCTATTGCTTTACAGGCTCCTGTTATGTGTTGAATAGTTTCTGGACTACTGTGGCATTTTCTGCAAAGGTCAGAGTGTAAAAGGCGGTCTCGTATAATGTACTTGCAGTAGTTTTTGGTATCTATTACTTGGCCTTGTATGGCCAACATAAATCCCTCCGTCTCCGGGAACAACTCACCTCTCTTTAACTAAGCGTTTGACGCAACCTTGTCAACGGCTGGGTTGGTTAAGTCGGCTCGATGTCGGCCATGGAGTGATTTTTGTGACCATTGTTGTATTTTCTGTTCTTTGGTGGTTTGTGGAGGTTGGTATGTGGTATCAGTTAGATTTAATGGTGTTAGTTTTTTATCGGCGTTGACTACAGCTTTATGCAAATTTGAGTTTGATTGCCTGTTATAGAAGTATGTCCTGAGAGAAGTAAGCTGTTTGCTATGAAGGTTTTGGATATCAATAATGCCTCTACCGCCTTCTACCCGTGGTAACGTTAAGCGTTGGGTGCAGGTTCGTGGGTGATGCTTCCTATATTTAGTCATTAGCACATTAATGATTCTTTGCATCTTTTTGATATCTGTCTGAGACCATTGTATGGTGCCGAATGAGTAAGAAAGAACCGGAATGGCATAGGAATTTATGGCTTTTATGGTGTGACGCGAATTAAGGTTTGTGTTTAAAATTTTATGAAGCCTGTCTTTGAATTTTTGAAGAAGTGAGTTTTTAGTTTCTTTTTGATGAATTTGCTTGGATTGATGAAAACCGAGGTATTTGTATCCTGTCAATAGATCTAGTGGTGCTATTTGTTGTTGATTAGATAAAGTGTGAGTGACTTCAACAATTTTTCCTCTGTGAACTGATTGTATGGCACATTTATCAATTCCGAACTGCATATTTATATTAGTAGAAAAAGACTCGGTGGTTTCAGCTAATTTGTGTATTTCTGTGGGATTGGAAGCAAAAAGTTTTATGTCATCCATATACATTAAATGGGTAATGTTATGGGAGCTATTGTTGGTGTGAATTTGAAACCCTGTTTCAGTGTTGTTTAACAGTTCGGACAATGGATTTAAAGCTAGACAGAACCAAAGTGGACTCAGAGCGTCACCTTGAAAAATTCCTCGTCGGATTTTAATAAATTCAGTTTCAGCGGCACTGGATTGACTGTGGAGTTTTAATTTAGTTCGCCAAGATTGCATAGCGGTATTTAAAAAGTTTACTATTATAGGATTTATTTTATATATATTGAGAACATGAATTAACCAAGAGTGAGGCACCGAGTCAAAGGCTTTTTGGTAGTCTATATACATCGTATATATATCGCGTCTGTTCCTAAGGGCTTGCCGAGATATCACACTATCAATAATAAGTTGCTCTTTGCAGCCCTGGGTTCGCTTCCTGCATCCTTTCTGTTCTTCGGCAATTATGTTATTAGTGTTTGTGTATATTGAGATCAGTTCGGCGATACAGGAGGTTATGATCTTATATATATTTTGAAGGCAAGTTATTGGGCGGTATTTAGCAGGATTTGTGGAGGGTGTGGTTTCTTTTGGAATCATGTATGTCTGGCCTTCTGTGATAAAATGTGGAATTGTTTCAGGATTTTTTATAAAATTATTTATGTGTTCTAATAGCCTTTCGTGAGTGGTGGTGAATTTTTTAAACCAATAATTGTGCAGTTTATCCGAGCCCGTAGCCTTACAGTTGTGGGTTTTATCAATAACCATTTTTAACAAATCCATACTTATATTATCATAATTCATTGTCGGTAGGTTTAAAAATTTTTGCTCATAGATTTGTATCCAAGCACCGTTGACATGATTAACCGGGTTGGACCATATATTTGACCAAAAAGAACGTAAGTCTTCAGGTGTAGGTGAGACAATCTCAGTAGTAGGAGTCTGTGTGGGAGCTTGTAAATGTCTGTAGAAACCTTTTTCATTGTTTTGAAATAATCTGTTCTGTGTTTTCCTAAGTGTAGTTTGTTTATATCTGCGTAATCTGCTTGAAAGTGTATTTAGTTTCTGTTTCAAGGTATCGAGTAAATGTGGTAATTCGGTATTATTATTTTCGTGTTGCGAGTGGATTGAATACTTTAATTTGATTTTTTCTACGTGTTTTGTAAGGGAGCGACTATTGTTGCCTCTCATATATTCGGTGACACGACTGATGTGGGTTCTAAGATCGGCTATTCTTTTCTGTAAACGCCTTTGCCAAGCTGGTGTTTTGTCACATTTTGTCACACTAGATGATGAGTGGTAAATTTTGGCTCCAATAATTTTAGCTGTTGTATATGCCGCACAGTAAATTATTAAATGGGTGGTTTCAAAGCTCGCATCCGCAGAAAGAAAATTAGGGAGCACGTGGTTATTTATATGATAGATTATTGCACTTAATTTTTTTGAGGTTTTTAGTTTCGGCAAATATGGTCTTAATGTAGGATCTGTGTTTTTAAATGTATCAAAAGTGTTGTTAAATATATGTTGTATGTTTTCTACAGTCTCCTCGGGCAAATAATTAGGTATTGGTGATTGATTATCAGCTCTGTTTAATGTCTCAGACACATTGGTTACTTCTTCTGATAAAGGAGTTGTTTCTTCATCGATTAATGGTGAAGCTGTTATACCGTAAACGAGTGTAGTTAGGGTTTCCATATTACTCTCGTCAGATTGATTTTGGTTTTCAGGAAAGACAGAACTACGAATTTCGTCTATTTTAGTTTGGGTGATTAGTTTATTGTTTATAATTACTCTACGTTGGTCAGCAATTCTTTGCTCACTAAGGTGGGATAATTCGGGGTATTTGGTTATAAGCTGTTGATACATTTTACTTCGATATGCAGTCATGTTTGTTTCGTTATCAGTTACTTCAAAATAAATTCTAATTATCGATTCATTGATTGCGTCTGACCATCTCATTCGTCTAGTCCCGTTTGATATAAGGGATGCAGGTGTAAATGTAGGATTAATGTTATTAATATAAGTTGTAACTTCGGTTCTTATTTCATCTAAAGTACTTGGTGAGAGAAGATTGTTATTTATAATAGCTCTTCGTTGACAGCCTACCCTTTGCTTAGATGCCTCCATGTGCGGAAATTTCTCGTTAAATTGTTGGTGTAGTGGGTCTAAATAACCCTAGATAGATGTTTCTAGTTTCGTCACGACAAGGTAAGTACGCCATATAAATTTATTCATGGCTTCAGACCATTTCTTTCGTGACCGTGTGGTGCCTGCGACGGATGCAAGGTTTGCGGCGGTTGCCTCCTGCATAACATCAGCAGACATTGGTGATGATTCATTTGATTGAGGGTGGGATGGTAAGGAAAATGAATGCGGTGATGAGCTGGGTGATTGAAATAAGCTATTAGATGATGATGAGGGTGTTAATGACTGATTTGAAGTCGTATCGGCTGTAGTATTTTGTTCGAGGGGAACCCGCCTGCTCAGTCCCCCGTCGCCAACGGTTCGCATGCTGAGGTATCCAGCGTCGGCTCCAGATACGCCCCGGCGACCCCCGGGAAGCGACCGCAAATTATATTTCTTACGTTGACTTTCCATATTACTCTCTTCGAGGTTACCATAGCCTTGTTAGCCGTGTAAGTTTCAATAGTGCACGTGTCCGCCCCCCACGTGAGCTCGTTGTTTAGCTCGGACGAAAGGTTGGATTTGAGGGGGCTTATTATTATTATTATTATAAATCTGTAGAGAGGTCAATTCTGTACATGAAATATTTTTTCAAAATAACTATCAGGGGGTGATTAGTGATCAATACTGATGCCAAAAATGCAATCAGTAAAATTTTTGTCTGTCTGTCTGTCTGTCTGTATGTTCCTTATAGAAACAAAAACTACTCGACGGATTTTAACGAAACTTGGTAAAATTATTCTTCATACTCCTGGGCAGGTTATAGTATACTTATTATCACGCTACAATCAATAGGAGCAGAGCAGTGAAGGGAAATGTTGGAAAAACGGGAGAAGCTTCCGTCGCGACGCTTTAGCCTTAATGGCTAAAGCTACATAGAAATCATGTATGACAGAAATATTCTTCATAAAATTATATAAAAAATATCCCACAACGTCTATATTTTATGGTTGACTCACAATAACACGTGTAAATCCCGATAGCTTAGCAGTTCGGAGCTTTCTGATTATATTTGTTTACTCTTACGTTTATAATACTCTCACTCATCCCTAATTAAAAAAAAAAATAACATTACCTATTCAATAAAAAAGAATCATATAGAAATCGGTATAGAAACACCAAACTTATACATGAAATACGCTCATAACCCATCGCGCGTGAATACTGAATGATATAAGGATTATTTTTGCGTAACGGTTGCCGCGCTCGACGCGGCTCGCGGCGGTAGGGTATAAAAAGGCGGGAGCCGAGCGCAAGCTTTTGCGCGATTTAATATAGGTAGGTACAGAAGGAACAAGCGTTACATTACCTGTCAAATTTCCCCAACCAATTTTAACTCATTATCGAGGGCATAGAGTTCAAATTCAAGTAAAAAAAATTGACAGATTTGTAACGCTTGATGTACTTACTGCCTTCTGTACATACAGAGATAAAATGGAAATCAAGGTTTTGTTTATTTCATGATCGTTTCTGCCTCTTGGAAGTCAGAAACCGTAGATTTCTTCGGAATAAAAAGTAACGTATGTTTTAACTACTATACCAAATTACATTAATATTGGCTTAGCCGTTTGGCAGTGAAAAGCAGCCATACATACGAGGGTGGATTGAAAAGTTCGCGGCCTAGGCAAGAAAACAGAATAAAGTACATACAAAAATATTTTTATTTTTCGACGTAATCTCCATTTAGCTCTATGCACTTCTTCCATCTGCTTTCCAGAGCTTCCATACCTGTTTTAAAAAAAGATTCCTCAAGGTCTTCAAAATACAGGTTAACAGCGGCTTCGACCTCTTCATTCGTTAAAAATTTCTGCCCACCGAGGTGTTTTTTCAGGTTTGGAAACAGATGAAAGTCCGAAGGTGCCAAATCAGGAGAATAAGCTGGATGTGGCAACAATTCGAAACCACAATCACGAATTTGAGCCATAGACTCGACAGACGTGTGGACTCGGGCGTTGTCCTGGTGAAACAACACTTTCTTTCTCAGTAATCCTGGGCGTTTCTGTTTAATTTCTTCAAGTAAACGGCGCAAAAGGGTGCTATAGTACGCAGAGTTGATTGTTTCGCCTTTTGGAAGGTAGTCCACCATAATGACACCCTTAGCATCCCAAAAAACCGATGCCATCACCTTGCCAGCCGACAGAATTGCCTTTGCTTTTTTCGGAGTTGGTTCACCTGATTTTTTCCATTGTTTGGATTGTTGTTTTGATTCTGGGGTATAGTGGTGAACCCAGGTTTCATCCATTGTCACAAATCTGTCAAGAAAACCTTGTGGATCAGCCTCGAACATCTCCAAACAGTCGCGAGAAATCGTGAGTCGAATTCGCTTTTGCTCTACTGAAAGCAATCTGGGGACCCACCTAGCCGAAACCTTAGAAAAGCCGAGTTCATGGACAATGATGTTTTGCGTTCGTTCATATGAGATGCCTATAGTGTCTGCAATTTCTCTGATAGTCAATCTACGGTCTTTCAATATGAGATCACACACTTTATTGATGTTTTCTTCGGTCGTAGACGTCATTGGCCTGCCGGAGCGAGGGTCATCTTCGATGTTCTCTCGTCCACGTTTAAATTCTGCAACCCATTTTTTCACAGTGGTATATATAAGACGGGGCAGATTCCCCTAATGTTGTTTGCATGTCATCATGGATCTCCTTTGGTGTTAATCTTTTTTTAAACAAATATTTAATCACAGCACGTTGTTCACATTTCTCCATTAGTGAAAATTTGTTCTACACACGTATTTATATTTTTCGTAAAATTTTATTTAAACAAGATATCAAATTGAAAATTCGCGGGCTGACAATTGAATAATGACAGTTCAAAATGACGGCAGAAAAAATAACAAAAGTTTTTTTTTAATGGCTAGGCCGCGAACTTTTCAACCAATGTAGTAACTATAGGTAGTATTGTATGTACACTGATAATGGCTGGATGGATGGATTTTTGCTATTCTTTCACGCAAAAACTACTTAGCTTTACCCTGAATAACAATAAGCTAAGTATAATTAATTAAGATATTGCATGAATTAAGTAAAATTGAAGGCATTAAATAAAACACTTTTTAACCGGATTAATGGCGTATACTTTATATTTTACATTTTAACTCGACGTTTCGGTGTCTTTGCAGACCCCGTGGTCACGAGCGACAGTTAAAATTTAAAATGTAAATATACGCGATAAATCCGGTTAAAAGTGTTTTATTTAATAGTCATACATAATAGTCATCGAGAAAACTTAAGACAATATCAAAATTTAAGGCACTTTGGCACCCGATTTGTTTATAACGCTATGTGCCTTTGTAATGTACCTAATAGATAGTTACCTACCTATGTTTGTGGTTAGGAGTTATACATATTATATGGGCGAAGATTCTTCATTTTTATTTTAGTTATTAAAGATAGTTAGGACCTTGGAGAAGAAAATAACCTACTCGAAATACTAATTCAATACAGACGAAGTCGCGGGCATCATCTATGTAATATACCTACCTACCTATACTTTTTCACAAAACCTAGGTAAACCTGCGGATCACTGCTTTGTTGTAACAGTTTTTGAAGTAATTCTGTCTGTTTATCTATCAGTAACGCTTTCACAACTAAACTACTGAGTCGATTTTGACGAAATTTAGAATAAGTTAAGTTTTAACTTCAAGGAGGATATAATAATAGTATTTATCCAACTCTTATAAACGGTATCCACGTGGACGAAGTCGCGGGTCACAGCTAGTTTATAAATATAATTTATAAAAATTTCATCAAAATCGGTCAAGCCGTTTCGGAGGAGTATGGCAACGAAAACTGTGACACGAGAATTTTATGTATTAGATTTAAAGTCGAGAACCAAAATATTTGGAAAAAACAATTATTGTCGGGTCTTTTCTACCGAAAGGCGTGTAGTTGTATGTAATAATAATATTACTTGTTTTTTAGATACAAAATATTCAATAGAATGGAATGTGCTAAGTTAAAATTAATTCTAAAGATATTGCGATGACCGGCTGGTGTAGTGGTAACATACATTGCCTTCTATGCCAGAGGGTTCGAATCCCGTCGGCGCCGGATATTTGCGTGATGAACACAGATATTAGTCGTCAAGTCATGGATGTTTATATATGTTTATTTCAGTTTATTCTAATTAAAAATATGTATTATGTATGTTTATATATTTCTTAAGCTTATGAGTTATCTAGTATCCATAACACAAGTTCTTTAAGAAACTTAATTTGGGCTAGATAATGTTGTGTGAGTGTCAGAAATATATATTTTTTTCATTTAAGATGTAATAATTTGATGTGCAAAAGTGAAAATCTACTATACAGGGTGTCCCGTAAATAGTGGGCCAACGGAAAACTGCAGATTCAAAGAGTTGTCTGGAATCCGAAACACCAAATTTTTTTTCCTAGGCTAAGCGGTTTTTGAGATATACCGACTTTAAATATTTATAGGATTTTCCCGTACTGCGTGCAGAAAATGTATCATAACTTTTTTTTCATGCAATTTTTTTAACTTTTTATTTTTGCAGATATTTAAGGAAAGTTGAATCTCTCTAATTAACTTGTAATTTGTGAGGGATTATTGGTAATCTGTGAAAATAAAAGCTAAAACATGGAGTTTTTCAAAACCCTATTTATACACACATTTTGAAATGATGCTGGTGTAAAAAAGGAGGCAGCTTTGGTGAACTTTTTTTTTAAAACAGCTACAATTTATACTGATTTCAAAAAGGTAAGAAAATATACAAAAAAACGAAATTGATTTTTACTATGAAACTGTCACAGCGGTACTGAGCTAAAATTAAACTTTTATGGAGTAAAATATGACAAAAAACAACATCAATTTATTATTTTTGCTTCATGAAATAACATCTTTAAAATACTACCTATCCCAATCCACTGAATTTCGTAAAATATTTTCTCACTAAGACATACTTTTGACCCTATATTATATAATAAATAAATAACCAATATTATAAAATCATCAGTGTGTCGTTGTTCTAAAAATAAAACAATAAATGGTTATTAATTCCGAAAAAGGTCGCAAAATTTGGCTAAAAACGACGTTTTTATAATTTTAATAGTGATGGAATTACTATAGGTAGGTACCTGAGTAGAAGTGCATTTTTTGTTATGAGTTTAATTTTTTTATAAATGTCAATAAATTTTATTCATTTGAGCACACAAATAACACGTTTCATTTTAGTATGGACGCCTGTGTCCATACGGCGCCTGTGGTCGACAAAGACCACAGGCGACTGACGACGCCGTATTTAAGTCATATTATTCACTGACATTTCTATATTTTTGATTTCTGCCTGGACGTAAAAGATGATTTCAATAAAAACTCTAGAAAAAGAAACTAAATTCATAAAATATTGTATATTTTTTATAGATAAGTAGTTAGTAGTGGTGAAATATAACTTCCGTACATTATGTTGACCTTTCAGGATCATCTCTCATTGACCGTTTATAACTTTTTGTTTAAAAAGTCGTATGCTTCGAAGCAATAATATATTTTTTAAGTTTTTGTTATTTTTTTATACATTTTAAGAACAAAAGACAAATCTCTATGAGTTTGGAACACATTTTATTGGTAGATTGAGTACGTGCATACATTAAGTACTTACGGCCATTTTGTAAAACTGTGGAGATTTATGACAATAACGTCATTTTGTTTTTTTCATTTGTACATATAAAATGCTGATTCAACTTTAAATTTGGTATTTTTGTTTGGTTTATAATAATTTCCACGATTCTAAAATTTGGCACTGGTTGCGGCCAGGAATGCAACGGAACCTTTGTCCTTATAAATATTACAAATGGAGGCACCATGGGAAAAAATATTATTAAAAATAATATTAATATTTCAAATTCCCTACTGATCGGTCCACGGGCAACAAACGTTTTTACCTCAACCTCACCTAATGGTAAGTGAAGATGAGGTCGAAGAGGAAAGTACACGGACTGAGGAAAGAACTGGCTATTCATAATATATTGCCGGAACACATCACCACCGGAGCGGTAATATTTGACGGCAGATTTTATATGAAGAGTGGTCGCTAGCCAGTTTGAACCTGACGGGATCCTACAACTTGGGGGTCACTCCGATTAGTCGCTTTTACGAGACGCTAAAGCCGATCGCCCACTGCCAACTAAACTAAGTTAGTTTAGCTTAGCGAGCCAGTTTTTCATTTATTTATTTATTTAAAGGCACAACGAACAGAGTACAATCTTAATAAATAGCACTTTACATTTTAATATTACACTTTCTAAGTCGCATCCCAATAATTGTTATGCACAGCATTTAAATAATATAATTTTAATCTAGTAGGCACACAAAATAACATTTAATTTAAACTAAAAATGACTTTAAAAATAGGTAAAATAAATTAAAAAAAAACTAAAATAGCAAATAAATTAACTTTCGACTGAAACAAATGAAAAAAGGAACAAAAACATTTTTACATATTTGAAAGTTTAGGTTTTGATCAATACTTTTACAATTTTCATTATAGGATCTGCACATGCGATACACAGCATCATTATAAGTAACACTATTATTACAAAAGGTATACTGTATAAATAAAACAAGGTTCTTACCCTCTGACTACCCTCAACTTTTAGTGAAAACTGCCTTAACAAATCTTAAATCATTAGCGGTGGACGTACATGTCTGAAAAACTGGCTCAACTATGTGAGCTATGCTAAAACAAATTTAGTTAAGTTGGTGTGGACGATCAATAAGCACCAATGTTACTAACAAATATGGCTTATGTCTGAAATATATTTTTTTTATATACAACGTGTAACAAAATGGAGAGATAAAACTTAAGAGTTAGCTTCTATACGATACGTAGAATATACAGTTAAAGAATTAGCATGATCAGTGCTGGTATAGACTTTCATACAAATTTATTTAAATATTTTACAACAAAATATTTTGATAACCCTAGTCAACCTAATCAGCTAAAACAAGACTTGTGCCGCAGTCAGTAACCTTATGACCTCTCTTAGACCAGTCTTCGTTTCCCGTCAGTTTATTTTTACGCCATCTGTTATCGAATAGATTTCATCAAAAGCTAACAGCTGTTTTAGGGCTGACACGATATTTTAATCTAAAAACTTGTTTTTCGGCCGAACTGCAAGAATAACAAATTTATGTTACTGTTACTTATAAACTACATCACCAAATATACAATTCCCTGAAGTATTATCTCTTCATTATGTTACACGTTGTATACATGATGGTTGTATACACGTATACACGTTGTATACACGTTGTATACAGGGCTGGTAGGGCTATTCTAAGCCGACTGTACACGGCCATTTCCCATAATATACATCTGTAATTATTTCCACCAAAATCGTTCTTTATTTAATTAATTGTTCAATATTAAGACACATCAAACATAGTTAAATCTACAATATACGTGATTTCTAGACAGCAGTTAATTTAATATGTTATTGCCAATAATACAACTATTATGCAAATCACAGACTTTTGCAACACCCAACAAACTATCACTTATTATGAACCTTATTCCGATAGTAATAAGAGTTATAAAAAATAATTTCGCAATACTATTATAAAATTTCATCTCAATACTTTAGCGCACATAAATAAACATTTAAGTATGAAATGTAGCCATTCTAATAGATTTAGAATACTTGCTTTGTTATCCTGTTCCTTTAACGTTTCCAGAGTCTAGATGCAGCTTGCATACTAAGTCTATGGGAGGATTTCGGCTGGCGGCACACCGAGAGAAGATGTTGAATTTAGTAATTGATTTTAACTATGACATAATTTTCTTACAATAATTTCACTTGATTTACTCTACTTTAAACCAATTTACGGGGTTTTTACGACGACTTTGATTTTATTTTCGAGAACCTTTTTAAACTTTTTTCATTCGACCACCTACCTATAATTTGGAACTCTTCTGATTGAGAATATAAAAATTGTTCTGTACCTTTGTACAACTTAAAGATAACAGAATGTTTGGGATATATTGAAAAGGAACTTAATTTCTTTTTTTTTCTAAGACTGATAAAAAAAACTAGTACTTAAGACACAAGCGAAGTCTAGTATATTAAAGTCTGTTGTTTTTTCATCATCATTAAATTTATATTATTGAGTAAGTATTATACTTACGTCCATATTATTCTACTTTATGGTTTTTGTGTTTAAATTCTATTTTCTTTGACTTTTCAGATCTTAAATCTAATTGCTGGTCTTTATGGCAAATTTACTGAAATCCGCGTAACATATGTTTCAAGGCAATTTCTTTTTAAATAATGTTTTTCTTGCAGCAATAAAATCGCTCCTTTCTTCATGAAAAGGTAAAAAACTTATTTATATTTTGATCAATATGGTGATGTGATCATATGAATCAGGCACAGATGAATCAGAAATTTCCCTGAAATCATGCATAACTCATAATATACACAGACTTCACGGTTGTTATTTTTCTACATGAATCTATTACGCAAAAACATCACACTCAACATAAAATGAAATTTTAATAAAATATAATAAATTTTATAATATAGGCATTGTAATCAGACTGTCACCTAAATCAAATACAAATGAATCAGGTGTTTACCTTCATGACACCAGGATCAAATCCTTGCAAGTTGCAAGACTTGCCTCTCCCTGCACACCAAATACGGTCAAGCGAAGCTTATGCCATGTTAATCAGTATTATACGCCGGACACTTCTAATTTACTTATTTTAAAAAATACTTTTCGATAAAATTTTAATTTATATTCATTCATCGAACAGAAACTGATGCATAGACCATTATGCTAAGGGAAATGACAAACGAACTAGAACGTGCCAAATGAATCAGGAGAACCAACTTATTTATTTTTTATTTTATACCTAGGCTGCAATTATTGTAAAAACATAATTTGCACTGGTTAGGGATAAAGCTAAACTGTACTCAAAAAAAATCATGCATTTATATTCACTAGTTATAGAAATATACCAAAGGACATCAAAAACTTTGTCTATGGAGAAATATCCTACTGCTAAATGAATAAACTAAATTCATTTTCATAACTTGCATTTTTAAGTCTTATGTTTTTTTAAGATTTATATTGTTTCCATTCCTTTACTAGAATTAACTTATTTTTCATTTTTAATGGAGCTCTTGGTCTATTTATATTATAAGACTTTATATTATAAATTTAATAAAATAAACTTTATCACCAAAGCGCCTCAAACTTAACCAGACAAAGCTTAACCACGCAGCAGCGAAGCAAGAAATCTTTTATTTTGTATTTACTGACGCCTCAAGCCTGAGTCAATAGAAGCTCGCGTCTCGCCACAACACAGCTAATGGGTAAAGTCTAGGCACAGTACAGATATCTACAGTAATTCAACTCGGCCGCATCTTTGAAATGCCTACAACGCAGCGGTCCGTTCACATGCGATAGGGCTGCCCGCCTTCAGCGTTTAAATTACATTTGCTTACTTTGTGTTTACTTCCATTTAGTTTTGTGACTGCAAATATACTTTTTTTGTATAAACAAATAAAATACTCTGTAAATTGAATAGGAAGTGTTCAACAAAAATAAGTTTTGTGTCTAAAAACCATGTTTACGTTTGAATAACAAATCGGTCTTATAAATAGCGACCGAAAAATACTTGTACCTCGACTGAGACGCACTAAAAGATGTATTATTAAATTTTAACGTATAAACAATCCGCATATTAACGTAAAGCTCAAACAACAATTGTTCGAGCCGTGTAGGTTTAGCTCGCGTTTCGTCCGTTTGCATGAAGTTGAATTACTGTAGATATCTGTACTGTGGTCTAGGTGTTACTGTGTGGCGAGTTGAGGATATTTTCCTGTTTGTTGTAATGGTGGAGCCTCATATAACACAATATGGTGTAAAGAAGTAGAGTTAGTTTAAATCAGGGACTGCATATCGGTATATTTTTTCAGTAAAATTTCAGTAGGTATCCCTTTTAGTGTACTGCCTCATCAAACAGAATACCTGTACAAGTTATTAAAATCCAACTTAATTATATCAATACCCAAATAATGTATACCGGATTAATTTCTGTAGATGTTTTTAGTACAGAAATATTTTAACCTATTTAATTTTTGTACCGAAATGTATAGGTTCGCATTTGTCCCTACGCTTCATAGGCTTCAACTAATCGAACATCTAAAGTAACCGCTACATTGTTTAAAAATAAATATTTGATATAAATATTGATAAAATATGAAATATTAATAAAGATACCGGAAAATTTCAGTTAACTGAAAAAAAATCAGTTATGCTCCAACAATAAAAAAGGTACCTACACGAATTATTTCAGTATGAATTCTTATACTGTTATTTTTAAATACACCTACTTTAACGGTATAACGTCATACAGGAAAAAAAAATTACAGAAATTTATACCGGTATGCAGTCCCTGGTTTAAATGAATATCTATGTCCCAAGTTTTGGATAGTTTTATTACAACCAGTATAAAAAATAAACGTATTGTATCAATATTTCAGCACTTTGAAATGAGTCTAATGCAGCTATGATTCTTCCTGGGTGATGGATGAAGAGTGATGGCGCTATATATTAATATTTAAATGGATTGTATAAATTAATTTGCTTCCATGCTGGGCTGGGAGCGAAAGAAATACATAGAATGTGCCAGCTGCTTCTCTTCCCGGGCATACTGTAAAAGTCAGTTAAGGGACTAAGGTTTTATTGGCGATAGGCTGACTCCCTGTCACTGCAATAGTCTCTCTCCAACATTATAATACCTCGAAATTTGTCAAACGTGATATCAGATGGTTTGATGACCTCTGGTGTTCTGCCTACCCCATAAGGGATACAGGCGTGAAGTTATGTATGTAAATAAATTTTAAAATGACTCACAAGAGGAGAGATGGAAGAGGACCTTTGTCGGTGATCGGTTTCTCCTCTTTTCGATGAGATTCGCGAGTTGTTGGTATATTGTTTCCTATTCGGCTCCGGTAGCTAAATACATTAGGACAGTACGCCTTTGTGCTCACGCGATCGGTTCACGGAAAGGTCTAAAACGTAAGTGTCAAGGGTTAGGAAGGGGAAGGTGAGTAGGTAGCAAAGTTGCGCCACCAAAGAGGTTTAGGGAGTAAATCAACAAGCCGGCCCATTGCAGGATGATGGGTGTCAGAACTTTCAAACGCTCCAACAAAACTTCTGACTACTTAGACAGGTTACAGCCCGTTCACACATTGTCCGTTTTACTGGATACGTTTAACCGGATACGTTTTTTTATCGATGGCGCATGGAGTTGTATGTGCGCCTTCAAATATAGCACAGTAATGGAAAACGGACAATGTGTGAACGGGCTGTAAGTCTGTAAATTCTTACTCAACTTATTCTTTCATTCTCTAACCTCTGTGTGACAATTTCTCCATAAACACCTTTTTCATTTTCTCCAATCAATATTATAAAACTGTTCCGTGAAGTGACTGACAGTAAACATACAGCCATCATAACTACTAGGCTTAGAGAGCTGAAAGGAACATACATTCCTTACGGAGTGTAGGAGTGCCCGAATGTGAGTGACGAAGGGATTCCTGAAATTCCCATGAAAACGGGTAATTCAGGCCTTTTTAGTTTGTATGAAAAATATTATTCCTTGAGTGCACCGATGTGAAACTTGGTAAATAGGTTCTTCATAGGTGTCTGGAAACATAATTATTCAATTATTTCAACGAATTTCAACGGGATTATACCTGTAAATGCGAAATTTCGGATGGATGTACTTATGTTTGTTATATTTCAAAATCACGGAATGGATGAAGAACTTTTGATGCAATTTTGCATAAAAATAGATCTGTATGGTAGATTTATCATTTATACATTGTGTGGAAAAGTGTCTTTATCGTGTATATCTTTACCGCTTTTTAGATTGTTTTAATTTAATACATACATACATAAAAAATCTCACGCCTGTCTCCCTTCGGGGTAGGCAGAGACAAGGGAACACCAATTGCTACGATCCAGACATACCTCTTTCGCTTCCTCCACGTTCATCAATCTTTTCATACATGATCGCCGGTTACGGGTACTTTTGACTAGACCCTTTTTCAAAATGTCGCCAATTTGATCGGCATACGTTCGCCTAGGCCGGCCCCTTCGAACATCACCATCCATTCTTGCTCTGTACACCTCATTCGTAAATCTACTTTCACTAATCCTATCCAAATGTCCAAACTACCGTAGCATACCCTTTTCAATCTTAGTCACTACATTTTCTTTCAATCCGCGTCTCTTTCTTATTTCACTGTGGCGCACCCTATCACTCAATTTCACTCCACACATGCTCCAAGCTCTCATCTCCACAGCATTAATCCGGCTTTCATGTCTCTTCTGCCACACCCAAGATTCACTACCATACATAAGTGTTGGCGCCAAGTATGGCCAGACGAGCCTTATTCGGTATAGTTTTGCTTCCCATTATTGAGTAAAAGGCGCCATTTACTCAATTTCCTGCTTTTACTCTCCTTTCAATATCACTTTCATACTTCCCATCTCTTGTAAACAAGAACCCCAAGTATAAGAACTCTTTCATTTGTTCTTTCACTTTTTCATCTCCTATCATAATATTGCATTCCGTCATATCTTAATTCCTCTCCATAACCATGACTTTCTTCCTTCCAACATTCACTCTCAAACCTTTCCTTTTAAATGACTCATACATCACAGTGACCATTTCTTGCAATTTCGACGCTGACGATGCAAGTAGAACCTGGTCGTTGGCGTAAAGCAGAGTGTTGATCACTGTCTCATTCATTTCTAAGCCCCATTCAGAAATATAAATAGATCTGTAAAATTGACGACCGGCTGGTGTAGCGGTAACATACATTGCCTTCTATGCCAGAGGTCCTGGGTTCGAATCCCGGCGGCAGCGGATATATGTGTGATCAACACAGATATAAGTCGTCAAGTCATGGATGATGTTTTTAAGTATTTTGCATTTTTAAAATGCTCAATTATTCTTAAATAAATGAAAAATGTTAAAAATAAAAATTACCCGACCAGGATTCGAACCTGGGACCTCTCGTTTGCCGGACTGTTATATCCTACCCTAGTATGGGAATATTGCTATATAAGCACTTTTACTTGTTTATCACATTAATACTAGTTATTGCAGTAAATTGTTTGATCATCATTTTTAGTTTACATTAAAGACCTAATATGTTTATGGTCAGTGCGCGTTTAGACTCCAGACTCATAACATCAGTCAAGATCCCTAAATAAGTCTTGTAATTTGGCAAGTTTTAATAAAAGTGAAAAGTGTTTCAATAAAGTGTTTTTTTTAAAAAGCCACCAACGCCCTGTCTCATAACAAATTGGTGGCAGCGGTGGGATGGTATAAGCGGTATCTGAAGATATCCATCCATTTCAAAGAACTACGTGAGACAGATTTGGTTCAAGATCGACAGTAAGCCACAGCAACATCGCAGTGCCTGCATCATAGAAACACGGATCGACGGTTAGTCTCGACACTCAGTTGAGCCCGCATCCAGAAGAAGAAGATCGACGGTTAGTCTCGACACAAAGTTGAGCCCGCATCTCACAAAAGAAGATCGACGGTCAGTCTCAATATTCATTTGAGCCCGCATCAAGAAAGAAAAAGGTCGACGGTTAGCCTTAGCAAGTTCGCTAAGCCCGCATCTTCTTGCCCGAGTTTTGGAGGAGGTCGACGGTCAGTCTCCAGCTGTTCGCTGTGAGCCCGCATCTCAACTACGCCACTCACCCCATCATCGTGTCCAAGAGGAGTTTTTGGTTCTCAATTCCAGAACCAGTATGTTCCAGTTCGTCATTTTGTGAGTTTTATTTTTTATTATCAGTGCAAAAGCAATCTTTTTAGTACAATTTAAAGTGAACTACATTGTTTTAAAACCTATAAGAAGTGCAATTTTAAGGTTTTTATAGCGATATCTTTATTGATTTTTACTATTTTATTTTTTGAGTATTTCTCTATTCCATATTTTTATATTTGTGTTTTTGGTTTCTAAATCACCGTTTTAAAATTAAATATTTAAAATGTCGCGAAAGCAAGAAACCGATAATGTAGAGAAGGTTTCCTTAAATGTTCTTACTAAATTTATTAGACCATATAACGGTGATAGAGAAACTCTTACAGCGTTTCTCACGAATTGTGATAATGCGTTTAGCCTAGCAACTGTCGAACAACAATCAATTTTATATAAGTATATCATATCACAACTCGAAGGAAAAGCACAGTTAGCTTGTTGTCTACGTAATTTTACTTGTTGGAAGGATCTAAAGGAATTTTTAAAATTAACTTTCGGTGATAAAAAACATTCGACACATTTATTAATAGAATTACAAAACTGTAGGCAAATATCAAGCGAATCAGTTACTCAATATTCTCTTAGGTTAGAATCATGTTTAACGCGTATACAAGCAGATATACATCACTCTTGCCGAATAAAGGAAGAGTTACAAGGCCGAATAGCGTCAATGGAGGATCTAGCCCTCAACACATTTTTAACGGGAGTAAACCCTAATTTTTCAAACAATGTCCGGTGTAGAAATCCGACCAGTCTCTCGGAGGCGATAGCGCTTGCCGTAGAAGAGGAGAAGCTCTTCAAGCTCTCAAAATCTAATTTTAGAAACTTTAAAAATTGTTCAATTTGCCATAAGCAAGGTCATTCTAATTTTGAGTGTTATAAGAAAAAGCCTAATATTAACGCTTTTCATATTAAAAGTAATAATTCTAATTCAAATAGGTATTCCCACAAAATTCATAATTCCCATGAGAATAAAAGTAAATTTTATTGCAACTATTGCAAAAATGTTGGTCACACAGTCGAGTTCTGCCGTAAGCGTCAATTTCAAAGCAGCAACCGATTGAATACTCATAATTATAAACAACCTGATAAGAAGGCTCCAATTACTCAACAAGGCCCTTCACATAATGTGAATAATGTTTCGCTTAACGATAATAGTTCTAATTATGATAATCAGAATTTAAACTAAAGAAGATTTCGGTCTCGTGCCTGCCGGAATCTAACTATTTAAATGGCACACATTCTTTTAACACTAATGATTGCACTGATACGGAACATACGATATTGCACAAAGATTTTAATAATATTTTATCTCACTCCAAAAGAGAGTTGAGTTTCGCATCTCAGTCTAAGTCGCTGAGTCCTTTTGTATCTCGCTCCAAAAGAGAGTTGAGTTTCGCATCTCAGTCTAAGTTGCTGAGTCCTTTTGTATCTCGCTCCAAAAGAGAGTCGAGCCATAATATTTGTAATAATTTATCGCAGTCAAATGAACTGCATTTTAATGAGTCAATTAATACTCAATTATGTGAGAATAACATTGAACAACTAAATACTAAGGACGAAATTCCTATTTTTGAAACAAGCACTTTATTTAAGAGAGTATCTTTACCTCATGTTAATATTAATGCATATAATTATTCTGATAAACAATTTTGCTTTTTAATCGACACAGGTGCAAGTGTCAGTTTAATAAAATATTCTAGTTTCTCAAAGTATCAACCAAAACTATCCTTAGAAAAAATAAAAATAAAAGGAATAAATGATACGAATTGCTTTTACGAAACTTTAGGTTCTTTACAAGTATGTTTAAATATTCTAAATAATGATATTTCGTATAAATTTCATGTTATAAATGACGACCTTAATTTAAATTATGATGGAATTTTAGGCAATGATTTTTTCCAATGTTTTAATGGCAACATCGATTATAGCTCTTGTACAGTTTGTATTCAAGGTTCAATTTTACCTATTCATTTTAATCAAATGACATACATTATACCAGCTCGCTCTGAAGCTGTAATAGAATGCGCTATCAGTAATGCTGATTCTGAGCTTTGTAATTATAAAGAAGCGCTCATACTTGATCATAAAGTTAAAGATGGTGTTTATTTAGCCAACTGTATAGCGTCTTTGAAGGAAAATAAAAGGGTAAATGTTTCAATTTTAAATACTACGGAATTACCAGTAGAAATTAATAATTTTAAAGTTCATTTAACTCAGATTGATTATCAAGCTTTTGAGAAAGAATCAAGCTGTTTTGAAAATATTAATAGTTTTTCAACTTCATATTCGGACCGAAAGAAACGAGTCCTTGAATTAATCCGTCACGAACATTTAAATTATGAAGAGAAAAAACTACTTTTTGATTGTTGTAGCAAGTATTCCGATATTTTTTATCTCGATGGAGATCGACTTTCTTATACTAATGGAGCTGAACATTCAATTAATACAGGCAATGCTCCCCCAGTTAATGTTAAGTCCTATAGACTACCAGAATGTCATAAAGAAGAAGTCGATAAGCAAATTAAAAATATGTTAGAACAAAAAATAATCCGTCCCTCAACCTCTCCATGGAGCGCCCCAGTGTGGATAGTTCCTAAGAAGTTAGATGCGTCCGGCGAGAAAAAGTGGCGCATTGTAATCGATTATAGGCGTTTGAATGATATTACAGTTACAGAAGTTTTTCCTATTCCATTAATAAATGATATTTTAGATCAATTAGGACGTTCTAAGTACTTTAGTACGCTCGATTTAGTATCTGGTTTTCATCAAATTTTGCTTAAAAATGAAGACGCAGCAAAAACTGGCTTCACTATAATTAATACTAACGGCACGTCAGGCCATTTTGAATTTACTAGGATGCCTTTTGGGCTTAAAAACGCTCCTTCCACCTTTCAACGATTGATGAATACCGTTCTCTCTGGCCTCCAGGGCCTTCACGCTTTTATTTACATTGATGACGCAGTCATTTTTTCAGAAACACTAGAAAAACATATAGAAAAACTTGATTTAGTGTTTAGTAGATTTAGGCAATATAATCTTAAACTCCAGCCAAATAAGTGTGAGTTTTTACGGCGCGAGGTCGCTTATCTGGGACATATTATTTCCGATAAAGGTGTACACCCTAACCCAGACAAAGTTAAAGCTGTCTCTAATTTTCCAGTTCCGCGAAATGCTAAAGAAATAAAATCCTTCCTAGGATTAGTAGGTTATTACAGAAGGTTTATCGATAATTTCAGTAAGATAACAAAACCCTTAACGTCACTTTTGAAAAAGGACGTGACCTTTCATTGGTCTTATGAACAAAAGGAAGCATTTCATATTTTAAAAGATAAATTAATCACAGCACCACTTCTTCAGTATCCAGACTTTTCACAGCCATTTATCGTCACTACTGACGCCAGTAATTTCGCTGTTGGCGCTGTGCTTTCGCAAGGTCAAATAGGCAAAGACAAACCTATCGCGTATGCATCACGCACAATGAATAAAGCCGAGTGTAATTACTCGACCACAGAGAAGGAATTATTAGCTATTTTATTTGCAGTTAAATGTTTTCGCCCTTATTTATATGGTACTAAATTTAAGATCGTTACAGATCATCGCCCATTAACGTGGCTCTTTAATGTTAAAGACCCCGGCAGTAGGTTAATCCGGTGGCGCCTCAAACTCGAGGAATATGATTACGAAATAATATACAAGCCCGGCAAATTAAACTCAAATGCCGATGCCTTGTCAAGAATTCCAATTAATGTTATTAATTTAAACTCTTTAAATAATTGTAATTATGAATCCTATTGGAAAAAATATTTTACTAAAAGTTTACCTGAACTTAGTACTAAAATTGAAGAACACTCGCAAAAATTACATTTATCAAAGTATGACGTAATTGCTTGTCCTACATCTTTGGACTTTGATTATTCTATGCCAAACTGCGAAGAGTTACTATCGCAACTTGATACTCAGCAAAATGATTTATTAAATACCGAGCGCGAGTCCGGTTCTGTATTATCAGTTAGTAACAAAAACAAGACGTTTTATTTTCTATTTACAAAAATTCATCACTACGATGAAACTAGTTATAAAGATATATACAATTTATTAATTAAACTTAGAGATAAGATTTTACAGGAAACCCCTGACTTAACAGAATTAGCGATTTCAGACTTTTCTGAACCCTATTCTAGATTATCCTATGTTAAAATATACAATTTGATTAATTTTATCTTTCATAATACTAATATTAAGATTCATATATACAAGAATCAGTTAATTTATCCAACTCCGGCGGAAGTACCACACATATTAAAAGAAAATCACGATTCAACTATTGCAGGTCACCCTGGCATGAATCGAATGTTAAATCGAATTAAAGCCTCTTATTATTGGAAATCGATGCGATCCGACATCGAAAGTTATGTAAAGAAATGTAAACTTTGTCAAATAAATAAACCTTTGAGGAAAAGCAATAAAGCTCCGATGATTATTACGTCTTCAAGCACGAAGCCATTTGAACGGCTATCGTTGGATATAGTAGGCACTTTACCTGAGGCAGGTTTTCAAAAATTTAAATTTATTCTTACTTTACAGGACGATTTAACGAAATTTTCATGTGCGTATCCGATGATTTCTTCGACTAGCGAGGAAGTAGCTCGAAACCTAGTCCACTTTATGTCACTTTTTGGTATACCGAAAATGATCTTAACAGATCTCGGTTCTTGTTTTACGTCAGACTTATTCAAACAGATAACAGAAATATTTAAAATTAAAGCTTTATTTTCAACTCCGTATCATCCTCAAACAAATGGAGCACTTGAACGGAGTCATGCAACTTTAAAGGAATATTTAAAGTCATTTGTTAACGAAAACCAAAACGACTGGCATTGCTATTTAGCAACTGCGATTTTATGTTATAATACGA
The DNA here is from genome assembly GCA_944452665.1 of Stenoptilia bipunctidactyla. Lineage (NCBI taxonomy): Eukaryota > Metazoa > Arthropoda > Insecta > Lepidoptera > Pterophoridae > Stenoptilia > Stenoptilia bipunctidactyla. Next base: position 6,555,013 of record OX101748.1, on the reverse strand, counting down.
ATCCTCATTCCACCACTCAATTTACTCCTTTTGAGCTATTGTACGGTCATAAACCGAATATTCCTAATTCTTTATACGAAACGAATAATAGTCCAACTTATAACGAATATATTAGAGCATTACAGTATAGAATGAAATTTAGTAGAGAAAAGGCAATTGAAAGTATATTAAAGAGTAAAGAGAACTCAAAACAGTACTACGACTCTTCAAGTAGATCTGTTAATTATAAAGTAGGTGACATGGTCTATTTAAAGCAACATCATAGGTTGCGTAAAGCACTTTCCCCCATATGGAAAGGCCCTTATAAGATCGTAAAGATAAATAATAAAAATAATGTAACGTTGAGCATTGGACGTAAACATATCAAATATCACGTCAATGAAATAAAACCAGCTCAAACTTAATTTTACAAATTTCTATCATTTTATATTTTACTATTAGTTATTTTATTTATATTTTATTTCAGATTACTTTTCCATCAATGCGTAGCCGAGAGTAAAGTAACGCCGATAGTGCATAGTCCTGGGATATATTTCGATCCCACAACGTCAATTAGTTTTTATAATACTTATTGGAAAGTTGTTACTCATATCGATTTAATATCATTTCAACCTTACCTTGAAAATATAGAAAAATTATTAATTAAAACAAGTAGTTTATGTTATAAGATTTTACCTAATGATTTTATTGATTGTCAAAGTATTGATAGTTCTATAGAGATTTTGTTGAAGTCAAATTATGAAAAAATTAATTCTCTTTCTTATATTATCCCACACAACTCCACTAAGCATAAAAGATCCTTAGAATTCGGAGGTGAAATACTGAAATTCTTTTTCGGCACCTTAGATGCTGATGATGCGCGAAAATACGACGCAGCCATCAATAATTGTCAAAAAAGTGAAACTGAAATCTTTCGTTTAATGAAAGACAATATTCATATAGTTAAGTCTAGTTTAAGCACTTTTAATTCTACTATCCGTAAGCTTAATGATAACGAAGTTAAATTAAATTCTCACTTATCAATTTTAAATGATATCCTTTCTCAAGTTACGAATCAAAATAACAAATTATCTTACGTTACTAGAATAAACAGTTTAATTAATTTAATTGAAAGTTCTTTGATTACTATTTCTAATATTTTAGATTTAATTCTTAATTCGATTCTCTTTTCGAAGGTAAATATTTTACATCCTTCTGTCTTAAGTCCAAGTAAGTTGTATCATGAGTTAGTTAATAATAGTAATTTTATAAATAAACGTACAGACTTCCCAACATCGTTATCTTTGTCGAATATACACACTATTATAGATGTATCTAAGTTAACCAGTTATTATTATAATGAGAAAATTATTTTCATTTTAGAAATTCCTTTAGTTTATTCAGGAAAATATTTTGTTTATAAGAATATACCTTTGCCTACTCCACATGATCAAAAGGTTAACACGTTTTCGCTGATCCAACCTTCTAAGTCTTACACAGCCTTATCAGACGATAAGCTAAATTATGTTTTATTTGATAATTTTAATGAATGTAAATTTATAGATAGTGAATACTCTATCTGTCCTTTATTAAACATCCGATCAAGTATAAATGACCCATCCTGTGAAAGTAAACTATTAACAGAAATTGTCTTATCTTTACCATCCGAGTGTAACAGTAAAACATTATATGGTTCTATTGATATATGGCAAACCTTAAATAATAATAGATGGATTTTTGTTCAGTCTAAACCGAGTAAATTAACGGTAAAATGTGATGACAAAATGTATGACCATTCCTTGTTAGGAACAGGTATAGTAAAACTTACCGATGACTGTACTGGTTATTCTAAAACAAACCAGCTGTTACCTTCAACTTCAAAGAAAATATATATGAAAAGTAACATAAATATTGATTTTAACATATTGAATGATGACTGTTGTAAAAAGGAAAAATTTAACAGTACTTTACCCCATTTGTTGCCTATAAAACTTTCAAACATTAATTTGGATCACTTGCAATATACTTCTCATAAACTCGACTATTTAGAAAATGAAATAAATAAAGCTGAACAAGAGTCTCATTTTGTACGCTATGGTACATATTATTCATCTTTTACATATTTTTTTATTGCGTGTATTTTGATTTTTATTGTGTATAGAATTTATAGATATTTTAACTCCTGTAATAATAACAGAGGACCATTTTGTATAAGTATTTACAATCAGTGTAATAATAAAAAGAAGGTTAGACATCAGTCAAAATTGTCAAACTCTATTGAAATGACCTCTGAAACATCATCCGAGGAAGACCGCAATTCTATCGAGTCTTCTTGTAAATTAAAGAAATTAAATTTTACATCTTCTTCAAGGAATATTGATAATTTTTAAGTTTTATTTTAAAATATTCTTGTATTGTGTAAATTGTGTTTTTATGAATTTAATGTTTGATTGTATTTTGAATCCTTTATTGTTCTATATCTCTTTTGTGTGTCTCTTTATTTTTTTATTTGAATTTCTTATCTTTGTATTTGTAAAGGGATTTTGATCGAAAGATTATTTTGTTTTCATTTTTACTTCGCTTATCCATTTTTGAAGGATAAAGCTCCGTCTTAACCGGGGGGCTGTTATATCCTACCCTAGTATGGGAATATTGCTATATAAGCACTTTTACTTGTTTATCACATTAATACTAGTTATTGCAGTAAATTGTTTGATCATCATTTTTAGTTTACATTAAAGACCTAATATGTTTATGGTCAGTGCGCGTTTAGACTCCAGACTCATAACATCAGTCAAGATCCCTAAATAAGTCTTGTAATTTGGCAAGTTTTAATAAAAGTGAAAAGTGTTTCAATAAAGTGTTTTTTTTAAAAAGCCACCAACGCCCTGTCTCATAACAGGACGAGTGCCCTTCCAACTGAGCCACCGGGGCCTGGCGCTACGCCTCGAAATTACTTACCACATTTTTGTTTTTACGTTATATTATTGCTAACGTAGCTCAATCTTATGGTATAAGCTTTGCAGCTAAGACTAGTTGGAAGAGCACTCGTCCGGCAAACGAGAGGTCCCAGGTTCGAATTCTGGTCGGGTAATTTTTATTGATCACATTTTTCATTTATTTAAGTCATGGATGTTTGTATGTTTATTTAAGTTTATTCTAATAAAAAATATGTATTTATTCAATATGTATGTTTATATATTTCTTAAGTACATACCTATATCAGTTATCTAGTATCCATAACACAAGTTCTTTAAGAAACTTAATTTGGGCTAGATAATGTTGTGTGAGTGTCGGAAATATTTATTTATAAATAGAATCAAAATAAAATTAATTCTTTGACATAGTATAGGCACTATGTCAGCATGTGATGACCTTACTGCACGGCTAAAAGTCTCTCCCATGGGTGACAGGTTTAGGTTATGAACAAGCTGGACCAGTGCTGGTTGGTGGATGTCAGAAGTTTCAGGGCGCCGAAATGGCTTCTATCAAATCCTAACGATTACTTAGGGCCATCGCTGCGGCATGATTTCCGTACGTCCATGTCATACGCGCTTACGGAACAGACGTGACACGCGTGACGCTATTTCGCTAATAAAATTGCATTAGCGTGCTTGTACAGTCGTGTCAATGGAATACTTAACATACATGCATAACTTCACGCCTGTATCCCTAATGGGGTAGGCAGAACACCCGAGGCTATAAAACCATCTGATGTCACGTTTGACAAATTTGGAGCTATTATTATGTTGGAGAGACTATTGCAGTGACAGGGGGTCAGCCTATCGCCCGCAAAACGCTAATAAAACTTCCGTCCCTTAACTGACTTTTACAGTGTGCCCGGGAAGAGAAGCAGCTGGCACATTCTGTGTTTTCTTGAATGAATGGTGTTTTCTTGAATGGATAGCTTTGGATAGCATGGACAGCAATGTTTCTATCATCTAATATATAAAATTCTCGTGTCACAGTTTTCGTTGCCATACTCCTCCGAAACGGCTTGACCGATTTTGATGAAATTTTTTGTGCTTATCCGGTACCTATGAGAATCGGCCAACATCTATTTTTTTTATTTTATTTATATGGCAAAACAACGTTTGCCGGGTCAGCTAGTAACTTGATAAAAACATTGGAAAAACTAACCTCTTACAAAAAAAATCTATTACATTAAAATCGATGCATGATATACGGGCGTGTACACGCTGGAGGTAGTCTCGTCCGACGCTCGCGCAGCTCGTGCCGTATGTCCGTGTCATACGCGCGTACGGTACGGACGTAACAGTTTTGTATGAAATGCGCATAGACGCCACCGTTATGACATAGTATAGAATAGCGCGGGTGAAATCGCGCGGAACAGCTAGTTAATCATATTTATCAATTTAAATTTTATTGTGATAGTAATTTGAGAATTGTTAAATAATTCTAAAATTTTTTAAGATTAATTACTGAAAAACTAAGTTAAAATAAAAAAAGTATTCATAAATATTACATAACTTTGGCGATAGGGTAAACCTATCTGCCTCAGACGCCAGTGGTTGTGGGTTCGATTCCCGCCCAGAACAAAAAAAAAAATGTTCCGGGTCTGGCTGTTTATCTATATAAAATGTATTTATATTCTAGGTTCCCCCCTAGTTCGCTACATGGTATCTCATAACACAAGCTTCGCTTTCTTTCGAGACCATGTAGTGGGTGTGATTGTCTGGGGATTTTATTTACTATTATTATTAAATTCACGCCTGGGCTATAAGTCCATCTGATGTCACGTTTGACAAATTTAGAGGTTATTGCAGCGACAACGGGTCGGTCTATCGCCCACAAAATCGGCAATGGAACCTCCGTCCCTTAACTGACTCTTACAGTTTGCCCGGTAAGAGAAGCAGCAGGTACATTCTATGTTTTTCTTTTGATTCCATGCCAGCATGGAGGAAAATAAAAGTATTCTATACGTAATCTGGTTCCTACAACACAAGGTGCAAATTTGTTTTAAGCATTTGTGACCCAGCGGGGATCGAACCCGCAACTTCATACTTATAAGCCGATTTTCAGCAAAGGTTTTTATTATGACGTTTATTTCACTCATCATAACTCTTTGTAAAGAGCCCACTGCAGGGCTATGAGTCTCTCCCGTGGGTGATGCGGAGGCATAGGCCATAATCCACCAAGCTGGCCCAGTGCTGGGTGGTGGATGTCAGAATTTTCAGGGCATACAAGTATTCAGCACCCGGGACCGACTGCTTAACGATCCCTCTAAAGCACGGAAGTAGTCGTGAGTAATGAATGGTCGGCGGTCACCCATCCAAGTACCGACCGCGCCGAACGTTGCTTAACCTGTGATATCGGATGATATACTCAGTAACCACGGCGCTACGACGACTTCTTATTTCTGTAATAACTAACAACTCGTAAATTAATTACCTATCGAAAATGGTAAACCCTGTAAAGACTTAACAGATATATATTTAGGCAAAAAAATATTGAGAAACTTATCCTTTTTAATCCGGTTACAATAATGTATAATTATTAATGACACCTAGGTGTCATTCATTAAGTATTGATGTCTAGAATTCGTCACAAAAAAATTATAAGTACATAATCAAGATAAAAAACCTATAAAAATTATGTTATTTAAAAATAATTTTACAGTAACAAAACTTACATCAGACAAGCGCCATAATAACTTAAAGTTTTATTTTTAAAATCGATGAGTTCAAAAACCTCATTTCCAACTCTAAAATGCATTTCAAAGTGTAAATTTATTCAAATTTAAAAAACAAAACGTTGGCTTGCATCCTTTTTTAAAAAGCAAGACATAATTGAAACTCCATAAGAGAAAAAGAGATGACTATAATATGTCAGATCAGCTTTAATTCGACAGTGCTTTGACGCACGATGCATGTTTAATAGTGAGTTTTTTTCATGAAGTGTATTAAAACAACATATAGTGCAAATAATAGCTCATATTCGGTTAATTCCAAATCACTTACTTATATTACAAACTGCAGCAAGGATTTTAATATTTCCACTTCTCTCAATAGACTACCCGAAAATCCTGATATCGTTTCTAATAAATTAAATCAAGTCTGCACCAATAGTTTGGATATAAACAGGCAGCATTTCAATAACATCATCTCTATACATTCACATACCTAACAAAAAGTAGTTTGACAGGTCAGAGACTGTATGGACCGTGAACATTACTCTTTACCTACCTACTTAAAGTATATTTTATAATTCGCAGCTCTGCAAATCATGGAATTCGAGGTAAAATGTGGCCTTAAATCTTTCTCAAGACGATTTTTTACATACCTAGTTTTCAAAATGAGCGCGTTCAAACATTTTGTTGCGGTGTTTATACCGTGTAAGTGAAGCCCATAGAATAGGTAACCCTACTTAACACGCTTAATCTGGTTAAGCGTTTCATAAAAAGCTTGTTAGGATTCCGTCAGGGTCCGCCTGACTAGAGACCTCAGTTCGGTGATGTAAAGAATCTTTATGAAGAGTCAGTTCCTTTTTCTCAAACATGCTTGAAAATTTCAGCATTATATTGACAACATTCTTCGAGATAAATAGAACTTGCTGTACTGGTCGAGCAGCGGCCGGCAATAGTTGTATGAAAATCCATATCTGTTGTGTTTAGCGGCCAAATAAATTACTATGTAAAATCATATTTGTCGTGTAATTTAAAAATGGAACGATCTTCTACTCCGCAACATGGCAACCAAAGAGGTAACCTATCAAAGGTTTAATTTAAATTCCGAACTGGCTTGCACAAAAATACTTTAGTGGCGCGTAAAATACTATTGTTATTAGTTGTTTTTCAACTTTGTCTTTGGTTTTAAATACTTTTCAAATAAAAGTTCTGAATTGTACTACTTAGTTTGATTTCTGCGTATTATTTGAGAAAAGTACTATACAAGCCTTGGCCGCAACTAGACATTGATGGACTTACGTATGTGTGCCTCAACTTCGCCTCGGCCCACATTCACACGTTCGTCCATGAATGCCTCTCTTGCCGGCCGCTGTAGTAATTTACTATGCTGACGACCGACTGGTGTAGCGGTAACATACATTGCCTTCTATGCCAGAGGTCCTGAGTTCGAATCCCGGTGGCGGCGGATATTTGTGTGATGAACATAGATATTAGTCGTCAAGTCATGGAAGTTTATATGTTTATTTAAGTTTATTCTATTATAAAATATGTATTTATTTAATATGTATACGTATACGTATATATTTCTTAAGTAGGTATATCAGTTATCTAGTATCCATAACACAAGTTCTTTAAGAAACTTAATTCCGGCTAGATAATGTTGTGTGAGTGGCAGAAATATTTATTTATTTATTTACTATTTCAACCAGTGTACTGCACAGTGTACCTTTGACCTCATCTTTACTTACAATTAGGTAAGAGTAAAGTCAAACGCGAGCTTAGTCTCTATTTAAAAAAAAAAACAAGGAAATAATAAGCGTAGAGAGAAAAGGATTCTTGTGGATGGACGTGTAACACCTTAGTATTCTTGTTCACTTTCCACCAGGTGACTTGGAAGACAAACTTCTCATACTTTATAATAAAAATATTGTCAGTTTAAATATTGTAAAGTTTAATATTGTCAGATTAAATCTTAAAAAAAAACTTTATTTTTTTATATAAAAACTTACTACCATGCTGGACTGGGAGCAAAAGAAAAACGTAGAATGTGACAGCTGATTCTTTTTCCAGGCATACTGTAAAAGTCATTTAAGGGACAAAGGTTTCAACGGAGGTATTTTTGTGGGTGATAGGCTGTCCCCCTGTCACTACAATAGTTTCCCTCCACCATTATAATGCCTCCAAATTTGTCAAACGTGACATCAGATAGTTTTATAACCTCTTGTGTTCTGCTTACCTCATAAGGGATACAGGCGTGAAGTTATGTATGATAAAAACTTAATAAACCCAACCGTTTGTTATTCGGAACTTAAAAAAACTTAATAATGCCTTAGGACACCCAAGTTGGAAGGAACGAGACTTAACTTAAGATATTTTAATTATTTTTAGTGTTTCGATAAGTTAATATTTTGACATGTTAATAACATTGTTGGAGGTAAATCTTGGATTTATCGATACGATCCAGAAACGAATTGGCAGTCGAAGGTTGAAACATATTTTCTTCTCTTTTTTGCACTATGACGTGGTATTTGGCTATCTCTGTTGGAATTTATTTGTTGGGAAACAAACTGTATTATACAGAGAACTTTTGCAGTCAACTTCAAAAATGAGGAGGTTCACATTATTTTTTTTCTTTTTGAAGGATTGTTTTATGATTATTGTGTCTGTTATGAATCGATTTTGATACTGCTAGTTTCATCCGATATGGCGCCATGACAATTTAACAAAAATCAAAAGAGCATTGCTTTTAAATTTGGTCCTTTCTATCAGATTTGTGGCGTATTTCGGAAATGCCATATGGAGAACCAGTTCTATCCTAAATCAATGTTCTGTCATCTTCATTACGATCAGTTATGATTGAGTTCAAAGGCGTTTTTAGTCTGTTATCACAAAAAAAAAATGTCTAAGCTTTTCGAAATCTAAAGTCGTCTATATGAAGTAGTTTTTGAACGATCAGAACACATTCTCCATATTTTTCTGAGATAACTTACATTTCTTGTCTATTTATTTATGCTACAACCTTTATACAACAATCATATGTCAATATCTAAGGTTTTTATAAAATGTATAACAATCTTTCATTCCATGCTGGACTGTGAGCGAAAGAAAAACGTAGAATGTACCAGCTGCTTCTCATCCCGGGCATACTGTAAAAGTCAGTTAAGGGACGGAGGTATTATTGGCATTTTTTTGCGGGCGATAGGCTGACCCCCTGTCACTGCAATAGCCTCTCTACATCATTATAATAAACGTGACATCAGATAGTCTTATAACCTCTGGTGTTCTACCTACCCCATAAGGGATACAGGCGTGAAGTTATATATGTATGAAAAATATTATAATGCAAAATAAGCAACAAAAACAACAATATTACTTAGATTTATGCACAAAATATATGAACTACAATCACTTTGCAATTTCAAGAAAAAAGTTTTAATTTTTAAACGTTACTCACAATTTTTCATATTTGCCTTCAAGGCAATTACGCTTTGAGGAACGAAAAAGTCCAAAAAATAAAGACGTGAGCATATCGGAACACGAATATTAAATTGGGGTTCCGTAGTTTGAATAAACGTTTCTAGTTTTTCGTTTTAAGTCCCGGCTGGACTGTTTAAAAGAACGCTTCAATCGAACCAAGGCAAGGTGACGTCCAGCCAACCGCTGAGTTACATCCACACTAAAATGGTTAAAGCACCGGTAATGGATATTTACTCTGAGGGTTGAGCACTTGGAACCTCGCCATAAAGTGAGTTTCAGCTCTTTTGTGGTGAGAGTGCCGACCCAACATCTGCCAACCTTCATGAAGGAGGATTTCTGGCCGCAGGTAGTCGTCTTCCGGAAATGAGGACGACTGTCTTATGACTCGCGTCACACGTCGCCGACTTTACGACAGCCTCAAGTGTAGTTTTAAGTATTTTTATATATTCTAGTTTAAGGTATGTATCTGTTTATCTTATATGTATGTTAGACTGTAAGGTATTTATTCTATGGGCCTCTGTTTTCAATTGTTAAGATGTAATTGTAAATATTGCCTGAAATAAACGAATTTATTTATATATTATTAAAAATAGAGCACAAAGTATTTAAATTGACTTACTCGTTTAACTTTTTATGAAATACCGTACAAAAGCTATGTAAACATGTTTGAGTAATTGTTATAGGTAATATTATGAAAATACGTGTAAGTAAACACGATTACTCCTCTACAAATAATTTAAAATAAGGAGAAGATGTAGGTTTTTTATTTTATATTGTATCTTTGAAAATATCCACGATATTTTTTTTTAGGTTTCAAGAGGAGGTATAAAACAATCTCTTTAACAGATTCAACAATTTAAAAATGATGATGTAAACCTATGTACGCCATTGTTTTACGAATAGTACGCTGTTATAAACGGCAGCGTTTCAAAAAGCTACCAACTAAGAACACCAACCTTCACGCTAATCCGTCAAGGTCAAGCGTTTGGTTGCAAACAGCCGTCTACACAGCAAACTAGCAAAGTCACCTTGGCCGACTCTACATAAACATTTGTCTCAGGACTACCGCTGCTTAAAAAACCTGTGATAAAACGAGCGTTTAATTTGTTAGTCTAGTGGAGCTATTTAAATTTCGTATCATCTAAGATTATCGCAGAATTCATGAATTACACAAGTTGACTCAACAAGTATGTAGTCCGAAAGTGAGCTTTAATACATACCTACATAAAGAACTTCAATGAATGAAAAAATGTGTTAAATAAAAATCACCCGACCAGGACTCGAACCTGGGACCTCTTGTTTGCCGGATGAGTACTCTCCCACTGAGCTACCGGGGCCTGGAGGTACGCCTCGAAATTACTTAACACATTTTTGTTTTTACGTTATATTGCTAACGTAGCTCCATCTTAGCTTTGCAGCTAAGACCATATATTTATTTAACACATTTTTTCATTTATTTAGGAGTAATTAAGCATTTTAAATGCAAAAACTTTAAAAATATTAATAAATAACTTCACTTCTGTATCCCTTATGGGGAAGCACAACAACAGAGTGTCCAGAATGCCATGATTGCCGAAATTAGACGAATTAATTATATTAGTCTTATAATGATGGAGAAAGACTATTGCAGTGACAGAAGATCAGAATATCGCCCAAAAACGCCAATAAAATGTCGGTCCCTTAACTGACTCTTACAGTATGCCCGGGAAGAGAAGCAGCTGGTACATTCTCTTTTACTACCAGTCCAGCATGAGCTTTAATATTCTTGTTTAAACACGGACTAGCTCGACGACACAAGCTAGTTAAGGAAAGTTCTTCCAATACTGCAATACGATCACAGATCGATATCGATTCGTATAGTATGGAGTACGTTGCAAGTTGTAAGCAACATAGTAAACATATGAATCAATATAGATCTGTGATCGCACTGCTTGCCTAGCTGAACCTAGATTTCTAATGTCGCAAGAGAACACTTGATCAATAGGCGATGATCTGCAAACGCTACCAAAAAGAAGGTAATAATGCAGTTGGTGGTAGTTTACTGTTTCTAGTTCCTCGACATATATTACCATGAAGAAGTTATGCATTTAAGTGTACCACAGCACATTACAAAGATATCAAGGTACCTATATCCTGTTTCAAAATACTAGTGTAAAAACATATTGACTTAGGGCGTGATTTTAAGAGCTTATATGAAGCGCTGATCGGTGCGTCGTGCACGGCGCCGTGGATCGGTGCGGGGGCGTGCCGTGCAACGACACGGGGCATACAGTGCCGCACCGTAGAGATGGATCCACGCCGTTAGTGGCGTTTTGGCCTTAACTATGCTGTGGTGCAAAGAAGTTAAGAAAAATGTTTCAATTCTCCTGCTTTCGCACTCTTTCTACACTCTACAACACACATTTACACAAAATCTACATAATCATCTGCCAGGAGACAACCACTGATGTATACAGTGGTTGTCTTCTTCTTCCATAGGCCTTACCCAAGGTTCTCCACGCTCAGTTCTGCTCTGCCCTCATCCAGCGTTTACCTACTTCCCCTAATCCACACATTAGCATATTACAATTATTGATATTTAATAGCTGGTATTATGTTCTAATTCGTTTCTAATAATGTCGTAAATTGCCTGTCTTGCTTTTCAGGTGGGCACTTATAAATATAACACAGTCTTAGACTTCCTACAAATGTTTTTTAACTTATCATGGCTTTGAAATAAATGTAATTAAAACTCATTTATTGTGGAAGCAATATAATTGTAGAATATGCTATCCTTAGACGACCGGCTGGTGCAGCGGTAACATACATTGCCTTCTATGCCAGAGGTCCTGGGTTCGAATCCCGGCGGCGGCAGATATTTGTGTGATGAACACAGATATTAGTCGTCAAGTCATGGGTGTTTATATGTTTATTTAAGTTTATTCTAATAAAAAATATGTATTTATTCAATATGTATGTTTATATATTTCTTAAGTATATCAGTTATCTAGTATTCATAACACAAGTTCTTTAAGAAACTTAATTTGGGCTAGATAATGTTGTGTGAGTGTCAGAAATATTTATTTATTTATTATTAAGATATTCCCGCCGACTAGAACTATTAAAAGATTTTTGAAAATTGAATGATCCGTAATTTAAGCAATATAATATGATTGCCAAGCAATGGTTGGTAAAGCGTTAGTAATACAAATTTCTTTTACATCAATAATAATCTATTACGTTACAATCATGCGTAGTTGTATGTTAACTTTTTGTATTTATTACAAGTGTGATTGTATAAATATTGCCTTAGTTTACTCATGAGGAAAACAAAAGAACAACAATGCACTGCATATTACGACGCATTTTATTGTTCTTATTCTAGCATAACAAATTTTTATAGCCATGTGGAGATTTCTAGAGAAATAACTTCTGATCGAACCTATGACTACGTTAATAAAATTGTATTTCTTTTATCACAATGTATTTACATATACTTGAATAATTGAGCTATTTCAGGATTATTAGAACACTAATGAAAAGGCGATGTTGTTTTAAAATGTTCCTTTTAAGATAAGAAATAATAATAAAATCCCCAAACAATCACATCAACTACATGGCCACAAACTAAGCAGGGCCTGTTACCTACAAACATACATAACTTCACGCCTGCATCCCTTACGGGGTAGGCAGAACACCAGAGGTTATAAAACCACCTGATGTCACGTTTGACAAATTTGGAGGCATTCGAATGATGGAGAGAGACTGTTGCAGTGGTCAGCCTATCGCACAGAAAACCTCCGATGAACCTCTATCCCTTAACTGGCTTTTACAGAATGCCCGGGAAGAGAAGCGACTGGCACATTCTGTGTTTTTCTTTTGCTCCTATTCCAGCATGGAAGAAACTGTTATACGAGATATAGTGAACTAGCGGGGAACCTTAGAAATACATTTAGGCTGCAAACTGGACAGCAGTGACAGCGGCGCAGGCAGTGACGCGGGGAATCTGGGCCGTTCTCAACGCCAGCGGGCGCTCGAGCGATTTGCCGCAGTTTAATACAAACTCAATACTATCTATCGTGTCGCGGAAATCGCTGCCCGCGCCGCTGTCGCTCTCGCTGTCACTGTCGCTGCCGTCAAGTTTGCAGCCTAATACGTAGATAAACACCCAGACCCGTAGCTTTTATTTGCTTGCTTCGTGCGGGTATTGAATTCGCAACCTCACGAATTACCTAGTAGAGTCTTACACCAGTGTGCCACGGAGATCGTCAGCTAACGGCAATTTATTAATTTATCGGCCGTGTAAAAAGCGTAATAAGCGAAAAATCTGAATGACCTCCGCTTGGTAGTAGGATCCCGTCAGGGTCCGACTGGCTAGCGACCACCCTTCATATAAAATCTGCCCCCAAAATATTACCGCTCCGGCGGTGATGTGTTCCGGCAATATTTTATTAAGAGCCAGTTCTTTTCTAAGCTCATGAGCATAGGTATCATTTTCGACCTCATCTTCACTTACCAACAGGTGAGATTGAGGTCAAACGAGACATTTAAAACTTAGTGGTTTAAATCAATATTTTTCCTACGGAACCCTAAGTTCTAATTTAACTGAATTAATTCAGAGTCCAATTAAATTTTCTTAGTAACAATTTGATATGGTTTCTTCTTTTATTTTGATGCCTCCGAGCGAAAGCTTGGTAGTATATTAACTTTCGATAACTTGATTTGTGGGGAGATTTTTAATTAATGGCTTAGTTTTTTTGGTTTAATTATTGATTTTATCAAATAAAGGGGTATTGCTCTTTATGGGTAGATATTTGGTTTATTTACGTATTAATTTAAACTGAGTTACTTTACGTCGAAAACACTTCAGTAAAACAATTTTCTATAACTAGCTGTCGCGTGCGATTTTACTTTTGAATCCCAAAAAAAATACATCTCCAATAACCTAAAAATATTTTTTTATTCTCAGGTTGGCATCGTAGTGAATCTCTTACGGAATAGAATACACCATTATAGGCCGCATAATCAATTACTTAAGTGCGATAAAAAAAGAAACAGAATTAATATTAGACAAGAAACCTAAGTAAAAATACATATCGGTTAAATAAGTAAAATAAGCTGACCAAATCATAATTTGATGGTCAATGTTTATTTTCATCATGCAATCAGTCACCCAACCAAGATCCGAACCTAGAACTTGCGACACAGAAGGTAGTTTTCTCCGCGTAGAACAGGAAACGTCCAAGTTCTCTTGTTTGGTTTCCGTACGACATGCTTACTTTGGGACCATATAATCGGTATGTCAGTTTGAGAAATTTAGGTAAGTACAAAGTCAAAAGTCAAGGTCAAAATTTTATTTATTTCGTAGGTATTTAAATACACTTGAAACAAGTCAAACAGCCAACACTTCGGAAAGTCGATGTGTTGAGAAGAAGTGGCAAGAAACTCAACTGCAATCATCTTAAAAATACACATTTTTGGTACGAACTATGGTAAGCCCTTTGATGACATTTAAATAATCAATAATCCCTTGTTTGTGTAGTAATTTAACAATAATCTTTGGCAATCACTTCATTATAGTCGAAAATCAAAAAAAATAACATACCTATCAGTATGACAAGTGTTAAATAATGATGTATTGAATGATTGAATGTCAATTGTGTTTGTTTAACGCCTTTCTTTAAAAATATTCAAAATGATTGATTATTAAAAAGGACAAATAAAATAAGAAGTTAAGAATATATACAAATTTAATTGTATGTTCTCTTTGACAAACACATATCTAACATTTGGTACTTAGATGCCAAAAAGCACTTAACTATACTCCATTTCACGATTAAAGAGTTTTTTGTAAACAAGCAAAGGTCATTGTCAAATTGACATGTCAGATGTGTTCAACATTTTTGGATGCATTCATTTCAATAACATATATTTTTTTTATTCGAAAATATTGTAAATACTCATTAATACAGACAATAAACTAAATAAGTAAACTAATAAACTATAGAGTGTCACAAAAAAAAAACACAAAAAACAGTAAGTCCATGGGTCCTAAGGGTGCCCTATATGTAGTAAACGGCACTATACCCCGTGTACAAACAAATAAATATTTAGGTAAACGATTTTGTATTAGGTAGTCCATTTCAGGAATTCTAAGCTTCAACTTTCCTTGTACAGTCAGAAAAAACTTTACTTGTTGTTGTGAGGTCCGACTGTTTGGTTTTAGTTAATAAATTAATAAATTGATTTTATCTGTCATTTATTCTGAGGTTTATAATAAAATTTTAAATGGTTCCGAAAACATGGCCTAGGTATGCTTTTGACTTCCCAAACCAGAAACGTTTGGTAAACTTTGTATGAATATTGTAAAAATTTTTGCAATAGCAATCCAAGCAACTTGTTGACTGCAGCTTAATTATTTGCTATATAAATCGGAATATCATTGATTTCTGTCATTTGAATGAACTTGAATGGCAGATGTTTAGAAATATCGAACATGCTTAAACCTCCATTCTACAAAATAAGGCAAGATTTGTAGAGTCTAAGATACACGAAATAGTATTATTATTTGGTAGGTATATCTAAAACTACTCGCTTTTGGCACTTTTATCACTCGACCTCACTGACCACGCACCGGTCCATTCCAGCCTTTCAAGCTCCTTTACCAATGTCACATTTTGCGGATGTTACAACTGGGAAAATTTTAGTGGACACAACTTCCCATATTTCAATCTCGGCCTTCACGAGATTCTCGTCATGTGGTCAACTCCTTTTGTCCGCCAAAAACACCTAAGACGACGATCGGTCCATTAACACGATATAAGATTTATTCCCTAGAGTAGTATTTTCCCTGACCTGGTGAGCCGATGCCAGTAGGGCTTGTCGCTGTAGTTTTCGAGAACGAGCTCTAGCTTTCTGATAGATGACACGATATTTCAGAGCGAGCTATTGATACGAAAAACCTGAAACTACATGTCTGAGGGATTCTACAGGTTGGCGGTACGCTCAACATACGTCCACTGTGCCGTCCCTCATAATGTACTTCCTGTGACTCGTCCACAATTCTTTCAACAGTAATGAAGGCTATGCCTAATAGTTGTGCTGTTTTAGAACAGTTAGTAAGTGAGGATTCCTTGCGAGGAAAGTTTTAATATGTTTGCTTATAAATAATCATAACCATTAGTTTTCTGACAAAAAAAGACCTTTTGAGGGCATTTCCTAATAGGTTCTAATATTGAAGTTGCCGAGGGACCCAGTTGCTTATCACTGCTGTCATTTTTTTTAACAATTACACAATAAAAAATGGTCTGATCACGAGATCCTTTCTACCACAACGGATCACGCTTCAAATAGTATAATCTAAGCAATAGGTACAAGAAATTAAAATAAAAATATTAATATATTCAAAAATTAACCAAATATCCAGGACCTCTTGCGAGATACCAAATAGATAAAACCTATTCCTTCAAGAAAATGTTTGAAGTAAAAAAACATTGTTTTTATTTCAATGTTTAAATATCAAATAGGTTGTTCGTTATTTTCTTTGTTTATTATATCGATGCCTTATAACATAAACCTTACTGCTAATGTGTTTCATGTGGAGATGTTTCATAAAGTGAATCACTACGTATTTCGTATTTTTTTACCCGGTATCACCTTTGTTTACAAAAAAACTCCTTAATCGTGAAAAGGATATAGGCATGATAGGTTATTTGACAGTTGCTTAAGGAAAACTGACATCGATTTTATTCTTTCCTCTAGCTAGCTCCAATGGTTCAGTAGCTTTCATAAACTTTTAATATCTTAATTGTATAAATTGATTAAAGTTCTATTTTGAATTAAATCTGAAGACAAATAGCTCTAGGTTATTTTAACTTTAAAACTTTTGTATAGAATATTCAACTGGTATGTATGAGTAACCGATACAGGTACAAAACTGGTAGAAAAAAAATTGCATTTCACAAAATCTATTAGTTACGAATTGTAAGTTCTCAAATTTGAAACTAGGCGAAACGTGATTTTTAGAATATCAGCATTCGCAAATTATTTGTAGGTATGATATTTGAACTAAATAAATGCATAAACTTATTCAATTTATTCTTGATATGTTTTGGTATTCGATAAATACTTTATATTCATAGTGCTTATATATGTATAATAAAGAAATAATAGCTGATCATAAAAAAATCACAAAATTAAATAGGAACGCATTTCGCTTGCCAACTTGATCTAAACTTAGGTAGGTACTCTACTATCACCCACACTAAACGCAATACATAAAAAAATGTACCAAAGCTCACAAAAAAAAAACATCGAAAAATATAACTGTCCATTCCAAAGTTTATTTAAAAGAAAAGCGACAACTTTTTTTGGGCAAAGCTAACCGGTCTGTAGAGCCAACTTCACTCAGCGAACGAAGGCCAGACACAAAAGTCGTAAAGCCACTCCGCAAACGACCACAGACTGCCGAAGCGAGCGCACGTCTCTATATTGAACTGTACAAAAAAACTTTGACGTCCCAAACGTACGTGAAACACAACTATTTTTACGATTTGAAATGTAAAAAAGACTAAAGTGTTGTTTACGGATAGTTTTAAAAGGTTTTCGTTTGATCTGTAATAGTTTTCAAGTATTGTTTTACGATAGAAAGTTGGCATATCATTGACAAGTTTTTACTTTATACCAGTGTTTGCAAGTGTATTGAGAAGTTTTTAAAGTGTTTTGGTTTCTCCAGAGTGTTGTATGACGTTTTCGATCTGTTTGTTTTTTTATATTTTTTTATTTTGGAAGCTTTCTTTGCTGTCTTTTGGTAAGTTATTTTTATTTTTTTATATTAAAGTTATATTGTTTGTTTTTTTTTAAATTGTGAATGGCCAATTTTTTTCATCGTGAATTTTTATTAGTTTCTCGAAAAACTTGTTGCTGTTACTTACTTTTTATGTTTTTATCTTTATCAAAATGTCAGTGCTAAAGCCACTGCAAGATTTATTTTAAAACTCGATTTAAGAAGATTGTCATGTTTTGAATTTGGAACAAACAAAAAAAACTAGCTTATTGTTTTTTTTACATATTTTAGCGTTGGATGGAATGAGGTTTTTTTAAAGTCTGCTTGTCTTGCTATATCATTTATTTATTTTGGCATCTATGACAATACATGATTTGTTCTTCGACATTCATTTTTATAAGACTTTTATCGCGATCATACCTCGTCCTAGTCAGTCTTTTAGACTGACCTCTTGGCAGTTAAGTAAGGTACAGTCAGCAACGTTCGTCAATGTAGAGCAAGGATATAAATTTATTTTAAAACGAAATAAATATAAACTACTGCTCTCTCCCATGCTGGACTGGGACCGAAAGAAAAACATAAAATGTACCAGCTGCTTTGCCTGGGCATTCTGTAAAAGTCAGTTACGGGTCAGAGGTGTTATTAGCGTTTTTGTGGGTGATAGGCTGACCCCCTGTCACTGCAATAGTCTCTTATAAGATGGTTTTTATAGCCTCTGGTATTCTGCTTACCCCATAAGGGTTACAGGGGTGAAGTTATGTATGTAATGTAAACTGTGTACTGGTTAAACAAAACATATTGTGGACTCGGTAGCATACAAGTTGATAAGTCGTTTGCGGCATCAGAGGTCCTATATTTGATTTCGAATTGTTTTGGTAAGCAAACTTTTCTACACTAGCTCTTTTCCAGCTTGATAGCTGTACCTATATTCAATTGTGTGTTCTCCATATCATAAGCTTGTCTCATAAGATTATTGAAATTATCTTCTTAGACAGTGGGTATGCGTGTATTCAAAATCAAGGTTATGAAGTAGCTAAGCTTTTGAAAGTAAAAAGTATGTCGCTTTTGCTGACTGTACACATGTGACTTCTAAATTTTCTTTTTATTTATAAATTTATTAAATTAAATAAATTAATAAATATTTCTGACACTCACACAACATTACCTAGCCCAAATTAATTATCTTAAAGAACTTGTGGTATGGATACTAGATAACTGATATACTTAAGAAATATATAAACACACTTATTGAATAAATATATATTTTTTTATTAGAATGAACTTGAATAAACATATAAACATCCATGACTTGACGACTAATATCTGAGTTCATCACACAAATATCCGCCGCCGCCGGTATTCGTACCCAGGACCTCTGGCATAGAAGGCAATGTATGTTACCGCTACACCAGCCGGTCGTCAAAAAATATCCGGCTTCTTCTACATAATTCTGTCTTATATCACTTAAACTGTTTATTATTAGTTTATTGCTACCAAATTCTAGCGTGGAATAAAAGATAAGTTAATTATTGTACCTACTTATATACTCGTGTAATACATATTATATTCACACAGCGCTCCTAGCTCTTAAGTAAGCACATACCTTGTACTATAGGTATCTACTAGACAACAACTATACAATATCTATATATACTTCCCGGACAAATTAAGTGTGTTCATACACACAAATATTTACATTTTGCGGGAACCGAACCCGCGACCACTGCCGTCTGAGGCAGATAGTCTTACAAAATCAACACGTCGATCGTCAAAAGTGAAATTAATCTAAAGATATGACTCACTGAATGACTTTATGCTTGATTAAATAAATAAAAACTCATTAAAAGATTAGAAACTAAATTTTCACCTAAAAAACGAAAAGGCTATAAGCAAGTGTTTGTTTGTAGTGCCTAACTTAAATTCCACTTATAGTATAGTCCAGTCAAAATTGCTTGCCTATTAAAGTACAGTCAAACTAGTTATTTCAATTTGGAAAAAATCGTATAGAGCTGAAAATTGACCGATCCTGCTTCTGCATCTTTTTTTATACAGGGTGAAACATAAAAAAAAGTTTTTTTTTTCCAAAAATGGTAATTTTTATCGTGCATCGAGCTATTTGCGAGTTTTTTGTTTTTCTATGTGACAGACAAAACAAAACCAGCATTTTCTTCCGTTTGTTCAAATCTTGTCCTAACCCTCAATATATTATGTTTATTGATTATAAGAAACCCCTTTCTACTAAATCAGGAAATTATATTCAAACTAATAAAAGAAAATTGACTAGTAAACTGCTTAGGGTACGAAAGCGGCCCTTCGCATCACGTGTACTTAGAAGGGTACTATGCGATTCAAATGAGAATAGTAACGTCGATGACTTCTATCTGTCAAAAGTCACTAGAAATTAGGGTCTGCAAAAAAAAATTGAAATAGGATCTATTTATTTTACTTACTGTCAGAGTATTACAGCAAAATGAAATAAAAAAAATTTGTGTGATGAACACAGATATTAGTCGTCAAGACATGGATGTTTATATGTTTATTCTATTAAAAAAAAAATGTATTTTTTCAATATTTATGTTTATATATTTCTTAAGTATATCAGTTATCTAGTATCCATAACACAAGTTCTTTAAGAAACTTAATTTGGGCTAGATAATGTTGTGTAAGTGTCAGAAATATTTATTTATTTATTTTATTATTTTTGTCTTATTATTTTACTAGTTTTTAAACTTTATTAACACGCGACAGTAAAGAGGATGCATGGTAAAAAAGCACAAAAACCATGTCAACTATTCAGAAAATGAATTTTCAATTTAATAAATTGAAGTAAATTTCATTTTAAACGGAATGAAAGTAATTGAAAACGCGAAATATTTTTATATCTAAATGGAAATTATTTCTAAATTAAATAATATTGTTTTGCTGACTCTACCTAACCGGTTCGAATTGACAGCTATGACGTCACAATATGGCGCGAAGAACGTCCTATTCTCATTTGAAACTCGTGTATTAAAACATTTGTGACATTACATTCTAACTTTTAGGTCTCTCTTATGTCAAATGAGGGAAATACTGATTTTGAAGCCTCTAGTTTTGACATTAGAGAAACGTCAAATTAGACAGTTCTATGTCGAATACGGCCCCGTGTCATTGAGTTTTAAACCGTAATAGTAGTTAGTTTTAAACCTTAGAAAATAAATTTCCTTGGGATTAATAGTTACTTATACTTTACATTTATGATAAACTTCTATAATGATATAAATGTACATACATACATAACGTCACGCCTGTATCCCTTATGGGGTAGGCAGAAAACCAGAAGTTACAAGACCATCTGATGTCACGTCTGACAAATTTGGAGGTCTTATAAAGATGGAAAGAGACTATTGTAGTGACAGGGGGTCAGCCTATCACCCACAAAAACGCCTTTAAAACCTCTGTCCCTTAACTGACTTTTACAATATGCCCGGGAAGAGAAGCAGCTGGCACATTCTACGTTTTTCTTTCGCTCCCAGTCCAGCAAGGAAGCAAATTTTAAAGTTTATAACAACGGATGATTGGATGTTTGTCACTTTTTTTAAAGGGTCCTTCCAGCATCGTCTGGTATAAAACATAAAAAGTTTTTCGCGGGTAAACCTGGTATCAAAGCTAGTATATAGTAACAGCTAGTATCAAACAAAATAACTACAACTCGTGAATATTTTTAAATAAATTTAAAATTGGAATTTCTACAATCGTGAATTACTCATTTATAAGACCTCTTACGTAGAATTTTGAGGTCAAGTTGAATATTCTAGCGCATATGAGGTTTGGTGACGTCAGTTAATGATGCAAGCGTAGATACTAAATTAATATGTTTACTCATCAAATATTTCTGATTCTGAAAACAAATAATCACACCAGTATTTTTAAATGCGTTTTAAACACAACATAAATGCTATTTTAGATAACTATACAAGGTGTACCGCTTACCCTATCTAATACCTTCTCGGAGGTATTCTAGTACCCATAAGGACAACAGAAAAAATATAAAAAAAGAAAAATTCAAAATTTATATTTCAATTTTTGTATGAAAGAAAATGTCGAAATTTATTGCTGACATACAAAAATTTAAAAACAAATTTCCAATTTTTCTTTTTTCTTTTTTCATATTTTTCTGTAATCCTAATGGGTAATAAAATACCTCCGAGAAGGTATTATATAGGGTAAGCGGGACACCCTGTATACATGGAAATCAAAGAGGTTTGTTATCATTTATCTTTTTATTATAATCGATGACTTAGTTCCTAAGAACAGATTTTCGTATATTTTTTACTTCCAGACTTTCCCATACTGACTGAGATTATAGGGCCACCCTGTATACAGGAGCAAGCGAGCTAATAAAATAACTGAACACAATACTTTCGTATTTCGTCAGCTATTTGCCTTTTAGTTTCTCAAATAAATGAAGTACGTGACAATTATTTCAGATACTTATTTCTCAAACTTTCACAGAATTATACTTATATTGTGCTAATTAACATTTTTCAATTATCAATACGGCGATGCAGATAAAACAGATAATTTTAAGGATAATGCTCCAGATATAAAGTTATAAATTATATGCATTTCTGATTCTTAAAATTCCGAAGTAGTCTTCGTAAGATTCCTTGTGACTCAGATGTGGTTTGATTTAATTAATTCAATACAATCGGTGGGTACAGTCAGACTCAAACAATCCAGTTCCATACCCATTCGTACTGTAAGAATGCAGTGTGGTGAAGCAGATCATTGTGTCTTGAGTGATGTAAAATGAACTATACTCACAAAGTTTTTTATATATTGTTTGTAAGGATCAAATATAGGTTTTCATTTATTCTTTAAATAAGTCAAATTTAGACCATGAAATTGTAAATTTTCTAAAAAAATATTCTTTATAAAATACATTTTTAATCGTATTTTATCGTGTTTTAATAAATCAACGTTTCACTGTTCGTATAGACTCAGTGGTCACGGGTGATACCGTCAATTATTAACAGCGTCTTTTATTTTATTTTCAAGACCTAAAGGGGAGGCAGATTTTTCTGATGCTGACTGTACATATGAACGGACAAGTCATCGTCCAAAAACTCGATATACTTACCTACTTATTGCTCGATAAACTATAAAACGAATGCAGGTTCGAGTACTTTCCAAATATTTGAACTCAAATATTTTATTGGTTAAAAAGTTAAGGTTTACTTGAAGATATCGCCTGAGCGATCGCAATTGCCAATATAGGTACTTACCATTGGAAGTTGGAGGTAGGACATTTAAAGGTTTTTTAAACATAATATAGATACGTATTGATACACAGGCTAAAGATTAAAATGAAAATATACCTAAATAATTATACGATAAGGTCACAATTCTTTTAACTGCTGGGCTATGAGGTCTCCCTGGGTGACGAGAAGGTTTAAGCCGTGGGCCAGAGCTGGGTGGTAGGTGCTAAGATTATTAGTACGCTTAAATGACTCAGAACTTTTATATACTAATATCGTTTTGGCGATGGGGTAACACTGTCTGCCTCAGACGCCAGTGGTCGCGGGTTCAATTCCCGCACGGAAAAAGAAAAAAAAATGTTCCGGGTCTGGCCGTTTATCTATTCAGGGTGACTGGTGTGTCACTTTTGAAATTCGAGAACGTGATAGTTAGAGAGGAAAAAATATGAGGAGAAAAAAATATAATAAAAAATAAATATTAATTATTTACTGAGTAGACTTAACCGAAAAATACAGAATTGATTACGCAACGCGTGATTATACTAGCATTGGCAGCGATCCACGTGCCAGGTCACGTGCCGCGATTGACTTAGGCGTAAGTAAGTCAATCGCGGCTATACATATATAGATAGCTACAAAACTTTACTTATGTAGGTATAGGGAATTCTAGTGAAAATTAAGTACCTACTATTATTTCATAATTATGACCAGAATCGAGTAAAGAGTGCTCTGCTTCCGTATCTAAAATTTGTCAGAAGTCACCCTGTACATGTATTTATATTCTAGGTTCCCCCCTAATTCGCTCCCATTTTTCACCTAGTGGTGTGAAGACAATCACATGTGGAGATTTTTTTAAATTATTTTTATTTATTATAATCTTAATGCACTTTTTTTAAATACCTTTTTTCATCTTTGTCCACTATTCACTTAGAATTGAGGCCGAACACTGGTACACTTAGGAGTAGTAACCAATGCAAAAAGCACCTCAAGTTAAGTTGTTAGAAAATCAATAAAATCTCACAAAATATTTCTATTGCATATAGTCAATAAAGTGAAATTGTAACAGATAATAACTGCGTCCATTATCTCATAAACATAACATTTCTCGGAACAGATAAAGTTATCAACGCAAAATGGCGGACATACATTTAAGATACACTTTTTTGCGAATATTCATAACTAGCTAAGGATCGATATTTGGATAATAATGTTAATGTGATATGATAGATTTTTAGCATGAAACGGAACGTTGAGTGGATGAGAAATCTTACTAATATTATAATACATACTACATCCATAAATTCACGCCTGTATCCCTTATGGGGTAGGCAGAATACTAGAGGTTATAAGATCATCTGATGTCAACTTTGACAAGAAGGTATACGAGGAAGTAAGGATGTATAGTGATGGAGAGAGGCTATTGCAGTGAAAGGGGGTCAGCCTATCACCCACAAAAATGCCAATAAAACCTCTGTCCCTTAACTGACTTTTACAGTATGCCCGGGAAGAGAAGCAGCTGGCACATTCTATGTTTTTCTTTCGCTCCCAGTCCAGCATAGAACTAATATTATAATAATACTAATATTGTTAGTACCTACCTAAATGTGAATGTATGGATGGATGTATGGATGTTTATTACTTAATCACGGCAGAACGGCTCAACAGATTTAGATGAAATTTGGCATTGTGATTGTGTACAGTGTGGAATAGCATATAGGCTACTTTTTATCCCGAAATTCAGCTAGTTAAATATATGAGTGACTAACGCTAACTACCTACCAGTCGGTTTTAGCCAGTTCTTGAAAAAATTTAAATTAGGTAATACAGAATATAAAATGTGAAATAAAATCAAAAATAAAAGTAAAATAAAAATCTGTGTACAAGTTTGTGACACCCGAGGATATCAATTTGTTTGATAAATACTTATCACGATCTTTATAAATACTGTCACGTTTGATAGTTTTTAACTTTTATTCAAATAAAGAATGATTTTCTAAAACAAAACAAAAATACCTGGCCTTAATTTTGGAGATATCAAGCTGAATGGAAACTTTATTGCTGTTCAATGAGCAATTAATTTCAATTATTTCAACGTTTAAGGATCGTTTCGTGCTTATATCCCTCTTCATCCAGGGAGTGACTTATAGCACAGTACAGATAAATACAGTAATTCAACTTCATACAAACGGACGAAACGCGAGCAATACCTACGTGGCTCGATTTCGTAGATACTGTAGGTACTGTAGTACTGCTTAAGTAGGGACCAGATGGCGTTAAGTAGGTATACAGGGTGTCCCGCTTACCCTATACATTATTAGTATCATATAATACCTTCTCGGAGGTATTCTAGTACCCATAAGGAATTTTGACGACTACTTTGGCAATGGGGTAAACATATCTGACTCAGACGCCAGTGCTTGCGGGTTCGATTCCCGCACGGAACAAGAAAAAAAAATGTTCCGTGTCTGGATGTTTATCTATATGTGTATTTTATATTCGCTACATGGTATCCCACATTACAAGCTTTGCTTAGTTTGGGGCCATGTAGTTGGTGTGTTTGTTCGGAGTTTTTTTTATTTATTTATTTATATCCAAAAGCTCTTCATTGTCATTAGAAAAAAAAACAAATCGTACAAATCATGCTACAAAAAACCTTTACAAGTACGCGACCTTATCTATTTGCTATTTCTACCAGGTATCGTGTTAAAAGGTGCTAGATTAAATAAACACTAAGAATAAAATCCGTGGGTGTAATAGCATATTAAGTAAACCACATTCCCATCAATCGCAGCCATGACCTCCTTATCACCACAGATTACGTAGAAATGGTGTCAGCACGCATTTCTGATTGATAACACGCAAATCTTATCGATTGATAGTGAAATTAATCTGCTAACACATTAGGCTACAGGCAGGGATAATCTTATCGCTTGCTCGGTACTCGCTACTTTTCTCACATATTTTTTGTTATGGCGTTAAAAAAGACTTAACGACGCCACGTTTCAATATATATTTAGGTACTTATTGTTGAACCAAATTGGTTATCGGAATATCTTCTGGCCGATCCTAAGGACTAATGATATTACCAATGCCTTAGCGAGCCCTTTGAAGCACAACGCAAACCCTTTTTGGCACTTAAACAAACAAATACACTTTTATCACTATCAGGGTATATTGTAAGCACTTGACCGCAATTTTCTGTTATCAGTATTTTGGTCAATTATTTCGTATTGCACTAAAATGAGGACAAATAATTTGAAGGGCGCGTGTTAAAAAATATATGTATACGTAGTCAGTTCATCGTCCATGCTGGACTGGGAACGAAAGAAAAACGTAGAATGTGCCAGCTGCTTCTCTTCCCGGGCATACTGTAAAAGTCAGTTAAGGGACAGAGGTTTTAAAGGCGTTTTTGTGGGCGATAGGCTGACCCCGTTCACTACAATAGTCTCTGTTCATCTTTATAATACTTCCAAATTTGTCAAACGTGACATCAGATGGTCTTGTAACCTCTGGTGTTCTGCCTACCCCATAAGGGATACAGGCGTGACGTCACATGAGTAGATAACCGTTTATCTACTCATGTGGTGACGTTATGTATGTCAGTTCGTCGTAGTTAATGTAGGTTTGGAAATAGCGTGATTGAATCATTCTTCAAGGGTAAAAGAAGCCTTAAGTAGACTGCATATAAGCTATTATGATTCCTGACGCTAAATTCTTTTCTTTTACTTCAGTTTCTGGCTGTAATGCCGCCTACTGTTCCCAGCTAAGTTTCTTTCTGGTGGTGACTTCTAATCTAACACCCCAGAGACACTAATCTTGTTCTTACCGATGTATTTGTGGTGCTAGAGTAAATAAATATGCTTTTTATAAAGAAATAAAATAAATATAAATATCTCTGACACTCACACAACATTATCTAGCCCACATTAAATATCTTAAAGAACTTGTGTTATGGATACTAGTTAACTGATATACTTAAGAAATATATAAACAAACATATTGAATAAATACATATTTTTTATTAGAAAATAAACTTAAATAAACATCCACGACTTGAAGACAAATATCTGTGTTCATCACACAAATATCCGTCGCCGCCGGGATTCGAACCCAGGACCTCTGGCATAGAAGGCAATGTATGTTACCCCTACACCACCTTTCTGAAGCATACTCGTCAGCGTACCTCGGTCCTGCTTAAGTTCACAGACTTTTGCAGTATTGCATACTGCGCAGACTCCAGATTCATCAACTTATCTGTACTATTTCGCTTAGCACAAGACAGGAATAAGTTCGCTGACAGCCAGCCTCCAGTAGTGGAGAGGCATATGAAGAAGACGAATATTGTCAATAGACAGTACTGGTTCTTAATAGAAGGATAAGTAAATGGCATCACCACAGACCATTCATCTTGTCCATCGAGTCGTTTAAAAATAAAAATCTGCGATCAATCTTCATCCAAAAGTTTCGCTTATGACCTTCATAAAACCACTTTATACTGAATACATTATATAAAAGATCATATATAATTTAAATAAAAACATCCTCAACTCTCAAGTACCTACCTATATTACCACCTCGATGCAAAGATGGTAATGATGTAAAAAAGCATCTTTAAATACTTTATTAGATCAGCGTGCGCTAAATAAAACATTCAACTTTGAGTTATTGCTTTTACACGTTTTCTAAAGGCCCTTTTTCAAAAGACTTTTGCACTACTTTTATTTTCATTCTGACATAACTCATCCTATCCTTCGAAGTGGTTGATTGATGCGCCTAGATGAGGCAGTAACCTTAGCTGTCCTAACATAAATCATTAGGGTACGTCTACAATGGATATAAAGCTTAAGCGTAAGATAAGAAAAACTACAGAAATGATTTTTAAAGCATATGGAATTAAGCATATGGAATTAAGCTTCCATGCTGGACTGGGAGCGAAAGAAAAACATAGAATGTGCCAGCTGCTTCTCTTCCCGGGCATACTGTAAAAGTCAGTTTAGGGAAGGAGGTTTGTTTGACGTTTTTTTGGGCGATAGGCTGACCCCCTATCACTACAAGTCTCTCTCCATCATTATAATGCCCCCAAATTTGTCAAACGTGATATCAGATGGTTTTATAGCCTCTGTTGTTCTGCCTACCTCACTAGGGATACAGGCGTGACGTTATGTATGTATGTATGTATGGAATTAAGATAGATTTTTGGTTGTTGTCGTTCATATTTTTGTTCCCATTTTGTCAATCATACGAGTGAGCCTCATCAATAAAAAATTGACAAAGTGAGTGTAAATCTTCTGAAGTTTATTTACAAAATTGACAAACCAGCAGTTTGTTTTACAATACTTTATAGTTACCAAGAATAAGCTGTGTCACTCACACTAGCATAAAAGCTCTCATGGAAAATGTTTGTGCGTGAATCTTTACTCAATCCTCGATTGAGTGACAGGTTTTGTTTGACAAATTGATGTAAATTTAGATTCATTGCAGAGATTTCACAAATATAGTCTTAATATTCTGTAGTTTCTAATAATAAATAAATAAATAATAATAAATAAATATTTCTGTCACTCACACAACATTATCTAGCCCAAATTAAGTTTCTTAAAGAACTTGTGTTATGGATACTAGATAACTGATATACTTAAGAAATATATAAACATACATATTGAATAAATACATATTTTTTATTAGAATAAACTTAAATAAACATATAAACATCCATGACTTGACGACTAATATCTGTGTTCATCACACAAATATCCGCCGCCGCCGGGATTCGAACCCAGGACCTCTGACATAGAAGGCAATGTATGTTACCGCTACACCAGCCGGTCGACAAAACTTAGACTGACTTTATATCCTGCAAACTAATTTACCAACAGCTAAACTGTTACGTAAAAAAAATCTCTTACAGTTATCAGCTGTCAAAAGTGGTAAAAACCACAGTGTAAAAGTGCCTTTTTAAATGAAATGTGACAAAATGATGAATATCCCACTAGGGTGGTGGAATCTTTGTAATTTTGTGAAATACGGCCCTTGCTTGCACCCATCAATTCAGATGACAGAATAATTGCAACACTGCACTGAAGGGTTTTAATAGGGTTCTACGCTAGGGCGCAGAGCATGTGCAAGGGATAGATTATTTCTTTACGTGCTTTACAAAAAAATAATCGACTTTAAATTTACTTAGTTTGGGCTTGAAATAGTGTTGATTTAAATAAGAGGCTGTTAAACGTATTAGACTTAAGTGAGATTTGTGGTGATGACGTATGAAAAGACCGGGTGTATACTAATATCCCTTAGTTCCGCTTTATGGTCGCAATAACACTAATATAGAAGCTTATTTAGTGTAGCACTTTGAGTTATATATTGTATTTATTTATTCAAACGTAAAATAAAACTATGCATTGATTTACAATGTTTTGATATGTGTACGTTTCAATGAGGGGTTTTCTGACAGTTCATTAAAAAAACAAAACTGTACAAAATTGGTACAATTTGGCGCTTTACAAAAGGCGAAGGCAAAGAATTTATTACATACTGCGTGTTTAAAATTAAAATAAATTAATTGACGTCTGAATCAGAAATTGAACGTATAAATAACCATAGATGGTAGATACCACTTACCTACATTATAGTATACAGACTTAACGCCTTCGACTTTTTAAAAGTGCCATCTATAGAGGTTTTTTGAACTAATTTTTATGAGCTGTCAGAAAAGTCCCCATTACAAAAAGCTTTTCAAATCATGCTCGGTAATATTTTTATAGGTTAGAATAATATCAAAAAAGGTTTGTCAAAAGCCATAATTGGTCAAAGAAATAATCATACTGGACAAAGGGACATTCAAACAAACAAACAAACATTCTGGGGCAGTCGGGTAATGTTTTCTCGGATTGTTGATTCATAACCGACTTAATTCAGAGCTCTTATTGTGCCTTGATTGTTTCGTTTTATTCGCTCATTAGTGCGAGCAAAGGAACTAAGTCATTCGGCATAATCTTATTGTTTATTTAAATATAGAATACCTTTTTTATTTCGATATCTTGAGTGGTTATTGTAAATACTTAAACGTGTTGATATGCATTAGGTAATTAATAAAAGGGATTGAATAACTC
Organism: Stenoptilia bipunctidactyla; assembly: GCA_944452665.1. Taxonomy (NCBI): domain Eukaryota; kingdom Metazoa; phylum Arthropoda; class Insecta; order Lepidoptera; family Pterophoridae; genus Stenoptilia; species Stenoptilia bipunctidactyla. The sequence goes on along the minus strand of OX101748.1, from coordinate 6,524,794 downwards.
ATTGGTGAATTTATTGGAGGACATTTAAGGACACGACTTAAGAAAAAATGCAATAAATTGAACTAATGCTATAAACTAAACTGCTAAAAATACCATTGCAAAGTTCACACTTATTTTACATCCAATGTTTTCCAGATTTTAGCGAGTCATTATTACAGAAACGTCGAATTAAATTGTAAGTATTCAACAATTAAACATAATAAAATATAGTTTAATTAAACTGAATTTTATTTAGCACCGAAATCTTTTAGTTACGAGCTCTCGGCTTTCCTTGTACTACGACATTGACGCACTTACTTACATTCTTTGCAACTGAATACTTCTAAGTATCACCAGTAATGGACTCATTTGCATACAGATTTTCTCTTTGACTTAACACAATTAGTGTTAGGCGCGATTCCTTCATTCACGCGAAGTCACTTATTTTTATGTTGGTACTAACACCGCGGTTGACCTTTATTTCCACTAACAGTTTAGCCAACTGTGAAATGAAGAGCGTCGCTGCATTTGATCCGGTGTTGCTATAATATAAAAAGAGTAATTTAATATGGCACGTGTATAAAAATAGGTTGTATTCAATTTTAAAAACGAAACAAAAGAGACAATAGTTCTTTTATGTTATTCATGTATATGTCAACGATTGTAAAACCCGTTAGTTCATACTTAACGTTGGTTATATTTGGTTGTTTATAATTTAACTCATCGTTATTTAAAAAACTGACAAATTGTTTATAAGTAAATTGATTGTTTTAAAATTTTTCGATGACATTCATAATAATTTTCCATTGGAGTGTAATGAAAATAAATGTGTACACGTAGGTACCTATAACAACTAAGTTATTTGATTATACATGTGACTAAGCATCATAAAAGAACAAATACCTACATATTGAAAATATTGTTTCTTGCTACAAGTATTTGTCAGTATCATTTACAGTTTACATTTAGACCTAGTAAATTTTAGACCGAGTTAAAATCGATATTTCATATGAAAATAAGACAGGTTTTTCGATGTGTTTGGGCGCATGAAGTTTGGACGCACGAATGAAGTTCGAAAGGATACATAAAAAACTTTGCAATAAATCTTGTAGGTATTATTATCTAAGTAAACAGTTACCTAGCTAGTAAAATATTTTCAAGCGTTTGACTTTGAAAATACGGTAACCTTAAGTAAAATTCCAAAATAAATGTTACTCTTAGAATAATCTTGCGAAGGAAATTAGTATTCAAGCATAGTTTTGTAATTAGCCGTATTTCCTGGTAACTTGGAATACTTAAATAACTTAAAAATTGTTGGTGCATTGAACACTGCGCGGCTTACTTGCGTGTCTCATGTTCCAGTGTCTTTGATAAATTGTTCTTCGTTTATTATGTAAGTTTTAACTGCGTAAGTCTTTTAAAAAAAGAACGGTATTTTCTTTGTAGCTTTTAAAAATAAAGGTTGAAAAAGTTTGAGCTTACATCAACTACAATACTAACCTTCATGGCTTCAAACTTTTTCTTTTATAAAACTAAATTTGAAATAGTTTGAGGTTTCATCAACTGCAATTAACCAATAAGGTTGGTTTCAGACAGTGAAGTATTGATTGATGTATTATCAAGAGAAACACAAATGTTTTTGATTGTGCGTATTTTACGAAATGAGTCGATAAGTCACTCGGCCTAGCCCCTCTAAGAAATACAACGCACGCTCGCACAAAGACTTTGATTGACAATTTTGGCACATGACATTTAAACGCCAAACGGAACTGTCATTGTTGTTGTTTTTTTTTCATTCTTGAATTTAGTAGGTAGGTTACCTATCTAACGGTATGTAGATGACGTAGAAGTAGTTTTTTTTGTTTAATTAACTTTATGTTTTTATATGTGAAATTTGTTCATTTTTTTTTATTCGTTTGAACAGGCGTTAATTTCATGATAAAATAAACTTCACTCACAATACTTGCTTTCTCGATTTTACTTAAAACAGTTGTCAGAAAGTCTCACATGAAGGTATGTAGTGCTTTCTTGTGTAGCTAATAGCTCAACAATTCAAGCTACAGTAGGTCAGAAAAAAGGAAATATAAAAAAAAGCCAAAAAGAAGTTAACGTGTTTTGGATAAGAAACAATAGGTTAGCTTCACTTAGACTTTTTTAACACTGGAATAAGTGAAATATCTTAAGTATAGTGATTACTTGGACGTGTTTTCTTAACTGCGGTTTTAGTGTGAACTGCGAATGTCGAGGAGACGATGAGACGCCATTTTTATGCAGCTCATAATATTACGCTATGAGAGATTTAGCCTTGAAGTTTTGAAATACATCAGGGAAACTGAGATAGGACTTTTGGAATATATTTTTACTAGAAAGAGCCTCTTTAAACTTTCTGTGCGATTTGAACACATGTTATCTTACTAATATTATAAATGTGAAAGATGTTTGTTCCTCAATCACTGCAGAACGGCTTAACGGATTTGGATGAAATTTAACATGATGATCGTGTCCAGTCTGAAATAGCACATAGGCTACTTTTTATTTCGTGGGATTCAAAATTGCGGGATATTTTGACTTATTATATTAGGTTGGTTATCAGTTTGGCACCTAGACAGGCGCTATATCAATTCTCGTTTTAGAAGATGAAACCTTTTCAACGATATATCACACATGTCTATTACATAACATGTCATATCTCAAAAGTTATGCATCGTCCTTTATTTCAAGAAAGAATTTAATTCTAGAATTTTACACAAGATGGCGATGTCAGTGTATTCAATAGCGCAATAACCTTTTTCATTCCAAGAACTGCGTTTTTTCTAGAAGTTTCTCTTCAGGTCATTAATTCTCATACTCTTGACTTGGGTAACAGTTCGTATTTGATATCGCAATAAATTCACTTGGATCCCTCCATTCTAAAAACGTACGAAGCAATGTATCACGGCGATATAGACTGATATTTTAATTGCAAAGTGCTTATAAACTTTTAAGTCACTATGAAAGTGTTTCATACATCATAGTCTCGTAACACATTTTACACCATTTTTCGCATAACATCAAATTAAAAATATCCTATTAGCCTCATTAACGAAAAACCGGTAAAACTCAAAAAAGAAACACCGTGGGAACTTGGACTTTTTAAAATTATAACATCCTTCGCAAATAAGCATATCAAAATACAAACAAAATTTACTCTTATTTTCAAAAGGATAAGGTTTAACATTTAATGATTAGAACATTATGTTACCAACTGCAAGAAAAGAAAAAATTACATTCTTTCCAATTATAAAGCAAGTGCATTCATTTTTTGTTAGACAATGCGTTATTTTAATAGTTACGAGTATTTTATTTTGTTTTTTTTTTTAATAAGTACTTAAGTGGAATTTTCATTTTGTTTTAATAGGACCACCTGAAGTCACAATATGAAAATTCCTTTTTATTTCTACTAATGACACAAGCGAAGTTCTTTTCTCTTTTGTGGACACGTGCTATGCCTTGTTGTACAGTGGCCTCAATATTAATGACTATTTATAGATGATCTTAACTTTTATATCAACAGGAGGACCGAAGAATATTCAGTCAAAATTCGTGATGTAGCCAATTTTTTTACCAACAGCTACTAAATAAGTGCTGTCTGAAGTTTTTACGATGACGGAATGACTTAAAATGGTAAATGTGTATGTGAGTAGTGCGTATGTTTCTATGTTGTGCCCGCCATTATGCAGGGTTAATTAAAATTAACTCATCATCTCTTGCAGGCAGCCTCTCCACATCAATCCCAACAACATGTGATCTACGACCTTTTACGAATCTTAATTTTTAAACACAAAAAAAAAAAAACTTTTTGCTCTTAACTCTACATTTTGTAAGAAGTAACTTTTATTATCATGAAGCGATATATTAATACGCAAGGTGCGTAAATAGAGTTAAGCCTCTAAACAGAGGCTAAAAATATTTTTAAGTGAGAAAACAAAAATTTAAAACACTATTAATTTTAAAAAGTTGTAGAACAAATGTTGTTGGGATTGATGTGGAGAGACTGCCAGCAAGAGGTCATTCGCTAATTACCCTTGTATAAAGATCCGAAATCGATCTAGGGTGGTGGTAGATTCATTCTAATTGTAAATAATGTGACTTATTTCAAAAGAAATAAGTATCTTCTGAGTGGCATACAAGCTCAGCAGTTGATAGAGTTTCGTAATTAAAAAGAGAGTTACTAACTTTCGTATTCAAGTTGCACATCATTTACTAGTAAGGCTATTCTGTTCTAAATCTACAAATCTTGCCTTTTATAATTTTTTTTACCAAAAAGTAGCTACTCCTACGTTTTTGTCGGTCGCTTCTGAAGGTTTTCATAGTCAAAAATAATTGATTACCGATAATAATCAAACAGGTGTACGTACTAATAAATTGATTGATGTATTGATTGAAAACACACCAACAGCTAATTTAGAATGAGATCATTTGGCCTTTATAGTTATTTTTTACTATAACTCGTTTTTTTTTCTCTAAAAAAGCGCCTTGTTGATGAGTCAAAAGTCCTTTTTTGGATTGTTACAACTGATTTGCAATTGTTTTTGGATATTGAGTCTGTACAATTAATAATTCGATTCTTTTTTGTTTTTGTCTTTTTTTGTAGATACTGATTGTTTTGTTCTAATCAGAAACGAAATCTTCTTTAAGTTTTCACGACTCATTGTATTTCGTAAGCAATGCATGTTTTTTTATTTGATAAGTATTGTAAATACCGGATCTTATTTATATTACTTAAGTCAAATTTGAATTATACTTTATTACATAAACCGGGGTACAAAATTATAACTATTGTTTATCTTTTATAATCTACTACCTTAAATTTACAAAATGGCGTTTGGCATGCGGTTTACAAACTCTATATTTATAATTTTTGTATAATGTCGTTTTTTTCGTACCTATAAAAAAGTAAGTTTTTTAGAATTGAGTATGAAACTTAAAAAAAACTTTTGATACGAAGCCTTGAGTAGTAAAGAAATCGGTAAATCAACTCAGGTTAAGGTTTAAACTTGTCTTATCTTTTATTTTGACATTATATGTAAACATGAACCAAATATATTTATTACTATAGCTTTCGAACTGAATAAAACAAAATTTCGACGATTTGACAATATACAAGTGCATAGACGCAGGTAACAATAAAATTGGGTACAGCTCTATAAAGGACACATCGATCGATGATATCTAGCGACTTACTTTTTCAACAACATCAATAAAGGAGAAAGTGCTAAATTGGCTTGTTTTGGGAGAGTAACGTGAATTTATAAAATTCTAAACAGGTTTTGTTGATTATAGGCCTTTTTAGAAGAGGAAAGTTGGGTTATGAGTTTTAAAGATGGAGTCGCAAAAGTGCCTTAATATCGAGAACTCAACAGAAATAAAAAAGGTCACGCAAGGTTGACTTACACCTTTTTTTTTTATTGGGGAAATCCTCCATGGATACGATGACACTCGGGGGAGCGTCAAAGTTATGCCTGGACTTTAACCGGCTAAAACACCAATGTGTTCCTCCTCCGCGCCTAGTGGCGGGATCACGGGTAAGCCGAAGCATTCAACCGCGAAACCGCCGGCGCTATCCGCTTGCGTGGAACCCTCAACATGCAGCCTGCCGAGAACACCAGGCACGCCGCACCTCAGCGAACTCCCTTGAGCAGGGTGGCAGATACCCCCCTATCCACCGCCCAGGGATTTCACTATGGCCGGAAAGGGTTAGGGACCGGTGAAATCGCGTCGCGTTAGATCACCAGAATCTAACTGCCCCAGCCGAAACGACAAGGGCCCTATGCAGCTGATTTTGGTCCGCGCCGTCGACCCCGGTAACCCCCACTTCTGGAGGGTATTCCCCTATCCGCCACCTAGGGACGCGCCCGATGGGAGACCAGCAACTCCACACGGGACGTTGACTTACTCCTAGAGTATCCCTACCTAACACTTCTAAACTAAAAAGGCTAATACTGCGAGCGACCGAGTGACCCTTGATTGGTGCCAGGGCTCTTTTAGAATTTGTCTGACTAGTGACCACCCTTCATATAAAATCTGCCGCTAAATATCACCACACCGGCGGCGATGTCACTGCCTTCTTAAGCTCGTGTGCTGCCATCTTCAACCTCATCTTCACTTTACATCTGAGACTGAGGTCAATAGCGGTTTAAGTCTCCATAAAAAAAAACATAGGTTTCTCTGGTTCATTAAAAGATCATGACTATGGTAGTTTTAAAAATAATAAACTAGTTATCAGTAATATTTGCTACCAGCTGTTGAGTTTTGAGGTCTCCAATTTTAGCTGTACAGTCATGTCTAATAATATGTATACATTTTTATTGGAACCTTATCACAACGGAATAAGTTGCGAAGTGTGTACATATTAATGCACGTGACTGTACGTATTTGACATTACAATAATGCTCGTCTGCACTAAACTCTACTTAGCACAAACTTAGTTATGACATGCTTAAACTACGTCATACATAATCATTGACTTACTCTGCATTGTCTTAGCATTTAGGCATTGACCTAAGTTTAGTGCAACGCAATTTTTGTTCCTAAGCACGTCCTAAAGACTTAAGTATCAACTTAGGAGCTATCGAAGTTTAATGCAGACGGGCATAAGTCTCTCTAATGTCAAATTTAGAAGCTTCAAATCAGTTTTCAATCGACTTCAATAAAGGAGGAGCTTATCAATTCGACTGTAGATATGTTTTTGTTTTTATTACCTCATAACTTTTCACTGGGAGAACCGATTTTGATGATTCTTGTTTTATATGATAGAGGATACTTGATACTACAGACAGAGGTTCCATATAAATTTTATTGAAATCGATTGAGTATTTCATGAAATATTTCATTTTTTTTTAAATATTTATGAATTCGGAGATCGTTTGTTTACTTCAGGTAAAGTTTTGACGTGAAGTCATTGTTTTAATGCTCTGCATTCGTTGATCATTATTCACAATGTGTGATTTTGAAGTCTCCTAATATGATAATAGTGGGACTAAAGTAGCGAATCAAATGTCAAATCGAGCCCAATAAGAATGTAATGAGATCAATTCGTTATCTTTCTAATGTCAAAAAGACTTAAATAGAGACTTCAAAGACAGTGTCATGTATAGTTCCATGTCAATTTAGGCCAAATATGACGTCATTTCGTCAAATGTAGAATGTATACATCTTAATGACGACGACTGTTGACATTTTATCTATCTCTCAAGTTAAAACACTTTCTAAGAATCGAAAAAAAAGGTAAGTCTTATGAAAAGAAAGCGTGTATGTAAATATTAACTTTGATTCAGCTAGTTTTTGAATTAAGTTTCTGTAAACAAGTTTTTTTAGCCTTGTCATTCTGTGTTTGTGGTAATTTGAGGCTTGAACCTTAGAACTTAAAGCTGAAGTTGGGTCACTATGCTATTATTGAATTGGTTTTTCTGACTTCTGAATAACTGACTGTTCAAATGAACAAGCTAAAGTTAAGACGTCCTTATACTTTAAGGAAATGGTACTAAAATAATTTGTTTAGTAGAAGTTACTTAGAAAAACCGACTATTTGTTTTTATATTTATTTGTTTGTCAACTGATCCGCATTTGACCTCAATGTCACCTGATAGAAAGTGATGACGTATTCATGAAATATTACACCAATGCATATATTTAGATATATTTATAAAACCTATGATGTCTTAATTTTATTTTACAATTTTATTTTATTTTTAAAATAAGGCCATATAAATAGGTAATATGGCCTTATTTTCTTTAATTTTCTTACTGCTTATATTTGTATTGTGGACACCACTTTCGAGTAGGTGTCAGTCATCGAGCTATACATAGATGTCTTATTAGTATCGTTTTTTTTATTTAGGTTATCACTGGTCATTTTCTTTAAGTTGGCATTTCCTATAACTCGTCAGTTTCTTTACTCGTAATGCTCGTCAATAGTTAATTATAAATATTTGATTATTTAGTAAATTAATAAATTGAACTCTTCGGATATTAACCATTTTCTATCATGAAAACCTAGGTAGTACTGAAAATAATTATTTCATATGATATCAAGTATCCATTAGGTTCTAAGTTCTTATAGTATCTAACTTAAAATGGACTACATACCTAATGTTGCTGAAACTATTATTTCTCGTACAGTGATAACCAACTTCACAACGTCCTTTTCACCCATCAGAAAAAAATATCTACCTTAATTATTTAGAAAACCGTCCAAAACAAATTAAAGAGAAAACCCGAAATGTCGTAATCATATCCCTAGTTTGACAGTGACAAACAAAGGAACTGACAATGGGAAAGAAAGTTGTCAAAATGACGTTCTGCGTGTTGTTTACAAACCTTTATTATGGTGACGGAAGAACTAGTTATGTTACGAAATGGTTACTCTACTTTCATTTCTATTATTATTTGTTTAACTTTTATTTTTGTAGTCACTGTTTTTGTGTTTGTATAGTTTTGTTGTCTTGAGGTTTTTTCAAGATAAAGCTGGCCATATTTGGATATCGGTTAACTTTTTAAAGTGGTTTTAATAGATTTTTTACTGGCGATTTAACCCTTGTTTAATCTTAATCTCAACTCGTGGTAAGTGAAGATGAAGTCGAAAGTACAGTCACGTGCATTAATATGTACACAATTCGCAACTTATTCGGTTGTGTTAAGGTTCAAATTCAAATGAAAATGTATACATATTATAAGACCGTGACTGTACACGGGCTTAGGAAGAACGAGTTACGATTTTATTTTATTAAAATCCATTCATAAAATGTAGCCGGAACACATCGCCGCAAGAGCGGTCATATTTGGCGTTATGGTTAAATAGAGCATAATAGATGATTAAACGAACTTCTAAGTGAAGTTCTATCGCTATTATATGAGTCGCTTCATTCGAAGATATTATATAACAGGTAGTCCTTTTTAGGTACTAGGTAACTTCGCACAATTTAAAGTATCATAAAAAAAAACACTGTGGCGGGGCGCCGCGTGGCATGATCCACCCGGTTCGCGCCAAGCCCTCATTCTTTAGAGACCCTAAACGAAACTTTTAAATGGGTTCCGGGGTGGGTGGGTACGTCATATCTTCGAATGAAGCGACTCATATAATAGCGATAGAACTTCACTTAGAAGTTCGTTTAATCATCTATTATATTTCGTCGCTTCATTCTTCAGATATTATATAACAGGTAGATTTTCAGAGATAGAAAGTTTTGTTTAGGTATATACTTGGAATTGAAATAAGTAAAGATATAAATATGTAATTACATATTTTCTTATTATAGTACTTAATAATTAGTATTATTGCATAATGAGCTTCAAATAATCTTACTTTATTTGAGTTGCTAGAAATTATAATCAGCTTAAATTAATGAAACTTAGTGATAGTCTATTTATAGACACATAATTTTTAATGTAGTAATTTACTTAATATCAAAATACGTAATATTCAATAACTATTTTTAATATTAGGTTAAGTATTGTTAAGTATCGACAAAGCAAAGTTATTTTGTTGATCATCTAAAGGCCGATGGTAAAACTTTGCGAACACCTGTGAGTTTTGTGTCCACCCGGCCGTTTTTCGAATGACATCGACACTGATACCGGCCGCGCGCGCGGCTGAGGTTGACGCGTGTCGTGTGCTGTGCGCACTAAAACGCTCATGTCAATGCCACTCGTGGCGAGCGTTTGCTTAATCCATCGACTTAGCGTCTGACTTGATGCAGTTCTGTGGGGAGCTTTGAATGTTACGAAGAGATTCCCGGAGTTTGAACCTCAGATATTTTTTGTAATAAAAATATATTCTTTTAAAGTTGATACTGGGCATATGTTGATATTGCTTTGAAAGTTTGAGAAGAGGGAGAGATAATAAGGGCTGTTCACGATTTGGAGCGGAAGTCTTGATTATATCTGTTATAATAATATTTACTTTATCAGATTGAAAAACAATATTTTCTAATTTAATTAAAGACAATGTCTGTACTCTTTGACCGGTACATAAAGCTAATAATGTAACGAGTTTTTTTTTTTTTTTTGTAATATTTTCTAATGATAAATTAATATTTGGATACCAAGAAGACAGTTGATTTAGTACTAAATTTGGATCCCAAGTAAATGAATATTTAGGCTTAATAGGTTTAGTTTTATAGGCTCCTTTTAAGAGGCGTTTAACACAACTATTATCACTTATCTCTTCTCCTAATAAAAGAGATAATTCAGATCGATGCGTATTTAATGAACCGTTAGAACATTCCTTATTAAATTGCTCGTTTAAGAATCAAAGAACTAATGGAATGGATTTTTCGAAACTATTAATTCATAACCACACTTCTTGAAACCATAACTTCAATGAGACGTTGTACTAGCGAATAGTAGTGTCTGCGAGCGAGGCGAGCATCAACGTGAGAGCCTCTGGTGGGCAGCCGCGCCGGCTGAACGACGCCCGGAGAGCCTCGCGGCACCCAGGGTAAGGCTGGAGTGCAGTGGGTGCTGACTCCATGGCTGAGAAGGCCAGAAGGGGAATACAAGTACCCCTTCGGCTTTATCATCAATGATTTTTCGTAAACATTTTAATACAAGAGAAAAGGGAGGAAATGCATAAAAATCCAAGTCAGCCCAGCTTATTGTAAATGCATCAACTGCGACTGCATCAGGTTCAGGCTTCTAGGTGACAAATAATTTACATTTGGCTCGACTTGAGAACAAGTCGATCTTAATGGGCCCGAAACTATTTACAATAAGTTGGAAAGCGCTATCCGAGAGGGCCCATTCAGTATCAGGGTTAAGTTTTCTGGACTCTTTCTTTCTTTCTTTTCTTTTTCTTCACTAGCCATACTTTTGAGACCTAACAAAACCGCGAGTAATTCTAAAAAGTTAATATTATTTTCTTTTTCACTGTTCGTCCATGAACCACTATATTTATTATTTTTGCATACTGCTCCCCAGCCTGTCCTAGATGCGTCGGTGTAAATTTCTAACTTATAATTTTGAGTAATGATTGGACAAGAAATAATATTAATATTATTTTTCCACCACCATAAATCTTTTAGTAATATCTTATTGAGATTCATTTTTGCCTCATAGTTTCCTCCGAACTTATTTAAGGCTAAAAAATTTTGTCTCTCTAATATTTTTGTATATAAGAATCCATATTTTGTGGCTGGACAGGCTGCGATCAATACACCTATAAGTTTAGCGAAATTTCGTATTGAACAAGTTTTAAGATTAATGTACCTATTTATTAACTGTGCAATGTTATTCCGCTCATCGCCAGGTAACGTAATAGACATCTGTTCTGTGTTGAACATAAAACCTATGAATTTGATTGACTTTTTTGGTACAATGTGACTTTTATCGAAATTTACAATAAAACCTAGACAATGCAATAACTTCAAAGTTTCTCTTACATTAATCATGCATTCTTCATATGTATCTCCAATAAGAAGATCGTCTTAATAGGTAGTAGACTTAAAACCTTGTTTTCTCAAATGACTCATTACTTCACGCATAATTTTTGTAAATACCCACAAAGCTATCGATAATCCATACGGCATTGCTGTGAACTCGTAAGTGATCGGCTCAGACGAATCATTTTCTTGGAATTCGAATCGTAGGTACTTTCTGTTTTATAAGATTCCATTTTAAAATGTACTTTTGTTACGAACTTGTTTAAAGATTTTAAATTTAGTATAAACCTTTTTTCTCCGTTAGGTTTCGGAGCTAAAAATATATTTGAAATACATTGATCATTTGAAGGAGAACAAGGTTTTATAGCCCCTAAGTCAAATAATTTATTTATAGCTATTTTCATGTCTCGTTTTTCACATGATGACAAATTATTTTTAGGAATAGAATACTGACAAATTTGAGTATCGAATGGTATTCTAAATAAATACTTTAGCCACTTCAATATAACTTCATTTTTAGTTATTTTTGTCCAACAATCATAAAATAAATTAATTCGACCTGCATGTACCTTGATTAATGTTGGGTCGGAGCACGCATCCTGGATGAAGTCTGCGGCTGGAACTTGGCGTTGAACGCAGAGTTCGATTGTGGGCGCTGCTGTGTTTGAGCTGCTATCGGTTTCCTCTGACCTCCGCGCCCCCCCCTGAACGACGGGTAACGAGGAGGTCCTGTCCAGTTTCCCTGCTGAGACGACCGGTTGACCGTTGATATTTGAGAGGCGGCTGTTTTGGCTGGGCCTTTTTTAATTAGGGCTCCCTGCTTTTCAATGGCTTTACTTGCCTTTATTTTTTCCGGCACTGAACTTCCGAATAAAGTTTTGTCTCTTTCGGAGTCTTGTATAACATGTTTAAAGTTTGTATCCAAATTCGGTAAAATCAGTTTTACCCTATCTTTGGTTAACATAAAGTGGAGGTCTGATAATAGGCGGCATCCATCACTTACGTGACGGAGGGCCTTCATTTGTTTTCTTCCTTCCCAAGGAGGACGTCAATCCCTCGATTTATGGCGGTAATACTGAAAGTTTTCGTTTTTTTTTTTTTTTTTGTCACGTGCTCGTGCTATGTCAGTTATGGCTGCCAAGATTTCCGCATTTAATTTTGGGGCTTGCAAGTTTTTGCAGTTTTCGGGTACCGTATTTTCTATGGTTAATTTATCTTTGTCTTCTTTGGACAGTCCTTTTCTTAGTAAAGGTGTCCATAAATTTGAGAGCGTATCGTGTATTTTAGCGCCAAATTCGGGTGTATCGGAATTTGCAGCTCCAAGTGCAGTAAGCAGCTCTGGATCCAGATCGGGATTAGGTTCTCCCGATATACCTGGTGCGTCTTGTGATATTGACGGCTCCGGATTAGGGAGCGTCTTTGCAGATAGCTTTTGATCCACAGTGAATGACGCGGCAGTCTTCTGGTTATCCAGGTTTACATCATCCAGCGGTAGCGGTAACTCATACCTTGGAGGCGACATGTTTATGTTTTAACAAACATATAATTCATATTAATATAACGCTCATAACGTATTACAGACAACGAGATAAATCTCCTTGAGATTACCCGCATTTTCTGTAGTCGTATTGAAAACAAAAGGTGATCGATAAGATCAGATAAACTTTATTAAAGTTTACATCACAAAGATATTGAGCAGTTAACGTGATATATCTATTATAGATTACACGCATTTTCTGCTCTGATTTTTTAAATAACCTTGGAGGCGACATGTTTATGTCTAATTCATATTAATATAACGCCCATAACGTATTACAGACAACGAGATAAATCTCCTTGAGATTACCCGCATTTTCTGTAGTCGTATTGAAAACAAAAGGTGATCGATAAGATCAGATAAAATTTATTAAAGTTTACATCACAACGATATTGAGCAGTTAACGTGATATATCTATTATAGATTACACGCATTTTCTGCTCTGATTTTTTAAATAACATTTTTACACTGAATAAGTAGCTCTTGCCTTGTAAGATTTCTTCTTCATCGGTAGAAATAATTCGCTGTTTCCGTTTTTTATTTATTTTTTGTTCCAACTTTTTTATCTTTATATTATAATGTTGAAGCTGTTCTTCTGCTGTACGTTTAACATTTTGTAAAAACTTAAGTAAATGATTAAAGTAAATGACGTATGCTTGTTACCACGCACGAAAAAAGAATGAGGGCTTGGCGCGAACCGGGTGGATCATGCCACGCGGCGCCCCGCCACAGTGTTTTTTTTTATGATACTTTAAATTGTGCGAAGTTACCTAGTACCTAAAAAGGACTACCTGTTATATAATATCTGAAGAATGAAGCGACGAAATATAATTCTTGATTCAAAAATTCAAAATCTTCCTTGTTACGACTATGCTACCGAATAATATAATTATCATTTACAAATAAAGTAGTATTGTTTTTGAAAACACATTCTTTATAATGAACAACAAGAGTGGACTAAGACATTGTCTGAATAATTATTGTAATTGCAGTGCGCTATTTATAAACTTTCTTATACCAACAACTTAGTACTATGCATTTTTTGAATCATCTGATGCTAATAGTAACGACTCCATACTCACTTAGCCAACTTATTTTATCAACCAGCACTTGGCCAGCTTGGTGGATTACGGTCTAAACCTCCTCGTCATCCAGAGGAGAGACTCATAGCCCTGCAGTGGACTCATTATACCTAAAGAGTCATGATGATGATGAGTTACTTTGCATCAAAGTCTTATTTTCGCGGGTGAAATAAAATACTATAAATAAAATAAAATCCCCAGACAATCACATCGACTACATGGCCCCAAAGTAAGCATAGCTTGTGTTATGGGATACCATGTAGCGAACTAGGGTATAAACCTAGAATATAAATACATAAATAGATAAACACCCAGAAACATTATTTTTTCATAGGCTGACCCCCTGTCACTGCACCCTCCACATTTTTCAAACGCGCCATTAGATGGTTTTATAACCTCTTGTGTTCTGCCTACCCTATAAGGGATACAGACGTGAAGTTATGTGTCTGTATTTTTTCAGATCTGTAAGAATAGTTGAGCATTAACAAATGCAAAAAAAAGTGAAAACCTTGACATCATATTAATGTACTTAAACCTTTTTTGACATCATCTTCCATCAGTTTGTTGTTAAAAACGTCATATTGCGCCTCATTTTGCTGCCGACTTATCTGTCAAAGTCATTGTTGACAAGAGACAATTGTTTATTTAAAACAAAAGAAAAACACAACAAAAAAGTTTTAACAACTAAAACAATAGCTTAGGAATCTAGTATTGTTCGTTAAGATCTCTAATTACACTATTAATTTGTTAAAGATAATCATGAGAATAAGAAACAATTAATGCCTTCATGTGTAGGTATACTACAATAGTTTTTGTATGCAAGTAAGTAAGTTCTTAATTTGAAATAAAAAATGTGAATTCATAAAATTATAAGTTTTACACCCTTTATAAGTTTTGTCTGCTTTATGAAGTGTAAATCCGAAGGACGGATGTCGCCGTGAGAAATGAATGGTCGGCGGTCACCCATCCTAGTATCGACCCCGCCGAGCATTGCTTAACCTGCGATATCGATTGATACACAAAGGAGCCAATACACCTTAAATAAAAGATACAAAAACACGAATAAATCATACAATTAAGTAATTCAATATGAGTAAAACGTATTAAATTTATGCAATAAAACAATTTTAATACAAATGTTCATCAAGGTTAATTAAACCACAAACCAAATTTGGAAAACAAATAATGTTCTTTCCGAGGATTATTGCTTGAAATCTTTGTTTGTTATTTATAAATGTTAACTTAAATATAAGCCTCAAAATTTATTGAAAATAATTCCATCTTCCTGATGATGTAAAAAACAAAGGACAATTTTAACTTTGGGTCATGGTCTCCAACGAACTAAAAAGAGGAAAAATACTTAGCGTCATACTTACTCGGTCTCGACATCCATCATGCATAAACTTTCAAGTGCATTTTATAACAAAATCTCTCTAAATTGATTCTTAATTAAACATTTCTGAAACACATACTGGCCGGAGCGGTCATATTTGGCGGCAGATTTTATATGAAGATTGGTCGTCGCCTTTTACGACAAGCTTATCCAAAGCTGTTAGGCCTATTTCAAGCCAACTCTACACAACCTAAAAAATCAGTTATTAAGCTATTGCATAGCATCTATCGCGGGCCTTGAGCGTGGGGACTAAATCCAGAAATTCCGTAACGAAAACAACCCCCACTCCGACCGGCACAGCGGTGATACTTTGATTTCATAACTTTACATGCGGGCTTTAATAAACAATCAGCGCCATCTACTAGGAACTTGTGGAACTTCATATTAGATCAAACATTAAGTACTGCATTAATAAAATAAATAAATAATTATAATTGCATAAGTTGATTAAAAATGCTATGCAATAGCTTTACCGCGGCAGTCTCCGAGTGCCACACGTCTTTTTTAATTCTTGAATTACTTCTTGAATTGCGAAATATGGTGGATAACACAAAAACAATAGAACCTTTGATAAGATTTACATATAATGCCTATTTCTTATCTTTTGAGAAAAATCTGTCAGCATGGTAAAGTTTAGATTTATCTACTCAACCAAACAATAATAGTGTTTTTACGTTTCTGTTAAAATATTTCATTTAATTGAGTGTTAATAAGCCTTTGACCTTACTGGCTTCTATGGAGTTAATAGTTAAATCACTAACCACAAGGACTTGAGTTCAATTCCCAATCAGGTCAATAAGTGAAACAAGCTTTTTAAAGTGTCCTTAAAGTGGGATATCTATAGAGGGCGCTCGGCTCAGGCTGAGCGCAATCTGCCGGGGCTCGTGATTTATGCAAATGGCGATACCCTGAGCTCCACTTATGGCGTTAGAGATACCTACCCTGGAGGTTTTAAGTGGGTCGGTCCCACTGCCGGATCATCCCTACAAACTCTATAGTTCTCCCGTGGGAGATCGGGAACGTGACAGCACGTTTTTTCTGCAGAAAATAAAAAAGGATCCCTTGTTGCGTAGCGTGTTTACCGTAACCTTAACTGATATTTTTTGATTTTCTCCACATTCGGGAGTAAACAGCTTACCATTTTTTTTTAATTTGAGGTGACAATCAAATCGTATAAATGTGGGATTCATTTCTAAGGGTGACTTCCGTGCTTCGGAGGGCACGTTAAGCAGTTGGTCCCGAGTGCTGTATAAATACATGTATACAGTAGTCGTTAGGGCTTTTAGAAGCCATTTTGGCTTCTTTAATTCTGAAGTCCACTAACCAGCGCTGGGTCAGCTTTATGGATTAAGGGCTAAACCTTCTCGTCCCCCAAGGGAGAGACTTATGCCCTGCAGTGGGCTCATTACAAATACAAAGATGTAATGATGATGATAAAATTTGGGAGTGACCATCTCTCATTTATTTGACTGTGGAATGTCAATTTTGTGTGATGGTGTTTTTATACATATCATTAAAAATATTAATTTATATATTTCATCTAAATAGGTTGCAATAAAAACAAGCACTCTTTCCTCATGGCCTTAATGTATGATTTACTAAACAGTGTTTCCAAATTCGTTGTTAAGATAATTACGTATTTGCTCGTAATGTTTATGAAACAATTTAAAGTTACTACAAATATATAACACGCAATATATAACTAACAAGGTTAGTTTAACTATGTTACTTCCTAATTTTTATTACTTAATTATCTTCATCACAATACTTTGAGAATTCTACTGGAACCCAGTTAGCATGTACCAGGGATAAATTATTAAGAGGTTAGAATTTTATCCCGCTTGACAATTTTACCCTCTCGCGCATGAGCTACCCTGTGGGCAAAGCTTATATCACTAATAGCTTTCGCCGGCAATTTCGTTTGCTTCAAAGTATTAATTAATATGTGGGAGCTTTTTTTTTCGACACTCACACAACTTTATCTAGCCCAAATTAAGTTTCTTAAAGAACTTGTGTTATGGATACTAGATAACTGATATAGTTAAGAAATATATAAACATACATATTGAATAAATACATATTTTTTATTAGAATGAACTTAAATGAACATCCATGACTTGACGACAAATATCTGTGTGTTCATCACACAAATATCCGCCGCTGACGGGATTCAAACCCAGGACAGAAGGCAATTTATGTCATCACCACTACACCAGCCGGTCGTCAAAAATATTGCGTAAAAAAAGGTAACTGAGCGATTAAAAATACGTATTGCGCTATCTAGGGTCAGAGCGTGTAGTTAAATTTTTAAAACAAATGTATTCCGTAAGAATCAGTACTTTTTAGGAATAAAAATGTATGTAAATGTCTACGTGCTAGCATAGACTATAAGCTAATTCTGTGCAAAATTTCATCAATATCCGTCCAGCCGTGACAAAAATAAGTGTTCCTAACGTGAACTATAACATGTTTCCATCCATCAAAACCTCTTCAACGTACATCAAACTAAATCGACTTATAATCAACAAAAAATATGACAATGAATATTTGAAGGATACCTCTTTGGCGTGATTTTTTTTTGATATCTTTGATTATAGCTGTTGTTATTTCCTATATAAAACATTAACGACTCGTGCGCCACCTAAGTACCGTGATGATTTCAACGCATAATCATTATATTGATGCAAGATGATTGCTGTGTGTTTGAACTTGAGGCTGTTTCTCATTACATAGGAATGAATACTGCTTTTTTTTAATTAATTTTCTAACATAAGGGGTTATTTGACCGCATTTAGTCTTAAAATACCAGTAGGATTTAAACAAATATTATTGCTCTTGATAGCCCGTCTTTTGGGGAAGGGTTTATATAATATAAATTATGATATAAACCCTATCACAATATTTTATAGGAAAACCTATAGAAAAACTTACATACCTACGGTCAAAAATTTCCGCTTGCCACTGGTTGTCATAAATAACTATTGAACATAATATATTAACCGGCCGGTAAACTTGTGTTTTTGGTATTTTTGGCTTTAAGCACCTACCTGCGAATACTTACAAAAAAAATGCTTTATGTACTTCATTTTATATTTTCAATTTATGATGATAAAAATTAAGACTGCTCTTTGAAAATTTCTATCTTCTAAGTCATTACTCAAATCAGAAAATACGCTTAGCTTCACATCAAATGCCCTTATGATTTTATGTGCACCAAAGTCCTTGATAAAATTTTACTCAAGTTCAAAGTTTATCCATGCGCTAAACTGCTTAACCTCAAACAGCAACAATTAGTAAGTGATGACTAATCCTTAAACACCCATCTATTAGGAAGTAGTTAACAGTACAGTGACGGTAATAATACCGTGGTACAGTCAACAACAGAAAAATATGAACAGATTTTGATTGGTAGTGTAAAAAAATATCAAGAACATGTACGAGGGTCAAACTGAAAGTTCTTAGAAAATCAAAAACTAAGCATTCTAGCAAGTTATTAGTTTTATTATAACTTTTCAAAATAGCGTCCATTCACATCAATACATCGCTGCATTCGATGGAACCATTGAGAAAAGCACCTTGCCCACTCGGCCTTAGGGGTCTCTTCGACGGCGTTTTGAAACGCAGCCACTGCTTCTTCGGCGTCCATAAAATGTTTTCCTCGAAGTTTTTCTTTTATTTTCGGGAATAAATAAAAATCGCAGGGTGCGAGGTCGGGGCTATACGGCGGGTGACCCAGTAATTCCACGTCTGAGGTCGCCAAATAGTTGATCGTTTGCCTGGCGGTGTGCGACGAGGCATTGTCGTGATGAAGGAGGATCCTGCTGCGAGGTCGTTTCTCTCGAACTTTTTCCAAGACAAGTGGCAAACAGTTGTTAGTGTACCACTCTGCATTAACCGTTTTCTGATCCTCTAAGACAACTGTCGCGTAATGACCTGTCTTTCCGAAGAACGAGGCCACCATCTTTTTTCCAACACTTCGACCTCTCTTCACTTTAGTTGGCAACTCTTCGGAAGGAAACACCCACTGAGCAGACTGTCTTTTGGTTTCCGGATCATAACAGTAAATCCAGCTTTCGTCACCCGTTAGTATGTCGAACACAGCATTTGAGTCACCTCCGTTAAATTTTTGGATCATTTCTCGGCACCAATCAACACGGCGGAGTTTTTGAGCCTCGGTCAAATTATGCGGTATCCAGCGGGCACAAAGCTTCCTGACCGCTAAATGTTCATGGAGGATTTTGTGCACTTGACTCATACCTATGCCTAGACTTGTCCGAATCTGCTGATAGGTCACTCTTTTGTCAGTCTCTATCATACGCCGCACAACACTGATATTATCTTCAGTCGTCGCTGTAGAAGGCCGTGTCCCTCACGCAAATCATCGGTGAGATTAGTTCGACCACGTTTGAATTCATTAAACCAGTTGTAAACTGTGGCACGAGATGGGGCTTCATCGTGAAAAGCCAATCGAAGTCTATCATAACTTTCTTGTTGACTTATATGACATCGAAAGTCATAAAAAATCATTGCACGAAAATTTTCTCGGCTTAAATTCATTCTGACGTGCACAGACAATTTTCAATTTGCCGCCAAATCGTAAAACAAATGACAAATGAATGAAATGAATACTCAATATTATTGGTAAAGAGTTCTATTTTCAAAATTTAAACTTATTTTTTTAATATAATGCTTTTAAGGTGCCAGTTCTAAAAACTTTCAGTTTGGCCCTCGTATATCATCTTTTATTTAAAAAAATACAAAATAATTCGCTTACTTTTGTACATACATACTATACATCCTGATGTTTTAAAATTCCAGCGATATGTAGAATTTCAATGGTTGAAAGTGGTAAATTATTGGTAAATTAATATTTGTGGTGGTTCTGTATTGAGCGTAGCTAAACAATTTATGTACCGGGTCAAAGATTCACAAACGTTTTGAAGTACCTTGATGAAATGAAAGCAATTATATCTTAATTTCCATCAGGTTTACTTAAAGGAATCATACATTTTAATGTTCGATTCCCGGGTGAAGTGAGCAAATTGACGAAAATCTTTGAATGCAGTTTTATATCTTTTTCAAAATAAAGGAATGTTTTATTTGAGTAAAACTTGCTATCTCTATTATTGAGAGTACTTTCCCCTCCAGGGGGCAATCAAAAATTCCACCCTGTCTATACGGTTGTCTGAAAGAAATCGCTCTTCAGCGATAAGACCGCCAAGTTGCACTTACTAAACGCACTGTTTTTTTTCTTTTACTGTATCTGTACTATAAACTGAAATATAAATAAATAATTTACATTCAAATGCATCACAACAACCAATAACTGATCCATACTCGCTAGGTCAATCAACACCTATAATAAATAGTTTTTGTTTAAAAATAAAAAAATATTATGCCCTGAACCATCATCATCAACTTCCCTTTTAAAATGACGTAATTTCAATATGTTATTGATGGCTATTCGTGAGGTTCGTGACTAGGCGAACTGGCAAAAAATACTCATATGAAGTTTCCGAGGTTCAAGTTTTTTGTGTATATTTCGGAAATAGACCAAAGCTACATTTGGGATGAACTTCGAAAAGGTTATTGTTAATCATCCGGAAATTATTAGGCGGATAAAGAATAAAGATTTGGCATTATTTTAAAGCTTTGTAGTTTTTCATTGTTCAAGTTTTTAAGTTAAATATTTTTGGACGCTTATTTACCGTGCTTCGGAGGGCACGTTAAGCAGTCGGTCCCGGGTGCTGTATACTTGTATACAGTAGTCGTTAGGGTTTGTCAGAAGCCACTTTGGCGCCCTGAAAATTCTGACATCCACCTGGGCCAGCTTAGTGGATTATGGCCTATACCTCCTCATCACCCAGGGGAGAGACTCATGCCCTGCAGTGGGCTCATAACAAAGAGTTGTGATGATGATGATGATTTACATTGCGCCATCTAAAGTAAGCTCATAATGCTTGTGTTAGAGTTATGAGGCAACGTATTAATGCCTTTAGGTACCTATGCAATTTATGCATTTTTCTAACAAATACATATGTTTCATACAGTTAGGTATAATACATACAATTAAACATGTTCATGCACATATTATATACTTGTGTGAAGATAGTAAAATTGCAGAAAGTATGCCATTTCATCTCAATCCGGAAATCCGTTGAAGCGTAAAAAGAGTGATATTCTTACAAACTTCTTCATTTATATGCACAATGTAAATTTAATTAAAATTTAATTATAATTTAATTTAAAGGTCCATTATATTCATATATCAAGGTCCAAGTTTTCACGCATTGTCTCCCCGATTAGTTAGCAGACCGTTAGTTCGAGTTAACTTTCGATAAAACCGGTTTACGCACAAAGGATTATTAACTAAAAGATTAATTGATTGATTTAGTAATCGGTAACAGTGACCCCAATTTTGGGTTACCTCGTTGGAAAATTTGTATCGAAAATGAGATAACTTTTTTGCGGGACTAATAAACACGGATTATTGATATTTTTGACCGACATGCAAAAAGAGGAGGTTCTAAACTGTTGTGTAAGATTTTTTTTGAAATTTTCGAAATAATATTTATGAAAACAGAGAAAATATAAGCCAAAGTTTTGACAGGGATTTAAAAATGTAAGAGAAATTGGTTTTTTTAATGCCCCGCATTCGTTCATTATTACAATAGGTATGCTACTTTATGAATTTTGAAATAAGTGTGAAAATTCAGACATCCACCACCTCCTCGTCACCCAGGGGAAGAGACTCATTACAGTGGACTCATTAAAGGTTGAAATGATGTTATTGTGTTGATGTGGTTATTATATGAATCAGAATCAGAATATGTGCATTATTTGTGCCAGCTGCTTCTCTTCCCGGGCATACCGTAAAAGTCAGTTAAGGGGCAGAGGTTTTATTGACAGTTTTGCGGGCAATAGGCTGACCCCCTGTCACTGCAATAGTCTCTCTCCATCATTATAGTACTTCTAAATTTGTCAAACGAGACCTCAGATGGTTTCATAGGCTCTGGTTTTCTGCCTACCCCGTAAGGGATACAGGCGTGAAGTTATGTATGTATACTAAATAAATATAAATATTTTTTGTTTTATTTTTTAGATTGACAACCACATACGAGTGAGTTCACAGCACCCGCACAAAATTTTCGTCTTAAATTATTGACTTGAGGTCCCCCATTCTTGTATACCGTACCGAACGTTGCTTACCCTGTAGTACAGTCAGGTGTAATACTATGTATACATTTTCTTTGGAATTTGAACCTTATAACAACAGAATAAGTTACTATGTGTATACATAGTTTTACACATGACTGTACATCAAACGACGAAATCTTTTGTCTCTTTGTAATACTTATCTACTTTTATAGTTGAACAACATAAAATTAAAAGGATATCGAATAAATATAAGTAATTATTAAAAAACCTAGAAAAATTAACTACAAATGGCCAGATGGCACCCAGGGATATAGGCATAATAAATTAAACATAAATGGTTCCTTCCTAAACCCGTGTGCTTTCATCTTCGACCTCATCGTCACTTACCATCAGGTGAGATTGAGGTCAAACGCGGGTTTAGTCACTTATAAAAAAAAAAAAAAAAAAAGGAATAATTTTGCCTCTTGTTTCTGTATTTTCACCGAATGATCCTTCTCTTTTCCGGATCACAACGGCAAACAACATTGCGATGCAATGATAGTCGAAAGAAGGTAATCAACAACTTCACTAACATTTTTAAATCCCAGTCAAAGCTAAAAAATTGATACATATTTTTTTTCGAATGTTTCAAATATTTCACAAATTACTTATCGATTTCGATTAAATTTATAGGAAACAACCTCTGAAGTTTCCTCTTTCATATAAAAGAAGAATAATTCAAAATCGATTCATAATTGTCCAAAAAATCGTGTAACAAAGACACAAAAAAAACATACACCAGAATTGAGAACCTCCTCCTTTTGGGAGTCGGTTAAATAAGACGATAAGAGACGGTGGCACTCCTACCTAGGCTATTTTTCACAAAAAGACTTACCGTTAAAATCACCCAACTAAATATCAATCGTCGCCTAACGTTACTGTATCGTACACACCCACCCAAAGCTATAACCTCATTTTTAACGAGGTCAGGTTATCAGATCGACTCGGTTGAGTTTGACTTAAGACATTAATCATGTGTGAGATGCAGTTTGAGATTTTGATTAAGGATGTAATCGGTACAAAAAATAGTATTGGTTTTTCGATACATGGAATTTTTTTATTTATATTGTAAGGATAAGACATTTGCCTTCCATGCCACTTGATGGAAAGTGCGCATGAAGACTATGGTGTTACACGTCCATCCACGAGAAACCTATTCACTCGACACTTAAAAGTTCCAGTACTGTAGTGGTCAGGAAAAACAGACGCAGGCAGATTGTTCCACTCCTTGGCAATCCGTACCAAAAAGGAACTATCGAAGCGTTTTGTTCGACTTCTTGGTAAATCCACTATGTAGGTATCCCATAACACATAACACGACCGAGAGTTAAGTTTGTCATCACTGCTAAACAGTTAAATAAACTTAAATATATTTATATGTATTGATGTTGCATAGTTTACCCTATATAAACATCTTCGCAATAAAACAACGCTTATATTGATTTTTTTTCATTATCAAGCAAGTGAAGGTAACTGGCATCTACGGCCACCTTATAGCTCCATCATCAGACCCTCGTTACCCTCTAGTATTACTCGTCAAGACGAATGAAACGAACCCAAATTCGATGGGGTTGCGTCGTTTACTTTATTACGGAGTTCCTATGGCCACCTTCCACCTCCATCATCAGATCAGATATATGTCATAATAATATTGCATTATACATGCATGCCAAATTTTAGCTTAATCGGAAACCTGGAAGTGGCTCAAATTTAACTTGTAAGATTTGATTACAGACAACGGACAGATAAAGCTTAATAAATGGCTTTTAAAAATAGTCTGTCCAGGATTTTTAATTCAACCCATTCTTAAAATATATTCTTATATACTAATCATCAATCAATATATAAAAAAAATTGTTCCGTTACTGACTGAGTGACTGAGTGACTGACAGACAACGTACAGCCGTAACTACTGGGCGTAGAGAGCTGAAATTTGGAACATACATTTGTTAGGGGATGTAAGGAATTCCCGAAGTTCCCACGGGATCGGGAAATATATGATATTTAGTTTGAATGAAAAACCTTATTCCTTGAGTTCATGGGTGTTATACTTGGTATAAAGGTTCTTTCAGTGGGTGTCTGGTTGTATAGTTTCTGAAATTTCCACGAGAAGGGTAGTTAAGCGCATACGAAGTTGCGGGATAAAGCTAGTTTTGTTATAAAATAGGTTTCATTCTATTATCAGCCCGGTGAAGATCATTTCAAGTTCGGATCTCCTACTATAAATATCGTTTAGATACATAATCTATCCTTTTTATAGTTGTTTATAACTTGTGAGCTCCGAGGTATTTCTTGATAAAGTACCTATAGCTCCCCAAAAGTTGGGGTATTAAATGAACAATATTTTTTGATTCCGATTTTTTTTTGTAATAAACAATTTCAGTTTTGTAAAATTCGATTGAATTTAATAACTAAAGTCGTGGCCATCTTTGTGGCCTGTATTTAATCGAAACAAAGACCAAAAAGTAACAGGATCCTAAGTTACGTGACCAAAACCTTAAGCTATAATTATAGTAGGTACCTAGAAGTTTCGTTTGATGCAGTAATTATTTCAAATAAAAAATAAAAACAAGTAGATAACCTCATTAAGTTGAACTTGGTATATTTATAAACCTATCATTAATTCTAACAACACAGCTTAGAACTATCAATCACTTTTAAATATACAGATGTATACTGAAATCAACTTTATCTGTTGCTGGTTTAAAGTTCAAATCTCATTGTTTTCTGATAGTTTAAGCAACAGGTTTAAAGTTTTTAATATTTTATAATGATTGATTTAGAAAGTTTTTATTTTTATCGTACTGCAGGTATATCGTGATAGTGTCGATATGGTGTCTGGTAAAGATGTGTTCTAATTCAACTTTTTACTGCCATTTCTTATTTATTTATCTATGAACTAGCTTTGGTATTACCCGCGTCATTTCAAATCCCGCGGGAATATCGAGATAAAAAGTAGCTTGTTTGCTATTCCAGACCGCAAACTATCACTATGCCAAATTTCATCCCAATCCATTTAGCCGTTTTGCTGTGATAGAGGAACAATCATCAAAACATGCATACATCCAAACTTTCACATTTGTAATATACATTAGTTTGCCTTTATTCGATAGATGTCGCTGTACGTCGATTAAATCGCGCAAGAAGAGTTATAAATGAGTTAGCTATATTTACTTTGTAGACTACCTTTATTCATCCTCACTTTCATAATTACAATATTAGTAGGATTTCTTAGCTATCAACGCTTAACAAAGCTTTTACAATACAATGTACGTAAGATGAATGTATATGTATGTATACGCAGCTATTTAGATATTAATACGAGTTCTTCCAGGCAACCCACCTAGCGTAAAAAAATCCATGAACAGTAAATGAGACAGCTCATATAAGATTTTCCACTTTTATCGTTTCATCGATATTTCCATGACATGAGACATTCGGTGTGTCAAATAGCGTCGACATTTTGTTTTATCGATAAAATCTAACACGCAACCTTATTTAAATTCAAATATAACAGATTTACGACACTTCGACGATGTAAGAGATGATATAATAATCTTATTCAAAAGTTATTGTATTGTTTCATGATTCATAATGTCTAGCCTTACAAACTTATAAATGCAAAAGTTTGAATGAATGGATGAATTTGTTCATCGATCACAACAGAACGGGTCAGCAGATCGAGATGAAATTAGGCATAGTGATAGTTTACAGTTTGGAATAGCACATAGGCTACTTTTAATCCCGAAAATAATAGATCTTGCGGAATAAATTTACTTTAAGAAAGTTTTGATTTCCTTACCTTGATAATAGATGGCGCTGTTAGTATTTTAAATCGTGCATGCTATTTTGTTATCACGGTTGAAGCAAATAAATATAAATAAAATATGTCTATTGCAGACCAAGATACATATTTGGTTAGGGCTGGGAGACAATAATTAGAAACTTACAAGCTATATTAGTATATTTAAATAAAATTAATTGAAAATATAATTAAAATTAAAATGTAGATATTATTAGTCAAACATTAAAATTAAAACCACAATCAACAGAAAACAAACAGATAATCAAATCAAAATCAAAATTAAATCAGATTCAACAAAAATATATTTCGAAAATTAAAATTATAAACAGAGTTAAGATGAAAATCTAAAACAAAGTCAATTTTAAAACTAAATAAAATAAGATATAAAAAATTAAAATAAAACAAAAGCATATTATTATGCCCTACTTATCATAACTCAAGATGCGAACGAAGCCGCGGCATCATCTAGTATTATATAAAAGTAAATTCTGTCTGTAATATCCTGTTAAATAGCTCTATCAGTTACTTCAAGTAGGTACTAAAAACGTAACTTAATGTTAAGTATAAGTTACATAATTAAACATTTAGTATGACAAAATGTAGAAATTGACCTCAGTGTATGTATGTAGGTATTAGTGATGTGCCGGATCGCTAAAAATGTAGATCCGCTAATACGGATCCGAAAACGGATATTCGGTGTCAAGATCCGCGGATCTTTATTTTCTTATGCAATCGGTATAGGCGCGAGTGACCTTGAAACAATAGTTGACACTTCCCTCGCCGCAACAACACGCAGGACATGTTTTGACTTGCGTCGCGCTGGTATTACTTTTGTTTTGTTAAAAAAAATACTCTGAATAGATTTTAAGATTTTTTAAAATCATATCTCATCTCCTACATATATGATTTCATCTTATAAAGTGAAAATTAGTGAAGAAAATATCCGTAAAATATCCTCGTGAAAAGTAACGGATACGGATACGAATACGGTTTTTTTTCTCGGCGGATATCCGCGAATACACATACGGATATTCAGAACATCACTAGTATATATATCTGAACAACTGCGAAAATTCGTTGTAGATTTGATTAACTATACATTTAGGTAACTTAGCTTTTAGCTACAAATCTGAGAAATGTTCAAGTAAGGACTTTTTTATATGTTACATACAAATAAAAAATTCAGACTAATTTTGTTTCCTCAAAGCAAGATTTCTTTATCTTGTCTTATAAAGGTCACTTAGCGGTAATAGGGGCTTCCTAGTATAAATCTAGACCCACATAATTAAATAAAATTTAACTTACCTAGACTTACACATATACATATACATTCTTATTATGTTTTCTTGTCTTGCATAAATTTAAAAACAATTTAATTTTTCTTTAAAATTTCATTAATAAGGATAAAATGATGATCCTAATCTAGGTTACATGCAAAAGCTTTAAAATCCCCCGAAATTATAAAATCAAAAAATATTGTTCGACATAATATCAAAATTCCGAACAATACATTGCTCAATTCTCACTACGAGCAGTGTTGGTAAAATTAAGTTATTATGTACAATTACAAATTGCATAATGTTATTTAACGCCTTTGCGTTTTGCAATAATTGCCTTATTTTTTATGTGCTCAGTTTAGTGGGGGTTTTTTAGCTGAGTTTAATAATAGCGTGTTGTTAGTAGATCGTGGGTTGTTATACTTATTATCAATCTGTTTTTTTTTTTATTTAAATTTCTGAAAGCTTCACTTTGAACTGCAGTTCCAAATATTTTAATCAATCTTCCTTCTTACATGTATCCTTTTTCAAGGTTTTACTAACTAACTTATAAATATTTTTTGAATGTCTATTTCACAATATGTACCTAATAAAATAACAATGTTTTTTTTTTGTTTCAGATACATCCTATTTTGAAAGTAAGTGAATTTTTTAAAACACATCAACTGCATATTTTCCGATTCACACGATCACTAACCCTTAGTTTCAATAAAATGAAAAAAAGGTCACCTTACTTTGACCTCAATATGTCGCGAAGAAAGATAAAGCACGCTAGTCTTTGGGACAAAACTCTTCGAGATTGCCATCAACAAGCTTCTACCACTATAGAAGTTTTCCTGTAAAGTTCCTTGCTGACATAAATCTTTTTCTTTCCTATCTGAAAATAAAGAGATATAAGTAATCATACACACATACATAACTTCATCCCTGTTTACCTAAGCATCTGAGGTTATAAAATATCAGATATATCAAATTTGCAAACTACATAGCCCCAAACTAAGAAGAGCTTATGGGATACCATGTAGCGGACAAAGGGGGAACCTAGAATACAAATACATTATACATAGATAAACGCACAGACCCGGAACATTTTTTTCTTGTTCCGTATGGGAATCGACGCAAACCACTGGCGTCTGAGGCCGACAGTCTTAACCCATCGCCAAAGTTGTTGTCATACGGGAACGCTATGTCAACAAGAAATATCTGAAGATACAAATATAATAGTCTTCACATTCCACTTTGATAGAAGTATGAAAAAGGTATAAAAAAAATTAAAATTGGTTCAGCTTTTAAAAGTGTTGAAATATTGCGATGTGTCAAATATACAGGTCGGTGATGTAAGTCATTGTTACGATAAGACAAAGTAAAAGTCAAAAAGATCGATCAAGTTTAGATGTTACTGTTAATGTGTAAAATAAAATTTGTTAAAAGATCTTTTTGTAAAGACCATGGTCCATATTTCTTCAGAAGTTAATTAGAGAAAATAATAAACTTAATTTTAATTTTTCAGTCTAATTAAGGATAAAATCAAGTTTTTTCAATGTATAATTCTAATGAATCATTTAATGTTTGACCGACGACGAAGTGAATGTGATGTAGTGTAATGCGACTTTGTTTGGTTATCTTAGGCCGAAATATCCTTCAAGCTTCATTTTGGTTTAAGCAAATATAGACTAAAATTTTCTAGCAAACAAAGTGTAAGAGAAAATATGGATAATAGAAATATGTTTTGTATAGCAAAAGCTCTGTAAACAAAGATTTATAAATATCTGCAACAAACATAGTAAAATGTGTTTATTTAACCCAATTTCTTACAATTTTGATATCTTTGGTTATTAAGTCATCAAACATGGTTTCTACGGTTAAAATTCGCAAAAATTCGTTTCATAATCGTATTGTTTATCCTTTTGAATTTCGTCTTGCATTGCTGTTTTGAATGTGAGTCATGTATGTATAACCTTAAAAAAAAGGAATCGTTATAAGATAAAAAGAGCTGAAAAATTAACTAAAAAAGTATTTATTTTGTTTATCTTTTTCAAAAACTCATTTATCACAATTTACATTTAATACGATACATATAAATCCACCATTTTTAAAACCAAGTTTTCCACTAACCACAGACAACTTTTAGCTCCAAGTTTCCATTAGCCGTCAATGCAATTTCACCGCGACACAAATATCGAGTTTCACTTCCTTCTTGCCATACGTCACATTGACAGCTCGACAATACATAAATAGTCCGATTCGACACCGTGCCTGCAACATAACATTTAGTGGAAACAATTATTGACTGTATCACATTGTCTTTAAGTGAAAGGTTGTACAGTATGATCTCGGGAAAGTGTATTGTGATAGTAAAAGCTGTGACGCCATTTTTTTTTGTTACGTTTAGTTTGCCCCCTTTATAGTGAAGCGTGAAGGTCGATAGTAAACAGTCTTCTTTTTTTAAATGTCTGGCTGGTGAACGTGTTTTGTTTTTTATTAAGAAAAGGATGGAGTTCTATTTTTGAACGTAAATTTATGAAACTAAGGATTATATTTTACAAGCTTGTTCAAACTCGAAATTTTATTTTATTTTATTTGTCATTTTTTGCCAGTGATCTAAGCATGACTAACATCAAATCTAACTTTAAGACATGGCTAGATTTCACTATAAAATATGAGGTAGTCTTGGCATAATATTTTGATCATAATTTTCAAAAAAAATTTAAACATAAAACAATTGAATATTGTTTTTCACTATGTATTCATTTAGTTTGTTAATCATAATTCTTATTTTAAGTAAGCTTTTTATTAAGTTTTAATATAAGTAGAGACTACACAGTGACACTAAGGTTTTTCTTTTATAAAGTTCAAATGGATTAAGTGGCGTTTCTATGTTTATTAGTGAAATTTTAAGGCTCGTGAAGAAGAAATAGAAGAATTGATAGACTCTGCGTAGAATCGCTGTCTCATACCTACAAACAATAGTCTCTGTACATTATTATGATACCTTCAAATTTGTCAAACGTGATATCAGATGGTTTTATAGCCTCTGGTGTTCTAGGGATCCATAAGGGATACGGGCGAGAAATTATGTTTCATACGAAAACCGTATGAAACACCAATGTCATGCTATGACGTCACCAACACATGCCACTCCTATCAACGTGATACTTTGGAACTACGTGCAAAATACTTACTTTATTCATCAAAAGGTGCGACTTGTTTTTCACGAAATTTTTCTCAAAAAAGAACCTAGATACTTTTTTTGACCTTCATACAACATTATTTAGTCCATATTAAGATGTGTTATCGATTCTCGATAGCGAATAATAAACTTAAGAAATATATTAACAAACATACATACTTTTATTAGAAAACTAGCCACCGCGTGCGGTTTTACCCGCGTAACTTTTGATCCCGTGGGAATTTCGAGATAAAATATAGCCTATACCTAACCTTCCTCAAGAGTTGTGCTATAAATTTTTCAAATCCCACTTGTGGTTTCTGAGATTAGCGCGTTCAAACAAACAAACGAACAAAAAACAAACTCTTCAGCTTTATATATTAGTATAGATAAACATATTGACCTCCATGATTTAACTATCTGTGTTCATCACACAAATATCCACCGCCGCCGGGTTTTGAACCAAGGACCTCTGGGATAGAGGCTTTGTAAGTTACCACTACACCAGCCTGTCGTCAGTAATGTCTCGCTATGACGTCACCGTTACATGCTTTTCTAGCGGCATTAGCGTGATACTTACTTTAATACAGGGTGTACAGTCTACAACAGAATTATGTAAGTCATGTGATTATGTGAAGTCGTCGTGGCGGCGCCGTGTGAAGTCGTCGTGGCGCCGTGTTTACTGTGTGTATCACTACTTGGATGGGTGACCGCCGAGCATTCATTTCTCACGGCGACTTCCGTGCTTCGGAGGGCTCGTTAAGCAGTCGGTCCCGGGTGCTGAATACTTGTGTACAGTAGTCGTTAGGGTTTGTCAGAAGCCAATTCGGCGCCCTGAAAATTCTGATATCCATCAACCAGCATTGGGCCAGCTTGGTGGATTATGGCCTAAACCTCCTCGTCACCCAGGGGAGAGACTCATTCCCTGCAGTGGGTTCATTACAAAGAGTTGTGATGATGATGATGATGATGATGTACAGTCTACAACATAATGATGTATACCATTATGTTAGTGCGGGAGATTGGTAGGTATAAATAATTCTGTTGTAGACTGTACATAAATAATTTTTCATGAGTTTTGTTCTCATTTATAAAAAAATAGAACTTTTCCCTCGTAAGGTCAGCTTGGCCCTACTGTCTCTGGTCAAGCGTGTCATAAAAAGTTACTAACCCGCTTGGTCATAGTGCCCTTTCAGGTTCCGCCTGGATAGCGACCTCCCTTCATATTAAATCTGCCGCCAAATATGACCGCTCCTGTAGTTATTTGTTCCAGCACTATTTCATGAATAAGCAGTTAAAGCAGAATAAGCCCGTGTGCTGACATCTTCGAACTAGGGATGCAACGATATGGCTATTATGGTGCGTACAGATTGCTGTAATGGAACTTGTAATGTAACATTCTGCGCACGTTGCGTATTTGGACGTGTGGTGCGCAGAATGTTACTTTACTAGTAATCTGTAGTACGCACCATTACGATACCGATACGAATGACGAATGTATCGTAATAGCGAATACGATAACGAATGCGACAACGAATGCATTACGATTATGTAATTTACATCTAATTAAACAAGTCAATTGAGTAAAATCAACTTTACTTAAGTTTTAAGGACAATTTACCACCTTAATGTCGTAATTAAAATCAATTTCTTTTAAATTCATGTTAAGAAAACACGCGTGTATCCCGTATGGGGTAGGCAGAACACCAGAGGTTATAAAACCATCTGATGTCACTTTTGACAAATTTGGAGGCATTATAATAGTGGAGTGGGACTATTGCAGTGACAGGGGGTCAGCCTATCGCCCACAAAAAGCCTCCCATAACACCTCGGGAGGTGTTGTGGGATAGGCTAAACATAAATTTTTTAAATTATCTGGTTTGAGTCTGTTTCTTATATCCGTATGGATTAAACCGGCTGTGGAAAACAATCTTTCTGAATCCACTGTTGCTGGTTTGGTGGACAAATACTTATGGGCCAATTTTTTCAAATTAGGAAATACAGTATTTTTTCTCCAAAACTTTAATAGCTTGTATCCATCTCTGCATTGGGTGCAGCAAGCAATCTAGTTTTAAGAATCGTAATACTTTTTACGATACCGATGATCGTCAAAAATAACAATTACCTGCGGTTTACGATTATCGGCATCGGTATCGTTGCATCCCTACTTCGAACGTATCTTCACTTACCATCAGATGAGGTATTGAGGTCAAAAATGGATGTTATCTTAATATACAAACAGTTCCGTTACTGACTGAGTGACTGCCAGACAACGTATAGCTATCACTACTGGGCGTAGAGGGCTGAAATTTGTCACATACATTCCTTGGAGGATGTAGGGGAGCACTAAGGAAGGAATTCCCGAAATTCCCACGGGAACGGGAAATACTGGACGTTTTAGTTTGTATGGAAAATCATATTCCTTGAGTGCAAGGATGTGACACTTTCTTCAATGGGTGTCTGGTTGCATTATGGAAGGAATTCCTGAAATTTCCACGGGAACGGGACACATAGGACTTTTTAGTTTGTATGAAAAATCTTATTCTTACGAGATATTTACGCGGACGAAGTCGCAGGCAACAGCTCGTCACTTATTTATTTATCTATCTATAAGTACTAATATATAAAAAAAGTTTGTTTTTTTGTTTGTTTGAACGCGCTAATCTCAGAAACTACAAGTGAGATTTGAAATATTAATTATTATTTTGCATTTGAAAGCCCAACTCTTGAGGAAGGCTATATTTTATCCCGAAATTCCCACGGGATCAAAAGTTACGCGGGTAAAACCGCGCGCGGTGGCTAGTTTATTTATAAATTGCCAACAACATAAATTGCCAACACTATACATGATATAAAAAGGAACTTAAAATTAAACAACGTGGTAGGTACAAAAAATAAACTTAACAAATAAGGTTTGTTCTCATTTACAAAATGAAACTAAAATTATTTATATTTTGTGAAAATGTTTATTTATTGTCATTAACAAAATCCACAGACCTTAAATATAATTGAATAATTTATATAAGTGGTAAGAAACTTACGTCTAATGACGGATTTACATTTTATAATTAAAGCTTAATATATCATACAGAGATAAAGTACAAGTTTTGTTTTTATAAGTTTTTAAGTTCTAAACATTATCCACCAAAAATAACGAGCTTTCGGGAAAAAAAGTATTATGAACAAATCATCTTAACTTAGTTTAAGATTACATGGTTTGAGAAAATGTATTGAAATTTATCTTTTTTTGTATTCCCGCAGTCAATTAATTACCCGTTGTGTATTTTAATTTATGCTCTTTGCAACGGAAATACTTCTGTATGAATATGTATGGCGCTCTTAATATAAATATGACTACCGTTATGTACCTAACTGAAATGAAGAACTGAATATTTGATTGATCACTTGACTTTTGTTTTCTGGCACTCGTTTGTTTATCAATAGATGACACTTAATCCGATCGTTAGCAGTGAAGATAATATCAAAAACAAAATTTTATTGGAGCTACTGCGCGTATATTCTATGTCGGTTAATTTTAACACTCTTACGACATTATCTGTTAAGTATTTTATGGGAAATTGAATCTACTTTCCGGCAATATTTTATGAAGAGCCAGTTCTTACCCGTGTGCTGTCATCTTCGACCTCATTTTCAGTTAAAATCAGTTAAGTTGGAGGTCAATATAATGATGGATGAAAAAAAAATGTGCTACACATACGGTCAACTCGCGCAGTACCTAGCTATAAAACTTCGGATGAAGAGCGTCGATTAAGTAAGAAGTAAGTTAAGTAAAATAGTAATCTTATGTATGTAAAAAATCATTTATACATGTTCCCTTAAAAATGGCACTTTACATGTCATCATCACAACTCCGTGTAATGAGCCCACTGCAGGGCTATGAGTCTCTGAGTGACGTGGAGGTTTAGGCCGTAATCCACCAAGCTGGCCCGGTGCTGGTTGGTAGATGTCAGATATTTCAGGGTGCCGAAATGGCTTCTGACAAACCCTAACAACTACTGTATACAAGTATACAGCACCCGGTACCGACTGCTTAACGTGCCCTCCGAAGCACGGAAGTCGTCGTGAGAAATGAATGGTCGGCGGTCACCCATCCTAATACCGGCCGCACCGAGCGATATCGTTTGATATGCACAGTAACCACGGCGCTACGACGACTTCCTGTAACTTACCACGACGACTTTACATGTAAATACTAGAAATAAGTAAACTTGTCCGTCATCATTATGGACTCATCTACTCTTAAGTACCTATATGCCGACAACCGCCCACATATACATAACCTCACGCCTGTCTTCCTTTGGGGTAGGCAGAGACAAGGGAACACCAATTGCTGCGATCCAGACATACCTCTTTTGCTTCCCCCATGTTCATCATCTTTTCGTACATGATCGCCGGTTACGGGTACATAACCGAGCTAGTTTAGAGAAGTTTATTTTCGCATACCATATACTCAAAACACCCCATTCGCAAAACACAACATTGTCTAAATCTATACTATAATATTATAAAGAGGATTTTGTATTTTTGTATGTTTGTAGTGAATTGGCTCAAAAACTACTGGACCGATTTAACAATTTCTTTTACCATTACTTAGAGGGATTTTTCCGAATCCGTATAGGCTACTTTTTATCCCAAAAATCCCGCGGGAATCGAAATTGCGCGGGTAAAACCGCGCGCAACAGCTAGTATTATATATAAATTAGCCTGACTGGGGCTCGAATCTTGCACCACGGAGGCTGTCTATCTATCAGACAATAACTTACAACCTAAATTAAATTATTTTGGAAATAAATTAAACCTTTGTTGCCAAGTTACACCAATAAAGGTATTCTATAACGACCTTACCGAGTGTCTTTCAAGTGCATCTAAATCGTATTTTTACGAAAACAGACTGCTTCGGCTAATAAAATCTTGCGTTATTATAACCAAGAGTTAACAACAAAAGTTCTTACGACTTTCATTCAATTTTGATATTTATTTGAAACCTAACTCAACTACTAAGGTTTTCATCGTTTTTATTGCAGTTTTTATTACTATTCGCTTTAAAAAGATTCCATGATGTCAAGATAAGTGCAATACCCCTACGACAATGGGGGCTCAAAAGAAAAAAAAACATAACTTCAGTTATTGCTTTCCTAGCATTTTATTTTTACTGGTAATTGTAGTACAACACTATAAAGCTTATTCCAAGGGTATAAGGGTGAAAATAAAAATCTAAATATGTACTTAGGACTTTTAGTCAGGTTTCCAGGTTTCCTGTGTCGTGACTTTGCCAGGAAGTTTAAGAATCCATTTTTAGGGTACTGTGATATTGTAGGAAAACGGAGAACGTATTATGAACTTTACTTTCCTAATACTATCGCAAAATATAAACGCACTTGTGCATAACTTAACCATATTAAGTAATCGCCACCGCCTTTCGGCACCTTTAACTCCAAGGAAACTGTAATAAAAGATAATAAAAAAAACCCCAGACAATCACACCAACTACATGGCCTCAAAGAAAGCATAGCTTGTGTTATGGGATACCATGTAGTGAAGTAGGGGGGAACCTAGAATATAAGTACATAAATAGATAAACACCCAGACACGGAATATTTTTTTTTTCTTGGGGAATCGATCCGCTACCCCATCGCCAAAGTGGTCGTCAAAAGATGAATGATAAGTTCTAGTGCCTTCCTACCCTACTACCCGAAACTTGGGTACTTAACTGGATGGTGATACCTAAAAGTCTCAAGCAAAAAAAAGGCTTCTTCACAAACACACCAGTCAAATAATGTTTAGTTTTGTAGAAGTTGATCGTTTACACAAATTGTGAATCATATGTTGCTTCCATGCTAGCCTAGGAGCACAGAAAAACCATAGCTTCTCTTCCCGGGCATACTGTAAAAGTCAGTTAAGGGACAGAGGTTTTATTGGAGGTTTTTTGTGTGCGATATGGTAACCCCGTCACTGCAATAGTCTCTCTCTATCATTATAATGCCTCCAAATTTGTCAAACGTGATATTACATGGTTTTTTAACCTCTGGTGTTCTGCCTACCCCATAAGGGATGCAAGCGTGAAGTTATCAATGTATTTATGTGAATCATATATTTCCTCAGCTGGTTTGTTGTTGTAAATTAAGGGCTTTTTAAATTTTCACATTTCTGTAAAGAGTGGCCTTTACTCGAGCTAAAAAGGCGCAGGCACTAAATATTTTACCTGATTAAACCTAAGAAAAATGACAAACAAAGGTAGTTCTATTTCAATTTTAATAATTTATTTGTAAGACTTGTTTCAAACTTAAATAAAATTAACTACGGAACCACTTATTCTGGATTCACTTTAACTTATCCTATCTTTTTAATTCTCTGCGGTCCGTCCTGTGCTGTCTTGATTACAGCTTTGGCAGGAAGAAAACGTAGATAGATCCCATATTTTAAA
Organism: Stenoptilia bipunctidactyla; assembly: GCA_944452665.1. NCBI lineage: Eukaryota > Metazoa > Arthropoda > Insecta > Lepidoptera > Pterophoridae > Stenoptilia > Stenoptilia bipunctidactyla. The sequence goes on along the minus strand of OX101748.1, from coordinate 6,487,493 downwards.
TTCAATCACCTATCTTGATTTTTTTTTTGTATGCAGTTTAGAAAATATTGTGAGAAATATTAGTTAGAAATTAACCCTTAAAGCATTGACAATTAAAGCTATTTTATAACCAATATAGCTATGTGAATTACAAAACTATCATTGAAGACGTGCATAATGTAATTTATCGTATTATCCGAAAATTCACGCAGTTCTACTTTGCTTTTAAAGCAGGGATTGTATATCGGTATAAAATTTAGTTAATTAATTTAATTAATTTAAAATTACTAATTTACTTATTTAATTTCTGTACCGAAATGTATAAGTCAGCATATGTACCAACGCTTCATGGGCTTCAACTAAACTATCAAAAATTCTACAGTTATTTAAAAATAAAATTTTAATATCAATATTAATATTACTACCCGAAAATTTCAGTTACCTGAAAAAAAAATCAGTTATGCTACAATAATAAAAAAGGTACAAGAATTATTTCAGTATGAATTCCTGTACTGTTATTTTTAAATACACCTAATTGAACGGTATGACGTCATACAGAAAAAAAATGCTCAGAAATTCATACCGGTATACAGTCCTTGTTTTAAAGTATTTTGAAATTGATATTTTCACCGAAACAAAATCCGTGAGTGCTTGGGAAAGGTACTTTAGGGACTTTGCCGATAATTGGACCGATTATACCGATATGACTTTACCTTTTTTAAGATAAAGATATTAATAACATTAAAGAAACGACGGTTTTCACCGAATTCATCGCATTTTTCCTATCCATCTCTTCAGGCATCAAGACTCCGTAACGTCAACAAAAAAAATACTTATATTATGATAACTTTTTTAATTCTCCCTACTACCATAGACTGCATAAACGTTTAATTTTGGTTCCTTTTTTAAAATCCTGGAACATCAGCATCTAGCTAGTTTGCATGTACTAAGAAATTGAAGGTATAAAGAGGTAGGGTTGGCACAAATCCAAATTTAAAATTTATTTTTGTCTTCGAAAATAAATTAACGATAGTAAATTGTAGATAATAGTTTATTCTTATTTATATAAAGCTCTATTGTACAAATAAAGGCAGGTTAGGATTTATGCCATTTTAGAATTCTCTACTAGTCTATTTCTAACAAAACAAGGGGCAATACATACAGCGCCATCTAACCACAAAGTAAGCAGCTAGCTTGTGCCTTAGACTCTAGGCAACTTATACTGTTTTTTTAAAACCGTTATTAAAATAGCCAGTAAAATGAGATTATCTATATGAGATCGTAGGTTACTATGATTACGATTAGATAAAATACGAAGAAAAATATGTAAATATTTTTTGTAAATATTTTTTCTTATCACCCAAAAAATGTAACAACCCTAAAGCTCCGACAGAAAAAAAAACACAGCATAATTACAGTAGAATCTTGCGTAAGGTCAGCAAAGCTATTACAAGATGATCAGATGCTTATAAGTAATAAGCGTATATTATCATCAGGTACTGATAGCAAAAAAGTTTATCTTGTGAAAATATAATCAGGTTTTTATTTTTATGGACATGTAGACTTTTATGTTTGTTTGAAGATTACAGTTATCATGTTATCCTTTTTTATAATTGAGTGTTTGAAAAGCAGGTAGATAAGACTTTGTAGTAGTTTATATCTTTGATTTGTGCATAAAATTTGTGTTACGGTTGGGGAGGTTACAAAGTATAAAAATAAGGTGACGATGAGACAGGCATATATTTAAGGGACAAGCATTTAAGTTAAATCAAAAGAAAGGTGTAAGCACAAAGTAATGCAACTTAATAAAACTTTAATTCAAACATTAAATCGATGACTCTTCAAAAGATAATTGTGTAATTGTCTTAGTTTTGAGTTTATTTTGTAGATAATATAATTTTTAATGTCCAACCTTTAAATTGTTTTAGTATTACATTAAAACAAGTAAATGCGTAAATAATTTAGGTTAAAGTACCTACTTATTTCAATCTTGGAACCTGAAAAGCAACTTATTTTCATAATCACAGACTATGGCGTAATATGCGAAAAGTTTTTTGCCAACGGTACTTGAATTGCAAATAAAATAAATACGGAACCAATCCAATATAACCATCTTGATCTATGTCTAATCAAACAATTTTGCCCGCAATTTCATAGACGGAAGACTCATTTTACGATTACATTTAATAACTAGAGTTCTCTAAGCATACGACTGTTTTGAGGCAGAGCGAGTTTCGCATAATCGCGAATTAATACGACAGAAAATATTTGAGATAATTTAAAGTAAGTAATAATAATAAAAAGAAATAGGTACTTTAATAAACTCATAATTAATTATATTTCTTTTCAACCTATCTCGTAGCGCTGTCACTTTCTTCCAGACAACTTAAAGGTATACTTATTAGATATTACAGTACCTAACAAAAGTTATTAAAACTAAGCGAAATGATTTTTTCATGCATTTTACCAACTTACATGCCTTACTACAGTAATTTAAAAACATATTGTTTTTATTTAAATTAAAATAAAGTACATACAAAATAAGTTATATCTACATTTTTTATTAGACTTTAAAGAAAATCTGACGGTGTCAAAAACACGGGAAAACCGTATATGGCTGCTAGGCTTTTATAAAATCTTAAACCAATGAAAAATAAATAAAAAGGTAATAAAATCCCCAGACAATTATAGCAACTGCATGGCCCCAAACTAAGCTGATGTTGTGACATGGACAGTGGACACCATGTAGCAAATGAGGGCCGAGCCTAAAATATACTCGTACTACTTAGATAAAATAAATAATAAAAAAATAAATATTTCTGACACTCACACAACATTATCTAGCCCAAATAAATTTCTCAAAGAACTTGTGTTATGGATACTCGATAACTGATATACTTAAGAAATATATAAACATACATATTGAATAAATACATATTTTTATTAAAAAAAAACTTAAATAAGCATATGAACATCCATGACTTGACGACTAATATCTGTGTTCATCACACCGATATCCGCCGCCGCCGGGATTCGAACCCAGGACCTCTGGCATAGAAGGCAATGTATGTTACCACTACACCAACCGGTCGTAAACACCCAGACCCGGAATCTTTTTTTTTTGTTCCCTGCGGGAATCGAATCCGCGGCATCAGGATTTACATTGTAGCGCCTTAGACTACTGGGCCACGGAGATCTTCAATATTAATATCTAATATATAAAATTCTCGTGTCACAGTCTTAGTTGCCATACTCCTCCGAAACGGCTTGACCGATTTTGATGAAATTTTTTGTGCTTATCTATGAGAATCGGCCATTTTTTTTTATTTATATGGTAAAACAACGTTTGCTGGCACAGCTAGTTTAACTATATGTATAATTTATACAAAATGATGGTCATGGCATTTCAAATACGTTCCGTGTACATGTGACATAGCCTTATAAGCTAATGCTTATAAGCTCCAACAAGAATAACTCCATGCCATAACTATTTGATAAGTAATAGGCACACTTATTGCGTAATTTCCTTTTTAATGAGATGCTCAAGTTACTTAGACTCAACTTGATGTATATGCAACGTTTAATAACTAGGTAAAATACGGTCTTGCAACTTGAAACTTAATGAGTTTTATGATATCATTACAAGCCCATTTTTAAGGATCCGTTAAGTATAGGAAATAAAAACAGGACCATTATAGGATCATTTCGTTGTGTATACAACTTTGCTCACTTTGCTCACACTTTGTTAGCAAGTTGGCATTACAGTTGTATTAAAACTAAGTTGGCAATCTTAAAATTAAGAACAAAAACAAAAAAACAAAAACAAAAAGATTTTTTTTTATGAATACAATAAACTAACTATACATACATTAACTTCACGCCTGTATCCCTAATGGGGTAGGCAGAACACCAGGCTATAAAAACCATCTGATGTCACGTTTGACGAATTTGGAGGTATTATTATGATGGAGAGAGACTATAGCAGTGACAGGGGGTCAGCCTGTCGCCCACAAAAACGCCAATAAAACCTCCGTCCCTTAACTGACTTTTACAGTTTGCCCGGGAAGAGAAGCAGCTGGCACATTCTATGTTTTTCTTTCGCTCCCAGTCCAGCATGAAAGTCAAACTCATTTAATATGAAATCTACTTTAAGTCTTAATATTTGCATAATAAAAATATAATTCAGTCCATTGAATATCATATCGTAAATTCCGCGCGCTAGGAGTCGCGGCCACTTCCAGTCATAAACAAAGACCTATGCAAAAAAAGTAAATAAATAATAATAATTAATTTTTAGTATCTCCTTGATTACATGTAAACTGTGATTGTATGTTCAATATTGTGCGCTATGAGCCTATGACAGATCACGCAAAGCAAGTAAATTATGCTTGGGTTGCTAAAATGGCGCTTCAGTTTTCAGATTGCTCTCAAATTAAGAGATTTTTGATAGTCATCATCACTACTCTTTTTTTTATAAGTGACTAAACCCGCGTTTGACCTCAATCTCACCTGATGGTAAGTAACGATGAGGTCGAAGATGAAAGCACACGGGTTTAGGAAGGAACTGGCTCTTTATACAATATTGCCGGAACACATTACGGCCGGAGCGGTAACATTTGGCGGCAGACTTTATATAAAGGGTGGTCGCTAGCCAGGCGGACCCAGAAGGGACCCTACCACCAAGTAAAATAAGCCCAGAAGTATTCAAATATATTTATTTAACTAAGCGCCAGATGCTGGACTGGAAGCGAAAGAAAAACATAGAATGTGCCAGCTGCTTCTCTTCCCGAGCATACTGTAAAAGTCAGTTAAGGGACCGAGGTGTTATGGGAGGCTTTTTTGTGGGCGATAGGCTGACTCCCTGTCACTGCAATAGTCTCTTTCCATCTTTATAATACCTCCAATTTGTCAAACGTGACATCAGATGGTCTTGTAACCTCTGGTGTTCTGGCTACCCCATAAGGGATACAGGCGTGACGTTATGTATGTATGTATGTTAAGCGCCAGATAAGAACCATAATCCCATGTATTTTTACCGAAATAATAACTAAGTGTGCATTAAATTCTTCCGTTAGTGTAATTACAGGAACATGGGTAGGCTTTTCTTATGATCGGCAAAGTATCATTAATGCGTATACCATGATTGCTAATCATGACAAGACTTCCACTTTGAGGTATTTTACAGACTACGCCTTCGTGAGGGTAAAATGAAGTTTTGGTTACAAATAAAATGATTTATTTATATTTTTTTGCATAAGCGATATTTCTTAGCTTTTTAAAAATAAGTTAAATAATTTTAATACAAAGAAGCGGCACAAAAAAAAATAGCATAACCGCAGCGTATTATGTGTACATAAACTATTGAAAATTTAGTATCAACCCTTGATTTGAAGAGAACCCTAACTGACACGTCCAAGTAAATTTTCACACTTCTGATTCTTATATATCTATTTTTGTGTTTATGTTATTGTTAATCTCTAACAATTACGTGTATTGTATTACCTAAATTCATACCTTTGAAAGCAGCATTTTAGCGCTCTAACATTTACTTTCTCGTCTCTCGTTCCAGAGATATATTAGTTGAGTTGTATATCTTCTTTATTTCACGAGCATTCATTATTTATTTCTTGTCTAAATATTGTGGTTGTACGAAGAATTATAGCTGCAATGTAAATTGAGAAAAATCGCTCTTCGGATAGCCGTGTTATGAGTCAATTTAATGTGTAAGCTAAGAATAGGCTTAATGTTCTTGGATAAGTGTATCGTAAGAGGCAACTAATTTATTTATTTATTATTAAAATACAGCCATTATATTCCTTATAAATACGGTTAGATAAATATTTCATAGGCTAACACAGTTTCCAACGTTAGGAATTAAATATATTGTATATACTTAATTAAGTGATATTACTAAGAATTAATCTAAGTTAAGAATAATTATTAAGAATATTTTGAACTAAACAATAAATTGAGCATTAAGAATTGAAATATTAAGTCAAGCGCATATTACTCCTAATACGAGTAATATGCGCTTGGTGGTAAGAACTCTAATGGATACGCCAGGCTACGTCGAAACTTCATATAAAATCTACCGGAAAATAAGATCGTGAGTGGGCTACCACCACAATCGATCTATTGTAGATTGACGCCGTCGATCGACAGACAAATGGAACTGTCGATCATCGCTCGATGTCGTCGATGGTGTTATAATACCCTGATAGTAATAATTTATAAATTATAGCATACATACATACATTACTTCACGCCTGTATCCCTTATAGGTTAGGCAGAACACCAGAGGCTATAAAACCACCTGATATCACTATTGACAAAGAAGTTTTATAGTGATGAAAAGAGACTATTGTAAATAAAACTACTTTTTAGCCGGATTAATCGCGTATAATTTATATTTTACATTTTAACTCGACGTTTCGGTGTCTTTGCAGATCCCGAGGTCACGAGCGTAAAATATAAATTATACGCGATTGATCCGGTTAAAAAGTAGTTTTATTTAAATTATGAATCGTGAAAACTTAAGACGAGACTATTGTAGTGAACAATTAAAGGAAACAATTACAGTAGAATCCGATTACTATGACTCCGCTTATATTGACCAACCGCTCATTATGACGTGTTTACACAGTGAAGTTTGGTTTTCATATACCTAAATTATATAACTAAGTCGGATATAATGACTTAGCCTATAGTGACATATCGCTTATTGTGGCCCTTTTTTTATCAAATTTTGTCCACTTATAGTGACCGACCGTATGATTTCTAAAACCTTTGGCAAAAGGCTTTTGTGATTCGAGTCTCAGAGCGTAGATTTACTTATTGAGTCTACTTATTAATATCTACTTTGATTTATCTCCATTTTATTCATCTCTATTAAAATAAATCACATACTAACTAACAGTTTATTTATTCTTGCAGTACCAATGCTTTGTATGACGTCCGTTTAGTATGACTTGTTTCTTATTTCCCTTTGATGTCATTATAAACGGATTCCACTGTATAGCCATATTTTCTATCATTTTCGGTCGCTTATGAACGTTGTTAAAGACTTCAACGCTGCCGAAGAAATCTCTATACTTATTGATTGCAATAAAATCGAGGAGAATAGTTTATTTTATTTCGTGAAAACTTAATACTATATTCATAAGTGGCAACTTTAAAAAACTGATATTTCAAAACTTCATAAAAACTTTTTTGACAGGACCTATGGATTGCCAGAATTTTTTTTTTTATCTAACCACTCTAACTATAATTTATATTTAGAAGGTTATTTACCGAATCCTAACTGCATTTATATCAATTGAAATAGTATTTCTTAACAGATACCCACAAATTACTGGTGTGAAGTTTCGTAATTTGACACCTATGTGTCAATTCGTATGTGGCATTTTGTGGGTTAAGGCGAAGCACTTATATTAGTTATCATTATACATAGTTATCATTTCATGTATTTTTTTCTTACAATTACATTCTATTCATAAATATTATAAACTTCAAATTTTAATCAGCTGTTCGAAATATAAATTAGGTTGGTCTGGAGTTTGTTGGTAAAAGTTATGCACAAAAACGCTTAGCATGAATGACAGTACGTTTAAGATTAAGATTTAAGATTACTTACTACCTACTGAAAGACAATAAAAGTAAACAAATCAAATGAACTCTTTTTTTCCTTCAGCTTTTGTTTATACTTTTTATGGTAGTTGCTGCGTTCAGAAGAGTTATTTTCCTTTCTTATGTGTAGTAATATACTCAATATTATTTAACAGTTTCGACTAAAGAAAATTCGTCCTGTTTGTATTGTAATCTGAATTTTATAGAAATTCTTATTTTGTATTTATTGAGGTATTTGAAAAAAAAAGCGAACCGAAACGATACAAAATAGTAGATTATTATGACACGTACATTTACTAGTGAATTTTCTTAATAAGCTATTCATAAAATACGATATAAAGTGTAAAAATAGGCATTTGAAAATGCATCAGTAGATTTAATATAAAATACAAATACACCAGTAATTCTTTAAGCTTCCCCCTTAAATAACTTATAATAGAACGCGTGCGCCGTGGCCCACATATCCGACAGCGCCGCCCCCGTCTATTTTGTGAACTATTGTTGATGCATACTTAAATCACAATGAGTAGGACAATTGTAGACAATGCAATATAAATGATATAACATTTATTCCTTTTCTCCAAACCATTTAACTTTATATTAGTTGGCTTCTAGTGTTTTTTATCATATAAATATTATGAACATGTCTATTTGTTTACGGTAATACGAGTATACAGGGTTAATTTTAATTAGCGTATCACCTCTTGCAGGCAGCCTCTCCACATCAATCCCAACAACATTTGTTCTACAACTTAATTATAGTTGAAAGCTTTTCAAGTGGTTTTTGCGACAGTTCAAAATTGACAATCTTTGTTACGTTGCCGTTATGAAATTGTTCGATCTTCCATTCGATGGCTTTGACGTATCGAATCAGTTGGTGAAAAAAATGTATACAAAAATTCCGATTACAAGATGGCCGCTCATATTCATCGATTCAATGTCGATTCAGCAGTGCTAGCACGGATCTTTTGTCGATCGTAAGTTTACGAATGCTCGTATAGTATGGAGACGGTTTTGCAAGCAATAATTGAAATCTATCCAATGCCGCACGGCCAGCTTAAATAAATGTGTTCCTTGTTAATTTTGAATGTTTGTTAACAGGTTCTACTCTTAAATAACTGTAAAATAAAAAATTACATTGTTACTAAAAACTTGCAACCGACTCCATACTATACGAGCATTCGTAAACTTACGATCGACAAAAGATCCGTGCTAGCACTGCTGTAGCGTCAATCACTATCAACTGAACGTTCCGTTTCTTTTAATCTGTCTATTTAAGATGAATATTTTTATGACATTTACTTAATTTATTTACAGTTAATAATTACAATTACACTTTATTAATTGTTTAATTTATAATTTTAAAATAAACAATTTTATTGACATACTTAGTTTTTATTTGCTTGACGCGCCACTTTATATTTTATTAGTTGTAAATAGTTTGCGCGTAATTGAAAATTAGAACTGTCACGAAAATCATTCGAAAACAATTCAACTATAGTAGTTTTTTTTTTTAATTTTTGTTTTATGTTTGTAGCCTTGGTTGGTATTTATAGCCTAGTCGTAGAACAATTGTTGTTGGGATTGATGTGGAGCGGCTACCAGCAAGAGATTATGCGCTAATTAAAATTAACCCTGTATTTTATTTTTCGATGAAAACGAGTTCAGTAAAAAGTAAAATTTAGGTAGGCGCGGTAGAAATTAACAGCTCCGATAGTTCCTTTTTGATACCAAGGTATGGAACGAGCTGCCTGCGTCTATTTTGCCTGAATAGTCCTGGTACTTTTAAGCGTCGAGTGAATAGGTTCTCTTAGATCGGCGTGTACCACCTTGCTCTTCATAATCACTTACCACCAGGTGTCATCGAAGACAAACGTCCCAACTTATAAGAAAATCGACTAACTATTCCCAATAATCATGAAAACGTCGAGCCCTATTTCTTTTTATTTGCGAACACCCCTATTTGATTCTCATTTCAAAACAACACAAAAAACTTATCAGAACAATCTTTTTCAATCAAAATGGAATCCGTTTCTCTAAAACTGATTAGTTCTATATCAAAATGTAGTCTACCTTTCAATAACGCACCATCTAACAACTACTTTAGTCGCCCACTGACGTTATAAAGCTTATCACTCATAAGCGGAGGCGTGAGGAGAAAGCCGCTAATTATTTCTAATAGCCACAACATTTTCTCTGCTTCCGAACAGTATGTGAACACGCCTTAATGATACTGTACCAATGAGCGTGTTTCTGATAGAGTAACTTCTCATAATAGACTAATTTTATTTATTTAAGCACAACCACTTCACAAATATCCAAACATTGTTGGAAGACTTCCATCAGCTGTCTAGGAAGAGAAACGTCCCAACCATACTTGATACAAAATATTTGAAAATAAGTTATAATTAAAATCAAAAAATTCAGACTACCTATTTTACTACTAAACTAATCAATAATAAATTATACGAACACATTTTTACCGAACATAATTGCGTAAATTTTTTACCTTTTTCGATATGCGCTAAAGGTTTACACTATGTCGGGGCGCATCGTAATTCGTAGCGCAATAATCCGCCTCCCGCAATCGCATACATTTTATATGAAGCTAGCTGCTGTGCGCGGTTTTACCCGCACTATTTCGAATCCCGTGGGAATTTTGGGATACAAAGTTGCCTATGTGCTATTCCAGACTGTAAGCAATCAATATGCCAAATTGCATCCAAATCCGTTGAGCCGTTCAACCGAGATTGAGGAACAAACATCCATACATCCTGACATCCATATGTCCAAACTTTCATATTTATGATGAGGACAGTGCAGGACCGATCGTGGGGAACCTTGGGGGAGGTCTATGTCCAGCAATGGTCGTCTCCTGACTGAATGATGATGTTTTTATAACGCCTATCAAAAGGCTGTTAACAAGTAAAACGCTATTTTCCACTTTAACATTTTCCCTTTAAGTATTAGCACTCCATTGTATAGCATCTGCTTGCTATAGAAACAGTGGCTTTCGTTTTACTATCGCTAGTGTGTTAAGTCGAGATTACTTTCTTAGAAGGTTCCTCTGTTTATTGTGAATTGTTCACTAGATAGACACATTAAGTGTTTTAACTCTAAACTTTATACAAAACTTCTTTTAACATGTTATCGTATAGTTAAGAAAAACGAGGTTCCATTACTACTGCCTTAAGATGTTAAGATTTATTGTATTGAATTAAAGACTTATAATCATTATTAGGTATAGTTTTTATTAATTATAATAATATTTTTCTTTTTTCGCCATTGTTTTTAGCAACATATAACATTTGGACGGTCACTCGTCATCGGTCTCCGTGACCGAAAACCGAAATTTAGTAAACACATCGAATTTTTAAGTTCAAATGTAGAATATAAACATACGCGAAAAATCCAGATAAAAGTATTTTATTTGATACTGTTCGTAATTGGTGTATTTCAATGAGGTTGGATATGGTGACCCACGCCCTTAGGTCATCAATGTAAATATTTTCCGTACTCATACCATTGAGTTACTATGTACTACGTAGTACATTATAACTCAATGACTCATACACATTAAAAAAAAAAAATTTGTTCATGAAGTGCCTACTCAATAGATTTCGATGAAACTTTTATGGGACTAGCTCGGCAGTATCCTAAATTATAGGGAATATTCTTAATCGATTCATAATTGTCCAAAAAATCGTTTTACAAAGACACAAAAAAAACACACACCAATTGAGAACCTCCTCCTTCTGGAAGTCGGTTGAAAAACTTATTTTAAATTAGATGAATAGCCTCTGAGATAACAAAACTAATACAAAACTAATACGTAATTCAACCTTTTATTAAAGAGTAATAAACTAATCATTATAATACATTATCGTTCATTACAGTATACATTTCGGTCATATCGCAATTGCATAAACCATTTCATATACTATCGTATAATGAATTGTTTTAATTACCATTGTAAGGGGTACTACAGCCTTGCCTTAACCAGGTCATGTCATTTGGACTAACAAGTTTTATTTTAACTCTCGTTCTCGATATGTGGTACGTCCATGAACTTTCGTGAAACAGTTTTTGACTTATGAAATAGTTCTCACGCGTAATGATATTGGATAAAATGATATTATGCGAATCGAAATTATTATTTGTTAGAGGATATTGTTGAGTTTTTATTGCAAGTTTCGGAATTATATTCAATGTGATAAGTCAAATATTTATTTAAAAATATATAGATTACTTGTCCTTAGTTTATAAATATTTATTAGTGAACTCGAAATCAAAACATTATTTAAGTGCCTAAAACATAATTCCATGCTGAACCGGGAGTGAAAGAAAAACATAGAATGTGCCAGCTGCTTCTCTTTCCGGGCATACCGTAAAAGTCAGTTAAGGGACAGAGGTTTTATTGACAGTTTTGCGGGCGATAGGCTGACCCCCTGTCACTGCAATAGTCTCTCTCCATCATTATAATACCTCTCAATTTTTCAAACGAGACCTCAGATAGTTTCATAGCCTCTGGTGTTCTGCCTACCCCGTAAGGGATACAAGCGTGAAATTATGTATGTATGTGTATGTACTAAAATATAATTCATGTAAGATTATATATCCAGAAATGTTCTACAAACACAAACCAGTTTAGTTTAGAAGACAAAAATACTTTGATATCTACCGCAAAAAAGTGGGTAAGTATCAAAATCGTAATTATAAATGTTTAAGTTTTCACGAATTTTTCATGGTTTGGTTGCGACATTCAAAGTCAAAAGTGACTTAAGTAATAATTGCAAATAAGCGTAGGCATTGACCCTTAAATGATTTAGTGTCACTTAAAAATCTTTTATTAAGGACGGCTAGTTAATGCTTATTAATTCTTGGATTAACCCCGTCACATATTGATTATAATACAATATCAATGATAACTTACAGATTTATATTAATTATTAATATTTTTTTATTGTTGGCTTGCCTTGTTTAACTTCAGTATTACCTGATTATTTTTTTAAGCTGTCAAAAGAAATTACTTTTATGTCTGTAGGACCTTTAAATCGGTTAATATTGCTAAATAAATAAACTCATCTGAACTCAGTAAAGGAAGAAATAAAATGGCGGCCGTTTCTACACAGTAGGAGCAAAATGCCTTTTTACAGTGGTTTTGTCGATAAAATTTATCATATTACTTCGCCTTAACGGGTCCGACACCGATGACCAGACTAACTAATCGAACATTTATGAAGTACTTTGCACCTTTTCAATTTTGCCGGGTTTTATTACATACTTAAATTAAGAGCAAAAAAAAATAAAAATGCACCTACTTACTGAAATCAAATCACCATTAAACGTTATCAATTTGCATTGTCACCACTTTTGATGGCCAATAAATCAACAGAAAGGTGACAGACTCGCTTAGACTTCGCTCACCTACTAAAAATAACAAATATTTAGAACTATTATCAACATATTAGAAAAAAATGCAGCTCGGCGAACAAAAAAAGAGTTTTGGAGATGACCTCCTTTAAATTTTCATATTTTCATGGATTCCAAAATTGATTTTCTCCGACTTAAAGATTGTAAGTTGTGACGATATTCAAAATTGGTCAAATTTGATTTTTGGTCAAGGTTAGGTCGTGCGTGTAATTTTAATTTGTCGTGATAGATTATTGTTTAAGTTGTGAAATTATTTACCTAGATAGTGGTTTATTGATTTCTTGATAGCTTCCATTGATTGATAGCTTTCATGCTGGACTAGGAGCGAAAGTAAAACATAGAATGTACCAGCTGCTTCTCTTCCCGGCCATACTGTAAAAGTCAGTTAAGGAACACAGGTTATGTAAAAGTCAGTTAAGGGACAGAGGTTTTATCGGCATTTTTGTGGGCGAGAGGCTGACCCCCTGTCACTTCCATGATTATAATACCTCATTTGTCAAACGTGACATCAGTTGGTCTTATAACCACTGGTGTTCTGCCTACCCCATAAGGGTTATAGGCGTGAAGTAATGTATGTATGTATGTATGATTTCGTGTCGTAAGTACTTAGTTTTTAGGGTCGGTTTAGAATAGCACTACTGTTTGGGTAAGCGAATCTCCAAAAGCAACTAGGTAATATAAACATGATTTATAAAGAGTCAGTTCCTTTCTTACCCCGTGTGTTTTCATCCTACACTTAAATTCACTTACCATCAGTGGGCCTAGTGCGACTTTATTCGAATGACTTTACATACTTTAATCGAGCAAACTACTTGAAAATTAAAATTAAAACTTTTTATTCGCAGTAGGTATTCTTATACACTTTGTGAAAGTCCAACGTAGGATGAGGGTGGCGCGGGTCCGGGCGACATGACGAATCCTGGGGGAGGCCTCCGTCCAGAAGTCTCTCGGCTCATGAAGATAATGATCGCCCACTATCCACCAATGTCTTAGTGTTGTCTTCTACTACTACTTCTTCGGCTTTAAAAACGAAATGAAAGTAGAACCCTAGGTAGACCGAGAGGAAAAAAGCCAGCGGAAAAAGAACTCTCTGCACTCTTTTGAAACAACCAATCACGTTCTTACAAATTCGGTTTTCCATTCTCGTCACTAGATGGCGCTGCTTCAATTCCATACAAAACGAAGTTAACGTTAAGGGGATGGTAAAGTTAAAAAACTCGCAGTCAGATCTTCTTCTTCTTCTCGAGTCAATAATAAACAGAATTTTTAAGAGTGTTATTAGAGTGCCTAGTATGAGTTTTTTAACTTTACCATCGCGATAAACTAAACCTCGTTTCGTATGGGATCGAAGCAGTGCCAACTAGCGACGAGAATGGATATTCTAATGAGGAGTTTTCTGACAGCTCATTAAGATTAGTTCAAAAAACCTCTATAGATGGCACTTTTAAAAAGCCGAAGGCGTTCAGTCTGTATACTATAATGTAGGTAAGGGTATCTACCATGTAAGGTTACAATGCAATTAATTTATTTTACTTTTAAAAATGCAATGACTATATGACAGACAAGACTTCCCCTTTTGTAAAGCGCCATCTATCGAAGCCTTTTGTACCATTTTTGTACCTTTTTGTTGTTTTAATAGGCTGTCAGAAAACATCTCATTTATAAGAACTTGATTGTTTGTTTCAAGTAGTTTGATTAACGCGATGGCAAAGTTATTCGAGTATACTAGGCCCACTGTGATGTTGCGGTTAAAAGCGAGTTTAATGACCCATAAAAACGCCCAGAAAGCTTAAAGTCATCATCATGAGCTGGATTACATCCACTGCTGGACAAGGGCCTCCTCCGAGGTTATCTACGTCACTCTGTCCCGAGCTACTTACATCCAGCGTACGTATCGGCTACCTCAGAACAGAACTAACTAGAAGTGTATGATCTTAATGAAAAAATAAGTAGGTACAGAAGGCAGCAGATCAGGTGTTACAAACCTGTCAAAAAATTGTAGGTAATTATATATTTATATATATTTATTGGAACATAGGAGAAAATAAAAAACTACAGTCAACAAAGTTCAGATACAGATTTACCGATCTATGCCACCAATTGGTAACTCAGCTTTGTAGCCATGGCATCGCAAGGATGTTATGTTATGAATGTTATGATGCTGATTTTCAGTGGCACCAGAAGTAGAAGATTGATTTTGTCATACAAGGAAAGCTTTGGAATATAATTAGATTAATATAAAAAAGTCACGCTTAAAACTACATTTGAATTACACTTTTACAAGAACAGTTTTACAAAAATATTTGTCCAATTACCTACAAAATTATTCAAAACTCATCAAACAAATAAACGATAATAATAGTGATAATTAAAAATAATAAGACATTATCAGAGATGTCATCAATACAAATATAAATATAAAACCAAAATCAAAAGTCAGTTATAATATTTATTTATTTATTTTATTTTATTTTAATAATATAATACATACCTATTTTGTAAATAATATAATACTACCAGCAAGTATACCTACGAAATAGAACGACCTCCTATGGTTGGAAAATTTGACTATCAAAAAGAAACTTTTTCAAAGCAAGTTTAATTAATCTGAATCTGAACTCTATGCATTCGACATTAAGTTAAAAATTGGTTGGGGAAATTTAACAGGTTTATAACGCTTGATTTGCTGCCTTCTGTACATTTAAAACACAAGTTTACAATCGTAGCTACTTATTTTTTTGTTTCAATTATCCTTGGAATAACACGTGCGGTTTCCCTCAGTGCATTAATTAATACATTAGATATCTACGTGGCGTACTTGATAAAACAACTCTAGAATTCTGTGGAATGTTTTACGTACTTACCTGTATAAGCCGTACTAAAATAAAGCAATAAGACACCAAAATTTGAGTATTTTTTCTATTAAATTACAAAATAAAAACCTCCTCTTAATAAAAAAATATTGAGCATTAATTGATCTGACACTAACCATAATAAGTTACGGAGTTTCGGTTTAATACATACATAACTTAACACCCGAGGCTATAAAACCATCTGATGTCACGTTTGACAAATTCAGAGGGATTATATTGATTGAGAGAGTGTATTGCACCAGTCAGGCTATCGCCCTCAAAATGCCAATAAAACCTCTGTCCCTTAACTAACTTTTACAGTATGCCCGGGAAGAGAAGCAGCTGGCACATTCTATGTTTTTCTTTCACAGTTTTCGTTCCCAGTGAAACAATTTCGATTAAATTATATCTTAACACTTAGCAGCAGATCTCAGATCTTTATCGATTCGTATATTTACGAATTTCCGTATAGTGTGGAATCAGTTGCATATTTTAATATGCATGATATATTTAAACACTATAAAATCTAGTCAAATGGTATACTTAATATTTAACAAACTTAAGACAAAATAAAAACTAGTTCCTTAGCGATTTCACACCTCACAAAAACCTGGCAAATAACCAACGCATCCATATTTAATAGTAAAGATTTATAATTATAACCTCATAGCCTTGTAAAACATCTAGAACAGCAATTTAACTAGTGTACAGTCAGTAGCATTAAGTTTAATACATAAGTAATAGGACGTCTGTTTTCCATGCCACGTGAAAAGTGAGTATTAGGTACGAAAATGGTGGTACAGATACATCCGTGAGAAAGCTATGCACTTGACCTAGAAGGAATATACCTAACTTTTTACTTAATATTAATATATAATTTTTATGTCATGTTCTAGTATGCTCGCATTATTAAATTAAAACACTACTTTCAGAAAGGTTCCATATTCTGAAATTTTAGTAATGATTTGATTCAATTAAATAATGTTCTTCTTTATCTTTCAGTTATCGTGTAAATTATGAGTCCAAAAGTAAAGTAGACCTATGAAATCGGTTTTTTAAAGATAAAGCGGCTCTTAATATCGACATATTATTAGAATACGGCACTTAGACTATGTATTTTTGTAGAATATGGCAGCTTTGATTCTGTGGGCTTACTGATGGCATCGAATCGAGTAATTCTATCTATTATGGTGCGCATGTTAGCTAACATGATAGCATAAAATAATTTGGTAATATTTATCTTGTCGATTCGAATCTTTATCGATGGTCGCATGTTAGCCCTGCAAGACGTATAAACTCTATTTCAATGGCGCTGACTGTACAATAAATGATTAGTCGGTTACCTCAATGTAGTTATGTACCTACCAAAATGGTAGATCAAGATAAGCAGAGGTCTATAACCTTTTAGTTACAATTTTGATCAGCAATTATTTAATAACTAAAAAAAAGTAAATACAAAAAGTCTTTAGCTTAAAGCATAAAAAATGCTGCCAAACATCTCTAGTTCTGACGTCATGTGGGCTTTTTTATATCGTCACTTACTACAGGTTAGATTTAAACCAATAACCGGGTTTGTAAGCGATGGGATGCGTTCAATGCTCTAATTTTGACTCCCCACGCAAATTAAGGGTGTTGTATGTTGTATGTCTGAGACTGGACGGCAGCGACAGCGAGAGCGACAGCGGCGCGGGCAGCGACGCGGGGAATCTGGGCCGCTGCATTATCACGTAAATATTAGCGATCAGCTATAATGGCGCAGTCATCACGCCATGGACGCGCGATCCATTGCTTTACATCGTATTATGTAAGTGATAGCTGTTCAATCGTTCGTTGATCGCAGAATGCATTTATTGTTACGATACTAGCGCCAAAAACAATTTGGTAGCTAAAAAAGAAACTAATAAAATGTGAAACAGATATTTGGTTTTCCGTTCTCGACGCCAGCGGACGCTCGATCGATTTGTCACGGTTTCATACAAACTCAATACTTTATATCGTGTTACGGAAATCGCTGCCCGCGCCGCTGTCGTTCTCGCTGTCGCTGTCGCTGCCGGCCAGTTTGCAACCTGAGACTGTGGCATCGTACCTAGTTGAGCGCTTTTTTTATAACGATTGTTTAACGAATATTAATGGTATTTATAACCTGTTACGCAAAGTTTACTAGCTTTGTACCTAACATGAATAAACAATGCAAAGTTATTTAATTTTCAACCGACTTCCAAAAGGAGGTGCTCAATTCGTGTGTATGTTCTTTTGTGTATCTTTGTTACGTCATAATTTGGTCACTTATGAATCGACTTTGATGATATGTGTTTCATATTATACAGGATACTTCGGAGGTGATCCTATATAAATTTCATATACAGGGTTGTTTTTAAGTCACCAGCCAAATTTAAATCTTAGTTTTTTTGATACAATATAAACGTGCCTACATATTTATTTTAGCGTCGCTCAGTACAAAAAAGTAGAAATATGGAACCAAAAACGTTTTTAAAAATAGTCGCTGTTGATTAACATAACTACTACGACGACGCGGCATTTCATTGATAATACTATAACGTAGTACTACGAGATATTTTGTAGTAGCGCGTAGTCGACTTTATTTTAATGGTAATTTAGAGTGACCATGTTTTGCTTAACATGTTAGCGGATATCTTAATTTACTTGTAAAAAAAAACAATACTTTTTTTCTCAAAAATCGTATCTTTATATGATACTTATTGTGTAAAAAAAACCGGTGACCACAAATCAACCCTGTAGATAGATAAAGTACTTTTTGGTAAAAAATTGTATGAAAGCGGAGAAAATATACGTCGATGACCTTATACTTCACCCTTTAAACAAGGATTTAAAAATGTTAGTAAAATTGGTTTTCTTAATGCTCTGCATTCATTGATTACAATTATAAAGTTACAATTATTTCGACTGTACCAAAAACTTTAATAACTGATCCTTATCAAACAGTACAGATTCCATTGAACATTGGACTAAGCAAGAATTTGGGATTAGTCACAAACATTGTGCAATCAAAGATCTGCGCTCTTGATCTGTGCTTGGTCAAGTTACAATTTAACTTAAACAAAACTAAGTTATGTTTGACCGTAGAATAACTTAAACTTATGTTAAAAAGTTTTAGCAAGAAACTGATCTTTTTAATTTAAATTAGACTTGATTTTTCGATAATTAGATTTTAAATTTACTCGATAACTTAAAGTGGTTTAATAGTCTTGATAAAAGTGTCATTATAGTGTCATACAATAACAGAAAATCTACAAATAAACAACTTTAATCCGAAAGGTTATTCTTTATTTGTCAGATAACTTTTATCTGACTATTGATAATCATCGAATGCAGAAAACTGACTTCACTAACATTTTTAAATCCTTGTCAAAACTTTGGCTTAAGTATAAGGTCATCAACGTAAATGTTCTACGTTTCAAGTATATTTTTTTTAAATTTCAAACTTTTCAAAAAGTATTCAATCAATTTTTTCAATCAATTCAAATTCGAAATTAATATAATAAAAAAAAAAAAAAAAAAAAAAATCCCCAGACAATCACACCAACTACATGGCCCCAAAGTAAGCATAGCTTGTGTTATGGGATACCATATAGCGAACTAGGGGGGAACCTAGAATATAAGTACATAAATAGATAAACACCCAGATACGGAACATTTTTTTTTCTGGTTCCGTTCGGGAATCGAACCCGCAACCACGTGCGTCTGAGGCAGATAGGTTTACCCCATCGCCAAAGTGGTCGTCGCTCTAAACGACCACCTCTAAAGTAAAATTATATTAAATAAGACTGTCCAAAACACGAAAAAAATAAAAAAAAAACATACACACGAATAAAGTAAGTACGTACCTATTCTTTTTGGAAGTCGGTTAAAAAAAAGTGTCTTTCATTGAACCAAATTAAAAGTAATACCTATTACAAAACCTATTCACTCGACATTAAAACGATATCGGATAACTTTTTGGACGTCTTTATAAACATTAAATTTTTATCACTTCCAAATAGTTAAAGACCAATTCGTCGAAAACATAAATCACATAAGATTCATCTTTCAAACAAATAAGGAAATAATTTATTAGCGTTGACCGTTATGAATACAGTAAGAGTTAATATAGTGTTTAGTGTTTAGATATTATTTATCTTGCTAGCACTTATAGCATCTCGTGTACCACAAAGATCGTATATCTTATTTTTCAACGTTTATCTATTGGAATCAATGGGCGGTGAAATTCGATATAATTATATTTGAGCACGCGACATTATGATAAACGATATTATTCAAAGTGATTATTTATGCATTGAAGTTTTTGTTATTTGATTAAAGTGGGTAATATGTAATGCACTAGGTGATAAATAGGGCATTGTTTATATACGGTCGCCTTTAATAGCAGATTAAGACTGTTGAGTGGTTCATAATCTAAAAAAAAAAAATATTGTTCAAAAATTTAAATTTCAAATTTCTTCTAAGTGATCAAAATTTAAGTTTGATCTGTAGTTTATGAATAAGTACACAGAAAGTAATAAAAACATTTCAATCTAATTGTATGTAGTCATGCCTAAAATGTAGATTAATCTTAAATTTTACTCACAGAGAAGAATTTTTAAATTTTAATTTATGAAAAATATATAAAAAATATGTTTTTTTTTAATTCAGACCGAGTGGGTCATTCTTAATCTGCTATTAAAATATAATTGACTTGGGAAATTTGGATATTTTTTATTGGTCTTATCCCGCGTAATAGAAAAATAGAATGAGGACGAAATTTTAATTGAAAAATCTCGGAAATCGTAATTTCATTATCAGGCTTTGAGGTTAAACATAACATAAACTTTTCAACTACCAACTCCTTTCCCGCATACCTATTTCAACTAATGACATATCAAACCACCATCCGTTGACAGTTCCTTATTCAAAATAACCAATAGCGTTTAACCTTTACATACCGTCGCATGCGTGCACAAGTCTAATGTTCGTAATTTACATGTCTTATACATGCTACATGTGTGTGTTAAGCTTATGTTTATATGTGAGGTATTTGTGTGTTTATAAATGTGTTTTATATTATACAGGATGCTCTTAAATTGTTTGTAAATGTTTGATTACTGTGTTCGTGTTTAAATTGACATTGAGATTTGATGATTAACTGAGATTTTCTGTCTTGAGAATGTTATTGTTTGTATAGTAGGAGCAAGGTATGAGTAATTGAATTCACGCGCAGGTCTACGCACTAATACGTACAACATAGATATGCGTATATTCTCGCCACAGTATCACATTGTAGCATTAAATATTAATTAAGGCGGTCTTTTCTCTGCAGTTGCTCTCCATCTCAACCATTTTATGGCAGAAATCTCTAATATAGAAACAATGATACATACAAAGATTTTTAAGCTTATAGCTTCTATCGCGGGCCTTGAGCGTGGGGACCGAATCCAGAAATTCCGTAACGAAAAAAACCTAACGCTCCCCACTCCGACCGGCACAGCGGTGATACTTTGATTTCATAACTTTACATGCGGGCTTTAATAAACAGTCAGCGCCATCTACTAGGAACTTGTGGAACTTCATATTAGATCAAACATTACTGCATTAATAAAATAAATAAATAATTATAATCGCATAAGTTGATAAAAAAATGCTATGCAATAGCTTTACCGCGGCAGTCTCCGAGTGCCACATGTCTTTAATAATTATGTTACCATACTCTTCATCTAACTAATGATTATTCACACACATAATCACAATAAAACTTGTAGTTTAGGGGTATACCGTCTACGCTAGAAGTCCCTCATTAACTTCCCGTTTGAATATTCGATTGACAGATTTTAGCCCTCAAATATAAATTAAAACCTACATACATATTACCTAACTTCACGCCTGTATCCCTAATGGGGTAGGCAGAACACCAGAGGCTCAAAAAACCATCTGATGTCACGTTTGAAAATTTTGGAGATATTATTATGATGGAGAGAGACTATAGCAGTGACAGGGGGTCAGCCTGTCGCCCGAAAAATCGCCAATAAGTCCTGCGTCCCTTAACTGACAATTAATAATTTAAGCTATGAAGTATACAAATAATTTGGACTCAATAGTGCTCAATATAATTAATGTAAATATGAATACAATTAAGTTTTCTATTAAAAAAAACATAGATATACTCGCATTTTCACAAATGAAACAATATTTAAAACAGATTTATCTTCGTTTATTATAATTTCATCTCGACTTTTCGGTATCTGTACCGACAAGCGGGGCTTTTTATCGATATTTTCTTAGAAAATGCCACTTAGAGTATGTATTTTTAAGAATACGTAATTTTTGGTTTTGTGGGCTTAATCATGGTATCAAATCGGGTAATTCTATCTATTATGGTCCAAATTTTAGCAAGCATGATAGGATAAATAACAAAATAATATTTATCTTGTCAATTCGAGTCTTTATCGATGGTCGCATGCTCGCAGTGATGGTCACAACAGTTGCTCGCCAAATCTTATTTTTTTTAAATATTTTTTTATTTTTATGAAAACATTTCTTCGAGCAGCCTGTATAAAGGATGTTTCCTCTGGACCTCGTAATGGCACAGCTTACACGGTTATACATCACGGCAATGCAATGGTCGATGGTAATTTCCATTGCCAGAGAAGATCTCCCGGTTTGAATCCAGACGTAGACCTTTTAATGATAGTGTAGGTAAGTGAGACGGCTAACTAAACACTTTTTTTGGTTAGACAAGATTTAATTTGAATAATCAATGAACGCAGAAACTTCACCTACAGCTCTTTACACTCTTACAAACAAAAACATACAAAAAACACATACACACGCATTGAGAACCTCCTTCTTTTGGAAGTCGGTTGAAAAAAATTATTTGTGATACCTATTTTAATGAAATTTTTTTTTAATGAAAATTCTGTGTTATCGCGTTTTATGTATTAAGAATTTCTTCATAATTATCTTAATACATAAGCTCAGGTACTCTTGGGCTTCCTCAAGATTGGGCTAAATAGCATGGTTTAAAAAAATTAAAACTTGAACTAAGCAAAATAATCCTTTTTGAAGTCACTTTAAAAGCCGTCGTACCATGTCATTGCACCTCAAAGTACTAGGCGGGCATAACTTCCTGAGATCTTCATTGCGTTTCAACAGCACGTCTGCCTCGCAATTAATATGCGTGCTTTTACTAAGAATGCTATCTCCTTATTAATATGCACGCCTGGTACCTTATAACAATAAGCATTAATATTCAAGATCACAGGTCAGACCCATCTATCGGCGACGTGGTGGAAATTAAAGATTTTTTATGGCTTAATGTTCTAAATATCCTGTGACAATACTGATATTAAATATCTTGCTAATATTATACTTAGATGCGAAATATTTGTATGGATGCTTGTTCTTTAATCACGTCACAACGGCTGAATACATCTTGTTTAAATTTTGCACAGATGTATTGTATAGTCTGCGATAGCACATAGCTCGTAATATCCCAAAGAAATAAATGATCCCTACGATGTAGATTTGTTTCAAAAAATAATTTGATTTCTCGCTTAGACACTAGATGGAGCTGTTAGTATTTTAAATCGCGCGAAAAATTGGTCATGGAAGATTATAGTTTCAAGGAGTTGCTATTACCATGCATTATGATGCCAGATTATTGTCAGTTTTCAATTGTTACGATGTCAATTGCAACTTTTTATTAAATTTTTATAATATTTGCATCGGAATTTTAACATCGCCTCATATTTTTCGGGTTGTATTTCAAAACTTTAACAACTTTGTCTCGGTTTATCGTTGATAAAAATAAACCTTCTTTATGATACATAAGGTTTAGAGTTACATAAAACCAACATTATTCTGTAATTTGTTTCAACCCATCTG
Organism: Stenoptilia bipunctidactyla; assembly: GCA_944452665.1. Lineage (NCBI taxonomy): Eukaryota > Metazoa > Arthropoda > Insecta > Lepidoptera > Pterophoridae > Stenoptilia > Stenoptilia bipunctidactyla. The sequence continues at coordinate 6,463,707 of OX101748.1, read as the reverse complement.
TCTTAACTCGCAATGAGTCACTTTACACCTCTGTAGAAGAATTCACATTTAACTCTATTTATAGTGTGAGAGCTGAGCGTCAATTTCGTAATACCAGGGTTAAATTGCACTTTAATTCATCAGTTAAGTTGTCAATTACTTTAATTTATTCACAACTAAACTCACTTCTAACGTCATTCTCACTCAATGGTAAGTGTCAATGAAGTTAAAGATGGATCGGCAATAGAACTGCTAAATATACAACTTACAAACAAGCAGTTAAATTTTCAACAAGGATTGGCAGTTATTAGAATTCCATCAAGGAAAAATAATTACATCTATTCAGAATAGCAATTTATTGAATCCTTAGCAGGCTTTTAATAAAGTTCAAAGCAGGAAGGGTTAGAAAATGCACTTAAAACGTCTACTAAAGTTACTTGTAGCGTGTTGATATGCTTTGTACAAATTTATAGTAGCACTTAATTTCGTCTAATAAATTATTATCGTTGCCAAAGCATTTAAAGGTTCTGAAGTAATAAACTTCTAGATATAAACAAAAGAGCTATAAACAGTTTTACGTGTATTTCAAACTCATAATTCTTTTTAACGAATTTTATTCATTTCAATTGAAATTTTACCTATTGCTCCTACACTACTTCAAAGACAGCACATACATAAACTATCCAAATTTCTCGCTATACAATGTTTGTAAGTGTACAATACCTTTTATGGTGCAACGAACTCTCCATAACACCTTTATATGGCCGTAACAGTAGTAATGTTAAGAAGATTGCATACCAACCGGGTCATAAATAAAATTTAATGGCGAATTTGTACTATATTTGTAGACTTTTAATAATAATGATATAGACACTTGTTATGGTTAATCCTTTTCTAGGATATTTTTATACCATTACTAAGGGCATAGTTTTAAAATTGTCTGTAGTTAAATAAAAACGAGAAGAAAAAAAAGAGGAAGTCGTCCTGGCGCTGTGGTTACTGTGCATATCAAACGATATCGCAGGTTAAGCGCGCTCGGTGCGGCCGGTATTAGGATGGGTGACCGCCGACCATTCATTCATCACGACGACTTCCATGCTTAAGGCACGTTAAGCAGTCAGTCCCGGGTGCTGTATACTTGTATACAGTAGTCGTTAGGGTTTGTCAGAAGCCATTTCGGCACCCTGAAATATCTGACATCCACCAACCAGCACCGGGCCAGCTTGGTGGATTACGGCCTAAGCCTCCTCGTCACCCAGAGGAAAGACTTATAGCCCTGCAGTGGTTTTTTACACGGAGCTGTGATGATTGAAATGAAAAGTTCTACCTTCGATCGACCTGGGCCTGTAGATAGTTTCTGACATATTTATGGATAAAACAATATTTGTTCGTATCGAAAACTGAAAAACTAGTGGACTGATAAAAAAAATATTTTACCATTCGAAAGCTACATTATAAAGGATTACCATATACTATATTTTATCAAAAAATTATGATGAATAAGGAACTGATTGGGTGAAACGATGTGAAATTGCTACTTATAATTATGTTTAGATAAATGAGACGTGAAAGCTATGGATGTAAGTAGGAGGCACCGTCGTATTGAACATGATGAATAATCATACATCCTTCTTTAAAAAAAAAGATAATAACTTTTGAATATCTCTACCCTGCCGTAATATATTGTTTAAGACCGGCTACACATCGAGCGTTTTCAAGCGCGCGTTTTGCCAACGCGCGCTTTGAGAACCAGAAGTTCTATTGATGCATAATATGTTACGGTAATAGTGAATAATAAATACCGAAAGCTGAGGTTAACACTGTTTTGTGCTATTATAAAAAAAAATAACCACGGAGGTTAATGCAAGGATTTCCTAACCTAACCGGTCCATGTCGGTTCTGTGCAACCAGCCGGTTGGTAATTATTAATAATTAACAACCGGTAATTATTATAGATAATTATTAATAATCTTCAATTAATCACTCTTACTTACCGTAACACATACACATGCAAGTGCGCGCTTTTGACTAGCACGCGTTAAGCGCGCGTTCCCATTTTTCCGAACGATCGCGCGTTTTGCGGGCGTCAGCCGCGCGCTTCGAGATCTATGAGCCGACATGTTGCTGTACATTTGAACGCGCGCTTTCATGTTTTGTATACACACTTCAACTGAAATTGGAGAGCAAACGTTTCGATACTGACTTATTTATTTAAATAAAATGAAAAATGTGATAAATAAAAATTACCCGACCAGGATTCGAACCTGGGACCTCTCGTTTGCCGGACGAGTGCTCTTCCAACTGAGCTATCGGGGCCTGGCGCTACGCCTCGAAATTACTTACCACATTTTTGTTTTTACGTTATATTGCTAACGTAGCTCCATCTAATGGTATAAGCTTTGCAGCTAAGACCACCCGAGATCAATTTCTTTACAGAAATTGTGAATCCCAGTTAAAGTGAAGCAGTTAAAGTGAATAAAATGAAAAATGTGATAAATAAAAAAAAAATTTTTATTATATATTATATTTTTATTTATCACATTTTTCATTTTATTTAAGTATAATTGAGCATTTTAAATGCAAAAAACTTAAAAACATTATTAAAACATTGCAATGCTTCACTTTAACTGGGATTCACAATTTCTGTAAAGAAATTGATCTCGGGTGGTCTTAGCTGCAAAGCTTATACCATTAGATGGAGCTACGTTAGCAATATAACGTAAAAACAAAAATGTGGTAAGTAATTTCGAGGCGTAGCGCCAGGCCCCGATAGCTCAGTTGGAAGAGCACTCGTCCGGCAAACGAGAGGTCCCAGGTTCGAATCCTGGTCGGGTAATTTTTATTTATCACATTTTTCATTTTATTTAAGTATAATTGAGCATTTTAAATGCAAAAAACTTAAAAACATTATTAAAACATTGCAATGCTTCACTTTAACTGGGATTCACAATTTCTGTAAAGAAATTGATCTCGGGTGGTCTTAGCTGCAAAGCTTATACCATTAGATGGAGCTACGTTAGCAATATAACGTAAAAACAAAAATGTGGTAAGTAATTTCGAGGCGTAGCGCCAGGCCCCGATAGCTCAGTTGGAAGAGCACTCGTCCGGCAAACGAGAGGTCCCAGGTTCGAATCCTGGTCGGGTAATTTTTATTTATCACATTTTTCATTTTATTTAAGTATAATTGAGCATTTTAAATGCAAAAAACTTAAAAACATTATTATGACTTATTTATTGACGAAAACAAAAGCTATCAGCAATTGGGGATATGAAAAGTGGTGATTTTAAAAATACCGTGTTGAAAAACGAAAACCGTAGAAATTTTTGGCAAATCTGATAGATAGTTTAGAAAGAAAAAAATATTGGATGATTGATTGATAATTATTTTTTTACAATAATTTCTTTGTCTCTGTCGTCGTCTTTAATAGCGCCGATAGAGGAGCCACACAGAAGTAATCTCTTCGATGTCCATTTTTAAACTGAGGCAATGCACACCCTACGAACGCTAGCCGAACGCCCCGCCCAAAGCTCGATGTGTGTTCGATATTAAGCAGCGTCGAACGCCTAATGTGTACCCGCTCTAACTCGGTGTGGTATCTATAAAGACACGATAAAGTGTAGTTAAACCGAGTAACATTAGATGCCATTGAAATTTATTGAACTGTCAAAAGAAAAAAGATTTTTTGAAATAACGCAAATATTTTCAGAGGTAAGCATACAGTCTACATAATACTTGATTACGTCTGGTTCAATAATTTTATTTACTATGCAGCCAAGTGGATAGTGTAAACAGTCCTTAATGTTAGTAAGGTAGTATAATTTTGATTTGTAATACAACGGTGCGTAGGCGTTGCCATGGCGACCCTTATAAATAAAGGAAAAACTAGTAAAGGATATCTTTACTAGGATATAAACTTATCTTATAGCATCAAGTATTTTAGTTATATGGAGAAATGGGATACTCCAACGAAAGGATCATTAAGTTTTGAAACGGATTATAAAGTTAAGTACCTATTTGTAGTTGTTTGTTGTTACTAAACTTAAAAAGTAATGGAAAATTCCTTTTTAAGTTTTAAAAATTCTTTCGATATTTAAAAGTTTCTTTATTCTTGAGTAATATAGGAAAATTTCAAGGCAACAGGAGCTACAGTGGAATCCGTTTATAATGACATCGTAGGGAAATAAGAAACAAGTCATACTAAACGGACGTCATACAAAGCATAGGTACTGCAAGAATAAATAAACTGTTTAAGTTAGTATGTGATTTATTTTAATAGAGAGTAATAAAATAGATATAAATAAGTAGACTCAATAAGTAAATCTACGCTCTGAAGCTCAAATCAAAAAAGCCTTTCACGCGCCGAAAGTCTTTGGGTATAACGTGACTCTCCCGAACACTGCCAAAGGTGTTAGAAATCATACGGTCGGTCACTATTAGTGGACATAATTTGATAAAAAAGGGTCACAATAAGCGATATGTCACTATAGGCGAAGTCATTATATGCGACTTAGTTATATGTATAATTTATATGAAAACCACTGTGTAAGTAAACACGTCATAATAAGCGGTTGGACAATATAAGCGGAGTCATAATAAACGGATTCTACTGTACTGGAAAAATATTCTCCGTACTCTACTCAATCTCTGTCAAAAGTTTTGATATCATTTGAGGGGCATAACTTGACGTAGACATGAAATAACTGTGTACAAACTTATGTTCTTATCAAAACTATTAACTTTAAATATTAACTGCAACTATTCACTTTAAAAATTTACCACTTACTTAACTTTAACATTTAATACATACATACATAACTTCACGCCTGTATCCCTTACGGGGTAGGCAGAACACCAGAGGCTATGAAACCATCTGAGGTCTCGTTTGAAAAATTTAGAGGTATTATAATGATGGAGAGAGACTATTGCAGGGACAGGGGGTCAGCCTATCGCCCGCAAAACTGTCAATAAAACTTCTGTCCCTTAACTGACTTTTAAGGTATGCCCGGGAAGAGAAGCAGCTGGCACATTCTATATTTTTCTTTCACTCCCAGTCCAGCATGGAGGAATTTAACATTTAACTGTAACTATTAACTTGATGGTGGATAAATTTTAGATTATTTTCCAAATTTTACTCGTTTCTAAATTCAAATTCAATTCAAATTCAAATTATTTATTGCATAAAATATGGTACATTTATGTTGTTAGGTGTTTCGCTATTGACCGCATATTTTGCAGTCTCATCTTACTTACAAAACTAACCAACCAAGTAGGTGGTTTATCGTCAAAGGGCCAACGCTGCGTCAAGCGTGTCTAAACTTTCCAAACTGCTACGTCCGTGCGTACGCGCACATTACAGATATCTACAGTAATTCAACTTCATACAAAGGACAAAACGCGAGCTATACCTTCGCGGCTCGATCTCGGCATGCGGCCGGTCGCGAGTGTCGGCATACCGAAACAATTGTTGATTGAGCTTTAAGTTAATATGCGGATTGTTTATACGTTAAAATGTACCTAATAAAACATTTTTTCGTGGATCTCAATCGAGGCCCAAGTATTTTTAGTCGCTAATTTATAAGACCGATTTGTTATTCAAACGTAAACATGTTTTTTTTTACACAAAACGTATTTTTGTTGAACTCTTTCTATTAAATTAGCAAGGTGCTTTATTTGTTTATATAAAAAAGTATATTTGCAGTCACAAAACAAATGTAATTTAAACGCTGAAGGCGGGCAGCCTTATCACATGTGAACGGACCGCGGCGCTGTAGGCATTTATTTCAAAGATGCGGCCGACTTGAATTACTGATCATCTGTACTGTGTGTGGTACGCGCGTACAACACGGACGTACGGCACGGCCACGCGCCCGTAGGACGAAGCTAACTCCCGTGTGTAGGTACTACACGCCCGTACATCGTTTTTCGACTTTAGCCGAATAGTATTAGGTTAAGTATTCCATTGACATGACTGTAGAAGCACACTATTGAAACATTACTTGCGAAATTGCTTCACGCGTACCCCTTCCGTGCCCTAAGCCTCCTCATCACCCAAAATAGAAACTCTAGACCTTGCAGTGAGCTCATTACAAAGAGTTGTAATGATGATGATGATAAGATTTGGTTGTGGCATGACATTGGCTCTCACAATTAGCTGTCTTGTGTTTGTTTTTTTTTCATGTCACAGTCAATTTGTACTGTACCTATTTGTATTAATTTAATAATTCTGACTGAAAAAGAGTGCCAAGAGTTTTTTTCCGCCGGCTTTTTTTGTCTCTTGGTCTACTGTAATATCTTATTTAACAACTATCAACAACTAGTTAAAGCCGAAGTATGTGATGACTGACTTCATCAGGTGTTTTGTGAAATTCCTAAGATGAATAAAACTTTTTGAATATATTTTTTTGAAAGATAAATAGTACATTCATCCAACGCTCTTTTATCGTTCAAATAATCATAGATTTTAAAGTCAGCTTCTCAACTATAGTATTCAATTTACCACAACCTATAAATAAATAATTAATAAAATACCCAGACAATCACACTAACTACATGGCCCCAAAGTAAGCATAGCTGTGTTATGGGATACCATATAGCGAACTAGGGGGGAACCTAGAATATAAATACATAAGTAGATAAACACCCAGACACAGAACACTTTTTTTCTGGTTCCGTGCGGGTATCGAACCCGCAACCACTGGCGTCTGAGGCAGACAAGTTTACCCCAACGCCAAAGTGGTCGTCAAACCTATTTAAACCCAACAAAGGTTTATTGCATAAAAACCTGCATTTTAAAAACTCCAATTTAATCTTCTAAAGCGGCCTCAAAGACTGATCAAGACAGAAAAAGAAGATAATTTTCCCTTCAACCCATAATTTTTAGAATATTCCGATGCATTATCAATCAGGTCATTAATATGTGTGACCACGATTAACGTGGAGCTCGGTTGACCATACTGGTTTAAAGATGTCCTTATTAGGCCCTGACCACACTAGATGGACAACGGTGAACGTAAAGCGTCTGATATAAAAAGTATTGCAAATAGATGAGGTTATGAGTGTTGTACTAGGATTTCACTGCAGTTTTACTTGTTTAACCAGTGTTTCTATGAAAGATGTTTCTTTGATAAAGTAGAAACGTTAGAAGTTGGATAGGAGGTCCAGTATTTTAAAGCTTATTTACTACAGAAATACCTTGAAATTGTCTAATCTTTCATTTTATCTGTCTTTCATCTCGAAAAATACTTATACTTGAAAAAATTCGACGAAACTTCGCTTATAGGTACCTTAAATAGCACATAATAGTTACAATACTTTTCATCCCAATATCATCATGGAATCAAAATTTTCCAGGGCGAAACACGGGAAACAGCAAGTTTTAAATTAACAAAATTAAATTCTGGATTTTCTTACAATTAGCTATTTAATTATTTTTACAATTTAAATTTAAACTTGACGATACATTTCGTTGTCTTTACCGACCCTGTGGTCGTGTAAAAATGCAAGATAAAATTACATACATACATACATAACGTCACGCCTGTATCCCTTATGGGGTAGGCAGAACACCAGAGGTTATAAGACCATCTGATGTCACGTTTGACTTTGGAGGTATTATAATGATTTAGAGAGACAGTGTAGTGACTGGGGGTCAGGCTCAAAAAAACGCCAATGAAACCTTAACTGACATTGACAGTATCCCCGGGAAGAGAAGCAGCTGGTGCATTCTGCAACAGAATTATGTAGAACACCCAGTCTACATAATTCTGTTGACTGGGTGTTCTACATAATTCTGTTTTATTTTGTTTCTGTTTTATTCTGTTTTAGTATTGTCACATACAATATGTACGCATATTGTATGTGTGGTAAACATAATTCTGTTGCAGACAGACTATGTTTTCCTTTCGCTCCCTGTCCAGCATGAAAGCAAGAAAATATAAGCAGATAAAATTACATGCGATAAAATCCAGTTAAAAAGTCTTTTATTTCAGCTGTTTATACAACCCGTCAACTTTTCAAGTTCAATGTCTTCTTCCAACTTTATTACTCCAATCAGTCACAATTCAAAACACATGTTACTTTAAACTTGTTATAGAAAAGACGATTCGCTCTGCTAGACACCCTTTGCAAAAACTGAGAAAAGTAATAAAAGTGACCTTTAAAACTATCTTCATAAAGTTCAGTATTAACATGTCTAAATGTATTACTTAATGACATTGTAACAACAGCTTAAAGGATTTTCGATTTTGTTCAAGTTAGGTTAAGCGTTATATTTGAATGTAGATGGTATACGTTAAGTGATATTTTGCGAGAAATCACATATAAGGAGGGAAGGAACCTATTACCATATTGTTATTTTCTAAATAACCTGTAATTTTGTTTTTCGAATAGCTGTATACAGTTTTGCAGTAATATTCAATTTAAAAGCCCGTTTTTGTTGGAGTTTGAAATAAACTATTGTAATTGAGTGTATTGATCACGACAAGTTTAAGGTCGATGGAAACGGATCTAAGTAAATGTTTATTCCTATATTTAATCAATTTTACGAAAAAAATTAGAGCGCTGGGCTAGGAGCCAAAGAAAACATAGATTTATTTATTTATTACATTAGACACACCAGCAACATATATATTAAATACATCGTTATGAAATTACATGTCTGTGAAGTTATTAATTAGATTGTGCCAGCTGCTTCTCTTCCCGAGCAAACTGTAAAAGTCATTAAAAGGACGGAGGTTTATTGGCGATTTTGTGGGCGATAGGCTGACCTCCTATCACTACAATAGTCTCTCTCCATCATTATGATAAGGTCAATAGGGGCATTTCCGACTAAAAAAATGCAAACATAAAGTTTAACTATTTGTACATTCATATGTTACTAAATTACTACACATCTGAATAATTCATTTTATAAAACAATTGACTGAGATTGATCTTGATGTATTCTTCAGTTAAAATACTTATTATATAGGTACAAAAAAGATTAATTTAGCAAAAAAGTCAGAAATAGTTGGTTTTACCCCTCTGTGAGGCAATTCCGACTATTGAATATATTAGGGTTTAGATAAGAGCAACGAACACAAAAGTGAGAGAAAAACCAAGTCGATGCATTGTAAAAGCAAATTAATACTTTAAATTCAATGCACAACGGTTCAATTTACCAAAACACTATCATAAACATTTTGAAGGGGCAATTTCGACTGTTCTCTATAGACAATAGTGACGGGACTCAAAATTCGATTAAAGTAGTCGATGAATGAAAGGATAAGAAAACTAAAAAATGCACTTAGATTCACAAATCAACCTGGAGTAACTTGTGTTAAATAATCAACAAAGTAATCTTCTATGAAATAAGTAACTCTTATAATTTTTGGTATCTCATAGTGTACGTAGTTTAAGCAATAAGTTAAATTACCTACATGGGAAGTGTCGATACGTTGACATCACTAGTTTTTTGCATTTTCATATTAATTGTCTGTGGCAATTCCGACTACCAATTTTAGTCGTAATTACCTCGTGTCACTTTTTTGTGGGGCATTTAAAACTGTGTAAATATTCCTCTTAAAACGTATCGTAAGCAAAAACCAATAAGAAAAAAACAATTTATGGTATACAAGGTCAACACTCACCGTGAAATTGGAAGAAAATAAGCTACAATTAATTTAAAACAAATAAAAATCTGTAACAGCTCTTTCCGACAAACACTGGTCAAAATGACGTCTGTATATAAAAACATGGTGGGAAAGCAGCATGACGATTTAGCTGCGCCATTTATGCAATTTCGTAAAACTTGGGTTTTCTCCTACATGGACATAGATGGGGCTTTTGATCAACTGCTATAGAATAAAAGTTATTGAGTTTGGTTGGAATTACCCCTTAGTCGGAAATGCCCCCATTGACCTTACCTCCAATTTCGACAAAAGTGACATCAGATGGTTTTATAGCCTCTGGTGTTCTGCCTACCCCTTAAGGAATGCAAGCTTGAAGCTATGTATGTATATGTCTTATCTCGTTCTATGATTTGATATATTTTTTAATAATCATATTCTTTCTTTTGCAGATAACTGTGGACTACATTGGAATCTATGCTAGCGAGGTAAGAAAACATAAACAAAAAGTAGCTAGTAGGTACCTTTCAGTAACTACTGATAACCTTTGTTATCCTTAGACGCTTGAGTAGATCCATATACAACCTAGATTCGTATTTAACAATATATAATAAATTTAACTAATATACAATTTGAACAATTTGTAACAAGGCCACTTACTAAAAAAACAATAACAGAACAGCAATGTTGGTATAATTCTAACATTGCTGTTCTGTTAACTGTTAACTAAAAAAAAAACACTTTATGACCGTATATCGTGTATTTCAAATCTCGCATCGTCGCATTAAAAATCGTCGCCACGGGGTCTGCAAAGACACCGAAACGTCGAGTTAAAATGTAAAATATAGGTAATGACACGCATATACAGGGTCACTGGTGACAAATTTTAGATACTGAAGGAGAGCACTCTGTACTCGATTCTGAATATAATTATGTAAAAAAGTAGATACAAATTTTTTTACTAGAATTCCCTATAAATAAATACTACTTTCAGTCTCACGCGGGTAGCCACTGCGGACGCGCGTTCCTAACTGCTCGCTCGCCTCGTGTTATCGTGCCTATTATTGTGTTAGTGCGTGGTGAAGAATAATAATTTGGACTCTTCGTACAATATAAAAGGGGAACTCCTGTTAATCAGGAACCCCGGAATAAATAATGAACCTCAACCCAATGTCTCAAACAAACCCAACGTCTCAACAAACCTCAAAGTTACTACAAATGTCTACAAAAACAACTAGTTACGCCAATATTACCTCAACTACATGTTTCCCAAAGAAAGATCAAGCTATAATCTTAGACTCGATTGATGGAGTAACACTCAGGGAGTACCTTCTTGCGTTATCATCTGTATTACCTGCAACATCTATCCGTTTTATATCCCGCATATCGAATGCTCGTATATGTATCTACACAGACTCGAAAAAAACAGCGGATGAACTTATAGAAGGTAAAAAAGAAATAACTGTTCAAGGTAAAACTCTCGAAATAAAACCACTGATTACTAGAAACAAAAGGATTGTACTCTCAAACGTTTGTCCAGTCATCCCTCATTATGTAATCGAAAAAAAATTTGAAGAATTAGGTGTAAAAATAATGTCATCGATAACTTTTATGAAAATTGGAGTATCAGATCCCGGTTTTTCGCACATACTGAGTTTCCGGAGACAGTTATATGTTTCTCCTGAAGACGAGAAACGACTCCCCGAATCATTCCAGGTAACTTTTGAGGATACAAATTACTGGATCTATATATCCACTGACTCACTTAAATGTTTTTCCTGTAATAGTATGGGTCACCTGGCAAAAAATTGTCCACAAAATGTAACTAGCCTAGAAAATAATACACAACTGGACGAAGAGATCATGACAGCCTTTGAGAGAAACGATGACTTAAATATAATACCTAGTTCAGGAACACCCATACCTATACCCAGAACCCCCATATCAGGTATTATACCAGTAACAGAAACAAATATAATATCAGGGGCGATAACTCAACCTCTCCAAGTTAATATACAGGGTGTAAAACGTATCCATTCTCCCACTACGACTGAATCTACTTCGAAAAACTTTATAAAACCTTCTGACAGCCCAAAGGAACAGTGTTCAAAAGAAGACAACTTTGATTTAAGGGATTTCGAAACCGATGACTCATGTAGCAACATCTCACTGGATGATACTGAGAATAGAATAAGAGCTAAGAAAAAGTTAAAGAAAATTGATCCTAGAAGAGAAGAAGAGGTCTGGACAGACATACAGAAGGAGTTAACAGAATTAGACAAAGAAACTTTTCCCTTGAACTTGGATCAATTCATAAGTTTAATGGACAACATAAAGGGTAAACAAAATGTAAAAGAAGTTGTTTATTTATATACAAATAACATAAAAGACCTTATTACTATGTGCAACAAGTTATATCCTAAAATGAACAAAAGTCTTAAAAATAGATGCTCCCGACTATCTAGAAAACTTAATGAAATGTCAAATGATATCATGAGCTCTTAAACTATTTTTTTTTTGTACAACATTTAAAAATATTAATATTATAGTTTTTTATATTTTAGTTCTAAATTATATAGATATGAACATTCTTCAGTGGAATATAAATGGATACTATGCACGATTAGAAAATATTAAGTTATTGCTTAGCCAGGTAAGTCCAGCCTGCATTTGTTTACAAGAAACTAATTTCACCGCTAACCACTGCGCATCCTTGAAGGGTTACGAAGTATTCTATAAAAATCGAACTCAAAGTAGTAAAGCTAGTGGTGGAGTTGCAACATATATAAAATCTTTCACAAATCCATATCAGTTACAACTAAACACACAATTAGAGGCAGTAGCAATTCGGCTAAAGTTCCCATTAAATATAACAATATGCAATATATACCTTCCGAATAGTAGCTCTTTAAATATAAATGATTTAAATAACTTGATATCTCAACTGCAAACACCTTTCATAATTTTGGGAGATTTCAATAGCCATCACTTCCATTGGGGATCCGAAAAGTGTGACACTAGAGGTAGATTAGTGGCGGACTGGTTGGATAGCAACAGTGAAATGCTTTTACTGAATTCTGGGCAGCCAACTCATTTCAATAGCAGCACCGGACGTACTAGTGCTATAGATCTAACTTTTGCTTCACAAAGTATAGTGTCATACTTTGAATGGAACGCATTAGAAGACCTATACGACAGTGATCACTTTCCAATCTTGATTCAAAGCCAGTTCCCGGAATTCTCTTCAGAAAATATAAAAATACCCCAAAAATGGAAGTTGCACGATGCTAATTGGTCGAAGTTTCGAGATGAGGTTACCACAAACATCTGCAGACTAACAGATTTAAAATCTAACGTGAAACTATCCATCAATGATATTGTAAACCAATTTACTGAAATTATATTACTAGCAGCCAACAATTCTATACCAAAAACATCTGGCAATTATAAAAAGAATAGCCTCTCGTGGTGGAATGAAGATTGTATGATAGCAGTTAAAGAAGCCAAAAAAGCCCTAAGAAAATACAAAAAATATGCAAGAAATGATCAAGATTCAAGTTTAAAAATAGATTATAAAAAAAAGAGAGCCAACTGTAGAAGAATACTTAAAGAGCGTAGGCGAAAAAGCTGGGAAGAATGGGTATCATCTATTTTTGCCAAAACACCAGTAGGTGAAATGTGGAAAAAGATACATAAGATCAAGAACAACAGAAACAGTTTTAATAATATAGTGCTTGAGAAAACGGATGGTACACTAACATCAGATCCCATCGCCACCACTGATATGTTAGCTGAAACGTTTGCCTCTAATTCTAGCTCACGCAACTATGACAAAAAATTTATCACACACAAAATTACACAAGAAATCAACCAAGCTAACTTAGAATTAAACAATAATACAAATTCAATTAATAATGATATAACAATGCATGAACTGTCGTTTGTGCTCTCCCAAATAGGAAATACTAGTCCCGGACCAGATAACATATCTAATACAATAATTAAGCAATTACCTATCAGTGCGCTCAACTATTTACTGGATTTATACAATTATATTTGGACGAAACAGGTATTTCCAGATAGTTGGAAAGAGGCTTTAGTTATCCCAATACTGAAACCGGGAAAAATACCTTGTTCAGAAAAAAGTTATAGGCCTATATCATTAACATGTAACCTTTGCAAGATTCTCGAAAAAATTATTAGCAGACGAATAAGGTGGTATGTGGAAACAAACAACTACCTTTCCCCATTTCAATACGGTTTCAGACAGTTTCGATCAACTATCGATCATTTGATGTGCATCGAAAATGAAATACTGGAAGCATTTGCAAATGATAACGTCCTGGTGGCTGTAGCCTTAGACATTGAAAAAGCCTACGAAATGGTATGGAAACACAGAGTTCTAATTCTTTTACAACAAATGGATATTAAAGGAAATACATTAGCATTCATACAAAATTTTTTAACTGGAAGATCTATTAAAGTTAGAATAAATAATATACTCTCTAAATCTACCCCTATCGAAAATGGTTTACCTCAAGGCTCAGTTCTTAGTGTGATATTATTCCTGATAGCTATAAATGACGTTCTCTCTAATATTTCAAAACCAGTAAAAGGTCTTCTCTTCGCGGACGACTTAACTATAACATGTAGCGGTAAAACTCTCAAACCTACTCTGAAACTCATTCAAAATACTTTAAATAAACTCCAAAATTGGTCAGAAACATGTGGATTCAAATTTTCAAAAACAAAAACTGAATTTATTGTGTTCTCAAGAAAGAAAAAGAAAGTGCAAAATTACAAATTAAATTTTAATGAATCTACAATCAAAGAAGTTAAAACAGTAAAAATTTTAGGCTTGACACTTGATACTAAACTGTCGTGGATCTCACATATAAATAAATTAAAAACTGAGTGTCAAAAGAGGCTAAATATCATAAAAGTATTGTCATCAACAAAATGGGGAGCTGATCGAAACTGTTTGTTAAATACCTATCGGGCAATAATTAGACAAAAATTGGATTATGGATCAGTAATTTATGATTCCGCAAAAAGACGCACCTTAGATTCCTTAGGAAGTATACAACATACATCGCTTCGCATGAGTATAGGAGCTTTTAAAACCAGCCCAGTTAAAAGCATTTTGGCTGAAGCAGAAGAAACACCATTAGATTTTAGAAGAAAAGAATTATCCATAGTTTACGCAGCTAATATACTAGCCCAACCTAAAAACCCAACGTTTAATATCTACACAAAAAAAACAACTTCAGATTTAGAATATCAGTTCCGACCTGGCTTGCCACAACCATTAAGGATCAGAGTATCGATATATTTAAATGAACTGAATTTAACTATTCCTCCTGTTTTTACAAAAAAAATATTAAGCCTACCACCTTGGGAAAAGAAAGTCCTTCCTATAAATTTAGAATTAACAGAAAACATCAAAGACGACACACCGCAATATATTTACAAAAATCTATTTTACGAACTTAATGATAAATATAAGCATTATAAGACTTACTTCACAGATGGTTCTATAATTAATGGTAGATCAGGATGCGCTATTGTGTCTGGAGATGAAAAACACCTATACGGACTTTTGGATTGCCATTCGATCTTTAGCTGTGAAGCATTAGCTATACTTAAATCTTTAGAATTAATCCAAAATGAACCAAATTTTAAGAAAGTAATAATTTACACCGATTCTAAATCTTGTTTGACAGCGTTACAAAATATTACTAACATAGATCCACTTATCATAGAAATAAAGGAAAGATTACTTAACCTCATAAAAAATAACTTTGAAATTGAACTGATCTGGATTCCTAGTCATCAAGGGATAGTAGGGAACGAGAAGGCCGACTATGAAGCTAAAAATGCTACTAATATTATTCAGGTTGATAAATCAGTTAAAGCAAGTCAAGGTGAAATTAAAAAACTCTTTAAACTACAAATTAGGAAACTTTGGGATACTTATTGGAAAACTGAAAACACAAGTGATCTATTTGGTATTAGAAAATCTATTTTTGAAAAACCACCAACATCTTTTTCATGTAGAAAGGATCAAGTGGCAATCACAAGACTCCGTATTGGGCATACAAATTTAACTCATATCCATTTGATTACGAAAACTGAAAGAAACAAATGTAATAAATGTGGGCTGGACTTAACTGTTTTTCACCTCCTAGTTGAATGCAAATGTAATGATGATGTGAAAATCAATTGTAACCTTCCCAATAATATAAGTGATTGTTTGAATCAAGAGGGATATCCACGAACGCTAGAATTTGTAAAAATCTTAGATTTGTATAATTATCTGTAAAATACCCACTGTGGTCGCTGATGACCTTTGATGTTAAAAAGTGACCTTAAATAAATAAATAAAAAAAAAAAAAAAAAAAAAATACTACTTTATTACTATTTACTTTTCATACAACTGAGTCGATCGTGGTACGTGTCCGGATCGCTGCCAACGCTAGCAAAAGTGACCCACCAGTCACCCTGTATACCCACTAAAAAAGTGTTTTATTTAATGTAATGAATTCTAAAAACTTAAGACAACACAAAAGCTTAAGTAATCATTCATCTAAAAACTCATTACAAAGGGAAGCCCTTTCGCGTAAATATCAATTATTCAAATGTCATTTCACAGAAGTGCATTTCACCTAAAGGTTTATTTTTCGAATTACCTAACTCGAGGCTTCTAGTAATAAAACTTATTAAATTACGCAAATTGTCTACGAAGTATTTGTTTCAAATAAAAATAATAAGTTTAACTTGCTAGGTAGCAACGTGTTCCGTAGGTGAATAAATGAAATTAATTTTAAATTTAATCTCTAAACTGCATATTTGGTCGTGCATTGTTTGCATTTCGAATGCAACTATGAAGTGAAAAAATAAGATATTATGTACTGAAGAATAAAATTAAATTTACAGAAAACTGTATTTCCAGAGGAGCTCCGGAACAAAACGCGACAAATCCACTTTTGACAGTTTCAAATTTTTATTTTTTTTTCGTTAGTCAAAGTACTAATCTATACAATACTGAACTCAAATCGCGTCATATCGCGTTAAAAACCCTTCAAAACATTTTTTCAATTTGCCCATTTGCATCAAAAGCCGTCAAATGTATTTATATTTTCACAATTTACAACACTTTTTTAAGTGATTTGACCAAAAACCGATTAATTTCATACGATTTTATAAGGACATTCAATTATTCGCTTCAAACATCGTTAAATTCTTGTAGTTCAGAGATAATTCATTTTTAGGTCTACCCACTTCAGTTTAAACATGGGCTCAAAAAGCAAGTAGCCAATGCCGAAAATAATAATAAAGTAAGGTAGTATTAGATCTATAGTATTGGATTCTAAGTTGAGAGTTGGTTTTCGTTCCGGTTGGTTGCTGTTGTTATTAAGTTCGAAGTTATATTAAAATCATGGATTTGGAAGAAACCAGTGCAATAGTTGGCGAGATAAATATACGGGCAGTCGCAAAAGACAAAAAAATAAAAATTAGGGGTGGATTGGAAGATAATGGACGTTAAATCATTAGTTGATTACTACAAAAAGATTGAAGGAATTAGAGACATAAAAAGGATAATATTGAAGAAACACTAAGTTACTAAAAAACGTGGCAGAAGAATGGTAACGGTAATTCGGTATCTAATAAACATATACAGAAACTATAGAAACGAATTTGATGACGAACGTACACCATTTTGCTTACTAAAGAGAGGAAAGCAGCACCCAACTGAACTTTTTGAAATTCGCACTACAAAATCTTTGAGTGCTGCAAAGAAAAAAGATGTGGCCAATTTAATAAAAAAACAATTTGGAGATGATTGGGAGAATAAAGAGGAGTTGAAGTGGTACAAAGATTTAATAGATAAAGAAGAAACGGAAGAGAATAATGAAGAAGAAAACCTTTGTGATTGTCTTGAAGTTGAACATGCAAATTTTGTGTAAAAGGAAATTAGTTATACTTTGTAATTAGCTTTTTTGTCATTAAAAGTCATTGTAATAGTTAAATTTGTAATAAAACTTATTTTGAAACTTCATAAACGTATTTTTAATACTACTAAGTTTTCATGGTTTTTGTGTCAAAACCCGATAAATACGAAACTATCGGTCAAAAACCGATAATTTCAGGTTGGTTGCACCAAAAGCCGATAAATCCAATTTTGAAATTAATATTGTGACAATATTATTACACATATTTTTTTTCAAGTTTTACTATTGGAAAGACCTTCCCACAAACTAATTATATAGTTTTTACAATTTAACAAAGTATTTACACATAATTTTTTAAACAATGTTTTGTGTTTTGTGAAAAATTACTAAAAGTGGATTTGTCGAGTTTTGTTCCGGAGCTCCTCCTGTGAGTTTAAGGTATATAATGCTGAAATATGAGATTTAGATATAGAACTTCGAATTAACTATCTTTCTGCGCATTCATAACTATGATCAGGCTGCAGGCACAGAGACTATTTGCAGTCAGTTATATTGGACTATCCATGACCCAGCACTGGGCCAACGTAGTGGTTTATGGCATATAACTCGACTTCACTCAGGGGAAAGACTCATAGCCCTGCAGTGGGCTTATTACAAAGAGATGATGATGTTGAACTATTTGACGCCTGATGCATCACTCCAAGTAAGCCTGAAACTATCACACATAACTCAACCAAAATAAATATAACGATTAGTAGCACTAGGTATTACTTACATACATACATAACTTCACGCCTGTATCCCTTATGGGGTAGGCAAAACACCAGAGGTTATAAAACCATTTGATGTCACGTTTGACAAATTTAGAGGCATTATAATAATGGAGAGAGACTATTGCAGTGACAGGGGTCAGCCTATCGTCCACAAGAACGTCAATAAAACCACTTTCCCTTAACTGACTTTTACAGTATGCCCGGGAAGAGAAGCAGCTGGTGCAAGTCCAGCATGGAAGCAAATACTTTTTAGGCTTAATATTAGTTCCATCATATTCAGGTCAAAAAACTATCAGTAGATGATATTCTCCAAGAATAATTGTTTTAAACTATCGCGGTTATTTTCACTATGATTTAATGTATTTACGGGATTTTACCACGATTTTTGATTTTATTTTCGCACGTCCGATATTTCGATGCTGTTACAAGCACCATGATCTCGGACTGGCAGATGTAGGTAGGTGGCGATGACAGTTAGAGGCAGATAAATCGATCTAACCCCATCTAGATCCATCTATGCAAAAGCGACATTAATGTGAGTTCCAGTAGTAGCAGATCAAAACGAATAAGAAAGGTAGATCGATTTATCTGCCTCTAACTGTCATCGCCACCTACCTACATCTGCCAGTCCGCGATCATGGTGCTTGTAACAGCATCGAAATATCGGACGTGCGAAAATAAAATCAAAAATCGTGGTAAGAATCCCGTAAATACATTAAATTCTCCAAGGATCTCTAAAGCTCTAAAACAAGTCTAGCGTTTTATGAAACAACAAAATGGTTACCCCAGAGACTATATTAACGAGTCTTCGAATGCCTTTTAATGTAACTTTTAATTATGTATGCGAATAAAAAATATCTGCAGCTTTTTCTCTTCGTGATGGTAAATAATTATACAGTCCCCGCCCTTAGTATGTATGTTAGGTGGGTACTTTATTCGTTAAGTAATGTGCCAATTTATCATAACCTTTTTTAAGTTAATTGGTAATTATTTTTGTAGTTTGGCCGCAATCACTTTAGTTTAAGTGAGAGAGAACTTTCCATAAAATTGGATGATGGAGTGGTGATATTTATTGGTCGAGTTAACATCAATTTGATGAATAGATAGGTATTTAGATCACGAATTTTTTTTACACGATATTGATTTTGTAATAGAAAATTGAAAAGCAAATTAATAAGATTTTTAAACTACTCCTCAACTAAAGTTGTCGTCATACAATACAATGAGAAACGTTTTAATTTAATTTAAAAGAGGTTTTAATCAAAACATACATTTTAGACCAACTCGCTAAAGTATTTTAACTACTCAACTCGAATCGTGAAAACTTAAGGTAATATTCATGACTGTTCGCAACAACTAGCAAATCATTGTCGTTCTATGAAGGTTGATCAAATTAGCGAAGTTTTCCCTTTTATTAAACAATTCAGTCTGTATTGAAGGTTAAGTTCTATGACAAGCTATCGTGGCATCTGCGTAGGAGTCGTCGACAGTCTAGATAGAGCCTTATAGAGATGTACCGAGATTTTATCGATATCGATTAAAGATATGTTCAATGAGATAAACAGTGACAGCTTTACATTACGGCTACGATTGTGAAGGTTAATAATGTCATATTCTGCGTTTAGTATTTAAATCAATATCTATTAAATCAGAACTTTAAGAAGTATATAAGTATTTAAAGTTTGTTTCTAGCAAAAAAAGAGGAACTCTACTAATTATTCATAAACATTTTGTGGGTCGTAGCTTTAGTTAAACTGTTGCACCCAGATATAGCACAAAATGGGATGCCAACTTTTGTAATTGTTATTTTTCATGGATAAAGCTGAGGCTGATAACAATTAATAGCAAATTATGCTGCAATGAAATTTTTATCTATTGAAAATAAAATCAAAGGTATAAGATTTGATCTACTTTTTTTACAAGAGTAGTTCATAATACAAGATCAAGAATATAATTATACCTTAAGGCAATATTGGTTTATACATGCAATATCAATCATTATTTTGCTTTTCTACCAAAATCTCTGAATTATATCTACTCTTAATGGGCTTTTATTATTTAAAAAAGACAAGGATTTATATTGTAAAACCATTGTTTTTTATGAGAAATCAAAGACCAAAACACTGCATCATTAGTTTTGATTTCATTGTACCAACATAGAATAAATCCTATCGATATACCTCATACAACACTAGCCTGTAGCAACACACAATGTAAGTATGTATAAAATTTGCATATGCATACGATAATTATCGACAAATACGGTAAAACGTGGCTGCGCATGCAATCGTAATTATAATTAAAATTTATAAACAATATTAATTCAAAATTAAAACTGTATAGTGCAGATCAAGTATTTAAATTGACTTTGCATTAAAGGCAAAAAAAATATATAAATTATTGATTTCAAATAACTTTACTATAAATAGTTATTATGTTTAGTTCATCCTTTATCAAGACAAGTATTGGATCTAAGCCATACAGTCTATTTTGTTTAGTTCAAGAATACGTTATAAAGTTAAAATTTACTTTATGCTTTAAGCGCAACACCACAATATATTTTTTGTGACCTCAATATTTATTTTTCTTTTAAAGTAAATTAAATCAAAAAAATTACTAGCACAGACCTGTGTAGGAAAAGGTTTTCTAAATAAGAAAAAAAATACAGTTAAGTATTATATCCGTACATCATCACAGATTCTCATATTTATAATACTAGTACGATAATTCAAATTATTTGCGAAGGTTTACAATAACATGTCACAAACACAAAAATCAAACAAGACATAATTATTTATTAATTTAGCTTTTGTCATTCTCAAAAATATCATAATAAAAATGTAGATATCAATAAGTGACCTTAGCGCCACTGACATGCCGCTTGTTTGCGATTTGTGCCAGGTCTAAATAAAAAATGAATAGTTCGTGGCGTACTAGCAATAAGGCTTTAAATCGTATTAATAAATAATTGACATAAAACTTAAAAAAATACATTAGAATTATTAAATAAAGGTCAATTAGATAAAAAAAACTTTCATAAGCACCCTTAACTGAACTGACCTTTTATAATACATTTGGACCTAATGACCTGTATCCGACTCTATTTGTACATCATTACATCTTAAATTCCAACTTTCTCTACTTAAAAGGAATAATTGGCGTGGTATATTTTCTGTAACGAGATTGTTAAGACTAAATATTAGACTTGAGAACCAAATTGGTCAAAAGCTGCTGGACTGGGAGCGAAAGAAAAACTTAGAATGTGTCAGCTGCTTCTCTTCCCGGGCATACTGTAAAAACCAGTTAAGGGACAGAGGTTTTAAAGGCGTTTTTGCGGGCGATAGGCTGACCCCCTGTCACTACAATAGTCTCTCTCCATCTTTATAATACCTCCAAATTTGTCAAATGTGACATCAGATGGTCTTGTAACTTCTGGTGTTCTGCCTACCCCATAAGGGATACAAGCGTGACGTTATGTATGTATGAGAACCGAATTGGTCAAAAGTAGTGTTGGTTAAAAAAACAGACCTAGATAAAATTACTGTAAGGGGGAATAATCCAAGTGACCTCTGATAGAAGAACCCTATTAAGGGTATGTCAGGACAGCGATCAGACTTGGCTTTAAGACTAAAGCCGAATTTTATGAAATAAGCGGCAGTTCAGGCCGGTGTTCCCCTAAACCCCTTAACTGCATCTTTGCATTAAAAGTCACTTACTAATACTTAATTTTGGAGTCAAAAGTGAAGTTAGTGATCTATAAAAACAAGTTGAAAGATAACTCATATAGGTATACCTGGCTTTATGAAACGGTTAGGTATCTAAAATATCATTTCATGAGCAATAAAATCTATCGCAGAAAGCTTTAAAAAGAGCCTTTTAATATCCAATTTTATACCTCAATAGGTTTTAACTATATTTTTCAAAACCTATCATGAGTTATATGTATAGGTCGAACCTAATCATCACGTACTGCCAAACATCTTTTATTTGTTCCAGATAGATAGCAGTGCGATGAAAGAACTATATCAAATTGTATGGTTACGAAAGTTCGTATAGTATGCAGTCGGTTGCAAGTTGTAATACCAATGCCGCACTACGAGTGAAAATAAATATATTATGCCTCATTAATTTTAAAGGAAGAGGTTCTCAATAGGCGTGTATGTTCTTTTTTCAAACGACTCCCAAAAAACGAGGAGGTTCTCAATTCGTCTGTATTTTTTTGTGTCTTTGTTACACGATATTTCAGACAACTATGAATCGAAATTCTTGTTTCATATGATAGGAGATACTTCATAGTTGGTTCTATAGAAATTTCATTGAAATTGGTTGAGTACTTCATTAAAAATTTCAAATTTTTGAAACAATATGTATGATTTCGGAGAATGTTTATGTGGATGACACTCTTAGTCGGCCCATGTTTTGATGTGAAGTCGGTAAATTCGGTAATTTTTACGACAATCATGAAGTTATTTTGAAATTCATTAAAGATTCTTGTTTCATATAAAAGAAGATACTTCTGAAGTGACCACATATAAATTTCATCGAAATCGATTAAATACTAAAATTTTTGAAAAAGTATGTTTGAGTACGGAGAATATTTACCTTTACGACCTTATACTTCAGCCAAAGTTTTGGACTTGAAGTCGTTTTTTGAAATTCTCTGCATTCTTTGATTATTAAATAATCGTAAAATACTTAGATCAATTTCAATGTTGCTTACAATTACTTGCAACCGATGCGATGCTATATGAACATACAAATCAATTAAGTTCAGGCTAAGATGTATCTTATCTTACTAATATTATAAATGTGAAAGTTTGGATGTCTGGATGTATGGATGTTTGTTCCTCAATCGCTGCAGAACGACTCAACGGATTTGGATGAAATTTGACATAGTGATAGTGTACAGTCTGGAATAGCCCAAAGACTATTTTCTATCCCGATATTTAAATAAATAAATAAATATTTCTGACACTCACACAAAATTATCTAGCCCAAATTAAGTTTCTTAAAGAACTTGTGTTATGGATACTAGATAACTGATATACTTAAGAAATATACAGGGTCTGCCTATAATAGTCAATTATATTTTAATAGCAGATTAAGAATGATGAGTGAGTGTGAATTTCGAAAAAATATATTTTTTTAAATATATTTTTCATGAATTAAAATTTCAAAATTCCTCTCAGTGAGTAAAATTTAAGTTTAATCTTCATTTTATGAATAAGTACATACAATAAGATGGAAACGTTTTCATTACTTGCTGTGTAGTCATAAGCTACAGATTAAACTTAAATTTTGATCACTTAGAAGAAAACAGACAGAATACCTACTACAGATTAAACTTAAATTTTAATTTATGAAAAATGTTCAAAAAAAAATTTTCACTCATCATTCCTAATCTGCTATTAAAATATTATTGACTATTATGTGGCGACCCTATATAAACATACATATTGAATAAATACATATTTTTTATTAGAATAAACTTAAATAAACATATAAACATCTATGACTTGACGTCTAATATCTGTGTTCATCACACCGATATCCGCCGCCGCCGGGATTCGAACCCAGGACCTCTGGCATACAACCACTACACCAGCCTCACATTTATAAACAGCTAGTATTATAAATGTGAATGTTTGGATGTATTGATGTTTGTTCCTCAATCACTGCAGAACGACTCGCCGGATTTGGATGAAATTTGGCATAGTGATAGAGTACAATCTGGAATAGAACATAGGCTACTTTTTATCCCGAAATTCCAACGGGAATAATAGCTAGTAATTAATAATACTAGGACTTCTTATCGTAATGTATAAGCATCCAAGAAACATCTACTATGGCGGTAATAGTAGATGTTTTGAATTTTGCTTGGTGGTAGGATCCCTTCTGGGTCCGCCTGGCTAGCGACCACCCTTTATATAAAGTCTGCCGCCAAATGTTACCGCTCCGGCGGTATTGTGTTCCGGCAATATTGTATAAAGAGCCAATTCCTTCCTAAACCCGTGTGCTTTCATCTTCGACCTCATCGTCACTTACCATCAGGTGAGATTGAGGTCAAACGCGGGTTTAGTCACTTATAAAAAAAAAAATAACCCATAAACTCATAAAATATTCTAACAATCGTTTCCCAAAGTCACATAAGATGTTGTCTTTTACAAAGTAAGGGAAATGAATTTGAGAACCAAGTCGATAATTTCTTATCATATTTGAAGGGGTATATTGTATTTTTATTGCCTTAAACTGAGCAAGTATGTGATATTTAAGTGCAACATAAAATAAAAACAATATATTCTATAAAATAAAGGTCGTCGTCGTGGCGTCGTGGTTACTGTGTGTATCTTACGATATCACAGGTTAAGCAACGTTCGGCGCGGTCGGTACTTGGATGGGTGACCGCCGACCATTCGTTTCTCACGGCGACTTCCGTGCTTCGGAGGGCACGTTAAGCTGTCGGTCCCGGGTGCTGTATACTTATATACAGTAGTCGTTAGGGTTTGTCAGAAGCCATATCGGCACCCTGAAAATTCTGACATCCACCACCCAGCACTGGGCCAGCTCGGTGGATTGTGGCCTAAAACCTCCTCGTCACCCAGAGGAGAGACTCATGCCCTGCAGTGGGCCCATTACACGGAGTTGTGATGATGATGATGAATCGTTTCCCAAAGTCACATAAGAGCTTGTCTTTTACAAAGTAAGGGAAATGAATTTGAGAACCAAGTCGATAATTTCTTATCATATTTGAAGGGGTATAGCGTATTTTTATTGCCTTAAACTGAGCAAGTATGTGATATTTAAGTGCAACATAAAATAAAAACAATATATTCTATAAAATAACCACAGTGTCGTTAAAAACAAGATTCTTATATCACGAAGACAGTGGCTCCTCTACGAGTTTTATATTTTTCTTAAGAAAGATAGTGATGTACCCTGAAAACTAATTATCGATTATAACCAAAACAGTTGATTAATGACAATATGACTTTTACATTGTTCACCACGTTCGTGTTGCACCGAATCGTTTAGGTAGATGAAGAAAATAAAAACAAATCGTCTGATTAGTTTAAAAATGTTTTTTTTTATATTTTACAACAAATAAAAGGTAAGACATAGAAATTGACAAAGGATGATCATCGAAAACAATGGAAGGAAAAAGTTGAAAAATTAAAAGGTTTATAAAGTTAAAAATTGAATACTGGATGCTATTTTCACATAGTTCCATCTAGCTAAGAGCAATGCATTTATTGGAGCTCCAGATAACGGATGGACAACTACCACATTTTTTTAAATATGAATTTCCCAGTTAAATGCTTTAAAAATCAAACAAACTTTCAAAAATATTAAACACACAAAAGTAAATATTGTATCAAAAACAATCAATAATGGAGTTATTTAACCATTTGACATGACAAAAAATCTCACATTAAAAAACAAAATAATGAATAAATTATCGATACAATTTGAAAGTATCGATATGGCGCCGTATTATGTGACAACGCATCTCTACACATACTAATAGAGTCAATCACCTATCGTATCACATTACATGTTCAATTCACACGACATATTGTGAGCGAAGGACGGATATTTAAAAAAAGAACGAACCCTTTATTATATTATATTACTAAATAAAGAAGCAATGGAAAATTATAAACTGCGTATAAATTAATATAAGATACGATACTTGCTACTTTGTTCGTGTTATATTTAATTGAATATAGTTTTCGCTTATATTTCGATCTGGCCTTTTTTTCTTTCACCTCTTTGGTGCAGTGGCTAAGTTAGCCTATTGATTTCCCTCTCAAGAGAATCTATATATTTAATTCATGGGTTTTGTTAATCTAGACTAATATATAAAGTTTGTTTATTTGAACGCGCTAATCTCAGAAACTACAAGTGGGATTTGAAAAATTCTTTTTGCATTTGATAGCCCAACTCTTGAGGAAGGTTATAGGCCGAAATTCCCACGGGATCAAAAGTTTCGCAGGTAAAACCGCGCGCGTTGGCTAGTAGTTAGATATATGTATTTTCATTCCATCACATATGTTACATGTATGCACAAATCGCACGCGGGCAAATAAAACTCTGACTACACGTTTTTTTTATTCCTAGGGCCATTATTGTATAATAGAATAAAAGCCAAAGTCTATGTATGTATATCCCTCAAACATAATAAATTGTAAAAAGCGCTACTGACTATTATAAGTTAATTTTGGTAATGTGTGTGCTTTAGTAAATATAACAGTTATGTAAATCTCTTAAGTATAAAATTGACAATATTTTCCTTATTTATTACATACATGCGTAACGTCACGCCTGTATCCCTTAAGGGGCAGAACACCAGAAGCTTTAAACATTTGACAAATTTGAAGGTTTTATAATGTTGGAGAGAGACTTGCAGTGTCAGCCTATCGCCCTTATTTTTTTCCCATTGTTTATATTTTTCCTTATTTATTTTTAAGGATAGTAAAATAGATTCTACGCTGTATAAATTTACGAACCGTATTTAATATAAGTTATTTTTAATTTAAATGATTTGTAAATGTTATTTTAGCACACTACAGCCTGAAAAACAGGATTATCCTAGTTCAGGCATCAATGTTCTATCTTTACTTGTGTATTGAAGTGAATTATTTGTAATTTACGCTCTTGATAAATCAATGAACATTTTTATTTATTTCTTTTACTCCGAAACACGGAAGTCCTCTTGATAAATCGGCGGTCACCGACCTTAACCTCAACCTGCTATAGGTATCATATTATGATACACACACGCCAGGATAAATGGACATCTAGTGAGGTTGCATAAATATGAATTACATAAGATAACTTCGTAGTAAATGTGTAAATAATTCCTATTTTATGAATATGTAATTTTCTATTCGATCGACTGTTTTGTTGTATTTATCAGTAATCTATACTAATATATAAAGCTGAGGAGTTTGTTTTTTTGAGTGGGATTTGAAAAATTCTTTTTGCATTTGATAGCCCAACTCTTGAGGAAGGTTATAGGCTATATTTTATCCCGAAATTCCCACGGGATCAAAAGTTACGCGGGTAAAACCCGCGCGGTGTATTAGTAATATTCTTCCATTTTGGACTGGAAGCGACAAAAAAGAGGATACAAGTCTCTATCTGGGATCATCTGGTCGGGGACCTGTCGCCTGGCCAGTGCCTTTTCGTACTTCTGACGTATTCTCCTCCTCCTCACAGTGAGCACCTCGTACGGTCAATAGGCCTACGGGTGTTCTGAGGGGTTGTCTTCTGTGGCGTAAAAACAAAAAACAAAGATACAAGCGTAAAGTTATGTATGTATGAATTAAATATTATTGTGTTAAATAAATAGAATCACAATAGAGCACATCTCAGCATATTCTGTCGCTACAGGTGTTAACGAGTTGGTGATCTTCTGGAGTCTACTATTATATGTATAAACTAGCTGTGACCCGCGACTTCGTCCGCTTGGATACCGTTTATTTGGTTTACTTGGATACCGTTGAGTTGGATAAATACTATTATTATATCCTCCTTGAAGTTAAAACTTACCTTATTCTGAATTTCGTCAAAATCGACTCAGTAGTTTAGCTGTGAAAGCGTTACTGATAGATAAACAGACAGAATTACTTCAAAAACTGTTACAACAAAGCAGTGATCCGCAGTTTCACCTAGGTTTTGTGAAAAAGTATAGGTAGGTATGTATATTACATAGATGATGCCCGCGACTTCGTCTGTATTGAATTAGTATTTCGAGTAGGTTATTTTCTTCTCCAAGGTCCTAAATATCTTTAATAACAAAAATAAAAATGAAGAATCTTCGCCCATATAATATGTATAACTCCTAACCACAAACATAGGTAGGTAACTATCTATTAGGTACATTACAAAGGCACATAGCGTTATAAACAAATCGGGTGCCAAAGTGCCTTAAATTTTAATATTGTCTTAAGTTTTCGCGATAAATATTATGTATGACTATTAACTAAAACACTTTTTAACCGGATTTATCGCGTATATTTACATTTTAAATTTTAACAGTCGCTCGTGACCACGGGGTCTGCAAAGACACCGAAACGTCGAGTTAAAATGTAAAATATAAATTATACGCCATTAATCTGGTTAAAAAGTGTTTTATTTAATGCCTTCAATTTTACTTAATTCATGCAATATCTTCATTAATTATACTCAGCTTATTGTTATTCTAGGTAAAGCTAAGTAGTTTTTGCGTGAAAGAATAGCAAAAATCCATCCATCCAGCCATTATCAGTGTACCTACATACAACACTACCTATAGTTATGTGTGGCTGCTTTTCACTGCCAAACGGCTAAGCCAATATATAGAATCTATATTTGGTATAGAAGTTAACTCATATGTTACTTTTTATTCCGAAGAATTCTACGGTTTCTGACTTCCAAGAGGCAGAAACGATCATGAAATAAACAAAACCTTGATTTCCATTTTATCTCTGTATGTACAGAAGGCATCACGCGACATCAAGCGTTACAAATCTGTCAAAATTTTTTACTTGAATTTGAACTCTATGCCCTCGATAATTAAGTTAAAATTGGTTGGGGAAATTCGACAGGTAATGTAAAGCTTGTTCCTTCTGTACCTACCTATATTAAATCGCGCAAAAGCTTGCGCTCGCCTCCCGCCTTTTTATACCCTACCGCCGCGAGCCGCGTCGAGCGCGGTAACCGTACGCAAAAATAATCCCTATATCATTCAGTATTCACGCGCGATGGGTTATTAGCGTATTTCATGTATAAGTTTGGTGTTTCTATACCGATTTCTATGATTCTTTTTTTATTGAATAGGTAATAATGTTAGTTTATTTTAATTAGGGATGAGTGAGAGTATTATAAACGTAAGAGGAAACAAATATAATCAGAAAGCTCCGAACTGCTAAGCTATCGGGATTTACACGTGTTATTGTGAGTCATCCATAAAATATAGACATATACTGTTGTGGGATATTTTTATATAATTTTATGAAGAATATTTCTGTCATACATGATTTCTATGTAGCTTTAACCATTAAGGCTGCACACGCGACGGAAGCTTAAAAAATGAAGTAACTTCTCCCGTTTTATAACATTTCCCTTCACTGCTCTGCTCTTATTGATTGTAGCGTAATAATAAGTATACTATAACCTGCCCAGGAGTATGAAAAATAATTTTACCAAGTTTCGTTAAAATCCGTCGAGTAGTTTTTGTTTCTATAAGGAACATACAGACAGACAGACAGACAAAAATTTTACTGATTGCATTTTTGGCATCAGTATCGATCACTAATCACCCCCTGATAGTTATTTTGAAAAAATATTTCATGTACAGAATTGACCTCTCTACAGATTTATTATAAGTATAGATAGATAGATAGATATAGAAGATGATTTAGCCCTATCAACATAGTAAACTTTTATACTACATACCAACTATCTTTCGGATTTATTATAATATTATATGTCAGCCACAGATGTCAGCAGAATAGAACAACAAACAGACAGACACAAAAAGACATTATTTTCTTTCAAATTCTTACTTTTTTTTTCATTTCTTAATAACCTTAGGTACATATTTTTTTTGTAAAAATATTTCATGTTCACACGTTATTGTTTACTGTTTCATGTATATATACATATGTATGTAAAGATAGATGCATGGTAAAGATTGATACAAAATAATAAAATATATAATAAAAAAAATTACGCGAGCAGGATCGAACCCACGACCTTAGACTCATGGTCGGTCTACGCGCAACTGAGCTATGAGTACTTCTGATCTGTAGGCCGAACATCTTCACTATATTCTAGTAAGTTTTAGGCATAACTTTTAAAAATCTATTACATTTTTTTTAGATCCTAGATTTTTTTTATGTCTGCAGAATCTGCTCATCATCCGGGACAACTTTTGTTGAGGCATCATATCTATATTTCTTACGTTTTTGATGATCCCTTAAGGGTTCTGCATCAGGTGTTCCAGTAACCGAAATAAAATATACCCTATATGTTGCCCCGACTTCACAGCTATACATCAAAAAAAGTTTCATTCAAATCCGTCCAGCGGTTCCAGAGATTAGCGTGTGCAAACAGACAAACTTACAAACAAACAGACAAATTTTTTTTTTCAGATTCTTACTCTTTTTTCATTTCTTTATAACCCTAGATAATTTTTTTTGTAAAAATATTAAATGTACAGACACGTTTTTTTTACTGTTTTATTATATGTATAGATATAATAGTAGATTCCAGAAGATCACCAATGGGTCAATGTGTACGCTTTATTTCATAGTAAAATTCCAAAATTTTTAAGATTAACCCTTCAATAGATTTAAGCATAAGTGTTATGTGAAAAGGTTTACTATAAGATATCCGGATGCAAGAAGATGGGATTCCCTGGCTGTAAATTGTTATTGTGTATTTTTATTCTGATTTTTAAAAGATGATTGCTGTTGAGTTTTTAGCCACTTCTTCTCAACAGATCGACTTTCCGAAGTGATGGTAGATTCAGTTCAATTTGTAAATTGTTTGACTTATTTCAAATGTATTTAAATACTTACGAAATAAAGAATATTTGAGTTTGAGGTCACAGATCTGCTTTGACTTTGGATTTACGTGCGTTAATATACCCCGCCCTCAAGAACTAAAACAACAATCACACACTCGGGACACTACAACCCGTATCACAATCTACCACTGACTCCTGTTTTGACAGGCAGTCGACTTCAAAACGCCTAGTTCAAGCAATTATTAGCAGTGAATATTGTATTTTGTTCTGCGATACACTCTACATCGATAACATACTATTTTCAATCTCGAGTAAGTCTCTTTTTAGGGCTTACACATGCTACAAGGGTATACAGCAACTCTTAAACCACCTATTTTATAATGCAGCTTAATCTAAGCTAAGCTATCCTCCAAAGTTAAACACCTAATCATCAAGAACGTCCATGAACCGAAACATTTAAAAATCGATACACGCATAAGTTTCATTCCAATCGATACTCTTGTTTCGTTTATTCTCAGAATCGATAATTCGTTACGGTATTCGTTTTACGATCTTCGCAGTTAGGATATCGATATCGATTTATATTATTATTTATGTGACGTTCCTTATTATTTGGCTGATGATAAAATTGAGTTCTTTTTAATTTGATATCATTACAGTTGGTTTTTGGATGACTCAACCTATAACTTCACAGCAATATCGTTTTAAAACAACAATCGTTGAAGAATATATGGATTTTTATCTTACATTGCAATTAATAAAAATTAAGTCTTTCACCTGCGTTTAAAATAAAATATTTCAACCATTCAACGTCATTTCAACGTCAAGTGTGAGCCAAACATTCTGCACGTATAATAAAAAAAAACCCCAGACAATCACACCAACTACATGGCCCCAAACTTAGCAGAACTTGTGATATAGGACACCATGTAGCGAACTAGGGGGGAACCTAAAATATAAATACATATTTAGATAAACGCCCAGACCCTCAATTTTTTTTTTCTTGTTCCAAAGTGGTCGTCAACGGTACATTATGGTATATTATCAATTTTAGTTTTCTTCTTTTACTCTCACTTGTAAAAGAACCACAAGTTCTCACTTTCTATTGAATTTCTCGGTTCAGGGTTAACAGAAAGCGCTCTATAAGTTTTGTATATGCAGGGCAAATGTAGCAAAAGCGGCCCTATCTTTTAGTAGCTCAAACGTTCAACAGTTTGCTTTTTTCTCTGGTCTAAGAGACTGCAGACTTCAGTGTTGGCTCTTAATTTTAGCTTGATACCTCTGTGCGTTGGTGAGTAAAGGGATCTTGACATACGGAGAGACTGTCAGGTAGACTAACATCAGTGTTACTATGACCATAACCACAGTGAACCCTATATTATTTTACAACGGTTTACATATCATTGCAATAATTATTGGACGGCAGACACTAAAAAGCAAATGACAGTTCGACCCACTGCATATTGATAATTATATAGAATACATCCAAAGACATTAATTGATTCAGAGACTCACCCGAAACTCATTAAACCTCATAAATTACCAAAACTATCTATAGCTTTCCAAATTATCTATAAAAACTATCATGAGGTATAAAATTTGACTAACTACCGTCCCGAATTCAGTTTTAATTATCTTTTTGGTTAATTAGCCGTTTCGAGTTTCTTTAATTTCGATGTTGTTAGGGTAACCATTAGTTGGGTATGTCTAGACAATTTGGCTAAAACTATCTGCTTTTTATTAATTAAAATAGAATTCTTGAGGGTCGGCTTAGACAGGGCCGAAGACCTTTGGGTAAACTCATTATACGTATAAGAGAATTTTATAGAGTTAACTTCAGATGTTTGTCCTTAAGGTACAGCTAGTTAAAAAAGAGCAGCTAAGCCGCATGCTTCGTGCTATTCTCTCGAGATTATATTACCAGCATAAAAAAATACTCTTTGTGTTAATCCTAGAAATGCTTATATTGAACAAGAATATATGCCTACGGGTCCATCTATCTGCGTGTCTACTGTTTCATTAAATAACAGGGCTAAGAGTATGTCAGAATTTTCAGGGCGTTGAAATCAAAAGTCTAACGTAAACAAGTATACAGAAAACTAACAAAATTATTAGGTACCTAGCATTTATTACATCAAAAAGTAACAATAACAATACGTATCAAACGAATTAAAAACAAAATAAAAGTAGGAAAACATGAATCGAAAATTGATAGCAAAAAAAATAATTTTTAAATTCACATTTTTTTCTGTATGTCCACACTACGAACCAATAAACCATTTATAGCTAGGTCCAGTTTTGAATCAGGACTTGTAAATGGTAACCCTAAACATGTGTGAACGCTGCTGTAAAGCTATTAACAATATTTTTGAGGTTAATTAAGTTAATTCTGAAACGGTATTAATGATTAATGAAAATTGATTATATTGATGATAGAATTAATAATACTTTAATCGCATTAAATTTAGTCTCTGTTGATTTTGAAGTCTTTTACACTTTGGGATATCTATACTAATATATAAAGCTGAAGAGTTTGTTTTTTTGTTTGTTTGTTTGAACGCGCTAATCTCAAAAACTACAAGTGGGATTTGAAAAAATATTTTTGCATTTGATAGCCCAACTCTTGAGGAAGGTTATTATAGGCTATAAGGTTATAGGCTCCCGAAATTCCCACGGGATCAAAAGTTACGCGGGTAAAACCGCGTGCGGTGGCTAGTTTAAAATATGAGAACGCAACTTTGAATCAGGCTAATCATCATCACAACTTTTTGCGATGAACCAACTTTTAGTATCTACCCTGGGCGAAGTAGATTTAGACCGTAAAACACCAAGCTGGCCCAGTGCTGGTTGGTAGATGCCAGAATATTCAGATTTCATTTACTCTATGTGCCTACTGAATGCACAAGTATACAGCACCCGGCGCCGACTGCTTATCTTGCCCTCCGAAGCACAGAAGTCGTCGTGAGAAATGAACGGCCGGCGCGGCGGTCACCCATCCAAGTACCGACCGCGCCGAACGTTGCTTAACCTGATGTATCTAATGAATACACAGGACCCACTGCGCCTTTACTACTTCGAAGGCTGTATAATAATTTTAAATACGATATGTAATTAAGTTCACAAAATTGCACAATCCCAGCTTCCAAAGATTATCAGTGTCAGGTAAATAAAAACCGTTTGTATAGAATCTGAATGGCTTGCGAATTACGAAATACGAAAATTAACATGACTGTTAATCGTGAAGTTAAACGGTTTTCTATTGCTTTTTGTGTGACTAGGTGATGAGAAAAAAATTTTCAAGGTGTTTGTTTAATTGTTGAGATAACTGCTTATTTATTTTGAGGCGTGTTTCCAAAATTGTTGTTTTTAATAGGATTTTTGATGATAGAAACGTAAAGTGTTCATTGTTGTCTTTATTTTTATTATGAGTTTAAGAATTTGTAACTTAAGATTTGAACAAAAAATATTAACTAATCCCCTTTTTTTATAACTTTAGTCACGTGACACAAAATGCTCCTGATTGGTTGGAGTTCATTTTCCATGTAGCTTCTGAGCTTACGTCACCAGCCACAAACAAACCAAACAATAATCAATGAATGCAGAGCATTAAAAAACCGACTTCACGTCAAAACTTTGGCTGAGTTGAGAATGTCATCAACGTTAACATTCTCTGAAATCATACATATTGTTTCAAAAGTTTGAAATTTTCAGTGAAGTACTCAACCGATTTCGATGAAATTTAAATGGGACCAACTATGAAGTATCATATATACAATTTTCAAAATCAATTCATAATTGTCCGAAATATCGTGTAACAAAGACACAAAAAAAACATACAGACGAATTGAGAACCTCCTCCTTTTTTGGACGTCGTCGTTTGAAAATCAAACCTCTTATATGTGATAGTTCAACTCAGTTGTGCGCGCGGCGCTATGTATGTGTTACAATCTATGAATTTTATATTACAAGAGAAATATAAAATTCTCGTGTCACAGTTTTCGTTGCCATACTCCTCCGAAACGGCTTGACCGATTTTGATGAAATTTTTTGTGCTTATCGGGTATTTATGAGAATCGGCCAACATCTATTTTTTTTTATTTTTTTTATTTATATGGTAAAACAGCGTTTGCCGGGTCAGCTAGTTTTACTATAGATAAAGTAAATTAAGACAAACTTATATGATGTGATATGTACTTATGTTTTATGAATAAGTAATTACATAAATCTTGTCAAAGATTCTGTTATACTCGATCTTCCTTTTTATCCAATTATAAGGGTCCGCTTGTAATAGTCAATTATATTTTAATAGCAGATTAGGAATGATGAGTGGGAATAAATTTCGAAAAAAAAAAAATTAAAAGTATTTTTCAAAATTAAAATTTCAAAATTATTTTCTGTCAGTAAAATTTAAGATTGATCTACACTATATAACTACATAGATTAGATTAGAAACGTTTTTATTACTTGCTGTGTAGTCATAAACTACAGATCAAACTTAAATTTTGATCATTTAGAAGAATATTGTCTTAAGTTTATATCTATTAAATAAAACACTTTTTAACCGGATTTATCGCGTATATTTACATTTTAAATTTTGACTCGACGTTTCGGTGTCTTTGCAGACCCCGTGGTCACGAGCGACTTTGCGTAAAAAATTAAAATTTAAAATGTAAATATACGCGATAAATCCGGTTAAAAAGTGTTTTATGACTCATCATTCTTAATCTGCTATTAAAATATTATTGTCTATCATAAGGCGACCCTATATTCTAAAATCAATCGTATCTGCAGTTCCCACATCCCTACAGCGACTAATTCGCCATGTCCACCTCACAATCCGTTACTAGCCTCAAGATCTAGGTCCTCATAGTTTGTATGAAGTGGTTGTGACCTCGTCGACCCGGGATCGAGTCCCGACCTGTCTGAGACGTTACTATATTGTTATTACTGTTTGTGATAAATTTGCCTGTCGTTTCGATTCTGTTAAGTTTAATTGTGAGTTGTTGGGACTGTGAGTTTTATGGGTCCTGTTTGCATAGTTTATTGTTTAGGGATAAATTTAGGGGAGTTTTGTTTGTAAAGATTATGCTATTAATATATATGAATAAAACTGCTCCTATACTAACTGAGTGACTTACATACAACGAACAGCCATATCTACTGAGCGCAAAGAGCTGAAATTTGGAACATACATTCTTAAGGGAGAGTAAGAGAGCACTTAGGGTGATGGTCGAATGGATTAGTCGATCGATAGTTTTTACTAGGCCAAAAAAACCAATCGAATATCGAGAATATTTACCTTGACGTATAAGCTTCAGCCAAAGTTTTGGACACGTGATGTCGGTATTTTTTAATGCTCTGCATTCGTTGATTATTGTTTGTTTTTTTGTAGGTTTTAGAGTAGGTATATGTATTTAATCGCAGCGGGTATAACCGGTTACGACTGATTATCTACCCAATAATGAAGCTGATTGTTGGGTACTGTTTAATGTTCTATTTAATGTTCGTCTCTTAAAAAAGGAAAATCATTTTATAGTCTGTCAATAGGCCATATTTTATCAGGAACCAAGGCGCTTCTGAACGGACGAATACCGCTAAAAAGCCATCTTTCCAGTCAACTTTCCATGGTTGTCTGGTAGAGATCGCTTTCCAGCGATAAGACCGCCAATTGTATCTGAAAATTGTTATCATGTATTTCCTTTTTTTGTACTTATTAATGGCATACAAAAAAGTGTAAATAAATAAAATAAATAAACTTTTATAGTCACCATGAAAATTATAAAACAAGTTGACCCTTAACAGTGACTAAGTTATAAACAATGCAATCCTACCCTCAAATTTCATCTAAATCTCTTCAGCAATTTCCTTATTATTGTGCAACAACCACTCAAAACTTTCACATTCGAACAGCATTACGTAGTGCGACAAGATCTATTGATTTACTGAAGCTTAATCGATAATCCTTCCAGTTGGTACAATAACAGCTGATCTTGAACAACTTATACTTGAGAAGTGTTAAGGCGCTGATAGCTTTACAAATGCATTTTTTTTATCTACAAGTTTCCGCTGCGTACGCGCATAAACTAAAAATATCTTTATTTCCAGTTCCCTGGGAATTTAGGGAATTATTTCCTTTGTGCAACCCTACACCCACTAAGGAATGTATGTAAAAACAACCCTCTACTCTAAGCCCAGTTGTTATGGCTGTACGTTGTCCGTCTGTCACTCAGTCAGTAACAGAACATTTTTATACAGGGTCCGTCTATAATAGTCAATTATATTTTAACAGCAGATTAATAATGATGAGTGGATGCGAATTTCAATTTTTTTTTAAATCACTTTTGATAATTTAATATTTCAAAATTTTTCGTTTTGAGTAAAATTTAAGTTTTATCTACATTTTATGATTACATACAATTAGATGGAAACATTTTTATTACTTACTTGCTGTAATCATAAACAACAGATTAAACTAAAATTTTGATTAACTAGGTACTTACTTAGAAGAATTTATAATTTTTAGAAAATATTTTTAAAAAAAAATTTTCTTTCGTAATTTAAATCCACTCGTTATTTTTAATCTGCTTTTTAAATATAATTGACTATTATAGACGGACCCTATATATTTTAACTATCTTTTACACATTAGCTGTAGTTAGTATTAGTTTGTTTCTAGAACCGTTCATACCTTTTGATCATCGCTTAGCTTAGTTCATCATCCTAACTCTTTATGAGCCTAAGATTTGGGACTCCCTAAGTGACGAGGAGGTAGGTAGATCGTTGTACTTTGAGGGCGTTGGCTTCTGACAAACTCTAACGACTATATTTATATCATACAGCATCCGGGGCTGACTGCTTAACCTGTCCTCTGCACGGAAGTCACAGTTATAAATTAATGCAGACACCAATCATGCAGTACAGTCACGTCTCATAATATGTATACATTTTCATTAGAATTTCAACCTTTTCACAACGGAATAAGTTGCGATGTGTAAAAATTAAAAAAAAATCGTATCCTGGCCGGATAATTTTTATTTATCACATTTTTCATTTATTGAAGAATAATTGAGCATTTTAAATGCAAAAAACCTAAAAACAATATTAAAACATTGCCATGCTTCACTTTAACTGCGATTCAAAATTTCTGTAACGAAATTGGTCTCATGGAGCTACGTTAGCAATATAACGTAAAAACAAAAATGTGGTAAGTAATTTCGAGGCGTACTGCCAGGCCCCGGTAGCTCAGTGGAAGAGCACTCGTCCGGCAAACGAGAGGTCCCAGGTTCGTATCCTGGCCGGGTACTTTTTAATTATCACATTTTTCATTTATTTAAGTGTGTACATATTAATGCACGTGACTGTACATACCGCCCGGTCCTAACTTATAACTTAGTACAACGTATGATATACACATGAAACTATGACGATAACATTTCTTATTAGCAATCCACAATTACAATAGAATTTTCAGAGTATGGCCGACATAGATTCACCCCCTGTCAGTGCAATAGTCTCTATCTATCATTATAATACCTCCAAAGTCAAACGTGACATCAGATGGTCTTAAAACCTCTGGTGTTCTGTCTACCCCACTTTTTTTTTTTTTTTTTTTTTCTTTTTTTTTTATAAGTGACTAAACCCGCCTTTGCACACGGGTTTAGGAAGGAACTGGCTCTTTATACAATATTGCCGGAACACATTACCGCCGGAGCGGTAACATTTGGCGGCAGACTTTATATAAAGGGTGGTCGCTAGCCAGGCGGACCCAGAAGGGATCCTACCACCAAGCAAAAACTTCATAAGGGATACAGGCGTGAAGTTATGTATGTACTAAATACA
The DNA here is from genome assembly GCA_944452665.1 of Stenoptilia bipunctidactyla. Taxonomy (NCBI): domain Eukaryota; kingdom Metazoa; phylum Arthropoda; class Insecta; order Lepidoptera; family Pterophoridae; genus Stenoptilia; species Stenoptilia bipunctidactyla. The sequence continues at coordinate 6,425,044 of OX101748.1, read as the reverse complement.
GGGTGACTGGTGACAAATTTGCAATAATGAGGGACAGCACTATGTACTCGATTCTGATCATAATTATGTAATACAAGGAGGTACTTAATTTTTTACTAGAAATCCCTATGAATAAATAAAAAGACCTTACTACACTTTTCCCGACGCGCTGCCTCAGTCAACACGCACACAGCAGTGTTCCCGCCACACGCACACCACCAGCCGCTAAGTATTTATTGTATTACGCTAATGTAACCATGCGTTGCGTAATGAATTCTTTAACCTTTGGAGAAGTTTACTCAGTAAATAATTAATATTTATTTTTTAATTAATTTTTTCTCTTCATGTATAATCTTAACTTAAACTATCACGAAAGATACACCCTGTATATTTTTCAAAGAAGACAATATTTGAATCTACATAGTTAGAGTCTTAACAACATTGCGAAACTCCTGACAGACTTATGATAATGAAAGTGACAACTGATAGATGTGGAAACCAGCTATTATTTCGAAAAACATATCGCATATTCAACCTTAAACCAATGACATACAGTCTACAAGCTTGACAAGTTTTTCGTAATACGTCATTCATGTCACTGTCAGCTTGTAACATTGACATTGTGTGACTATGGGTTAATGCTATTCAGAATTGGTGTGAAATTAATAAGCTGCTAATGGAATTATCGTTTTATGTGGAAACGAAAAAAAATAATAAGCAAAGGTCTTACGAAAGCTTCTTTTTTATTTATTTTATTCACACAATAAATAAGACATTTACTTATATAACTAGACTAGCCACCACGCGCGGTTTCACCCGCGTAACTTTTGATCCCGTGGGAATTTCGCCTATAACCTTCCTCATGAGTTGGGCTATCAAATGCAAAAAGAATTTTTCAAATCCCACATGTAGTTTCTGAGATTAGCGCGTTCAAACAAACAAACTCTTCAGCTTTATATATTAGTATAGATAAAGAGACTAAGGTAAGCGCTAAGGCTGCAAACTGGACGGCAGCGACAGCGACAGCGGCGCGAGTAGCGATTTCCGCGACACGATAGAAAGTATTGAGTTTGTATGAAACCGCGACAAATCGCTCCCTCGCCCGCTGGCGTCGAGAATGGCCTAGATTCCCCGCGTCGTCGTCGCCGTCCGCGCCGCTGTCGCTCCCGCTATGGCTGCCGTCCTTTGCAGCCTTTACAGTTGCCGATAAAGTGGGGACTAAGGCAACCTCAATTTCTACAGGTATAATAACAACGTGTTGACATACATAATGCACCTTTTATGCACATTATGGTGCATTATGTTAACAAGTGATATTTTGTCAGTATTCTGCCAATATAGTATCAATAGGTGAACCGTCGCTGAAAAACATGCACGTCACCGTACATAATGTTAAAAGTTACAGATTCGGCCCCCAGATTAGATATACATTTTGTAATTGATTTTTGTTTTTTTTTTTTTTTAAAACACTTAAATTAAAAATAATATTCTAATAAGGACTGGAAACTGGACTCCATGCTGGACTGGGAGCGAAAGAAAAACATAGAATGTGCCAGCTGCTTCTCTTCTCAGGCATACTGTAAAAGTCAGTTAAGGGACAGAGGTTTTAAAGGCGTTTTTGTGGGCGATAGGCTGACCCCCTGTCACTGCAATAGTCTCTCTCCATCTTTATAATACCTTCAAATTTGTCAAACGTGACATCAGATGGTCTTGTAACCTCTGGTGTTCTGCTTACCCCACAAGGGATTCAGGCGTGACGTTATGTATGTATGTATGTAAGGACTGGAAACAATAATTTGCCAACCTCAGCTCTCCCTGACCAATATTATCCTGGATAATTTTACTTAAAAAGTCATAGACTTTTAACAAAGTCCTTCGAATATCGATTCGAAAAGACCTCAATTGCAAAGAGAGTATAACCTGCGTGAGTTCCTGCAAGGAGAGTTCAACAAAAGCATCAAGTTCGTCATAAATTACTCAAGCATGAGGGCGGACATAGAAACAACTATGAAATAGATTAGATTAGAATAGTTAAGGGCCTACACTACCTCAAACACGCTCCGAATCCAAATTTTGATCTCAAATATCTATCAGAGTACTGAACTAATAATTTTAGAAAAAACATATAGCAAAGTTAAGAGTATGAACTAAGAACCATATGTTTTGAAAACACGATTAATGAAAAAAATCTCGATAGAAAAAAATCACAAACTTACCTCTAAAATTAACAAAGAAACCTTATTACTTAATTAGTACTTAACCTACACTAATGTAACTTGGTATTTAGTTTCAAGGTATGGCAATACGTGTACTATATGATCTGATTTTAAAATAATGTTATTATTTTTTTTATTATAAATCTTAAATCTAAAATAATGTGTTTGGCACGACGGGTGACCTGCGCCCGCTCAAGGATTCAGTTGCGCTCCGGCATTCGTACGAGGAACCTGTGTCGCTTTCACGCTTGCCGCCGCCGCTACAACATCACGTAAATATCGTGTTTTCCATAAATAAATTTGTGGTGTGTTTTATTTCGAAATGGGAAATGAAAGAAATAAGATACGGAAAAGGCAGAGTTGGAGAAAACAAAACGCGAGTGAGTAAGATAGCTCCGACACGCTTCACGGCCGGGCGGTGAGGTGGGGGCGAAATTCAGATTCTAGCTGGAGTAGTATGGGCTCTTAATTAATCATGTATTTTTTTTCAAATCTATGTATAGGCCTTTAGGAAACAACACAAATCTAATTTTTCATAAATCGTTTAAAAACTTCAACTTTTGTGTTCAATAATAACCCCCTAGCATATCATTATGTGAGTTCTTAAATTATTCCCTTATTTAGCTATGAAGTGCCAATAAAAATAAAAATGTGTCAAAAATGACCATCTACAGTTTTACCCAGTTCTGGAGTATTGCCAGTTATATAATTACTATAATATCCAATTAGCAAATCTGGAGCTGGTAACACTGGCATTCCGGTGCGTTGGCGCCGCCATGACTTTAGATAAGGCTGTGGTAGATTATAAGCGACTACTAATGTTTACACTTGAATTTATAATTCTATAGAGTCTTACTCCCGTAATGTTTTTCGGGGGCTGAAAACTACTCGCATCTGCAAGGTTTAGCCCTGGATGCCTTGTACGTGGTCCCTAGGTGGCGCTAAACGAGCAGTATCATCTGGTGGTAGGCTTCGGCCACGGCTTGTCACCACCCACTAGACAAAACCATGCCGCCAAGTGACTTAGTCGCGTTCCGGCATGATTTAATAAGTTTAGTGTAGCTATGAGGAGGATAGGTCTGAGTAATCGTCCTGCATTGGGGAACTGTTCTCAACTCGTGAATAATGACGTAGAATAGCTGGCCGATCGCAGGTAGTTGGGGGCAGAAGTAGCATGCCAGCCACATGCGAAAGGCTGCCCCATCACCTCGAGAAAAATCCTGGGAGGCTCCATCGTGCCGGTTAGCGACCAGTTGGAGAGGACCCGATGACGACCTCTGGGGGGTTCGGGCGTCCCCGCAGTCTCTAGATGAGATCCCCAATGGTGCGTTATTCTCAACGAGTTGCTTGGTTCCATTTTCAGCGCTTCACTCAACTTCTATCCTCCTCGCTATCCACTCCACTTTCAATTCACAATGAAAGGTCCAAAAGTACGGTTCAACAGCGGTTGCACTTCCTCTCCCTTAAAGTGCACTTCCCCACCATCCCGCCCCTCCTCTTTCTAACGGAGACGCAGATCTGCGATCCGTCAGACTCAGCATTCCTTGGTTACCCATGCTATATTCTGGAGTCTTTCTTCCGCCCGCACGCCGGGGTATGCATTTATGCCAGTGACGCGATCTGTTGTCAGCGCCTCCGTTACTTGGAAGTGCCGGACCTTTCAGCCATGCGGGTTCATATAGATACTTGACACCATGTGCCATTATTATCGATCTGATCTTCATTTACTATCTGGTGATATAGTGGTGGGTGGTGTCACAGATTGGAAAAAAAGTCAAAAAACTTCTGAGAAACGTGTCCCCCTGCTAAAGGCCTCTACCAAAGTTAATCCCAACTTCACCGCTGGCAATCCAGCCATACCCTAAAGGTTGTATTCCCGTTAAGCTAATTCAGTTGGGGTCAAGTAGGTCCGAAACTATTTACTACTGCAACTACGCTGATTAACTGCTTAGCTTAAGCTTCATTATTTGACCTCTATATTGTATAATGGCTTGTGCAGCTTGTACCAGCTTCTGACTTAATGGAAATTTCTATTATTAATAAATGAAGCTTATTAGATTATTCAAGTTTGATTACTGTTATTATTTTATTAAATTAAATAATGAATAGCTATTTAAAGGTATGAGCACACTGTTTCGGCTCATTAAGGATCTTTATATGAACTTTGGCCCGCTGAGCCTTGGAATAGTGTGCATATAAAATGTGTACGAGTGACACGAGGGGAATTTTGCACACTTTTGTAACCTCAGGCGAACGACACGATACTAAAATAAAAGCCGGCCCACTCGACGTGTTGGGTGGACTTTTGGCTCGGACACAAATTAAGCGTGATTTTGCGTCTAGTTGTTTTATTATATGTCAACAATAGGTAGATATAGAAGATAACGTTTCACTTTGGCCAAAGTTTTAATAAGCACTTGAGAATTTAGGTCACCATTTCAGTTGATTATTAGTTTAGCAATTAAGGTTAATACTACCTTTTATCGACCTAAACAAACATCTTGCACGATACCATTAAAGCGGTAAAAGTTAAATTGTGTTACCTCCCTAGAAGACCCCTTAGTAGGGGCTCTTCTACCACTTAATTATTATCAATATCATAATCATAGAATAATATAAAATTATGGGCAAAATTATTGGTCCAATTTCATAATCGAAGCGGTTTTCGACATTGCGACATTAAAGCAAAACTATATATAACAAAAAGGATTATTTTGATTGAATGTAACTTTCTCAAGCTGGGGTTATAGCCAAAAACCAAAAAAATAGCCGAAAACTTAAGACTTGTTTTGGATATTTTCTGTTAGACAAATGTAATTAATACATACACACGCTCATTTCTTCTGTCGATTGTCGGTAGAAAGATAAAAGATCCTTAAGGGGAATTTTATTGAGTAGAAAGAGCTGGGCTGTCAAATATTAAAAATAGTGGATGTTTCTAAAATTGGCGCGCTCAAACAAGCAGACAAATATCAACTTTATCATTTCAGTACGGATAAATGATTCGTGACAACTTAAGACTTATTTTGGATATTTTCTGTTAGACAAATGTAATTAATACGTACACACTTAAATACATAACTTCACGCCAGAATACCTTACCTATGGGGTATGCAGAAAACCAGAGGCTATAAAACCATCTGGGCCCTGTTTAATAAAACTGACAATCCGACATATGTGTCAAAAACTAACAAATTTGTCGGATTGTCACCCTAAGCTTGTTTAATAAAGATGACAAATATGTCCGACATTGACAGGTAAAATCACGACAAATTGTCACTACTGTAAACGCGTTTAATAAAACTCGGGAATTGTCGAAAACCATTGTCGAGTTCCATGACAATTGTCCTTGACAAATTTGTCGCATTGTCACGACATATATGTCAATTCCTGACATATTTATTTATTTTATGAAGTGACATGAGGGTAGAATAGGAAAAAGATTATGAAGCATGAATGGACGAACGAATATATCTAATATCCGGTTGTTTGTTTTGGTTTGCTATCGGTTGATTTCCTTTGTCGCAAAATGGAAATGAACAACAAACTGACCATTTTGGGCCTAATACTTATATGAAAATAAAAATATTCTCTTTGGAAAGTTTAGTGATCAATTGACTCACGAAAGAAAAATAAACAAATGGAAGGAGATAACCGACCAATTAAAAGCATTAGGCATCTTTAATAAAGATTGGAAATACCTTCGCGATACCACATGGCAAAACTGGCGGAAAAGGACCATAGTAAGTTTTTGATTTTTAAGTTTTGTTGTCTTAGGGTTGTTTGGAAGAAATTACTGTTTAGCAATAAGGCTGCCCATTTTACATAAATTTTTAAAGTAAAGTTCTTTGTGTTTTTTTTTGACGTCCAATTATAGAACATTTCATTCATTGGTATCTACTTTTATTAAAATTGTGATACGATTTCAGGAAAAGAGAGATAATCGTCTTCAGACAGGTTCCGGAGGAGGAAAAAAATGCAAATACGACGATTCTGACGAAATGATATTCAAAATAATAGGAAAGGATTCCCCAGTTGTGGACGGCCTTCAAATACCAGAATCCTCGGGGTCAAATGATGAACAGGTTTCCGTGCCTGTTTCAACTCCCGATAAGAGTAATACACGTTCAGGAACACCCCCTCCCCCTCCTCAAAAATCAGTACATAGAAAATCACTGCCTCCACGGATATCAATAAGTGAAAACGATATTATACCAAATGAGTTATTGGATTTAAAGAAACAAAAAATGGAAATTGAAATAAAGATAGCAAATGAAAAACTTGAAATAGCGAAACGAGAAAAGTACAAATTAGATTTGGAGTTACTCAAACTTGAAAAAGAACTAAATTTACAGCCATCGCAGTTTACATTGCCTTTGTTTTTACAAAACGTTCAAGTCATTGATTCTAGTGGTTTGCAAATAGAAGGGCGAGAAGACGAAACCGTTGATTTATTTCAGTCGGGTGATGGTAATGAACAAGGTAATGAACAGGATATTTTACAAAGTGCTATAAATAAAAGTCTATAATTCTAATCAAACATGCATGTGTTATAATTATGATAATAAATAAAAGGTATCATTCAAACGCTTGTATTAATGACTGCAACACTGCAATCGCTTCCTCGTCAACTACATCCTCAATATCGTTATAATCTGCAACTATGTCATTATCATTTCCGTTATTGTCTTGTTCTGAATAGGGTGTATAATATTCTGAACCCAATCGCTTTTCAATATTATGCAAAATTATGCAAGATAATATAACACTGCCTGCAATTATCGGTTGAACTCTTAAGTAATTAAGACATGGAAATTTTTCTTTTACGATTCCCAAACAATTTTCCACCATTCTTCTTGTTGATCTAAAAGCACACAAGAATCTTGCCAATGCTTCAGTTCTTGGTATTTGTATTGGTATATTAGGCGTTAAAAGCCACTTCTTTAAGCCGTATCCACTGTCTCCCAAGATAATTGCATTTGGGAATGGTCTCCATCCATTTTCCCATTTCCGAGCTAAAGAAGAACACCTCATCACTCTAGCATCGTGAACGGAACCAGGCCACCTCGCAGATGCATAGAAAATGTCTAAGTTTGGCCCACACACCACCATAGCATTAATTGAATGGTTTCCATCTCTGTCTACAAACGCGGATTCATTTTGATAAGGCGCATCTAGTGGAATTAACGAGCCGTCAACAATACCCGCTATTCTAGGTATATTATACCTCATGAATAGTGCTGGTATTCGGTTGCAATTTTGAGGCCAGCGGACTTCTTCTCCAAGCAATTCACTGTTCATAGCTCCACATACACGTCTTATGCAATTATGTACGGTACTTTTACTGAGTCCATGTGCATCACCAATAACATGGTACTGTGAACCACAACCCATCCAATGCAAAGCACATAAAATTTGTTTATCGGGTGTAAGTGCTACGTTTCTATTTGTATCATGCTCAAGTTGAGAACCAATTTTATTAATCAAATATTCGACGGTAGTTTTACATACCCGAAATTTTTCTTTAAAAGTGAAGTCCGTTACAGAAAAGGAGAAATTGATTCTGTTTTTAAATGATCGTCGATGCCGCCTTGGTTGTATTTGAACAAAGTATTCATCATCACTACTTTCACTGCTCGACGTAAGCACCATCTCTTTGAGCAAACGTTTCGAATTCCTTCAAATGATTATGCGACACACGGTACGGCCATCTGTCAGGATTGTCCGACAATTTTACAAATATGTCGATATGTCGTGACAATTTACTGTTCAATAAAGCAGAATTGACAAGTTTTTCACGAAAAATTGTCACCTGTTACCTGTCGCGCTAAAAGTTTTATTGAACAGAAAAATGTCGGATTGTCATGACAATCCGACATATTTGTCAATTTTCCGCCTTGACAAATTTGTCACCTGTAATGTTTATTAAACAGAAACTTGTCGAATTGTCGAATAGTCACCCTTGACATATATGTCGGATTGTCAGTTTTATTAAATAGGGCCCTGATGTTACCGTTTGACTAATTTGGAGGTATTATAGTAATGAAGAGAGACTATTGCAGTGACAGGGGGTCAGCCTATCGCCTACAACGCCAATAAAACCTCTGTCCCTTAACTGAATTTTACAGTATGCTCGGGAAGAGAAGCAGCTGGCACACTCTATGTCTTTCTTTCGCTCCCAGTCCAGCATTGAAGCTATGTACATTTTAATATCTTATATCTACTCGTCCGGCATGATTTTTCTCGCCACCAAGCCAATTTAGAGAGCGATATCTTAATTAAGTTCAAATTTATTTGAACTTTACATAGAGAATCTTGAAATGAATGGAAGTTCTAGTGACGCCTTGCAAAAACGCTCACTGTATTACATGGTTCCTAAGACAAGATTTTCGTATATCTTTCTGTTTCAGACTTTCCCATACTAACCGATCTAAATTGTCTAACTTGTATAATTACAGATTCCTACTCAAAAATCCTTTTTTGAAATTTTGAACATATAACTCGCTATCTCTTATGTCTCAGACCAGCTACCACATCGTCCGTTAATGAGATATTGACCGATATCATGTCAGAGGTCAGCTCTTGACTTTATATCAAGTACCGACAGCAAATAAATGTATTGAATTTAAATACATATTTAACATAAAACAGAAAATATATTCAATATTTATTATTTCCTATTTATAATTACTAATGGCAGTGGGAGAAAGTGCAGCAGTGTGTAAAAAAGCTGTATTTAAGTTAAAGGTTTAAAGGAATTACCTAGGTGTAAAAGGTAAAACAAGATTTTCATATAAATATGAAGATAGCAAAAAGTATTAAAGATTTGTCATGCACGAATGCAAAATCTAGACACAGAACAGAACAAAGTCTCTCAATAATTAGTTGTTATTGTTACCTACCTTAGTATTATTAATAAAGTAGAAGTAACATTGTATCTTAATCCTTTCGTATAAATTTATCTATCTTCTATCTATCTATATACTTATAATAAATCTGTTGAGAGGTCAATTCTGTACATGAAATATTTTTACAAAATAACTATCAGGGGGTGATTAGTGATCGATACTGATGCCAAAAATGCAATCAGTAAAATTTTTGTCTGTCTGTCTGTCTGTATGTTCCTTATAGAAACAAAAACTACTGGACGGATTTTAACGAAACTTGGTAAAGTTATTCTTCATACTCCTGGGCAGGTTATAGTATACTTATTATCACGCTACAATCAATAAGAGCAGAGCAGTGAAGGGAAATGTTGGAAAAACGGGAGAAGTTACTTCATTTTTTAAGCTTCCGTCGCGTGTGCAGCCTTATTGGTTAAAGCTACATAGAAATCATGTATGACAGAAATATTCTTCATATAATTATATAAAAAATATCCCACAACAGTATATGTCTATATTTTATGGTTGACTCACAATAACACGTGTAAATCCCGATACCTTAGCAGTTCGGAGCTTTCTGATTATATTTGCTTACTCTTACGTTTATAATACTCTCACTCATCCCTAATTAAAAAAATTAACATTATTACCTATTCAATAAAAAAAGAATCATAGAAATCGGTATAGAAACACCAAACTTATACATGAAATACGCTAATAACCCATCGCGGGTGAATACTGAATGATATAAAAATAGGATATAATAATAGGTAGGGTATAAAAAGGCGGGAGGCGAACGCAAGCTTTTGCGCGATTTAATATAGGTAGGTACAGAAGGAACAAGCGTTACATTACCTGTCAAATTTCCCCAACCAATTTTAACTTATTATCGAAGGTATAGAGTTCAAATTCAAGTAAAAAATTTTGACAGATTTGTAACGCTTAATGTACTGCCTTCTGTACATACAGAGATAAAATGGAAACCAAGGTTTTGTTTTTTATGATCGTTTCTGCCTCTTGGAAGTCAGAAACCGTAGATTTCTTCGGAATAAAAAGTAACGTATGTGTTAACTACTATACCAAATTACATTAATATTGGCTTAGCCGTTTGGCAGTGAAAAGCAGCCATAAATAACTATAGGTAGTATTGTATGTACACTGATAATGGCTAGGTGGATGGATTTTTGCTATTCTTTCACGCAAAAACTACTTAGCTTTACCTAGAATAACAATAAGCTAAGTATAATTAATGAAGATATTGCATGAATTAAGTAAAATTGAAGGCATTAAATAAAACACTTTTTAACCGGATTAATGGCGTATAATTTATATTTTATATTTTAACACGACGTTTCGGTGTCTTTGCAGACCCCGTGGTCACGAGCGACTGTTAAAATTTAAAATGTAAATATACGCGATAAATCCGGTTAAAAAGTGTTTTATTTAATAGTCATACATAATAGTTATCGCGAAAACTTAAGACAATATTAAAATTTAAGGCACTTTGGCACCCGATTTGTGTATAACGCTATGTGCCTTTGTAATGTACCTAATAGATACCTACCTATGTTTGTGGTAAGGAGTTATACATATCATATGGGCGAAGATTTTTCATTTTTATTTTTGTTATTAAAGATATTTAGAACCTTGGAGAAGAAAATAACCTACTCGAAATACTAATTCAATACAGACGAAGTCGCCGGCATCATCTATGTAATATACCTACCTACATATACATTTTCACAAAACCTAGGTGAAACTGCGGATCACTGCTTTGTTGTAACAGTTTTTGAAGTAATTCTGTCTGTTTATCTATCAGTAACGCTTTCACAGCTAAACTACTGAGTCGATTTTGACGAAATTTAGAATAAGGTAAGTTTTAACTTCAAGGAGGATATAATAATAGTATTTATCCAACTCTAATAAACGGTATCCACGCGGACGAAGACGCGGGTCACAGCTAGTTTAAAAATAAATAAACATATATAATAAAATGTTTATTAAAGTTTTTTGCCCACCGTACATTATTGAGATAAAACTTCATTCGAGCAAAATTAATGTTTGACGTAAGGAAGTACAAATTGTCTTGTAATATTGAGAAACTACAAGCTGTGGGATAGTCAAACAGATTTAATAATATTGAAATAACTTAATAATATTGTGTAATGGGTAATTGACTTCCAAAATAGAGATATTTAATTTGTCTAATTTTTCATCTAATTTTAACAGATTTGATTTTAACGTAGAACTTTAAAAGGTTTTTGTCAAAAACCAAAGACTTCGAAAGACAATATACAATCAATTACAATTTGTTCCTTGCCTCAAACAATCAAACCTCAAACAATATGCAGTTACAGTTAAGGTGGGAGTAATATGAAATAAAAGTATGCAAAGTTAGCCGCGCAGTTGAGGACTTATGGTGCGTACAGATTGCTGTAATGGAACTTGTAATGTAACATTCTGCGCACCACACGTCCAAATACGCAACGTGCGCAGAATGTTACATTACTAGTTGCATTACTAGCAATATGTACGCATCATTAGAGTACCTAGCCTTACCTTTCCTGAAGGAGCGTTTCGGAAGAGGCGGCTAACACAAGTGACCTCCTCTTGGTGGTTGGGCAATTGTCAAATAAGCTTTTCTAAGAAGAGCCTCAAACTACCAAACTTCTTCAAAGCTTATATCAAAAGTAAATAAAAACTTTTTTACCTCACAAACTGATAAATTCCGCATATCAACACCTCTTTCATGTCAAAATAAACAATAAAAAATTAACTATCACCCTCACAGATTAAAAATAGAATGAGACTGTCCACTCACAAACTTTACAACTACAAAAGAAAAAAAAACGGTGAATCGTAAAACGCCATAAGCAATGGCAGTTTAACAGCGATATAAATCGGATATTTAATAACACTAGACCTTTTATAAAATTGCAGTCTGTCGTAAAATGGAAATATATCCTATTTTATATATCGAACAAATCAACTATCTTTTATTAAAGTATAAATTTAGAAATATATTGAACGTTTAGACTGTTTAGAACTTTGAACAGAAGTTATTCTGATTTCGATCGATCCTTTCTTGGAGAAATTGAGAATTGAGAAATGTACGGAAAATCCTGATATTTTTTTTTGTTTATGACTTCTTGTCGTAATGTCTGGTTAAGATTTTATACATTTCAACTCGACGCGAGGTTTCAGCGACATTCCGGACACATTGTCTCGTCTCGAGTAATTCTAGCTATAAATTCGAGATACTAAGTATATTTTAACATTGTTAATAATGGGCACAGTTACATTACCTGATTAACAGTTTAACGTTTAACTGCCCATAAAAATTAATGTGTATTTCATTATAATATACAATGTTTATATTAGTTTTAATTCGTAAGTGGCAAAGAGACGCTGAAGTCGTTGTGGCGCCGTGGTTACTGTGTGTATCAAACGTTACCACAGGTCAAGCAACGATCGGCGCGGTCGGTACTTGGATGGGTGACCGCCAACCATTCATTTCGCACAGCGACTTCCGTGCTTCGGAGGGCACTTTAAGCTGTCGGTCCCGGGTGCTGTATACTTGTATACAGTAGTCGTTAGGGTTTGTCAGAAGCCATTTTCGGCGCCCTGAAAATTCTGACATCCACCACCCAGCACTTGGCCAGCTTTGTGGATTATGGCCAATACATCCTCGTCACCCAGGGGAGAGACTCATACCCCTGCGATGAAAGAGACGCTAAATAGATTTATCCTTTGATACATTTTTATAACACTTTAGTTACCTTCTTGTGTCTTTTAGCAGTTTAAATAATTAAAAAAGCTTATTTAAAGATCACCCTATTTTTTCAACAAAACTATAACTACTTCTTGCGTTCTTTATAACTCCAGCTGAACTTACTAGTTTGACTGTTTAATCGCCTTTAGTGTTTGTAATATAAAATTAACCTTTATTTTACTTTGTTACAGATTTAAAGCAGAAGTGCTGAATAAAACGATCCTGTGACGTGAAGGTAATATTTATTTACTATATTTAAATATTCATCGTTCTTCAGTAAACCTAAAAGAAAATCTTATATTTCTCACATTTTGGCATTCTCTAAGAAATTTCTCAATGTGGGAAATAAAACAAGTATTCTTCTACTTTTAAAATAAATTTATCATTAAAATTTTGATACAAACGAAACAATATTATAAAGTATTGACACTTGTGAATATATAATTTTTTGATTTTTTACACCGTTATTTCAAATAAAAATACATGCTTTATTTTTTTAATTAACGAAGCAAAATTGCAAAAATTAAGATATTATCTTCGTCACAAACAAATTTCAACGGTTATTTTTATGAAGGTATATCGATATTATACTTATTACCCTTATATCTGTTTGATAAAAAAAACGTTAAATAATTATTTTCCAAAATCCTCTCTTTATCTCAAAAGTTATCAAGATTTCTTACTTTAAAGAGATGAAGATATTAAAAAATATTTCCGTTGTATTTACTTTATTGATTAACTTAGGATGTAGAGTGAAACTGCTCTAAGTATGCATAACTTAATCATGTAAACTCACTGTTTTCGAAAGAAAAAAGCTCTGTAAATCACAGACTATGAAAAACTGAATTCTGAATTACTTATAAAGTTACAACTAAATCGTATTTATAAACCGCTACTTACCTGAACCCGTTGTTAAACGTAATCGGCGATTAATGGTGAATTAGGCCCATCTCAATCAGTGTTAAGTAGTGCTCGGGTGTGGTGCAAGTTGGACATTAAATATATTAAATTACGATATATTTTACTTTAAAAAAATTGGACAGCTTATAATTTAGACGATAATAAACTTTTATTATTATCACAACTCTTTGTAATGAGCCCACTGTAGGGCTATCAGTCTCTCTACTGTAGCTAGGTTGTTGGGGCTGGTTGGTGGATGTCAGAATATTCAGGGCGCTGAAATGGCTTCTGACAACTCCTAACGACTACTGTATACAAGTATACAGCGACCAGGACCGACTGATTAACGCTCTCCGAGTATGAATGGTCGGTGGCGGTCACCCATCTTTGTACCGACCGCGCCGAGCGATATTTTTTGCTTGACCACCGATATCGAATGATATACGCAAGAGCCACTGCACCACTAATAATCGATAATGAGTATTTTAAAATACAATTAAGATATTTGACGTCTGGCTGGTGTAGGGGTAACGTACATTGCCTTCTATGCCAGAGGTCCTGAGTTCGAATCCCGGCGGCGGCGGATATTTGTGTAATGAACACAGATATTATTCTTCAAGTCATGGACGTTTATATGTGTATTTCAATTATTCTAATTAAAAATATGTATTTATTCAATATGTATGTTTATAGAGTTAACTAGTATCCATAACACAAGTTCTTTAAGAAACTTAATTTGGGCTAGATAATGTTGTGTGAGCGTCAGAAATATTTATTTATTTATTTTTGTTTGTTGATTGTTATTTAATACAGCCTTTCCTAGGTCCATGTGCTTTCATCTTCGACCTCATCTTACTTACTGATATTGAGGTAAAACGCGTGCTTAGTCTTTGTTTTGAACAAAAACGCTGTCGTCTCTCTCTTGCACCAACCGTCACTCGTCTCCAGGAAGAAATTAACTTCTAAAAGCTTCTCTCCTTCGAAACTGATTGGAATCGGTACCGTTCTAAATTATACTAGTTCTGTACAGAACACTGAATAATGTTAGAGTTTCGTTTATTTTACACTAGCCACCGCGCGCGGTTTTACTCGCGTAACTTTTGATCCCTTGGGACTTTCGGAATAAAATATAGCCTATAACCTTCCTCAAGAGTTGGGCTATCAAATGCAAAAAGAATTTTTCAAATCCCACTTGTAGTTTCTAAGATTAGCGCGTTCTAACAAACAAACTCTTCAGCTTAATATATTAGTATAGATAAGCCCCTATTTAAATCGGTACTTTTCGAAAATTTTCTGTGTGACCTGTCATTGCTTTTAAGAATGTCTTGATCAACATATGCTTTTTAACCAAATACCTTATAATCCCTTTGCTTATTACTGAATCATTCCTATACATCAGAGAATAGCAAGTTCAAATAAGTCAAATTCTTCAATTTTCAACCGACTTCCAAAAGGAGAAGGTTTTCAATTCATGAAAAAAAAAATGCGTATGTTTTTTTGTGTCTTTGTCACACGATTTTACAGAAAATTACCTATGAATCGATCTTGAATATTTATATGAAAGAGGATACTTCAATGGTGGTCGTATAAATTTCATCGAAATCGATTGAGTACTTTTTGAGAAATATGAAACTTTGGAAAAAAATATGTGTTAATACGGTGAATTGTACGTTGATGACCAAATACTTCAGCCAAAGCTTTAACTAGGATATTAAAATGTTAGTGAAGTCGTGTTTTTAATGCTCTGCATTCTGTAGCCACATCTAGCGACGCACCATAGAACGATAACGACACGACATAATTCCTGCATCGCGCTATCAAAGTTTATATAGCAGCGAACTATATATACGACATCCCGACATCAACCGTTGGGCCTTGGGCCGCGGCCTGCCATCCCTTTTCTGGGGATTCGGGAACGAACACCTTGTTCCTAAAGTGGTGACCTCGACGATTATAGAACTCTAAAGATGCATAGATTAAAATCCAACAAGTAATTAAATATAAACTTATTATGATACATGACACCCTTTCACGCACATGAAATTTTCTACCCTAAGGTTGTCTGTGAGAGATCGCTTGTTTAGCGATAAGGCCACCTCTTGTACCTACTCTAAGTTTGTATTTCTGTAGATTGTCTACATTTGTAGTTGTGCAATAAAGAGTTAATTATTATTATTATTATAATTTAAAAGCTTATTGCCTACAATCAAATTAAAACAACTTTAAACTCGTCTTAAGTTTTCGCGATTCATACTATTAAATAAGACACTTTTTAACCGGATTTACCGCGTATATTTACATTTTAAATTTTGACTCGACGTTTCGGTGTCTTTGTAGTCGCTCGTGACCACGGGGCCTGCAAAGACACCGAAACGTCGAGTCAAAATTTAAAATGTAAATATACGCGATAAATCCGGTTAAAAAGTGTTTTATTTAACTTTAAACTCATTTCTAAAAAGTGGTAGTGACGATAAAAACTGCGATAAAATTAAACTAACATTTATCTTCAAAAACTTACCTCCAAACGGTTATTCAAACGCAGCTCTGATTAGCTATCCCTAGATATCAATTATGGCCGTATGATAGCTGACAGATGACAGCTTTCCCAAGCAGCAAAAACTGATGATCATCTACATCCGGAAGACGCCATATGATTAAAAATACAAGCATCATTACATGATTCGAACCGATGACGGCGCATTTATCCAATGGATCAGCAGGCCTATTATGGATCTCAAAACCATGCGATGATATGAAATAGTTTTGACGTTAAGGCCGCTCAACATTCTCGCGAGAAAGCCATTCTCGTATTCTACTCAATTTCTCTCATTTTTCTCTACTTTTTGTGGGTTTTGGGGTTTGTGGGGAGTTTGGAGTTTTGTGTAGGAGTCACGATCGCATGTTTCTCAGTAACGAGCGAGCCGCCGATTTGAACGGTTATATCGCAGAGTATATCTCAGCGATGCGCGTCTGCGAATTATCATATCAGTCGAATAAACTACTAATACTTTTGAAGTAACTCGTAATAGATTTTAAGAGTTATTGTTAATTTTTTTATATTGTTAGTATTGAAAATGGTCCAGGAAGATAAAAATTAATATCTAATATGTTTTATTTACTAACAAAAAAAGATAAATTGTGATAAAAACATATTGATCTCAAGGCTTTATATTCTATGTATGAAGATAATTATGTTAACGACTCGCGAGATTCTCGCGAGAATGTGGAGCGGCCTTAAAACTTATCATACGATCATTATTTGGTATACCATGTAAATTGAATACAATAACCCCCATATATAATAATTAAGAATTTATTTATGAAAGCAAACTAAATGGAAGAACACAAATGAAATCAAGAAACCAACATATCATAGAGGTGGGTGTGAGCTCACCTTTTTCAATTGACGTTTTTAAGTCATAGATGATGATTGAAACTGTCATTTCAAAAGGTAATGCAACGCCTCTTGCATGCAAATGTAAAGGGATTTCGTTTATTCTTTGTGTCATAATTGTTGATCATTGTATCATAGAAATCTTGTTTATCACGTCATGTCATGAAAGAACCGTAATAGGCCTGCTGTTATCGTAATGATGTAATGACTAAAGATATAGAGTGTACGATGTAGATTACTGGATTAAATTGGTTTAAAGTATAAACATACGTGTATATAACAAAATAAGCTTTTTAAGTAATAATAGAGCTATTTGACTGTTAAAATTCTCTAAGTTTAAACAATTAAACGAAAGCTCCACTTCTTATCAAGATATGTCAAAACTAATAATACAGGTACACATACATACGTACACGTATAACTTATTTAAATATATAGATTATTTAAAGAAAAAACAAGGAAGTAAGCAACACACGTTTTCGAGTAATGAATTCTTATTCATGGCAACATATTTTGAAAGTTTCTCAAAGTAAGAAAGAAAAAAAGTGCAAAAGCTCAAATAAATTAACCGTATAAAAGAATATGCAGTAGAAACCGAACTCCGGAAATAAAAAAAAATCTGTTAAACAATTTTATCGTCAATCGACAACTTTTGTCACACCCTGAATATAAAAACATTTGAGTTGGTGGCGAATATGCAAATCTAGCATCCTATGATTAATTTTAGCGAAGTGGAAAATATTGAAAACATTGAGCATTACTCCTAGTCGAGTTAGCATCAGAGTAACGGTACTCGGACTCTAGATAATCAACGAGTTTATAGGGTTGCCACTTGCTATATAACAGTTTTTATATTTATTTTATGGCGTTTAATTATGTCGTAACTCTGAACTTAACATTTTAGAGTCTTTATAAATAGACTTTATTGAGTGAAGTATAATAAATTAATTAAAAACTTATTGCTAGTTTTTATAATCAACCATTCATAAAAGCCTAAGATGAGCAAAGCTGTATACATCCGTATTTTACTATTTCACGAAATAAATATGTTAGCACAAAAATTTAATGTAATTTAATTACCTTTATTATGTTTTCGTATAATTATGAGTTTAATAACAAATAAAGACAAAACAAAGAAGCTCATAACTAGCTCATGAGTAGGTAGCCTGTATGAGTCAATCATATATTGTCGTGGTTATTTGTTGAATTGAAACGATTTTGAGATTCATTTTAAGGATACAAAACGGTCAATCGTAGCTTTACTAATTTGTTTCAAATCACCTCATTATATAGCCCAAATAAAATTTCTTTATTATGATAGAATAAAACATTTCATATGTGTAGAATGGTCTCTGAATTAGGGGAGCAAAACTCCATATCCTCACTTCATTATTATGACTGCTTTTTTCACTTAAAATAGGGTAAACTTAATTTTTAACCAATTTTGATATAAAAAACGAACCTGTATAAATATTGCTAGCAATAAAACTAGAGTTAAAGGATAATTCATTTTTAAAACTCTCCATTTGAGACATTGTCAACCCTATTTTTGATGTATTTGCAACTGCCAAAATGAGTTATGATTTTGCATCAACGTCCGAAATTATTGCGAATACACTGTAGGGTCATGTTCTGCGATCTTGCCCCTGCCTAAGTAAGGCATAAGTAAGATTTGAGGGCAAGTCCTGAATGTTTACCCTTTTCCTTTGACTTTGAATGCGAAATATGAGCAGTTATAGCTCATTTGTTTATGTTTAAAATATATATTATACAATTATTGTAAAAACTTTTATTAAAACGCGATAAAGGCATTATATCGTAGTATTTATCTTAGACCACTCGTACCACCAGGACAATTTTAGGTCTAAGAGTGCTTTCATAAAGGAACAGATTACCGGTACGGACAAACCTGTGCGGATCCGGTTCCAGTATGAAAGCACTCTTATGTTAGCACGTATACGGTCCAAAATTGATTAGCATATAATTTATCTAAAAAAAGAAAAGAAAAGAGTGGCGCCCACTCTAGGTTGACCTGTATCAAGTATCAAGGGATCACCAGGTCATCCCGTGTGCCAGGATCACTTTACAATATTTTTTACACTATATCTAAACATATTCATATTACGTAAAGACATAAATACTACTATGTCTGTATACGCCTGTATCCCTAATGGGGTAGTCAGAACACCAGAGGCTATAAAACCATCGGATGTCCCGTTTGACAAGTTTGGCGGTATCATAATAATGGAGACAGACTATTGCAGTGTCAGGGGGTCAGGCTTTCGCCCACAAAAACGCCAATAATGCCTCTGTCCCTTAACGGCCTTTTACAGTATGCTCGGCAAGGAAAACAGCTGGTACATTGTTTTTTTTTCTTTTGCTTAAATAATGATGAATGAAAAATGAAATACTACCAATTTGATGTATCATGTAAGTATATGCTTACTTTCTGGCTATCAACTCCAAAGATGTTCACGGTACAATGTTCACGGTACATACAGTCTCTGACCTGTCAAACTACTTTTTGTTAGGTATGTGAATGTGTAAAGATGATATTGAAATGCTGCCTGTTTATATCTAAACTATTGGTGCAGACTTGATTTAATTTCTTAGAAACGATATCGGGATTTTAATTTCAAGTGGATGATACTTGTAGTTTATTGAGTAACTTGAGAGGGTAAAATATTAAAATCCTGACTGTGATTTCTAATATAAGTTTTAATACATTTCATGCGTTGTCAAAAATCTGTCAGGTCAGCTATTAACATTACCCTTTATTATCATAATCATCAACAAAAGGTGAATTAATATTCATTTCGTATGAAGCTATAAATGATTAATGTTATTTCACATAAAATATTTTTAAGTTCAACCTTTTAAATAAAGGTAATAAATCTTTATCCCGAGATCACGTCCTGTTTACAGTTATAATGTTCGCTTGATTATGAAAAATTGCACTCCCGCGCTCTCAAAAACTGTGATATAAGAATTAAACGGCTGTATCCTTTGAGCGCAGTTTTTAAAAAACTTTCATTAAGTCTTGGAAATGATTTTTAATGGTTGAAGACCGATTTCCTTGTTAATGACTGAACAGCAGTGTATTTTGTTTTTTAGTAAAACTTCTGATCTGCAACTTAGCTTATAAATCCATCCAGACAATCAAAACGTCTGATAAATGAAATAAAGAAAGGGATCTTTTATTAGTATTGTTTTTAATATTAATAAAGACAACATATTTACATATAATAATATTTTTTTAATTTTGGGCGTCATACTTAAATATTACATTACATTACATAACCTCACGCCTGTCTCCCCTTGAGGTAGGCAGAGACAAGGGAACACCAATTGCTGCGATCCAGACATACCTCTTTCGCTTCTTCCACGTTCATCAATCTTTTGATACAAGATCGCCTTTGAATATTTTCATACTTAAATAATTAGGGAATATAAAGATAAAAAGTTTTTTATGTTCCTGCCAGAACATTTCCTACGAAATTGGGTTAAAATTCAACAAAATGTTACATTTTCAAGCGGAAATGCGTCTTCAACCCATTGAAAGGGTAACAAACCTATAGATCATTACAACTTTACACTATTACTAATCAACATCATCACAAGCCTATGTAAAAAGCCCACTGCAGGGCTATGAATCTCTCCTCTGGGTGACGAGGAGGTTTAGGCCATAATCCACCAAGCTGGCCCCGTGCTGGTATATACTATTAAAACACTTCCCCATAAGGTTTACATAACTTTACTTAATATACTAATTTGCAAATAACTTACATAATTCAACAAACATGTAGCTAAAAACTCAAGCTCCTAAGTACTACATAATACTTAGGTAACACGTAACACATAACATCCTGCGCGTAATCCTAATATCGTCCGTAGCACTGGACAGGTAAATTACCCATCAATATAAATTAAATCGTTGACTGCATGGGAATCGAACCGGCTCAGGAAACAGTTACAACCGGTCGGAGACCCTGACTAGTTATCTCTAAACAGTTAGGGGTTACATCTTGTCATTCTGGAAATTAAATGCTTTATAGACTTATTTTTAGCTTGTTTTATTACGGCATCACGCAGTGGTAAAAATTTAAATTTAAAAATGTTTTGGCAGTCATGATTATAGTTTTTCTATAAATGATAGTTTGATTTAGGCTTCCATGCTGAACTGGGAGCGAAGGAAAAACATAGAATGTGCTGGCTGCTTCTCTTCCCGTGCATACTGTAAAAGTCAGTTAAGGGACAGCGGTGTTATTGTAGATTCTTTTTGTGGGCGATAGGCTGACTATATCACTGCTATAGTCTCTCTCCATCATTAAAATGCCTCCAAATTTGTCAAACGTGACATCAGATGGTTTTATAACCTCTGGTAATCTGCCTACCCCGTAAGGGATACAGGTGTGTCGCTATGTTTGTATGTATGTAATTATAATTTACTAGCTGTTTCGCGCGGTTTTACCCGCGCAATTTCTAATCCCGCAGGAATATCGGGAAAATAAGTGCTATTTCAGGCTGTACACTATCATTATGCCAAATTTCATCCAAATCGGTTGAGCCGTTGTGCCGTGATTGAGGAACAAACATCCTAAATTTTACATTTATAATACTAGTTAGAATAAGCTGCGTTTATTCACACGTTCACACAATAGTTCTTCTAAGTCGCAGTGTGACGAGCGGACAAGACTGCTCATATTATAGTCCCTAAACCCCTAATAATAAGACTCACTCGTTATTGTCGGAGGTGTCCGACTAGTTTCGAACTCTTATGGAGTCTTTCTTCGGGGTTGAATGCAGTCGCGATTGCGCCTCGCCTTGTTCTTAACTTTGTAGATATTTTTCGATACTTTTTTCTATACTTCTACTTAAATAAGTCACATGATTCGGGTTGCCTGGAAGAAATCGCTTAAATTGATAAGGCTGCCTAAATTGTTGTTTATGTTTAATATTTCGTACATTTTTAAGGTTAACGGCAATAAAGAACAATAGAATAAACATAGAATAGCCCTAGCTTCTGAAACATCTCATCTCAGTGAGCCCCGCTTGGTGGTAGGTTCTCTTAAGGCGAAGATGCAGCGTTTTTACATTTTTGAACGATAAAAATATTCACAAAAATTCACCATATAACCAATCGCTGTGTAAAGATAGAAACATGATTAATAAAAATTGGCTCGATAAAAAAAGTCACAAACATGAACACTAATTTACCATTTCAAACGGATATTGCTACGAAGTGCCATCATGGATACACGTGAAAGTAACATAAAAACATAAAGCGGACTTCTGTTAAACGATCGGTAGAGCAAACCTTTTAGTTAGTTATAATTTTTGAAAAATAAACCACTGAAATAAGTTCGCTTGCTCACGTCGGCGAAAAACACTAGCGATATCTGGGCGGTAAGTATGGAAGGACGGACCGCGCTACAAGTTAGATGAGGCCCTTAAGCAGTGATATAAACTCGACGGCCAACACCTTTTTAAAATAGTTTACAACCACGGACTTTTAACGCCCATATAGACAGATATTTTATAGTAACTTTTTTAGGGTTCTGTACTCAAAGGGTAAAACGGGTGTTTACAAAGGCTCTGCTATCCGTTATTCTGTCTGCACTCACTATGACGCAGTGTGAATATAAAAAAAAACCCCAGACAATCACACCAACTACATGGCCACAAAGTAAGAAAAGCTTGTGTTATGTGATACCATGTAGCGAACTTCCCCCCTAGTTCCTAGAATAGAAAATATATATTTAGATAAACGCCCAGACCCGGAACTTTTTTTTCTTTTTCCGCAACCACTGGACTCTAACGCCGATAGGTTATCCCCATTGCCTAAGTGGACGTTAAACCGTGCATGTGTTTATTTAAATACTGTGCTGTGTCATATATTGTAAATTATTAAGCTCTGAATGTCTTAAAAACTCTGATCAGAAAGCAGTAACCTCTTTTTAACAAATAGACTTGGATAGCATCTTGTCGTCAAATGGCGAAAAGTTACCTGCAATTTAACAATTGAAAACGATTTACAAGCTTGTGTAAATTTAAACTCAAGAAAAGAACAGATTACTTCAACATACGGTTGTGGTGAATTTTTAATTTTCATGATTTAATGCGCTTGATGCTATTTTTGAAGATGCTTAATTTTTTTTTGTATCTAGAATTAACATAAGGTAGTTTTTAGAAGCCCGAACAAAACTATGGCTATACAATTCTTTTTTTAAAATATGGTTGAAAATTGGATTTTTTTTTTCATTAAAAAAACTTGTCGAATAAGTAAGATTAACAAAAGTCTGTTTAGAATTTACATTAAAATGGCAAATTAAGTGGTAGACCTGTTTCTACAATACTTTTATCCTAATTTTCATTTGATTAAAAGGAATAGTTTTAACACTAGAGTATTTTTTGTCACACAACTAGATTTTTTTTTTTTAAATCGTAAATTCTATACCATACTTTTTTGCTCAATTCATGTTTTTGTAATGATAAGGCATGATGTCTTTTAAGTAAAAAAAAATTACCCTGGGGCATATAAATAATTAAATGCGTGAGTCAGACAACCCACTCGCACTTAGCCGATTTTTGAACACAACTTAGTAAATTTATCATCAAGTGGTAAACCTTGAATAATTAAAAAAGCGCATACGTTGACCCATAAATGAAGTCTGGTTTATACTTATTTCTATAAATTTACATAGTATAAGTCACATTTTCTTAGGAACATGTCATCATCATCATCAAAAACCTGTAGACGTCCACTGCTGGACATAGGCCTCCCCCAAGGTTCAATGATTTCTTTTTTACATACACAAAGACTTTTGAATATTATACAAGGTGCTCTTGTTGATTTCCCATAACTTTAGATTTTGTTGCTTACTAAAAAACAATACTTTTGGCCAAAGAATATGTGGTTTAAAAATGCATACTTTCCTCAATCTTAATCTTAATATAATGAGTTCATAAATTATCACCTGTTCTAAAATCTCTTTAACATTAATTCAATAGACGCGTGTCACTGAAGCCATACAATAAACACCAAAAATATTTTAGTCGTTGAGGAACGTTGCATACAATGTACAACGCAATACGTTGCGAACTGTACCTGTGCATAGCGATTAAAAAATCGAAAGAAAATGCCACGTTGTTATAATTTGCATAAAATGTTTGACTTAATTGAATTATTTTGCATAAACAATACGAACAAAAAAAATTAAAATTATTCACATGTTATTTGATTCTATTACATGGTCCCATTAATACCCTAGAGTTATGGGAAATCAAACGGTACAACTCTAGGTTCGTGATTAATCCCTAAATCCCAATCAGGGTCGATATTTGTGCGATGAATATCGCAGATCTTTGCCGGCAAGTCATGGATGTTTTATGTTTATTTAAGCTTAGTCCTAATATTTATGTATTCAATAAGTGTGTTTAAATAGTTCTTGAGTTAATTTGTTCGTTACCTAGTATCCATAACACAACTTCTTAATAACACTTTTAAAATATTTAATTTAGAAGCAGTTTTGCTACACTCCGGTTTCGGTATCACCCGCGAGTTGGGCTATCAAATGCAAAAACTTTTCCAAATCCTTTCAGTACTTCACGAGATTAGGGTCACGTTCGTTTTGTGCATTCATAGCTCAATGCACCTACTATGAAAGTAATTTGGTTATGTCATGACATTGGCCCTTACAATAAGCTGTCTTGTGTGACCGTGGGGACCGAATCCAGACATTCCGTAACGAAAAAAACCTAACACCCCCCACTCCGACCGGTGATACTTTGATTTCATAACTTTACATGCAGGCTTTCATAAACAATCAGCGCCATCTACTAGGAACTTGTTGAACTTCATATTAGATCAAACATTACTGCATTAATAAAATAAATAAATAATTATAATTGCATAAGTTGATAAAAAATGCTATGCAATAGCTTTACCGCAGCAGTCTCCGAGTGCCACACGTCTTTTTTTTTTCATGTCATGTTCAATTTGTAGTGTATTAATTTGTATAATTCTGAATGAAAAAGAAGTACTGAGAGTTATTTTCCGCCGGCTTTTTTTGTCTCTTGGTCTACTATAATATCGTATTCAACAACCCTCAACAAGTAGTTAAAGCCGAAGTATATGTTGACGTTATTAAGGGATCTGTAAGACACTATGATGAATAAAACAATTTTTGAATTTGAATTTTTAGGGCGTTTCAACAAACATTTCATGTTTATTATATTAGTATGTACTAGAATCTTTTGTTAGTTTAACCGACTAACTTTTGATCCCTAAGTTTCGTTTTAAATACAAAAAATATTTATCAAAACCAACTTTTTCAGTGCTGCGTTCAAACGAACACACTGTTCGGCTTTATTTTATTACCATCGGTATTCATCATCATCATCATCATCACAACTCTTTGTAATGAGCTCACTGCAGGGCATGAGTCTCTCCCCTGGGTGAAGAGGTGGTATAGGCCATAATCCACCAAGCTGGCCCAGTGCTAGGTGGTGGATGCCAGAATTTTCAGGGCGCCACGATGGCTTCTGACAAACCCTAAGGACTACTGCACCCGGGACCGACTGCTTAACGTGCCCTCCGAAGCATGGAAGTCGTCGTGAGAAATGAATGGTCGGCGGTCACCCATCCAAGTACCGACCCCGCCGAACGTTGCTTAACCTGTGATATCGTATGATACACACAGTAACCACGGCGCCACGACTTCCGGCGACTTTCCGACCATCGGTATTATATTAGTTTATTAACCAGATACAGTTATCTTCTAATTTAGTTAGTTTCAACTGTAACCCACGTTTGACCTAAAATTTTAAGCTAAGCTCTTGTCTACGGTTCATTGTGTTCATTAGCCAATCAGAGCGTTTCAAAAATCTTCATTCATTCATTCGCTCGATGTCAATTTAAGGCGAGTATTAAATAGATTCAAGTTTTAAAAGAATTATTTAACATACATACATAACTTCACGCCTGTATCCCGTATGGGGTAGGCAGAACACCAGAGGTAATAAACCATCTGATGTCACCTTTGACAAACTTGGAGGCATTTTAATAGTGGAGAGAGACTATTGCAGTGACAGGGGGTCAGCCTATCGCCCACAAAAAAAGCTTCCCGTAACACCTCGGTCCCTTAACTTACTTTTACAGTATGCCTGGGAAGAGAAGCAGCTGGCACATTCTATGTTTTTCTTTCGCTCCCAGTCCAGCATACAAGGATTTTAATTATTTATATCCTTTTAAAAGACTAAGTCCGCCTTTGGCCTCAAAATCACTTGATGGTAAATGAAGTTTGAGGTCGAAGATGAAAGCACACAGGGCTAGGAAAGAACTGACTCTTCATAAAATATTACCGGAACACATCAACGCTGGAGCGGTGATATTTGTCAGCACATTTTATATGAAGGATGGTCGCTTACCAGTCGGACCCTGACGGGATCCTACCACCATGCAAAATTAATTTACAGATTTTATTTTATTTTATTTAAAAAAAAACATAAATGTACTTAGTATTACTTTTCTATAAAATTAACAATATCCTCTAGATATCCGTTTTTTTCAACTAAACAAATTATTTACCAAATACGACAAGTAGTAAAAAATGGCGTTTGCATAATGACTTGAATTTTAGGACATGAATAAACAAAACATATATGTAGATTTTTTATTTCTTCCTCACAATTTTACGAGTTTTTCCACACTTGGCACTTGATTTTATTTTCTTCATATTTCGGCACTGTTTATGTGTCTTTATTTTAATACTACAGCTTACCTACCGAGTTTCTATCTCCGTAACTTTTGATTGCGTTAAATCATAGACGTATCTAATAACCTAAGAAAACACTAAAATTTACTTCTATTATTTTACCCAATCATGATTTAGAAAATCATGCGCATATTTGAAAAGTCTCGCCTTAAATGAATAAAAAACATAAGGTTTTGCCTATATAGCTCTTATGTCTTTGAAATAAAGTCTAATTTGGATTTTTTGTACTAGGCATTGTTCATTTTCAATAAGGTAGCTGGAAAGTTATGGTAAATTGTGAATAGATAATTGTTTTAGCGAGATGTGTAATTATCGGCAGTTTTAATTATAATAAATAACTTTTACTTAATATAATGGAGTGAAAGTGCTTACTTTTGTAATTATTTTACGTTTACGACGGTTTTTTTTTATTTACTTTTTGACTTTAACTCAAAGTTTTGAAAAATAGTTTTACAAATCTTTGAAATATTAACCTTCTCGGTCTTACAAGCATTCTTATACGATTTCTGTTTCATTTATGTACCACCTGTCACTTTAATTAAACAATATTATATACAGGTTTAATTTTAATTAGCGCATAACCTCTTGCAGGTAACCTCTCCACATCAATCCCAACAACATTTGGTCTACATTTTAAAATTAATACTTTTAAAAAGTTTAGTTTTCCCATAACAAAAATATTTATAGCCTCTGTTTAGAGGCGTAACTCTATTTACTCTGAGCGTACATAGATATACCACGCACCTTGCGCAGTAAAATATCGCTTCAAAATAATCATAGGTACTTCTTAAAAAAGGTAAAGTAAGGAGCAAAACTTTTTTTATTTTTATTTTTTGTGTATTTTATCAAGATTTGTAAAAAGTCGTAGAACAACTGTTGTTGGGATTGATATGGAGAGGCGGCCCACAAGATGTGATGCGTTAATTAAAATAAACCCTGAATAGCTTTTGAATTAGGTTCAAGTTTGTTCGTTTCATTCGATGGCCTACTCTACATTATCTTATCAGATTATAATCTAAGGTCCTAAAGAGGTCCCGTGGGACAAATCAACTGGTACTTTACGAGGCGAGGCCATGGGAAATGAAATTTAGCGGTATGGAGACAGTTTTCTTTGTCAGGCCAGGGAATACGCGATCGTTTATACTTGTATCATCGTCATATAAACTCTTTGTAATAAGCTCACTGCAGGGCTATGAGACCCTCCCTTTAGTGACGAGGAGGCTTAGACCATAAAACACCAAGCTAGCCCAGTGCTGGTTAGTGCCCATACGTCTATACTAATATAATAATGCTGAAGAGCTTTTTGTTTGAAGGCGCTAATATCTAACACTAACGAACAGATTTGAAAATATATTATTGCATTTGATGTCTAACTTTTGAGGATATATATTTAATGAAGAAATCCCTTCGAAATCTAAATTTACATGAGAAAATCGCACAATACTGATATTAATATAGTACTGATAATGATAAAACTTGAGTACGTTGATAATCTCCCCATGAATACTTTCACTTGTATAATTCCCTTTTTCATTTTTTTAAGTATACAATATTTTACACACTTTTAAATAGAGGATGTGATAGTATGGCCACTAAAAATCCAAGACAACGATTAGTCAAAGATTTTTATTTGTAATCCATTTGTAAAATCATTGCAAATTAAATTCCATGCCTTTCCAGTAAACAATAATGCTACAAATAGGCGGCCTTATCACTTCTAAGCGAGTTGCTCTTAGTATCCTGTTCCCTGGCCTCATCGTCCGCTCCTTATTTGTCTACAACCATCAGGTACAGTTACCTACAATATCATTCTGAACACAATAGATTTAATCGTGCAATCCGCTCGTGATGTACAATCGGACGCAAAAGTCCAGATATCTATTGATAGTGGAGGTGGGCGACAGTGGAGTCATGGCGCAGCAATAAATACGATATCGCCGAAAATGATTCTTTGAGATTTTAAGAAAATAATAATAGAAAGTAAAAAGGAATATGTATATTTAATTATATGTATGTATTGTATGTAATATATATTTTCTGTATTAGTATGTTGTACGCACTTAATTTGTTTTTTTTTCTTTCTCATTTCCCAGCCTCAGGCTTGCTGGTAGAAATTTATTTTAGAAATAAGCTTTGCCTTTGTACCTTGTTGTCAATTTAATTGTATGTCTATTTAAGTTTCCTTGTGTGTACATAAATTATTAAATAAATAAATAAGGAAACAAGTAACATATACATGTATTATAGGGTAGGGTATCGACACTTTGTGAAGCGTGCCTGTCTTCCTAAGTTCAATCATCCTCTAGATTTTCAAGGTCTAAAAGATTTACTGTGTTCTATAAATATGATAGACACTAGCGCGGTTTTACCCGCACAATTTCGAATTCCGCGGGAATTTCGGGATAAAAAGTAGCCTATGTGCTATTCCAGACTATACACTATCACTATGCCAAATTTCATCCAAATCCGTTGAGCCGTTCTCCCGTGATTAAGTAACAATTATCCATACATCCAAACTTTCACATTTATGATATTAGTAAGATTAGAAAGATTGAAAGAAGAGGACAAGCGGTGTAGAGTTACAGTGATGGTGACTTTGATATGCAAGTGCTCATTGGCGATGGTCATCACTCGTTTGCCCTCGTATTGTTACATAAATTACGGGATTGGCCTTATTAATGGAAAATCAACCCTTTCTTAGTTCATCATCATCATCATCACAACTCCGTGTAATGAGCCCACTGCAGGGCTATGAGTCTCTCCTCTGGGTGACGAGGGGTTTAGGCCCAGTGCTGGTTGGTGGATGTCAGATATTTCAGGGTGCCGAAATGGCTTCTGACAAACCCTAACGACTACTTTATACAAGTATACAGCACCCGGGACCGACTGCTTAGCGTGCCCTCCGAAGCACGGAATCTTAGTTCTTGCGCAGAAATAGAGAGATTTGCAAGTGCAATTTTTAATATTAGGTAGGTACTCTTCTTTTAACAAATAAAGGTATTCTTTGACGAACCTTATTACACAGGTCTTGTCATATTTGACTCGGCTGTACCGTACACTGAGATCATAAAAAAACCACAGCATACAGTAAACATGCGACTTGTTTAAAAAAAAAAAACAAATTTAAATCCTCAGAATATTACTGCTAAACAAGTCATAGTCCAGTATAGACAAACTGAAGACATGGTTGCTGATATTTTGACTGTATTTTGCGCTGTAATAATTAATTATCCGTTTTAATACTTCAAGTTAATAAATAGTTTTTATCTTTAAATGCCCTAACTTTTATTTTAACACAGAAACTCCTTACTTTCAAACTAACCTCCTTAGAAGCACAGATATATATAAAAAAAAAACGAATTTACCACTCCACTGTCCTACCACCTCGACGCTCCGTACTTTTCTCCAAATAGCGAGATGTACAAAACGGATTGCATCTTTTCGATACTACCTCTAGATGGGTTTATGTAAAGGCGTTAGATCGACTTGCGGTTTTCCTGGTTTGGCCTGGTCTGCTATCGACAGATTGAAATATATGATTGCGTTGTGTTCTAACGGTGTTAGTGCATGTTTTTTGTGGAAGTGATTTTGGATAACAAGTTTTGTTTGAGGTTTTGAAATTGAAATTCAATTTGTTTAACTTAAATAAGGTTCAAAGTAAAATGTGAGATTGAATTGATCTTAGGTGCTGAATAAAAATCAGCCTTGTTTTATATAACATTGCTTAGATTTGAACGTACTTCCATGCTTGACTGGGAGCGAAAGAAAAACATAGTGTGCCAGCTGCTTCTCTTCCTGGACGTACTGTAAAAGTCAATTAAGGGACAGGTTTTTTATTGGCGTTTTTGTGGGCGAGAAGCTGACCTCCTGTCACTGCAATAGTCTCGATCCATCTTTATAATACCTCCAAAGTCAAACGTGGATATCAAATGATCTTATGTCCTCTGGTGTTCTGCCTACCTCATAAGGGATACAGGCGTATCTAATGTATGTATGCTAAGATTTGAACTTTCTTAAGGTTCAGATTTTTTTGACAGTTATCTATTCAAAATTAACAGCGATATTATGATTGAGCCATGATTAACATTTACTCACGATTTTATAATACGGCAGTGTTGTTGCTGTACAAAATCCACAGCGGTCGCTAAGTTAGTTCCTTTAAACTGAATGCAAAGATTTCATTATCACAAAACTCAGTTCCGGGTGCTGTATACTTTTACAGAGTAATTTAGGGTACATACATACATCATACATACATCATAACCTCACACCTTTATTCCTTTGGGGTAGGTAGAGACAAGCTATTGGAAACACCAATTGCTTCGATCCAAACATACCTCTTTCGCTTCCTCCACGTTCATTAATCTTTTCACACATGATCGCCGGTTACGGGTACTTTTAACTAGGCTCTTTTTAAGAACCCTTTTTCGATATGTATGTTTATGTATTACTTAAGTATATCAGTTATCTAGTATAATAAATAATATAATTATAATAATAAAATCTTTATTGCCTCTACAAAAAAAAATCAAGTTTAAATAGCACAGTAATATACACACAAAAAAAAATTGGTATATAAGATTAGGTTGGTTTAACAATTATCAAAATTTAAAAACAATTATCTAATGGCGACAGCTCTGCAAGTAGTGTATGTGGTTTACTGTAATGAGTCGGTGTGAAATAAACGTGTTATAATTAGTGCAATGAATAAGTGAGAAAGATGAAATCTAATCAACTCAAACTCAAATATTCTTTATTTCGTAAGTATTTAAATACATTTGAAATAAGCCAAACTATTAACAAATTGAACTGAATCTACCACCACTTCGGAAAGTAATAGAATTTTTCGTGACATTTAGATTGCAAGAAATAATAGGTTTTCAGTCTTATCGTAATCTTGCCCCAGTAACCACGTAGAAACGATCTTTTTGCATATATATACATATTAAGAGGATATAAATTATTTATTTTATTTCATATAAGTATTTGATTTAATACAAAAGTTCTTTAAGTAACTTTATTTGGGCTAGATAATATAGTGTGAGTGACAGAAATATTTATTTATTTGGCTTTTAATAAAAGATTGTCGAAACTCATCACCGCTAAGCGGTGTAACTTGGCGACTGACTTTATACTGACTTCATCCTTCGTTTTAGTAGCCTTTTACATACATAAATAACTTCACGCCTGTATCCCTTACGGGATAGGCACAACACCAAAGGACACGCTTATCTGGAAGCGATAGGTCTTTTCTAAGTCAGAGAAACAACATTATGAACAAAGAATTTTAAAGATAACATATCTATAGAAATCAAGATTGGAAAGAAAAGGTCACGTTCCAGTTTTATTACTTTTATTTGGACCCGAAACAAATTGAATATTTTAAGAAACTACCTATATTTGCTTAGAAATGAAGGGTTTTGGGCGCACCTTTTCTTTTCGGTTGAAGTAAGGGTCAGTGGGTATAGTTATTGTGTTTTGTCTCAATGATACTCGTATAAACTTTTTCGGGTGAAGATTATTGATTAAACCTTGCTTACTGCCAAATATTACAGCTCCGGCGGCGGCGGTAATTTGTTCCGGCAATATTTTATGAAGAGCCAGTTCTGTCCTAGGCCCGTGTGCTGTCATCTTTGACCTCATCCTCACTTACCATCAGGTGAGGTCAAGCGGGGACGTAGTCTAAGAAAAATAAAACGTAGTTTACAGTTAATTGAATTATCATTTTGCACACTACACCTTAATGACAGCTCCTAGAGGTTTCAATGATAACAGGATTCCGTTCACGGTTACAGGCCAAATCAACAGAACTTTTTACGAACCAGTTTTTTTTATATAAAAATGGTTTTGAGAAAAGATTATTAAGTAAGAAGTCTCAGGTTTGGTCTGTATTTGTATCTGTCAATGTCATTTATATCATAAGACCTCGAAAGTAACTAAGTTGTATTAAGATAATAATTAATGTAAAACAGTGATAGTAAAAATTCGCCGAAGATTGAAGTGCCTTCATAAATCTGACATTCTCAAATCTAAAAGCTTAGTAGCCAATACTTTTGTATGACATTCAATCGTAAGTTGTTAAGCTTGTTCGACAGTATTTTATCGGCTACATTTTGGTGGGTGTGCGAGTGCTCTTTTTGACCAAATTGAACCCACTCCTTTTTACCACCGGACTACCAGACGCAGACAGTACTTCCATCCCTGTATCGTGGATTTACCAAGAAGTCGAATAAAACGATTCGATAGTTCCTTTTTGGTACGGATTGCCAAGGTGAGAAACAATCTGCCTGCGTTTGTTTTTCCTGACCACTAGAGTCCTGGAAATTTTTCGTGTCGAGTGAATTGCTTTCTCGTGGATGTTCGTGTAACACCATAGTCATGCGCACTTTCCATCAGGCGGCATGGAAGACAAACGTCCTATCCTTACAAAATAAAAAAGTATTTAATTTTTTTCAAGCTCATTCTAGAAATTTGTCCAAAAGCATTAAAGGTAATCGAAAAGCACTCAGGCACTTTACTTTCTTTGCCAAAATCAAGCTCAACTTTAACTTTAGCAAATAGTGCTCCAAAGCAACTAAGAGGAAAGGAGAGTAGAAAGTTTGGAGTGAGATTCAAAAGTAACTAACTACATCATGGTTTTTTTTAAATCACATTCAAAAGAATTGCAGTATCACTAATTGAAAGCCACTGTCTTTAGGACAGTAGGACTTTAAGCCTGTTCTAACTTAGCAAAGATTTTAGTTTAAGTGTCAATAAAAAGTCTGTTAAAAATTTCATTTCACCTAACAGTTCGGCTTCTAATCTGCTCCAGTTACCAATTAAGGTCAGTTGACATGAACAATGCTCTGATGATGAAGTGGTCTTGATACTATATCAAGGTTCTTGTGCATATCAGTCGATATCGCAGGTTAAGCAACGTTCGGCGTGGTCGGTAGAAGGATGGGTGACCGCCGACCATTCATTTCTCACGGCGACTTCCGTGCTTCGGAGGACACGTTAAGCTGTCGATCCCAGCGGGGCTAGCATGCTACCGTCGACAACGATAAATCCGGCCTTTTATCGATATTTTCCTAGAATATGGTATTTAGTGTATGTAATTTATTAAGACTATGACATATTTGGTTCTGTGGTCTTAATCATGGTATCAAATCGAGTAATTCTATCCATTATGGTGCGCATATCAGCTTACATAATATGATAAAATAACTTAATAATATTTATCTTGTCGATTCGACTATTTATCGATGGTTGCATGCTAGCCCTGCAGGTGTTGTATTATACAAGGTGTTCCTGTTGATTTCCCATAACTCTAGGGTATTAATGGGACCATGTGCTAGAAACAAATAACATGTGAATAATTTTTCAATTCTAATTTATTTTTTGTTTTTATTTTTCATACAAAATAATTTAATTAAGTCAAAACATCTTATGTAAGACACCTTTATGCGAAGTATGACAATGTGGCATTTTCTATCCCTTTTTATCGCTATGCATAGGTACAGTTCGCAACGTTTTGCGTTGTACAAATGATTTTGTTGTTTGTTGTATAGCTTCAGTGACACGCGTCTATAGAATGAATGTTAAAGAGATTTTACAAGGGTGATAATTTATGAGCTAAGTGTATTAAGATTGATGATATCTTGGAAATTATGCACTTTTGAACCACAGA
This sequence comes from Stenoptilia bipunctidactyla, assembly GCA_944452665.1. Classification (NCBI taxonomy): domain Eukaryota; kingdom Metazoa; phylum Arthropoda; class Insecta; order Lepidoptera; family Pterophoridae; genus Stenoptilia; species Stenoptilia bipunctidactyla. The sequence continues at coordinate 6,390,454 of OX101748.1, read as the reverse complement.
TTATTTGGCAAAAAGTATTATGTTTTAGTAAGGAACAAAACCTCAAATTTAGAGGATATCAAAAAGAACACCTTGTATACAGTAGTCGTCAGGGTTTCTCAGAAGCCATTTTCGACACCCCGAAAATTGAGACATCCACCAAACAAGTAGGTACTGGGTCAGCTTGGTGGGGTCAGCAACTGGGTCAGCAACCACCGTGGTATGCGACCTAAACCTCCTCATCACCCAGAGGAGAGACTCATAGCCTTGCAATGGGCTCATTACAAAGAGTTGTGATGATGATCTGGTTAACTTAATTTTGGCCTAGATTTATATACGATTTTCAGATATAGGTATTTGTTTATTTAAGTTGCAGTGTCATCGAAAATCTTCAAATTCGTCTCCCAATCGACCAACTAACACCACGAAATCCGCGTAATCCATCTGGTCCAGTTACCGTGAATCAAATGAAGGTCATTGTACACGAACAATGCTCTGATGTAACGAACACACTGCGTCACGCGCCGTCGCGTGCGCCCGCGCCGGTTAGGGCTGTGGTGCTTTGAGAGATAGATCGCGTATGGAGAAAATACGACTTTTTGGAAAAAAAATTCGCGTGTGTGTAAAAGGCTTGTCGGTTCTAAGTGTGGGCATTATTCGTCTGGACTCTGGAACCATTATATTATATTTTTCAAATTAAAACTAATGAAAATTAACGGATAATGGTCATGGCGCTGACAACAGCGCCAAAATAGCAAATACTCAAAGTATCTAATTATTTTATTTACTCACACTTTATTGCACACATTACAAAAGGAAAAAAATAAAATTATAACACAAACTTATACCTATATTTTTATAACATATATAAAAATTATGGTAAATATCCCGTTTCTAAAGTAAATAGAATTTTACTGACCATAATAGTTTAAAAACTTGTAAATATGATGCATTATTTTATTTTAAATTATTTATTTTAAAGAATAAAAGTACTACTTATATTTACACTTGTTTATCCGTAGTCTTCTACCAGTATATACAAGCTATTTGCTTACTTTAGATTTTAGTTTTATCGTTAGATGACGCTGTGTGAATATAATATGTCCAATTATTAATATTATGAGTAAACACAATAAATCCGATTTAAAAAAAAAGTTTTACTTTTTTAATAGTGAATTGTGAAAACTTAAGATATCTCAGTGTGCCACCAACTTTACCAACTGAACAGGTACCACCAGTTTTTAGCACGAAAACGGCCTTAATATACATGTAACGGTTATTTCGGAGATTGTTTACATACGGAAAGCAATCACACTTGCTTATTAGATCTGTTACTGTGAAAAATCAGGTTATTTCGGTTACTGTTGCGATGTGTTTTAAGTAATTGATTTGAATTATTTGTGATTTGGTTTGGTTATAAGAGTTTTGCTGGTTGCCAGCACATAGCGGAATTTGGGGTATTCCATGTAGGATATTCAGACCCGAGTCAAATAAGAAATTTTATTAACCAAACTAGCTCGGCTTGGACTCGAACTCTTGCCGAATATTTTATATGAAGGGTGGTCGCTAGCCAGGCGAACCCTGTAGGGCTTGGACCACTTGGATTATCGGACTCGCTTATTCTAGGGACGGTTAGCGTTTCCTAAATTAAGGCTGGCTAAAAGCAGCAAATCATTTATTGGAATGTCAATACGTATATATAACAAAATTCCGAAGTCCATTAAATCCCTGCCATTCAATAAATTTAAATCAATCATTAAAAACACTCTATCTCGAAAAGGTTATTATAAAACTAAAGATTACTTAGATGATAAAAAGGCATGGGATTAAGCACAACCGTGAACGGGTGCTAATAGCGGTGCCAGGTCGTTTTGCTAATGATACTATGACTATTTTATTCCATTCTTGTTCAAATACTCGGTCCCAGTTTGTCATGTTCGTATTGTGCATCCATAGCACCTACTATGCAAGCAATTTGGTCGTAGCATGACATTGACTCTCACAATTAGCTGTCTTGTGTTTGTTTTTTTTTTCATGTCTTTGTCAATTTGTAATGTACCTATGTGTATTAATTTGATAATTCTGACTGAAAAAGAGTGACAAGAGCTTTTTTCCGCCGGCTTTTTTTGTCTCTTGGTAGACCATACGTACTGTAATATGGTAGTGACCATATTACAGTAGACTGTAATATCTTATTTAAAACTATCAACAACTAGTTAAAGCCGAAGTATGTGATGACTGACTTCATCAAGTGTTTTGTGAAATTCCTAAGATGAATAAAACTTTTTGAATTTTCTTTTTTTGGTAGGCATATTCTAAACCGGCCCTAATTGGGTCACCTACGTTGTGCCTGAGTTCGAGTACGGATTGCTAAGGTGTGAAACAATCTGCCTGCGTATGTTTTTCCTGTACTACAGTCCTGGAACTTTTAAGTGTCGAGTGAATAGGTTTCTTGTGGATGGACGTGTAACACCATAGTCTTCATGCGCACTTTCCATCAGGTGGCATGGAAGACAAACGTCCTATCCTTACAATATAAAAAAAAAGAATCCAAGCAGAGCTGGTTTAAAAAAATCTGCAGTAAAACCTCTTTCCCTTGACTGATTTTTACAGTATGCCCGGGAAGAGAAGCAGCTGGCACATTCCATGTTTTTCCTTCGCTCCCAGTCCAGCATGGAAGCTAACTTTGCGCTTACATAGTTGGTGCTTCTGTGTAGGTTATTTATTTAAAAAAGCCCCCAAAGTGACTCGCAACTAATTTTCCCCACGCAACAGTAGCGTAAACGAATAAACACAATATTTGGCTTCCATTGTTATAGTAATTTAGAAGTTTATCCAGTTATTCAAGCCGTATGGGAAGTAAAAGAATGCTTTTTGTTTCGTATACCGTAATGAGGCAATGAGTTCGATGCTTAAGTTGTTTTGTTTTGCTGACCGTAGATACTTGTTAACCGACTTCAAAAAGGAGGTGGTTCTCAATTCGTGTGTATGGTTTTTTTCTTCTTTTTTTGTCAATTACACGATTTTTTGAGCCATTATGAATCGATTATGAATATTCTTGTTTGATATGATAGAGGATACTTCAGAGGTGGTACCTTATATACAGGGTGGAATTTTTGAATGCCCCCTAGAGCCCTAGAGGGAAAATACTCTAAATAATAGAGATAGCAAATTTTACTCCACTGAAACATTTGTTTTATTTTATTTTTTTTATTTTGGAAAAAAAAATAAAACTACATTCAAAGATTTTCGAAAATTCGGTCGCTTCACCCGGGAATCGAACCAACTAAAATCTGTAAAAATGACACCCTGTAATTTTATTGCATCGATCGTTAGGGTCAATTAAAAGAATGAAATCTCTCTAACATACTAGGTTAATTTAATGAAAGAAAAACCATGGAATCTTCATTTTTAGATTTTAGTCGTTTCGATTTATGAGTGGAGCAAGCAAATTTTCGAAAAATGAATGCAGTTTTATTTATTTTCCAAAATAAAGGAATGATTCTTTGGAGTAAAATTTGCTATCTCTATTATTTTGAGCACTTTCCCTCCAGGGGCATTCAAAAATTCCATCCTGTATATTTATCCAAATCCATTGAGTAGGTAAGTACTGCATAAAAAAAAATGTTTTGAAAAAATATGTATGGATTCGGAGAGTATTTACATTGACGACCTTATACTTCAGCCAAAGTTTTGACGTGATGTCGGTTTTTCATATATTGCTCTACATTCGTTGATTATTTTAAATTAAGCTTAATAAAGTGTTTGACGATTGAGACAATCGTGAATTGTTGTCAGAATTTAAACTTAATTTAGACATTATGTTTAGGTTAACTAATTGAATTTCATACTGTGTAATAATAAAAACACGTCTCGTTGATTTAAACCACGTACTGTTTTATAGGGTTATTAATTAAACCATTTATCGTTTATTTGATTAATTGGTGAAGTAACAACAACATAAACCTAATGAATTTCATCAAAAATCCATAAAATAAAGTAACAATTAAAAACTTAATTTCAAATCAAGCTATTGTAGGTTGTAGGGATGAAAGTTTAAAATAATTAAAATTTGGTACTTATGCCCAAATAAACAATAAGTCAATCTAACATGTGTGCGTACAATGATATATTGGACTTAATCCTAAGCACGTGTGCTTTCACAAATGACAAATATTTAAAAGATTTTTGCATTATAAAATGCTTAAATATAATTTTTTAGATAAAAATCGATCGGGTATATTTATAAGGTATTTGGGATCGATTTTATATGATATTTTTATCTATTCATCAAACGAGGGTGTAGTCACTGATAAACACAAATCGCATACGTTTAAAAAAGGTAAAACGGTTGATTTTATTTCTTTTGAGGTGTTTGTTTAGTCAACTTTATTATAGGTCTGTGATTTGTTTCTTTTTAAGTGTAATAACTTAACGGATTTGAGTGTACTTTGAAGTAAAGGTAACCCACACGCCGGATATACAGGAAAGCTACATTTTATTACAAACTTAAAGCGATTGAAACCATAACATTTATGATGAGACATAAAACTTATTTTGTAGGTAGCTATATATAATTAAACAGAATTAATCCCAACTATAGGAATACATATCAAATGCAGTTGTGGATTTCCTTGAAACAATAAACAACAAAAAATTAGAGGCTTTTGAATTCAAATTTCTAGGAAGATTATTTTTACGCATATTGCTTTCTCTTTAAAGTTATATGAATATTTAAAGTTTTAGATGCTCTGTCTACATTAGGAAAAAAATTAAACGGGGTTAATACTACCTTTTTTGTTAAAGAGTTATTAAACTCATTATAGTTTAATAACTCTTTAACAAAAAAGGTAGTATAAAAAATTACCTGCTAATAGTCAGTATATCAAATTAAAGGGCCATAAATATAAATTATCATACATTCATTGGTTTAAACAAATAGTTCTTCCTACCGTTGTAAGATATTTTTAAAATATATCTTTTCCTATATTTTTCATGACTTATTCTAAAAATATAGGATCTAATTCATGTGAAAGAAAGAATTGATAGATTTTTGATTGACTCTCGAAACTAATCCTTCAATAACGCTGCGCAGCCTCTAGCTACCGATTGGCTGTCGATTGGCTGTTGGGTTAATTCCGTGTTACGACGTGAATGCTTTTGGTTGTTGTCAAAATGAGGACCTAAAATAGATATTTCACAAATATTTGTTATTTTTTTACAAGATTTTTAGATTTTTAGGGGGAAAATCAGGGATTTTTTAGGGGAAAAGGTTACTCATGAGTTAATCTTTCATGTGTACTACTGACCATTAGCAGGTCAAAATCACATATTGAGTTTGACCATCTCTTTTCCTCAAAATTTCCTACATATTTGTACAGTTTGAAGAATAATGCTACAATTGATGTAAACAAATTGAAAGGACATAACGGGTACTTTTAAAATAATTTCTATTTGACCTGCACAATGCCTACATATCTACACCATGTCTATTCCATTAGCGGGCGTATCCAATTATTAAGCAAACAAGTGTCGAATCGTAAATGGTTTAATATTTGTTTGCTTCGATTAAGGCTGGTTATTAAAAACTACCTAAATACGCTCGTACCAATATGACCACACCCTAATAAAAACCTTCTCATAATAAATCGTTCATAAATTATTATTTCCTTGTTTCAGATGTAACTAAACCCAAAATGGCAGCCACAGATGGCCAAGTAGTAATCGCAGCGGCCCGCTGGTCTGATGAAGGTCACTATTTGCGAGAATTCGTCCACAAAACTCGATTACCTACTGTAGTCAAAATCATCAAAGGACAGTATGGAGGACTTGGAGTGCCATCCCTACCAAGCCCTAGCTTGCAAAGCACAGCCCTATTAATATCCACTGGAAAGAAGAAGAAAATCATAGCGCAGGCCATCAAAATCAAAGATGGCCGCCGCATGGTCAGTGTTGGACCAAGACTCGTTATACCCGAATCGTACAAAGGATACTTTGAGCTACTTAGCGAAGAAGGTCGAGCTGTACGATGTATAGAGACCGTCAATGAACTAGCTCGTAGGAAACTTGAAGATGGCTGCTTAGTTAGAGAACCAGTCAGAGTCATTTGTGGCAAAATTGACTTAGAAGGAAATGTAACAGCCGATGGAGCTAGAAATCTACCCGCAGGTGAAGTCATAATACCGAAAGGTGATGCAATGTTAGGTAAAAGTAGATATTTAAAATGTACAGACAGTAAAGGTGATATGGTTTTATTAAGTCTAGATCAAAGAGGCAAGTTTTCTGCTATTGCTAAAGAAGAAAATATTAGTGGTGTTCATACAGCAAAAACTCTGCTGACGAAACGACTGCCTTTAACTGTACGACTCGTACATGGAAGTATGCCCAGAGGTCTGAAGAGTGCCAGTCATTTTGTGCCAGAACTTAGACTTATCTCCATGTTTGAAGAAGACCATATATTTGCTTTACCTTTACAAAAAGAAAACAACACATTAGTAGCATTACCATTGGCTGCTCCTCTGAAAATGCAAAGATGTCGAAATGATGAGCATATTAAAAACTTTATGGAATTTTCTAGGCTTGTGGAAAAGTGCAATCGTTTACTCGTAGATGTTGTGGATAGAACTCATATATTAGATGGTAAACTTGGAGATCCTAAAAGACTTCTCAACGCACCATTGCACGCTCCTCCACTGGTTAAAACTGGTTACTTTCTTCGAAGAAGTGCGTCTTCTGATACAGCTAATCAGCATAAATATGTCTCGAGACATTCCCACATCTACAGTTGCCATCGTGATGAAAATAGCATTCCTGACGAGTATGATGAAATTGACCAAATCTATGATTATGTCAGAGGGTTTGCTCCACTACCAAAATCGATCAAAGCAACATACAGCAATGAACCTACTCCTAAACATGAATCGGCACCAGCATCACCAGCTGCAACGCCAATTCACATGCCATTAATATCAGAAGTAAAACCAGAACCTCCACCCATCGAAACAATACCCAGTAAAAAACTAAACCAACAAAAAGCTGAAAAACGCAGCCGAAAAGCGCCTATCAAAGAAACACCCATAACAGTTTACAAAGAAAAATCAACAATTGTGCCACCAGCGAATTTACCAAAACTCTTCGTTAAGAACACTGTAAGCAAAACTAGAATATTTCGTCAAAACAGTAGCTCTCCTACAAAGGAGCCTAGTCCTATTACTAGTCCAATCAAGCCCTTAACGAAAGGAGATTCTCCTATCTTCAACATAAGGTATAAGAGTCTTTCAAACATACATCAAGCTATGGAGCTGGATGGTACTTTAGACTCAAGTCATTCTGGAGGTCGGACGTCAGGAGATTCAAACAATGGGCCTAAATTACCAGAAAAGCGATCCAGAAAGATCAATCGTCCTAAATCGTTGACCAATCTTGTGTGGGAGTTGAAGGGATGTCCAGTTGAGGAAAAGCCTAAGCCGAAGAAAACTGAAAATTACAAGAAGCTCGGAACAAAGCTGTCACTAGGTGCTCAGAAAAGAATACCAGCGCTGTATCTTTAAATAAGCAGGTAAGCTGTTTGAAACTTTGCTATAATAATAATTACACCTATGTAACAATCACCAACACACTGGAAAATCATAAAATACACCAATCTAAATTAAAAAGTTAAAAGAATTTGGGAAATTCATAGAGTCTATACTGTATCCATCCTTTTGTCAATAATCAGATCAAAATCTGTTCCAAACTTCCAAAAAAAACAGATAGACAGACATTTTTGCGTGGCGTTTTTAAAATGTAGAGATAAATGACGTACTCTATCACACTGTTAAAGTATTTATATTGTTTCACGCATTAAGTCCGGTGACTAAATTAGTCCTAATAAGTTTCTTAATAAATGCTAGCAAGACAACATAATCAACGTTTCTGCTCTAATACAAACACACAACAACCTCAAAGGACAAAATTACAATGTTTGTATTGGAACTCTTTGAGTTAATGAGTAACAGTCAAAAACATTAGTTGTCTGGCTAAGTACACCCATTATTCATAAATTTTATTAAGTTTACGAACTAACGCACAAAAAAACATAACCTCAAAAGACAAAATTACAATGTTTAACTTTATAACCAACCCATATGCAGACCCACATCAAATGTATTAAATTAGTTCGTAAACGAAGTAAGTTACCTGACATATCACGATATCGGCTGGCTATTGCAAAATAAGGAGATGGCTCCAGCTATGTCTAAACAACTAAATGTTACAAGACTCCTTATTGAACCTCTAGAATTATGCATACGATTATCGATGGGTATTAATGGTCTTTTGACTCTCGTAATTCGGTTGCGTAACTTGTGGTGCATTTAAACGTTGCTCTGAATACATTGGAATGTATAGTTTTAGATTTAGAACGATGAAATGCAAGAGATTCTCTCTCTAGAATTTGATTGGTTGACGCGTTTGTAATTTTTTAACGTTGATTAAAGTCTTGGAACTGTTTTAAACTATCGCGGTTATTTTCACTATAATTTATTGAATTCACGGGATTCTTACCACGATTTTTCGATTTTTATTTCGCGCGTCCGATATTTTGATACTGTTACGAGCCAGTTCGCGATCACGGTGCTTAATAACAGCATCGAAATATCGGACACGCGAAATAAAAATCGAAAAGTCGTTGTAAGAATCCCGTGAATTCATTAAATTATACCAAAGACCTTTTACTAATAATTATAATGTCTTTAGAAAACACACATCAGGCAAGGCTGTATGGTTAAACCTTTGCCTGTCCGAATGTTAAATCTTTATTACAACATTTTATTAAATTTCACTTGATGTTAATAAAGATGGCAGAGGTCTAAGATAAGAGCATATAAGGTTTAAGAAGGCAATTTATTTTATTGCCATCTGAAAGAGATCAATTGATTAAGTGTTTTACTACGCTTGAAATTAAATTTATACAAATATTTGCTAGTGATTTAAAGGCTTATAAGCTAAAATTACAATCCTTTAACCTAAATGAAAAACAGTTCAAATGCGACTTGGAGTTGCGTGCAGAGAATTCCTTATATAATATAATCTGGTCAAAATAGTTTTTTTATGAAAAGAAATGAATCGTTAAACCTTAGAAATAAAAGCAGGGTGAAACATTTAGCAATTCGCGTCAAAAGCAAAACCTTACCTTTTTAAGTAGAGTCCTGACTTATACCATTAATATCGATATACACAGGTGCCATGCCACACCCACGCCACCTATGATATGAGCAGGTACCTAACCAGGTACTAAATATTAATGCTCAAACTAGGGTGTGAGATCGCGTGCGAATCAAGGCTCGCCTAGCTGTACCAAATTAATTAGGAAAATTGCAGGGCTTGCTTAAATCACTCTTTTTTATACACCTTTATTATAGCTTTACTAATTTTTGACCTTTGTAATGATAAATGTTTATTTATGCTATCATGGTCTTCAACATTTGAATTAACTTTACCTACACACATAGTACATGATCAGTCGTGCTCATGGCGCTTGCAAAAGTGCCATATTATCGAGAACTCAAAATAAATTGAAAACATAGTAAATATCCCGTTTCTTTTCATCATCACGAATCTTTGTAAAGAGCCCACTGCAGTGCTATGAGTCTCTCCCCTGGGTGACGAGGAGGTACCTTAAGGCCATAATCCACCAAGCTGGCCCAGTGCCGGGTGGTGGATGTCAGAATTTTCAGGGTGCCGAAAATGGCTTCTGACAAACCCTAACGACTACAGTATACAAGTATACAGCACCCGGGACCGACTGCTTAACGTGCCCTTCGAAGCACGGAAGTCGCCGTGAGAAATGAATGTTCGGCGGTCACCCATCCAAGTACCGGCCGCGCCGAACGTTGCTTGACCTGTGATATCGTTTGATACACACAGTAACCACGGCGCCACGACGACTTCTCCCGTTTCTAATGTTAATTTATGTGAATGATTTGTTTCCCCAATTTATTTCTGTCAAGTAAGAAATAAGAGTTTACAAAAATAAAATTAAACTCCCATATGGCCATGAACGATTCCTTCCAGGCAATCCAACATGCTGCATACTGTTTGTAGATCAGGCTTTCTTGTAAACCCATATGTTTCAGTACAACCTCATCATCGATTGAAATCCGGTGTGATTGAAGTCATACACTCGATGAGTGTATAACCTTTGTATAAATTTTAGTGTTTTAGGGTGGGACTATCCCAGTACATTTTTCCTCTCCCAGAACAACTATGGGACAGAGGGACGGACTGAAAACCAGCGTCGATGATCTTACTGGACCAATCGACATTAAGCTGAGTCTGATTCTTTTTTTTTAACTATCGATTTTTTCTATGTATAATAAGAACTAGGTTAATATATGTAAATGATTTGTGGTTAATATATGTTAATGGCGATAGTTATTTAAATAAATATTTTCTTTCTTGATTCGAAAAAAAAAATATGACTGATAGCGAAATTGCACTTTAGCCGGATAAAATTGGCGTCTGCATATTATGCTGTTAAACTATTTCGTTTTTAAGCCGAGAAGTCTTACAAAAAACTTATTTCTAATTTTGCCTGGGAAAACTAACTGTTTAGTGATTAAAGCCACATAATTTGATACTTCCGTCAAGTATAATCTTCCTTTTATAGAAATAAAGTAGTCTTCTTGTTATCAAAGCACCTATTACCATAAGCTTAAGTTTTAAGTTGCCGCCACAAAAGTCATCAAACCTTCTAGTTAAAATGTTTATAGTTAACTGTCGTTAAACCCGATTCAAAAACCATCTTTATCCTTCATATTTCTGCTCAAAACATAGGTATTTAACGTAAAGTTATTAGTACTATTACAGTTTAATTATAAAATGATGTACACAATTACTTTAAAACCCGTATGCATGACAATTGCAAACTCATAATGCCGTTATACCGTCTGTGAAACTTTAATATCGTTTTAAACTTTGCGCATTTTACTTTATACAAGTTATTAATAAAAGCCACAAGGGATAATTTCATATTTTTTTAATTCTTTGGTTCAAACATACCGATAAAAATAAAGTTGTCAGAAAAAAAACTAGATGATTAATAAAAACAACAACACTTAATTATATTTTTCGCTCGGTAATAAACAAATACTTTTAGCATTAAATGAGTAGCAAAAATTCCGTTCGCACCTTCTGGGCTTTAGAAAAAGTTGATGCACAAGTAACTATAGGGCTATAAACTGGACTTGAATCAATATTGATACCTGAGCCTTAGCTATAAACGGAAGGGCTACTAGAAAAACACGTTACTCCGTTTTTGCTATTATCCTGACCAAAGAATAAATTAGACCGCAGATGCGACTAGACAGAAATAATGACCTAAGAATGTGGGCACATTAAAATTCTTGCACTTGTGGAATAAATAGGTGTTAGTGTTAATGAAATGTAATTGTTGCACTACTTTGCAGATACTTTGTATATAACCGGCGACTTCAATTACTAAAGAATACTAAAAGCTATTTTAAATGCTATAAAATGCTAACACTATTTTGTATCTAATATTCTTTTAATATATTTAAATATTTCCTCTATTTCCAACTACATTAAAATCTATTAAAAGAAACAGATCTTCTGGATAAAAGTATAAAATTTGTGTCCTCACAGCACATTATTTTAATAAAATTAGCTCTATTTACTTTGGCAGCGGTAATTTACGCTTCTTAATTAAATAATTGACCGACATCTAAGTTAATTGTTTATTTTAAATTGGAATACGAGTTTTACCACCACAAAAAGTAACTTTGTCTAAGAGGATTTTGTAAATAATAAAATAAATTAGTATACTTAAGCCGTTAGAAAATAGCGCTATATTCATAGAATTAACGCGTTCAACGCATCTATTGTAACTATTCTTTGCCCAGATCCTGGCTCGGACTTATCCGGCGATTCTATAAATAAAAACTGAATTATTTATTAAGTTGCATATCTTGTATAATAGGGCAAAAACCTTTCGAGTTCCGGTCGGTGTGTGGAAAATGAAAACTTGAGCTATGGCCAGTTTATAACGATTCTGACCAGTTCAAACGAGTCTTTGTACTGCAGTACTATAGACTTGAAGTTATTTTTTTTAATACCTATAGTTTTAAAAGAGGTTGTGTTAAAATTAAAACCTTTTTATGATTAGCAGGACGCGGTGGTTCATAAATAAACATTGTAGGTTTCTCTGATTCATTGAGTTGAATTCTTGTTCACTTATGATTATTTTCCAGGGATCAAAACATTGTTTACGTATATCTGTATGTAAATTACCAATAGGAAAACTATATCAGACACAGCTTATCTATACTAATATATAAAGCTGAAGAGTTTGTTTTTTTTGTTTGTTTGAACGCGCTAAGCTCAGAAACTACAAGTGGGATTTGAAAAATTATTTTTTCATTTGATAGCCCAACTCTTGAGGAAGGTTATAGGCTATATTTTATCCCGAAATTCCCAAGGGATCAAAAGTTACGCGGGTAAAACCGCGCGCGGTGGCTAGTAATATAGATAAAAGATTCTAATAATGTATTTAAAACTTTTTTTTGATACATTATATAAAAAAGACATTTTATATGCAATTTCCCCTTTACACTCTAAACATAGATACAAAGAAAAATACCCACACATTTTCCCGATGATATGACCCCGTGTAATCCATCTTCTATTTAAGTAATTTAACTCAGTTTGAGGTTTAAAGTTTGTTCATTCGATTTTTAATATGAAAACTATGTGACGTCATCTGCACATCAAACAATCATTCGTCATAAAATAGGAATAAAATTCGCACCTTTACTAACTTGGCTCTTCGCCCATTAAGCCAGGCCACGTCAAAATACCAATAAAATACCTGATAGCATCAGTAAAACCTTATTTAATAACAAAACGCAACTATAAAACACACTAATTGCATTAAAACAAACTAACACTGTCTTTCTGAACAAAATGAACGATATTTAACATAATTGCATACAAACAAAAGGTAACTTTAAACTGCAATATGTAAATTTGAATAACGAACACTGTGATAGACTAACTCCTGTTAAATTAAGGATGAAGTTCGACATTTATAATTTGTTTGTCGTATTTTCGACATGCGATATCGTTTAAGGGAATATTTTTTTTTTTTTTTTATAAGTGACTAAACCCGCGTTTGACCTCAATCTCACCTGATGGTAAGTGACGATGAGGTCGAAGATGAAAGCACACGGGTTTAGGAAGGAACTGGCTCTTTATACAATATTGCCGGAACACATTACCGCCGGAGCGGTAACATTTGGCGGCAGACTTTGTATAAAGGGTGGTCGCTAGCCAGTCGGACCCAGAAGGGATCCTACCACCAAGATTTTGAAGACCATTAAGAGCCTTTTCTATTTATGTTTCCCTAATTGGGATCCTAATCCAAGGAGGTGATCATTGAAGAAGTAAAAGTTTAGTTGCATATACGAAAGTAATAAATAAGTATTCAGAATACGCTTTTTTTAACATACATACATAACGTCACGCCTGTATCCCTAATGGGGTAGGCAGAACACCAGACCATAGGACCATCTGATGTCACATTTGACAAATTTGAAGGTATTATAAAGATAGAGAAAGACTATTGTAGTGACAGGGGGTCAGTCTATCGCCCACAAAAACGCCTTTAAAATCAACTCCTAAATTGGGGATAAGAGTTTTGAAAAAAGAACCGCTTAACGCTTGGCGACCAAAGTCGTAGATAACTCAGATAATGTCATACATCATGAAAATATATCTTAGCTGCCAGGATTCCAACAAGCTTTAGGTACTTTTATGTCTTTTATGGTGGTTGGCAAATCAAAAAATTGGTGATTACGTAGCAGAAGAAGTATATAAATAGAAGATTATGTAGAAAAGCGATTCATTCTTAAATCTATACATATAATAAAATGGTAGGAAAGTCAAAACTGTACATTGAATATTTTTTTAAAAGAATACTTGGGGTATGATCTACAATCGAAACAGAAACAAAAAATATAGTTTTTAGAATTTTTGTCTGTTTGTCTGTTTGTCTGTTTGTCTTTCCGGGATAAACTCAAAAAGTACTGCATGGATTTACTTCAAATTTGGCATGAAGATAGTTAAGAAGTCGGGTCAACATATAGGCTACATATTATCACGCTAGCAGTGTTATAATCGTAGGTGCGTTTGGTGCTGCATAGCGTTCACGCAGACGACGTCGCGGGCAGCAGCTAGTTCTACATAAAACCTTTTTGATGAAACAACCCTAATGTTATATTAAAAAAAAACTCGTTCAAAAATTCTTATACCTCCATAAAAAAAACATAACAGAGCCAATTTTGCGAGTCGCGATCCGTACGTAAGATTAAACATGAATTTTGAAAGCGCAGAACAAATTATCTTGACAAGAGAGATACCTTTTCGGCCATTTTGAGTAAGGAATGAATGGTGAACAAAATAAGAGTATCAAAAATTCCGACATCTTAGATATTAATCAAATTATTTGATGAAATTTAATAATAAATTGCTTACCCATACTTACATATTCATAATATAATCCCGAAAGTTATCCAAAGTATGTTTAAGAGAACTTACAGGCTTTTTCGATATCATGTGTTTTTAATTACAAATTTTCACAATTTTTTTCTCCAAGTGGTCCTTTTTGTCGCATTGGCTATGTAATATAAAACAATACAATCCAGTTGTCAATAAAAATACCTTTTTTAAACTTCACCCATTATACCGCGAGATAACGGCAAAAGAATCCTGTGTGTTAATACGGGAAACGTTCTACGTTTGAACATATCAAAATGTATCAAAACTCGTTCAGCAGTTAGGTACTGCGTTTGAAGAGTAGGTACACTAGAACTTGCAGCGATCCTGATACACTTTTCTTGTGTAATCAAACTCAACATTTTAGCCATCGAATGCAAAAAGTTTTTTTATTATTATTATTAATAGTTAGGTACAGAAGGCAGCACATCAAGCGTTACAAATCTATCAAAACTTGTATCTTTTTTACTTGAATCTGAACTTTATGCCTTCGACACTAAGTTAAAATTGGTTGGGGAAATTTGACAAGTAATGTAACGCTTGATCTGCTGTCTTCTGTAACATCGAACCAACTGAATCATGACCCATTTTGCTGAAAATTCGTTTGAAACTGTCAAACTTGTAAGGTCTATCGCGTATAATGCACTTAGGACTTTTTAGTTACTGTACGAATTCTGTACTCATTAAATGTCAGTGTCGAATGTAATGATAACAAGTTCGTCACCAAGGAAACCTATCTTCAAGCGAATTTCGACTTACTAGCATTCAGACGATTTGCCAAAATGAGCTTGTTGTGGGCCATGCTTCAGTTGTTTCTATAGTTCAAAAATATAAGCGACAAACTCTTGAAGCAAAAAAAAACTTCAGTAAGATAACTTAAATAAACTCCATTTTCAACACTCAGGTTCTATTGTACTCAGTATGAACATATTTTGTGACGTCGAAAGACAAAGCAATCCAACGCTAAAAATACAGTTTTTTCAAACCAAAATCAACAATTGCATTAGCAACAACTATTCATACCGAGTCACCTAATTAAATTAAACCAGTTCTTATTATAACAATAATGAAACGAAACTACAAGATTCAATTTAATCAAAGACATACCTAACAATGGAACGACTTCAACTAGAACATGTTTTGTCCTTGTCTGGCACATTAACTTCGTATTGTTACGTCTCTTTCGTGCACTCCAAAAAAGGAAACAAATATAACCGTTACTCTACAAGATACTTTATTTATTTGACGATGATAGTCAGGCTGCGTTTACACCGTAGTTGTAATAGAGCTACAGAAATATTAAGATGAAAAAGTGATGTAGAAGCGTTTCTCAATAGGTACGAAGATATGCTCAACACCTTCTCTAGAAGTAAGGTTTATTCAGTAACTCTTAATTTAGCGGCTACTACTCCTTTTTTTTACTGGAGGAAAACGTGCAATCACGTCCCCGTACGCCCAAGAGGGAACGGCGGGGTATGTGGGGATGATCCGGCAGAAGGCCAGACCTACCCAATAAAAACCTCCATCTCATCCGCCATAGATGGAGCTCACGGTATCGCCATTGGCATTACCTGCGAGCCCCGGCGGGTTGCGCTCAGGCTTAGCCGAGCGCCCCCCACTTAGGAAATGGTCCAGTACACGAGACCATTTCCCCTCACATAGCCCTAATAGCCGCAGCAGGTTCCCTCACCCGCTACGGGAGAGAGAAGGTGAGCATATCTCCTTCTCAGTCCCCCCTCCGCCTACGGTGGATCCTTCCTCCTTCCGCCGCCTCCTTCTGTGATATTACGTCCTCACAAAAGGAGGTCATGGCCGCCCAAGCCTCTTGACTTTTTAACCACGCTAGGAAGCGAGAGATCCTCTCCGATGACAGAAGTCAACCCGTGCCGCAGCTGACCCCACGCCGGACACACCGCTAAGGTGTGCTCTGCCGTGTCGTCGGCTGCCCCACAATGGTGACACTTTGTCGTCACCTCCCTCCGGGCGACCCTGTGCGGGTAGTGAAATTAAATTAAATGAAAAGGAAACTGAGTAAGCCTGGGCCACAGGGTTAACAGGTTGACTTTGGTATAAAAAAATAGCTTATTTTATCCTTATTCAAAATACATAAAACCTCTAAAAATGTAGTGAGGGGGAAACAAGTTAATTCAAGATATGGAAATCGCTGTCATAGGCTTTTAGTATGGATGAATAACTCATAATATAATTGAAAATACGCTGAGTAAAATTGAAGAAATATTAAATGAGAATAATTACAAGGTTAAATGAATGTAAACTAACCGCTTTAGTTTCAATTTAAATAATTATTTTGTAATTAAAATAGGCGAAATTCTTTATTAGGTTTGGCAATACTGAGTGAATGAAGAACGAAACTATGGTAATTGACTCGTTCAGTAAGTCAATCGATCTATTTGTTAACTCATTTGTTTGGTTTCTTTCCTTGCGCTTGAGTATTCTCATGGTTTTTGCTATTTTTAACGACTTCATACAATTACTACAACTTGGTTGACATGATGTGAGAGATTTTGATAAAATAAATAGATAGCCCTAAGAAAAGTGAAAGTTGTTAGTATCAATTTATTAGTTTGAATAGTTGTTTAAAACTATAACTAAGTAAGTATAGGTAATATCTTATAATGTCCTATTTTATCTAGTATGCTATCTAAGTAAAATGTGCTACTATTTATTTTTAATTATAAACTCTCTAAATAATTCAAAGTACAATAATTAATTTATAGATCTCAACAATAAGAAATAGAATAGCTTTCGGAAGTGATTCTAAGCTCACTTAACTCCTGTGTATACCTATAGACTAAATTATGGATATCTCAATTCCTCAACACTGGTTTATCTTGAAAATTTCGGTGATGAAACATGATTATATTTTAAATAAAAAAAAGCAATTGTCAAGTTGTTAACACCGTGGCCCAGAAATGTATGGAGCAGGTTCTGTCTCCTTTTAATTTAAAAAAATTTCATTTCATTTCATCTCCTGCTCACGCGAACCATATATCAACGTGGCAAACAGATTAATGCAATAGATGAAAGTTTCTGTTTTTTCTTATATCCTGGTACCTATGAGCTTCGAAAATTTATTGAGCATTTATTTAATGTCGAAAGGCATCAGCACGGTGTAACAGACATCCTAGTAAAACATGAACTAACAACCAAATAGAGTTTGTGGACGTTCAATTTATAGAATATTCTATTTATAATTAACTTGAATACATTTCAATGTACCTAATAAGAATATTCGCAAGCCGATTTTGGGCACGTAAACATTGTCTTTTAAATTTGACGTTGCCAAATTCGACATTATTTTATTGCGACCCGATTTTTTAATGGTGAGATAAAAGTTATCTAATGAATAAAGTATAGCCTGACACATAGACATAGGTACATCTACATAGACAACGCAACTGCATGTACTTCGCGTGTCCGAACCCCGACCAAGCGTCAAGGTTAGTCGTCGCTAGATTCAGTCCCCGCGTATGTATGTCTGTTAGAAATAGATTTCACATTATCGATATCGTTCTTAATAATCGGCGGCATCGGTGTTTTTGAATCGGTTTGTATTTTCCAGCAATAAATATCAGCTGTGACGTCACAAAAGGTGTTAAAAAGTCGGCACGCTTGGTTTTAATACAAATCGTGACACTTGCGTTGTCTATGTAGATGTATGTCTGTTGCCCGACAGCTTTTAGCTCGTTTCAAAATTTTCATTATTTATCAATGTTATCCATCATACAAGTATTTTTAAAAAGTAAAACAATTTTTCCGCTGTGTAATACTTTATCCGTCAGATAACTTTTATCCGACGATTGAAAAATAAGGCCTAAGTTAATTACCTACCTACAAGGTTATTTTTTAATAGGGATTAATTTTCCAGTACAATTAATCATTTCTATATTCAAGTTTCTTTTAATTTCAAACTTATCTTTAAAACTCAAATGAGATGGATAATTGTAACACAAAACTTGGGTTCTAGAGATATAATTTATAGTCCTTCGTAAAACAAAACAACAACAATGACATGTGAGAAACTTATGTAGTTTTTTTATATATATATTTTATATATTATTATAGTATATAATAATAGAACCTAAAATGAGAGCATCCATAAAAAAATATTTGATTAACAAAATAAGTTTTGGAATTTAAAGTTCAAAATCACTTTTTAACCACATTAATATTATCACACGGTAACAATTGATCTTCACGAAATTCCAGCCTTTTTGAAAATTCTTATTCCTTTGTTGCACCGATGTAAAACTCGATTCCTCAATCAATGGGTGTCTGGTTACATTATTCTTCAAGGTACTTCTGATATTCCCACAGGAACGGTAGCTACAGCACTGTTAAGAATAATACATAAACATTGTTTACGAAGTCGCGGGCAAAACTCTCTTTAGCTTTTTTATATTAGTATACAATTATATGCCTCTACAATTTACCAACTTAATGTCGCCGACCTAGGAATAACAATCAAAACTTTATTTTCACGCTGAGTCGTGGCAGTATAAACAAAATTCTTTATTTTATTACAAAGAAGAATATTTTCATTGTTTAACATAAAAGGTCACGGGCGACATAACTGTCGTATATAACTGTATTTATAAATTGTATTATGCTTGTAATCTTTGTACAGTTTGCATAAGTTTTGCTGTGGAAAAAAATTGCACTATCACTCCCCACACACTCACACTCACACAGGCACTGCAAAAGTATTGTTGTTGATTTAAATGTCTTTGTATAAAACTACTTAAAGCGTATTCTTATCAACTAAAGCCATAAACAGGCAGAAAAGTAAACAGGTACAGTGCGCCTTGCATTATGAAAACTTGTCTTAACAGAATGAGTTCTCTTGAGCGTTGACCATAACTAAGCAATAAACAGGGTCATTTAGTTCAGAGGCTATAGAGTTTTTTGTTTTTTTTTTTATGAATTATGGATGGGACGTTTGTCTTCCATGCCACCTGATGTAAAGTGAACATGAAGACTAAGGTGGTACACGTCCATCCACGAGAAATCTATTCACTCGATGCTTAAAAGTACTAGGACTATACTGGTCAGGGAAAATAGACGCAGGCAGTTCATTCCAAACCTTGGCGACCCGTATCAAAAAGGAACTGTCAAAGCGCTTAGTTCGACTTTTCGGAATATCTACCACATACGGATGGAAGTTCTGTCTGCGTCTAGTAGTCCGATGGTAAAAGGGTGAGGGTTCAATTTGTTCAAACAGAGCACTGGCGCACTCACCAAAATGTATCCTGTAGTACACGGTTAGACACGCAACCTTACGACGATGCTCTAAGGTCTGCAGTTTTTTGGTTGTAAGGTCGACGTCGTAAATTAGTTTACGGGCTCTTCGGTCAACGGAGTCCAGCGCTTCTAGTTGATATTTGGCTGAACCATCCCAAAGATGACTGCAGTACTCCATGCATGATCGCACTTGAGCTGTGTATAAGTTAAGAAGCTGTGCAGGGCCGAAGTACCGCCGTACCTTCGAGATGATTCCCAACTTTTTCGAAGCTACTTGAGCCATGGACACAATTTGTTGACCGAAGTTTAAACTGGATGTTACAGTTACGCCTAAAAGCCCTAGATGGTCAGTGATGGGGACAGATACATTTTGGAAAGTGGGCGTAAATGTGAAGGTGCTCTTTTTTGCGGAGAATAGACACGCCTGAGTTTTGGATGCGTTGAATTTGACCAAATTCGACTCACCCCAATCGGATACTTTTCGTAAGGTCAAATCAACGCGCTCAATCATTGACTTTCTTAAACTCTGGATTTCATGGGGGCTCGCTCGCGCATTGGATACGTATCTCTCTACAACAGTGCTGTCATCAGCATAACTGCCCGGTGTTAAAAGGTCATTAATTTGCAGCAAGAATAATGTTGCAGAGAGAACAGATCCCTGAGGTACCCCGGCATTAATTGCCATTTGGTCGGAGGAGTAGCCATCTAAGACTACTCGAATATACCGTTCCCTCAGAAAATCAGATATCCAGAGTAGGCAAAAACAAAACATTTTCTCAATAGAACCACCCCTAAAACTAGTAGGTATGTGGTATATACTGTGAAATCCAAAAAAAGTGAAATGACCCAAAAACGTTATGGTAAATATCACCGTTAAGGTGGTGATGAATTCAGGCAGAGTTTTATCTAGAGACAGTTCCTTTCATTATCGGCAATATCTCCTGTCTTTACTCAAAATCAGTTAATATACTTTTGGCCCACAATATTGATGCCAATAACTTATAAAAAACTGTGTATAACTTTATTACTTTTACTCACTGTTCTTTATTTTCAATTTCAGGTCAAGACAATTGATGCAACGAGTGCAAGAAGTGAAGTCAACAATCCAAGAAACAAGCATAAAGAATAAATATTAGTATTAATAAAAAAGTGATGCCCTGATCCTTTTACAACCGCTGACTGAAATTAATAATCAGTTAGTTATATCAATTATTGATCAAACCATTTAGTGAAATACATTGTCCTTCCCAAAAACGCGACTGAAGTTTATGTAGTGAATGAGTCATTTTAAACGAATAAAAAGTAATAAAACGAGATGCATCGTTTTCCCTTTTCAACTATTAACTCAATGACATATTTGTGAAATTCCTATAATTTTACAGGGTGACTGGTCGGTCACTTTTGAAATTCGAAGACGTGATAGTTTGAGATCATACATGAAATCATACTGAGTAAACTTAAACGAAAGTTAAAGAATTCAAGATGCCACGCTTACATAAGCGTAATACAATAGATACTTAGCGGGTGATAATGTGCGTGTGGTGGGAACACTACTGTGTGCGTGTTGGCTGAGGCAGAGCGCGTCGGGAAAAGTGAAGTAATGTCTCTTTATTCATTTATAGGGAATTCGCGTGAAATGTTAAGTACCTAATTTTATTACATAATTATGATCAGAATCGAGGACAGAGTGCTCTCCTTCAATATCTAAAATTTGTCACCAGTCACCCTGCATGTTGTCTCAATTTTTTACTATTCTTTATTTTAAATGAAATACTTTTTGGACCGGATTCTATCGCGTTTACATTTTGCGTTTAATTTTATATTTTAACTCGACGTTTCGGGGTCTACCGAAACCGTGGTTATGAGTGACTCATGAAAGTATTAAAAATATAGTATCAATTAAAACTTTTTTTTATTTTCTCTGATTTATGTATTTAAATTGAATTGTGAATTGAATACCTACGATTGTTACTTGCATATTTAAAAATGTCATTTGTTGTCATTTGATGGACTTTAAGGAAAGGAAAAAGACTTTTTTTAGAAGTTAACCTGTGTCGTAAATTTTTGGGTAGGTCAATAACTTTTAATCTTAAAAAGACACCAAAACTTAAGGAAATGATAAGTTTTTACAAAATATTTGTTTGATCTCTTTATGATTAATAACAAAACGTATTTATATTTTAAATGCCATATTACGGTGTAATTAAGGATTTTTAATAATTTAGGTTTAAGAATATGGCGGCTGTTTTTTATTATGTAATATACATATTTAGTTAATCATTTTATTATGAAGTATAAAAATGTAATCATGTTATTTCATAATCATAATACACTTAATCACGATTGCAATTATTACAGAAAAGGAAAATGTAATAGATTTTAAGATTTTTTTTGTATCCTCGTAAATTAAAGTGCCTTATTATTTGCTTATTTTAAAAAATAACTATTTTTTTAACTTTAAGAAAACAGTCACAAAATGTAACTTATATTTAAGTAGCAAGTAAGTTTGGACATACTCTTCTTCTTATGCATTTATCTTTTATCGAAGTCATAGATTAATTACTTAAACATGATTCTATGTAATGATAAATTTAATGTTTAGTGAAGAATCCCTTTTATACAATAATCAGGTTTATCAGGTTTTATAGAATATTCCTTGTAAATGTCAAATCATGATCAAATAAATGTCAAACAAAAGTGATCTCTGAATAATCACAGAATTCTACGATTATTGCAGTTGTAATTACCAGTTGTGAAAATTTGTTTTAAACATATCAATCCGTTCCTCAACCTTTTTTGAGCAAACTTTTTACTTCTAATGCAAGAACCAACATTTTATAAATTGCACAATGTTTTTATACATTTAAAATTAAATTTAAAATATGTATAATTTTAATAACTCATTGTATTTCAAGATAGTCTTCTTGGAGTTTCAAAATTTGATGTTAAACCCTTTTTTGAATCTTCGATTAGAGCTATCAACTTTTCATTGTTTACAGTTAAGTATTTAATTAATCATTACTGAACGCGGACATAATCTAAAGATATAGAAGTGTGATCTCGAATCTTAATTTAAGTTGATGAATCAACCAACTCAAAATGTGTGAAATTTTAAAAAAGACATCTTGTGTGTGTCTTTTTTTTATCATCATCATCTTCACAATTATTTTTAATTGGCCTACTGAAGGGCTATTAGTTTAAGCCGTAAATCACAAAGCTGGCCCAGTGCTAGTTGCCCTTTTCATATACTTATAAAAGTTGAGGAGATCTGTAGTATAATAAATATTCAATCTAATGGACGATCTCAAAGAAACACGTATCACTTATAAATGTTGCCACGGCAGTCAAACCAACAGATAGTTATATGCTAGATGGATGATTTTAAATATTAAAAGAACAGTCACGAAATGTCTATAAAGAAAAACAAATGCAAGAAATTAAAATTGTGGTTAAAGTTTTGTGTTTATGGCAGCATTTTATTAAATAACTACTAAATTTTGCCATTTATGGATAAACATCAACTGAGAAGGGAATAATCAGAGTAATTCCTTCTACAGTTCTCCCGGACTAATAATAATCACGACTATCACACTATACCTAGATAGTTGATGTGTTTTATGAATAGTATTTTCATGAGGACAGTTTCTTTTTTTCCCCAATATCAACGTAGAGTACGTTTCAGCTTGGACCTATCAGGTTAGATTTAGGTCTAACATGAGTTAGTCACCAAACGAAACGAAAAGTATTTAAATTTAAGTACGCCCTAAGCATTCGCACTTGAATATTTCAATCCTAACAAATCCTCTGATTTTCAAATTAGAGGAAAATTACTTAGAAGAGTGATTTATTGACTTTTTCTCTTATTTTATACTTTTTACGGTACACTTTTTAATAACAGCTAATGAAATGAAATGAAATGAAATGAAAAATATTTATTCACACACAATGTACAAATATAATAAAAATGAAAGTAAGTCTATACAAGTAATTAGGTGTGAACAGGTCCAACTCAGCATATGCCAAGAGAAAACCTCAAGGCGCTGGTTTTCAGTTGAACCTTATAATGGAGGGTATAGAGTAACAAAATTAAGGCTTATTAAAATAACACAATAAAACAAAACAAAATAAAAATATGTACACAAGGCATGCAGGAATAAACAACAACAAACCTTAATCACAGAATTCACTGTATAATGCGTTGAATTCTTTGCTGTCGCAATGTAGGATGTTTGATATCGTCATCGTCGTTCCTATGCAGCCAAAATAGATGTCGCTTTAACAAAAAATAATCATTATTATATAATCAATTACTTGATATGAAAAATTTGGCCATTAAGATCGCTCTTAAATTTCATATTTATATTTTACAGACAAAATTAACGCAACAGAAACTCGAGATCCGAGCCTACTTATTTTAATTGGCTCTAAAAAGACGGTTGGGCGATTGAATTTAAGTCAATTTATTAGGTCCCTATAAAAATGCAGAGAGCTTTTTTTATCACACATTTTGAGGTGTTTAAATCATCTTACTTAATAGAGATCTGTGGTCATTGCTTTTAGACAGTTATTGTGTTTATCTTAGTAAAAACAAATGAAGTTATGAGTGAAAGAGATGCTGCTCTACATAAGTATAGTTAAGGCCCGATTAAGCCGATACACTCATATTAAAACTAGACAGTTACTGTTGGGTACTATAGTATGTTTCTGGTGTTGGCAGGAACGCGAGCATTGACCTTTTCGGAGTCATCATTTTTTTTTCTATGCCGTCCTTTTTATTGAGTATCGACAGCGATACTTATCGTTCATTGGTCAATTTTCAGCCTTCGCTAGAAGTGTCCGTATCGACCGCGCGGCCACGGCGTTTTTTCTTACATCTAACCATGCCAAGATTATGTAAAAATTTGTAAAAGTCGATTCCTAAAAACATAAATTTGTAAAAGGTATAGTTAAAAAGTTTTAAGGGTTTGAACGTGGCCGCGCCATTGAAACAATGCGAACCGCGCGGCCACGTAGATCTTTAAAACTAAACATTGCAGAGACCTGAAGTTTAGGTAAAACACGGATTGAATATGTAAAAAATTTGTAAAAATATAGAAAAAAATCCTGGATTTACATTTTAGAAGCTGTAAGCTTATAACACCATGGCCGCGCCATTGACCGGTATAAAATTACGTTATCGTCGATATCTCGCTGGAAAAGCATAGCAGAGGTCTGAAGTTTTTTGTAAAACCTGGATTCGAATTTGTAGAAACTAGTAAAAATATAATAAAAAATCATAGGTATACATAATAGGAGCTGTAAGACCAAAACCCCATGGCCGCGCCATCGAAACGTTAGAAAAGTACTTTACCGTCGATATCTTGCTGAAAAAGCATCGCAGAAGTCTGAAGTATTTTGTAAAACCAAGATTTAAATTTGTAGAAACCATTAAAGATGCATAAAAAACTCCTAGGGTCATATTTAAGGAACTGTAGCAGTGAATCTTAAGAACGGCTTGAATACGTCGATAGGGTGATCATGGTTTGTTGATGACAGAAATGTCCTATATAATATAAAGGATATAAAACTACTTTTTAACCAGATAATCGCGTATAATTTATATTTTACATTTTAACTCGACGTTTCGGTGTCTTTGCAGACCCCTTGGTCACGAGATCAAATAAATTATACGCGATTAATCCGGTTAAAAAATTACTTTTATTTAAATTATAAATCGTGAAAACTTAAGACAATATTATAAATTATATCTAAAGGATTGTAAATTGAATAAAATGATTCAATTTACAATAGAATGATTGCATCTCTTCAGTTTTAGAATGGTATAAGAAGTAAACAAATTTCGGGGGTATTGCTAACATATTTTATATTCTATAAACATTCTTAGTAGCCATCGTTAAGTATACTTATTTTTGAGTTACAATGTTAAATTATAATATCAAGGATGTTGATCTATACCTATGTTGTTACTCGTAACTGTAGATTTTGACCTTTCTAATTTAATTATAATGATTATCCA
Source organism: Stenoptilia bipunctidactyla (assembly GCA_944452665.1). NCBI lineage: Eukaryota > Metazoa > Arthropoda > Insecta > Lepidoptera > Pterophoridae > Stenoptilia > Stenoptilia bipunctidactyla. The sequence goes on along the minus strand of OX101748.1, from coordinate 6,364,647 downwards.
AGCAACAATGTATAATTATAATATAAATAAAATAAGTAAAATCAACTCACCAGAATCCAAAGAGCACAAAATAATGTAGTCGTAGCGGCAAATCAAAGTCCAGAGTATCAAAGCCAAGTCACACAATCGGAGGAAATCGGAGTCCAGGTAGATAGCTTAAGGTCAAAAGAAATATCGCACTTAAATAACACACCGGGAGCACTGTACTAATCGCAAGCGAACAGCAGAGTGATTGAAATTAGCTATGCCATCTCTAACACACCCCTCCTGCTAATGGAATAAAAGAATAAGGAAAAACCAGGTGTACAACCCTTATCTTTATGTTTTTTGTTTGAAAGTCCATGCCGCTCACTCAAAGGCTTGCCGGCCAATTATCAAACAATGTTATTCGTACAAATATAGTCTTGCTTTTGTTTACTTGTTCCAAAAGTTTTATGACATCGACCAAAACACGCACCATAGTATATTATTATTTTAAAATTACATCAAAGTGTCGCTGATATAAAGTGGTAACCTATAGGAAACTTATTGTTAAGGAAAGTTTTAAAATGAACTGTTTCCTAATTATTTTTACCCGACTACTGCACGCAAAGGAGGGTTATGTTTTCAGCGCAAATGTAACTATGTCTGTTTCTTATTCATGGTAACAGGTAACAGGTCAGATGAGCTCTAAAATTAAATTAAATTTACTATGCGAAATAAATATGGATTTGTGATATAATTTCTATTAAATGGGTGGAAAGTTTTCTATTATCAATAAGCCATGGTCACCCTATCGACGTATTCAAGCCGTACTAAAGATTCAGTGCTAAAGTTCCTTAAATATGACCCTAGGAGTTTTTGTGCATCTTTAATCGTTTCTACAAATTTAAATCTTGGTTTTACAAAATACTTCAGACTTCTGCGATGCTTTTTCAGCAAGATATCGACGGTAAAGTACTTTTCTAACGTTTCGATGGCGCGGCCATGGGGTTTTGGTCTTACAGCTCTTATTATGTATACCTATGATTTTTTATTATATTTTTACTAGTTTCTACAAATTCGAATCCAGGTTTTACAAAAAACTTCAGACCTCTGCTATGCTTTTCCAGCGAGATATCGACGATAACGTAATTTTATACCGGTCAATGGCGCGGCCATGGTGTTATAAGCTTACAGCTTCTAAAATGTAAATCCAGGATTTTTTTCTATATTTTTACAAATTTTTTACATATTCAATCCGTGTTTTACCTAAACTTCAGGTCTCTGCAATGTTTAGTTTTAAAGATCTACGTGGCCGCGCGGTTCGCATTGTTTCAATGGCGCGGCCACGTTCAAACCCTTATAACTTTTTAACTATACCTTTTACAAATTTATGTTTTTAGGAATCGACTTTTACAAATTTTTACATAATCTTGGCATGGTTAGATGTAAGAAAAAACGCCGTGGCCGCGCGGTCGATACGGACACCGCTAGAAACATACTATACACGCCATGAACATATTTTTTTATATCAATGCACATGTAAATTTTATTTTATATGGATTGTTTTACATTTGATAAACTAGGTACTACTTACAACTTGTTAGATTAAGATATTGATACGATTTATTATAGAAAACTAGAAAAGTCTCAATAAAAGAATACGTACTGTAAGTTTTATTCAATAAATAAATTTTGAAAATTAGTTCTTGATTCTTCATTCTTTATCCTTAAAACCCATAGTATAAACTTTTCTATCTTTTGAATTAGTACAAAAGACCGTAGAGATTACCTGAAGCGGCAAATTTTATATGAAGGGTGGTTACTTGCTAGCCACCGAACTTTGAAAGGGTCCTTCCACCAAGCAGGATTCGTTCGGATCGCCTTTTACATCATGTGGCTATGTATCATGTGGTCACCTTATCACCACATCCCCAGGATAAGACACATTGCTGACCAGAACCATTAGATGGTCAAAAGCGGTGTTACTTATTACATAAAATCTGTCAAAGCTACTAAAAGAAGGATTATTTTACATAACTACATACAAACATAACTTCACGCCTGATGTCTCCCTAATAGGGTAGGCAGAACAACAGAACCTATATAAAACCATCTGATGTCACGTTTGACAAATATGAAGGTAAAACAATGATGGAGAGAGGCTATTGCAGTGACAGGGGGTCAGCCTATCGCCCACAAAAAAGCCTCCAATAAAACCTCTGTCCCTTAACTGACTTATACAGCTGGCACATTCTATGTTTTTCTTTTGCTCCTAGTTCAGCATGGAGGCTACCCGTCCATTTTTAACAAAATGTAACAACTACTGAACATTTATGAGGTCTAAATTGGATTCCATTTATAGCCACACCTTGACTAGAAATTCTTTGATTCTATTTCAGTATCTTCCGTAATATTGCGTGCGTGTAGGCCATTTGACAACACCATAACCAACTTTATGAAATATTACAGAGGCCCGATGAGTTATATAGTCTATATATTCTACTTTGTCTGTGACAACAACTTTAACAAGTACGATGACAAGATATTAATAAACTTGATTACATTTAATGAATGATATTTAAATGAATTATCTTATAAATTAATCTTTGTACGTTTCGGTGAAATAGAGCCCCTTAATTCGTAAGTACAGTAGTCCATTCATTCTGGATTTCAATGTATGGGGAAAGTGACAAAATTTGTACCTTTGCTTTGTTGCTGCTATGTTATACCATGAGGTGAGTACATTACAATATACAACTCTCCCTACCCCTTCGGGTTCGGCTTTACCCCTTCTCCTCTTGAAGTGTCCCATTTTCAGTTTTTTCTAATTTTCAGGAAAACTATATGAGCTAGGACAAAATGTTTAAAGGTGAAATTATTTATTAATAAATTCCCTACAGATCAATTCTAACAATTCAATAGAAGTTATAGTTTCCAAGTTGACTAAAAGATTTAGGTAGGTACTATACATATGTCAGTCAGTAAGTGCTAAAATTTACGACTTTTTGATCTTCATATCTTTATAACCGTTTGAGCTAGCTTCATGAAATTTGGGCTTCTACATGTCCTTATGTATATAATTAAACACACGTAGTTTTCTATGTTTACGTTAAAGAGGTTTTGAGTTATTGAAGAGTCAAAAGTGGCACCAAGTGGTTCGTGTAATATTAGATAACGACAAAATACTCGTACAGCTGATATATTCTTTTTGTTTTTATTGGTTTAGTAATTTATTTAGATATAACTTCAAAATAATAGTTATTACAGTTAGGTACTGTGTATTTAAGTTTAAATTTTAATTTAAAAACCCACCATATCTTTGAAACCATCAATACTATCAAAATGAATGTTGTAGGTAACTTATTTTTATGAATTTATTAATGAACTAGCTTTATCCCGCAACTTTGTATGCGCTTAGCTACCCTTCTCGTGGAAATTTCAGAAACTATACAACCAGACACCCACTGAAAGAACCTTTATACCAAGTATCACACCCATGCATTCAAGGAATAAGTTTCTTTCATACAAACTAAAAATCATATATTTCCCGTGCCCGTAGGAATTTTGGGATTTTTTTTCGTAGCACAACCAGTCACTCTTTGAAGAACCTTCATGCCAAGTATCGCATCCGTACACTCAAGAAATAAGATTTTTCATACAAACTAAAAAGTCCAACCCCTTCCCGTGGGAATTGCGGGAATTCCTTCCATAATACAAACAGACACTTATTCAGGAACCTTTATATCAAGTATCACTCAAGGGATGGGATTTTTTCATACAAACTAAAACATCATATATTTCCCGTTCCCGTGGGAATTTCGGGAATTCCTTTTATATCACAACCAGACACACATTGAGAAACCTTTACACCATATTTCACATCGGTGCACTCAAGGAATAAGATTTTTCATACAAACTAAAAAGTCCTATATTTCCCGTTACCGTGGGAATTTCGGGAATTCCTTCCTTAGTGCACCCTGACATCCCCTAAAGAATGTATGTTCCAAATTTCAGCTCTCTACGCCCAGTAGTTACGGCTGTACGTTGTCTGTCAGTCACTCAGTCACTCAGTACCTCAGTACCTCAGTCACTCAGTCAGTAACGGAACAGTTTTATATATATTGATGATTTTACTATATCTATATATTTTTCATACAAAGCTTTCGCTTGGTTAAATTTACTAATACCTATCTGTTCTTTTCTTCTATGCAAACCTAATTTTCTAATACTAACCCTTAATATTTCTAATTCATTAAAAATCGTATTAAGCTCACTTTCCATATAGCTTAAACATGGCTGTTCTGACACGTAATATGACACCAATGTATAGTAGTTACTTATATATAGTTACTAATAAACCCACGCGGTTCACTTTTTTTTTTGTTTTTACTTTGACACTGCTTTTACACTTTTTTTTGTAGTTTTTGTTATCACTTGTCACTTATCACTGGCACTGTAGACTCGTCAAATCTCCTCCGAATCATGGGTGGCGGCATGCTTTCCAGCGCGCCCGGATAACCTGGTACGTATTCGTTGAAGTGCATCTCTACGGATCTCCTTCCGTATCCAGTTACTGTGACATTTTCGGTAAAATTTATACACGCCGATTGCAATAATAACCATTGCGATTACTAAAATTGTACTTAGCAATATATTATTTATTTTAATATGTTCCGATTGATCACTTGTTGCGTCGTTGCTGCCCACTGCGTTTTGTGTTATAAAAACTTCTTTTTCCTCGGTCTTTGAGTAAGATTTACCCATTGTGTAAATAAATGTAAAATACTTCACTCGTAATAATCGTCAAAACAGCACTAAAATCCATGCGGGTCTTCATTAGATACGTCGTGTATCAGTAGGAATTTGCTGAGTTCGCGGCGTCGTCACTGCGAGCCCGCTTCCCACTGCATGGCAGGGTCGCCATGAGGAGATCGGGTTACTTAATTAAACACGTATTTACGGTTCGAACCATTTATTGAGACTGCGCTGCGCTTAGAATAGGTAACTTAAAAGCTAATTACAATACGTACGTCATACTATCACACCTCATGACTATTAAATAAAACACCTTTTAACCGGATTAATGGCGTATAATTTATATTTTATTTAATGCCTTCAATTTTACTTAATTCATGCAATATCTTCATTAATTAGATATACTTAGCTTATTGTCATTCTAGGTAAAGCTAAGTAGTTTTTGCGTGAAAGAATAGCAAAAATCCATCCATCCAGCCATTATCAGTGTACATACAATACCTACCTATAGTTATGTATGGCTGCTTTTCACTGCCAAACGGCTAAGCCAATATTAATGTAATTGGGTATAGTAGTTAACACATACGTTACTTTTTATTCCGAAGAAATCTACGGTTTCTAACTTCCAAGAGGCAGAAAAGATCATGAAATAAACAAAACCTGGATTTCCATTTTATCTCTGTATGTACAGAAGGCAGTACCTACATCAAGCGTTACAAATCTGTCAAAATTTTTTACTTGAATTTGAACTCTATGCCCTCGATAATAAGTTAAAATTGGTTGGGGAAATTTGACAGGTAATGTAACGCTTGTTCCTTCTGTACCTATCTATATTAAATCGCGCAAAAGCTTGCGCTCGCCTCCCGCCTTTTTATACCCTACCGCCGCGAGCCGCGTCGAACGCGGCAACCGTTACGCAAAAATAATCCCTATATCATTCAGTATTCACGCGCGATGGGTTATTATTAGCGTATTTCATGTATAGGTTTGGTGTTTCTATACCGATTTCTATGATTCTTTTTTTATTGAATAGGTAATAATGTTAATTTTTTTTAATAAGGGATGAGTGAGAGTATTATAAACGTAAGAGTAAACAAATATAATCAGAAAGCTCCGAACTGCTAAGCTATCGGGATTTACACGTGTTATTGTGAGTCAACCATAAAATATAGACATATACTGTTCTGGGATATCTTTTATATAACTTTATGAAGAATATTTCTGTCATACATGATTTCTATGTAGCTCTAAACATTAAGGCTGCACACGCGACGGAAGCTTAAAAAATGAAGTAACTTCTCCCGTTTTTCCAACATTTCCCTTCACTGCTCTGCTCTTATTGAATGTAGCGTGGTAATAAGTATACTATAACCTGCCCAGGAGTATGAAGAATAATTTTACCAAGTTTCGTTAAAATCCGTCGAGTAGTTTTTGTTTCTATAAGGAACATACAGACAGACAGACAGACAAAAATTTTACTGAATGCATTTTTGGCATCAGTATCGATCACTAATCACCCCCTGATAGTTATTTTGAAAAAATATTTCATGTACAGAATTGACCTCTCTACAGATTTATTATAAGTATATAGATAGAAGATAATTCAGCCTTTGACGATTTCGTCTTGCCTAAAATTAAATAAACTGAAAAACGGGACACATTTCAAGGGGGGAGGGGGTGAAGCCGAACCCGGAGGGGGAGGGAGAGTTGTATATTGTAATGTACTCACCTCAAGGTATAATATAGCGGCAACAAAACAAAGATAAAAAAATTCTGCTAAAATTTCTAGAATGAATGGACTAGAGCTTATTGAACGAACTTTATTCTTTATTCACGGTTAGATATTCTCTTACACTCTAGTTAACGAAAAGCGAAACTAATGTTAGGTAATCTATACTAATATATAAAGCTGAAGACTTTGTTTTTTTGTTTGTTTGTTTGTTTGAACGCGCTAATCTCAGAAACTACAAGTGGGATTTGAAAAATTCTTTTTGCATTTGATAGCCCAACTCTTGAGGAAGGTTATAGGCTATTTTATCCCGAAATTCCCACGGGATCAAAAGTCACGCGGGTAAAACCGCGCGCGGTGGCTAGTCATTACTATAATTAGCCTATCAGTTCGAAGATGTCTAGGATAGTTACAGAAGGCAGCAGATCAAGCTTTACATTATCTGTCAAATTTCCCCAACCAATTTAAGCTTTATGTTGAGGCCATGGAGTTCAGATTCAAGTATTGTTTTTGACAGATTTGTAACGCTTGATGTACGCACTTATCTATTATGGTTCTTCCTATTTCAACCGCCGCCATACTAGAAGTTATGTTCCAGATACAAATCCCATTTTTTCAGTGTCCCATCAGTGTCCTTGACTTCTGTGTTGCATAACGTCTGTTGGTCTCCGTGATGTAGTGTTCTAAACACTAGAGTGCGGCCGTTGCGGGAATGCGTTCCTGACAGCTCCTTATGTCCACTGAATAAAGTTTATTTCCGATTCGAAGGGGAAATAGCTATGATTTTGACAGCTGTCAGGAACGCAAACTCCCACCGGTCGCACTATACTACGCCAATCCTGGTCGCGCGTTAGATTCCAGTACGGAATATGAACAAAAATGTTCCGGATCTACCTACATAAATGTATTTAAATAAAACTACTTTTTAACCGGATTAATCGCGTATAATTTATATTTTACATTTTAACTCGACGTTTCGGTGTCTTTGCAAGACGTGCGGGTCGAGCAGTCGCTCGTGACCACGGGGTCTGCAAAGACACCGAAACGTCGAGTTAAAATGTAAAATATAAATTATACGCGATTAATCCGGTTAAAAAGTAGTTTTATTTAAATTATGAAGCGTGAAAACTTAAGACAATACTAAATGTATTTATATTCTAGGTTCCACCTTACTTCGCTATATGGTAGGTATCGCACAACACCGCTTTAATTACTTTGAGGCCATGTAGTTGGTGTGATTGTCTGAGGACTTTATTATTATTAGGTAATATCATTTATTTATTTATTTACATAGGTAATGGCAAGTGACAATGAAGTCTCGAGAGTTTAGAAAGAAAAGTGCCAGAACTTATCGTCACCGTAGCGATGATATCAAATAGCAGGCTTTAAATGAAGGGTGGTGATAGGCAGGGTGAAAAATCCCCCATTTCTCTGTAATAACCTTACCACGGTACAGATATCTACAGTAATTCAACTTCATACAAACGGACGAAACGCGAGCTATACCTACGCGACTCGATCTCAGCACGCGCTCGGCATGCGGCAAGTCGCGAGTGTCTGCATGCCGAAACAATTGTTGATTGAGCTTTACGTTGATATGCGGATTATTTATACTTTAAAATTTAATAATACTTACATCTTTTCGTACTTACGTCTCGGTCGAGTCGCAAGTATTTTTAGGTCGCTAAATTATAAGACCAATTTGTTATTCAAAAGTAAACATGTTTTTTTGATACAAAACGTATTTTTATTGAACACTTCCTATTAAATTCACAAAGTATTTTATTTGTTATATCTGTTATGTAGATATCTGTACCATGACCTTCCTTCCAACTTTTTACCGTACCATAAAGTAAGAGTTGTAACTAACGCCATCTTTGCTGTTCATTCAGAAACAATATGACATTGGATTTACACACTCGATTCTCTAGATGGCGCTATGCATATGTTTTTTATTTAATTAAATTAATTAAATAGTTGATTTATTACCTACGATTTAAGATATATTACCTTTTTATTAAAAAGCCTTAAAGTTTGAAAAAGTGTTGTAGTCCGCTTAAGTCCACAGATTATTTAAAAAAAAATACTCAATAAAGATGTATTTAATATGAAAAGGTCTCAAGTCAGGTCCTTTGTCTTCTTTTAAACCTGATAGAAAGTAAAGGAATACCAAGTTTTTATCGACTAGATGCCTACTTTGAACAGTAATTAATTAGCGTTATAAATGTTGATAGTGCGATTTAGAAATATACTACCTACGTCATTCCATCATCAATGCCTTGTAGAGTGGGTAGGTGTCACTACAATTCCGGTTCGCATGACTGTAATGAAAATGATGTAAAATTCTGGTAAAACCTTTTGTTTCGAAGATCACATAGATGATTCACAAAAATATCGGAAAAAAATTAAGCAATATTTGACTCAGATTGGGATATTAAACTATTGCGTTAAAGTTTAAAGATTGATTCACACAAGTCCAAAGTGTTCTTTGAGTAATATCAAATCTTTTTCCCCAGTTCAATAACAAACATTAGTCACATGATACACAAAAGGTAAGACATCAAAGTCTAGTCTATTTTAAATAAGTAGGTATATTGTTGGAAACATATTAACCGATGTGAGACTTCCTAAAGTTAGACCTTTGATTAGACCTTCCTTCGATTCAGTTTTTTTAAGTAATAATTTGTTGCCTGAAGTCTTTTAAATGAATATTGTCTTTAGTTTTCACGATTCATAATTTAAATAAAGCAACTTTTTAACTTAATTAATCGGGTGTAATTTATATTTTACATTTTAACTCGGCGTTTCGGTGTCTTTGCAGACCCCGTGGTCACGAGAGTCTTTTAAATTGCAGTGTCTTGGTTGCAGAGTGTGGGGGCACCAAAACAGTTAGCTCCATAGAAAGCACATAGCTTGTTTTATAAACAAGATACTGATAGGTTCTTAAAAAAGATATATAATACACCGAGAACAAAGCAAATAAATATGTTTTACGAGATTGGTACATTACCTCAACCCGCGACTGACCTCAATCTCACCTGATGGATGACAAATGAAGCTTATATATATAGGAATTGGATTGTCACTAAAATGGATGCAACACTTCGAACGTGACGTGTTTGTCAGATTAGCTTTTAATAATAATAATAAGGCCGGTTCCACACGTTGTTGGCCCCAACGTTGGAGCGAACGTTGCAGCGTTGGTAGTTAGCCGGCGAGTGTCGGTTTTATCAAAGGAATCTGTGCCAACGTTCGCGACTCGTCCACATGTTGGCGATTTGCTCAGTCAGTCCTGGTCATGTCCTGTTGCAACACGCGTCGACTGCGTACATCGAGATGTCGTCCGTCATGAACAAATTCGCAACCTGCTTGGACAAATAAAATAGTTCCAGAATTTATAGAACTATCTTATATCGTTCTGTAAATTCTAGGCACATCTAATTATATGGAATGCATTTCGGAAGGATCATAAAAATATATTTTTTAATAGCTGATGCATGGCGCACTATTCAACAGAATATTTGAATGATTTAGTTTTAGTATACTCGATTGAAGAATTAAAAACAAAAACTAAAATTGATAAAATACTTATTCATTCAAATAATTACGTTTCAAGCATTTCATATGTTTTTCTCGTCAAAAGCCTTGGGAGACGCCTATGTCCAGCAGCGGGAGTCACCAGGCTGATGATCATAATTCTGAAGTTGATGGCAGCAGCTCTGGCATACAAGGTAAAGTGTTAAAATAGTTTCCTGTAGTTTTTGAGTTTTTTCAATAGTGGTAAATATTGTACAGTCAGCTACAACAGTTGATTTGTTTATTACAACTATTCATAGAAGTTAATTAATATAAGTCGTTATTTAGGCAGAATATGGTGAAAAACGACTTTGAAAATTTCAATGTGTTAATCAACTTTTGTAGCTGACTGTACCATTCTAACGTTTGTGCTATCATTATATTTTTTTCTCCTTTTGTAATGTGTGCAATAAAGTCTGAATAAATAAAATAAGTACATTGTCTTCTATGCCAGAGGTCCTTGGTTTGGATTCCAATTGAATTGAATTGGTTGAATTCCGAGCACAAATATTAGAGGTCAAGTCATAGAAGTTTAAGTAAGTTTATTTCTAATAAATATCAATAAATATGTTTTCAACACACTTGCTCGTAAAGTGAGCGTTATTCTATTGAATATAGAACTATAAACTGTGCTATAAGTCACGCGTGCATAATATATTATACCCTAGTGCATAATATAATGAATCCTACAAAGTTGAATTGTACCATTGTGCAAATAACATGCGAGAAAACAGAGCATATTTTATTGGTCCGGGTTATACACTAAATATTTTCAGAAACAACAAAGAGGTTTTATACCACTTCAAATCCATATACATTTTTAAATGTTTGCGCCTTATATTAGTAAAATAAATTTGTATATTTAACAAATTATTCACAATTTACAATCATTTGTCATAAAATATTAAAATATTTGCATTTACACTCCAAATTAAACATTTTCACTTAAAATAGGCTGTATATGCTATACAGACATTGACACATTTGACGGAAAAAAAAAACCTACGCGCATACGCGAGGTTCGGCGCCATTTTTCAATCACAATTCACAGCTTTGTTATCAAGTGTGTTTGTTATTTTATGACCACGTATGTCTGTCTTTTACTCACAAGTGTGTTGAAAAACGTCGTATGTAACTCGTGAGCGTTGCTAATTTGTTACATAATATACTATTGTATATTTAATGAGTTTATTTATCCGTTATCTTATATCCACAATGCTTGTTCTCTAAGGAATCTAATTTAGGTTAGTAAGGCTGCAAACTGGACGACAGCGACAGCGAGAGCGACTGCGGCGCGGGCAGCAATTTCCGCGACACGATAGAAAGTATTGGGTTTGTATTGCAAAGCGACAAATCGCTCGAGCGCCCGCTGGAGAACGGCCCAGATTCCCCGCGTAGCTGCCCGCGCCGCTGTCGCTCTCGCTGTCGCAGCCGTCCAGTTTGCAGCCTTAAAGATAAAAAAGTCATATATTTCTCCAATCAAAATTTTTTTGAATCTTACCAACGAAAGCTGTTCTAGAAAAAAGGCGGGAATATTAAAAGCTCAATATCAGGTGTACCTTGATTTAACGAAGTTGTTACTATTAATCCGACATTGAATACATAACGTCCTCCTTTTTGGAGTCGATAATGACATATATCTACTCTGGAAAATTATTCAATGCAGTAAAATGACAGTTCCAGTATGACATTCCAGTACTTTAGGGAAGAAAAAAAATTGTGACGCGGTTTAAGTGAACGAATGTTTTTCCTTTTTTTAATAATAATATCGTAAAATTGAAAAAAAAAATTGTCTCGCAAAATATTTTATAATTTTATTTTTAGAGTGCTAGAGTGGGGATTCTTCACTTCACCATCACTTCACTTACCTGCCGTTTCTTCAAAACATTACAAAGAACTAATTTTATTTCTTACTATAACCGTTTTAATGCACTAGATATGTAATTAATTATTTTCATCAAAATTACTGTAAAGGTAACGTATACACCTCAAATTCCAAATTCAAATTCCCTGCGTAAAGCCAGGGTTGCTTGAATTAGAATTTTCAAAATTCCCGCCTTTTTTCTGGGACAGCTTTCGCTGGTACTCTAGAATAAAGAACACGACAACTTCTAATTTATGAACACGGGACATTGTAAAAACTAGGTGTAAGCAAAGTGCAAGTATGTTCCCATTGTAAAAAGAATAATTGTCAACTAAAGAACATTGTGTAACTAAGACATTATTTCGTGAGAAAATACAAAGTAGGTAGCCTTTTTCTTTGGTTCGTAAAGTAAGTATTCTCTCGTTAAGTAGGTACCTACCAATCTCACAAGTTATGTGTTACTTAAAGGCGCTGTTGTGTGTCTAATAATTTATTTTATTTATGTATTTAAGGTTGTCTTGGTGCTGTAGCTCCTGTCGCAGGTAAAGCAACGCTTGGCGCGGTCGGTACAAAGATGGGTGACCTCCGACCATTCATTTCGCACGGCGACTTCCTTGCTTTGGAGGACACGTCGTCGGTCCCGGGTGCTGTATACTTGCAGGTATACAATAGCCATTAGGGCTTGTCAGAAGCCATTTTGGCGCCCTGAAAATTCTAACATCCACTGGGCACGCTAGCAATAAATTCATTTAAAAGGTCAATGATGAAGATGATGAAACCTAAAACATAATTCTAATGCTAAAAATGGCTATAACTAAAATAAAACATACATCAACATTCAAAATATTATATTGTTTCAAAACATATTTATAAAACTAAAATATAATTTGAACCTTCCTACCTTACAATAAGAACGAGCAATCCACATGACAACACATTTCAATACTAGAATCTACACCCTTACACAACAAGGTCTTTGGAATATTAAATTAATATTTTTACACACTTCGCTCATTAATTTACATATAATTAACATACAATTTACTAACGAAAATATTTCGCAATTGTTAGATGACTACGATGTGCCTTTAATGGCGTCGAATTATTATTTACTAATAGTTTTCACATTTATTTTGACTTGAAATTTCGAAAATCGATGAAAAACTGTGCGTAGTATGCGTGTACCTTTACTCGGTGGAATAATGTTGTTTTACTTTTAATAACTATATGACAATGACGTAGAATGACAATTAACTTAAGACAAGTTGTCGAGTAATACCATTTTCATGAGATAACTTTTGGGCCGTTACTTTTAGCTGACTATTAAAAATCAGGCCTAAATATGTATAAGTACAACGGGCAGTCTATTCGACAAGAAATTCCTGAATTTTGAGTCTCTCTCATTTTGAACTTAGAGCCCTCAAATCAGTTTTTATGAGCAACTTTTGAATTCGAAGTCTTTGAAGTCCCCTAGGGGAGACCATAGTGTAACAATCCTTCTAATTCATGGGGAGACCTAAAATTAGGGAGTGCAATGTCATATTGAGGTCATTGATAAACTAAGGTAACCTACATAGCCACCACGGACTGCATGTAGTATAATTTACAGAATAACAACGTTATTTAATCTATTACCTAGCATATACAATGTCTGAGTTGAGGTCAATATGACGATATATTAAGTATCAAGCAAAGTTTTCACAGTCATGGAGGACTTACTGCCAGTCTTTGATAAGCGAGTCCCAATTGACGACTAATCCTAATTGTAGAAACTTTTCAGGAATTCGCTTACACAACAACTGCCCTTTATACAGGATGACTGGTGGGTCATTTTCGAAATTCCAGGACGTGAAAGTTTAAGATTATATATGAAGAGAAAAAATTTAACAAAAAATTAATATTAATTATTTACTGGGTAAACACAACCGAAAGTTAAAGAATTCATTACGCCACGCATGGTTACATGACCGTAATGCAATAGATACCATGCGGGTGGTGGCGTGTGTGTGCCTGTTGATTGAGGCAGCAGCGCGTCGGGAAAAGTGTAGTAATGTCTCTTTATTTATTCATAGGGATTTCTGGTGAAAATTAAATAACTACCATTTTCAAGCATAGCTATGATCAGAATCGAGTTCAGAGTGCTCTCCTTCAGTATCTAAAATTTGTCACCAGTCACCCTGTATAAAGTACCTACTACAATAAAATCCTTTAGGCGAAGATTTGTTCTATTTATATTTCATTTTTTAGTTCTTTCACTATCCTGTTGTGATTATTCGTACTCATAACATACGCGAGTTCGACACCAATTCAAAAACTCGTTACTCTACATTTTGAGGCCGACCAACCTTTTTTTGCAAGATTTGAAAAAAAAAACGTAAACAAACACTGAATCACTACTTTTCACAGAATGCACTTCCTTTTTTACCTAAAACCATATGCTGATACAGAACCTCTATCATTCACATTTCATTAAGTATTATCCGTGTTACATTCACCAAAATCCTTATACAACAGTTTCTTAAGGTAAGTAAGCATTTAACCCTCCCAAATGCCCTTCATCTCTCTGCCTCTGCCTTACCAGACGCTCTTCATCATACCCATCAATCCCGAGACCCAGTCTCTCTATCAGCTTTTCGCCTTTATCTCCATGTAGCTCTATGAACTGTCTTCTTCTACGTAATGCGATCTCTGGGTCGAAGATCCAGGTCTGTTTGTCATGGATGACTGGGTAGCCGATAGCATTTGTTTGGAGGAAAGCTCGCAGTGGTCCTATTGGGTCATTTGCGTAGGTAAGATGGCAGAGTATTGCCAGACAGAAGAAGATCTGAAAGGAAATAAAAAAGGCTTGTTTTTAAAATAGCATGAAAACTTTGGAGATGATATATTAACTGTGTTTTATTTTATTTGAATTAACGATTTTTAATTTTGCAAGTGGTCTTAGCGCGTCTATAACGTTACTAAAGACAATTCAAATTTAAAGAAAATATTGTTTTAAACCAGTTTTTGTTTATAGGTCTTTTTATGGACATTTCTGGGCTGAAAGATTCCGTAGGTATATGAAAACGGATGCCAAGCCGTTATGTTAAATCACACTTCTACTAATTTTAGTGACCGTTGAAGAGAGAAGTGACTTAACATAAAAAAATTGAGTTTTATTATCAGCAAAGAGAAGATTTTTGGCAGCTGGCTTTATTTGAAAAATAGTCACCTAGGCTAGCGATTCCTAGTCTACCACAAAGTGGAAGTTAATTGAATTATTCTTTTGAATTGAAGGTATTCTAAGGTGGTATTCTAAGGTGGTATTCTAAAGTGGTATTCTAGGGTGGTATTCTAAGGTGGCATAGATGGAAAATCTTTAACATTGTCGGAGTTTATTAGTAATCAGTGTTCACTTTTTTATGTTCTTGCTACGTCATTAATGTTCTACACGCGTTATATGCCGATTGAACCCGATTATATGCCAATTGAATTTCTACCTTCCCACAATAAAAATAGCTTTTTTAATATTTACTTACGTAAATTAATGTAAAAGAAGTTTTTCTTATTACTTTTATTCATGCGATCATTTAATTCGTTCTCAATCCGGTTATAAGCCTAATTAAGTTAATGCATAACGAGGTTGTTTTAAATTAAATGAACTTGGATATTCAGTTTATCGAAATTGGAAAATATCCTTCTAACACTATTTATTTATTTATTTACACTTCAGTTTTTACAGGTAAAGTAAAAGAAAAAAGAACACTTACACTAAAAATAAAAACTTGGCGGTCTTATCGCTGAGGAGCGATTTCTACCAGACAACCACTATGTACTTAAAACATCAAAAACATTTTAAAACAAATTAAAAAAAAAAGCGTTCACAATATAATGAAGGTTCATTCAGGCGGAAAGTGAATAGGTACCTACCTGCCTACCTTATTAAAAGTAGTCGTAAAACATCTTCATTTTCATTTCACTTTCCATCAGGCTACATTTTAAAACGACTTACGTTATTGTAAGTAGTTAAAATAGAGAAAAATTGTGCCTATGTTCAATCGAATAAATAAAAAAAGCATTAACAATCCACTACCAACCCCTACACATATAAAAAAAAAACAAAGTTAACACAGAGTACTTAGCAAAACATCCTTGACACATGACACTGCCCTTAAAAAAAAACACTCCAAATGTTCCCGCCGAATTTCACAAAACCACAAAAAAAACCCGACTTACGTGCAACTTCAGCATTCTGCGGCTTACTTGCGTGACTAGCATAAACAGACTGGTCCTTTGCCACGAATATAGTCACAGTAACTTTTACATTTAAAACAGTTTAAATTGCGAAATCTTTATAATCACTTGATTACGTTACGCCATGGCTGATTGCCTACAAACTTTGAATACTGGAGTTGAGAGTTGAGACATTCTCGTAGGTCACTCATATTAATTCTGACCTTGAATAAGAGTTATTGTTCGTTTTTTTTTATGGAAATTTTAATGTTATGAATGAAGATTTGATGACTTATCTTTTTTTTATATTGACGCTATTTAAGAGGAATATATTGGCAATAACTTGTCTTTGTTAAGTGAGGTACTAACCAAAAACTAGCTTACCAATTATGTGGCCCCAAAAACAGCATAGTCATCCGTTGATTCGCCAAAAGAGTCCCTGTAAGATACGTCTGTATATGACCCACCCTTATAAATCATACAAAAAAATTGATTAAATTTCATCTTTAACTC
Source organism: Stenoptilia bipunctidactyla (assembly GCA_944452665.1). NCBI lineage: Eukaryota > Metazoa > Arthropoda > Insecta > Lepidoptera > Pterophoridae > Stenoptilia > Stenoptilia bipunctidactyla. Next base: position 6,348,037 of record OX101748.1, on the reverse strand, counting down.
GTGTTTCAAACTCCTTCATCCTTAGACCATTTGACATTCTCTACCTGTCAACCACTACAAAAGCAGAGAAGTTAAATAAGTGGTGCAAATTATAATAAAAACTATAATATATACATAATAAATAATACACAACTACATAAATACATATACATATATACTCTATACTATAATATATATGAAAATAAACAAAAATAGAAATTAGGATGATACATTGGCTATCTTGAAAAAGTGAGCTCTGATGCATTGTTTAAATGCCAGTTTGCTAGTGGCTTTTCGTAAGAATACAGATAACTTGTCCCACAGCCTTATTGCCTGAATAACAAAAGATAATAAATATAGCATAAATAAAATATAGCATAATAAATTGTAATATACAGCACACATACCCTTTCTTTGGGAAGAACTTACTACTAAGAAAATACTTGCCACGTAGGCTTGGCTTAGAACAGCGCTACACCCCTGAATAAGGGTGTCGTAGCAGGCGACCAATCAGATTGACCCCCCCTAAGTGGAAGGGCCCTTTTAGGGCCCACCGGGCTTAGGAACACCCTTTATAAAAAAACTGCCGCCAAATATCACCGCTTATGCGTTCCGGCATTACTTTAGTTCCTTCCTAAACATGCGTACTATCATCTTCAACCTCATCTTCACTTACCATCAGGTGAGGTTGAAGTCAAACGAGGGCTTAATCACCAACGAAATAATTAAAAGTATTCAGTACGCTCATGAAAATAATTGTCTTGCAAACTGACCAGATTTAACTTAAAACTCCGAACTTGCCATACATTGTGCAACATTTTAAATAAATACTCCAGTGATCCGAAATTGTATATGAGTGTGGGTATAAGATTTATTATAAATAAAATCCCCAGACAATCACACCAACTACATGGCCCCAAACTAAGCAGAGCTTGTGATATGGGATACCATGTAGCGAAATAGGGGGAACCTAGAATATAAATACGTATATAGATAAACGCCCAGGCCCGGAACTTTTTTTTTATTGTTCCGTGTGGGAATTGAACCTGCGACTACTGGCGTCTGAGTCAGACAGTGTAACCCCTTTGCCGGATCCAGAGGTTTTGACGTAACGAGGTGATATTGCACCATTGCTAACATGTTTTTATTCAAAACCGCTTCCACATCTTTAAAAATAACTAGCTGACCCGGCCAACGTTGTTTAGCATATAAATAAAAAAAAAATAGATGTTGGCCGATTCTCCTAGATACCGGATAAGCACAAAAAATTTCATCAAAATCGGTCAAGCCGTTTCGGAGGAGTATGGCAACGAAAACTGTGACACGAGAATTTTATATATTAGATTTGTTATCACAGAGGTTTATATATAACTAGCGGTTGCGCGCGGTTTTACCCGCGCAATTTCGAGTCCCGCGGGAATTTCGCGATAAAAAGTAGCCATAGGCTATTCCAGAATGTACACTATCACTATGCCAAAGTTCATGCAAATCCGTTCAGCCGTTCTCCCGTGATCGAGGAACAAACATCCATACATCCAAACTTTCACATTTATAATATTAGTAAGAGTAAGATAAGATAAGATAAAAAGAAAGAAGACTATTGTTGAAAGAATCGCGGTTATTTAATACGGGAATTTCTCCTATTTTGATAACAAAATTCTCGTAGATATTTCTGATATTTTCACGATGAAACGGGAACACTATTTTAGATGGAAATAAGTATATTTTGTAGTGAGAATATCTTGTATTTATAGTATATTTTTCAACTGACTTAAAAAAGGAGGAGGTTCTCAATTCATCTGTATGTTTTTTTTGTGTCTATATTTTTTGAAAATCGTCGTGTAAGTTGTCATGGAAATTTTAAAATTGGAAAAATATGTATGATTTCGGAGAATGTTTACCTTGACGACATTAAAATTCAGCCAAAGTTTTGTCATGAAGTCGTTTTTTTAATGCTCCGCATTCGTTGATTATTATTTTACTATTAGAACCTAATTAATAAGACGAATTTTAGACGAAAATCTAGTAACAAACTGTGGCGCGTGCAAAATCTCAGTTAAGGAGCTTTTTCTTAGCAGAACTATTTACTAACATTATAATAAATAAAACTTAAAATGTAAAACGTAAAGATTTATCGAGCATTGTATCTGGCATGTCACACCAACGGATGTCATAAGAAGTATAATTTATATTTCTGTTGTGATATTTAAAAAAAGAACTCAGTAAACAGCTAATAAAACAAGCCTAGTAGCTGCTTTAACAGATGCTGCTTTTCAAACTTTTAAATTTCCCACCTCTTCCATTTTATTTATCAATCTGAACTCTAGTTGGTCAAACTATGTTATCTCTTCTCTAGCACTGATAACCAGGGCTTGTTACCGGTATCAAATTCCCGCAATTATATTGTTAATTAACGTTACTTTCATAATGTTAAAATTTTACCGGTAATACAGGTACCGGTAATTTAGTATCCATTCAAATTTATCAATGTTGACGATTAACGTTAAAAGTAACGTTAAAAATATACCAGTGGTACCGTTATCTCTTCTGTTACCGCTACCTGTGCTTGCAAGAAGTATCGATACCAGTTTTTTACCGGTATTACAAGCCCTGCTGATAACTACTGGCTAATGAAAGTAGAGACTGGAAAAACCTGGCGAATTTAAAAAAAGACGTGTGGCACTCGGAGACTGCCGCGGTAAAGCTATTGCATAGCATTTTTTATCAACTTATGCAATTATAATTATTTATTTATTTTATTAATGCAGTAATGTTTGATCTAATATGAAGTTCCACAAGTTCCTAGTAGATGGCGTTGATTTTTTATTAAAGCCCGCATGTAAAATTATGAATCAATCAATCAATCATTTATTTGCATAAAATATGCTACAGATTTAGGACTTAAAATAAAAAAAAATAGGTCATACATATTTTACCTTTTTAGGGCATGCAAAAATAATTACTTCTAAACAAACATAATATTTATAATTAAGTGAGTAGGTATACAATTTAATATCATTGAAATATCATCTATTACCAGGCCTGGCTCACTCCGCGCGGTACATCCGTTATTTACCTACAGCGAAGCGCACCGCCCGGCGTAATTCGAATGGATCGAGTGTCACGCGCGCGCCCGTCGGGACATTGTAGATACCTACCTACCTAATAGCACTTACAGTAATTCTATGATCGAGGTCGCAAATAGTATTTAAAAATGGACATAAAAAGAAACAAATATTCAATTAGATTATGTTTAGATTTGATTATGTTCAATTTAGCAAACAAAACATAGGTAGTATTACTAATTATTCGTCGTAACTTTTTTTCATTTTGTACTTTAGGTAAGTTGAAACAATATTTTTTACAAAGGTAGAATAACAGTAATACCTACATCGGTAGATACTTAATTACAAATAAGGAGATTAATTATTCTTCACTAGGCAGCAACCCTAACAGCGTAAGAAAAGATAAGAGGCATGCGTTTGAAAGAGACAAAACTTCTAGGTATATAAATTTTCAGGTACGTAATGCTGTGCGAGCTGAATTCCACCGTATCGCGTCGTAGCAAGACTCGAATTTATTTAGATCTTCTTGCGGAGTAATTCTTCTGTACCAACTATTACTTATTCTGTGCTATTACTAAGATCTAAGAATTCTTTTACACTGTAAAAAGTTTTTTCAAGTAACCATTTATACATACATAATTTGAATTCCATACATGGCAATATTTTGTATTCTTTAGGTACAGCATTAAATATTTTTACACACATGGCATAACACTGCCTGTGGTAAAGTTCTAGCCGAGGCAGTGCATTATATACCTACTAGACGATCTCCATATAATACAACCTTTGCCTAGGTAAAGCAATGACTATTTTTGAATTATTTTTAACAAATACGGCTGCTTCAAAAATATACATGCAAGGCAATGTCAGTATTTTACTTAACTTAAACAACGGCTTACACGATTCATCGGGTTTTTTTACGAAAATTGCCCTAATGCATTTCTTCTTTTTCCTATTAGTAGTGACGGTACTTATCTGGCTATAGACGACCACTTTGGCGAAGGGGTAAACCTATCTGCCTCAGACGCCAGTGGTTGCGGGTTCGATTCCCGCCCGGAACATGAAAATAAAATGTTCCGGGTCTGGGTGTTTATCTATATATGTATTTATATTCTAGGTTCCCCTCTAGTTCGCTACATGGTATCTCATAACACAAGCTTCGCTTACTTTGAGGCCATGTAGTTGGTGTGATTTTCTGGGGATTTTATTATTATTTTTTTATTTATTATTTGATGTACCTACCCGGCTTATTTTTAGCTTTATCTTTTTTTTCTTGGCTTGGAGCACTTCCGTATACATTTAATGCACTGCCATTTTTTTTGTGCTCAGCTTTTAAGGTATTATAAAACCTTTGAGTCGAAATATTTTCGCATTCCATGTGATAAATTAATTTAAAATTTGTACATGTCAAGTTTTCATTATTCAATATATTCTTTTTTCATTTGTCAAATTTTTTAATGTCGTTTTTTGGGGTCATTTCTGTTTAACTTAGTCAATCAATCAATTTGTTTGTAACTGCCTTTTCTTTTATTTAATCCTCTTAAAACAAAGTAAGCTTCCTATATAAAAAACTTAAAAAAATATATTTATAATTTTAAAAGGAGAAAAGAAAAACATAAAAAAGAATTCATGTCAATGCGATTATCAGGGCTTGAACTCGTAACTCTTGATCGGGAAATCATTTCTGTTTAACTTAGTCCACAAAGCAGATACATAGTAGAGCTGCTGTAAGCAAAGTTGCACAGCTTCAATTTGGGTTGTCCTGACGTCACAGCCTTTAGTGCAAGCTATTCCTCGCTAGAGGCTCTGGCGTCAGTTCGTCGGTGACTTCTGTGAAGTATGTACACGCGTAGATATTAAAAAAAATTAAATCCTCCATTTGTTTCTCGATGTAAAATTTAGTTTTCTATACTTTTATAAAGGAATTACATTGACAATCCAAATAAAATTAACTTAACACGAAGATACTTTCATTCATAATTATTTTTTACAAATTGTTTATTTTCCAATTATTTGTGTCCAAAATTTCAGATTGTTATTTGTTGCCTAGGTGATTTTTATGCCGCAAAAAAAGGTTGCGTTATCTGCCGTCAAGTAGAAATACTTTTATTTCGCGGTTTTTTCTGACAGATTTGGAACGTATGAAATTTCGTTAAAAAACTAGAGCCACCTAGTAAAGTATAGCTGAACTTTTTTGATGATCATGTGAATATTTTAACCTTATGTTTCAACCGGTTTTTACTACTCGCTACTAGGTGACTAATGCCATCGCCTGTTTGGCTATGATTGGCCATAACCCACCGCTTACCCCTCCCGCACCCCGCGCGTAAGCTTCACTTGAGTCCCTAGAAAAAACAGGATAGGGCAGCTCCTCTATATATTTCCTCCGTGACTTAGTCAATCAATCAATTTGTTTGTAACTGCCTTTTCTTTTATTTAATACTCTTAAAACAAAGTAAGCTTCCCATATAAAAAACTTAAAAAAAAATGTATTTATAATTTTAAAAGGAGAAAAGAAAAACATAAAAAAGAAGTCATGTCAATGCGATCGGGAACCTTTTGACGTTACCACTCGACCACTCATCGATTTACTCAAATCAGCGAAATAAAGGATTTGTTGGTCAGGAAACTCAGCTTTTTTCCGTTACGGAATTTCTGGATTCGGTCTCCACGCTCAAGGCCCGCGATAGAAGCTATGCAATAGCTTCAAAATAGCATCATGGTAACTCCGACAATAGTACGAAATACATGGATTAAACAAACATAATAAGTACTTGTTTTTTTTTTTATAAAAGTATCGTAGAAAATAACAAAATTGGTACTGTCCTACTTGATGAGAAGTATATTATTAAAATGATAGGCAACTAGTATTAATTAGGTTTAAAAATAAAATAACAAAATACAATAATAATTTTTATTCATTGTAATCAAAATCTGAATCCAGCAATTCTTTATGGAATGAATCGTCAGAGTCACTGGTAGGTATCGCTGTTTCCTACATTCTTAATTTTAATTTTTTTATTCATTTTCAAAATTCAAATACGAACATTCCAAAATCTCCGATACCAAATTCACCAACAACCGTTCGATTGACAACAACAGTGACACCAGAAAAACGACTTTGACATTTATGCTAGTACTGATATATAAAAAGTTTGCAAAAATCCCCAGTCCAGATCAACAAATCGACAAATTACTTCAATGTTCCCTGGACAAAAATGACCTAATAATGCTTTCGTAGTAGCGTTGCAGCGCACTGTATTATAAACGGAGACTATCAAAATATCCAATTTTCTATTTTAATCATAATTATTTCATAACTTCAGCATAAATTAAACTACTTGTACAAATGCTATTCCAGTCACTTTTAGTTATTTAATAACCACAGAGAAATACAAAAAAGTTTGGCAAAAACAAGCGTAACAAAAACCATCTTAGATCGTAAAGTACCTTCAACGTATCATTCACAATAATCATATTTTGTTTCTACCGCCACAAAGATTAAATCAACTAAAAATATTTACCAATTTTTATATCTAGGCGTAATGTATCCGAATTATCTTGACATATTCCGACAGTTGGCAACACCTTGACGACCACCACTAATGCGCGCGCAGTTCAAAACAAACAAAAAATCAATAAACACGACAATTTTGACGTTTACTGTTTATACTATTTTGTGATAAAAGGATAAAGGTATTTTACAAAAATGATGCAAGAATACGACGACGATTTCTTTTTCGAAGAAGACAAAATGTACGTACAACTAAACGTTTTTGTTTTTATTTAAAAAAAAATGTGTTTTGGCAATGAACTTATCGACTGAACCCGTATCTGTCTTTATTTACATGTGACATCCTTCCTTTTACAGATAATTATTGTTTGACTTCGATGTTTTTGTGTTTTGCCGTGTTTTAGTTAAAATATCCGAGGAATATAAGTTTTAGTGATGTGGCAAGTAACAAGCCCAATTTTGTCAATGAACGATTCAAGATATTTGCTTCATTCTCCGGTACCCCATATGTTTGAGGACAAAATGTAAATAAAAGTTCTGTTTTTGTGTGGTTAATATCTCGAAATAGTCTGTAGACATGTTGATAAGGTTTTAGCTGAGTTCGTAATTAAAATTTTATTATAGTGCTTACCTTTACCGTTATGAAATATGCTTACCTACGAAGATTTCGGATGGTAAGAAAGTGGCAAGTGAAATTTTGGAATTGGTAGTTTGTTTTAGCCTCTTGTGATAGGAGGCACCTTGGCCGGTAGGTACTGCCATCCTTTCTATTTTAGTCACCATAATAGTAAGGAGTTAGTGTAATTTTGTACAGGATAACCGGAAAGATCAGCTACTGAAATTACTTGCAAAACAATAAGACTTTTCAGCTGAAGTTGGGGCAACGTCATCATCTATAGTATGTGCATGAATCATCACATGGTTCCATCCAATGTCACTATGCTGCATTACCTACTTTTTATTTTACAAATAAAAACATTTCCCTTTAAAAAAAAAAGCGTTTTTTTTTGGGAATACAAAACTTTACTTGTCCCTGCAGTTTTACTAATGTCTATTAAACTACTTGACCGTCACTGGAAGCTTTATAATGAGAGAGCATTTCCGTTTCCGTCGAATTGTACCCTACTTAGTACTTCTATTGACCTTATCCTCTCTACTTTTCAGTGGCGCCACCTGGTGTTAGCTTATAGTTTTAGTATAATGTAATTTTGGTTAAGCTAATTTTACTTCATTGGCGTTTTAATTTTCGTTGAAGCAACACGTGTTGAAACTGTTAACCGTTAAAGTTTTTATTTAATAATAATTTATATTTATAATACTTTGGCCGATACATCGTGTTGGTAAGTACCCTTTTGTTTCACGGACCTATTTCAGTGATTGGCAGAATTATACGATAAAAATTTATCGATAATAACGGTATACCGTTCGATTTTATTACAGAAATTTATTGAATATCATATTAATCTGCAAAAATTTTGTAGGAGTATAGAATGGATATAACTCAACCAGGACCGTCAGGCCTACAACCCGAGGCGGGTCCCAGTAAAAAGCGCAAACGAACTCGCAGCAGTAGCAGCTCTAGTAGTAGCTCCTCGGGTAGTTCATCGAGCTCATGTAGTTCAAAAGACGGCGGTAAAACTCGTGCACGTAAAAGTAAAAATAAACGATCTCGTAATTCGAAAATGATGAAAAAGCTTTTTAAAGAAGTTGGAGAACTTCGAAAACATATATTTAGTAATAGTCAGGTTGATACGGGTAACGATGCCTTATCTCTTTGTTCCGATGTAAGTGGAGAATTATATGAGACCCAAAACTGTTATACGAACGAATGCTCTAGTGAGAATGGCGCAGGGAATCCACACTTTACTTTTGATATAGCTACAAAACTTAAGGAACCCTCAGTTCCGAAGAGCCCAGATTCTTTTTTGCTTATGTTACAAGATATTCAACGCTTAGGTAGTTCTTCATGGTCCGAGGTTAGGTATTCGGACACTCAAAAGTTTTATAATCATACGCCAGGTTTCGTGGATCTGGAGACAAACGAAGAGGTAAAAATGTATGATACTTTGCGTCATTTAGCGCATACTGAAAAATCATACGCGGCTCTGACTTTTTGCATTTTAAAACAAAAAGATGCCCTACAGGAGGGTATTCGTAATCTTCTTTCGTGGGCTAAAAGTTCAAATATTGATTTTGATAGTTTAAGTGAAAAAGTTGATGAAGTTTTCCAAAAAGGTGAATTTCATAGAATTTCTTCGGATCTATTGCAAATGGTTTGTGGACATCGGGCTGAGAGCATAGAAATGCGTCGCGAAACTATTACTAGTCAAGTCCGTGATCCACTAGTTAAGGCTTCTTTAAATCGTATCCCTCCGTCATCAACGCACTTATTTGACTGTGTGCCGTTTACTGCTGCACTAGAAAAATCAGGTGGTATTCGTAAAACGTTTTGGGTCAATAAATCAGAATTACCTCAGTTTAGAAAAAGACATAGCCGCCTCTCGCGGGGGCAGAGCACCTACAAGCCAACGAGAAGTTCTCAGCATACCTTTCATGAACCTGGCTTTTCTGTTCACTCGCATGACCCCAACAATATACCCTCGCGGGGTAATGGGCCACACAAGGGACAAAGTGGCTTCTATAATCAATCAGTCAATCATCAATCATTCTATCCATTTGATCATCAGAATAAGGGGTCATTTCACAACCGTGGTTCGCGGCCCGATCGTGGAATTCTCAGAGGTCGCTCTAGCACCTCCAAAGGGTTCAAAGGAAATCAAAGGCACAGTAGGCAATGACAATTTTCAGGCGGGCCGCTTAATGCATTACACCTCTCAGTGGAAGGCATTAGGGGCACCAAAAATAATATTAAAGTTAATAAAGGGTTACCGAATACCTTTTTGCCAAAAACCCCCACTTATATACCCAAACTTACAGAAAAACCAGTTCCAAACACCCATTTCAAAAGACATGTCTGTCGTAATAGAAAAAATGAAAATGCAGGGCATTCTAAATGTGATAAAACCATCGCCCAGTTTCATTTCTCCCCTGTTTTTGACCCCCAAATCGGACGGTTCAGTCAGACCGATATTCAATCTAAAGACATTAAATTTTTTTGTGAAAAGCCAACCCTTTCACATGATCAACATGCATCGCATTCCAGACTTCTTACAACCTCGAGATTGGGTTTGCAAGATAGACCTGTCACAGGCCTATTTTCATGTAAACATCAGAAAATCTCACAGACGCTTTCTTCGTCTTATTTACAACAGAGAAGTAATGGAAATGACTTGCCTTCCCTTTGGGTTAAGCTCGGCCCCCAAAACATTTTCCATGCTAAGCAATTGGGTGGCCCAGATATTGCGCGAACGGTGGTGCATAAGAATAATCGTATTCCTAGACGATTATTTGATTGTCAATCAAGATATAAACTTGCTTCGCAAGCATGTCAATCAAACAGTGAATACTTTAAAATATCTCGGTTGGGAAGTGAACGAAAAGAAATCAATTCTTTGTCCTCAAAAAAGTATTGTCTACCTGGGCATACTTTGGAACCCTTGGAACAATCAAAAATCTCTTCCAGTAGAAAAAATCAACAATATTGGCAAAAAAGTAACCCAAATTCTGGAACGAAACGAAGTGACGGTAAAAGAATTGCAGAGTTTAATAGGTTTATTAAACTTTGCAAGTTTTGTAGTTCCAAGGGGCAGGCTCAATCACCGGAGTATGCTAATTTTCATGAGCTCACTACCGGAAAATTCGAAGGAATTCTACCCCTTGCCAGCCAATGTGAGCTCAGAACTACAATGGTGGGTTCAAAACTGCCACAACTCAACCCTGTTACACTTTCCACCGCCAGCGATCTTTCTTACAACAGACGCGTCGGACCTAGCTTGGGGCGCACATCTAAACAGCACCAGTCTTTCAGGAGCTTGGTCACAGGAAGAACAATTGCTGCACTCGAACCCAAAAGAGTTGCTAGCCATCTTTTACGCACTAAAGCATTTAGCGCACCAACTCAAGAACAGATCAATCCTTATACAATGCGACAACAAAACTGCTGTAGCCTATCTAAAGAAAGAAGGCGGCACGAAGTCATTTGTCTTAACAGAAATAACTTATCAAATATTCAGTTTGTTAGATCAATATCAAATACAGCACAGCATACATTACCTCCCGGGAAGATACAACATCCAAGCAGACAGTTTATCTCGAACCAAGAAACCACCAGAGTGGCATCTAAAAGCGGCTTGCCTAGAAACAATATTTATGAAATGGGGTACCCCTGTAATAGACCTGTTCGCCTCGGCAACAGCTCATGTGGTCTACAATTATGTAACGAGAGACCTAAAAGACAAACAAGCCCTATTCCACAATGCTTTCAGCACTCCCTGGAACTACCCTCTGGCGTGGGTGTTTCCGCCACCCTTCTTGATTCCAAAAGTTCTGATACATCTGAACCAGTCCAGAGGAATATTCCTCATCGTGGCACCTCGGTGGGAGAAAGTATTCTGGAGGGCAGACCTCAAAGCCCGAGCACTGGCAGCACCGTTCACCTTGAGGAATCTGAAAGAACATCTAGTAGACACATCGACAGGACTCCCACCTCCACAAGTGGAGTCCATCACGCTCGAGGTTTGGAAATGTGGGGGTGGTCTGAAGCAGTAGAATCCTGGAATTCTGAGCAGGTAACATTACTTAAAAATGCATGGAGAAAGTCTACTTTAAAAACTTATGAGGTGGCATGGAAACGTTGGGTTTCTTGGTGTAATTCTAATAATATAAACTTTAAATACCCTACAGGATCACAACTTGCACAATATTTATCCGATTTATTTCTTGTTAATAACTTATCATACAACACTATACTGGTTCATAAATCTGTTGTTTCTACTTTATGCAATGTAGATACAGCAAGTCAATTAAGTTCACATGTTCTCGTCAGACATGTATTAAAAGCAATATCTCAGCAAAACCCAACATCTCCAAAGCAACCTATTTGGGATGTAAACAAACTTATTTCATTTATTTCCAGTTACAGCGTAAATTTGAATAGTCCATTTCAAGTAATGCGTCATACTGCAATTTTAATGCTGTTATCCTCAGGCCGTCGTATTCATGATTTAACATTGCTTAGAATTGATACTGATTACTGTATTATGTCCACAGACAACATTATTTTTTGGCCACAGTTTGGTTCAAAAACTGACAATGGTAAATATAGGCAATCTGGTTGGAAGTTTTTAAAAAATCCTAATAATTGTAACCTTGATCCTATATTTTGGATAGAAAAAGCAATATTATTGTTAAATGAAAGACGAAATTCTGCTAAGTTATTTAATTTATTTATTACAGTCAGAGGTTCAGCCAAACCTGCCTCGCGAGCAGTAATTGCCGGTTGGATTAAATCATTGTTTAAGGAAGCAAACATCTCTGCAACTCCTGGGAGTACTCGATCAGCAGTGGCTTCCAGAAGTTGGCTTAACAATCATTCATTGGATGAGATTTTGATTCGTGGAAACTGGAAATCAGCCAATACATTTAAGAAATATTATAGACGAGAAGTTATAAAAAGTGTTAATTCAAATAGTAATGTAACTAATTTGTTTGAAGCCATTTGTTAATTACAAAATATTCAAATTTTATTGTATCCAAGTTGTTTGAAGCGAATGGTTTATTTAAAATATATCAATTTGTAATGTATCTCAATTGTTTGGAGCAATTTGTTAGACAAATAAAAAATATATTGATACTCTAAATATTAAATTGTTGATAAACACTTGTTGTATTGTTGCTATAATAAATGTGATTATATATATTTGTGATTATATTCACTTGTTTCTCTTAGTAAAATATCACATTGGCGTTAAGAATTACTTATTTCCTTGAACATAACTTTTCAAGTGACGTCACCAGGTGATAACAAACAGGCTCTCATTATAAAGCTTCCAGTGACGGTCAAGTAGTTTAATAGCGGCGTTTTACCTGAAATAAAACGCATATTAAAATACTTACCTCACTGGAAGCTTTCAGTTTATTTCTACCTGGTGAAATCGAGCCAATGAAGTAAAATTAGCTTAACCAAAATTACATTATACTAAAACTATAAGCTAACACCAGGTGGCGCCACTGAAAAGTAGAGAGGATAAGGTCAATAGAAGTACTAAGTAGGGTACAATTCGACGGAAACGGAAATGCTCTCTCATTATAAAGCTTCCAGTGAGGTAAGTATTTTAATATGCGTTTTATTTCAGGTAAAACGCCGCTATTTTCCCATAAGTATACCTATATTCTTTTGTCCCTATTTGACTTACTGTCCAACTATCTAATGGAGTTATCCAGTTTGGGCCAGACTGGTTGTTTTAAGATAAGCACGACCAGACATTACATCTTTACATAATTATGACTTGGATACTAAATCTGTGGATATTAGAATGGGACTGTTACCAAATCTTAAACTAAAAGAAAAAAGCAAAGTTGTTTATGGAATATCTCGATTAATTTTAAAAGGAAAACTGCATGTAGTTTTTTTATGACGCTTTTATGCGTGATGACGTGAACTTGAAATATTAGGTCAACCTAATATACGTTTAAGTCCGTTTTTTTGATCGATAATTAGCTTGACTTAGGCTGCAAACTGCCGGGCGGCCCATGCGAACGTCTCGCACGATGCTGTAGTTTGTACCTATGAACTGCCCGCGCCGCGGTTGCCGCCGCTTAGGGCCGTCCAGTTTGCAGCCTAATAGGTGCCTCATTATCATTTTATATCCGTTACAAATCTTTTAAATATATTACTCATTTAAAATTTAACACTCCGTGAACACAAACTAATTTATTTTTGTACTTTTATAATTTTATTTCCTTTATAGCCCGATGGAAGACAAATCTAAATTGTTTGTTCCTCTAGAAGAAAGGTAACTAGATTGACGTTCTGTGTTTGAAATATGATGTTCTATAAAATTTAGTTCTAAATTTAAATTTAACTTTTTTATCAGCTCTTCTGTAAAAACTCAGGCGGAACCGACACAAGATCCTTCTTTAGAAACGTAGGTACTTTCTTAAATACCGCGTGCGTCCGGCTGTCTGGACATTTTCTCGCAGAGCGTTGCTGCTTATCTAGGTGCCTAAGTCATCGTTTGTGACGACGATCTGTAAAGGTTTCATCGTTTGTGACGCTATTGTTTCCTCAAAAAATCGAAAAAACTTTGGCCAGCCAGCCAGAATTTCGCATTTTCCAGCATTCCAGATCTCAGCCCCCAGAGGGTTTTGAGGATCCAGCTGGTATATAAAGGTATGTGACGCGATATGTGACAGCAACTAAAGTGGTTTTATCAAGTAAAACGCCATAATTTTCGAGTTAACACGAAAAACAAGTGGCCAGCCAGCCGGACGCTTCTGGCTGAGCCACTTTGTTTTTTCCTTATATCTCAGTAATCAAAGCAATTAGAACTGAGTTTTAAGTTGAAAAGGAATGTGACGCGGTATGTGACAGACCTCATATAGTTTAAAACATACCTGACGCATGTGTTTAGGAGTTATTTCGATAAAGATTTTGATGACAGATGACAAATGTCCGGCTGGCTGAGCCACCCATTCCAGCGCTTGCAGACGGTCTAGAAAGCTAGATTCTTATCAAAAGGAATGTGACGGCGACGAAGACAACAAATCGTCGTATGTGACAGCTCTAAATACTGCCAAACAAAAAATATAAGCGATTGTTTATTCTTCCATACAAAGTCGATTAGGGTGACCATATTTTACCCCTGTACATTGTCATCCTTATAAAATACTTCCGCCAAATTTGTCAAACATGACAAACAACTTGATCCTTACGTTGCTCTAATTAAGTGGGTAAATAAAAATATTATTTCATAATGCATCATGTATTTATTTTTTATTAATTTACTTTTTATTTATTTATTTGTGTTTTTGTGGCATATTTTTGTTATGATTACTTTTCTCTTCTTTGTACTCCTTAAAAGTTTGAGTTTCTGTAGCTCAAAAATCAAAACTGGAACTGTTTGTTACTGAAATTAAATAAAAAATATATTAAAACAACTACCTACGTTTGTTTTTGAATAAGTAAGTATGTACCTACAAGTTTATTGTTTATGTTGTTGTTTTTTTAAGTTGTTTATTGTTAAAATTCACTCATGTTACGGACCCTAAAGGCCCTTCAGCTTGTCAACCTCAGTGACTCATCCTTCGGTATTTCAGTTCCCGTGAGAATATTAATTATTGATTCATCGATTGATTTGCTGAATTAACTTTTTCATTGGAAGTGTCGCAACCATGTTACCGCGAGTGAAATATAACTTGTAATTTAAAATCATTAATTAAGAAGACAGCTCTGCGTGAGGTCAATCGTGGACCCAGAGCCTTAGGTTAATTAGGCTAAGTTTTATTTTGTAGAATCAGAAATATACCTAGTAATAACTTAACTTACTTGTCTTTTTTAAAACTCTCTACACCGGCTGACACACATAACTGGCGCAGTCGGAAGTAGTCGAAATTAGTAGATCGCGCGTTTCGTGACTGATCGTGAGTCAATGAGTTGACTCCTTCGGCTACAAAAGAACCTGTCGCCCGGTGAAGAGGACACATCGCAGCCCCAGAACCCAGGAGATCCGAAAATCGATCATAAATCTTGGTATCGGAAAAGGCAAAGATGAGGTGTACCAGACTGTAAGTACAGTTTTATTACGTAAATTCGAGGTTTTGGTTGTTTCCATGAATAGGAAATCCTCCTCCATTCCCTGAACTCGATCCTGTAGTTCTCGGTTAGATAAGAAGGATTTTATTCTCGTTAACATTTTTATTTTTAATAAACGAATTTAAGTATTTTCTTTTAAAATAAACTAATTAGGTAAGTGAGTAAGATAAAAATTTCAATTTAACTTTATTTAAAATATATTTTTAGGATATACGTTTTAAAAAACTTTTATAATATACTTGGGTAATTATTTTTTATCAGACTTTCATTTTATCTCGTTAGGTTGCAAGCGGAATAAACCTTTTATATTTGAATAGTACGTTTTACCTTGAGAATGAATAAAATTTAAGAATTGAATTTACTTTTAAATATTTTTACATTTATTGAACATTTCTATATTAAAATTTAATTTTATTTTATTTTATTTTATAGTGAAATAATAATTAGTCAAAATTTTTCACCCAAAGGCTAACCGTACTAATCGAGAAGATAAAAAAGGTAGATTTCACCAAAAGTTAGTAGATAATTTAATAAAGATGGAACAAACCCAACCACAACCTATTAATTTGGATGATACTGATAAAATTTGGAAAGCTTTACGATTAGTTCCAGATTTTAATGGTAATTCCAATGTTCTCGTTAGATTTTTAGACATTTGTGATCAAATTGTTTTAACTTTCGTGAACCCTGCCCCTGGCAATGAATTAAATAATGCAGCCGTATTAAACGGAATTTTAAATAAAATTACCGGTCCCGCAGCACGGACCTTAGCAAATAATGGTATTCCCAGAGACTGGAACGGTATCAGAAATGCTCTTATAAATTCATTTTCAGATCATAGAGATGAATCCGCCCTATATACAGACTTATCAATGCTAACACAAGGCGCGGACACAATTCAATTATTTTATGAAAAAGTGCAAAATCTTTCATCTGTTATTATGAATCATGTACAATTACACGAACAGGTACAGACAACTATTGACTCTAAAAGAGAGTTATATAGGAAGTTAGCTCTGCAGTCATTTTTGCGAGGTATACATGAACCACTTGGGTCTCGCCTCAGATGCATGAAACCGGTATCATTAGAACAAGCATTAGAATTTGCGCAAGATGAACTAAACGTTTTATACTTACAAAAGAAAACCAACATGATAAATTTTAGTGCACAAAAACCGATAAGTTTCAATAGAAATAATTTAAGACATAATTTTATCCCAAATAATTTTGGCAGAAATAATTTTAACCGAAATAATTTTAACCCGAATAGTTTTAACCCGAATAACTTTAACTCGAATAGTTTGAACCCAAATAATTGTAACCCAAATAATTTTAACCCAAATAATTTTTACCCAAATAATTTTTACCCAAATAATTTTAATTCAAATAATTTTAAAGGATATCAACGGCAACCAAATCAACAAATTAAACACGATCCTTTTCAAAATGTTTCTCGTACCCAGCAGATGATGAAGGCTTTGCCTCGCTCTGATATGAGTACAGGATTCAAAATACCACCTAGATATCAGCCTCAGGCTAAAGCACAACCCATGAGCGGAGTGAGTAATTTTAGTACCCATCAATTACCTTTTTCTAATAATGCACACCAACAAGTTAACTTTAACCAGACAATTGATGACACCTATGACTATGAAAAATATAACGAAACTAATCAACCTTACGATCCTTATCCCTTGAATCACAATAATCAATTTGAAAACTTCAATCAATCAAATTTATCAAAAATTGAATCGCAATATAGTGCCGATACGGATTTTCAAGAAATTCGCTTTGCGAAATTCCCAGAATAGAACTTAACATACAAACTAAAAGACAACTTCCTTACATACAGATAAAGAACCCTCCAATAAAATTACTGATAGATACAGGCGCTAACCAATCATTCATTAGTCCTAAAATAGTAGACACATTCTTTCAAAACTTACCATTGAATTATGACCCATTCATTGTTACAAATATCCATGCAACTACGAAAAATTATTATTCGATAACCATTCCTAACTTTAGTGAATTTAACGACTGAAGAAATATTAAATTATATGTGTATAAATTTCATAATTATTTCGATGGATTAATTGGCTTAGATTTACTTCAAAAATGGCAAGCAAAAATTGACTTAGCCACGAAAACTTTATATACAACATCAGCTCATAACCCTATTCATTTATATGATTCATCTTCAATTAATTTAGTCGAAACTATTTTACCTGCGCAATCAACTCAGCTTGTTAAGGTCCCAACAAATATTTCAGACGGAAATATAACAATCGAAAATCAATCCATTAGTGACTGTTATATCGCAGATTGTCTATCTACGGCAGAGAATAATCAAACGCTTATTCCGGTTAATAACCCTCATAATCATGATGTAACTTTTAGATTATCGCAGCCTATTATCGCTCATATATTTAATGAAAAAACTATTCCAATATCACAATTAATCAATAGCAATGAAAGATCACAAGCAGTTTTGTCTCGAATACGCACTACACACTTAAACCCAGAAGAAAGAGCAAACTTGAACAGACTTTGTTCCGAGTATTCCGACATTTTTTTTATTGACGGAGATCCTTTGACCTTTACTAATCAGGTGAAACATACAATTCGGACTACTGACGAAATCCCCATCCACAGTAAAACATATAGATACCCTTATATTCACAAAGAAGAGGTTAGGTGCCAAATTGAAAAAATGCTACAACAAGGTATAATAAGACCCTCTAACTCACCCTATAATGCCCCTATATGGATCGTACCTAAAAAATTGGACGCTTCTGGAAAAACCAAATGGAGATTAGTTGTAGATTTTAGAAAATTAAATGAAAAAACAGTTAGTGACGTATACCCTATTCCAACGATTACTGAAACCCTAGATAAGCTTGGCAAATGTCAATATTTCACAACTTTGGACCTTTACAGTGGTTTTTATCAGATCCAAATGGACCCCAAGGACATCCACAAAACTGCATTTAGCGTATCCGATGGATTAGGCCATTTTGAGTTTATGAGAATGCCTATGGGTTTAAAAAACAGCCCATCAACATTTCAACGTGTAATGGACAATGTTCTTAGAGGTCTTCCTAACGTAATAGTATATTTAGATGACATTTTAGTGTATTCAACTTCCCTTCAGGAACACATGATTAACCTTAGGAAAATTTTCACTAGACTTAGAGACGCAAATTTAAAGATACAGATGGATAAATCTGAATTTTTGAAGCATGAAACACCCTATTTAGGTCATATTATTACACCAGATGGCGTAAAACCAAATCCAGACAAAATTTCCAGTATTCTCAATTATCCTATACCAAGAACACCAAAACAGATCAAAGGTTTTTTAGGACTTCTAGGATACTATAGACGTTTTATATCAGATTTTGCTAAGTTGACGAAACCACTAACTTCGTGTTTAAAAAAAGGAGCTAAAATTAACTTGACCCCTGACTATGTAAAATGTTTCAATTTATGTAAGACACTCTTCACTAACGACCCTATCTTGCAATATCCGGACTTTTCAAAAGAATTCATACTTACAACTGACGCATCTAACGTAGCATTAGGAGCGATCCTTTCACAAGGACTTATTGGATCAGACAGACCTATAGCTTACGCTTCCAGAACCTTAAACAACAGCGAAATGAACTATTCGACCATAGAAAAAGAATTACTAGCGATAGTTTGGGCGACAAAGGCGAAAAAAAAAAAGGCTTATGATCATTCAAAATTATCAAAATTATGACTGATCATAAGCCTCTACAATGGTTAATGAATGTTAAAGAACCTAGTTCAAGACTGACAAGATGGAAATTAAAACTATCCGAATATGACTTTGATATAATATATAAAAAAGTTAAATTAAACAGCAACGTCGATGCTCTATCTCGCATTGAATTACACAATGAGGAAATAGACTCGGTAATTGTTAATTTAAGCTCTAGTAGTTCATCAGGTAGTTCTCGAACTATTACAGCGCCCGACAGTCGACCAATTATTAGTATCTCTTCTACAGATACCGCACCTTCTGACAGACCTTTGTTAAGTAGCTCTGACACTGATACAGTACCTAATGATGACTCTTGCACTATACATACAAGCCTTGAAAACCCAATATTTGAAATACCTATCTCAGACGAACCACTTAATAAATTTAAAAGACAATTAATAATTAAATTGACTGACTTACCAACAAACTGTAAACCAAAAATAACTTACCCTTTTGAAACATTCCGAAGAACTTATGTTAGTATAGCTGAACCTAATTTAGAACAAGAAATAATTAATGTCATAAAAAAACATATCGATCCCAAATTGAAAACAGCCATATTAGTAGAACCACTTATTAAAATGTACTCATTAGCACCAATTCTTCAAAAAACATTTGAAAGTTCTTACATAAACCTAGTTTTTGTTAAGTCTGAAATACAAAATATTTCAGATTTCTTAGATCAGCAAGACATACTCAATAAATATCACGAAGGAAAAACAAATCATAGAGGAATTAACGAAACTTATCTCTCCTTATCTAAAAGATATTTTTGGCCAAAACAAAAAGAGTCTATTACTAAATTCATTAACGAATGCCCAACCTGTAACCAAGCAAAGTATGATAGATCGCCATTACGACCTGAATACCAAATAGTTCCTCCACCTTCGAAACCGTTTGAAATAGCACATGCAGATGTTTTGACTATTGAGCAAGAAAAATACCTAACTATAATTGATTCATTCACTAAATATGCACAAATTTATCGCTTACCTTCTTGCACTGCCCCAAACATAGTTAAATCCTTATTAACGTTTTGCACTCATCACGGTTTCCCATTAGTTCTTACAACAGACCAAGGCACAGAGTTCAAAAATCAAGTTGTCTCTGAATTTTTACGACTACATAAAGTTCAGCATCGCTTAACTGCAGCACACTCACCCAATGAAAATGGTTTAATAGAACGTTTCCATAGCACTCTCTTAGAACACTTACGACTTTTAAAGTTACAACGAAAAAACGAATTAATAAGTAATTTGATACCGTACGCACTTATAGCTTATAACAGCTCAATACATAGTTTAACTAAATGTAGACCATACGACTTATTGACTGGACACTTTGACCCAAGAGACCCAACAGACTTAGATTTGACACATAGACTATTACAAAATTACATTCAGGAGCACCGTAAATCAATGGAGACAGTTTATAATATAATTCACGAATCAGCACTTTTAGAACGAAATGCAATAATGACTCGACGTAACCTTGATCGCGAGCCTCAATTAGATTATACGGAAGGACAGGAAGTATTTATAAAAAATCCTTTGGCATCTAGGAAGAAAATTGCACCCCGATACACACGAGATAAAGTTACCACTAATTTTCCCATTCACATATACACTTCTCGAAAACGTGGCCCAATAGCTAAACATCGTATTAAACGAACTAAAACTAAATTAAATAAATCACTATTGTTACAGGACCGTCCTCATAACGACCCTGGCCCAAGTACTAGCAGACATGACAATAAAACTTGACGATTTGACTGATGGACCTGGAATCCTACCCTTTAACCTAGGCCCAACAAAAATGACCTCCCATGAACACATATTTTTACAAGAAATTGATATTAACAAAATTCAAACTCAAATAGGTTTAACAAAAACTCAGCTCGGTAATATTTCAAATAAGATAAATAATACGGATTTCTCATTATTAAAAACTATTTTAATGCACTTATTTCATAAAATTGACGAATTATCTATACAATTTAACACTTTCGAGCCAAAACGCACAAAACGTGGCATTTTCAATCCACTTGGAACCTTCATCAAAAGCATTTCTGGTAACCTAGACAGCAACGATGCTATTAATTTTCAAAACGCCATTAAGATTCTACATCAAAATGATAAAGAAATGAATATTAACTTTAACAAACATATTAGTTTATACAAAGAAATCGTAAATCAGCAAAATCATATTTTAGATAATTTAAATATTAATCAAATTAAGTTAAATAAAGTAGTTCAACAAATAATTAGAAGTAACGATAATCAATCTGAAAATTTTTATAAGAAATTGCAATTTATGCAAATATTAAGTATTATTTCAGAAAATGTTAATGATTTAAGTTTAGAAGTAAGGAAAATTGAAAACTTATTAGCTTTTAGCCACACTAATTCAATGCACCGTTCATTATTAACTATGAAAGATTTAAGTAATATGTTAGAAGAACTAAAATCCTTATATGGATATGATAAAGTTTTAGATATAGATATTAGATACTACTATGATTTAATTAGCTTAGGATATTATTATATAGATGAAAAAATTATTTTAGTTATGAAGTTCCCTATAGTTACATCCTCAACTTATAATTTGTATAGGCTTAGTCCCATTCCCAATAAAAATTCCTTAGTAATTATTCCCACATATCCTTTCATTGCAACCAATTCTTTTGAATACGCGTACATAGAGGCAGAATGTCCGAAGGTCAGCAGCTGGTTCATCTGCCATCAGAAGATAAATCACCAAACTAGAAAAGGTGAAGATTGCATCTACAAATTAATTAAAAATCAAGACATTAGCAAGTCATGTATCAGTACATCTGTAATGGAAAAAGAAGCTCTAATAGAACTAGATAGCCGACACTATATACTATCATTCCCGAAACCTACGAAGATAGAGTTATCCTGCAACGACGTAGAACATAAGATTATTCAAGGATCATTTTTTAGCAACAGTTCCACATAATTGCAAGATCAAAACGCCTGAATTCAGCATTATCAACCTTGATGACAAAGTTCACGGTCATGCCATTGAAATAATGTCGTTCCCAGCATCGAAACCACCCACATCGCAGAAATTCAATTATAATTTAACAACAATTGATTTGAATAAATTGCATACAATTCAAAATCAAGTAACAATGAGCGTTCCTGAAACTTATGAAACATACGACTTCACAAGCATTTATCATACAACGATACCTACCTTTTTGATACTGATGATTATTGCCGCAATCATTGCCTTTACCTACTTCAAACGGCGGGCATCAAACGCAGCATCAGCGACCATTTCTACTGCAGCTCCAGCTTCAACGATAGAAGACCGAAGAGCCGCAACATTTTCTCTCAATGTTCGAAAATAGTTGCTCATCTAGGAGGGGAGGTGTTACGGACCCTAAAGGCCCTTCAGCTTGTCAACCTCAGTGACTCATCCTTCGGTATTTCAGTTCCCGTGAGAATATTAATTATTGATTCATCGATTGATTTGCTGAATTAACTTTTTCATTGGAAGTGTCGCAACCATGTTACCGCGAGTGAAATATAACTTGTAATTTAAAATCATTAATTAAGAAGACAGCTCTGCGTGAGGTCAATCGTGGACCCAGAGCCTTAGGTTAATTAGGCTAAGTTTTATTTTGTAGAATCAGAAATATACCTAGTAATAACTTAACTTACTTGTCTTTTTTAAAACTCTCTACACCGGCTGACACACATAACTCTCAAGTAAATAAGTAAAAGGACATGAAATTTGTTTACTAAACCAGTCTGTATTTTTATAATACTTGATATGCTTTTTCTTAATTGACTTTGTGGTTATATTATGTAATTTAAATTATGATAGCTTTGTTAATAAAGTGAGTATCAAAAGGAATTAATAAACCGTGATTATAATACTTAGGTACATTACGCAAAAGGCACAATTTGTTAAGGCTTGACAAAAATTTTCATTCAGAAACAAATACTTACTTAAGAAAAATAATATAAGTAATACTTACCAAGTTTTAAGTTTCCAAATGATGACACATACTAATCGGTCCATCGTGCGGGGGGCCTGCCTACGCTGCGTCTCCCAGTACGTGGTCGCCACTCGAGAACTTTTCTGCCCCACCGGCCATCTGTTCTGCGAGCTATGTGCCCTGCCCATTGCCACTTCAGCTCTGCAATTCTTCTGGCTATGTCCGTGACATTGGTTCGCCTGCGAATCTCCTCATTCCTGATTCGATCCCGCAGGGAAACTCCGAGCATGGCCCTTCCCATTGCCCGCTGAGCGACTCTAAGCTTATTTATAAGGCCCATAGTTAGCGACCTCGTCTCAGTCAGGGTATTTCTTAAATCATACCTTACGAAGTGACTTTTGCAGAACGTAAACGTAAAGTGTGATTGAGATAATTTCTTACAAATGTTATGAATTGTTATAATTCCAACGGAATATCATTTTATTGGAATATAGCTACGTAAAATAAATAAATGCCATCTTTAGAAGCCTCCAATACGATTCTTATGTAACGGTGACGGCACTACAAGGTTACGTTGTGGAAATTACTGTCAGTGTCATAGGAATCATTTGAAAACAATTCAACTATAGTTAAACAACTTTATTGGAATGATGGTGCTAAAATAGCAATATTAAGTTTTAGTTGAAGAGTTTGTATACGAGAAGGGTATACTTTTTCAACATGTTACATTAATCCCAGACTGATTTTATTAATTGGTAAACACAAACAAAAAGTAAATTAATAAAAAATAAATACATGATGCATTATGAAATAATATTTTTATTTACCCACTTAATTAGAGCAACGTAAGGATCAAGTTGTTTGTCATATTTGACAAATTTGGCGGAAGTATTTTATAAGGATGACAATGTACAGGAGTAAAATATGGTCACCCTAATTGACTTTGTATGAAAGAATAAACAATCGCTTATATTTTTTGTTTGGCAGTATTTAGAGCTGTCACATACGACGATTTGTTGTCTTCGTCGTCGTCACATTCCTTTTGATAAGAATCTAGCTTTCTAGACCGTCTGCAAGCGCTGGAATGGGTGGCTCAGCCAGCCGGACATTTGTCATCTGTCATCAAAATCTTTATCGAAATAACTCCTAAACACATGCGTCAGGTATGTTTTAAACTATATGAGGTCTGTCACATACCGCGTCACATTCCTTTTCAACTTAAAACTCAGTTCTAATTGCTTTAATTACTGAGATATAAGGAAAAAACAAAGTGGCTCAGCCAGAAGCGTCCGGCTGGCTGGCCACTTGTTTTTCGTGTTAACTCGAAAATTATGGCGTTTTACTTGATAAAACCAATTTAGTTGCTGTCACATATCGCGTCACATACCTTTATATACCAGCTGGATCCTCAAAACCCTCTGGGGGCTGAGATCTGGAATGCTGGAAAATGCGAAATTCTGGCTGGCTGGCCAAAGTTTTTTCGATTTTTTGAGGAAACAATAGCGTCACAAACGATGAAACCTTTACAGATCGTCGTCACAAACGATGACTTAGGCACCTAGATAAGCAGCGAGAAAATTGTCCAGACAGCCGGACGCACGCTAAATACCTCGATTGAAGGCAAAGTATGACACTTATTCAGCCAGGTTTTTTTTAAGGGCATTGTCTGATTCAATTTTGGACTTGACAAATGAATGTGTCTTTAATGACCTTCGGAAAGAACGTTACATGATACGACACCAAGACTTACTGTAAGACA
The DNA here is from genome assembly GCA_944452665.1 of Stenoptilia bipunctidactyla. NCBI lineage: Eukaryota > Metazoa > Arthropoda > Insecta > Lepidoptera > Pterophoridae > Stenoptilia > Stenoptilia bipunctidactyla. The sequence goes on along the minus strand of OX101748.1, from coordinate 6,323,250 downwards.
AAAATATCTTATATTTGATACATAGTGTAGCTAAGTGTAATAAAAAAGCTAGTAAAATGTGTGTTTTTTGCTAATAACCATATGCACTTGTTTTGTGTCAGTCAGTAGTTTCTTAAAAATATACTTGAAGAGTTCCACCAAGGCTGTACTCCATTTTCTCCTCTTTGTCCGTTTCGGTGACCTGTGTTTTTAGATTTATCATATCAACACTTTTTATTTAATCTACTGGGCAATGAGTCTCTCACCTGGGTGAAGAGGAAGTTTAAAGCTAAAGGTAAACCACCAAGCTGGCCCAGCGCTGTTTGGTGGATGAAATAATTTTGAGGGCGCAAAAATCTCAGAACTTACTACCTACGTCAAAACCACGGTAGTCGTCATGATTTACAAGGTGACTGGTGACAAATTTTAGATACTGAAGGAAAGCACTCTGCACTCGATTCTGATCATAATTATGTAATAAAGTAGGTGTTTAATTTTTCACCAGAAATCCCTATGAATAAGTAAAGAGACCTTACTACACTTTCCCGACGCGCTGCCTCAGTCACCCGCTAAGTATCTATAAATTGCATTACGCTTATGTAACCATGCGTTGCGTAATGAATTCTTTAACGTCCGGTTAAGTTTACTCAGTAAATAATAAAAAAATATTTTTATTTTATTTTTTCTCTTCATACATACATAACGTCACGCCTATATCCCTTATGGGGTAGGCAGAACACCAGAGGTTATAGGACCATCTGATGTCACGTTTGACAAATTTGAAGACGGAGAAGGACTATTGTAGTGACAGGGGGTCAGCCTATCGCCCACAAAAACGCCTTTAAAACCTCTGTCCCTTAACTGACTTTTACAGTATGCCCGGGAAAAGAAGCATCTGGCACATTCTATGTTTTTCTTTCGCTCCTAGTCCAGCATGGAAAAATTTTTTTTCATGTATGATATCAATCTATCATGTCCTGGAATTTCGAAAATGACCCACCAGTCACCCTGTATAAATGCCAAGCAGTCTATGCTTGTACCAACCACGCCGAATGTTGCTTGACCTGCTCTATCGAATGATATGCGCAGGAGATAATATTACGCTACGACGATTTCTCATTTATTCAACCGACTTCAAAAAAGGAGGTACTTAATTCGTCTGTAACTTCCAAAAAAGGAGGAGTTTTCCATTTTTTTGTGTCTTTGTTACACAACATTTCAGACAATTTAGAATCGATTTTAAAAATTCTTAATTCATATGATAGAGGATACTTCATTGTTGGTCCCACATGAATTTCATAAATTTCTGAAACAAAATTTATGATTTTTAGAGAATGTTTACGTGGATGACATTATTAGTCGTCCAAAGTGTTGACGTGAAGTCGGTTTTTTTAATGCTTGATTATTGTGTTTGTTAACTTATAATCTTTGACTGGGTTAACCGATTTTGATGATTCTTGTTTTATATGATACAAGTATAATTTTATAAATTTAATCGAAATCGAGAAATTTAATTTTTTTTTGAATATGTATGAATTTGGAGACCATTTACCATGACGACCTTCAGCCAAAGTTTTGACGTGGAGTCGGTTTTTTAATGCTCTGCATTCGTTGATTATTAAATACTAGCTAATGCCCGCGCGACTTCGTTCAATGAAATAGTTGCATGCGCGAATCAAAATACTAACTTCGCCAATTCGCCATCTATAGTCGAAGTGCGAAAACAAGATCATTCTTTAAATTAATCCATACTGTAACAATCATAATTTTGTTGGCGATAAAAAATAGCCTATATGGTATTGAAACTATAAACTATTTCTGTGCCAAATTTCATCAAGATCCTTTCAGCCTGCTGTGATTGAGGAACAAACATCATCGCATCCAAACTTTCGCATTTATGATATTATAAGATTACTTATTTAATGCTTCTTGTTGTGGCGTAAACGTCGGAACAGGTTATTATATCGTTACGTTGTCTGTTATATTCTTTACATTCTATGCTTGTAAAGGGCAATATTGTAATGTCCTTATTTCGTTCTAACATTTTAATCAGTGGTGACATTTTCGGTGAAAAGCCGTGTACTACAGGATACATTTTGGTGAGTGCGTGAGTGCCATCGGACTACTAGACGCAGACAGAACTTCCATCCGTATGTGGTTAATATTCCGAAAAGTCGAACTAAGCGCTTTGACAGTTCCTTTTTGATACGGGTCGCCAAGGTTTGGAATGAACTGCCTGCGTCTATTTTCCCTGACCAGTATAGTCCTAGTACTTTTAAGCGTCGAGTGAATAGGTTTCTCGTGGATGGACGTGTACCACCTTAGTCTTCATGTTCACTTAACATCAGGTATCATGGAAGACAAACGTCCCATCCATATTATAAAAAAAAAAAAAACGCAAGAGCTATTCATTCAGAAGTCAGTAACTACGCAAAATATTTTAAGTTTTTGGAACGTCTTAGTGAAAATTAAAATTACTTACTTAACATCCATAAATACAACAGTTCAAGTATTAACATTTAATTCTTAGACTGATTCATCTGGCCAGAATTAAATGTCAGTTTTATGTATCTCTGTAGCATTTTTAACTCTGTTTTTATCATGTTTATATGAAAATAGATATACCACCCAACATATATTTTAATAAAGGGCTCGTTTCGCAATTGTAGTTTTCAAGATGTTTAAAAATTCTATAACCAGATGAATCAGAATTTGTTGATTCTTTTAACACAAGTTTCGACAAGAAGCTGTATTTTTTTATTTTAGGTAGATTTTTGTGTGGTCTTTTAAGTAAGTTTGATCTTGAAATCATCTGTTTTTGCATTTTTACTTGTTCCGGCAGTTTCAGTGACTTTGATCCAATTGCAAGTCTTTATGTTTAATTTAATGAAAACAGTTTCAAGACAATTTCATTAAAAAAAAAACTCTTGCAGTATAAATAAAGCAATAAAAGCGCTCTTTTCTTGATGTAAAGGTAAAAAACTTGTTTTTTTTTTTAATTAATATGGTGGTTTGATCATACGAATCAGGCACAGATGAATCAGAAATTTACCTACAATCATGCATAACTCATCATATATACAGACTTCACTGTTGTCATTTTTCTACATGAATCTATAACCCAAAAGCATCACACGAAACACAAATTAAAGTTTTAATATAATAAAATAAATTTTATAAAGTAGGCATTTTATAAGAATGCCACCTAAACCAAATACAGATGAATCAGGTATATGCCTTCATGATCCCAGGATCTAAGCCACCTAGCTGCCCATCCTCTTTCTAGCTCGTTCGTTACAAGACTTGCCTCTTCCTGCACAGGTAGCCGTATTCATAATTTATTTATCTGACCAAGTACGGTCAAGCGCAGCTTATGCCATATTAATCAGTAATATACGGCGGACACTTCTTATTTACTTATTTTTCAACCGACTTCCAAAAAAGGTGGAGGTTCTCAATTCGTCTGTATGTTTTTTTTTTATGGCATTATAACTCAGCCAAAGTTTTGACGTGAAGTCGGTTTTTTAATGCTCTGCATTCGTTGATTATTAAAAACACCAATGTTTTTCTAATCACACATTTTATTTTGTAAGAGATCAATTTATTACCTTTCGATATAACTATAGTTCGATATAACGATATTTCGATGCTGTAGTCCGCGATCATGGTGCTTGTAACAGCATCGAAATATCGGACGTGCGAAAATAAAATCGAAAATCGTGGTAAGAATCCCGTAAATACATTAAATTATAGTGAAAATAACCGCGATAGTTTAAAACAATTAATACTATAGTTTATATTCATTTATCAAATAGAAATTGATACATGGACCATTATATTGACCATGGCATTTATTATAAAAATATAATTTTCACTAGTACTTAAGGGATAAAGCTTATCAGTACCAAAAACAATTATATGAATTTATAATATAACTAGCTGTTTGACGGTTTTTCCCGCGCAATTTCGAATCCCGAGGGAATATCGGGATAAAAAGCATATGCCTATGTGCTATTCCAGATTGTATACTATCACCGTATCCGTTGAGCCGTTCTGCAGTGATTGAGGAACAAGCATCCATACATCCAGACATCTACAACGTGTAACATAATGAAGAGATAATACTTAAGGGAATTGTTTGTTTGGTGATGTAGTTTATAAGTAACAGTAACATAAATTTGTTATCCTTACGGTTCGGCCGAAAAACAAGTTCAAAGTTTAGATAAAAGTATCTAAGTGTTAACCCTACAAACAGCTGTTAGCTTTTGATGAAATCTATTCGTTATCAGATAGCATAAAATAAGTGATGGGTAACTAAGACAGTTACTACAAAGTTCAGCCGGTGCGGGAAAGGTCATAAGGTCCATTGTCAAGTCTTGTTTTAGCTTATTAGGTTGACTACGGTTGTCAAAATATTTTGTTGTAAAATAATTGAATAAATTTGTATGAAAGTGCATACCAGCACTGATCATGCTAATTATTTGACTGTATATTCTACGTATGGTATAGAAGCTAACCCTTAAATATTATCTCTCCATTTTGTTACACGGTGTATACATCCAAACTTTCACATTTATAATATTAGTTTATAATATAATAATAATCATTTATTTCATTCAATATAAACAAAAATACAATGACGATAATTGTCATTGATGGTTAGTCACAGAAATATACCTTAAGACATCAAAAATGTTGTCTTTTGAGAAATACCCTAAAGTAGGATAGAAATTACAGATTATACTTCTTGCTTCTGCCTTCAGATAAGTAACTTAATTATTATTATATTACACATGTAGTTTCACACCTCTAGGACTCGGACATCGTATAATTTTGATAGAACTTCACTTAGGTAAGTTCGTTTACTCAAAAAATTATAAGCTCTGTCCTATTTTTCGATATTATCGAAATGCAAATACACGGCTCGTTAAAATTGGAAGCTACAATGTCGTGGTTTACTCACTTTTGCTTCTTGTTCAGTCGTTAGGAAATAATTAGCAACGTATTTTGTCATTAATAACAGCTTTGCGTGTTTAGTTAGAAATACAAAATAATTATTGCCTTTGTGGTTTTTAAATTATTAGCAATAATTTTCCGACTGTAACAACTTATAAGGTACCTTATGTCTTTGGCATTCCTTTCGGAAGATACAATATTTTGTTTTAATACGTGGCTCCAACCGAAAAATAAAATTAAAGTCCAATGAAACACTTTTTGTCCGGATTTCTAAATCGACCTTTCGGTGTCTTTGCAGACCCCACGAGAGACAAAGTTTTTATTATAGATTAAGAATCGTGAAAAGATTAATGTTCAAAGCTGACCTGCCAGATTTTTGACAACACATGAAATGTATTAAAACAACATATAGTGCAAATAATAGCTCATGTTCGGTTAATTCCAAATCGTTTACTCATATTAGAAACCGCAGCAAGGATTTTAATATTTTACCCCCTCAAGTTACTCAATAGACTAGTATCATTCACTTGAAGAAAAATCCCGATATCGTTTCTAAGAAATTAAATCAAGACTGCACCAATATTTTAGATAAAACAGGCAGCATTTCAATGGCAATATAATCTTTCTACATTCATATACCTAACAAAAAGTAATTTTACAGGTCAGAGACTGTATGGACCGTGAGCATTACTCTTTAAGACAATATTAAATTAGAAACAATATATTGAATAAAGACATTTCATTTTGAATATTTATTTTTAGATAACTTTAAAATGGTATTGTTATTTGATTGTTGTTTCTAACTTTGATGCCTATTGTCGAAGAATGCTCATTGTCTACAGATTTTGTCTAAAGTGCTTATTCAATTATTCCATTAAGAGGAAAATAAATAAATAAATAAAATACGCGGATTTATTACCCGACTTTACTTAGGTAAAAAGAGCATTGTCATTGTCACCACTAAAACTTTAATCCTTGTATATTTTTTTAAGCTATTGCATAGCTTCTATCGCGGGCCTTGAGCGTAGGGACCGAATCCAGAAATTCCGTAACGAAAAAAACCTAACACCCCCCACTCCGACCGGCACAGCGGTGATACTTTGATTTCATAACTCTACTTGCGGGCTTTAATAAACAATCAGCGCCATCTACTAGGAACTTGTGGAACTTCATATTAGATCAAACATTACTGCATTAATAAAATAAATAAATAATTATAATTGCATAAGTTGATAAAAAATGCTATGCAATAGCTTTACCGCGGCAGTCTCCGAGTACCACGTCTTTTTTTAATAATCGGTCATTTTTCGATAATTTCACTTCTTTGTGTAGTCGGCGAATAAGACTTAGATTTGAGGAGTGAGGTTGTGATACCTACCAGCTTTATTTATTTATTTGTTGAAATTCCAATAGCAAAATAACATACATAAAAAAATACGCAATAACAGAATATCCTAGTGCAGTCTACATAGAATTTCTCAATCAGTCAATGAAAAGAATTTCATTGACTGATTTACAATTGGCTAAGATTTACTTATACCATTTGTAAATCTGGCAAGGAAGTAAAAAAAAGTTTTATAGAAAACATTTGATATTTTTTTATTAAATTTTAGTTATTTTTCTATTCTATGCAAACGGCAGTAAGGTGTTTGAATAATTAATAAAGAAAAACATCGATTAGTTACCACATCGGCACTAGGTAGGTACTTCAACATTATGAGCCTACTGTAGGGTTATGAGCCTCTCCCTGGGTGACGAGGAGGTATAGCTGGCCCAGCTGGCCCAAGCTGGCCCAGTGCTAGTTGGTGGACTATGTACTTCATAGGTCAATAATGATATAAATTCATAGTAAGTACATTGTGCGACAAATATTTGTAGAATTCACTGATATTTGTTGTAGGTTTTTAAGTAAATAATGCTGATTTCCTAAACACTACGATTACACAATACTTTTAAGCACTTGGCTATTTCTTTTAGTTTGAGATTTGCCATTATATTCCTTTTTAATAGATCATCCTGTCCATACTTATGGCGTAGCCAGATCGTAAAATTGGCCTCATCGTGAAATGACCTCTTTAAATCCTTTGCTCGCTTATATTTTGGCTATTGACTCCGTAATTTTTCGTAAGAATATCCTGTGAGTTTCTCTATAAAATCAAATATGTATTAAAAATCGATGAACTACGGCTTTGCAATATGCCGAGGCATTTCACAAAGTGCCCAATTCATCGATTCGGCCACATCATCTGTATTTCATGTGTGAGTTTATGGTTTGACACAGGTTTTAAACAAACAAACAATAGTTTTAGTCGTGGCTAGATTTGTTTTAGTCTTGGCTAGATTTGTTTTAGCCGAGGCTAGTTTTGTTTTAGTCGTGGCTAGTTTCGTTTTAGCCCTGGCTAGACCATAATAAAATTTATTTCTGTTGCTTTAAAGTCCTTAATAACTTTATATTTCAGGGGTATGATGGTGACGTCAGGCAGTGTAGCGTTGACCAAAGATGAGAAGAATTTGATAGGAATTAGCATAGGTGGAGGAGCGCCGTTGTGTCCATGTTTATATATTGTTCAGGTAGTAAATTATTATAATGACTTGATAAACATTTATTCTAAGATTTTCATTTTCCATTTTCATTTCATTTCACAGCTTATTATGTAACATTTAACCATGCAGACATTGTTGTAGAGTATGGCGGTTATTTTAACTATAATTAAATTATAATATAACAAATTGTATTAGGTATCTATATAGTTAAATTACAGTAAACATGTAGTGCCGTTTTTGTAAGCGATAGCCTGAACTCCTGTCACTGCTATATAGTCTCTCAATCATTATAATACCTCAAAATTTTGTCAAACATGACATCAGGTATCTTTGTAGCCTCTGGTGTTATGCGTACCCTTAATGAAAGGAAACAGGCGTGAAGTTATGAATTATGAATGAATGCAGTGTAACCAATTCTCAAGAAAAAAAGGCGCTACTAAATCATGAGAGTTACAATTTACATTACAAGTTACATTACACCAATATCTGTGCCTAGGCTGCGAACTGGACGGCAGCGACAGCGACAGCGAGAACAACAGCGGCGCGGGCAGCTATTTCCGCGACACGATAGAAAGTATTGAGTTTGTATTGCACCGCGACAAATCGCTCTCACGCCCGCTGGCGTCGAGAACGGCCCAGATTCCCCGCGTCGCTGCCCGCGCCGCTGTCGCTGCCGTCCAGTTTCGAGCCTTTAGAATAAAAGGTGACTTATCCGAGTGATCCTTAACTTAGTGGAAGGACCGTTTCAGGGTTTGCCTGGCTATTAAATACCCTTCTTATATCTGCCGCCAAATATCACCGTTCCAGCGTTGATGTGTTCCAGAAATATTTTGTGAAGAGGCCTTTTTACATCGTTGTTAAAGAAGCCGTGCGCAAAGCGTTCACAATACCAATATCAATGGACTGGTACCTCGAATTGTATAGTTTGCTCTGCAATATTGCACCATACCTAAATCAATCCACGACTGTCCTAATTAATATAGATTTCTTTGACAGATTTTTGACAACACACCTGCCTCGGAAGATGGAACATTGCAAAGTGGAGATGAAATCGTGGGGGTGAATGGACAGACTGTCAAAGGAAAGACAAAAGTGGAGGTGGCTAAAATGATACAGTTGGCTCATGTAAGAAAAACATTTATTTAATATTGTCTTAATGTTTTAAAGAGGATTTTATGGATATTTTAGCGGAATTAATAGGTACACAGTGAACTAGAACTAAAATAAATAAACTACCCACGCTTAACAACCAACAGCACTAAGGTTTGTATTAATTATTTATAAATTCACTATGAAAAAAGGAAATAAAAAGTTTGCTTAACGAAAAGTAAAATTTTGAAACTAAACAATTGAAATATTATTGTCATAAATCGTTTTTAAAAACGCCACTGCAGGGTCATGAGTCTCCCCTGGGTGCGAGGAGGCTAAGGCCGTAATCAACCAAGCTCTCCCAGTGATGGGTGAATGTCAGAATTTTCAAAGCCCGTAAATGGCTTCTGACCTTTTTTTACTGGAGGAAAACGTGCAATCACGTTCCTAACCGCCCAAGGGGGATGTGGGGATGATCCAGCAGAAGGCCGGACCTACCCACTAAAAACTTCCAGGTGTACTTCATCTGCCATAGGTAGAACTCACGGTACCGCCATGGGCATTACTCGCGAGCGCCGGCGGAACAGCATGGCTTCTGTCTGACCCACTCTAAAGACTAGAAACAGCATCCGGAACTAACTACTAAACGTGCCCGCCCAAACACAGAACTCGCCGAAATTGATCGGCGGTCATCCATCCATGTACTGACACCGCACTGAAAGTTACTCGACCTTCTAAATCAAATGATACGCACAGTTGCTGCTATGCCAGTTATTTATTAAATTTATCAAATAACTAATACTTATTACTTAATGAAATGCAGTTCAAATTAAGCAACAGAACAACAAAATGAAACCTGTTCCTTTCCATCGACCCATATGAAATTTTTAGCAAACATAAAAAGCCTACCTTTCTAATAAAACTTGCAAATTTCTAAGAACAGCTGGATTTTTGTTGCATTTCAACCCAGAAACGGCTCGACAGCTTGAGTTGGAATTTCGCTAGTCGGTAGTGCAAAGCTTAGAATAACATAAACATGGTATACTTTTTTTTGTCCCGATAATCATAATGAAACATTGTATTACAAGTCGCAAACTTTAATGTAGAGAAAAAATACAGAGAATACAGCTAGGTGGTCTTATGACTTAAGATTCTAGACATAATTATTTCAAGAAGCAAATAAAAATTAAAATAAAGACACGGTAGCAACAAATTACACAATCATATAAATAAATCTGTGGACAAACAAAAATTTCACTTACTTCGATCTAGAGAACAGTACCTAACTTAATGTAGTTTTTGTCCGCGTTTGTGTTAGAATAACTCAACCGCCCGCTAGCGCAGCGTGTCGTACGTAATGGTGCGTACAGATTGCTGTAGTGGAACTTGTAATGTAACATTCTGCGCACTACACGTCCAAATACGAAACGTGCGCAGAATGTTACATTACTAGTTCCATTACAGCAATCTGTAAGCACCATAAGACGCAACTAATCCAAACGAACCCGGCCGCCGCCGCCGCCGCCTGGTTATAGAACCCCTTAGTGCCAACGCTGCGTCACGCGTTCGAACGCGCGTTACATACAAAACTGCAACGTCCGTACCATACGCGCGTTCGATACGGTCGCTCGGAATGCGCCGAGCGCCGCGTATGATACGCGCGTACGGTACGGAAAATGTTATGAAAGTATGTATGTTTGAATCTCTCTTAGTAGGTGTTATATAAATCTATGGGTAGGTGTGCCTATTTGAAGATACGGACGTACACTACGCGCGTACGGTACGGACGCAGATACATCACTTTTAATCGAAGTTAAGCCAACTAGTAAGAGGTTAAGTAAGTATTCATTTATTGCTAAGATACTAGCGCCAAAAAAATTTGGTAGCTAAAAAAGAAACTAATAAAATGTGAAACAGATGTTTGCTTTTAAAATTTTGCAGAAAGTACACACGAAAAGTATGAAAGTCAAAGGGATTATATATATGCAGTTTTAGTACATCGATTGTACTATAGAGGCAGCACAGTCGTCGGATTGCTATGGCTTTGTTTTTGCTGTAACGTAATACGAATTAGTTCTCTTTTAGCAAATCTTGCGCAATTCATGCCATCGCTTTGCTCTTGCAAGTTACGTGATGAGGCAGCAGGATTGACAGTCTCCGTGGTGCAGTGGTCTAGAAACTACTACGCTAATCGCGAGGCCGCGGGTTCGATTTCCGCACGGAACAAGAAAAACAATGTTTCGTGTCTGGGCGTATATCTATATTTATATTCTAGGTTCCCCTCTTATCCTTTACATGGTATCACAACATAAGCTTCGCTTACTTTGGGGCCATGTAGTTCGTGTGATTCTCTGGGGATTTAATTTAATTTTAATATAATATTTTTATCATACAATCCCGTGTACTTTCTTCGACCGCACTTCACTTACCATCAGGCGAGATTGTGGTCAGACGCGGTTAAAATGACCCTTTAAAAAAAAATATTAATCCCAACAGGGCGAAGTAACAATCAACTACAACAAACTCCACGCTGAGCCTAAACAGGGAAAGTCCCTGGACATCATCATGAAGAAGATGAAACATAGACTGGTGGAAGGGATGTCTTCCAGGGCAGCTGATGCCCTGGGGCTGTCCCGGGCGATCCTGTGCAATGATACATTAGTCGCTAAGCTGAACGAGTTGCGAGATACAGAGAATACTTATAAGCGGTTGGTGGAGAATGCTAAAAGGTAAGTTTCACAAGATTTGAATTACGTGTAGCTTAGGATAGCTCTGCCACCCTAGTATCTTTAAACGAACATTTAAAGATACTGCAATTTGCGTAATAGAGGAACACTAACATTTACAACTATACGTAACTACACTCATATTACGCAAACTCAAGAATACACGTCATCACACATGCACACACACACAAACACTCGCATATACTACTAAGCGCACACGCCCATTTTTGCAGAACATTAATTAAATACCCATAAATATCGAACACGGTCGATAACTGCTTCCTAATTTGCAGGATAACCTCCCAGTTTAGGAAGCAGAGTATCATGATAAAGCTTTTACTTACTGGACTGTTTTGTAAACTTCTGCAATGTAACTTATGTTTATTTATACTTATGTTTATTTGTAAAATTGTTTATGTATAGTTATGTGATATAAACATTAGTAACTTAAGCTTTTGTTTTTACCTTTACTTTTTTCAATAAACAAATTATTATTATTATATATTACCCTAGAATAAGGACGAATCCGAGTGACTCCGAATGATAGGATCACAGGGTCCGACCACCAAACATATAAAATCTGCCGCCAAATATTACCGTTCTGGCGGTGATGTGTTCCGGCAATATCTTATTAAGTGCCAGTTCTTTCTTTAGCCTGTGTGCTTTCATCTTCAATTACCATCAGGTGAGATTGGGACCAAACACGGGCTTAGTCTGTGATAACAAAAAACATCAAATTGGAAAAAAAAAAACATTATAATAATTATAAAATCATTTATTCGACGCAAAATAGAGAAACAAATAAAGTTAACAACATTTAGAAAAACAAACTAAATTAAACAAGAACTTAGAAAAAGACAAAAGGAGAACAAAAACACTAATTTGACGCCGAAAAGGCTTGAACTCAGCGTTATGCCGCAATTTGTAAGTTACTTTCAGCGCTGATTTTCAGTTCAAGCCTGTGGAGTTGACGGACGCTTTACACATGCAACAAATAAACGTTAAATATAAGAATTAGTATTATGATGTATGTAACCTTATTTGTATATGCCTTATGGCGTTATGCGCAGACATCCTTATATTCAATTCTTCTAAAATTTTCAGGATGCTCAAATCCTACTTCGATCTCCTCCAAACGTACAAGCAGATGGGAGACATCTTCTCCGGAATAGGAGTACGAGAGCCACAAGCGAGGGCATCTGAAGCGTTTAGCAAATTCGGCAATTATCATAGGATGCTGGAGAAGGATGGGATTAAGATGCTTAAAGATTTGAAACCGGTTAGTATAATATCAAAGACGATAAAATACATATTTATATTCACAAAACGTCACTTTGTTCTAAAGTACCTAAGTTGTATTTTGTAAATACATCACCTTATGATGGCTCTTTGTAATGGGCCCACTGCAGGGCCTTGATTCTCTCCCGTGGGCGACGAGGAGGTTTAGGCCGTAAACCACCAGACTGGCCCAGGGTGCCGAAATGGCTTCTCACGAACCTTAACGACTATTGTATCTATATATATCTATACTAATATATAAAGCTGAAGATTTTGTTTGAAAATTCTTTTTGCGTTTGATAGCCCAACTCTTGATAGGTTATATTTTATCCCAAAATTCCCACGGGATCAAAAGTTACGCGGGTAAAACCGCGCGCGGTGCCTAGTACTAATATATAAAGCTGAAGAGTTTGTTTGTTTGAACGCGCTAATCTCAGAAACTACAAGTGGGATTTGTAAAATTCTTTTTGCATTTGATAGACCAACTCTTGAGAAAGGTTATAGGCTATATTTTATCCCGAAATTCCCACGAGATCAAAAGTTACGCGGGTAAAACCGCGCGCGGTGACTAGTATAAGTAAACAGCACCCGGGACCGACACTGCTTAACGTGTGCTCCGAAGCACGGCAGTCGCCGCGAGAAATGAATGGTCGGCGGCGGTCACCCATCCTTAAACCGACCCCGCGCGAGCGTTGCTTGGCCAGTTATATCGAAGGACATACACAGGCGCGTCACTGCGTTACGACGACTTAAGCTATACAGGGTGACTGGTGACAAACTTTAGATACTGAAGGAGAGCACTCTGTACTGTATTCTGATCATAATCTATACTTATAATAAATCTGTAGAGAGGTCAATTCTGTACATGAAATATTTTTTCAAAATAACTATCAGGGGGTGATTAGTGATCGATACTGATGCCAAAAATGCAAACAGTAAAATTTTTGTCTGTCTGTCTGTCTGTATGTTCCTTATAGAAACAAAAACTACTCGACGGATTTTAACGAAACTTGGTAAAATTATTCTCCATACTCCTGGGCAGGTTATAGTATACTTATTATCACGCTACAATCAATAAGAGCAGAGCAGTGAAGGGAAATGTTGGAAAAACGGGAGAAGTTACTTCATTTTTTAAGCTGCCGTCGCGTGTGCAGCCTTAATGGTTAAAGCTACATAGAAATCCTGTATGACAGAAATATTCTTCATAAAATTATATAAAAAATATCCCACAACAGTAAATATCTATATTTTATGGTTGACTCACAATAACACGTGTAAATCCCGATAGCTTAGCAGTTCGGAGCTTTCTGATTATATTTGTTTACTCTTACGTTTATAATACTCTCACTCATCGCTAATTAAAAAACTTAACATTATTACCTATTCAATAAAAAAGAATCATAGAAATCGGTATAGAAACACCAAACTTATACATGAAATACGCTAATAACCCATCGCGCGTGAATACTGAATTATATAGGGATTATTTTTGCGTAACGGTTGCCACGCTCGACGCGGCTCGCGGCGGCGGTAAAAAGGCGGGAGGCGAGCGCAAGCTTTTGCGCGATTTAATATAGGTAGGTACAGAAGGAACAAGCGTTACATTACCTGTCAAATTTCCCCAACCAATTTTAACTTATTATAGAGGGCATAGAGTTCAAATTCAAGTAAAAAATTTTGACAGATTTGTAACGCTTGATGTACTGCCTTCTGTACATACAGAGATAAAATGGAAATCAAGGTTTTGTTTATTTCATGATCGTTTCTGCCTCTTGGAAGTCAGAAACCGTAGATTTCTTCGGAATAAAAAGTAACGTATGTGTTAACTACTATACAAAATTACATTAATATTGGCTTAGCCGTTTGGCAGTGAAAAGCAGCCATACATAACTATAGGTAGTATTGTATGTACACTGATAATGGCCGAATGGATGGATTTTTGCTATTCTTTCACGCAAAAACTACTTAGCTTTACCTAGAATAACAATAAGCTAAGTATAATTAATGAAGATATTGCATGAATCAAGTAAAATTTTTAAAGCATTAAATAAAACACTTTTTAACCGGATTAATGGCGTATAATATATATTTTACATTTTAACTCGACGTTTCGGTGTCTTTGCAGACCCCGTGGTCACGAGCGACTGTTAAAATTTAAAATGTAAATATACGCGATAAATCCGGTTAAAAAGTGTTTTATTTAATAGTCATACATAATAGTTAGCGCGAAAACTTAAGACAATATTAAAATTTAAGGCACTTTGGCACCCGATTTGTTTATAACGCTATGTGCCTTTGTAATGTACCTAATAGATAGTTACCTACCTATGTTTGTGGTAAGGAGTTATACATATTATATGGGCGAAGATTCTTCATTTTTATTTTTGTTATTAAAGATAGTTAGAACCTTGGAGAAGAAAATAACCTACTCGAAATACTAATTCAATACAGACGAAGTCGCGGGCATCATCTGTGTAATATACCTACCTACCTATACTTTTTCACAAATCCTAGGTGAAACTGCGGATCACTGCTTTGTTGTAACAGTTTTTGAAGTAATTCTGTCTGTTTATCTATCAGTAACGCTTTCACAGCTAAACTACTGAGTCGATTTTGACGAAATTTAGAATAAGGTAAGTTTTAACTTCAAGGAGGATATAATAATAGTATTTATCCAACTCTAATAAACGTTATCCACGCGAACGAAGTCGCGGGTCACAGCTAGTTATGTAATAAAAGTAGGTAAGTACCTACTTAATTTTTCAGCAGAATTCCCTATAAATAAATAGAGTTTTATTAGGTCGAGGACCGTTCGTGAAGCCGTCTATACCTACCTATTCTGTGTTGATAGAGCCACGGTAATACTATATACAGTAATTCAACTTCATACAAACGGACAAAACGCGAGCTATACCTACACGGCTCGACCGATCTCAACTGTTGTTTGAGCTGTTAATCAAATCAAATCGAAATAAAATCAATTCGTACGTCTCAATCGAGGCGCAAGTATTTTTCGGTCGTTAATTTTTAAGACCGATTTGTTATTCAAACGTAAACATGGTTTTTTGACACAAAACTTATTTTTATTAAACACTTCCTATTTAATTCACAAATTATATAAAAAAGTATATTTACAGTCACAAAACTAAACGAAACTAAACACAAAGTAGGAAAATGTAATTTGAATGCTGAGAGCGGGCAGCCCTATCACTTGTGAAAGGACCGCGGCGCTGCTGTAGCCATTTATTTCAAAGATGCGGCCGAATTGAATTACTGTCGATACCTGTATCGTGATAGCGCCGTCCGTACATCCGTACCAGTGTAACCATGCCTTGCGTAATGATTTCTTTAACTTACCATCAAGTTTACTCAGTAAATAGTTAATATTTATTTTTTATTTAATTTTTTCTCTACATGTTTGATCTCAAACTATCACGTCCTCTAATTTCGAAAGTGACCCACCCACAGACATAGACAACGCAAGTGTCATGATTTGCATTGAAACCAAGCGTTCCGACATTTTAACACCTTTTGTGACGTCACAGCTGATATTTATTGCTGGGAAATACAAGCCGATTCAAATACACCGATGCCGCCGATGAAATCAATATTGATATTGTGAAATCGATTTTCTAACGGCACGCGGGGACTGAATCTATCGGCGACTTGACGTTTGGTCGGGGTTCGGACACGCAAAGTACATGCATTTGTCACCCTGTATAGGTACATCACATACACTTTATACCGGGAGACTGGTGACAAATTTTAGATACTAAAGGAGAGCACTCTGTGTTCGATTCTGATCATAATTATAGTATAATAAAAGTAGGTACTAAATTTTTCACTAGAATTCCCCATACATAAATACTCCTATGTTACTATTTACTTTACATACAACTGAGTCAATTGCGGCACGTGAACTGGCACGCGGATCGCTGCCAACGCTAGCGTAACTAAGCTTTGCGTATTCAATTCTTTAACTTTCGGTCAAGTTGACTAAGTAAATAATTACTATGTATTTTTTATCATATTTTTTTCTCTTCATGTATGATCTCAAACTATCACGTCTGTGAATTTCAAAATTGACCCACCAGTCACCCTGTATAAAATCCACCGCCTGCTCCGGCGGTGATTCCTTCGGAAATATTTCATGAAGTCCCAGGAAGGCACTGGGACTTCGTGAAACATTTCCGTCATAATACCTCTTCACTTGCCCTGGACTGTAACTTGTGACTGGTAAGATGGAGGTAGGGTTGCCAAACATACTGTTTTTAACAGTACCTATTATACTGTTTTTCGCTACATTATACTGTTTACCAAAAATAAAGTATAAAAATACTGTTATCAGCATAAAAAGCTTAGCACTTTATTTGCTAGAATTTAATTAATAATTTGTGCAAAAATCTCTACGAATATGTGGCACACAGTATTTTGGAAAGCTTCCAAGTTCTCATCAGACTCAAATATACTTTATTTCTAGAAAAAAAAAGTTGGTAACCCTAGAAGGTCGCCAATAAAAAAAACTAAATTCACAATGAGGTCCATTTTACCTGAGTCGGCTTAGCATAGCGCAACCGCTGAATAAGTGTGCCTTAATAGATGACTAGTCCAAGTGGCCCCCGCTTGGTGGTAGGAACCCTTCAGGATCCGCCTGGCTAGCGACCACCATACATATAAAATGTGCCGCTAAATATTATCGCTCCAACGGTGATGTGTTCCAGCAATATTTTATGAAGAGCCAGTTCTTTACTCATACACTTAATCTTTTATAAAATACTGTTCGACCCTTGTCTGCCTATCTTAAAGAACGCTTTAGTTTTCGCCATCAACTCCATGAACGTAACCTGCGCTCAGCCAGCAACTTCTTGCTGGCAACTCCTCGTCACAGTTTCCACTTTTATCAGCAGCCGTTCACGGTGAAATCAATATCTCTTTGGAACTCACTACCATCTTCTCTCAACCAAGCCAAAACAATAGCTTCAAATATCACTTGAAAAACTTCTATCTCTCACACTTATCACATATTATATAGAATAAGTGTTTATTTTATTTTATTTGGGAGGTCGACAAAAAAGTAAAGTAAAGTAAAGTATATATATTTATCTATGTATTTACTTAGTTAAAAACTTTTTCACGACATATTTGTCGGTATACCTACCTAAATATCCCGTCCCATTATATTTGTGGGGGATAGCTCCAGTGGACTGTATAGTCTATGAATCCACGTAGATGCGACGATTTCTGTTCTATGTTCTGTTTCTTCAGGCTGTTCGATGACCGCGCGCCTCTCAAAGTGAAGGAGAGGGTGGTGTAGCCTGTTACACCCGTCTGTATTGCAAAGCCTCTCCCTGCACGCGTGGTTTCTTGCACGATGACGGAGACACCTGTAACATAAATAATTAGTTTTTGCCAAGTCCCATCTTCTGTCTGGGTCGGCTTCTATAAAACCTCGGCAGCTGTCGGCGTGGTGCCCTTTCTTCTCACAAATAGGACACCATGGGTCGAAATCTGTATTCACTGTAACTGTTCGCTGTGGCGCTGTTCTGTTTTGACTGTACTCTTGATTTAATTTTCTGTTCGCCGCCAGGTGGTCTTCCGCGACGCGCTCCGGTTGCGCGTAGGGTCCGCAGCGATCCGCTTCTCTCTGTAAAAAGTTAGCAAGCTTTATTAAGTCTGCTTCGTCTTGAGGGTTCTCGGCAGCGTAGTCAAACCAGCGATATCGCATAGCCGGCGTTAGCTTCTCTGTTGTGATCTTCGTGACTTCCGGGTTGTACAGGTAGTGAATCTTCCCCAGGGCGCGCAGCGTTGTTACGATGTTGCAGACCCGCGTCGCGAATACGCACAGGTCTCTGGGCGCGTCCGTAGGCTTCTGTAGTCCCCGTAGTCGCTCTAACTCGGCGAGGGCGATAGCGTCGGGCCGTTCGAAGCGTGACTCGAGGGCTCGCAGGATTTCTTCGGGCTTCGCGTTGTAGAGGAGAAGCCCTTCGACGACCTCCCGAGCTCTTGAACGCAGGCTTCGTCGTAGACGCGCTGTGTTTTCTATGTCGCTGTAATATCCCGCTGTTTCTTGATACGCTGCCTTAAACATGAGCCATTCTTGGTATGACCCGCTGTACGGAGGGAGTTCTGCATGGATTCTAGGCGGCGGCGGCTGCGGACCCGTCCTGGCGGCGAGTGCGATGGCTGAGGCCAACTCGCTGAGGTCGATCTTCTGTTGCGGCACGGCGACTGTGTCCCCTCCCGCCGGTACTGGATCCGGGGGGGGGATGAAGCTCGCCGGTGCCGGGAGCGCCGCAGGACGCGTCGGTTCTTCAGTCTGTTGCGGTTGCTGTGGAGGCTCTTCAATTTCGCCCTGGCCCTGGATTGCCAGTGGCGAGTCTGTCGGATTATTTTCCAGCCATACGGACACTCTCTTCGTGGTGTCTTCAATGGAGGGTGCTTCAGATTCCTCTTCTAAGTCTGTTTCGTCGTCTTCGAGAGCGGCGACTTCGGCGGCGGCGAGTTCGACTTGTAAACGTAATAACTTCAACTTCGCCTTCGTTATTTTCGAGGATTTCTTCGATTTCGAGACTTGGGATCTCTGTGGAGCTCGCTGTGGCTGCGTAGCTTCGATTTGACGGGTGGTCTTCGTAGTTTCTGTAGCTGTGGCACCCGTCGTCGCTGTGGTTTCTGTCGGCGTCGTCGTTTCTGTAGCCGACGTCGTTGGCGTCGTCGTTTCTGTGGTTTCTGTCGGCGACGTCGTATTCTTGCTCTTCACGGCTTGAGCTTGAGACTGTTCTTGAGCGGGCCCTGTCGAGGCGGCCCGCTCCCCGCGGCCTGACTGCGACCGTGTAAGAGGCATCGCTGTCTCCCAATTGCCCTCTCAAAGATCCGGCTCTCGAAGGACCAAAATGTGGGGGATAGCTCCAGTGGACTGTATAGTCTATGAATCCGATTACGATTTAGTCAAATGATGCGCTATCCACCCACTCTATTAGCTGGAATCGATGCGAGGGGCAAAAGGAAAATGCGAATTCACCACTTAACACGGTCGTGAAAGTCCAGCCGCGCGGCACTATATCACTCGCGAATACGCCACAAGCACACTCTATTTCCCGCGCTCTTCTATTACTGTATTCTGCCTTCAGTCTTCTGTATTCTGTCTTGACTTCAGGCTTCTATATGAGTCTTCGGGCTTGAGATTCACTGTACTGTTGCTTGAGGCTTCTTTCGGAGGCTTCTTTCTTCCGGAGATCTTCACTCTTCGGGATCTTTTCGGCGAATCCCACGCGAATGTTTCGCTGGCGGAGTGTGGCGCATTCTTAAGTGATTAGGTGCAGGCGCGCAAGGGTACCGCACAAGAGAGAGTAATGCAAGCGTGCGAGCGGGACACACATATGTCTGTCTCGCTCGAATCTAATTCGAACGTTCTAGATTTTTCTAATAAGATTCTAACGGGATTCGACTATTCTTATTAGATCTTTACTATATTCTAATTTGAAAACTATTTACAAATTCTATTATCTATTTAGATCTCTCTCTCTGTGTGCGGGAATGATAAGACTTTCAAAACCATCTCTTTATTTCCAAATCGGCCCTAATACAACTCAAACTATTTTGAACTATAATCACGTAACTTTTCGTAGCAGTTATTGATTAATCAAATTACAATCAGATTGCATAGATAACGATTAAGCAAACACTTTCTCAAGCTAATAAAAACTGTTATAAACTTCTTACAAACTAACACTTGTATGTGACGCTATTCACTATAAACACTACGAAACACTATTTTAAACGTTCTTAGCTCTTTAAGAGTCTTATAAAACACTATAACACTATCTATATACACTATTTAACTTTATACAACTGTCTTTTACGTTTTGTTGTCACTGTCCTGCACAATATTTAAGTATAATATTTTATATTATATTATTTTACCTATATCTATTTATATACATATTAATACTATTTATAAAATAATGACGCCATGTTATGTTTCTATTTAAATTCTAAGATTAATCTTAAGGTTGCCTGGAAGAGATCAGTTTGAAGTGATAAGGCCGCCCATATTGCACCAATTCATGTATGTTTTTAAATATTTCTCCATTCTATGCAAATGGCAATAAAAGTAGTTGAATTGAATTGAATTATTTCCTAGGCTCGTGTGCTTTCATCTTCGACCTTATCTTCACTTACCATAAGGTGAAATTGAGGTCAAACACGGGTTTAGTCACCAATAAAAAAAAAGATACAAAAACTGTTTATTTATATTCAAATTCAAATCAACTTCTTCCTATCCAGATTCTATCCGACATGGGCACATATCTAAACAAAGCTATCCCGGATACGAAGCTAACCATCCGCAAATACGCGGACACGAAGTTCGAGTACCTATCCTACTGCCTCAAAGTGAAAGAGATGGACGATGAAGAGTACGGGTATAATGCGATGCAAGAACCTTTGTACAGGGTTGAGACTGGGAACTATGAATATAGGTAAGCCATATTGTTTTAAATTTTCACGATTAATAATCTAAAATAAACGACCGATCACATATACCAAAAGGACTAGAGAGCCAACTTGACGCCTCAACTTGTCACCTCATTGACGCGCCGCCATTTTGCTGCGATCTCGTGCTGCCATCTCTATTTTGGTGCAATAATACTATAGGGCTGTATAATACCTACATATTTTCTACTATTATAAATACCACATTATCTCGCCATTACTGGGATTCGAACCTAGGACCTCAGCTTTTTTTTTTTTTTTTTTTTTTTTTTTTTTTTTTTTTTTTTTTTTTTTTTTCCGCCACAGAAAGCTTAAACTACCGACTTGACGCCCCTAAGGGAGCCACAGAAGGAGAGGAGGTGAATGCTTGATGCACGAAGAGGGGACCTTTGGGGGACTACCCCGCCAGCCAATCCCTAACAGTGCGGGACTCACCGAACCCAGCGTTACCCGCTAAACACCCCCTTTGCTGAGTTGTCCCGAGTTGGGTTAATCTCATCATCTGAACGACAGCCAATTGGAGTCAGAGGCTGCGTACCGGGCGTCCCAAGAGACAACCCGTCACGAAAGCTTATCGCAGGACCGAATCTGTAACAATAAAAAATTGGAAACGACGTCGTGTGAGTTATAAACACATGTTGTGTGAATTAATTGTTAAGGACAACCTAGAACCGGTTGGCTTGTTGAAGCTTCCTCACGAGGGAGGCGTGCTTGGATAGGATGGGGAGAGCATCGGCGAGAGAGTCCTGGCCGGCGTTGAGTGCAGCGCCGAGCTCAAGAATCTCGTCGATAGGAGCGACGGTGACCCAGAACGCCAAGCGATCAAAACTGACCTTCGCGTTCTGTACCGCGGGTTGGGCGGGCGGCCGCGACGGAGTCGCGGCCGCGCGCCCAGCCCAAGCGGTAGGAGTGACGTTCGAAACGGGTTTCGATGCGCATTCCACGGCCTGAGGGGCCTTAGCTTGAGGGGAGCCCTTAGGGGGCTGGGGGCGGTGTCTCCAATTAAGGGGATCGGCCGCCGCTTTGGAACGGACCGAGCGCGGCGCCTTAGGGCACCCGCGATAATTCGCCGTGTGGCCGGACTGGCCGCACAGGACGCAAGACGGATCTGTCGGGGACTCAAGGGTGCGGGAGCACTCCTTGGTGGAATGATCCTCTAGGCACTTAACGCACCTAGGTTTGGCGAAGCAGTTATGTGCCGCATGACCATAGAGTTGGCAGCGGTGACATTGACCGGGGTGACCTCTGTTGTGAGGCTTTTCGACTCGGATTTGCGAGAGGCCGCATACAGTGCGGGCCCCATTGCGAATTAGGGAGTTCCCAGCTGTGTTATTCGTGAGAATAACAAGCGCAAGGGGAAACTGTTTGCCCCGTTTGCTGTGCAACTTGTGCACGGACTCAACGGGGAAGCCTTGAGATTTAAGATCCTCGGCGATAAGGTCGTTCGATAGCTCGAACGGCACGCCCCTAAGGATAACGCGAGCTTTACGCTCTTCCGGGAGAGCGTAAGTATGATAGGCGAATTGCCTTTGAGTTAGCAGGGAAGTCAGATTTCTGAAATCGATCAGAGTACATGGCTCGATCTTGATGAAGGCACCGGTGTTGGTTGCCTTCTTGTAATTGATCTTGGGGGCAGTCAGACCCCCCGAACAGAGGGTCGATACCTGTCCCCAAAGATGTTTATCCCGAAGGAAGACAGGGGGAGGGGGCTTAGAGCTCGGGGGAGGACCCGCGGGCTTAGAACGCGGGGCAACCTTGGGGCGCATTGCCGCCTTAGGGGCTTCAGCCGCCTTAGGGGCCGCTACCGCCTCGGAAACCGCCGCTGGAGAGGGCGTGGGAGGAGCGGAAGAAGCGGTATTCTTCTTTTTCCTATTAGAGGACTTTTTACCTCGGACTGGGGTGAATGGAGTATCATCCGTAACAGTGTCATCCGAGTGGGACGCACTGACGGGCGAAGCCTTGCGTTTAGACGCAGCGGATTTGGTGGAGGACTCGGCAGACTCGGATTCGGAAGATTCCGATTCGGAGATGCCGTCCATGTACTCTGAGGGGCCAGGAGACACCGTAGAGCGTTGGGACTGGGCATCGAAACCCGGGGGGACCTGAAGGGTCTGAGCGGCCTGGGCCTGAGCGACTTGGGCCTGGGCAGCCACCAGCGAGCTCTGAAGCTGCTGAATTGTGGCTTGAAAGCGTGCTTCTTGCACGTGGAATTGGGCAGTGAGGGCGGCCGTAGCCGCCTCAACACGAGCGACGACGCGCTCCTCAAAAGCTGCATCGAGCTGACGTGCCATATCCGAAATATTCGGCATCACGAGTGGTGGAAAAGGCTGGAAGCCTGGAAAGGGCTCCATGATGGAGTACCCTCTGAAAGTTTGATCGTGCCGATGAACGGCGAACGAACTAACCTAGCGAAAAACCGATGCCGATGAACGGCGCGGAAACTGAAAAGAGGGGGTGCGTGCTCCTAACTCGAGCAGGCACCTAACCGTCCCCCGGGGAAAGGCCCAGTGCAATGGGTTCGGGTCTGCCGGATTTGTTAGCCCTGGAGAGCTAATAGCGTTCCGGGGCCACGCTAACGAGCTTCGTTGTCACCGTAAGGTATCAACTCGTTCAAACGCGGAACTTGGAAGTTTGTTTAAAGTTCGTCCTTTTCAGCACGAAAATCACTCAAACTTCCAAGTAGTAGGATAGCGAAGTTCGCGAATGCGTCGTTAGCACGCAAGTGGCGCCACTGTCGCAAAACGGCACTAATACGCGGCAATACCGACCGGAGAGCCTCGGAGTCGATAAGCGGTACAACGGATTGATAACGATAAGGGTCCTGCCGAGTCGACAAGTCCCTTATCGATAGGGACGGAGAGCACTGAGAGCACGATAAACACGACCACTGCGCGCGAACGATGAAACGGAACTGATTTTAGGACCTCAGCTCAACTCGCCGCTCATAAATCTCCAGAAAACACCACAAGATGCTACATCAACACATGCACACGCAAGGAGGAGCAGCCATTTTGTGACGAACCTGACACAAGTCAAACCTATTGTTTGATTGGTGGATTACAACTATGGACATCTATCGTGGTAAAATGACAACATTTGCTACACCAAAATGTAGCATTTGATATAACTGTGCTTTCAAATTGTAGTACATTAAGAGTGACACCCCAAAGGTGTCTCAATAGAAAGTTCACATTTTGTTTTGGTTATTGCGTGAACGAAACTATTTCAAGGGGCGCGGAGGGTGCTTCAGTCGGTAGCCTGTATTAAAGCTGTAGTGATGTATGAATATGTATTGTATTTTATAGATTTTATCGATGAATAAACCCGCGTTAGACGAAAGCTAGCAAAATTGAGATTGCTAAAAAATATCATATTGTCGACAGGTGTCAACATGGTTGCAAGAAAAGTCCATGTCGTTATGTTAAATGTCGACGTCATTTTGTTTTATCTAGAAAGTATGTTGTGCAACCTTGATTAAATTTAAATTATTTATTTCTAAACATGCCCAGTGTTTTAATGGAATTGTTTTAGTTAAAATATGGGATATAGTCTGATCTGCCAACAGAAAATCATAGTCGTTTTATAAATGGCGAAATTAGGCTAAAACGTACCCATACACAAAAATACATAAGTACAGTCGAATTTGGAACTTCCTCCTTTTTTAAATCAATTGAAAATAAGCTATAAGTACATTATATTAATGGCAAGTTCAAATTATTATTGCTTTCATTATAGTCAACCTGAAGCTTGTTGTCATCAGTGACCACCGCAACGTTTGAATTGAAATCACATCAAAATGTTAGGTACAAATCTCAATGTCTCGTATCATATGATCAAAATTCAATATGTATTCGTGCATATTGAAAAATAATTGCTTTGAGTCTTATTGTGTTTTATTGTGTCAAGAATACATAATATGTGCATGAATGAAATTTGTATGTTCTAAATACATGATATCAGATTTGACTTATATTTTTATTTTACATACGAGTAATATTTAACATAGTTCAATTTCCTTACTTCTGCCTTTCTTATCTGGGCGTGAAGGGCTTTTCGATAAAAAAATTGACGTCTTTTAAGCTAAGTGGCGTAAATTATGAAATTTATGCAAATTAGCAATTTTAGCCTTCAATACCAGTCTATTAACTAAAACTCTTAAAGATTGTATCGGCGACTAGGTTTCTAAACTTCCGACTGACTCAGCCGCAGAGTTTTCTAACCGGCACATAATTTAACCAAACACGCAATCTTTAACTTGTTATTAAGATTAATTATTAACTAAATTGTGGACAGAATGGCCTCTGTAAATGTAAAGAAACTTTGAGATAAATTCTAATACCTACACAACATACACAACTATTATAAAATTTGTTACTCGTCCTTGCCTTAGAACGGCTTGACTAATTGAGCGGCCCTTTTTGCAGCAAAATTTGTCGGTTAGGAAGTTGCAAAGTGCCTTATTAAATAAGTTTTGAGTAGCGGAAAAAAACCCCGCTCTTTACATTGGAAGAACCGAGAAAAGAACTGATTTTAAATTTCTATTTCAAAGGTATTGGAGGTTTTTTTGGAATTTCGATCCCCAGTATCTCTTGTCAAAGGACCCCTTCAGGCTTCGCCGATATATATTTGTTTAATAGTATATTACTTATTTTTATATACAGGGTGTCCAAAAAAGTACTTTGGAGAACAATATCATAGATAGGGCTAGCCTTCCCCATACGAACACTATATTATTTGGAATTATAGTTTTAGCATAAAAAAATTCTAAACATTTCAAGCAAAGCGCGCGCGCCACTCAGATAATTCAGATAGCGCCTATTCAGATAACGCGCGCGTCTTAAGATCAGCTGGGAGATATTTACATTGTGTTGTGATTTTGAGTGTGCACGTGACAATCGAACTTATTTAAGATTATTTTCTACATTACTTTAGATTTACACTAGAAGAAGATTGAACTATTGAGTTCATTTAATTAATAACTGTAAAAAGTTTGATTACAATATTTAACTTTTATTTATTTTACCAATTGTTTATTTTTATCTATTATCTTATCTTGGGTAATTCTTACTATCTCTTCTTTCAGACTGATCCTCCGCTGCCGTCAGGATGCGAGGGCGCGTTTCGCTCAGCTCCGGTCCGACGTACTGGTGAAACTGGAGTTGTTAGAGAATAAGAAGACGCAAGACGTTGCGTATCAGCTCAAACGGTTTATTCAGGGCTTGGCGGTTTATCATAAGTAAGTGAAACCGCTGCGTCACGCGTTCGAACGCGCGTTTCATACAAAACTGTAACATCCGTTCCAACGGACGTTTGAAATGCGCCAAATTAAGTATTCCACTGACACGACTCTGCAAGCACACTTATGAAGTTGTACTAGCATGCTGCGTTACGCGTATGATACGGACGTACGGTACTTGCGTTCGAACGCGTAACGCAGTGTTGGCACTGAGTCATGACGAGTCACGGCCCATAACTTCGTCTAGGTTTTGACCACATACATACATAGACAACGCAAGTGTCACGATTTGCATTGAAACCAAGCGTGCCGACTTTTGGACACCTACTGTGACATCACAGCTGATATTTAGTGTAGGGATATACAAACCGATTCAAATAAATAAATAAATATTTCATCATTATCTAGCCCAAATTAAGTTTCTTAAAGAACTTGTGTTATGGATACTAGATAACTGATATACTTAAGAAATATATAAACATAAATATTGAATAATAAATTTTTTTTTATTAGAATAAACTTAAATAAACATATTATAAACATCCATGACTTGACGACTAATATCTGTGTTCATCACACAAATATCCGCCGCCGCCGGGATTCGAACCCAGGACCTCTGGCTTAGAAGGCAATGTACGTTACCGCTACACCAGCCGGTCGTCCAAATACACCGATGCCGCTGATGAAATCGATTATAATTAGATTTTCTAACAAACATACACACGCGCGGACTGAATCTCGCGGCCACCAACCTTGACTCTTGGTCGGGGTTCGGTCACGCGAAGTTCATGCATTTGCGTTATCTATGTAGATGTATATCTGTAGTTTGGACATATTTTTGAACAAATTTTAAGTAGGCATTTCAAGTCGCAACTGTAAAACAAAACAACAGTTTTTACCTTACATGTTGGAGAGGTTTATATTAGCAGCCCTTTTACCCCACAACTTTCCTCTATTTTTCTAAAGATTATTTTGTTAATTTATTAATTTACACTTCATTGCATGCCATTAATAAATACAAAAAAAGGAAACAAATATTAAAAATTTTGAAATACCATTGGCGGTCTTATCGCTGGGTAGCGATCTCTACCAGACAACAATTTGATTTTTCGGTTTTAACCAAAATTGTACACATTTACTTCCACGACATTTTTTTTTCGGTCTTATACATAATGTTTTTGCTTTATTTTGGTCTCTAATGCATCTTTAGGCCAGTTAAAAATATTATGGAATTATTTTATTTATGTTATGTTAACAGTGTACAAATTTGGTGAAAACTGAAAAATCTTTAAAAAAAATAGAGGATAAGAGATTTTTTGGTCAAGTTATATTCTCCAAATGGGTCCCCAAACACGCTTACTTAGTTTACTGGTCCATTCAAACACCCTGTATATTGATTGATTAATTTCATTTTACTCTTTATTTTTGATATCAATTTAAAGTTTATTGATATCTCCACTAGTTGCGGAATACTTGCTTGTGCACACTTAACAATTACTTACACCCTTTGTAATAATATGTTTGTCTATCAACTTATTAAAACAACTTTAAAATACAAATCTTACCACTGGCGGTCTTATCCCTACCAAGCAATTCCTTCCAGACAACCGATTTGTTAAATATCTTTTGTTCCAGTGAAACAGTGGAAAAGTTGACGGAAAACTCAACCTTGTTCCCTGTGGAAGTCGACCTCTCACAAAACGCCTTCCAGTACAAATCCTTCAGCCAACTTATTCAGGTCAGTGTGTGGTTAATAGAATCTACATACATACATTACTTCACGCCTGTATCCCTTATGGGGTAGGCAGAACACGAGAGGCTATAAAACAATCCGGAAAATTTGGAGGTATTGTAATGATGGAGAGAGACTATTGTAGTGGCCAAAACGACAATAAAACCTCTGTCCCTTAACTGACTTTTACAGTATGCCCGGGAAGAGAAGCACCTGGTACATTCTATGTTGTTCTTTCGCTCTCAGTACAGCATGGAAGAACCTGTGGTCACGTTTTATATTCATCTTGCATTCATTACATTCTTTATTATTTCTTTTGACTTTGACTCTGGATGTGAAAATATATTTTACATCTCTCATGTTCGGTAAGTAGGTTCTTATTACCTCCAAATGGCTTGTAGGTGACTAATTAGCGCTCTAGGGTATTAATCTAGCTAGAAAAGCCCTAGGGCGGTAAGTAATTAAAAAAAAACACTGCTTTCTTTCAAAAAGTTCGCAACATCTAACCATCATACTGGCAATAGACATCATGCATTCAGCTCAATGACCAAAGAGGTTGCTTTTCTATTCAGCCTTGTCTTCGTGTGAGTATAATAGTCATCAATTTTAAATATCGAACGGCGAAGATCAATTTCGATCTTGAAAAAAAAAAACAAAAGTTCTTTACTTGATTCTTTTTAATGAAAAAAGGCGGGAATAGAAAACTTAAACTTTTACTATTGTTTGTTTTTGGGATTTTTTGTAATTACGTGCTAATTAGGAAAAAAACATGAGTTCTTCAATTGATGAAGATATAAGCTGCACTGCCGATTCAATGAAAATGGAAGCTGAAGCAGCAATTAACAATATTAAAATGTTCTATTCTTGTAATGCCGGTTTTTTTCTACTGACCTAACAATCGAGATGTAAAGCAGAATAGTTAGCTCGGGTGTAAGCATCAATGGCACCCTCGAACTCTAGGCGCACGAGCGCAGCGAGAAACATCTCGGGCTGCAATTGATGCTATACAGCCCTTGGCTACTAATCTACTATTGTTTACTATCATAGAGTAAGCTGGCGTTTGCCCTCAACCTCATCTGATGATAAGCGAAGATGAGGTCGAAGATGAAAGCACACGGGCCTAGGAAAGAACCGGCTCTTCATAAAATATTGCCGAAACACATACTTATATGATTGGTGGTAGGTATTATATGAAGGATGGTTGCTAGCCAGGTGGTCCTTTAAGGGATCCTACCACCCAGCGGGGTTCAATCGGATTAGTCCCCATTTACGACATTCCATTCTAAGCCGGACCTACGCGACTTACTATGTAGCACTTTGGTGCTAAATATCGGTATTTAATATTAATAATTTTAAATTATTATTATTATTATCGCCGAAAGGCGAGTAGTTATAAGTATACAAAATAATAATAATAAAATCCCCAGACAATCACACCAACTACATGGCCCCAAAGTAAGCATAGCTTGTGCTATGGGATACCATATAGCGAACTAGGGGGGAACCTAGAATATAAATACATAAATAGATAAACACCCAGACACGGAACATTTTTTTTTTTCTGGTTCCGTGCGGCGATCGAACCCGCAACCACTGGCGTCTGAGGCAGATAGGTTTACCCCAACGCCATAGTGGTCGTCATTTAATGCGTTTAAGTGGGTAATTATTTTGAAATGTATCATTATTTACAGGACAACCCAGACGAGGACGATGATATAGAATATGGCAAAGAAATACAAGAATACCACGACATCGCCGACATCCACAAAAGCAAAAACGAAACCCAGTGTCTAAACCCCGAAAAACAACCCTCAGAAACGGATAAACTGCTTCCCGATCTCGACAACTCATTCACTCACTCTTTATCCCAATCACACATTCGCTCAGACGTAGATAAAGAAAAGATTGAAACGACTGACAATTTGACGCTTTTGACAGAACTAGGTTTGGCGGATACGAAAATGGAGAGCGATTTTGGCGATTTTCAGAATGGCATGGATTTTGGCGGGAAAACAAGTGACGTTGATGACGTTTTTGACAGGCTGCTTAGTGATCTCAATATGGGGAAATAGATAGCATAGTTTAAATGGTTTGCTGGATTGTGTTACATTATGCATATATTTATATCTTATAATCGTTTAATAAAAAAATATTCTAAATCTGATAATTTTTTTTTTATGTTTTATTTGTATTTTAAATTGGTAGACGTAGTTATATTCAAAAATGCATTAATTTCGTTTAGGCTGAGGCAAGTACAGTTTCGGTATGGTAATGCAAAAGTTACTTCGTAAGGTATGATTCAATAAATACCCTACGAAGTAACTTTTGCACAACGTAAACGTAAAGTGCGAATGATATAATTTCTTGCAAATGTTATGAATTGTTATAATTCCAACGGAATATCACTTTATTGGAATATAGCTATGTAAAATAAATAAATGCCATTTTTAGAAGCCTCCAATACGATTCTAATGTAACGGTGACGGCGCTACAAGGTTATGTTGTGAAAATTACTGTCAGTGTCATAGGGATCAAGGTTCGCCGCGCCGGGTATAAAAAACCAACTTCACGTCAAAACTTTGGCCGACTTAGAATGTCATCCACGTAAAGATTCTCTGAAATCATACATATTGTTTCAAAAATTTGAAATTTTCAAATAAGTACTCAACCGATTTCAAATTTCTATCATATGAAACAAGATTTTTTTAAATCGATTCATAGCTGTCCGAAATATCGTGTAACAAAGACACAAAAAGACGAATTGAGAACCTCCTCTTTTTTTGGAAGTCGGTTGAAAAGATATCTTGCTTTTATTTAATTCCATTTTTCCATCCTCAGTATTGGATGAAAAAATGAGTGTAAAGAGATTTGATTTTGAGTTACTTACCCTTTAAAAGCAAAATCCCTTAACCTTTAAAAGGTCGATAAATAGATGCTTACTAACTTGTCATTGCACTATACAGATTTGGACGCTTAGCACATAGGATACTTTTTACTAGTTAAAAAAATAAATTAACAAAAATTTTACTGCAAAATATTTTTACTGGCAATAAAAAAGTATGAAATACAGTCTTCTTAAACTAATTTTGGTTTGAACCGTCTTTCTCTTCATCATACTCTCATACAACTACAATCATATAACATACAACTCTTCAGTATGAAAAGTTGTTTGAAAAGCACTGGACATATATTTTATAATTTATAAAGTAAGTATTTACAGTCAAATCCGAGATTAATTATCTGCGCAGAAACACTTGAAGAATTTATATTTTGGAATTTAATATTACTAGCATTAAGTACTACGGATGACGGATGCCGGATTTAGTGCGTAAGAAGCTACAATAGAAATAGTTTTTAGGAACTAAATTCAATACCGATAATAACATGAAAGTGGACAAAACAAACTTATATGAAAGTTTTTTTAATCATCGCGCCCTCAATCCCCGGATAGTACAAGCTTCAAGTAATCGTGCGCAAATTGAGACACTACATTTTATTATCATATCACATATCATAGATAAATGATTGCTCTACGCTGCGCTTCAATTATTTATTGAAATATAGCAATTATTAGTACGTCGAAATCTTAGTACCCGAGTTCGTCTCTGTGTAACGTTGGTTTACCCGTGATGTACCTAAGAACAAGCTTTTTTCACTAAGCTCATTACAATTCTTTTAAAATTAGAATCAATCTCAGGTTTTAGTTACCTCTGCAATTAAGAAAAAAACAAGGCAATGAAGTTGCCATTTTCTAAAAAGGAAATCTTATGAATCAAGGTAGCCAATATTCCTCGCAAACATTTTGTGACGTGGCCAATACTTAGTCAATTCACACTATGTATTGAGTTTCCACATACTAAAAGCTATTAGTTCTTAGGTAGAATGGTATGTAGGTAATCGAAACGAAGCGCAGACCAATCATTAATGTAGATCACATTATATTATTTTCTTATTTTAAACAATTATCATAGCACAGAGACTTAGTTAACTATACCTAGTATAGGTACCACTTTAATCCAAATGATGGTGTTCCTTTTCAAAATAGTACTTTACCCTTTCAACTTGATGCGGATCTATAAATATAGGCTCCTTGTGATGGTGATGTTCATGTTCCAAGTGCTCAAGATGATGATGGTGATGCTTCTCTAAATGATGATGATGATCTTCATGGTGAAGGTGATGTCCTTCATGGTGAAGATGATGCCCTTCATGATGAATGTGTTCATGGTGATGAGGAAACTCATGGGCATAATGATGTTTAGGTTTAAACAGGTGTAGCAAATCCAGCTTTTTGACCTTTTCTAGATCCAGGCCTTCGACGATTTTGTGCAGGTGTTCTACGGCTTTTTCTTTGAGGTTATGTTTTATAGCATGTAGTTTGTGGGCGGCATGGTCAGCTAGTTTGTCTATGTCCACTGTTGGGGTTGCTGAGTGGATGATGAAGAGAAAGGAAATCTGAAAATAGATTTTAAGATGAGGCAAAGTTTTAATATTCACATAGTTCGGTGTTTGATTATGGTAATGGTAGAATAGTTTCTAATAGTAGAATAGACTTATATTCTCTTAGTACCCAGGAATAAAACCATTATTTGATAACAATCACTATCTCAGTTGAACTGATTAAATACTTGTTTCCAACCTATGGCTCAAGATAGAATCACCAGCATCAATATAAATTTACTGTTTCGAATCTTCATTTCAATAAAATGACTACTACTCTTACGCATTTATTAATATTTTTTTATAGTTATAATATTTATAATAACAGGTTTTTTAACGATTTCTATTAGTCTTTTCTTATAATAAAACCTTACTTCAGGTACGTAATTTTTGATGACGCTCCCTTTGCATTCCACCGATATAATCATAATACTTAGGTATCACTGTTTTAAGAATCCAAAATGCATTTGCATCTTTTTTTGTAACCACAAGGCGTACAGTGATTTGCATACGAATCATCAAATTATAATGAGAAGTGTGAAGATTTGGGTCAATTTTGATAATTCCACTTTATACAAATTGCGAGATGTGGAATAAACTGTGAACGTCTATTTTAATAAATGTAGTCCAGGTTTATTTAAAAGACGTATGAAATGGCATCTCTTGAATAGGTACACGTCTAATCACAGTAGTGATTTTTTTTACAATTACTTAATCAATTTGTTTATTCCTTGTTTGTTGTATTCCTGGATCCTTTCAAACAAAATAGAAATCTGTATTAAGTTTCTTATGGCAACCCCTATTTATAACACATGAAAGTGTTTCAAATCTAAGATCGATGGTATTTCTTATTTCAAGCCACGACCACTTATTATTTCACGCAGAAACGAATCACATTCTCATTTTTAATATCTTACAATCACATTTTTGTTCAAGTCCAACAGAATCACTTTTTATTACATCACTTTATATTTCTCATTTTCATGATAACCAACTTGTAATCATTCTGATAATTAATTAAAAATCTAATTAAATACTCACCAACACAAGAGCCCTCATTGTATATGGGTGTGTTAGTGCCCAAGAAAGACTGGTTCGATGTAAATGATGGGCACCTAAATATAAACTATATGTTGTGCATGCATTTGGTACTTCGCTATTTGACGGTCTTATTCTGGAGAATCGATACGAGATATGGAATTTATTTGAGTATTTTTTTTTTATATTGAATTAGGGTTTATTTATAAATCGAACTATACTACTAAGTATTAGGTAGGTACTATGTTATTATACTCGTAACTATGGGATTATAGAGTGATACTTAGTTGTCATTTTAGTTAACAATGTCTTAATTTTAAGGTTTTTTATGACATTTGGGTAGAGTAAACTTAGAATTCCTCTGCCGCAGTTTGATAATAAATACGCTTGATATCAATTCATTAACTTCCTGTCGAATTGCATCATTTGGTGTATAGTTCCTTGAAACTTACCTACTCAATATTCCCACGCACACTTATCATTAAATACGGTTAAATTTGGCTGGTGATTATGGTCTGGACTTAACTTTCGTATTATTGTGTTTTCCTTCTTTATTGTGTGTATAAATAAATAAACAATGAGTGCAATTACAGGAAAAAAGTCATTGTATAAAATAATCTTAACTTCAATAAGGGGATGAGGACCTAGTGATCTGTAATTCAGGCTCTCAGCCTACTTCAGACTACAGTTCTTCCCCAAAATTCTTAATTGTACTGCAGGATTATATATACACAAGCTGTTTACCGCGGTTCTACTTGCGTAATTTCTAATATCGGGAAAATGTATCCTATGTGTTATTCAAGATTAAAGTCTATATCTGTACTAACAGTTTTTTTTTCAGATCCGTCAACCATTTTTTGTATGAAAGAGTAACAAACATCCATCCATACTCACAAACTTTCGCATTTATAATATAGTAGCTGTTTCGTTTCAATCTCTGATCCCGCGGGAATATACGGATAAAAAGAGTGTACACTACCATTATGCTAAATTTCTTTCAAATCCGTTGAGCCGTTCTGCCGTGATTGAGAAACAACGACCATACATACATCCAATCTTTCAAATTTACAATATTAGTAAAATAAGATAAGAAGTAGGATTCGTTACTGTTTGTGATGATAAATAAATAAAATTATTAATTACCTAAGTACCTATCTATTTTTAATCGTAAAATTTTGCTTGTCAACATTTAGTACTAGGTTCTTCGATTTTCGATACTGCGTTTCAGAATACACCCGCGAAGGGAAAGCGCGCTCAATTCAGGACGTAATTATATAGAATTCAGCGCACAAGGCTGCCGCGCAAGGCTCTGAATCTCAATTCGTGCGCGTGCGCACTGTTACATAAACTCTGCGTCTTTTGATGAATAAATCACTTGTTTGATAATGAAAATGAGATTTTGCGAAACTGTGAGGAAATATTGAGACAGTTTGGCTCGATATGAAAATGGTAGCTTTGGGAAGTCATCTGGGGCTGTACCTTATGAACTCTACGTATCTTATCTTTACAAAGTATAGGTACGTATATAACGAAGTACCTAACTGCACATTTTTAAGTCATTCCATAAACCGGATCATATCATATCATAAACCGGAACATACCATAACTTCATCTAAGCTGAAATAAATACTTACCTAGGTATAGGTTTTGCTAGAATCTGCAGGAATGTTTCAATATAACTCTGCTAATTATGTCTGACTGTATTTTTGCTTATATCAGAATTACCTCCGCGGTGCAGTGGCAGAGACGCTATTACGCCAATGGTGAGGTCGCGGGTTCGATGCCCGCACGAAACAAGAAAACAAATGTTCCGGGTCTGGATGTATTTATATTCTAGATTCCGTCCTAGTTCGCTAAATGGTATCTGATAACAGAAGCTTTGCTTACTTTGAGGCCATGTAGTTGATGTGGTTATCTGGGAATTTTATTATTTATTTTTTGACATCTTAAGATCTACACGCCTTTTGCAGGCGAAAAGGACCCGACAGTCTGACTAGTCGGTCGGGGATCAGGGCAAGAGAGAAAGAAACCGGCGAACGATTCGGGCAGCGTGCTGGAAGCGAACCACCGCCGAATCCCAGGCGGTGATTCGCTTCCAGCACGCATGCATGATGCTGGAAGCGAATCACCAATAGTAATACCTATTATTTATGATGCAATAATAATATTATTTTACCTTTATTTAAGCTGCATATTTTTAGTTTTCATCTGCAGCCAAATATCATTGCATTTTATGAAGAGCCAGTTCCGTCCTAAACCCGTGCTCCCATTAGTCCGTGTTGGGTTGACTTACAATAGCCCTACCGCCCCGGCATAAGCGTGTTATAAAAGGCGAGCGGCACAAGTGACCCCCGCTTGGTGGTAAGATCCCGTCAGGGTCCGACTGGCTAGCGACCAATCCTCAAATAAAATCTGTCGCCACATATTACCGCCCGGTAATATTTTCCGGCAATATTTTATATAGGTAATATTTATTTTTAGCTTCTATGCTGGACTGGGAGCGAAAGAAAAACATAGAATGTGCCAGCTGCTTCTCTTCCCGGGCATACTGTAAAAGTGAGTTAAGGGACCGAGGTGTTATGGGAGGCTTTTTTGTGGGCGATAGGCTGACCCCCTGTCACTGCAATAGTCTCTCTCCACTATTATAATGCCTCCAAATTTGTCAAACGTGACATCAAATGGTTTTATTAGCTCTGGTGTTCTGCCTACCCCATACGGGTTACAGGCGTGAAGTTATGTATGTATGTATGTATTTTATTAAGAGGAAGTCCTTTCCTAGGCCCGTGTGCTTCCATCTTCGACCCAGGCGCGGTCCCAGGGGGGGGGGGGTCACAGGGGACATGACCCCCCCCCCCAAAATCATGGAAAGATGAATATCTTATAAGAAAAGTAGCTGAAAAAGATACTTCTGATTTAAAAAAATTGTTGTGACTCCCCCCCCCCCAAATTCAGATGTGACCCCCCCCAAAATTTCAGTATGCGACCGCGCCTGCTTCGACCTCATCAGGTGAAATTGAGTTAAAACGCGGGCTTAGTCACCAATAAAAATGGAATCTCAATTGTTGGTCTATGGCAACGCTTAGCATTGTATTGGTTTTAGGCTTCCAAATTGAGAATACCTTAAGTCACTGTGTTTGAAGGCGCTTATTTCAAAAACGAGTTCGATGATTGATAGTTCAATGATTGGCTTCATTTAATCAAGAAATGATTCAGCAGGTGAACCTTTCCCATGAATGAGGAAAATGTAAAATATGTTTTATTATGAAATTAGTGCATTCGAACAAGCAAAATGACTCAGCCTCATTATATTGAGTAACAACTAGCTGTTACCAAACTTTCCATAAATCCAATCTTTCATAACATTAATAAGATTAATACCTAGGCTCATACATAAACATCTTCGACGAAGTGATGAGATTAATCAGCAGATACTTTACAAAGGATTATTGCAAGCCACACGGATTCTAAGGCTGCAAACTGGACGACAGCGACATCGACAGCGAGAGAAACAGCGGCGGGCAACGATTTCCGAAACACAATAGAAAGTATTGATTTGTATGAAACCGCGACAAATCGCTCGAGCGCGCGCTGGCGTCGAGAACGGCCCGGATTCCCCGCGTCGTCGTCGCTGCCCGCGCCGGTGTCCGTTTCGAACGCGCGGCCACGGCGTTTTTTCTTACATCTAACCCAATCTAACCATGCCAAGATTATGTAAAAATTTGTAAAAGTCGATTCCTAAAAACATACATTTTTAAAAGGTATACTTAAAAAGTTATAAGGGTTTGAACGTGGCCGCGCCATTGAAACAAAGCGAACCGCGCGTCCACGTAGATCTTTAAAACTAAACATTGCAGAGACCTGAAGTTTAGGTAAAACACGGATTGAATATGTAAAAAAATTGTAAAAATATAGAAAAAAATCCTGGATTTACATTTAAGAAGCTGTAAGCTTATAACACCATGGCCGCGCCATTGACCGGTGTAAAATTACGTTATCGTCGATATCTCGCTGGAAAAGCATAGCAGAGGTCTGAAGTTTTTTGTAAAACCTGGAATCGAATTTGTAGAAACTAGTAAAAATATAATAAAAAATCATAGGCATACATAATAGGAGCTGTAAGACCAAAAACCCATGGCCGCGCCATCGAAACGTTAGAAAAGTACTTTACCGTCGATATCTTGCTGAAAAAGCATCGCAGAAGTCTGAAGTATTTTGTAAAAGCAAGATTTAAATTTGTAGAAACTCAGGTATGAATTCAAAAGTTTGAGGTCAGTGCCTTTGATGCCGTAGTGGTGGAGTTTCCTGGTGAGATTGTCATGCTGAACACAGTCGAATGCCTTGGATAGGGCACAAAATACACCTAGAGCATCCTGTGACCCCTCCCAGGCACCAGCTATTACTTCAAACAGTTCAACACCAGCATCAGTTGTCGAACGACCCCTCGTGGATCCAAATTGTTTGTTATGAAGTAAATTGTTTTTTGTGAAGTGAGCTAATAGCTGGTTGAGAATTATAGTTAAACTACAATTAAAGTCTTCCGAAACCGAGCATAAGTGGAATAAGTTATACTTAATTGCGCAACTTCAAAAGTATGCTGAAACTGTTCGTGCGTAGTTCATCTGTTTTCTTGAATTATTTTTATACTGCCAGCACATTGTCTTCAGTGACAGCCGTCGTAGGACGACCACTTCTTTGTTCACCAAAGTAAGAAGACCACGTTTGAACTCGCTATACCAGCGGTAGATAGTTGCTTTTGAAGGTCCTTCATCCATAAAAACATTTCGAAGTTGATCAAATGACTCATTAGGTTTTAAGACACATTTGAAAACGTAAAAAATCATAGCATGAAAATGTTCTCGATGCAGACCCATTGTTAAACGAAAAAATAAAATTTGAATGGGCTCTTAAAAATACGGAGGGAAATTTGATAATCGAACAATGGTATCGAAGTTTTCAAAATAATTACAGCATCTTATACGTAAAAACTTTTTTTTCGCAAAACTTTCTGAGTGGCCGGGTAAATAAGCTTGTTACAAAAATTGTGACCAAAGTTGGTTTACATTCAGAAGTTTGTCCTGCTGGTTCAAAGTTTCACTAAAACATTTTAAATTCACCCACTCATCTATCAATTTCTTCGTTCTTCGACCGATGCATGGAACAATATACTCTCTTACGAGAGAAGAACGATTACTTCATACTTCGTAAATGCATACATACAGCTCACTAGCGCTTCAGTTAATGCCATCCGCAACTTTTCAGTGTATTAATAGATCCACTTTACACAGTAGTAATCTATGCAGTCTATTACTCTAAGATAGGAACTTAAGGTCGAATTTCAACATTGAAATTTATATATAAGTAATGAAATGAAACAAAATATTTAAATATTTTTAAGTATTATATATTTACCAATAAAATAAAAAATGTACAAAATACTTATATCTACTTAAAGGTAACATACCAAATTAAATTAAAAAATCAAATAAAGAATAAACAAAATGAAAACCTTAAACTAAGTACATAAACGACCTTTCTTAGTGCCTAAATATATACAACTTTCTTGTTCTAACGATGAAAGGTTAAGCTTGGGGCATCCTTTGAATTTATACCACATTTGGCACACTTCACAGTCCCTTTTCCAACCATTATCTTAAAACTACTGCACAAAAGCGTCAATTTCGCAAATAAACAAACAAACAATTACAAAGTATTTAGTGTCACTATCACAATATAAAGTGTCAATTTTGCACTGAACAAATAGCACTTCCGTAAAAACACACAGCTTACAGATTTTCAAACCAAAAATTTTACAGGTTTTCAAATTAAAAATGGGTTGCTGAAATTACGCAGTTAACGCAATGAACCGTTTTTACATTACAAATGGCTTCAGACAGTCGTTGGCGATGGATGATTGTTTGTCTTTGATTGTCACTTTTGAGAAGATTGACATATAGACTTACGTCAAAAAAAGTACTTTAAAGCTTTCTCATTCATACGTATAGATTTGTCCCACTTTGGCTCCGGCTGCCATCGACAGCATTGGCTACTAAATTAGTAAACTCCCCCTGGACCGATGGTAATTTGAAAACGTTAACAGGACTACTAATAAAACCCCGCCCGGACGCACCCCGGACGCCTTACCCAGGCCTATGCAACTCTAGTGTCAATAAAATTGAATTCTGCACCATCTAGGACATGACGTACTACAACTTTTCGGTAAGTTATTTCTCCTGTTATTAACTAGGTAGCGCTGGGATAGCCGATTTATTAATATCTCGTCAGGAACCGGAAAAGATGTTGACTTTGACAGACTAGTCAACAGACTAGTATAATAGTCTATGAATGATCGTGTGCGTGTGCGTCTGTTGCGTTTTGTGTTTTCTCCGCCATTTTATTTAAGTCTTAGATTATTTTAACAAATTCGCTGTGAATTTGGCCGTGAAGTTAATTGTGTGACTTACTAACAACTTAAAAGGCTTCAGCAACAAAAGTTTATAAAGACTAAAGTGCGGGAAAGCGAAAACAGTGCAAAAATTGTGTAAATATACAGTGATTGTGCATGTGATTTAAGTATGATTTGTCATAAGGTTAATTTGGTCGATTTCATATAAAATGTCAATGAAAATGTTGATTCACAGTTGCAGTAATGGGGTGAACCGAATAATAAATGGACAATTGACAAAATTTGATGAGGAAGATGGAGCGAAGAAAGAGGCTTTTGAATATTCCACGCAAACAAAAAAAACAATAAATAACCTTAAAAAATAAAGATTTTCGTATTTTTTTTTATTTTTGACCACTTGTTACTATAAATACCTTATTCTGTATTTTTTTAAAGCAGTTATCATAGTAAAATTCTTTAAAATGTTAGATTAAATGTGATAAACAGGATAAGATATTTTTACCTTAATTTTTTTTTATAATGGAGACTTATCTACTAAGGCTGTCTAGCGGCCATTTTTGGAATTAAATTTAGTTACTAGCGCCATCTATGATTTGAGGTATTATTCTATTTTGCCAATAAAATCAAGTTGCCCATCTATCTCATATTAACTGTATCGTCTATGGCCTTACCTGCACGCAACTGGAAGAGATTTGACATCAATCTTTTAATTTTATAAATACTTATTGCTATTTTCTTGCTCTATGATTGGTTAGTGCATATAAAAAATATAATTTATTATTATTATAAAAGACTTACTTTTATTTTTTTATTTTTTTTTTAACGTTTGATAAACTGTAAATAAATTAATGTCTATTAAATTACAAAAACTGAAAATAACTAAATAGAATATTATAAGTATTTATGTTATAAGTATTATGTAATTACTTTTTATTATTATTTTTGAATTGAAAAAAAAAAAAGATTTTAAGTGCTAACTGTAGGTACTATCTGTCAACGAATGTATAGGCCACCATTTAAGATTCCTTTCTTTCATGAACCAAGTTTAAGAAATAAATACGCAACAAATAATAACAAATACACACATAGAAACATTTTAGTTACCTACGTAATTAAAAAGCGCGAAATACCAATGTTTCATATACCTAGCCTTCAAAATATTCCACAAACGCACAGTGTTTCAAGTTTCGATCTTTAATCATAGAATAATTCAAACGTTTATCGATTAATTAAACCAATTTCTTAATTAAACTTAATAAAGATTTCGATAATTAATTGCTGTTACTACAGCAGTTAATCGTATCCTGGCGTTGAGGTGATACGATCAACTGGCAAGGATTTTTCAACAAGAATGTCAGATTTTTTATTAAAGACTATACCCGCGTTTTACTTAAATCACACCTGACGGTAAGTGAACATGAGGTCGAAGCACACGGGCCTAGGAAAGAACTGGCTCTTTATAAAATACTAGCCACCGCGCGGTTCGAATGCTTTCATAAATAAATACTATATTGCTTATTATATATTGGGATTACTTTATTCAGTCTACATGGAAAGAGCTTAGCTAAGATTTCGCCGAGGAATAATACCGAATAATGATCACAGGAAATGTTTTACGTCAAAACTATTTCATGATATCGCATGGTTTTGAGATCCATAATAGACCTGCAGTTTTGTAATAACTGAAAAATGTTCTTAAATAAATGAAAAATGTGATAAATAAATGAAAAATGTGATAAATATAAATTACCCGACCAGGATTCGAACCTGGGACCTCTCGTTTGCCGGACGAGTGCTCTTCCACTGAGCTACCGGGCCTGGCGGTGCGCCTCGAAATTACTTACCACATTTTTGTTTTAACGTTATATTGCTAACGTAGCTCCATCTTATGGTAAAGCTTTGCAGCTTAGACCACCCGAGACCAATTTCTTTACAGACATTGTGAATCCCAGTTAAAGTGCAATGTTTTAATAATGTTTTTAAGTTTTTGCATTTAAAATGCTCAATTATTCTTAAATAAATGAAAAATGTGATAAATAAAAATTACCCGACCAGGTAATTTTTATTGAATAAATCACATTTTTCAATTTTTTGTATAGATCTCTATTCTTCACTCATAGTTTAACACGGGTTTGGGAAAGAACATAAATAAAACACAATTAAAAAGTAAAAATGTTTAGTTTATTTGTTGCCAAAATAAAATAAATTAGTAAAGCACCAGTAATTTTATAACTTAACGGGTAAACTTGGAATGACTATACAATTTTGAATTCCGTATACAATTAATTGTATCTTTTGTAATTATTAGCCGTATTTTCTAATCGTCCTATCCTAAATCTGAAAATTTATGATAAGTGATGAACGGAAGTTAGAGACTCTTTCACGCTAATTGCTTGATCAATTGTGCTGAAATTTTGCAAACAGGTAGAACATAGCCTGGAATAGCACATCGAATTCATTTTCATTTTCTGTAGATATAGCATATTGATATTCCCATAGCAAGACATATAAGCAGTGAAGTGAGCTAGTATCAAATAAGCTCAAAGTGTTAGAGTAGTGTATTTTTTACTAAATAACATACACAATACTGCGGTGCGAGCACAGAACTTTCTCGACTCGTATGTTTACAAATGTTCGTATAGTATGAAGACGGTTTGTAAACAATTATTGAAATATATCCATTGCCGCACGGCCAGCTTAAATAAATGCGTGCCTTGTTAATTTTGAATGTTAGTAAATATGTTGTAATCTTAAATAAATGTTACTAAACTTGCAACCGACTCCATAGGTACTATACGAACATTCGTAAACATACGAGTCGACAAAGTTCTGTGCTCGCACCGCTGGGTATCCTAGTTAAAAGACTAGTGTGTTTAAATATCTGTCGACCTCCATGATGCAGTGGTGTAAGAATTTACAACGTAATTCGAGATTCGCAGGTTCGATCCCCTAACAAAAAAATATGCTCCTGGTTTGGGTATTTTTCACAAATAAAACACAATTAAAAAGTTAAATATTTAAAATTATAAGCGTATTTATATTCTAGAATCCCTACAGTTCGCTTCATGGTATCCCATATAGCTTTGGTTAGTTTGGGGCCATGTAGTTGGTGTGATTGTCGGGGGATTTCATTCATTTGTATTCAATTATTATTCCATCTCAATCTCAGGCACACTTCTTATTAAAATAACAAACGCCAGTAGCTATTACGTTAATACTGTGTTTCTAGGCTTATTGGAGAAATAATATAAATTAGGATTATTATTATTAAGTAGTACATGTAAGTTGACTTTTGCATTAAGTTATTTTATATCAAATCATAATGCTATATCTTTACTAGCAGCGGTAAGCTCCGTGTCGAAGTTATTTTTCCAATATGGTTATAAAAATAAGCTTTTATGTAATACTAGCCACCGCGCGCGGTTTGAATTTCGGGATAAAATATAGCCTATAATCCTCCTCAAGAGTTGGGCTATCAAAGGCAAAAAGAATTTTTCAAATCCCACTTGTAGTTTCTGAGATTAGCGCGTTCAGACAAACAAACAAACAAACAAAAAACAAATTCTTCAGCTTTATATATTAGTATAGATAGATTAACTTAAAAGTTTTTACGTGTCCCTCTATTCATTGTTGAAGATCGTATGGAATTCTATTCAATAGATATTAACCCCTTATTTATAATGACGAGTGAAACTTAACAAAGAGTCCTTTAAAAAAATTAAAGAGCGCGAACAAATTTTAGCAGGATTTTAACTAAAATCGGTTTATCATTAGGGAGGTATATCTATTCTAATATTATAAAGAAGAAAAGTTTGCTCCGTGTTTGTTTGGTCTGAAAAAACTAAAAATATACGTAACCGATTTCAAAAATCGTCCACAATTACAAAGGTACTATTGTCCAGGAATAACAGCTTTATTTTCATATCAAGAAACTCAAAAAATCACGCTTCACTCGTGCGAAAACACATGAACATTGAGTATTTTTGTACCAACTACCTCCAAAACTCCATCTATCTACTGCTCTAATTCCACCCCTTTCCCAGTCCACTGTTCCTCAAGTTTCACATCACAGTCTAACTCCCGTAAGGCAGACTTGATGTCATATCCGAAATCCTTGCTGTATAGTTCGTGGCAGGAATTCAAGATGTCTTCCACGCCGAGTTCTAGAAACTTCGCGTTTTGCTCGCGGGAACGAACCATCATGTTTCTAATGGCCCAGCACGCGTTTTTCTGGGGAAGAAGTATTTGAATGAATGAATGAATAGGGTTATTCAATTTTAGGATGATCCACACAGCTAAGAATAGCCATAATGCCTCTGGACGAACAAACGATATAACTTTTATGATATAAATGAATATTTTAATAAAAAATGGGACATGTAATAGCACAAATTAATATTTAATAAATACTATAAAATATTAATATTTGTAAGTTGTCATCTTCTTCACTTGCC
This sequence comes from Stenoptilia bipunctidactyla, assembly GCA_944452665.1. NCBI lineage: Eukaryota > Metazoa > Arthropoda > Insecta > Lepidoptera > Pterophoridae > Stenoptilia > Stenoptilia bipunctidactyla. The sequence goes on along the minus strand of OX101748.1, from coordinate 6,278,885 downwards.
ATCAGATGAGTTTTTCATTGATAACTACCGTTTGACCTGAAACTGAACTGAACAATAAAATGTTGTTATGGACATAAATGTAATATTGTTATTTTAATTTCTTTTAGTTTATTATTAAAGTGTTAGATTTTATGCTTAAATTATAATTGGGCCCATATTATTACTATTTTAAATTTGAAACTATAATATTTTATTCATTATGTTTTAACTAGATCTCTTTTAAGACGGTGCATGCTGTAAGTATGTGGAACTTAATTCATTATAAGAACATTGACTCATAGCACTGCAGAGCTATGAGACTCTCCTCTGGGTGACGGGAAGGTTTAAGCCGTAGTCCACCACGCTGGACCAGTGCTGGGTGGTGGATGTCAAAACCCTAACGACTACTATATTCAAGTATACAGCACCCGGTACCGACTGCGTAACGTGCCCTCCGAAGCACGAAGTCTTTGTGAGTAATGAATAGTCGGCGGTCACCCATCCTAATACCGGCCGCACCGAGCGCGCTTAACCTGCGATATCGTTTCAAATGCACAGTAACCACGGCGCTACGACGACTTCATACCATACTTATTGCAATAAAGGAATTTTGAATTATTGAAAAACGACTAATCTGACGAAACAGACTACTCTTCATAAAAGCCTGCTGTCAAATATGACCGCTCCGGTGGTGATGCATTCCCGCATTGCTTTATGAAGGGTCACTTTCCTCCTAAGTTCGTGTGTTATCTTCTTCACTTGCCATCGGATGAGTTTTTTATTGACAACTACCGTTTGACCTGCAACTGAACTGAACAATAAAATACTGAATTCGACTGATTGAGGAAAAACGCGGGTCAAATATAAACATTTGTTATTAAAGCATCAACAAATGTACGATTTCCCGCATAATTGTGTAAGAACTGTTTTATAAAAAAAATACATTAGTAAATCCTATTTTTACAGCGCTCTGCTACGCTAACTTCCACTTTTATTACTTCTAGTAATTTCTATTGGGTGTATTAAGTATTTCTCGCTTAATATGAACGTAAATAAATAAATAGGCATGCGCGATAAAATCCAGTCAAAATTCCCCTTTAATTAAGTCAATATTAATAAAAGTGCCTAAGTCCACGTCAGGCCGTCAGTAAGCTTTATGTTTCAGCACTTAATGGAATTAATGGAATTGAATGCACGATAATTTGTATGATTTATGTAAATGATTATTAAAAAAAGTATCAGAACAAAAATATTTCCCAAAAAAATAAGTTCAAAAACTAAAACTTGACTACTAAAAACACGCTCTAAAAAGTAGGAAACAAGTAGGTAATAGTCTCCGCTGAAATATATTTTATGTATGACGTCATATTGATAGAGATATGTTGAAAGGGTAGCCGTGATCGTGGAATTGGACGTGCTCTCTCGGTTTTCTTTTATTTTTTTACTTTTTTCGTATCATGGACCTCGATTCTGCTACCTCGCAAGACCCCAGCAACCCCACGAACTCGGGTTCTCAAACAATATGTATTATTCTTAAATAAATGTAAAATGTGATAAATAAAAAATCAAAGAAATTGATCTCGGGTGGTCTTAGCTGCAAAGCTTATACCATAAGATCGAGCTACGTTAGCAATATAACGTAAAAACAAAAATGTGGTAAGTAATTTCGAGGCGTAGCGCCAGGCCCCGGTAGCTCAGTTGGAAGAGCACTCTTCCGGCAAACGAGAGGTCCTAGGTTCGAATCCTGGTCGGGTAATTTTTATATATCACATTTTTCATTTATTTAAGAATAAGTGAGGATTTTAAATGCAAAAAAAAAAAAACATTAAGAAATTATGTATTATTGCTATTTTCTATTCAAGATTTTGGAGATGTGACTCTAGTGTTGTACGTAAGATTTCCTTTGACTTCATTCTTTAATTAAACTACCAAAAACAAAAAAGTTAATTCATTAAACTTTTAAATATGGTTCATGACTATCTTGTCAATCTATTAATAATAATCATGACGGTATTAAATGCTGAAACATCATCGGCCGACAGCCCAAACACCATAGATTTAAGCCTTTTCAATTAATCCTCACCACAACTGTAGCATTTTTCTGGTGAATCTTCAGGCAGTCTACGATCGCTTCGGGCGCTCCGTTTTCAAAGAACTCCAAACTGTGGTCTGGCTCTCGAAGCGATAACGCTGCTATGCACTTCAGAATAGCCGCCGATGCTACTGGATTGGCCTGAGTGGGAAAAACACCGAACAAAATAATGAAGAATGAATGAATGGGCCATAGAAAATACAGACACGATTATAAAGATAATCAACGAATGCAGAGCATTAAAAAACCGACTTCACTTCAAAACGTTTGCTGAAGTAGAAGGTCGTCAAGATAAACGATCTCCGAATTCACAAATATTTAAAAACAAAAATCACTCAATCGAATATCGATGAACCAACTGTATAGTATCCTCTATCGTATGAAACAAGAATCATCAAAATCGGTTCACCCAGTCAAAAGTTATGAGGTAACAAGAATTAAAAAACATACACGACGAATTGAGAACCTTCTCCTTTTTTGAAGTCGGTTGAAAATAAAAATCAAAAAGTATTACTCGGTTTTTTGTTTAATATATTGATGTTTTTATCGCTGACAGCGTAATTTTAGTTACATTTTGTTAAATGATAATTTAAATATAACATCGAAAAAAAATGTTTCAGTACTTAAGTCTATTAATAAGAGTTATTAAATTTCCATAAGAACGGTGGTTTATGCGCGTACGAAGATGCGGGAAAAACTTAGTAAATCATAAAATGCCAGTTGCTTCCTAGGCCAGTATGCTTTATTTCTTACTCTTTTGCCATAAGGGATAACACAAGACGAGATTGAGGTCAAATGAGGGATAGAAAAAGGATAATTATAATTATAATTTTATAAATTATGCTTCCATGCTGGACTGGGAGAAAAATATAGAAAGTACCAGCTGCTTCTCTTCCCGGGCATACTGTAAAAGTTAGTTAAGGGACAGAGGTGTTATGGGAGGTTTCTTTGTAAGTTTTTTTTAGATAGTTCCCTCCATCATTATAATGCGTCCAAATTTGTCAAACGTGACATCAGATGGTCTTATTTATCTATTACCTCTGGTGTTCTGCCTACCCCATAAGGGATACAGGCGTGAAGTTATGTATGTATAATTATCAATTACCGAATGTCTGTTCAGCAGTGATACAATGATAGGCACCATGCCACTCTTGACCAACTCCCTCTTGACGTCATCATTGCCGGCCAGAGCCGTAATCCTGAAAACAATTAATTTTGTAAATAAAAGTCTTTAAAAAGAAAAGTTTTACCTGAGCTTTATCGCGTTAGATAGTGTTATACAGGATTGTTTTTTAGTCACCAGCCAAATTTAAATGTGATAAATTCTTTGATACGATATAAACGTACGTGTATATTTATTTTAGTATCCCTCAGTACAAAACGATAAGAATATGGCACCAAAAACAATTTTAGAAATAGTCGCTGTTGAAGAACACAGCTACTGCGATGCGACATTTCATTGATAATAAATACTACGACGTAGTACTTATTTTTTTTTTTATATAAAATATGGATGGGACGTTTTTCTTCCATGACACCTGATGTTAAGTGAACATGAAGACTAAGGTGGTACACGTCCATCCACGAGAAACCTATTCACTCGACGCTTAAAAGTACTAGGACTATATGTTTTGTAGCAGCGCGTAGTCGTCTGTATTTAATGGTATTCATTTATAATTTAGAGTGACCCTGCTTTGCTTAATATATTAGCGAATATATTATTTCCTTGTAAAAAAAAAATACATAACTTTTTTCTGCAAAAATCTTTTCTATAAATCTTTTCGATAGAATAGAATAAAATACACACAAAAATTACAATTAAAGTTAAAAATAAAAAAACAGCATGCATTATAAACAAACAATACCTCTATACAAAACAAGACATTTAAAACTAATTAAGTTTATAATTTAAGGAATCTTAAAAAAATATAGATTGCACTTATGTGATACTTATTGTGTAAAAAAATTTGGCAGGTGACTAAAAAGCAACCCTGTATATTTTTACGTTTAGGTGTATTTAGGTGTGTTTACGCTGTAAGCATTCACTCACTAAACTGCATAGATAATATTTAAAAAACTAAAAACCTAGTTTGTCGAACCAGTTGAATCATGAGCATGACCCATAAGCTCATTTTGGCAAACCGTCGAAATGCACTCGAAGATAGGTTTCCTTGGTAACGAACTTGTTATCATTTCAGTCGACAGGACATTTACTGAGTAAAAAATTCGATTGTGTACACATGATATTGACTCCTATTTCTTTCGAACGAGGTACAAAATGCAAGTGCATTGTTGAGGGCTCTTACGATTTAATGATTCGGGGGTTTCCGGGATACGACAATTAGCGAAAATCTACATGCTCATTATTAATTTGTGTGTACAGTATCTAAAATGTCTAAGTGTATTTTACGCGATGGACCTTACAAGTTTGACAGTTTCAAACGAATTATAAGCAAAATGGGTCATGATTCAGTTGGTTCGATAGTACAGTGCACAATCTAATATATAAAATTCTTGTGTCACAGTTTTCGTTGCCATACTCCTCCGAAACGGCTTGACCGATTTTGATGAAATTTTTTGGGCTTATCCGGTATCTATGAAAATCGGCCAACATCTATTTTTTTTTTTTACATGGCAAAACAATGTTTGCCGGGTCAGCTAGTATAATATAAAAGTAAGCATATGGCGAAAAATATTCATTTTATTTGTATCATAACAACAGACAAAGGTCTGCTTTTGGTTTTTTGTACCTAAAATTAACTAGAACATTATTTTAATATATATTTCTTAAGATTTCTTAAGAGCGTGCGTAAGCCTTGTAAGTGTACCAAAATTTTTTTGTACCCATATAGACAGGAACGAATTAAGTCGTCGTATATACTAAATTTCATCATGCAATAAAACTTATTTGTGACTTCTTTATATCCTAATATAAGGAAAGCTGTTGCCTTAGAAACGAGGACACTTAAACAGACGTATTAATTCGATAAATATAACAACTGATTTGCTATGGCAACAAGCTAACAATATAATTTAACAGTACCTACACCTAGCTAATAAGTATTTTAATAGTTTAGCAGTCCAAGCTCACTTTATCGTAACTAAAAATTATCGAACTTTAAAATTGTATATTAAAGTTAAAATAAAACTTTGAAATCATGTATAATTATACTTCAACCCAAAAGGGCAACTTGTTGTCATTTGGCAATAAAAATTACGGAATCAAAACAGTAAGAGAATGGCAGGACCACAATGAAAAAGTCCTAAAAGGTGATATCATAGGAACTACGGATAAAAACACTTCTATTACAAAGAACTCTATCATAAAAGTAAACCATACTGCTTGCGATGATTTTAATGAAAGCACAGACCAGCTCCAACATAGAACTAGACATATTAATTACTGGAAATCTGAATTGGAAAGAGCAATAAGAGATATAGATGCCGAAATTGACATACTAGAAACACAACGACAACAGCTTAAGAACGCAATGGATGTTTTACGTATACCGGAATATATTACAGAAGAATGTCTAGACGTAAGATCACATAGAATGGAAAGTGACATGGTGTACGATGATCCTTTAGAAGCGCTTTTTGCTGAATCAACGTTGATCGAAAACGTTAAACGTCTACATCGCGAAATGCTCCGAGAGATCGAAAACCAGTTGAAAGTGAACGTAGAAGCGAAAAATGGATTAGAAAGAGACTGGAGTAACAAATACTTGGCTTTTAAATATGAGAACGCCAATTCTGATTTGAAAACTAAATCTGTTAATGTGAAAGATTCCGCAGGTGCTACTCGATTATCAGAAGGGCAATCTAATGTTCCATCTTGGGAAAACCATACAGTAAGCGGTTTAGATCAGTTTAAAACTGCGATGGATTACTCAAAATCTTTAAGAGCAAAAGTGGAAGCAGTCCTTATAAACACATCCAGGGACTTACGCTCACAAGACATAGAAGTTAATAAGCAACTTAGTGAACGGATCGCTCGAACGGAACAAGTGAAGATCGAACTTGAAAATCAACTGCGTTTAACAATTTCAAAGATCGTCGAAACAGAGAATATTCTCGAAACATTACACGAAGAAATGCTTAGAGTATCGCAAAGATTGCTTGTAGCGCAAACGAGATTGAACACTAAACATTTGAGGCCGAACGTTGAGAATTGTAGAGAAGGGTCATTATTTGGATTGATTGAGGAAGTTAAAGATTTAAACGACAGTATGACATTATTGCAGAACAGATCTTTGGAGACAGAAAAGTTGAGAGCGGACTTGATTCATGAAAGATCGCTTCTTGAGAATGAGATTATGGTGAAGAAGAAAACTATTTATCTTGATAACGACCGATGTTTGTATTTGAGATCACATTTTCAATCGGCTGAGAAGTTGTGTGGTTACTAACATCTTTAATAGTAATACTAAATTACTTATTCAACGTCTTAAGGTTAACCAATCTTTTACATAGGAAAATAATATTTGACGACCGGCTGGTGTAGCTGTAAACATACATTGCCTTCTATGCCAGAGGTCCTAGGTTCGAATCCCGGCGGCGGCGGATATTTGTGTGATGAACACAGATATTAGTCGTCAAGTCATGGATGTTTATATGTTATTTAAGTTTATTCTAATAAAAAAGATGTATTTATTCAATATGTATGTATGAGCGGGACGAGAGATGCTAGACTGGCGATAACACTATATTCATATGCATGCACAATAATTTTATAATATCGCTCCCGCGCATTTCTATTTGTATTTGTTTATAGTATAAAAAATAGGTTAAATCAAGTATTTTTATTTTTTTGTATTTTTATTTTTTTGTATTTTTATTTCATATTAGTGGTCTACTTTAGTTCATAAGTATTTACCTTTAATTTGTGCTTAGTAGATATAGTTAAAATTAGTTATAAGTATAGAATAAGAGGAATTGCAACTTCCAGACAAACCAGTCATGGTTTTTGGAAGTCAAGAAATGTATAATATATATGTAAAATGTAATTAAATAAATAAATAAATAATAAAATAAAAATAAAATAAATATATTTCTTAAGTATATCAGTTATCTAGTATCCATAACACGAGTTCTTTAAGAAACTTAATTTGGGCTAGATAATGTTGTGTGAGTGTCAGAAATATTTATTTACTATTATTTATTAATATAGTGTTAAATTGTCAAAGTTAGTCCAATGTAGATCCAAAATAAATTAGTATTAACAAGAATACATAGTTGAAGCAGTAGTAATCTTAGTATAAACTCCCTTTTGTACTCACTTTACAAATAATGTCACCATATTTTAGATTTCACTGATTTGTTAAGCGAACATTAAATAATTCTGAAATAATATTTATGCAGTTTCTTTTTAACGTTCATGGTTTTATACGTCTTTCCACAAATAAACTCTTTTTTTCTTGAACTTTCATATGAAGGGTGTTTGGTAACAGGAAGCAAAGCGGGAAGGTGATAGTCTAGACCATTTAGAACATTTTGAGCCATACATGTCTTAGACAAAGTGTGATAGTTTTTTTTTACTAAAAATTTAAGGTTTTCCCAAGAAAACTCCAAAATTTGACATTGAAACTCTAACAGTACAACTGTTACTGTAGGTAGGTTTATTTCTCTGTTTTGGATTGTCTAATATCTATTGTATACAGTCAATGTTATTTGCGACTCAAGAAAAAAGAAAACTTGAGGTATTAAAAATTAAAAAGTTTCAAAAAAATATTTTAGTTTTTCTTTTGGGATGAATTAAAAAAAAACTAAAATACTCTTGGTTTTACAAATCATTTTAAAAACATGCTTGGCAACTGTTCTTAGGCTGCAAACTGGACGGCAGCGACAGCGAGAGCGACGCGGGGAATCTGGGCCGCTCTTGACGCCAGCGGACTCTAGAGCGATTTGTCGCGGATTCACACAAACTCAATACTTTCTATCGTGTCGCGGCAATCGCTGCTCGCGTCGCTGTCGCTCTCGCTGTCGCTACCGTCCAGTTTGCAGCCTTACATTTAAGTTATCATTTACTATCTCACTTCGTCTAAGCTAAGACATGTATGACTCAAAATGTTCTAAATGGCCTAGACTATCACCTTCTTCCCGTTCTGCATCCTGTCACCAAACACCCTGTATTATGGCTGAGTGCTGCCAAAGCAAGCGACAGTTCATTATACCATGGCAAATAATTTAATGCAGTAAACTGACAGTTCGAAATTTAAAATAGAAAATTGATGATACCAGTTAAAAACTTCGTAGCGTAAGTACTGAATGAGAAAACGACTGAAAACGAACGAGCCTTTCATTTTGCATAAAAATTTAAGCAATTTATAAATAATTGAATTTGAGGTGTGTACTTTATCGTAAAAGCAACTTTAATGAAAAATAATTATTTCCAAACATACATGCTTTAAAACGGTTACAGTAGAAGTAAAATCGACTTGATAACTTCTTTATTTTTGAATTCATTTTGTTGTTAAAAATGAAATTTCAAGAATAGTTGCCCTTTGCTAACAGAGCCTTATAAAAACAAATATCTTGTGTGTCAAAAATGTTTTTTTCATACATTATCGATATTATTATTAAAAAAATAATTACATTCATTCAATGAAACCAAATTACTATTTTTTTTCGTCCCTAAAGTGCGCACACTGGAACTGTCATTTTACTGCATTGAATTATTTGCTAGGGTATAGGTACTGAACCTCCACGCTCTATCTTGACTTATCATCACCCAGTTACAGGTCTGTTTCTATATATTTGTGCATTTAACCCTTCTTAATGACGAAAACGATAAATAATAATGGAAATATACATTAGATATTTTATGCCTTCTGAAAAAAAAAATAGAAAACAAACATCCCATCCTTATCATACAAAAAAGTAGGTATCTAAAAATATGAAAACATTATCCAACTTACAAAGTAATCGCGTGTTGAGTCAAAACAACATCATCATACACCCTCGGTAGTAACTCAAACAAGGCTGGGACCCCGTCTTCGGCCGCAGACTTGCAGAGCTCATGCCGCACAAGTAAGCTAGATATGCTAAGCAGCAAGTCCGATACGAGGTTTGTACTTATGTTTTCTGAAAAAAAAATCGTTATCACAAAAAAACGTTTATACCATACCTACTGTAAAAAGCTTATTTTATTCACGCAAAACAGTGAATAAAAAGGCCTTTTATTCACTCTTTTGGTGTTTGATAATGATAATTATAAGAAAATTACGCTTAATTACAGTCATTGCTCTAATTTTAATGTCCATTTCAATTAATGTAACATTTCTTATTTCTTGATTAAATTTCTATTTTCGCTTAAATTATGTTTTTTTCTCGTAGTCATGGTATAAAGTATAGTATGCAACTCCTGAATAAAGTACGAATTTATATCGAGACTCATCTACGGCCCTCGCTTTAAATCCGTCCTTTATTCACTAGTTGCATAATATACTATTTTCTTTGCCGAATTTTGTAATCGTGATCACATAATGTAGGACGCGGGTGAGGCGCGGGGCGTGCGCTGGGCGGGCGCGGAGTGGGCACGTGTGATCTTAACGCGTTCTACCTCGACTAGATTTTTAGAAACCATATACTGTGTGTGAGTGACTGGTGGGTCATTTTCGAAATTCCAGGACGTGATAGTTTGAGATCATACATGAAGAGAAAAAATTTAATAAAAGTAAATATTAATTATTAACTGACTAAACTCAACCGAAAGTTAAGGAATTCACTACGCAACGCATGGTTACAAAAGCGTGTGGCGGGAACACTGCTGTGTGCGTGTTGACCGAGGCAGCACGTCGGGAAAAGTGTAGTAATATCTCTTTATTTATTTATAGGGAATTCTAGTAAAAAATTATGTACCTACTTTTATTACATAAATGATCACAATCTAGTACAGAGTGCTCTCCTTCAATATCTAAAATTTGTCACCAGTCACCCTGTATAATAAAATTTTAAAAATGTGTTTATTTCAGACAAAGTTCATAGTGTGTTAGTAAAAAGAAAAGAAAATCTGAGTGCCTATGTTATAAAACCATTTTTTTATTTATGTGTTTTTTTTAGTGAAATATTTTCTAGTTCATTTTAATTGGTGTTATATACTACTCAAAACAAAATACCACCTCGTTTTTTTCCCAAAAAAACGATTGTATGACTCTTTAACTTAATTTTATGCTAGTTTTAGTGTCTTTGCATAAAACTGATATGTTTATGTATTCCGTACATTATTCTGAACAAAGTTTTTTAATCTACCCTCAAGTGGAAAGACATAAACAAATCAAGTGAAAATAACCCTAATCTAATGTTTCTTATTCACTTGTGTTTAGACTAACGGTACGAACGTTTCTCGATTTGTTTCACTACTTTTTTGAGTTGTATCATTTGAACTCATTACAATGCCACGTATTCGGCACCATATGAGCATAGAAACAGCTTCTAGAGCATTAGTATTGCTGCAAGAGGGAGGATCTCTACGACCAGTAGCTTTACGCCTAGGTGTATCGCGGCGAGCTATCCGAAACGTTTGGGCTCGCTACCAGGAGACTGGTAGTGTTGTTAGAAGACGCGGATCAGGAAGAAACTATGTTCAAAATAATGTTAAGAATACATAAACATATCAATTTTATGCAAAGACACTTAAACTAGCTTAAAATTAAGTTTAAAGTGTCATACAATCGTTTTTTTGAGAAAAAAACGAGGTGGCCCCTGTTTTGTTTTGAGTAGTATATTAGAGCAAGTTCGAATATTACTAATTGTATAGTCATTTTGCTTCTGTTTATTCCTAAATATGCTAAAATTATTAATTGCTCTAAAATTACTTAGGCATTATTTTTTTAATGAAGATATACCTTTTAATAACTTAGTTAATGGTCCCAACATCTTAACGCCCATTTCTTTTGCATGGTCGTGTGCTTTCCCAAATTGTACTCTAATGTCATCATCTAAAGTTAGTTTTCTAATAGCGTTCAAAGTTTCTGAAAGGACCTAAAATTAAAAGCAAAATGTCATTAATCTAGGTCGGTATATTATTGTTATTCATCTCAAAATAATGAATATACTATTTTTAATAAATATGGAAAAATTTATGGAATGTGGTAATTAAATTATGTTTTTTAACTTACTTTTGATTGGAAAGTGCCTATATGTAAGAGGGCATGATTCAATAATACTTTTAATGATCCAGAACTACTTTTATTTTTACTTTTATAGCCAATAAAAAGAAAAACAATATTACCTTCTTGTTTGTATTGCCTGTTACTATTTTGTAAAAATTCTCAACAATATTCTTGCCGAACATCATTTGTCTGTTGTTTTCATGTTTTACAAAACAGACTGCAAGCCATTTCATTGCCACACCTAATATTTCATCATTGGTTTCCTCATCTAAGACACTGAAATTTAATAATGCTAAAATTATGTGACATTTATTATTATTTATTATATATTTATTATTAGTATATATGCTTAGGCCCTGCCAGACATGGATAAGCATTCTTAAAAGGCATCTGGTGCAAACTGTCAACAACAGAATGTTGATGTGTCCCAACAATGCTTTATAAAGGCCCAACAATTGAGACAAAATGTGAGTCTGAAGTCAAATGCATATAAATAAAGTATAAAAATATGTTATGATCAAAGAAACATATTGATAAAAGGTTCTGGGTTAGTCAAAAACCAGGAAAGGCAGTAAAATCTTTTAGTATTAATCTTAAAAAAAAGTAAAAGTGCAACTCCCTAGTTTTCATAGAGTTATGATTGGTATCAGCCATGCTACAACTAGATATTATTCTATCTAACATCAATGATTTTAAGCATACAGCATCCCAATATTGTAGATTTATATTACATGTCACTTTACAGCCAGCTTTGCCTATGCACACTCAAATATGTATATGTATGTAAGCTGAGCTATGTCACACACAGTTTTATATGCGACGGATGATTGTCATTTACACATTTTAATAGTCTTATTAATTATAACCACAGTGTAGATCAGTCATTAACTATGTCCCATTGTATTATTAAATTATTACATCTCACCTTTTAATTAAATTTGCACCTCTAGCATCTAATAAATCCGGCTGCATTTCCATTAACGCAATCAGAGTGTTAAAGCTTTTGATAATAACTTCATCTCTTTCTTTACTATTGATAGAATCATCATCATATTTTATCCTTGTTTCTATAAGATCTAGAAGGACTGGATAGGCACCATCTTTACCTGCCTTGATCCTATGAGCGATGTCTTTGTTACATTCAATCTGTAAACAGTTTTATTATGACAAAAATGAATGCAATCGTTTTATAATGAGTTAAACATAGGTCGTTCACAGAATGTCTTGTTTCTATAGCAGTATTTTAGGGCTAATTAATTATAATTACTCTAGAAGCAAACAATAATTTAATAATTTTCATAACAAAAACATAATTGAATGATTTCTTCAGTAACATGCTATGGGTCTATGACACTTAAATATGGCAATTAGGGTGATTATGACACTCAGTAAGTTTAAATCTATTTTGTTTTAATTAACCCATGCTGGACACATGTGCGTCCATAAGCTGTTTTGACGTCATATTGAGATGTGATAGTATTATGTGATTATGGTATTGATTTAACATTACTATATAATCATATATGGTGATGTAGACAGATGCTTTCATAAGGAAAAAAACATTGTATATAGTTTTTTGGTTAAATTCAATCTATTTGGGGTCCGGTAAACTATCAGTTTAGAAATAATAAAACCATAATAAGTTTGTGGCGTTCCATACCTTCAATATATCCAACTCTTTAATCAGTGCTTTGGCATCAGCCCTTTTAGTACTCAACTCCTTCAACTTATTTACTGTTGCTGTCACTATGTACTTTTCCCCAGTACTCAGGACCATGTCTTTGATGATGTTTGATAAATCTACACCCTGAAAGATAAAACAAATCTTATAAAAACTAATAGGTAAGTACATAAAGTAAATTTACATTTTTCAATGTACCCTAAAGGCAATGTTTCCCAAGATTGGGTGTGCTTTAGTAGCGTGCCGTCGGTTTTGGGAGTGGGGGAAAGGAGGTGGGGGGAGTACTACCCCCCCCAGGTGGTACCCCCTTGAGGAGATGCCTAGTTTCAGAGATATTGATTTTTAAAGTTTGCAATTTTGAGGTTATCATTTTACCTAAAAATCATCGAAAAAAATCTCGTATATATTTTTTGGGTCTGGCACATCGCCTGGTGCTGCCTTGATACGTTCGCTCGGCTCGAAGAAAGAAAAACAAGGAAAAAAATTTTTTTTTTGCAACAAAAACCTAAAGTGGCTCGCTTCGCTCGCTCGCCTCGCGCACCTAAATATATATACAATACATACAACCTAACATGCTCCTCCTTGCTACGCTCATTGTTGCACTTAACAGGTCCAACTACATGTTCTGGTGCCACTTCCCTTTTTGTCCCATAAGCTTTTATTTACCCATGTTATTTAAGTTATGCCAAACATTATTATGATAAAAAAGTTTAAGCAACCAAAATGGCAATCAACTTGGATTGTAAAATTAAAAAAAGATCATTGAATGTAATGGTAACAGGTAAATACAAAAGTTTTTTTTTCTCTGATCTTCTCAATAAATATTCCACTATAATATCTGTGAAGTTAGCAGGGTAGTTATAGTTGTCTCTATTGAAAAACTCCTCACCGCCCATTGAACTCTATTCTAAGATTATGAGTCCCGTCCTCCACCCTAATGGGATTGATTATTGGATTATCTGGATTGCTTTGGTTAACTTTTTATGAATGTTTTTATATCTGAAACTATATTGAGTGCTTAATTAATGTCAATTGTGCCTACAATTGCTCATAATTTTATTGTTTTTCTTAACAATTAAATTATGTTCTGTTCCACGGACACAAAAAAACGGCCAGTATTTTTGGAAAGGGGGGATCAACCCCTACCTATTTCACCTCCCATCACCCCCAAAATCGGACAGCATGCTGCTAAAGGGCACCCCAAACCTGTCACTTGAAGTTGGAAGGAATGGAATTGCTATGTATGGTAAAACTATTTTCAATAAACCTTGTGCTTTTTTAATACAATGTCTATCTGAAATTAAGTGATTACTATTTGTTTGTATACATATTCTCTCTAATATATTCTTGTGCTCACATTCTAGCCCCAGATTCAAACAAATGGAAACATATCCTTTGCCATGTAAATTGGTATTTTGGAAACTAGTAAGTATTACCATATGTTTACTTATGCTGGAAATACTTATTTGTATTCTACACAGCTGTACAATTCTATATATCTTAGTGCTCAAACATTAGCTCTGGCAAGTGCTGCTTAATATATTAAACTTATTGATGATTATCTTTTTTCTAACAAGATTATATTTAATGCTTATGAGTGTTGTCAATGTATTTAATTGTAAATCTACCTGCGCTTGAAATTGGGCAACAGCTTCCTTTATTGCCTCCTCTGGGCTCATGTCGAATTCTTCCATATTCTCCTTAACGATGTCATCGTATGTTTCTTGGTTAATAACGCGAACCATTTTTACTACAGAAAAATAATTTCTGTAATCAACTTCCTTGATACGAAAGTAAATAATAGTATATCTTTAAAAAAACAAATCATACGGCAGCTTGACTTTGTTTTGATTTTCTTATGTATGACATGACTGACTGCTCTGGCTGACTCAATGGGCTGATGGAATCTATGACTGACTGACTCACCAATGACAGTTGACATTCAGACATTCAGACATTGACATTTACATTTTTTTATTTCGCCATCATTTTCACCTTGCTCAATACTATTATCACAGAATAAGTAATAGTTGGTACAGAAGAATTACTCCGCAAGAAGATCTAAATAAATTCGAGTCTTGCTACGACGCGATACGGTGGAATTCAGCTCGCACAGCATTACGTACCTGCAAATTTATATACCTAGAAGTTTTGTCTCTTTCTATCGCATGCCTCTTATCTTTTCTTACGCTGTTAGGGTTGCTGCCTAGTGAAGAATAATTAATCTCCTTATTTGTAATTAAGTATCTACCGATGTAGGTATTACTGTTATTCTACCTTTGTAAAAAATATTGTTTCAACTTACCTAAAGTACAAAATAAAAAAAAGTTACGACGAATAATTAGTAATACTACCTATGTTTTGTTTGCTAAATTGAACATAATCAAATCTAAACATAATCTAATTGAATATTTGTTTCTTTTTATGTCCATTTTTAAATACTATTTGCGACCTCGATCATAGAATTACTGTGAGTGCTATTAGGTAGGTAGGTATCTACAACGTCCCGACGGGCGCGCGCGTGACACACGACCCATTCGAAATACGCCGGCGGAGCACTTCGCTGTAGGTAAATAACGGATGTACTGCGCGGAGTGAGCCAGGCCTGCTATTATTTAAATAACCAACGAATGCAGAGCATTAAAGAACCGACTTCACGTCAAAACTTTGGCTGAGTTATAATGTCATCAACTTAAATTACAGCTTTTTAAGCTATTGCATAGCTTCTATCGCGGGCCTTGAGCGTGGGGCCCGAATCCAGAAATTCCGTAACGAAAAAAACCTAACACCCCCCACTCCGACCGGCACAGCGGTGATACTTTGATTTCATAACTTTACATGCGGGCTTTAATAAACAATCAGCGCCATCTACCAGGAACTTGTGGAACTTCATATTAGATCAAAAATTACTGTATTAATAAAATAATTATAATTGCATAAGTCGATAAAAATGCTATGCAATAGCTCCGAGTGCCACACGTCTTGTTTTTTGGTTTTTTTGCTAAGGAAAATTCTTTGGCACCCACTAAAGCAAGCTCTAGCAGAAGGAGGATGAATCCTGTTACGGACGAAAGGGAATTCTATTATCTGCTAACCCCAGTAGCTAATCGATATAGAGTACCCAGACTGTGTTAAATAAAAATCACCCGACCAGGACGCGAACCTGGGACCTCTCGTTTGCCAGATGAGTGCTCTCCCACTGAGCTACCGGTGCCTGGCGGTACGTCTCGAAATTACTTAACACATTTTTGTTTTTACGTTATATTGCTAAGTAGCTCCATCTAACGATATAGCTTTGCAAATTGCAACTAAGACCACCCGAGACCAATTTCTTTACAGAAATTGTGAATACGTTACGTTTTTACTACGTTAGCAATATATCGTAAAAACAAGTTAATTTCGAGGCGTACCGTCAGGCCCCGGTAGTTTAGTTGGAGAGCACTCGTCTGGCAAACGAGAGGTCCCAGGTTCGAGTCGGGTGATTTTTATTTAACACATTTTTTCATTTATTTAAGAGTAATTAACCATTTTAAATGCAAAAACCTTGTTTTTTTTTTTATTCTGTATTCGTTGTTTAAGGAGCTTAGAGTCGTAATCGACTATGTCAGCCCCATTATACCCTGTTGTAAAATTTACAACATTAAAATATTATTAAACATTGCAATGCTTCACTTTAACTGAGATTCACTCGTGGGAGAGCACTCGTCTGGCAAACGAGAGGTCCCAGGTTCGAGTCCCGGTCGAGTGATTTTTATTTAACACATTTTTTTATTTATTTAAAATCAGAGGATATTGATTTTATGGAATTTTGGCATTGTGTGACCAAGGAGAGGAGGGCAGAATAGGATAAGTAAATAAAACCAACTTCCTAAACTACAATAATGCTGCCAGCTTGCTGATGTGCAGATGAATGTAACATTTTCGTTCGTCAACCAATGCTATATGACCTCTTGACAGACACACTTAAGTTTTGCAAGAACAATCTGAAATACTTTCTTTGCTCATCTTTCTTTCTACCATATACTAAGTTTAAGTAAATAACATTTAAATATTAGTATATAACTCTGCGTGTATTATAAAAAATCAGAAAGTAAAAACAGCTGATATTTATCAATCGTTTGCTTGATTTAAGAACGTCATTGTACTTCCTAGTTCCTACACCAGATGGATGACGCATACTCTGTAAAAATCAGAAAGTGTTTTTAAGGTTTTCTGTTATTTCATAATTTAGGAAAAGAGATTAATCTTTTTTTATGTGGATTACGTGATATCTAACAAAATTTTATCCCGAAAATGAGTTTCTTAACAAAAATGTTTGGTGGGAAGAAGGAGGAAAAAGGTCCAACTACGCACGAAGCTATTCAGAAACTACGTGAAACAGAGGAATTATTGATCAAAAAACAAGACTTTCTCGAGAAGAAAATAGAATTAGAAATTCAAACTGCTAAGAAACATGGAACGAAGAACAAAAGGGGTATTTATTTGTTTAGTCCTTTGTTGACATACTTATTTTATGACCTTGGAAAAAACTCAAAAAACTTATATTTAGTGCCAAAGATTTGTAATTTAGTCCACACAATAAGTATTCTTAAAGAATAGCTTTAGTTAGTACTAATAAATCCAGGATGACGTCCCGTAATGCACATTAAGGGTTCTAAACTTAAAAACATTAATAATTAGTGCTTAAAAAAGATACTGATTAACATAATTTTAGCTAAGCACAACTAAGTATTTTTGTATAGTTTAATCGTATTATTTTACTTTTAGTTCAATAAAACTGTGCTTACAACATGACATTGGTAAAACATTACAGAAGTATCTTGTTATTTTAAATTATTTGATAAGAAAATAAGAAACAAATTGAATGTAGTTCTCTCATAATCAGTTTGTACACTTTGCTAGTTCTATACAGTCATATCTTTGCATCATCATCATCTCAGCCCGCGCTAGTCCACTGCTGGACGTAGGCCTCTCCCAACGCGCGCCACCGAATTCGGTCTCTAGCGCTGCGCATCCAGTCCCTGCCAGCCGTCTTCCGCAAATCGTCTTCCCAACGTGCCGGGGGGCGTCCCACACTACGCTTGCCTTGACGTGGCCTCCATTCGAGAACCTTTGGACCCCAACGATTGTCAGTTCTTCGACATATATGACCAGCCCACTGCCACTTTAGCGTGCTGATCCGGTGAGCTATGTCGGTTATTTTTGTTTTCTGTCGGATAACCTCGTTTCTGATCCGGTCTCTCAGAGAAACACCTAACATTCAGAGAAACACCTAACATTCAGAGAAACACCTAACATTCAGAGAAACACCTAACATATCTTTGCATATTATGTAGGAATCTATTCAAATATTTGATTCTATTCACTCTTATTTCATATTTTTTCTATTAGTAAATAGTCTTCTCATATTTTTTAACTTAAATATTCAATTCAATTGTAAAAGGAAAAAAAAGGGATTCTAAAGTTATGCGCTGCTGCTCATAACAAATAATATGCTGAAATAAATCTTTATTAATTGATATAATAAGTTATTTGTTAGTTAGTCATCCCAAAGTTAGCTTACCAAATTTATGAAGTATGAAATGAAATAACTCTATTTATGATTGTGTATGTGACATGCATAAGTATATTATTATGAGTCATTGTACTGAACAACTGCTATTGTAGAGCAACTTGTATTGTAACATTACAAAACAAAGAATATATTGGGTAGCAATTGCATTGTAATAGTTATTATAATTGATGACCTACCTTTGCAATACATCCTGGGTTCAAATCCACGTACATGCATATGTTTGTGTGTTTATTTATAAATGAAATATTCACATTTAGCTTATTTATCAGTTTTTCAACTTAATTTGGGTTAGGTCATGTGATGTTACGGTTCGCTCATTGTAATCATTTAGTCTGCAGATAAGATTCCCATAAATATTCATTTATACGGTTGTAGCTATTTGTACAATGACACCACACTATGTCATATTGATTATTTGCCAATACCCGTCCTAACTATACATACAAAAAGGTCATTTTCCTCTCTTGCCTGATTTAATCGACGTACAGCAACATATATTGAATAAAAGCAAACTAAAATTTTGTGTATTATAAATGTGAAAGTTTGGATGGATTATTGATGTATGCATGTCTGGATATTTGTTCCTCTATCATGGCAAAACCGCTTAATGGATTTGGATGAAATTTGCCTTAGTGATAGTTTACAGTCTGGAATAGCAAATAGGCTACTTTTTATCTCGATATTCCCACGGGATTTGAAATGGAGCGGGTATAGGTAGCAATATATACTAAAATACCTTTTATTACACTATGTGGTCTTCATAACAACGGCTCAATTTAGCTGACTTTGGGGGAAAGTAGATATTAATACAAAATCTCATCCATTGATCTCAGATTTAATACACTACAATGTAAGAGTGCTGTCAAGCAAGACATTCAATATCCAGATTTCATCTTGTTGTGTCAGTTTAGTAAATTCTAAAGACATTGTATAGTGTACAAAACCAAACCAAAGGGTTGTCTTAAAATACCTGGACTGCCCCTGTATGAGATTATCGTAAATTGCGTCTAATCTGAGCACACCCGTCTGTTCGAAGGCTTCAGGGTTTGCCTTACTAGCCGCCACCCGTCTTATAAAGTCTGCTGAAATATCACTCTGCGTATTCTAGCAATGTTTTATGGACAGACAGTTCCTGGGTAAACCTGTGTCTGCCCATCTTAGGTTAAGTCAACATAAAAAAAAGTTGTTTAATTCATTTATTAAAATGTTGAATTAATTCAAAATCAATTTATTGCTAAAAGAATGGTAACATTTGATGGTCCATACAGTTAATAGAGAGCATACCTTTCTGTATGCAAATGTTATCTTATAAACAAACTAAATTATTTACAGTTGATTAGTATATTGTTACAAAATTATTATTAAAATTTATATTATACTAATTTTTTGTCATAATTATTCAATTATATTATTATCTATGTCAAATTTATAGTGTAAACAAATTGTTTATGTCATCAATTCTATCCATACAGCTGCCATTGCCGCTCTTAAGCGCAAGAAACGCTATGAAAAGCAACTCACACAGATCGACGGAACCCTGACACAGATTGAAGCGCAACGGGAAGCTCTAGAAGGTGCTAATACAAATGCTCAAGTACTGACTACTATGAGAGATGCTGCCAAGGCTATGAAGCTAGCTCATAAGGACATGTGAGTATTGTAAAATTACTTTTTGAGTATTATAAACCAACAAACCTGAATTGAAGTAAATTTGGTGCAATTGTTCCTGTGTATATAAATGGACGTGGATGGACGTGTACCACCTTAGTCTTCATGTTCACTTAACATCAGGTGTCATGGAAGACAAAACGTCCCATCCATAAAAAAAAAAAAAAAAAAAATTGATATAGCAGGTTATGGAGAGGTGCGGTCGGTACAAGGATCCGGACCGCCGATTATTTATTTCTTACGATGACTTCCGTGCTTTGCATGTCACGCACTCAGTGCTGTGTACTTTTACATACCTAGTATTAGTTAGGGTAATATGTCCAAAGCCATTTCAGCACTCTGAACATTCTGATATCCATCTTTTACATTCTCCGTTTGACTGTTTTTTAAAAGATAATTAAATTTAGCCTTAGTTCAAGGCAAATACTACTTGCTTAATTTAAAAAGTACATAAGATATTTTTATAATTTTTTATCAAGGCAAAACATTGCAATCTAAATAATTAGGTACAAAACCTCATCAGAATAAAAATATATTTTGAAATGTAAAAAAACATTGTTGATAATCAGGTAGTTTATTAATATGTATGTGTATATAATTATTTGTATGTAGGTCTATTTTATAAACTGCTTACCCACGCCCACCCTAATTTCCTGTTCAGCAGTGGGATTCCAAAACTTTATTGATTCATATGTTTATGAATGTTGTATGGTATGGACTCCGTTGCAAGTTGTAAGCAATATCGCAATTTATCTATTTAAAATTATTTAACAATATGGCACGTTACCAAACATTCAAGATTAATAAGGTATACATTGCTTTACACTTGCCGTGCGGAAGTGGTATTATGCTAGCTAACGACTCCATACTATACGAAAATTCGTAAACATAGGCATTGATAAAGTTCTGTAATCGTACTGCAGTGCAGAAATCAATCTACAGCGGAAACATTTTGCAAATGTTAACATGATTATGTTACTCACTCTATTAGCAATCAATAAAGCATTATTATTATTATTTCATAACTATTACAGTGACGTGGATAAGGTGCACGATATTATGGACGATATCGCGGAACAGCACGACATTTCTCGCGAGATCACCGACGCGATCAGCAACAATGTCGCGTTCGGGAACGACATTGATGAAGACGAACTTGAACGCGAACTTGATGAACTTGAACAGGTTCGTGCTTTTATTATTATACTTGGCATCTTAAATGCTGCACGCCTTTTAGTGCCAACGCTGCGTTACGCGTCCGTATCTTCAAATAGGCACACCTACCCATAGATTTATATAACATCTTCTACGAGAGATTCAAACATAAAAACTTTCATAAAATTTTCCGTACCGTACGCGCGTATCATACACAGCGCTTGGAGCATTCCGAACGTCCGTATCGAACGCGCGTATGGTACGGACATTGCAGTTTTGTATGAAACGCGCGTTCGAACGCGTGACGCAGCGTTGGTACTTAAATACTAAGCCTGCGTTCGACCTCAATCTCATCTGATGGTAAGTGAAAATGAGGTCGAAGATGAAAGCACACGAGGGTAGGAAAGAACTGGCTATTTGGCGTAAAAGACCCGACAATATGTAGTCGGTCGGGGATCAGGGCAAACGACAGAAACCGACGAACGATTCGAGTAGTATCAAGCAAAACCAAGAATATTATTATAATTCTTTGTTTGTTATGCTTTAGCTACACACGGGTAGTAGAGGATAGAGACTCATTCAGCAATTAATGTCTTTAATTACTTGAAAAATAATGAAATGAAAGAGCCAATAAGATGATAACAATTTAATACAATCAGACGCCTCAAGTAGTTTGTAATGTATGTAATTAAGTTTGTATGGCTAACTTAGGCACTTGAACCTTTCTTCGAATCGCTTAAAGTTCTCAACATACTTGAAATCTAAACTATAAACAACCAATACCACCTTGACGGAATGTTTTTATTAATTCAATGTTATATTTTGTGAAATAGCTTTTTTCAACTTAGCACTTAAAAGATTAGGATTTCATTTGAAATACTTTGATTTATACTCTGACAAATAATTCAATGCAGTAAACTGACAGATAGAAATGTCAAATAGTAAAATAATGATACCACTTAAAAACTTCCTAGTGTAAGTACTGAATGAGATTGATTGAAAACGAACGAGTTTTTGTCATTCGTTTTGCATAAAATTTTAAAGAAATTTATAAACAATTGAATTTAAGGTGTGTAAATTTAATGAAAATAACTAATTACCAAACATACCTAGTGCTTTAAAATGGTTACAGTAGAAGTAAAATCAACTATATGCAAGGTGGTCGCTAGCCAAACGTACCCAGATCCATTGTAAAAACCTTTGCTTACTCCATACAATAAGGTATTCGTTGTCGTGTTCCAGGAGGATCTTGACAAGGAGATGCTGGGTATCAACGTGCCGACGGACAAATTGCCGGACGTCCCGTCCTCAGAGCTCGTGCGGGACAAGCCCAAACCCAGCAACTCGCAACAGGAAGGTAAGTCGACACATACCTCTACTCTTTATATTATAATATTCAATGTATATTTGGATGCATTATGGGATAAATTCCCAAAATTTCAATGGGGTCGGGAAAATAAGACTTTTCTGTTTAGGCGCATACGAAGTTGCGGGAAAAAGCTCGTTATTATTTAAGAGAGAAGAAAAATATATGGTATAGTTCATACCTACATAATAATAAATATTTGTGATATAAATATAAAGAAATTCGATTCGGATTCGCGTTCCAAAGGCTCCGTACTGTCCACTTAAATATCGGTACCGGCCGTATGTCTATCATAAAAGTCGATAGTGAAAGCTACAGTAGTATACTTACAACTATCAAGAAAAAGTACTTAATAGCAACACAAAAAAGCAAACTGCGTCATCAAGTAGGTGCGATAGGAAACTGCAAAAAAAAAAACATTTCTGTTGTTTCCCCCCAAAAATATTTATTTTGTTTTGTTTTGTAGTATTGCTTGTTATGGCGGCGGCAGTACTATATTATCTGTTAATCGTTCAACTGTCTATCGTGGTTTATGAAATAATCGTAATACCCGTTGCGTACGGTACCCTAAAAAATATCACAAATGGTGTAAAAATGACATCATCATAAATAAATAAATAACACATACAGAAAAAATCTGATTAAAAAATCAATAAAGCATACCATACATAGAATGAGAAATGGAATATCATTCACATGAGAACACCAGTTGATATTAATCATCATATGTATTTTAGTGTGACATCAATATCTTTTGAATTAATTTATCAATAAATAATTTTCATGAATTTTATACAATAATAGCATACTTGGACAATGACAAACTTCCATTCAAAATTTCAATTACTTTTTGCAATAATAGATAGCTTATGTCATTTCAAAAGCTCTAGTTTTTGTTGTTTAAGTCTAATACTGTACGAAACTTCATCAAGAGTTAATTTTGCATACATATAACACGGTCACAATATCTGTGCACTTCGCTGGAATGCGGAGCCCCTCCCTCTACCCTTTCATTTCCCCGCGCTCGCCTTGCTTGCTCAGTATTGTCAACCATACCAGCGCGATGACGTCACGACGCCAGGTGCACAGATATTTTGACCGTGTTGTACATACATAACGTCACGCCTGTATCCCTCATGGGGTAGGCAGAATACCAGAGGTTACAAGACCATCTGATGTCACGTTTGACAAATTTGGAGGTATTATAAAGATGGAGAGAGACTATCGTAGTGACAGGGTGTCAGCCTATCGCCCACAAAAACGCCTTTAAAACCTCTGTCCCTTAACTGACTTTTACAGTATGCCCGGGAAGAGAAGCAGCTGGCACATTCTACGTTTTTCTTTCGCTCCCAGTCCAGCATGGAAGCAATTTTGCGAATATAATTTATATCAATAGGGTAACCTTCTCCATGATTTGAGCTCCAGCTATATACTTATTAATATTATTAGTGTAGATTTTAGTTCAGCCTCCATTACAAATATGGATATATCTTTGTACACTTATTTTTTAACGATGACAAAGCCAGCATTTCCCTTTAAGACGGCACATCGAAATGTTTTTTTTAAAGTTAGCACTTTAACACGCCGACATAAGGTCGCGTATTGCATAGAAGTCGCGACCATCGACACCGCTCAGATATTGAAATCGTTCAAAAATCGATAAAAAAAGAATGGAAGCTATGTAAATTTTGAGCAACCAAAGTTCGGATAGTAATGTGAAAGTTGTATTAAAGTTATTTCTAGGCATATGGATTTCATTACTACGTGGTAATTTAAGAAAAAGTATTTTAAGACGTGTTTTCGAAAAAAAAAACTATTAAGTCAAAATCATTAAATCATGTTTTTGAGCAACCAAAGCATATATAAATATAAGAATTTACACATATCAAAATTTCAGATCCGCTCGTCTTGTCATATTCTCATAGTATGCGATAAGTAACATAAGTTTAAGGAGAGAACTGCCGTATCATTAAATATTACCGGTACACATCACCTTTATACCCGGGCAAATAATTCAATGAATTAAAACAACAGTTCCAGTTTAGGGAACCACTTTAGAGGGAAAGAATGTGATGCGGTTTAAGAGAATGAAAGAATTTAGTTTTTTATAGTTATATCATATTGATAGGAAAATAAAGATAGTTTGGCTCACAAACTATATTTTTTACTAGCCACCGCGCGCGGTTTTACCCGCGTAACTTTTGATCCCGTGGCGTGGGAATTTCGGGATAAAATATAGCCTATAAGCTTCCTCAAGAGTTGGGCTATCAAATGCAAAAAGAATTTTTCAAATCCCACTTGTAGTTTCTGAGATTAGCGCGTTCAAACAAACAAACTCTTCAGCTTTATATATTAGTATAGATTATGATTCTGTTAGCTCTTCTTGAATCTTCATTTTTCACGACTAAAAGAGTTTTAAAAATAAAAAAGTTATCAAGTCGATTTTACTTCTACTGTAACGGTTGTAAAGCACTAGGCATGTTTTGGTAATTAATCATTTTCATTAAAGTTGCTTTGAACATAAAGTACACACTTCAAGTTCAATTATTTATACAATGCTTTGAAATTTTATGCGAAACGAATGACAAAGACTCGTTCATTTTCAATCATTCTCATTCAGTATCTCCGGGCGAAGACTACGAAGTTTTTAACCATAATAATAATAATTAACTCTTTATTGCACAACTACAAATATATGCTTAGACAATCTACAGAAATAAAAACTTAGAGTAGGTGAAACAAGAGGTGGCCTTATCGCTAAAGGAGCGATCTCTTACAAACAACCTTAGGGTAGAGGATTTCATGTGCGTAAAAGGGTGTCATGTCGTACAATATATGTAATAAATATATAAGTAATTATGTTCTTATTAGAATAAACACATTGTCTTTATACATAAACCTACATACATATACGTAATATTTACAATAGGTATCATTATTTTTCTATTTGATATTTCTAACTGTCAGTTTACTACATTCAATTATTTGCCAGAGTATACCTAGTGCGATGGTATTTTTAAACAAGAAACTACCGCCCCTAAATAGGCGGGTCGTAAAAGGCGACTAATGCGAGCGTTTGGTGGTAGAACCCCTTTAGGGTCCGCTTTGCTAGCGACCATATAAAATCTGCCGCCAATTATCACTGCTCCTGCGGTGATGTGCTGCGGAAATATTTTATGAAGAGCCAGGTTCTTCCTAAATCCGTGTATTGTCATCTTCGACCTCATCTTCACTTACCATCAGGTGAGTTTGAGGTCGGATAGGCAGAACAGCATAGGCTATAAAACCATCTGAGATCACGTTTCATAAATTATGAGGCATTATAATGATAGAGAGAGACTATTGCAGTGACAGGGGTTAGCGCTAATAAAACCACTGTCCCTTAACTGACTTAAAATATATTGTTATTATATTTTAAGATATAATGTTGTAAAATATAATGTTGTGCTCTCGAGCGGCAGTTAAACGAATGTCTTGGTCGTCTTTAGTCTTTGTTGTTCGGGTTCTTCCTGATCCGCGTCTTTTAACAACACTACCAGTCTCCTGGTAGCGAGCCCGAACATTTCGGATAGCTCGCCGCGATACACCTAGGCGTAGAGCTAATGGTCGTTGAGATTCTCCCTCTTGCAGCAATACTAGTGCTCTAGAAGCTGTTTTTAGAAAGATTAAAAAACGTTGTTCAGAATAATGTTAAGAATACATAAACATATCAATTTTATGCAAAGACACGTAACCTAGCTTAAAATTAAGTTTATTTTGCCCCTATTTTGTTTTGAGTAGTATATATTATAGTATATATTATATTATATATATTATATTATTATATATATCAATAATGTATTCTCTTTGGTTTACAGATCCAGACATCGCTCTTTTGCAATCATGGGCAACGTAAACAGTCAAAGGAGTCGCGAGTTGTGATATCTCATTACGTGGTTTTGTCAAGATTTCTGTATATTAACCCTCTCGTTTTGTAAGTAACTAATTGCTTGATAATGTTCTTTTATTAATTGTGAGTTTTGTTTTAAACATATATCGGTTCGTCTTTAGATGTTTAGCATATTGCACACAGTGAACGGAAAAAAATGGAATTTTAGATAGCCCTTGAAAAGGACCCAAAGTTTGTTGTGCCTTGAAGATGTTTTGTTGGGCTGTGGTAGCCAGGGATATAATGGTATAGATAAATACCGAAACGATAAGGGCTTTTAACCTTAATGATAGCCGATACGTTCCGGCTGCCGTTCTCAAGATTTAAATATAATAATTTAATAATAATAATTTATTCAATGTCTCCAATAAAGTTTTGCGTAAAAAACAGTATTTACCTAATTACTAGTTACATCAAAATAAGTATTGTTTTTTAATTATTTGAGCACACTAGCCCCCACACTCGGATTCCCTGTGTTTTGGGTGGCTAGTTTTTTTTTTAAGATTGCAGTACTAATCATAATTAAAATAACAACATTAAATTGACACAAATCAAACAACATAAACGTGAACACAAAAAACACGCAACTATAGATACTGTGCTTAGTCGCAGCTCGTTTTGTATATCAGGTACTGCGCCCTTGTCAAAAACTTATCGAAATAAATACCGACACAGCCGGTATTTCATTTTGGTTACCCGTTTCACCCAAAAACCTTTATATGTAAGGTACAAACCCGTTTATTTCGGTAACCCTTTAATTCAGTAGCCGAAAGAAATGGTACACGGTTTTAGACGATTAACCTTTTAAATGGGTTTATAAATCTCAGGTGCCAGCACATGTCATTGATTATTTATTTTGTCATTGATAATAAATAAATAAATAATATTCATTTCAAGCGCTAATTGTGGTATAGTTACTGTACTATTTTATAATTAAACACGATCATTGACAAGAGAGTTAATACTGATGGTCATTGAGAAAAACAGCTGTTGAAGGAAAAATAACTTCGTGGGCCGCTTTTGAAAGAGATTTTGTTTGAAATTATAATCCCATGTTTTTTCCGTTCACTAACTTTACGAAAATATTTGATTTTTTCTAAGATGAGCGTTCTTAAATATGCAAATGTATCTAGATAACAGGGTAGACAATATCGAATAATATCATATTTCTTTCATGTGATGTCCAAGTGTAGACAATGTTTTGATGTAATTATTTTTGTAGGAGCCTGTCATATAAAAAAATCGAGGACATTTCAACAGAAATCTCGACAAAACAATATTTTATTGATAATATGTATAAATAAAATACCTTATAAAGCCGCTTTCACATACACCAATGTTTATATTTTATTATGATGTTAACATATTTTTTTCTGGGTTGCTGTATTCATTATAATTATTATAAATATAATTATAGTAATATGCCTTATGAAGAAAAGAAAATGTAGAAGTTGATGTATGTTAGAGTTTCTTATTGCTTTACATATAATATTTAAAAAATACGTGCCTTTGGTGCGTTTTTTATAAATAATAGTCAAAATTTTGAAGGATTTGAAGTTGAGATGGCATTGTATATTCCGTATGTATATAACTTTTCATATTTAGTTGTATTTATTTAAAAAGAAACCAAGCTAATGAATATAGTAAATCTTCAAAATAAAGTATAGTTTTCGTCTTATTGCAAATCAAAGGTTGCATGATAATGATGGTTGGATATAACTTAGATATATAAAATATTGATAGTTATTTTTTATTGAAAATGGCACTTCATTAATTTATAGATAAGCGCCCATTTTTACTAAAATGCGTTCATACATTTTGTTAAGCTGTAATAAACATGTGTATATGTTTCAATAAATTTTAATTTTTAAGCGATTGTGTTGTTATTTTTTTGTTTCCCTACTTTAAAAACCTTAGTTTTAAGAATTCCTCTCGTATATTTTACGTTCTGCACTAAGCCGAATCTAAGACAATAAAGAAAATCCGTCGAGGGCTGCCATTAATATTTTAAATTTCAATATAAAACTACAAAACGAATTCATCCAATGGCAGCCCCAGACGGATATTCTTGCTCTTCTTATAAAGTTCATAGGGAGTTGAATACCGACATCTACATCTTCGAGAACCGAATAGGTAAGCGTAGGGAAGTGCTATGAAAACGAATAGTATGTTGTTCATAATATGACCGACTCTGTGTGAGATCAAGTGAACTTTTAAAAAAGCTTTCACGTTAATTATCTCTCGTCACATAAATCATTTCAGTCGGGGGATTTTAAATTATTTTATTCTTTTTCAATTACTTTTTAACCGTCGCGTCGTGGGTTTTTCAAAATTTTTATTTTGTTTTCTTGTAGCTATGAATTTGTTGAAAGAAAACATGAAAGATATGATCGAAAATAGTCGGCCGCAGGAAGTAGCCTAGCTATGATTTATCAATATTTGCGCCATAAAAAACATATATGATACAAACGTGTGTTCTTCTCTGGCCGGACCACAATTTAGTACTCAGATGCTATAGTTCAAAATAGTAGATACCTATGGTCTACCTTCATAGGAATATATTTATTTTTTTAGTACCTCAACAGATAACTTTTTAATTGCCAATTTATGTGGTCCGGCCGAGAAGCAGTGCTTTCTGGCCGCACCACCTCAAAGTAAATAAAGTATAATAAACTATTACGAAATCAATATTCCGGAATAAACTACCTAAAGAGTACCTAACATAAGAAAACTATGATTCAATAAACTCCTTTAGTTAAGGAGTTATTGCTCGTAGTGTGTGGTCCGGCTGGAAGGTACACTCTGCAGCTACTCAATTTCGCAATATTTAATATTAACTATCAGTAAATACATTTAAATAAGAATACCTCTTCTCTACTCTTCATTGATACTTTTTTCTCTCGAGAAAATATTCATTTTTAATAATTAACCTTAAAAGTATGTGGTGCGGCTAAGGAGGATTACTTTCAGCAATTATAATTAAATATTGTTCATTTCTTTAAAGACAATCTGAAGTGCATAAAAAGTACCTTAATAAAAAGACCTGGACTTCATCTATAAGCTTTAATTTTTATCAACAATATAATTTTTGAAATTTTTTGCTGAGTTTTGTTAATAAAGATCTATTGTCTCTCTTGCTAATAAAGATCCCATAAATTCATATGGGATACGAGCCAATATTATAAACAAATATTATTTTGTCAAGACAATAACAAATGTCATGACGATCGTTAATTGTATGACGAGCATTACTTTTGTTTTAGACAAAATTTTATTAAAAGATATTCCTATTGCTATATCGAAAAAACGATGCACAAATACACAATGCAGTCAGAACAACTCCACATCTCAACGAGTATGTTCATACATGCCACTGAATGAACTAATTTTGTGTGATAAAGGCATTTCAGCCCTTGAAGAATCGGCTCAAACGATGTTGGAGATTAATTCAGGTGTGCTGTGTATTAAAAGTAATGACGACGGTATAAAATGCAGAGTCAAGCAAGTTATTAACTACACATTAAATGATTTATTAATATTTGAAATTGATTTAAGCGTTGATTTAACAGACACTGTAACATTACAAGGAAAATTATTCACATTGTTGTCAGTGATTGAGTATTTACCAAATATTCGTGATTACGTCGCTCACTGCAAGCGTCCGGATGATACTTGGTAAACATATGATGATTTAAGTACTAAAGTTATAAGGACTAAAAAGCAATACATGAATATTCATTGTATTTTGTACGCAAAATTGTAATTTATTAAAGTTATTAAAACTTTAATTTTAATTTAGGTCTTGCATTTCGAAATACAAAAATTACTTCAAAATTCATTTATTTGTAATACTGATTGACAATATTCTCATACATATAGTAGGCGGTTTTGCTGCAGTTTTTTTTGTTATTTTTTGTTCGAAGTTTAAATGCAAAGTCAATAATTGAAAAGTTAATTAGTTTGTTATACAAAACGTTCATATGTAATACCTAGTTCAATTATTAATATTTGAATATCAAAATGTATTTGTTTTTCGCATACTTACTTAGTCCTAAAAATAAAAGTTTATAAATTAAGTCCAGGTCTTTTTATTAAGGTACTTTTTATGCACATTAGATTGTCGTAAAGAAATGAACCATATTTTCTTATATTTACTGAAAGTAATCCTCCCTAGCCGCACCACATACTTTTAAGGTTAATAAATGAAATGAATATTTTCTCGAGAAAAAAAAGTATCAATGAATGGTAGAGAAAAGGTATTCTTATTTAAATGTATTTACGGATAGTTAATATTAAATATTGCGAAATTGAGTAGCTGCAGAGTGTACCTTCCAGCCGGACCACACACTACGAGCAATAACTCCTTAACTAAAGGAGTTTATTGAACCATAGTTTTCTTATGCTAGGTACTCTTTAGGTAGTTTATACCGGAATATTGATTTCATAATAGTTTATTATACTTTATTTACTTTGAGGTGGCGCGGCCAGAGAGCACTGCTTCTCGGCCGGACCACATAAATTGGCAATTAAAAAGTTATCTATTGAGGTACTAAAAAAATAAATATATTCCTATGAAGGTAGACCATAGGTATCTACTATTTCGAACTATAGCATCTGAGTACTAAATTGTGGTCCGGCCAGAGAAGAACACACGATACAAACTCATGAATAAATCAAAAACTATATAGTGAAAAAATTTTGCTATTGGCTAACATTTCCTACGCACAAAAAGCTTTCTAACAAAAGATCCAAAAAGTTCGACATCAGCACAAATAAAACATTTTTGTCGAATATATTCGAAATTAAAGACAAAAATTTTGCTAATGTTAAGAAACTAAATTTTCAACCATTTGCTGGGGTTCAACACACGTCGCGATCATGTAGTTTGGGTCCACATCTCTCTTAGTGTACCTACTTATATAAAAACGGGAGATGGCGCTGAAACAATACCTACATTTATGATTAGCGCCTAATCGACTTGTTCCCTTTTTTTTTTTTTTTATAAGTGACTAAACCCGCGTTTGACCTCAATCTCACCTGATGGTAAGTGACGATGAGGTCGAAGATGAAAGCACACGGGCTTAGGAAGAAACTGGCTCTTTATACAATATTGCCGGAACACATTACCGCCGGAGCAGTAACATTTGGCGGCAGACTTTATATAAAGGGTGGTCGCTAGCCAGGCGGACCCAGAAGGGATCCTACCACCAAGCGAAAGCGAAGGGATCCCTATTAGACAATCTTCGTCACATCTGAACCACTGTATATGACATCCAAACAAGTGCTTTATTATTATTTGACGACCGGCTGGTGTAGCGGTAACATACATTGCCTTCTATGCCAGAGGTCCTGGGTTCGAATCCCGGCGGCGGTGGATATGTGATGTGATGAACACAGATATTAGTCGTCAAGTCATGGATGTTTATATGTTTATTGAAGTTTATTTTAATAAAAAATATGTATTTATTCAATATGTATGTTTATATATTTCTTAAGTGTATCAGTTATCTAGTATCCATAACACAAGTTCTTTAAGAAACTTAATTTGGGCTAGATAATGTTGTGTGAGTGTCAGAAATATTTATTCATCACTTTTAGCAACATTTTACGGCATCGTCACAAGAGGGTGAAATTGGGACATCTAAGGGTCGTATTATAGAACAAAACTTAAAAGCAGTTTAATATGTTATTAGATGATGTGAGTTTAATTAACGATTCCGGTTTTAAGTACGCGTCGCATTACTGAATGAATATTAAGTTCTGTTTAACTGAATCATACTTATTTATCCGTACTTGGCTTATAACAGTTTTTACTATGGATAATATTTGTTCTCGTTTACAATTTAATAAAAATTATAATCAGATTCGTTTTACGCATACTTTATTTTTGTATGCTAGATTTGAAATCGTATTTTCACCTAAGAAGAGCATTAACTGTAAAGTATTTTGTAAGAATTTCAAAGCAAATATATTAAAACTCCATCAAATGGCTTGAAGTTACCTTACTTACCTAAAATAAGAATTAATAAAAACTATTAAGTCAATAGAGTCAATGCATGTTACCACGAACGGAACGTTTAAATAGTTTGATGTTACGGACGGACGTGACGTGAACCTTCGTTCGTTGTCGTTTTATATTAATTGTTTGATTGGGTTATATTCGAATTTTTTTCGTTCATCCTTGCCTTTCGTATGTTAATACTTACTTACTATAATACAATTAAGTAATTAAGCTAGAGAAAGCAAAATGCCTCGTAAAAATAATTTATGATGCAAGAGCGCAATCTTCTGAAATAAATATTAAAGAAGTTTAAACATGTGGTAGAAAATAAAAAAAAACAGATTCAAAGGGGGGTCCATTTCTTTTAACCTTTTTGCAACTTGTGTGTATTTTATCTAGTCTAAATAGTGAGCGGAGCAATCGCTTAAATTCAATTCACAGAATAGAATATTATTATATTACAAGGAGCCAAAAAGTATCTAAATTTCGCTACTTAAGTGTGGGTATGACCAAACCTACCAAAACGCGTATAAAACTGTGTTCAAAATTATGATTAAGTATAGTTTGGCAGTTAATATTCTTTCAATAATAAGCAAACGCAAATAGAATTTTAAGTTAAGTTTTAAAATAAAGCTAAACTGTGATTAAACTAATATTTGTTCTACTGATATTCGTTTGGTTTTCGCAGTTTTAAGTTACGTTTGATAATAAGCTCAACAATTTAAACTTTGTTTAAAACTAGTTTTAGTTTTAAGTATCGTTTTTAAATACGGCCCTAAAAACTAAAATCGGTAATTCAGTTGCCTCCTCTACCGAGCGTGTGTTGTCCTGGCGGAAAATGGTACATGTGTTTAGTGTGACTTCGTGAAATTGTGTGTGAAAAGTAAACATTTGTGCGCCTGACCAGTGGGAAGTTTTTCTACAAAAAAGTTTCCGCTGGGACAACGTTGTCCTGCAGGGCTAGCAAGCAACCATCGATAAATAGTCGAATCAACAAGATAAATATTATTTTGTTATTTTATCCTATTATGTAAGCTAATATGCGCACCATAATAGATAGAATTACTCGATTTGATACCATGAGTAAGACCACAGAACCAAATATGTCATAATCTTAATAAATTACATACACTAAATACCATATTCTAAGAAAATATCGATAAAAGGCCCGATTTATCGTTGTCGACGGTAGCATGCTAGCCCCGCTGGCGGAACGTTTTTTAACCCATGAACGAAGAGGAAACATTTTTGGTTTTCCAATTAGTGTATGATGAGGGGCAATTTTCTGTCACTAAATGATTTTTGTGCGTCATAAATCCGCCAAGATATTCAAGCCTCACACTAATTGTAAAGCCAACATTTTTCCTTTACTTCCATGGAATAAAAAATGTTCCATCAGGTCAATATGCCTATATTCACAATGCACTACTATATAAAGAATCAATAAGTATGAAGTTAACGGAGAAATGAAACTACACTCCATTGTATCAAATATTTATTAACATAATATTAAAACAATAATACGACATTTGTGATGTTTTTTAAATTAATAAAAATTTAAAATTAAAATTGAATTTCGATCTATCACTACAAAAGACTTGAATTATCAAGTCTTACTATGTTAAAATAGACTCGTAGTGAAAAAAGATATTTATTTTTATACGCACGTCTTAAATAATTATACTTAATACCCTATTCTATGTTTTCAAAGTATTTATGTTCGTAACATTGACATTAGAAAAGACTTTAAAACAAATAACAAAATGTTTAATACTAAAACAGTATCTTATTAAATAACGACCCTAATATTTAATATTTGGGTTCAATTTAACGTAGACTTCAAAATCAGTTTTTGTTAGCCAAAAGTTGCTACCAAAAGTTTGACGTTCATTTGAAAAAACCTAAAATGAGACGGTGTATTTTCGAGTTGAGCTCATCCTGTTACCATAATTCTTAAGTAAACATTAAAATATAATACAACGTTGACACAAGCGAGAGGCATTAAATGAAACCTGTTGAACTTCCATGCTGGACTGGGAGCGAAAACATAGAATGTGCCAGCTGCTTCTCTTCCCGGGCATACTGTAAAAATCAGTTAAGGGACAGAGGTTTTGTGGGCGATAGGCTGACCCCCTGTCACTGCAATTGTCTCTCAATAATCCATCATTATAATACCTCTAAAGTCAAACGTGACATCAGATAGTCTTATAACCTCTGTTGTTCTGCCTACCCTTTAACGGATACAGCCGTGAAGTTATGTATGTACATATGTACATGTTTAGTGGAATTAAATGAAACCACACAATAAAATCAGATCAATGTTAGCGCCAATTTAGTATTAGGAATGTTTTTAAGTTTTTTGTTAGTTAAATAAGAACACCTTGTATCTCCCCGATCACCTGATCGCAAGTACTATAGGCATAGTTATCTAACCCCCCGTTCATACATGGTACGTTTTACCGGATACGTTTTTTTTTTCATCGATGGCGCATGCAGTTGTATGGGCGACTTCACATATGGCACAGTATTCAGAATACGTATTTTCGATACAAAAAAGGTATTCAGTAAAACGTATCATCATGTGTGAACGGGCTGTACGGATTCACCGCGATACGACAAAATCTTTACAAAGGATGTTTACATTTTAACTAATTATTAAAATGTTTAAGTTATTTGAAAAAAGTTTTCTGGTAAACTTTTTTAAAACATTTTTGTATTAACAGTTAGGTATACAAAATTATACACTTATAGTATTTTTATTTAATGCCTCTCGCTTGTATCATTGTTGTATAAAATTATTTATAATGGTGGGAGTATTATAATATCACATTCTAAAACATCACAATAAATTATACCACAAGTTAGTTCTCATTGCTTTTATTTGAAATATGTTTTAAATAAATAAAAAGAATAAGAATTATTCGTTTTGCCAATCGGGCAGCGTAACATCAGAAATACAATCTTGCTTACCATAATATGAATAAAACTATAAATTAATAAGAAATTACAAATTAATTAAAAATCAATTATTTTACGTTTTTTAAGTATCAAATAGGTAACTAACAAAGACACTGAGCTCAATTCGGTATTACCCTCTCCTATTTTTGGTTTCTTATGTCAAAATAGGATTTCAAACTCGACCTAACAAATTATTTCGAAATAAACCCTGGCAAAAAATTCACTGCAGAAAACTGAAAGTTCGAAATGTCAAAAAGAAAAAATAATACGTTTTCCTTCGTTTAGCATAAAATTTTAAAGCAATTTATATATGCGTAAATTTGAGGCGTGTACTTTATCTTTACAGGAACTTTAATGAAAATAATTGATAACCAAACATGGATATTGCTTAAAAACGGTTACAGTAAAACGTGAAATTTGTTAAGTGACGTAAAGCATCCCCACTCTGGAAATGAGAAAATGAAAATATAAAATATTTTTTTTCCTAACTTGACTATATTATTAAACAAAATAATAATTAATTCGTTCACTTAAACTTATCAGTATTATTTTTTTCTTCCCTAATGTGTGCGCACTGGAACTGTCATTTAAGTGCATTGAATTATTTGCCAGGGTATAAAAAGACTTAAAATTACTTAAAATTAAAATTACAGAGTGTACTGTCGAATACGGCCCATTATAACATAACATAGGTACATATATTAAAACATAATTGCTGACAATAAAATCAAAACATATTTTTAAACAAGTTTTTGCGTTAAAAGCTGACTGGTGTAGTAAGTACTGAGGTTGATACTATCATTATCATTATTCTCACTTCAAAACATATAAGCATCTGTTTTTACCAATATACAAAGTGTTCTTTTTGATATCCCATAACTTTTACGTTTTGCCAATACTTTTTGCCAAAGAATATGTGGTTCAAAAGTGTAAACTTTCCAAGATATCATCAATCTTAATATAATGAGGTCATAAATTATCACCTTGTAGAATCTCTTTAACGTTCATTCAGTAGACGCGTGTCACTGAAGCCATACAATAAACAACAAAAACATTTTAAACGTTGAGGAACGTTGCATACAACGTAAAACGTTGCGAACTGTACCTGTGCATAGCGATAAAAAAAGGGATAGAAAATGCCACGTTGTCATACTTCGCATAAAGGTGTTTTGACTTAATTGAATTATTTTGTATGAAAAATTAATTAAAATTGAAAAATTATTCACATGTTATTTGATTATATTACATGGTCCCATTAATACCCTAGAGTTATGGGAAATCAAGCGGAACACTTTGTAGAAACACTTTGTACACTTCCTAAACCCGTGTGCTTTCATCTTCGACCTCATCGTCACTTACCATCAGGTGAGATTGAGGTCAATCGCGGGTTTAGTCACTTATAAAAAAAAAAAGAAAGCTGTGGCATTGCTTTACATACGCTTGTCCAGAAGCGGCAGGGTTCTTCTAAGTCGACACAACACAGCAACAAGGTATACAGGGTGTCCCGTAAATAGTGGACAAACGGAAAACTAGAGATACAAAAGGTAAACGGAATCCGAAACACCAATTTTTTCTTCCTAGGCTCAGAAGTTTTTGAGATATATACCAAACACATAAACGTAGCCAAGACATAATATAATGTTTATTCGCTGCCGAATTTAAACAACTAAATAACTATAACTTTAAACCATATCAAATTACATAATTAACGTAACACAGGTACAAGTCGAGCTTCGAGTATTTATAATTATTGATTATTCAACGCGTAATTTCGCGCGTTTTCCAAGAATTTCGAGTAATTCCATTTTCTGTAGTTCATGATCTTCTTCCCGTTCATTATTGTGTGCACCGTGATTTTCGGGTTGTACTCTAAGTTTGTTAGCAACTGTAAAAAAGAAGGAGGATTTGATTATGAATTCGTATTTATTTGATCGTAATGGGAAAGCAACTGTCAAATAAGTTGGTTGTAGAGGGCGCTGCAGATTTATTTCAAACGATAATCTCAATATCAAACTTTAAATAAGGGAATTTAAAATTTTATTAAGTATTATACTCCAACGAGATTTTTTCAAAGGGCACATTAAGCTATTGCATAGCTTCTATCGCGGGCCTTGAGCGTGGGGACCGAATCCAGAAATTCCGTAACGAAAAAAACCTAACACCCCCCACTCCGACTGGCACAGCGGTGATACTTTGATTTCATAACTTTACATGCGGGCTTTAATAAACAATCAGCGCCATCTGCTAGGAACTTGTGGAACTTCATATTAGATCAATTACTGCATTAATAAAATAAATAATTATAATTGCATAAGTTGATAAAAAATGCTATGCAATAGCTTTACCGCGGCAGTCTCCGAGTGCCACACGTCTTTTTACATAACCTTCTTTATTTATGAACGTAACATAAACCTACATATTTTAGTTCATTCTTAGTTTTCATATTGTAAAGTAGCGAATGAACAAAACACTTAATCAGTCTTTCTTACCTTCAGTCGTTATTAAACCGACTTTTTTCATTTAATAATAGTAATTATTAGTACAAAACTAAATAATAGTAAATATTTTAGTAAATAATAGCACTTACTTTGGGAGTCAGCAAGAAGTACTGCGAGTTCTCACACTCCGTAGTCACCTTGACGAGAAGTTGCAGCATCTTTCTCTCATTTATGGAGTCCATGCCCTGGTTTATTTCGTCCACACATCTGGAAATTAACATTTAAATTTAATTTAGAAAAATAGTACACCAGCCAATATTACTTAATAATATAAAACTGTTCCGTTACTGACTGAGTTACTGAGTGACTGACAGACAAAGTACAGCCGTAACTACTGGGCGTAGAGAGCTGAAATTTGGAACATAATTTTTTTAGGGGATGTAGGGGTGCACTAAGGAAGGTATTCCCGAAATTCCCACGGGAACGGGAATTGTTGGACTTTTTAGTTTTTATGAAAAATCTTATTCCTTGAGTGCACGGATATGATACTTGGCATAAAAGTTCTTCAAAAGAACTGGATTGAATGAAGAGACTGGTTGTGTTATGAAAGGAATTCCCGAAATTCCCACGGGAAGGGGTTGGACTTTTTAGTTTGTATGAAAAATCTTATTCCTTGAGTGTACGGATGTGATACTTGGCATGAAGGTTCTTCAAAGAGTGACTGGTTGTGCTACGAAAAAAATTCTCAAAATTCCCACGGGCACGGGAAATATATGATTTTTAGTTTGAATGAAAAAAACTTATTCCTTGAGTGCATGGGTGTGATACTTGGTATAAAGGTTCTTTCAGTGGGTGTCTGGTTGTACAGTTTCTGAAATTTCCACGAGAAGGGTTGTTAAGGCGCTTAGCAGACGATAAACTTCATGCGCCTTGTTGCGACAACCGACAACTGACAACTCCCTGTTCATATATTATTCCAATGGAATTGCGTACACAGCAATTCTAGTTAGGAGTTAGTTTCTGATTGCAGCAACTCGCAATTAGCAACTTTGATTAAGTTGCTGGTTTTTTCAATTGACAATCGCAGCTAACAAAAGTTTCTAAAATCAGCAATAGCAAGTCGTTCTTTGGGGTATATACTTTCCCTCATCACTGTATTCTGTCGTTTTAAATCACTTTCCAGCAACTTATTAAATATGTAAACAGACATTTTAAAATATTTCTGAAGCTCATTTATGTTAATAAATCTAATCCTATCTTGCAAGAAGGGATGAATCCAAAATCGACGATTGCTGCGAATAATTTGTTGTACTTAGTTGCCACCGTGTCAGCGACGCCGACGTAATATAATGTAAACGAGTGCTGTCTCTCCGGTGTCCATCGTAATACTGAGTGGACTCACCTAACAAACCAGGTTCACATAAAATTGCGACAACCGTAAAGGCCAATTTGTGGTTGCTGCAACTGGAAACCTTTAGAACATTTACAAAAATTGATAGTTGCTTCAACAAGGTTACCAGTTGCATCAATTGCAGATTCTCTAGTTGTAGCAAGTGGCAATTTCTAAAAAAGTTGATGGTTGCCTCAACTAAGTTGTCAGTTTTGTAAACTTAAGTTGCTACGTGTGCAAAGCGCCTAAGCGCATACAAAGTTGCGGGATAAAGCTAGTCAATAATATAAAACTGTTCCGTTACTGACTGAGTTACTGAGTGACTGACAGACAAAGTACAGCCGTAACTACTGGGCGTAGAGAGCTGAAATTTGGAACATAAATTTTTTAGGGGATGTAGGGGTGCACTAAGGAAAGAATTCCCGAAATTCCCACGGGAACGGGAATTGTTGAACTTTTTAGTTTTTATGAAAAATCTTATTCCTTGAGTGCACGGATATGATACTTGGCATAAAAGTCTTCAAAAAGAGACTGGTTGTGTTATGAAAGGAATTCCCGAAATTCCCAAGGGAACGGGAAATATATGATGTTTTAGTTTGTATGATAAAATCTTATTCATACTTGGTATAAAGGTTCCTCAATTAGTGTCTGTTTGTATAATGGAAGGAATTCCCGGGATTCCCACGGGAACGGAAAATAGGACTTTTGAGTTTATGCGTGTACGAAGTCGCGGGCAAACGCTCGTAAAGTATAAGGTAGGGACGTTTGTATTCCATGACACCTGATGGTAAGTGAACATGAAGATTTGGTGGTACAAACCTATTCACTCGACGCTTAAAAGCACCATGACTATACCGGTTACGAGTAAAAAAAGTTCACACGCACACCACCACCCGCTAAGTATCTAT
The DNA here is from genome assembly GCA_944452665.1 of Stenoptilia bipunctidactyla. NCBI lineage: Eukaryota > Metazoa > Arthropoda > Insecta > Lepidoptera > Pterophoridae > Stenoptilia > Stenoptilia bipunctidactyla. Next base: position 6,238,633 of record OX101748.1, on the reverse strand, counting down.
TGTATTACGGTCATGTAACCATGCGTTGTGTATCTTTAACTTTCGGTTAAGTTTACTCAGTAAATAATTCATATTTATTTTTTCTCTTCATGTATCATTGACGACCGGCTGGTGTAGTGGTAACATACATTGCCTTCTATGCCAGTGGTCCTGGGTTCGAATCCCGGCAGCGGCGGATATCGGTGTGATGAACACAATATTAGTCGTCAAGTCATGGATTTATTTATTTATTTATTCATAAGGTACACCAACAGCAAATTGGTTGTTGGTTATTTGGATGTTTATTTAAGTTTATTCTAATAAAAAATATGTATTTATTCAATATGTATGTTTATATATTTCTTAAGTATATCAGTTTATCTAGTATCCATAACACAAGCTCTTTAAGAAACTTAATTTGGGCTAGATAATGTTGTGTGAGTGTCAGAAATATTTTTTTTTATCATCTCAAACTATCACGTCCTGGAATGTCGAAAATGACCCACTAGTCACCCTGTATAAGACTACTATACTTACTCAGAGGCTATTTTAAGTACCCTATGCGGTCAAAAATCTTGCAACTCAAAACATTATTAAAGGTGTAATTACATATTTAAAAGATCCCTCACCTAAAAGGCACTTGTGTGAACCTCTGCAGAGCCAGTAAATACAGCGCAGTAGTGGTCGCCCGCTCCCCGCCCGACTGCGTATGACGAGTTAATTGCTGTAATTGTTCGTTGTCCCGGAATCGAACTAGCACCATTATGCCGTATTTGTCGAAGTCCTCCTGTTAGGTAAATTATAAATATTAATAACTATCTGTTACTCGTGACTCCATTCGCATTAGTTTTTATTAGTATACAACGTGTAACATAATGAAGAGATAATACTTAAGGGCATTGTATGTTTGGTGATGTAGTTTATAAGTAACAGCAATATAAATTTGATATTCTTACGGTTCGGCCGAAAAACAAGTTCAAAGTTTAGATCAAAATATCTAAGTGTCAACCCTAATAAAAGCTGTTAGCTTTTGATGAAATCTATTCGATAGCAGATGGCGTAAAAATAAAGTGATGAAAAAATAAAGTGATAAAGTGATGGGTGGGTAACTAAGGGTAATACCACTTCAATCGATTGACCGTCGATCGATGGACGAATGGAACAGTCGACGTCGATCGATAGTTTTTATTCATTCATTCATTCATAACTTCACGCCTGTATCCCTAATAGGGTAGGCAGAACACCAGAGGCTATAAAACCATCTCATGTCACTTTTGACTTATTTGGAGGTATTATTATGATGGAAAGAGACTATTCCAGTGACAGGAAGTCAGCCTATCGCCCGCAAAAACGGCAATAAAACCTCCGTCCCTTATATGACTTTTACAGTATGCCCGGGAAGAGAAGCAGCTGGTACATTCTATGTTTTTCTTTCGCTCCCAGTCCAGCATGGAAGAGTTTTCGATAGTTTTTACTAGGCCAAAAAATCCGATCGACGCCGTCGGTTGGCCGTCGATTGATTGGTGTGGTACCATGGCGGCATGGTCATGAATATCGCAGGTTAAGCAACGTTCGGCGCGGTCGGTACTTGGATGGGTGACCGCCGACTATTCATTTCTCACGGCGACTTCCGTGCTTACGTTAAGCAGTCGGTCCCGGGTGCTGAATACTTGTATACAGTAGTCGTTAGTGTTTGTCAGAAGCCATTTCGGCGCCCGAAAAATTCTGACATCCACCGACCAGCACTGGGCCAGCTTGGTGGATGGCCTATACCTCGCCGTCACTCAGAGGAGAGACTCATAGGCTTGCAGTGGGCTCATTACAAAGAGTTGTAATGATGTGATGTGATGATGATACAGATAACAGTCTCGCACATTGAATAAATTTTAGATTTAGAATAAAACTAATTTGTTACCAGTGTAAATCTTTTGAACTGACTTCAAGTAGGAGAAGGTTCTCAATTTATGTTTGTAACGCGATTACTTCGTCAATTATTTATTAATGTTCCATACGGAAGATGATATTCCAGAGGTCCCATATGAGTTTCATCAAAAACAGTAAAAAAATATACTTATTTTCATAGGTTTGAAAACGTGAATAAAGTCGCTTTTTCATGCTTTACATTAGTTTTATACATTTTATATTGTTTTCATGTAACGAGAAATAATCATTTTAAAATTGCATACATACCTCAGCCCCGGCCTTCTCTAGCTTGATTTCCCCAGCACAGCCCATCATTTCGAACATGTGCCCGAAACCCTTGTCGATCTTTCTTAGTAGGGATTCTAGCGGAGGCAGCCATACCTCTCTGTAAGAAATAAACATTTTAAAATATACTTTATTGTGTTGTAAGTAGGGGATAATTTTGTTAGTTAAGGACGATGATGCTCTAAGGTCCGTATTATGAAAGTTATTCCGTCACGACTAAGGCATACATTTGTTATAGAATACAGTCAAAAATCTTTTCTCAAATAGAATTCTAATGTGAGTAAGCATTTTCATTTTGACGACCACTTTGGCGAATCTGTAACACTATCTGCCTCAGACGCCTGTGGTCGCAGTTTCGATTCCCGCACGGAACATGAAAAAAAATGTTCCAGGTCTGGGCGTTTATCTATATATGTATTTCTATTCTAGGTACCCCCTAGTTCGCTACATGGTATCCCATATCAAAAGCTCTGCGTAGTGTGGGGCCATTTCGTTGGTGTGTTTGTCTGGGGATTTAATTTAAAAAAAAATATTTATTTTTATTATATGTTGGTGTACTAAGCCCGCGTTGGCCCTCACTTTCAGCTGAAGTTGGGTAATTGTAGTTGAGGTCGAAGATGGAAACAAACATGTTTAGAAAAGAACTGACTCTTAATAAAATATTGCCGAAACACAACACCACCAGAGCGGTGATATTTCGCGGAAAGTTTTATATGAAGGTGTTCGTTATTATACTGTTTTTCGCTACATTATACTGTTTACTGTTGAACAAAAATTTTGTTCTAGGCATAAAAAGCTAAACACTTTATGTCCTAGAGTTTAATTAATAATTCGTGCAAGAAGCTCTAAAGATATGTGTTTAAAACATCAAATAAATTGAATACTGTTCATTTTTACTCAATTATACCTACTTTATTTCTAGAATAAAAAGTTGGCAACCCAAGCTAGACGGAAAAACCCAAAGTGAATAGGCGACGTAAAAGTACAGTCAGCATCAAAAGTTGATGAACACATTGAAATTTTCAAAGTCGCTATTCACCATATTGTGCCTAAAAAACGACTTATATTGACTAACTTCTATGTTCCATCATTACAACTATACATGTACCAGGACTGCAGTGGTCAAGAACAACAACCGCAGGCAGTTCGTTCCACACCTTGGCGACATACATAACTTCACGCCTGTATCCCTTATAGGATAGGCAGAACACCAGAGGTTTTAAGACCATCTGATGTCACGTTTGACTTAGAGGTATTATAATGATGGAGAGAGACTATTGCAGTGACAGGGGGCCAGCCTATCGCCCACTAAGACACAAATAAAACCTCTGTCCCTTAAGGAAAATCGGCGTCTTGAGGCAATTTGTTGTTACACGACCGCTTCGCAGTCAAGAGTTTCTCTTTGGCTCGGTTTAATAGGGCTTCTATGTTTTCTAAGGTTGACTGGATGGAATAAGACTCTTACAGTATAAACGGGAAGAGACTTTTACAATATTACAGTATAAACATGCTGGACTGGGAGCGAAATAAAAACATAGAATGTGCCAGCTGCTTCTCTTCCCGGGCATACTGTAAAAGTCGGTTAAGGGACATAGGTGTTATGGGAGGCTTTTTTGTGGGCTATAGGCTGACCCCCTGTCACTGCAATAGCCTCTCTCCACTGTTATAATGCCTCCAAATTTGTCAAACGTGACATCAGATGGTTTTATAACCTCTGGTGTTCTGCCTACCCCATAAGGGATACAGGCGTGTAGTTATGTATGTATGTATGTAAGCAGTTGGTATATTCTATGTTTCTCTTTCGCTCTCAGTCCAGCGACTTCCACGAAAAAGGAACTATTGACAATCAACTTACTTCAACGCTTTCAGTCTGTCCTCCAAATGTTTCCTAATGTCACTTGAGTTGCACACCTCGAATTTGAGCTTCTCTATTAGTTTTTCTCTTTCTTCGTATTCTTTGACAACCTGAAATGTAACAAAGAAATATGGTTAATTTTATATTATCAACAAAATCAAATAATATTGATTGACATGGAAAAGTGTACAAAGGATAACTAAAAACTTTGACGACCACTTTGGCGATGGGGTAAACTTGTCTGCCTCAGATGCTAGTGGTTGCGGGTTCGATTCCCGCATGGAACAAGAAAAAAAATTGTTCCATGTCTGGGTGTTTATGTATTTATATTCTAGGTTCCCCCTAGTTCGCTACATGGTATCCCATAACACAAGCTATGCTTACTTTGGGGCCATGTAGTTGGTGTGATTGTCTGGGGAATTTTTTTTTTTATTGAGTTTATTGATTTTCTCTAGAATAAGAAATAACTTAAAGCGGATTTCATGACAAATTTGAGTTATTATTAGTGTCTACTAACAAATGGAACCTGTTTTCTGATAAATAAATGATTATTATTTCGAAAGGGCGAAATTCTCAGCCAAAAGAGGCTGGTTTTGACTGCACTTACAGGCAAAAGCCAAGTAGGCGCAGCTTTGTTTTGATGTAAGGGATATGAATTTAGTTTTCTTCGGTTTGCAAGAACTTCCTAACAATTCTACATGTATTTAGTATTGCAGCTTTTTGCAGGTAATGTAAAGAGTATCTTTGAGATTAAGTAATTTTAGGCTATGGAGAAGATGATTATTATTATATAATATTTTTAACCAGCACTAGATTATCTTGGTAGTTTATGGCCTAAAACTCCACGTCACCCAGGAGAGAGACTCATAGCCCTGCAGGAGACTCCATTGCAAAGAGTTTTTATAACGATATTTAGATAAAAACTTACATTTTCATCCCCATGTTCCATACACCCAATCCTTGTAGTCAATTCGACGCAATATTCCTGCAATGCACTCAAATCTGAGGGTAGATTGTCAAATTCATCCTTATAAGGAAAATCGGCGTCTTGAGGCAATTTGTTGTTACACGACCGCTTCGCAGTCAGGAGTTTCTCTTTCGCGGTCGATTTGGCTCGGTTTAATAGGGCTTCTATGTTTTCTAAGGTTGACTGGAGGGAAAAAGAAAAACGAAATTATTTATTACAAGGTGTTCCGCTTGATTTCCCATAACTCTAGGGCATTAATGGGACCATGTAATAGAATCAAATAACATGTGAATAATTTTTGTTTTTTTTTTCATGCCAAATAATTCAATTAAGTCAAAAAATCTTATGTAATATGGAAATGTAAGTAAAACAACCATATAACTTAACAGCAAACTTTATTTAACATAAGATAGCAGTTTTACACAGCACACAGTTTCGACCATGACAGCGGAAGAAGAAAACAATGTCGCCAACATAAAATATTACATTGTTACCAACATGTAAAACACCTTTATGCTATGTATGACAACGTGGCATTTTCTAACCCTTTTTTATCGCTATGCACAGGTTCAGTTCGCAAAGTTTTGCGTTTTACATTGTATGCAACATTCCTCAACGTTTAAAATGTTTTTGTTGTTTATTGTACGGCTTCAGTGACACGCGTCTATTGAATGAATGTTAAAGAGGTGATAATTTATGATCTCAATCTTAATATGATATCTTGGAAAGTATGCACTTTTGAGCCACATATTCTTTTGCAAAAATTATTATTTTTTAGTAAGGAACAAAACCTCAAAGTTATGGGATATCAAAAAAACACCTTGTATATGCATAGGTTAAGATACATTGAACAAAAAGTACAAAGGCACATGTTATTTTAAATGTTTATCTAGTAGACCCAATTCTAGAGGGTATGGTTAAAAAAATAATATCGTATGAATATGAATTTGATACATAAAATATATTTTAATAGTTTTAGTTTTTTAAAGTATATTTTTGTTATTATTTATGTAATTACTAGCCACGTCGAGCGGTTTGACCCGCTTAACTTTTGACATTAAATAATTTATCAAAATATCCTTAACATTCAGCTTATTAGTGCAAAAAAGTAACTATTTTATCCAACTTACATTTTCAAAAATATTTAGGTGCATACTCATCGTTTCATCTTGAGATTTTTGTCAATATCAAAAACAAATATTTTAATAAGTCTATTGTATCCTTACCTGTACGTTTCTCAGTTCGTTTTTGAGTTCTCGAAGCTCCGATTCCTGTTGAACTATCCCACTTCTGCTTAGATCGAGACGAGTCTGCAAATAAAATAAGCTTTTTAATAAAATTAAAAAATATGAAAGTTTACTAGTAAGTTATTGAAACAACTACCTATATATAATAAAAAAAAACAGACAATGACACCAACTACATGGCCCCAAACTAAGCAGAACTTGTAATATGGAATACCATGTAGCGAACTAGGGGGAACCTAGAATATAAATACATACATATAAACGCCCAGACCCGGAGCCTTTTTTTCTTGTTCCGTGCGGGTATCGAACCCGCGACCACTGGCGTCTGAGGCAGACAGTGTTACCCCATCGTCAAAGTGGTCGTCGAATTATCAACTATGATTTAAAAATTCAAAGATTAAAATGATACGAGTTAAATTCCTTGCGTACAGTGGTCCTGGCTCCAGGAAGTCTAGATTGTTAATTACTTGCATATTTTGTTGGGTTTGTTATTTATTTTTATATTGGAAGGACAAGATGCTATCTACCATTACTTTCATAGCTGTCTGTTCCAGACTGTACACTATCACTATACCAAATTTCATCCAAATCCGTTGAACCGTTCTGCCGTGATTGAGGAACAAACATCCACACATTCATCCAAACTTTCACATTTATTATACAGGGTGTTTGGTGGCTAGGTGCAAAGGTTAAAGGAGGTGATAAACGAAGTATTTTTCAACATTTCTAGCAATATTATGTCTTTGACGAAACTTGCTATTTTTTTCTATTGAATTTTATCATAGTTTTTCATAGCGAGTACAACAAAGCTTTAAAATATTTTTTGTACATTCGTAATTCTTCGCAATTCTACCTACTTTTTAGTCTGTGAGTTAGCATCTACTTCGCTGCTTGATCGGTCTCTCGCGGCTCTCGTCTTTCGGCATTTGTTTACGCAGCTATCCATTGCATTCCGTTTATGCACGCGTGGCGTCGTATCGTGTGTTTTTATTACATCGCCGGCTTTACTATGAAACCATCCGCTGGTTTCGAGATCACAGTTTTAGCCTGTGCCTTAGTAACTGAGCGCAGTACGTTATAAATAAAGTCGGCTATGGTGCGAACAAACAGTATGTCATTGTTTTATATTTGAAATTTGAATATTATCTTTCTGACAGAGACGCTTTAATTTTGTTAGAATATTCTTGTCCCTTCCTTCATAAAGGGAAGTTCATTGTTTTGTTCGAAGAATTTAATCTACGGAAAAATAACGCGAAACGTAGCAGCCTCCCAATTATATTTAAATAATGTAAATATACCTAATTGTAATCGTAATAAATTATTTAATTACAAATCCCGGTCTTTTCAGTAACGAGGCCTTAGTAAGTATTAAATGTGTATTTTTTTTAATTAATTTCAGTGCTTTCGTGTTAGATTTGATGTGGTGCACGTTAGGTGCTAACGCAATTTTTTCGAAGTTCTTTTTAAATGTCTCGACGACAATGCCTCATGAAATAACGTGTATACGAATAACGAGTCTTGGTTCACTTCGAAGAGGATCCGAGGAGCAGCACACGATGACGAGTCGGCGCTCTTTTAGACGTCAATCACGTGGTATAATGGCACACGCTTCGTGGTGGTAGACAACATCCTTACCATTTCCAACGGACGCAAGAGCTGACGCAAAAAAGTGATGTGGAATGACGGTGTGTTCGCAAAAAAAGTAATGTGGAGTGAAACAATGGAGTTCCCGCTGACTATGATTGTCGCGTTCGTGATTGAGTTCCAGTTTAGTGTTTTACGCAAAAGGAACAGAATGTCAGGTATGTAGATTGAAATAAGTGCGGTACAGCGCCGCCGCCGCACCGAGTTAATGTCGTAAGTTATTGTAAATGTTCTTATTTTTGAAAAAAGGTAATTTTACAGTAACAAATACATGTTGGTTTTCGTTAGCTAGAGTTATGCAAATTCTGTCATTCGATGTGCTAATGGTAGGTTAGTTAGTTAGGTTAGGCGGCGGCAGTGCAACGCTCGCTACTCAGCCGAGCTGAGATATAGGCATAAGGCGGCGCAAGATTTTATTGTAGTTTATAAGGTTGACTAGGGTTGTCAAAATATTTTGATGTAAAATAATTAAATAAACTTGTTATTTATTATTCATTTATTTATTTTGACGACCACTTTGGCGTTGGAGTAAACCTATCTGCCTCAGACGCCAGTGGTTACGGGTTCGATCTCCGTACGGAACAAGAAAAAAAAATGGTCCGTGTCTGGGTGTTTATCTATTTATGTATTTATATTCTAGGTTCCCCCCTAGTTCGCTACATGGTATCCCATAACACAAGCTATGCTTTCTTTGGGACCATGTAGTTGGTGTGATTGTCTGGGGATTTATTTATTTATTTTTATTACTGATAATGATGATTATTTTACAGTATATTCTACATATGGTATATAAGCTAACCCTTAAGTTTTATCTCTCCATTTTTTTACACGTTGTATATTGATGATTGATTGAGTGGCTAATTAAAAATAAAGTAACCTACCTTCCACATATTGCCAGTGAGCGCGAGTCCATGCAGTTTACTCATAAGCGCACTAATTTGTTGCTGCATGCTGCATTGTTTCTGAACGCACTCTTTCTGTTTCCGCCTGCAAGCGATCTTCTCTGCGTTTATGTCAAGTGTCGGTTCGTTTTCAATGTCGCTGATTTTCTTGTTTTGCAGGCGTATTTGGACGCCTATTGTTTTAACCTGAAATAATGGTGTATAATGATTTTATTAATATAATAGAAGACTTTTGCTTCCATGCTGGACTGGGAGCGAAAGAAAAACATAGAATATGTCAGCTGCTTCTCTTCCCGGGCATACTGTAAAAGTCGGTTTAGGGACAGAGGTTTTAAAGGCGTTTTTGTGGGTGATAGGCTGACCCTCTGTCACTACAATAGTCTCTCTCCATCTTTATAATACCTCCAAATTTGTCAAACGTGACATCAGATGGTCTTGTAACCTCTGGTGTTCTGCCTACCCCATAAGGGATACAGGCGTGACGTTCTGTATGTATGTTTGATAGATCATACAATGTAATAGAACTGTTTAAAACACTTCACTATTTAATACAAGGCTGTTAAACCCGTAGTACTTAGGATAAAAATAAAACGAAAACTTTAAATAGTAGATTAGTAGCCAAGGGCTGTAAGACATCAATTGCAGCCCGAGATATTTTCTATAGTTCGAGGGTGCCATTGATGCTTACACCCGAGCTAACTATTCTGCTTTACATCTCGATTGTGAGGTAAGTAGAAAAAACCGGCATTACAAGAATAAAACATTTTAATATTGTTATTTGCTGCTTCAGCTTCCATTTTCATTGAATCGGGAGTGCAGTTTATATGTTCATCAATTGAAGAACTCATGTTTTTTCCTAATTAGCACGGAGGTTATTATAAAAAAATCCCAAAAACAAACAAAAGTTAAAGTTTTCTATTCTCGCCTTTTTTCATTAAAAAGAATCAAGTAAAGAACTTTAAATTTTTTTTTCAAGATGTAAATTGAGCTTCGCCATTCGATATTTAAAATTGATAACTATTATACTCACAAGAAAACAAGGCTGAATAGTCAAGCGACCTCTTTGGTCATTGGCCTGAATGCATGATGTATATAGCTCGTATTGCGAGAACGCGAACTTTTTGAAAGAAAGAAGTGTTTTTTTTAAATTACTTACCGCCCTAGGGCTTTTCTAGCTAGATTATTACCCTAGAGCGCTAATTAGTCTCCTACAAACCCCATTTGGAGGTAATAAGAACCTACTTACCGAACATGAGAGATATAAAATATAATAAATACAGCTTTGTTCTCACTATCAGCTCTTTTTTATTATATAACTATAGGTTAACAGTTAATTAATCGTAATAACTTAATACGACACTTACCTTTTCAACGCCTTCATTAATGTGCTTCCGTCTTGTTAGCAACTCGTTCAAATTTACCTCCAATGCGGATATTTTACTTGAAACATCTTGCATTTTCTCGCGGTGGGTTTGAGCTGTTCTTTCGAACTTTAGTAGCCTGTTGGGATGAAAAGGATATTCTTTTACTGATAAATTCTAAATATGTAATAAAATAATAATAAATAAAATCCCCAGACAATCACACCAACTACATGGCCCCAAAGTAAGCATAGCTTGTGTTATGGTATACCATATAGCGAACTAGGGGGGAACCTGGAATATAAATAAATAAATAGATAAACACCCAGACACTGAACATTTATTTTTCTTGTTCCGTGCGGGGATCGAACCCGCAACCACCGGCGTCTGAGGTACCCCATCGCCAAAGTGGTCGTCAAAAATGTGTTCATTTAAATTTAAGTTACTTGTTTACATAAAGAAGCTCAATGATAGCGCCGAACTTGACGCGCGACTCGGCTCGAGTATACCCTCATTAAAAATGTTAGCGCTTCAACGCTCGCGAGCTGTAACGCTCGAAAGCGTCGACTCGGCGCTCAACTTCTCGTGTGTGGACGTGTAACACCATAGTCTTCATGCGCACTTTCCATCAGGTGGCATGGAAGACAAAGGTCCTATCCTTACATTATAAAAAAAAAAACGCTCGATTCAAATCGCTAATTTTTACAATACTAGTTTGAAGCGCGGGTTTAAGAAGGCTTCGGAAGACATTGTCGGAACACAACACCGGGGATATTTGGCGGCAGATTTAATATGGAGGGTGGTCGCTATCCCGGCGGACCTAGACGGGATCTTTCGAAGGTGGGGTCTACTTACTCCCTATACCATCAAGTGGGGGTAGTTTGTATTAGTTGCCGTTTACGACAAAACTTTTAGGCCGACCAAGAATGGTTAAGTCGACCTTTTTTATTATTTCTTTATTTATTTAAAAAAGTATAAAGGAAATGAATAATTCAACAGTATCATTATTGGGGGTCTTATCGCTAGCAAGCGATTTCTTCCAAACAACCAGGTTAATTTTTCTTAACGGTACCTGTATTTGACCTTAACAATAATATTAATAAAAATCTTTATTTTCTCTTCACAATAGTACAGTTGGAAGTTGGGTAAAGCCCCATTTGTAGTCCCCGAATGCAAGTACTTACAAATGTGTGTGCCAAAGTAGTTTGAGGTACATAGAAACATTATTTAATCAAGTATGCATATTTCACTTATTTTATATTATCGAAGTCGTCGTGGCGCCGTGGTTACTGTGTGTATCTTACGATATCACAGGTTAAGCAACGTTCGGCGCGGTCGGTACTTGGATGGGTGACCGCCGACCATTCGTTTCTCACGGCGACTTCCGTGCTTCGGAGGGCACGTTAAGCTGTCGGTCCCGGGTGCTGTATACTTGTATACAGTAGTCGCTAGGGTTTGTCAGAAGCCATATCGGCACCCTGAAAATTCTGACATCCACCACCCAGCACTGGGCCAGCTCGGTGGATTATGGCCTAAACCTCCTCGTCACCCAGAGGAGAGACTCATGCCCTGCAGTGGGCCCATTACACGGAGTTGTGATGATGATGATGATATATTATTTGGGTGGCCAACAGCTTTTACTTAAAAACTAGGTTTTACATATTTCACTTATACTTAACATATTTTAATAACTGTTAATCTCAGATGTGGTGTGTAGTGTGCTAACTGAACAAAGTGTGTGCAGTGATTGTATGTGTGTGTGAGTGACGTGTGAAAGAATCTCTTAATCTCACCTGATGGCAAGTTAAGATGAAACACGGCCTTGTCATAGTAACCCACCTTGATTCATGATAAATAATTTATTGGGATGATTTCTGACCGATTTCGCACGCAAAATTGAGTATAACATAGCATAGGTACTCACTGTTTACTGAAGCTGTCCACTTGGTCCATATCGATTGTGTTAGCAAGCAGTCTTGCCGCTCGCACCTCGTTTATAGAAGTGGATTTAGCTCCGCTGTATTTTGATACGCGCACAACGAACCTATGGTTCTCTGTAAGTTAGAATTAAACAGGGTTATGTTATATCCATTTAGTATTAGTTTAAGTTTACACGATTCACATAATATTATAAAAGGGAAAGTCTGTATGTATATTTGGCTAATCTTTTGATCTGTTCTGCACCAATATAACAGTAGTTCCCAACTCTTTTTAAACATACAAAAAAAATATTTAAAACTCAATAAATCTTAAAAAATATTTGTGGTGTTTGGTATTTATTTATATGATAAGTCCAAAAATGTAATTTTGTGATATTTTATCACCCATTATTAAAATGAAATGGGTTATCATTTGGTCTATTCTATTCAAGCCTTTTTTAAGTACAAGTACCCAAAAAAAAAAGATCTTTTACTGATAAATGCGAAAAATAACAATTTTGATTGATACTATACAGTTAACTTGACTTACCTAGTTTTGCAAAATGTATACGACCAAACATTCTCGTTGAGAACACTTGGTTATACTTATAAGTAGTAAGTATAAGTAGTAGATAACATGATAACATATTTGTACCAAATATTATACGAGTCGTATTTTGTTTATATATTTATGATCTCTAAACTAAACTAAACTAGAGATTCTTTTGAGTGTTTTCTATAAAAAATGATTATGTCAACATGAAAAACAACATTTTGTTTTATTCAGAAGTACTCGTAATTCCGATTTGAAGCAAAATTTTAAAATGTTCATACTGAAAAACTAGTATTTTGGACTCACCATGTAAGTACCAAACAACCACAGATATTTTCTGCCCAGTTTTTGTTTCGCTACAAAAATATACAAAAAATAATATTAATATTCAAATCTTAATTATCGTTATCTTATGCGAAAATAAAAATCTTCAAGAAGGTATATCTTGGAAAGTTTTAACTTTAGGACAGGAGATATTGCAGTAATATTGAATTGCCCTATACTATACTATCGCTCATAACAATCACCCTGTATATCTTTGCTACTACTTAACGCTTAAGAACTTCACACATTGAGTCAAAAGTAGCTCATAAGCTGAAATTACATTATTGGGAATAACTCTATATACCCAAAAATCAATATATATAAAACTGTTCCGTTACTGACTGAGTGACTGACAGACAACGTACAGCCGTAACTACTGGACCTAGAGAGCTGAAATTTGGAACATACATTCTTTAGGGGATATAGGGATGCACTAAGGAAGGTATTCCCGAAATTCCCACGGGAACGGGAATAATTGGAGTTTTTAGTTTGTATGAAAAATCTTATTCCTTGAGGCAGGGATATGATAAAAGGCATAAAAGTTCGTCAAAAAGAGTCTGGTTGTGTTATGAAAGGAATTCCCGAAATTCCCACGGGAACAGGAAATATATGATGTTTTAGTTTGTATGATAAAATCTTATTCTTTGAGTGCACGGATGTGATACTTGGTATAAAGGTTCCTCAATAAGTGTCTGTTTTTATAATGGAAGGAATTCCCGGAATTCCCTCGGGAACGGAAAATAGGACTTTTGAGTTTATGCGTGTACGAAGTCGCGGGCAAACGCTCGTGTTAGTATAAAACTTACCTGTAAAAAAGTAAGTGATATTCGCAGGCACCTTCCCGCTATTGTTATAAGTGTGACTGTCTCCAATAGGTATCTTGTTCAAATGGTACAGTTTGCAAAGATACCGTATTATTGCTTCGGGCGCTGTTATTGTGTCCACTACGTATGTGTAGAAACCGAGGTAGCTGAAACGAAATGGAAATAGTATTGATTTCTTCGATGCAGTTTCATACAGGATTGATTTAGTCACCGGCCAAATTTAAATATTATATTCTTTAATACCATATAAACGTAGCTGCATATTTATATTTGTATCACTCAGTAGAAAAAAAATAAAGATATGGCAATTTTTTTTCAAGTAGTCGCTGTTGAACACAGCTACTATGACGCGGCATTTCATTGATAATGATACGACGTAGTACTACAATATGTTTCGTAGTAGCGTGTAGTCATCTTTATTCTTAATGGTTTTCATTCATAATTTAGAGTGACCATGCTTTGCTTAATATGTTAGCGAACATGTTAATATCCTTGTAAAAAAAACATACAGTAAAATCCGATTACTATGACTCCGCTTATATTGACCAACCGCTCATTATGACGTGTTCGCCTATAGTGACATATCGCTTATTGTGACCCCTTTTTTATCAAATTTTGTCCGCTTATAGTGACCGACCGTATAATTTCGAACACCATTGGCAGTGTTCGGAAGAGTCACGTTATACCCAAAAACTTTCGGCGCGTGAAAACCTTTTTTGATTTGAGTCTCAGAGAGTAGATTTACTTATTGAGTCTACTTTGATTTATCTCTATTTTATTCCTCTCTATTAAAATAAATCACATACTAACTTAAACAGTTTATTTATTCTTGCAGTACCTATGCTTTATGTATGACGTCCGTTTACTATGACTTGTTTCTTATTTCCCTTCGATGATGGATTCAACTGTACCCTTTTTTGCAAAAATCGTTTCTTTACATGATACTTATTGTGTTAATAAAATTTGGCCGGTGACTAATACTTGTTTCTTATACGTGATTAAAGCCGAGATTGATTTCAATCTCACCTGAAGGTAAGTGATGAGATCGAAGATGACAAACGGGCCTAGGAAGTTACTGGCTCTCTATAGAATATTGCCCGAATACATCATAAATGGAGGCATTAGGCGGCAGATTTTATATAAAGGATGTAGTAAGGCAGGCTAAAAGTAGTCATGTCTTTTGTATACATTCTCATTGGAATCTGAACCTTAGCACAACCGAATAAGCGAAGTGTATACATATTAATGCACGTGACTGTACCACCAAGCTCGGATCGCTTTGATTAGCCGACATTTGTTCAGCAACATAAGAATTTATAACCGTATTTATATTTTAAAAAGACCAAATCAATTTCCATGCTGGACTGAGAGCAAAGGAAAAACATAGAATGTGACAGCTGCTACTCTTCCCTGGCGTACAGTGAAAGTCAGTTAAGGGACAGAGGTTATATTGGAGGTTTTTTTTGAGCGATAAACTGATCCCCTGTCACTGCAATATTCTCTCTCCATCATTATAATGCCTCCAAATTTGTCAAACGTGACATCAGATGGTTTTATAGCCTCTGGAGTTCTGTCTACCCCATAAGGGACACAGGCGTGAAGTTAAGCTGTATGTATGTCTAATGTAATCTACTTTAAGATATCACATTTTCAAATAAGATGCAATTGTTATAGGTATTCAGTAAAACAAAGAAATAGAGTTTAATACTTGTTCATAATGTTATTTTGTTCCTATTAATACATATTTCGATTTTGCATAGAACTTGGCACTCATTCTTTTTACGGCATAGCCCACAGCCTGGCATAAGTTTTGTATTGTACTTTTTTAAATTTATGTTTTTGGTGGGATTTTCATCACCATTGCTACAATTCTCGCTTGGTGGTAGGATCCCTTCTGGGTCCGCCTGGCTAGCGACCACCCTTTATATAAAGTCTGCCGCCAAATGTTACCGCTCCGGCGGTAATGTGTTCCGGCAATATTGTATAAAGAGCCAGTTCCTTCCTAAACCCGTGTGCTTTCATCTTCGACCTCATCGTCACTTACCATCAGGTGAGATTGAGGTCAAACGCGGGTTTAGTAACTTATAAAAAAAAAAATCTCAATCATTTATTGCTTCCATAGTGTTACAAAGGTCTTTAAACTATTTTTACAATGAAGGTTTGTAAGCATAAATAAATCATATAACACTATAAGCCTTAAGTAGGCACTGCAAAGTATAAAGTCTAAAAGGCGGGCATTTAGTATATACTTAAAAATATAAGAATACATAAAAGAAGCTTAATTAAGGGTTAAATTTATCACTCATGTATTCTCTTAATCTGTAATAACTTTTTTTTAGCAATAATTCTTTTAGTTTCTTATTAAACAAAGGTTTCGTTGCATTCCTGGCCGCAACCTATGCCAAATTTTAGGATCGTGGAAATTATTTACAAATCAAACAAAAATACCAAATTTAAAGTAAATCAGTAATTACGTGTACAAATGAAAAAAGAAAATGACGGTATTGCCATAAATCTCCAAAGTTTTACAAAATGGCCGTAAGTACTTACTGTATGTACGTACTCAATCTATCAATAAAATGTGTTCTAAACCTTTAGAGATTTGTCTTTTGTTCTTAGAATGTATTAAAAAATAACACAAAAACTTAAAAATATATTATTACTTCGAAGCATACGACTTTTTAAACAAAAAGTTATAAACGGTTAATGAGAGATGCTCCTGAAAGGTCAACATAATGTACGCAAGTGTTATTTCACCACTACTACTACTTATCCATCAAAAATATACAATATTTTATGAATTCAATTTGTTTTTTTTTATTGAAATCATCTTTTACGTCCAGGCAGAAATCAAAAATATAGGAATGTCAGTGAAAATATGACTTAAATATGGCGTCGTCAGTCACCTGCCGTTATTGTCGATTCAAGTAGTTTTTCTTAATGTACACGAAAAGTAACAAACAATGCAATTAACAGTTATTTTAAGTGTTTTCATAATGGTATTCCACAACTATTTATTTTACTACTAAAATGATACGTGTAATTTGTTTTTTTAATGTCTTTTTAGTTTATGGGAGGTGATTGTAATTTTTTATAGACATAGCATTAGGACTACATGAATGCAATGCATATGCAAGAACTTACCTCAATTGACTAATATCAGCACTAGTAATACTCGACCGGTTGGGTGGACTGCATACTGCGTTAACCCGTTTTAAGCCCATCTGTCTAATGTTCTGTAGGAACTTGTTCATGTCTCGTGTGGACTCGAAAGTGAACGCCACTAGGTCCCGCGCGGGGACGGTCGCTTCAAGGTAACGAGCGAATTTCGGGTCGGTGAAGTTTATCTGTGGATTTTTTTAATATTATTAGTTTAATAAACAAATAAACATTTCTAACATTCACACAGTATCATATGCTTAGACAAAACTTTATACTTAACGAATTAAGGGTGCGTATTCGTATCTCAAAATCGGGGTTTTCTCGTTACCTTTTACGAATTATACCTACACAATTTACCCAAGCTTAATATGAAAATTATACATAGATCAGCTTTTCATCTTTATAATAAAACGCAAGAAAAATAATACTTTTTACAGCTATAATATCTATTTTTCGTTACCACATAAAGGACCTAAAATAAGGATTTTGGGTTCATTTTGGTACTAATTTCGAATAAACTTTACAATTTAGTAAAACTCATATATGCCAATGGATAGATAGGATTTTCATCTCTACAACCGAGCCTATATCGAGAATGTGTCGATCGTACAATACTTTTAATACTTCTATAAGTGATCTCGATATTTTCAGCGATGCCATTAGTGTTTTCAAGACTAAATTATTAAAATCTCTTATTCAAAAATAATTACTTGATATTTTGTCACATATATACCGTATCATTTAATAATTACCATGCCATATTATGTCTCTTTTACTTAATGTTATTGATCTGGTGTGTCTGATTGTGCTAAATTGTAACTGAATGTTGTTCTTAACTATTTTTTCAACACACTTGCTCGTAAAGTGAGCGTTATTCTATTGAATTTAGAACTATAAACTGGGCTATAAGTCACGCGTGCATAATATATTATACCCTAGTGCATAATATAATGAATCCTACAAAGTTGAATTGTACCTTTGTGCAAATTACATGCGAGTAAACAGAGCATATTTTATTGGTCCGGGTTATACATTAAATATTTTCAGAAACAACAAAGAGGTTTTATACCACTTCAAATCCATATACATTTTTAAATGTTTGCGCCTTATATTAGTAAAACAAATTTGTATATCAAACAAATTATTCACAATTTACAATAATTTGTTATAAAATATTAAAATATTTGCATTTACCACTCCAAATTAAACATTTTCACTTAAAATAGGCTGTATATGCTATACAGACATTGACACATTTGGCGGAAAAAAAAACCTACGCGCATGCGCGAGGTTCGGCGCCATTTTTCAATCACAATTCACAGCTTTGTTATCAAATGTGTTTGTTATTTTATGACCACGTATGTCTGTCTTTTACTCACAAGTGTGTTGAAAAACGTCGTATGTAACTCGTGAGCGTTGCTAATTACAGTCTCGGCTCATAATTAAGCCTATACTATTATTTTAATAATGATCTTTTTTACTGAATAATCTGAATGGCAAAATAATAATGTAATAATGTATACTTTCAATTCGAATTTTATTATTGAACACCACTTAATTTTCGAATGTTTTCTAAGCCTGTTAAAGGAATAGGTACATATCAGAATATGTGTTTTGAACTATAATTCTTTTAATATGTAATAATATGTTATCTGTTGGCATATCTTGTTTGATAAATAAATAAATAAACAATAAACATAGAGATCACGAGCCGCGGTTGACTCAGGTGGCGGCGTCGGTAAAGTAAATAACAACAAAACTGTACCTGGTATAGTTTCGATATTTTTTCCTGTACATACCTCCAAAAGCATAGGTTCATATACAGGCTGCTCGAACATTTCTTTATTCTCTCGCAACCAGAGCACTGCGTTATAACAATCCTCATTGTAGTTCCGAAGCGCTTCTAGACGTTTCTTGCCCATGTCTTGAAGGCCTTTTATTCTGGAAATCAAAATGGAAAATAAATGTATAGGTTTTCATAGACTTTATTTATATTAAAAAAAAACACAAAGCCACTAAATAGTTCGTTCTGTCCCTTTCAACTGGAAACAAATTGCAGAAATGACCTGATAATTTAAATAAATTTAACACTATATCTTATTGGATACCGCTTGGTGGTAAAATCCCGTCAGGCTCCGTCTCGCTAACGACCACCTTTCATATAAAATCTGGGGTGAGGTGTTCCGGCGATAAAGATAAAAAAAGAAAACAAAGAAATGTTTCGGTGCCAAAAAAATATACAAATATGAAACATACAAGAGTTACTTTATGATCAATTGCAAAGCACCGAAAGGCATTTACTCAGCACAAGTCATGGATGGAGTGCGAACACATCAAGACGCTGATCTTCCGTAATGTAGAGCCAGTTCTTTCCTGAACCCGTGTGCGTCGACCTCATTGTCATTTGCCATCAGCAGGCCTATTATGGATCTCAAAACCATGCGATGATATCATGATAAACTTTTGACGTAAATAAAACATATCATGCATGCGATCATTATTCGGTATTTCTCCTAGGCGAAATCTCATAGCTAAGCTCTTGCCATGTAGACTGAATACAATAATCCCAATATATAATAACTAGCTGATGCCCGCGACTTCGTCCGCGTGAATATCGGTTATCGGAGTTGGATAAATAGTATTATAATATCCTCCTTGAAGTTCAAACTTTTACTATTCTAAATTTTAGTCAAAATCGATTCAGTAGTTTAGCTGTGAAAGCGTTACTGATAGACAGAGTTCCTTGAAAAACTGTTACAAAAAAGCTGTGATACACAGTTTCACATAGGTTTTGTGAAAAAGCCTACAAAAAGTAAATTTCGAACAGGAATACCTACGACAGGTACACTGAGTAAAAGTAATAGGTATATTTATAAGGTTAGGTATATAGGTAGGTACGCATGTTATTACATAGATGGTGCCCACGACTTCGTCTGCATTGAATTAGTATTTCGCTGCTTCTCTTCTCGAGCATACTGTAAAAGTAATTTCAGGAATAGTGGTTTTATTGGAGTTTTCGTGTGCGATAGGCTGAACCCTTGTCACTGCAATATTATTTTTCTATTATTATAATACCTCCCAAATTGAAAAACGTGATATCAGATGGTTTTATAGCCTCTGGTGTTCTGCCTACCCCATACGGGATACAGGCGTGAAGTTATATATATGAATATTCAACTTACTTACAAGGAAATTACTACTTACTATTCTTATAACTACCTACCATTAGTTTGTCTTAGCTCTTGCTCATGTAAAATATTGAAACCCAGCATTAATTGATTTTGACGACAATTTAGTTACATACTTCCCATCTCTTAGTATACAAACTCTTTCACTTGTTCCACTTTTTCGTCTCCTATCATAATATTGAATTCCGTCATATCTTCATTCCTCTCCATAACCATAACTTTCGTCTTTCCAACATTCACTTTCACACCTTTTCTTTTCGACTCATGCATTACAGTGACCATTTATTGCAATTCCGACGCTGACGATGCAAGTAGAACCTGGTCGTCGACGTAAAGCTGAGTTTTAATCACTTTCTCATTCATTTTTAAACCACATTCAGACTCTTTCAGATCTTTCAAACAGCTATCCATGAATAGGTTGAACAGCCATGGAGATGCTACACAGCCCTGTCTAACACCGCGATCGATGCTAAACCATTCTGTGTAGTCATCATTCAACCTGACACAGGCACTCGAGTCCTTATATAAGGATTTGAGTGCCCGTATCAAGTCACTGTCCACCCCAAACTCGGATAGAGTTGACCACAGTTCATTCCTCATCACACTGTTATACGCCTTTTCCAAGTCAATGAAGCAGCAGAAAACCTTTCGGTGTTTAGCCAGAACCTTCTCGGTTACTGATCTTAAGGCAAAGACTTGATCCGTGCATCCCATCCCCTTTCGAAATCCCGCTTGCACATCCAAGATCTTGCTTACTGTATATATTAAGTTATTATTTATGAAAGCACACGAAACGGAAAAACAAAAATATATATAACATATAGAGGTGGGTGCGATCTCACCTTTTTCCAATTGACGTTTTGAAGTCATAGATGATATCATTGAAACTGTCATTGAGAAACGTAATGCCTCTTGCATACAATGAATTGCAATGTATGTATGTATATGTATTCGTTCATTCATTATATCATCATTGTATCATAGAAATCTTAGAGTAAGAATAAAGTATAATTATTACTCTAACATAGAAATCTTGTTTATCATGTCATGTCATGAAAGAACCGTAATAGGCCTACAGGTGTAACTGAGGTCAAACGCGGGCTTAGTAAAAAAATAATATAATAACTGTAACATACATCTTTTTTTATCTAAAATAGTACTTTCTTAAAAGCAGTTTCTTACTTGTTCTGATACAATCGTATCTGCGGAGTGACATTATTATCCAAATCGTACTGGATCTCCAGTTTCTGCTTCTTCAGCGTCTCGATGGCTGCATTCGTTTTACTAATCGGTTTGTGCAGCTCTGCTAACTCCATTTTCACTTGCGATTCTGTAAAAAAATACATTTAACTTGACAAAATTTAATTTGAAGAGTTTTTGAAAGTATCCGCGTAGCATCGGCTCGATTTGATCCAACACTCTTGGATTAGCGTATTGTTTAAAAAAAAAGTTTTATTCATCTTAGGAATGTCACAAAACACTTGATGAAGTCAGTCATCACATACTTCGGCTTTAACTCGGCTTTGCTAATAGTTGTTAAATAAGATATTACAGTAGACTAAGAGACAAAAAAAGCCGGCGGAAAAAAAATCTTTTCAACTCATTTTCAGACAGAATTATCAAATTAATACAAATAGGTACAGTAAAAATTGATCGTCACATGAAAAAAACAAACACAAGACAGCTAATTGTGAGAGCCAATGTCATGCCACAACCAAATTGCTTATATAGTAGGTGCAATGAGCTATGGATGCACAATACGAACATGACAAACTGGGACCAGAGTATTTGAACAAGAATGAAATAAAATAGTCATAGTATCATTAGCAATATAATTCGAGTAATCCAAGTGAGCTTCAGCCCCTTTAGGGTTCGTCAGGTTGCAGACTACCTTTCATATTATTTGCGTCATATCCCGCGCACGCGCAATAGCCGGTTCGGTGCGTGCCACGACGCAACGCTCACACACAGCAGAGCTCGATCGCGTAAGAGCATTAGCCATCTCCCTCTCGAGCAGAAACATAATAAGTTACTCTTGTTTACGCCTTAGGGTAGGGTAGACTTGACTCGACCAGTTTTTATCAGGATTAAAATATTGAATAACTTTATAAAATGACTGATGTAATAAAAACTGACCAAGTCAAATCTATTAAATAAAACACTTTTTAACCGGATTTATCGCGTATATTTACATTTTAAATGTTAACTCGACGTTTCGGTGTCTTGTCAGACCCCGTGGTCACAAGCGACTGACTGACGTCGAGTTAAAATTTAAAATGTAAATATACGCGATAAATCCGGTTAAAAAGTGTTTTATTTAATAGTATGAATCGCGAAAACTGAAGACAATATTAAGTCAAATCTAACCTACTTTAAGATATCACATTTTCAAATAAAATGCAATTTATAGGTATTCAATATAGCAAAGAAATTGAGTTTAATACTTGTTCATACTGGTATTTTGTTCCTATAAATACATATTTCGATTTTGCATAGAACTTGGCACTCATTTAGATCTCCATTCTTATTGCGGCGAAGCCCACAGCCAAGCATTATTTTGGTATTGAACTTGGCTCTCCTTTTTTACATTTATGTTTTTGGCGGGATATAAAGCTACCCAATACTTATGTAAAGGGAAAGGTCCGCTCTAGGCGAAGGTATATCGACCAAATAGGTGACACTTAAAAAGGGCCTAGTTAGATAGAAGTACCCGTAATCGGCGATCATGTATGAAATGATTAATGAACGTGGAGGAAGCGATAAAGGTATGTCTAATCGTAGCAATTGGCGTTCCTTAGTCTCTGCCTACCCCAAAGGAAGACAGGCGTCATAAATAAGTAAAGTAAATAGGTGATAAATAAATAAATATTTATGACACTCACACAACATTATCTAGCCCAAATTAAGTTTCTTAAAGAACTTGTGTTATGGATACTAGATAACTGATATACTTTAGAAATATATAAACATACATATTGAATAAATACATATTTTTATTAGAATAAACTTTTAAATAAACATATAAACATCCATGACTTGACGACTAATATCTGTGTTTATCACACAAATGTCCGCCGCCGCCGGGATTCGAACCCAGGACCTCTGGCATAGAAGGCAATGTATGTTACCGCTACACCAGCCGGTCGTCTGAATAGTATTAGTATAAATACATACCATCTCCAACCAACTCAACCAGTTTACTCCTGTCCACTATCAGCTTATCCAGCTTCGCCTTCGACTCTATCAACTCCTGCTCTCTATTCCTGTGTCTCTCTAACTTCTCCAAATATGAGTCTTCTATCCCTTTCATTGTGAACTCTTGTGTGCGTAGGGCAGCTATGGTCTCTTTCACTTGGTCTTTTAGACGATGGGTTTCGGAGTTCTAGAACAATAATTGAGATTACAAGAAAATTCTAAATAAAGGTTCCGTTGCATTCCTGTTCGCAGGTGCCAAATTTTAGAATTGTGGAGATTATTCACAAATCAAACAAAAATAATAAAATTAAAGTTGAGTCAGTAATTTAGCTGGACAAATGAAAAAAAAATCACGTTATTGCCATAAATATCCACAGTTATACAAAATGGCCGTTTGTACTTTAATTCTAGTGAAAAATTGATACCTACTTTTATTATATAATTATGATCAGAATCAATAACAGAGTTCTCCTTCAGTATCTAAAATTTGTCACCAGTCACCCTGTATAACAATCTTTTCTACACCAATAAAAAGAAACAAAACTTAAAAATAATTTCTACTTTAAACAACTTACACTTTTCAACATCATCTGCTCATTCTTGCTTATAGACTTCTTCGCTTTATCTATCACAGCTTCCAAAGGTTCCACCCTGCTGCGATGAAGATTCACGAGTTTAACAGCCTCTTTCTTGTCATTGGTGTATTCCACGACTTTCTCTCGGAGCTCCTGGTATTCAATCCAGAGCTTCTTCTTCTCGCAAACCTCGATTTTCTTTTCTATATCTTTGCGTTCTTTCATAGCGTCAATTACGACTTTTAATCTGAGGGTAAGAATGGGAATTATAATTGTTGAAAAATGCATAATAATGACCAGCGCTATCTATCCAAAGTAAAGGGATGGCTTGTGTTATAGGAACTACACAAGGGATTCACACACATTTACATATTTACATATGTAGTTCAAAATAAACATGTTCATGCATACAAATACGTGCATAGGATCGTTAGGGGATCGAACCCACGACATTTAGAATCTGAGGAAATTATCCCTCGCTACAGCAGTTAATTAATTTGTATTGTACCTACCTATTTGTATTAATTTGATAATTCTGACTAAAAAAGAGTGCCAAGAGTTTTTTTCCGTCGGCTTTTTTTGTCTCTTGATCTACTGTAATATCTTATTCAATAACTAGTTTAAGCCGAAGTATATGATGACGTCATAAAGTGATTTGTAAAATTCGCAAGATAAATAAAAAATTTTGAATTTTAAAATATTTGAATTTTAATATACGTCATAGATAGTAAAACAAATAAAGAAGATAAAAAACAGTATATGGAAATAGAAATATGATCAAAACTACTAAGACACTTATTAATGTAGGTACAGAAGCAGATCAAGCGTTACATTACCAGTCAAATTTCCCCAACCTATTTTAACTTAATGTCAAGATTCAAGTAAATTTTTTTGACAGATTTGTAATGCTTGATGTGCTGCCTTCTGTAAAAAGATACAGCTTATTTCTTAAACTAATTTCATCCAGAGATAAAATAAATAATTTGTGTTCAATTTCAAATACAAATATGGGTGGTAAATTCATAATGGTACACTTGGTAGTGGAACACTTCTTTAGCAATAATTAATGAATTCAAATCAATTTGGTTTCACACGGGGTCGCTCAACAACTGATGCCAGTGTTGAGCTTATCAAACATATATTTGATGCCTGGGAAGAGTCACGTGATGCCTTCGGTGTCTTTTGTGATCTGTCCAAGGCTTTTGACTGTGTTCACTACGATACACTCCTCATGAAGCTACACCACTATGGAATCAATGATAGGGCACTTGATTTTATGAAATCCTATTTATGCAATAGAATTCAAAGAGTTGATATTAATGGAAAGAGATCATCGGGATCAGCAGTTCATATGGGAGTGCCCCAGGGCTCCATTCTTGGGCCTTTCTTATTCTTAGTTTATATAAATGATTTGCCATTTTTAGTGAAAGACAAGTGTGAGGTCATATTATTTGCTGATGATACCTCTTTTCTATTTAAAGTGAGTAGGCAATTAAAGCATTGCTTTGAAATAAACTGTTGTATTGAAACTGTGGAGAAATGGTTTTCAGCCAATAACCTACTACTCAATGAAAATAAAACTAAATTTTTAAAATTCTCTTTGCCTAATGTCCGGCATGTAAATACTAACTTAATTGTAAAAGGACAAGAATTGAGCCCTGTAAATTCAACAGTGTTCCTTGGCTTAACCCTAGATGCACAACTACAATGGGGACCACATATAGAAAGGTTGGCGAAGAGACTTAGTTCTGCAGCATATGCCGTCAAAAAGATGCGAAATATCTCTAATGACGCTACTGCGCGGTTGGTTTATTTTGGTTATTTTCATAGCTTAATGACATACGGCATTCTCCTGTGGGGAAATGCTGCCGATATTAAAACCATCTTTGTGCTGCAGAAACGGGCTATTCGCTCAATCTACAAACTTAATTCCAGGGCGACACTTACAAATAAGTTTAAAGAAATTAATATTCTTACCTTTGCCTCACAATATATCTTTGAAAATCTTATGTTCGTAAAAAAGAACTTAAACATGTTCCATAGAAAATGTGACTTGCATAATGTTAATACTAGAAATAAGTACAAGCTAGCCGGCTATGATAGAAGACTTCATAAAGTCACTAACTCATTTATGGGTCAATGCATACGTTTTTATAATAAGGTTCCCACAAATATTCAAGACTTACCACTTGATAAATTTAAAGAAACTATTAAACAAAAATTGTGTAGTAAAGGCTTTTATACAATTTCTGAATATATGGACGATAAAAGTCCTTGGTTGTAAATTGTTTTTCAAATATTCTCAATCTCCAACTCCATCTCCAACACCATCTCCATTTCCTTCTCATCCAACGCCATCTCCATCTCCTTCTTATCCATACAACAGCAAGAACGTCATGCTCCCTCAGGCGGCATGGCTAGCGGTAGCGTCGGTTGTCGGGTCACCCTCTTCCCTAAAATATGGTTGAGGAGAGTGATGGCTGGTGCTTGCGTTATACTCGTGAACGAATGCTGCTAGCGGTGCCAGGTCGTTTTGCTGAAGACTTTATGACTATGTTACTTTTTTGAATTTGACTCTGACTTCCCCATCTCCATCCCATTCCCCCATGTTCACGTCCGTGTTAGTGTCCAGTCTCTGTCCACGACTATACTCATCTCCATCCACATTATCTGTAATATCTCTCACCTCTATCGCTACATCTATCTACTTCTATCTTTACCTCTATATCTATGTCTACGTTTCTGTCTAGTACTTGATTGCCTAATGTATAAATATAATAGTAGATTCCAGAAGATCACCAACTCGTTCATGGGTCAATGTGTACGCTTTTATAATAAAACTCCAAAATACTTAAGATTAACCCTTCGATAGATTTAAGGATAAGCATAAAGTTTTATTATAAGATATCCGGATGCAAGAAGATTGTAAATTGTTGTTATTGTTATTGTGTATTTTTAAAAGATGATTGCTGTTGAGTTTCTTGCCACTTCTTCTCAACAGATCGACTTTCCGAAGTGGTGGTAGATTCAGTTCAATTTGTAAATTGTGACTTATTTCAAATGTATTTAAATACTTACGAAATAAAGATTCTTTTGACTTTGATAATCTACTATATAAAAATAAGTCCCGTTTTCCTCCTGACGCTATAACTCTAGAACGCACGAACTGATTTCCACGGTTTTGCATACGTTGGAAAGGTCTCGGGCTCCGTGAGGTTTATAGCAAAGAAAATTCAGGAAAAAATTCAAACGGGAAAATCTTTTTTTACATACAGCGCCATCTCTGATACATAGCATGTACTACAAACAATATTTTAAGTAGATGGCGCCGGTGCGTGATATAGCAAACCCGGCGAACTCCGTTTCGCCACCAGACGGCTTCGTTTTACGTAACATTTCGTTTGGTGACTAAAAGATGAAGATTTTTTTTTGTTTTATATTTTTTTGAAGTGTTTTTTTTTACTTAGAGAAGTTCAACTAAATAACACTTCATTTTTGTAATCGAAATGAATTCATTACTGTTGTGAAATGAAATATTTTTTTTCCTTTTCAAATATAAAACAAAAAAAAATTCATCTTTCAATCACCAAACGAAATGTTACGTAAAACGAAGCCGTCTGGTGGCGAAACGAAGTTCGCCGGGTTTGCTAGTATGGTATAAAACTTTATTGTGAATTGCTTGTGAGTGGGTCGAAATCAATACATAAACAATCAATGAATGCAAAGCATTATAAAAACCAACTTCATTCACGATTTGTTCACTAAACAATTTGTATGCATGAAATTATGTGGGACTAATAAAATGAATCTCACCAAACTATAAATGAGTCTCACAAAGTATAAATCAATCTCACCTACATATAAATAAATCTCACAAAGTATAAATAAATCTCACAGTACCTTTCATTCAACCGAATTTGTTCTTGCATCAACTGTGCATTATTCTGCACTTTGGTAGAAAGCGATCGTTGTTTCGTCCGACATTCTATAAGTTCGTCTAACTGGGAAACGCTCTCCGCTCCGCCCGCGGCGGCGAGCGTGCTGCGCAGTAACTCTTGCGGGTCCATCTTAGAAAAATCCTGCACGCGGTCTTGAGGGAGGAACTGGCAGAGGTTGTCTACCTATAAGTATGAATAAATTATATTAATTGATGTGTGAATATGCAGCTTAGAAGAAAGTTTAAAAAAAAAAACGTGTGGCACTTGGAGACGGTAAAGCTATTGCATAGCATTTTTTTATCGACTTATGCAATTATAATTATTTATTTATTTTATTAATGCAGTAATGTTTGAACTAATATGAAGTTCCACAAGTTCCTAGTAGATGGCGCTGATTGTTTATTAAAGCCCGTATGTAAAGTTATGAAATCAAAGTATCACCGCTGTGCCGGTCGGAGTGGGGGGTGTTAGGTTTTTTCGTTACGGAATTTCTGGATTCGGTCCCCACGCTCAAGGCCCGCGATAGAAACTATGCAATAGCTTAAAAACGATTGAGAACCTTGGAATTTTCTTCGTAAAAGGCGATTAATTCTAGTGACATACAACTGTGTAACTTTAAAGCTAGCTTTAAACAGTCGTCGATTTGGCTAAAAACCGTCGTAAGCTTAACTAAACGTTTCATAAAATGCGACATATTTCAGTGACTCGGGCGTTGTGGTAGGTCTGAAGTCTGTAAAATGGATACGGTTCGGACCAAAGTATCTCTACTAATCTACACTAAACTTAATGAAGCGTGATTTATAGTAGGCGATTGATTTCCGCATAGTG
The DNA here is from genome assembly GCA_944452665.1 of Stenoptilia bipunctidactyla. Classification (NCBI taxonomy): domain Eukaryota; kingdom Metazoa; phylum Arthropoda; class Insecta; order Lepidoptera; family Pterophoridae; genus Stenoptilia; species Stenoptilia bipunctidactyla. The sequence goes on along the minus strand of OX101748.1, from coordinate 6,209,964 downwards.
TCGGTGAATAGTCCTATTACCACTGGATAAGCGTGTCGCAAAAGGCGACTAATTCGAGAGTTTTATTTTATTTTTATTTTACTTTATTCAGGAAACAAACAGTTTTGTGATAATCTAAACACCATCCCACACTTAGTGCGACAACTGCGACACTCGATATGTTCGTAACTGGGAAGCGCTCTCCGCCTGATAAGAAGTCCTGCACGCGGTCTTGAGGGAGGAACTGGCAGAGGTTGTCTGCCTATAAATACGTTGTACAGATTGATTGTATCAACTGTATAGTTATAAAGTAAAAAAAAAAAAATTAGTTTATTTCAGTAAATCATTTACAAATCAGTTGCCGGGGCTTCCCAGAAAGTAATCTTAAGATACTTGTGTTGGGAATGCCTCGCTCTTCCTATGCATTATTAACAGATGTAATTGTTGGATTTGTTAACTGTACAATCAAAGGTATACAAAAAAGAAATTATAATAATTATTAAGGACTAAAAAGTGTAGTTAAAAAGAGAAAAAAATAATGTGTAGTGGTTGTGTGGAAGTGTGCATGTATATGTGAATGGGGCATGAATGGGGTGTGTGTGAGTGAGTGAGCGGGTGAGTTAGTGAGTGGTTGATTGAGTGTGTGTACTAATGAGAATGTATAATAATTTCCCTACTTGATTGAACTGTGTGAGGGTTATGTAGGAGATTAGGCTTTTCAGCAGTGCTAGCACGGATCTTTTGTCGATCGTAAGTTTACGAATGCTCGTATAGTATGGATGGAGTCGGTTGCAAGTTTTTAGTAACAATGTAATTTTTTATTTTACAGTTATTTAAGAGTAGAACCTGTTAACAAACATTCAAAATTAACAAGGAACACATTTATTTAAGCTGACCGTGCGGCAATGGATAGATTTCAATTATTGCTTGCAAAACCGTCTCCATACTATACGAGCATTCGTAAACTTACGATCGACAAAAGATCCGTGCTAGCACTGCTGACCAGATTTTTTTCTACGTCAAAATAACTCATGCTATAGAGTAAGCTTTGAAAAGGCGATTCGGGCGCTGTAAGCCCATGTTTGAACTGAATCACACTTGATAATAAGTGAAGATGAGTCAGACCGAAGATATATGGAGGCAGATTTGATGTGGTTGTTGGACTAGCCAGGAGATCCCGAAGGAGTCCTACCAAGAAGTGGGAGTCACACTTATATTATTAACTTTTTACGACATTCTTATCCAGGGGCAATATAGCTATAGAATCTGTTTCTATGCTTCCATGCTGGACTGGGAGCGAAAGAAAAACATAGAATGTGCCAGCTGCTTCTCTTCCCGGGCATACTGTAAAAGTCAGTTAAGAGACAGAGGTTTTAAAGGCGTTTTTGTGGGCGATAGGCTGACCCCCTGTGACTACAATAGTCTCTCTCCATCTTTATAACACCTCCAAATTTGTCAAACGTGACATCAGATGGTCTTGTAACCTCTGGTGTTCTGCCTACCCCATAAGGGATACAAGCGTGACGTTATGTATATATGTAAAGCTATGCTAAGTACGGCCCAAGTACTTTCAGTTACATACCTGTATGTTCAATGAAGCGACTAACTCTTGGACCTGCTTCTCCCGGACTGATTTGTGGTCAATAGACCACGTGGATATGTCCTTGAGGTTGAATGAACGAGTGATGATAACATTCCGCTGATTCGGTTTCTGGTACAGTTCAATCTCGATCGTAGCCTGTTCGCAGCGACTGCGTACATATTCTGAAATCTGAGAAATCATATATTAAAACATCATCATCACAACAATGTGCCCACTGCAAGACTATGAGGCTATGAGTCTCCCCTAGGTGACGACGCTTCTAGCTAAAATGGCTTCTAGCAAACCCTAATGACTTAGTATACAAGTATAAAGAACCCTGGACCGACTGCTTGACATGCCCTACGAACCTCGGAACTCGCAGTGAGAAATGAATGGTCTCCGGTACTCTGATGCTTAACCTGCTATATCGGTGGATAAACGCAGGAGCCAATGCTCCACGACGACTTTATGTGTGAATTAATTACTATGAAAATTGTTTTATTCACTAACGTAGAAAAAATATCAGAGTGGTGTTGAATATTAATGCATAACTTAATGAATATCGACGACCACTTTGGCGATGGGGTAAACTTGTCTGCCTCAGACGCCAGTGGTTGAGGGTTCGATTCCCGCACGGAACAAGAAAAAAAAATGTTCCGTGTCTGGACGTTTATCTATTTATGTATTTATATTCTAGGTTCCCCCCTAGTTCGCTGCATGGTATCCCATAACACAATCTATGCTTACTTTGGGGTCATGTAGTTGGTGTGATTGTCTGGGGATTTTATTTTATTATTTATAACATACATTAACGTCACGCCTATAGATATCCCTTATGGGGTAGGCAGAACACCAGAAGCTATAAGACAATACTGATGTCACGTTTGACTTTGGAGGTATTATAATGATAGAGAGACTATTGCAGTGACAGGGGGCCAGCCTATCGCCCACAAAGACTCCAATAAGTCCTATGTCTCTTAACATAATTTTTTATAGTATGCCCGGGAAGAGAAGCAGCTGGCACATTCTATGTTTATTAATGCATTGATGTGCGAAATTGGTATCTATGTAACAAAACATCTCTTTGTTATCCTTATTCAGGACCCTGTAGTGGTGATGTGTTCCAGGTACTTTTTGTGAAGAGCCTGTTCCTTCCTAAGCCCATGTGCTCTCATCTTCGACCTCATCTTCACTTGCCATCATGTGACTTTCATCTTTGGGGGCTTAGCAATTTTTCTTACTACTAATTTGACCCTCGTACTAAATTTGATCCTTTAGGTTCTTTTTATTATAAAAAAAGGCCTGTTGATCCTCAATAAGCTTGTAAGTGGAGATATCAGAGATTTCAGATTAATTTTAAGAGTCATTGTCCGCAATTAAGCTTTGGAGATTTACAACTGAACATATTCGCTCCAGAATTTTATAACACTAAGGCTGAGCGCACATTAAGATTGGCAGAAAAATGTTGTCACATACATATAACATATTGCTTAAACAAAAGGGCTTGACTAAATACGGCATTTAGAATATCAAAAAAATTACCGAAATAATTCGCCTGCTATCTCATTGCTAGACCCTAGACATTGGAATTGTATACTTTTCTATGATATTAAAAGTCCTCAAACTATTTTTTTTCAGCCACTAATTTGTAAAAGTCGGAACTCAAAAGTTACATTCGGTTTCACAAATCTTTTACTAAGACTAGCCATTTACAGCAGTTGTAAATGATAAGTACATTATTAAATATGTGTACTGCCAGTCACAATTATGGGTCCACTTTTAAGCAAATGCAACTTTTGAGTTCTGACTTTCAAATTAGCGGTTGCATTTACAATTGTCTGAGAACATTTACATATGGAAAAGTACAAAACTCCAATGGGAACGCAGGCAAATAATTCAACTATGAATCATTTTTATTACGTTTTTAAATGGTGAATGTACCTGTGTTTAGACTCTTTCTCACCTGATAGTACTTAAGTGAAAATGCGGTTGAAGATGACAACACACAGGTTTCAGAACCCCAAAACAGTGACTCAATAAAAATAATAATATCTCATATAATTTACATTCAGAATAAAAAAATATAGACCTAGGTATGTACATTTTTATATATACCTAGGTCTAAATTTATAGTAATTGACCAACATATTCAAAGAAATTAAAAAATGTCTCATAGCTTGCAGGCAGTGTAATTACTGGCCCTGGTAAGCCCCAGCGTAACTGTAAGCTCAGCAATGTGCCAGCTGAGTATTGGAATTAGCCGGAGTCTTTAAGCAGCGGTAGGTACTTGGTTGGCATCAAGAAACCAACATGCATGTTTGCTTTCTTGCTTTCTACAGAGGGTGACTGGTGGTTCACTTTCGAAATTCAAGGACATAATAGTTTTAGATCATAAATGAAGAGAAAAAATTAATATTAATTATTAACTGAGTAAACTTAACCAGAAGTTAAAGAATTCATTATGCGACCCATGGTTACACAAGCATTATGCAATAGATACTGAGCGGGTGGTGATGTGCGTGTGGCGGGAATACTACTGTGTGCGTGTTGACTAAGGCTGCGCGTCGGGAAGAGTGTAGTAATGTCTCTTTAATTTATAGGGAATTCTGGTGAAAAATTAAGTACCTACTTTTATTACATAATTATGATCAGAATCGAGTACAGAGTGCTCTCCTTCAATATCTAAAATTTGTCACCAGTCACCCTGTATATTATACCATTAAAGCTGGTGTTGTTATTTAACATACCTATATCCTTTAGTTTGTTTATAGGTATTATTTTACAATATAAAAAAAAAACAATTTCTAACTGGAAGGAAAAACATAGAATATGCCAGCTGCTTCTCTTCCCGGGCATACTCTATAAGTCAGTTAAGGGACAGAGGTTTTATTAGAAGTGTTTTTGAAGGCCGATAGGCTGACCCCCTGTGACTGAAATAGTCTCTCACCACCCTTTTAGTATCTCTTAATTTGGCAAATGTGACATCAGACGATTTTATAAACTCTGGTATTTTGCCTCATCCACTTTTGACTTTGAATTTGAGATTATAAATCAGTAAAATTTAAGATAATATTATATTTTTCATTTCATTTCATTTATTATATATATTTTTTTTATTATTACTACACTTTAGACACTTTTAGCAACTAGTCTCTACAGGACCATGCATGTCACTACATGAATGTATCGATAAATCTTTATAACCTGGAAATAAAATATTATAACTAGTAACACCCTTTTAACAAAAACTGATAAATATTTACCTTTTTTGCTCTTCCAATAACACTTGTTTTTCCACATAACCCTAATATGATGGCACATACAAATGTGGATTTCCCTGTTCCATTTGGACCAATTATAAGATTCAGTGATTTGCCTGGGTAAAGTTCTACTTGTTTGTATGTCCTAGAAGTAGTAAAATGACCACTGTTAGACATATCATATAAATATTGTGAATTTTGAAATCCATAGGAAATAATAAATGACCATTTTAGAGATTATTGCCTAACTAATGTAAACTTTCGTGAATTACTATACATTTGAAATTAAATCAGTTTCAAATGAGCGCCGAATCTGTAATGTGGAACTAATTCTACAACATTAGCTTCTGCAAATTTTAAACAGTTTTCTTGACACAAAAATAAGACTATTTATTTTTAACATCAACCTAAATTATAAGAAATATTTTCAGACGAAAACCTGGTAGGAATAAATGTATGCGTTTAAGCTTTTAGTTATTAATCCAAAAAAGCAATCCTTCATTTAGAAAAGAAAATGCGCGCGTAAACTAAACTTACACAAAGTTTTCAAGTGCTATCCTATATATACTTCCTTGTTTGTAATTATTGTCGTTTATAACTTTAGACATTGTGATGTTTAATGCATTTTCACTGAATTGTCAATTAATACACATAATTTGCTGTTCATTTAATTGAAAAAACATGAAAATACTACCACAACAAAACATAGCAACACGTTCATTTGATTTGAATTGATTGAACTGACAGCTGACTGACAGGAAGGCAGGTCTGTCCGGTACGACATTGACAGCTTTGACATTATTAGAACCTTTGTTTTGTTGCAAGTCTAAAAAAAACGAATATCTGCAACGGTTGTTTTATAAAAGTTGTTTTGTAAAAACCGTTTGTTTCCCGTGGTCCTACCGCGTAATCCTACTAGTAGGTCTACGGGCAACAAACGGTTTTATATTGGATGTAATCGTGGCATTCGTGGCATAATGCGATATTCCCGTAATTTTGAGAGAATGGTTATTGTCTGTTGTTTGGTTAATATGCGGCTTTTACTCACATGGTATTTTATTTTATTAATTGTTTAATTTATTAGGATATCCAACAGCATAACAATTATAAGTGGATTAAAAATATTATGATTCAATTATTTAAGCCATTTACAGGATATCACACAAGAAGTAATTACAAAAGCTAAAAACCCGACTGCAGAATACAGTAAGTTTCAACTAAAACGCACCAAAAAAACACATAAGACTATGAGAGCTTTCAAATAATATTTGTAATAATAAATATTAGCGGCAGGCAAGCTAACAAAGTATTAAAGTGTTGCGATTCTTTGCTAATATAATGCTTACTTAAACTAACATGTCTGTGATCATTATAAAAGTTTTATATTTGTACTTAAAGCTTGTTTTGATAAATTTTATTAAAAGATCTTATACCTAGTCTTATGTGCTTGTTTTGTGCTTTTTAGTTGAAACTTATTGTAGTCCGTAGTCGGGTTTTAGGCTTTTGTAATTACTTTTTTATTTCCCACTTTTTAGCTTGATGCCTTGGTGTACAATTGACAACTGAGAAGATATTTGCAGTCTTTATACAAATAAATGAAAAATACCTACCTACTTTTTTCCAAAATTTTTCATTTATACATTTCAATGTATGATTCATTATACATTTCAATTATCTTCAGATAATGCTGACATAGGACTGCAACGTATCCGATTTCCATATACACATACAGAGTAAAATTTATCCCTATCACAACGTCATATTGAAGTATTTATGTGACCAGAAATCATGTGATAGTAATACCAACCATAAAAATGGTGAAACTTAAGTTGATAATAAGACTGTGTATGATGAAGAAGTCTCAGATTTGTGAAGTTTCAAATAGAGTTGTGAAATATTAATTCCCCAAACAAGATTTGGTCCCTGCTGAATCCTACTTGATTATAAGGTATATAAAATACTTTCAGAATCTTTTGAAGTTGTGTACAACTGATATTAAAATCCCGTTTCCGTTTATCTACCTTATACCAGAGTTATGTCTACAAATATAGTGCACAAATGTAAGCGAATCGACTGAAATTGCGTTTAATGAAAATGAAATGTCCTAATACTTATTATAAGTGCCTTTCACACCGATGAATAGTAGAAATGAACTGTGATGTAGTACCTACCCACAAAAAACATTAATGTTTAAAAATACTTTTATTTTTTTGGTATTCCTGTGAATATGGTAAAAAAACATTATACCTAATGTATTATAGTGAAATGATATTTTCTTTAAATTACCTATTTATAAATGTGTAGTCATTTAATGCAAGGTATTTTTAAGTACACATAGATAAATACATAACATTATTGTCGATATCATAAGTAGGTATTATAAAATGTATAAAAGGTCATGGTAGGTAAGGTTACAAATTATGGTTAGCATTAAAATTATTGGTTTGGTTTACCAAGAGCGAAAACCTAATCTATAGCTTGTCAAAAGTAATCTTGAGTTTTTAGTCGACATACCATACAAAAATTAGAATTTTTAATCAGAATTAAAAATTAAAATTTTTATATCCGCGGTTCTTTATTATTTTAACAGTGAAACGAATTAACCATTTGTTGTTGAATGAAATAGAGTATGATAAGAATATAAAATTTAAAAACAAACGCAAAAAGTTATTTTGATAAAGCTCTAGTTTTGATAACGTTTAACGTTTTTTTTACTGGCAGCATATAATTAAGGCGAACAAGAAAATCCATATGCCGTATGTAAATAAAAAAAGCAATCAAGAAAGAAAAAGAAGCTGCTTGCTCGCTCACTCAATTCTCACTCAAGTCCAATCAAACAAACCGATTTCGGCAGATGAGCTTGCTTGTCGTACCGTCTGTTGTTGTATCGCGCGTCTAAAATTGTCTTTTTACATTATTTCCGAATTTATATGACAATTCAGTTTTGGTGAATGAATGTATTAATAAATCAGATAATTAAGAGTGTTTTCTGAAGCGAGTGCATTTATCGTGCTCTATTTATTGTGAATCTGATTCCTCTATGCCAGAGGGTATTCATGTTTATAAATATTGATTTGTTGCATATCGCCTATGAATGTTTTTCAATTTATTTGATGTAAATTGTTAAGTGAAATGTGGGTGACTTAAAACCAGTGTATTGATAGTTTTTTTCAAAATAATGTTTATAATGGAAATGGTGAATGTGTTCTATTTTTCCTGATCGGTAGTGTTTGAGTGATACTTGTTGTTTATTTTGACAATGGAGGGAACCACGGAGAAGGATTGCTCTCCTTTATGGAGTCTGTATCAGCAGATCGTCTCGGATATGAAGGTAGGTCACGATTTCGTATTGATAACAATCGTTACAGTCCGCGGCATACAATCTCCGCTTGACATAGAATTTGTGTGAAATCGGACCCATACTTAAGCCGTAGCCTAACTAGACCGAACAACACACGTATTTTTTAATTGGTAACCAATATTTTACGGTTTGCTGATTCTGTTTTATACCAGTTCTAAATATTTTCGAACAATTCGAACGCGAAACACGGTCGATATTTAATCGGTCATCGGCAGAAAGCCGGTAAATGAACTCGGATCAATTTACCTACTTTAGGATAATACTGCTTTCAAATTGCCTATCTTTCTTTCTATACATGGCAAAACATATGGGTATGTTAACAAAATTTGGCTTTATTGTGGGAAACCTACTTTAGATTTTATTTTTATTTTTGCCATGAATAAAACGACTTCCTTGATTTTCTACATTTGAAAACATTGAAACATTTGATTTACTTACCTATTTCATATAACACATTTAGTTTATATTTAATTTATTTAGAGAAACTGTTGTTCTTACCTGAAAATCTCTTTCAAACAAATCACACAATGTTAGAAGAAGAAATAAAAGTTTAAAGTGATTGGTTTAAAAAAAAAGGAATTTATTAAATCTACTGAAAGATATTAAAATTTTCAAATGTAAGTAAGTAGTATCTTTATAGTACCCTACTTATCAATCAAAAACAGAAATTGAAGTTCTAATTCAACACCATGTTTTTTAGAATCCTAACTGCCTGGTTTAACACAATATTAACAAATAATAACATGACATCAATCTACCATACTAGATATTGAAAATTATGTTTTTGGATAAAAATTAACATATACTTAGAAAAGCAGTTCAAAGTCAAATCTGTCATGAACACTTTCTGACTAAAATGATGTTTTTATTTAAGTAATACACCTAACCAGAGCAGATCAGTGTAATTTATTAAAATAAGACACCATCATAACATTGAATATTTAATACCTATAAACATAAAATAAATTCAATTATAATTAATTAGAAATCCTGAATCTTGAAGAAAAAGGCCCTATGTGTTGTTGCCCCTTTTTCCATGAAATAGTTATACTAAAAGGCTGAAATAATAGAACTATATTTCATTTTATTTTAATGTTTTAAATATTTTGTCCTATTGGACAAAATAGGACAAAATATTTAAAACACAGAACACAGAAAGCACCATCAAGAGTTATTACTCTTAAGTACAGCTTATTTGCTCTTAGTCTAGATGAGATACCATGTAGCGAACTAGGGAGGAACCTAGAATATAAATACATTATAGATAAATACCAAGACCTGGACCTTTTTTTTACTTGTTCCGGACGGGAATCAAACCCACAGCCACTTGGGTCTGAGGCAGATAGGTTTGCCCCATCGCCAAAGTGGTCGTCAAAATGCAATTCATAAATAAAAGGAAATAAATAACCAATTCTATGATAATATGTTGACAATTAATAGACCTGTTTATGATTACATATTCAAAAAGTGTCATGTCTATGCAAATGGAAATACTATACAATCTTTATAGCCTTATTTTACATAATTTGACACTTTTAGTAATCAATTAGGTGACAGACTCTTCATTATAAAGTTCCCTTACTATACTCAAGATACTTCTTCAGCTAAAATTGTGTTTTGGTTAGATAGATGACAAATTTTACAAAAAAAAAGTAAAGGTTTCTTATGTGTAAGTGCAAGGAAGCATGCAGGATACCTAATGAAAATACATATTTTTTTTTATTAAAACATTTATTAGTTGCAGTGTTATGGGAAATAGTCCCATACCCCCCCCCCCCAAATAATAATATTACCTAATGAAAGCACCATCCAGTGATATTGGGCAGCCCCAGAAAAGCTATTTTATTTAATAATTGTTCTTTATCTTCAGATGACAATCCTACTGACTCATCTAAATTGCTATTCATTAGGTTTTAGTTTAATATTTTAGAGATTTGTTAAGGAGCAAGGATGACAAATACAAAAATTTGATATTGTTATTAATTATGTAATGACACAGGTATGTAGTGGAACAAGTGTACCTATAGGAATGTAAAGAAGTACATATTTACATTTAACAGCCATTAGGTAACTAATTATTCATGTTATCAACATTGTTAGCCTAACATATTGTTATAGGTAAATAGTTGGGTCTTTTTTTTTAAAACAATAGAATATTTTTATTATTGGCTGCTGTTAGTGATACTGATAATAATACTTTTATAGCTTGTCATATAATACCGCTGACATATGTCAATATTTTATAACCTAGTTACTATGAACTAGTTTATTAGAGCTTTCACCAATGTGTATTGTTTTAGGGTTGTCACATTAGAGTTTTTGGAAAATTATTTTCTTTAAATAATAATAATAAAATAAATAAAATCCCCAGACAATCACACCAACTACATGGCCCCAAAGTAAGCATAGCTTGTGATATGGGATACCATGCAGCGAACTAGGGGGGAACCTAGAATATAAATACATAAATAGATAAACACCCAGACATGGAACATTTTTTTTTTCTAGTTCCGTGCGGGGATCGAACCCGCAACCACTGGCGTCTGAGGCAGATAGGTTTACCCCGACGCCATAGTGGTCGTCTTAAGTACTTAAGTACTTAAGTACTTGAGTACTTAAGTACCTTAAGTACGTACTTAAGTACCTAGAACTGTAATTCCGTTAAAGGGTACAGTATTTTAAAAAATTCAGTGTTCTAAGTTAAGTTGGTGAAAACTAGTCTGTATCAAATATAGGTTTATTTGTATACTAGCCGTTACACGCGGCATAACCTGCAGAAATACCGATCTCTTAAGAATACCAAAACGAAAACTATGTGTTATTCCAGGCTATGCACTATTGTGTGCAAAATATCAACTTAATTGGTGAAGCCATTTTGGTGTAACAGAGTAACCAATGTTGGCACTTCCATCAGATTAAAGTTTTATAAATATATTACCCGCGCATTTTCTAATCACTCTGTAATATCGAGATAAAAAGTAGCCTATGTGCTACTGTTCTAGGCTGTACACTATTACTTTGCCAAATTTCATCAAAATCCACTGAGCCGTTCTGCCGTGTATGAGGAACAAACATCCATACAGCCTTCCATCCAACCAAACTTTCACATTTATAATATTAGGACCTAAGTAAGATTTACTTCATATTTAAGTAGGTTTCTGGTTGCCTCAAAAACTTGGGCTATCAAATGTTTTGGCAAACACTTTCATTTGGCAAAAAGTATTTTAAGTCGAACGAAAATGTCGTTTAAATATTCTCAAAGTCATTTACTGAGTTGAATTTTTTTTATTCGTTATTATTAACGTTTCGATTACTCGAGTTTTTTAAAGCCATGGACGTTACATTATGCTATATATTTCTGGCATGGTTCAGCGTAGAGAAAGCCAAGCCGTGGCGAATCATTTCCTACGTATAAGGACGCCCTAGAGATTACGAGTCTCAAGTTAGACATTGCATTTGAAATTACTTTAAAAGTTTGGGAAGTGCGTCTCCTGAGAGAATTCAACATCTCGGATGGCATCTGTTATCGTCTTAGGTCAGTATTAATTAAACACGCTCAAGTGTGAGGGAGATCTTGAGTGGGCGATACCGGAGAGGGATGAAAAGTTTGAAAGTATCTATAATTAAGCTGAAGGGATTGTCTCAAAGCTCTTATTTTGGAAACGTGGATTTTATGCAAAATACTAGCCTTTTCACCCGCGTAGCTTTTGATGCGCGAAATGAAATGGCTAGTTTATTATAAAGTGCATATAACTGAAAACCAAAACATTTGTCTGCTTTTTGAAAACTTAACAAATTAATAATTTACACAAAGAATTAGTAATTTGTTAAGTTTATGCGAATACGACTCGCAATTTACCTCTCGATAATTCAGCTCTGTTATGGGAGCCATAGTCGTCCTGATCTATACTAGACTAATATATAAAGCTGAAGAGTTTGTTTTTTTGTTTGTTTGAACGCGCTAATCTCAGAAACTACAAGTGGGATTTAAAACAATCTTTTTGCATTTGATAGCCCAACTCTTGAGGAAGGTTATATAGCCTATATTTTATCCCGAAATTCCCACGGGATCAAAAGTTACGCGGGTAAAACCGCGCGCAGTGGCTAGTTAGTTAATAATTTAAAAACAATTTACAAATTTTCTTTTATTCTTGCTTCGAATTCGGTTTTATTTATGAAAATTACAAACACATGTTGTTGTCTAATACCTTTCCAGTATTAAATACGATGATATCACGATCTTATGTCACAATTAGATATCTCACATCACAACTTGTTTTGTTTTAAAATAAACTTAAATGCTAAAGATTTCTGAATTTTTTTCTTCTCGAATAATTGCGATGATGTTATAAATGACGTCACTGCAACATCATGAATTAATCGAATGCTTGAGAGGAATCTTTGGAATATGACAGCTTTTAATTGTTTATGTTATTAAATGATCTAATAAGGGTGGTATACATCAATATGGTGATCTAATGTAAGAGAAGTTTATGTGATTAAAGGGCCCCATACACGGTACGATTCGTCTGTACGATCCGTCGCTTCAGACCGATCGAAACGACGAATCGATAGTGTATGTCAAGGTCGTTAACGATTTACTTCATCGAAGACGATTTCGGAAATCGCAACAAAAACCCATGCAATCATGAATATCGTAACGATGAATCGACAGTGTATGGCTCTTAACGATCAACGATTCGATTTTTTCTCACTCTGACTTTAAAATATTTACATGCGAATAATGATTTCGCTTTAATAGCCATTTCTTAAGCCACATTTTTCTAGGCTTTCTTTTTTTCTTTTGTAGACGAATCAAAGTTAGCGCCACATAGGTAAGGGAAAAAAGTTCATTTTCCATTTTATGGGGCACGTATTGAACTATTTGAATACGTCTTTATCCTTCAGTTTCAAACAAGTAAATGATCGATCGTTACGACCAATCGTTTCGTGTATGGGCGTCATTTTTGATGCGATCCATCGTCACGATTTTCATCAGATGGATCGTACAGACGAATCGTACCGTATATGGGGACCTTAAGGCTACTTATTATGTAGGTAAACACGCATTGTATCTGGATGCTTTTGACAAAATATAGTCTTAACCTTCTCAAGAGTTATCACTTCCAAATTAATATTACTTTCACGTATTAGTAGCAAACAAACTTGATTTACCTATATTATATTACTTAGAACACAATCTATATGCTGCTATGCATGCTCCCATGCTTCCATGCTATCAGCGAAAGAAAAACATAGAATGTGCCAGCTGCTTCTCTTCCTGGGCATACTGTAAAAGTCGGTTAAGGGATAGAGGTTTCATTGGAGGTTTCTTTGTGGGCGATAGGCTGGTCCCCTGTCACTGCAATAGTCTCTCTCTATCATTATAATTCCTCCGAACTGGGCATCAGATGGTTTTTATAGGCTCTGGTGTTCTGCCTACCCCATAAGGGATACAGGCGTGAAGTTATGTATGTATTTGGTACACAATCTTACATCCTACTAATAATATGAACTCGTTTTTATGTATGAATCTTCATGCATAAAGCTAGCTTACACATCAGAATAACACATAGGCTATTTATTTAATATTGCGAGAATTGAAAAGAATAATTTTCAAGACACTAGCGATTTGTTAAAAACGCACGATGCCTTTGTAATATTTTTGTTATAGTTTTTTTGTGGAAAGTAATGAGTTATACATTAAGAATTTTCTTAATTTTTATTTTTGTTATTAACATTGGAGAAGAAAATAATCTAAATGCTCCCATGCAGACGAAGTCGCGGGTACCAGCTTATCCTGTATGAAATATATAAAGCTAAAGAGTTTGTTTGTTTGTTTGTTTGTTTGTTTGTTTGAACGCGCTAATCTCAGAAACTACAAGTGGGACTTGAAAAATTCTTTTTGCATTTGATAGCCCAACTCTTGAGGAATGTTATAGGCTATATTTTATCCCGAAATTCCCACGGGATCAAAAGTTACGCGGGTAAAACCGCGTGGTGGCTAGTCCTATATGAAATACTAGCCGGTCCCCCCAGTTCCACCTGCATTACTCCCGTTCCAGTGGGAACTCCGAGATAAAATATAGCGTATAACCTTCCTTGATATATAGACTATTAAACGCATAAAGAATTTTTCAAATTAGACCAGTAATTTCTGAGATTAGCGCGTTCAACCAAACAAACAAAAAGCAAACTCTTGAGCTTTATATATTAGTATAGATAATATTCCCCAAGAGCTGTGCTATCAAATGCATTCTTTTTTAAATCCGACGGTCAGTTTCGATAATGGCGCATTTAAACAAACACTACAGCTTTATTGTATTAGTCTAGAAACTCTCCATTTCCATAAGAAAGACAGGCCCACGTTACCCAATTAAGGACGGTATCGTACCAAGTGATTTGTTATTCACTCTTCAATTGCCCAACCAATGAATACGATGAGGTAATTTTAATTTATTCGCCGATGTACAGTCGCGTGTAATGACATGTGTGTGTACTTTCATTATGAACGTTTCCATGGCTCGGCTAATTTAACAAATCTAGAAATAGGTTGCACCAAATTTTTGGCGAAATTAGTCAAAATCGAACAGTGCAAACAAATAATTTGTCGAAGCAAAAATAGTAAAGTTGCACGAATTTAAAGTTGATCGGGCAATCGAAACGCAGAGAATGGTGCCGCTATGGAGATCTCGATGACTGCGATAGCTAGAGATCTAGTTTTTTGTTTCACTCTACGAGTTTGACTAATTTCGCCGAAAATTTGGTGCAATTTATTTCTGGATTGGTGAACTTGGCTGAGCAATTGAAACGGTTTGGCCGGATAGGATTGGCTTAGAATAGCCTTGAACTCCCCTGGATAAGCGTGTCGTAAAAGTTGTAGTATTTACCCTTTCACGATCCGCCACCTACGAATAAAAAAAAAACATTCATTTTGGGCCCAAACTTCAAAGTGCCGGCCAACGAAATAAAATATGTCAGTGCTCTCGGGGAAGTCTGTCGGCGTATTTTTTGTTATGGCCCTAATACTCTAAGTTCACATATTTGAATGATTTTCTTCGTCAAAAAAACTCATATCTTGCATGTTATTATAAAAAAAATATAAATTACTGACAAAAAAAATGACATAAGCTTATTAGGATAATGAGCTTGAATAAGTTCTACAGTAACACTAAACCTTATTGAATATTATTTAATAAATTAAAAAAGAAATTCTTTTTAAAAAAGCGAGAACTTTACTAGACACACTTTATCGCTAGTTTAGGTATATCTTATTGAACTATTTCAGTTGCGTGTGAGAACAAATACAGGGTGACTGGTGAGTACAAATTTGCAATACTGAAGAAGAGCACTCTGTACACGATTCTGATCATAATTATGTAATAAAAG
This sequence comes from Stenoptilia bipunctidactyla, assembly GCA_944452665.1. Classification (NCBI taxonomy): domain Eukaryota; kingdom Metazoa; phylum Arthropoda; class Insecta; order Lepidoptera; family Pterophoridae; genus Stenoptilia; species Stenoptilia bipunctidactyla. The sequence continues at coordinate 6,194,393 of OX101748.1, read as the reverse complement.
TAGGTACTTAATTTTTTACCAGAAATCCCTATGAATAAATTGAGAGACCTCACTACACTTTTCCCGACGCGCTGCCTCAATCAACAGGCACACAGCAGTGTTCCCGCCACACGCACACCACCACCCGCTAAGTATTTATTGTATTACGCTAATGTAACCATGCGTTGCGTAATGAATTCTTTAACTTTTTGAGAATTTTACTCAGTAAATAATTAATATTTATTTTTTCTCTTAATGTATGATCTTAAACTATCACGTCCTGGAATTTTGAAAGTGACTAACCAGTAACCCTGTACATATGTTTTTTAAATCTAAGTAATAAATCATGAAAAACTTAGTGTGAAGACTGAATGTTCTTCTTTGCCGCTGTAGCGGTGGTGTGTTCCGGCTGGTTCCGGCAATCTTATCTCACTTTCTTACTTATATTATAAATGCGAATGTTTGGATGTATGGATGTTTGTTCCTCAATCACGTTAAAACTGCCCAACGAATTTTACTGAAATTTGGCATATTGATAGAGCACAATCTGTTGTAGCACATAGGCTTTTTATCCCGAAATTCCCGCGGGAATCAAAATTGCGCGGGTAAAACCGCGCGCAACAGCTTGTATTTTATAAGGCTTCAGTTTCATCACCATCAGGTGAGACTGAGGCTGAACGCGGGTTAAATCACTATAAGAATCTAATCATCTGCTGGTTTCTGTCTCTTCTGCCCTAATCAACGAACGGCTGTTCAGATTGTCGGGTCATTCCACCTAAGAAGGCGTGTTGCTATGAGAATGCCCAATAAGACTAAATTGCGAAGTGATTAAGACCTTCCATGCTGGACTGGGAGGGAAAGAAAAACATAGAATGTGCCAGCTGCTTCTCTTCTCGGGCATACTGTAAAAGTCAGTTAAGGGACGGAGGTTTTTTTTGACGTTTTTGTGGGCGATAGGCTGACCCCCTATTACTGCAAGTCTCTCTCCATCATTGTAATACCCCCAAATTTGTCAAACGTGACATCAGGTGGTTTTATAGCCTCTGTTGTTCTGCCTACCCCATTAGGGATACAGGCGTGACGTTATGTATGTATGTATGCGAAGTGAAACTGGACAATTTTACCTGCAAAAATGTCAGAAGCCTTTTTTTACGAATCCCACTTTTTCCTCTTACTGATGTGATAGATAGTAACAAACAAAAAAATAAATGTAATTAAATGGTTGATATTACTATTATTTTGGAAAAAGAATACATTTCATTTGACGTGACTGTACACGAAGCGTGCCGTGGAACAATTAAATACTTCTGTGATCCAAAATGGACTGCTTCTCTTTTTTATAACGTTTAACGGTACCTAGGGTTTTGCAAGGTTTTTAAGGAGAAGTCATACCTTAAATACTTTAACCGTGTTTAATGTGTGTAATAATGTTGTACATTTTAACTCGACGTTTCGGTGTCTTTAGAGAGGTCGTGGCCACGAGTTTATCAGGTTTAAAAGTGTCTTATTTTTGTCATCACACACATCAAATAAAACTTTTTTTTACCTTGCATCTTAAATCGTGAAAACTCGTTATGCTTACAATCCAGGGTTTAATTAAAAAAAACATTTTGATCGTTCATACGTCATTATCTATCCAAATAAAGTATGTATAAGAATTAATAAACATTATAAATATTGGAAAATAAACTGAAATAAACATGATTCGAACCCGGAATTCGCACCCAGTTAATTTCAGAGTAACAGACCCACAAACGTCCATCTTAGTATTTTTATAACCTTCTAATTTTATAATTCTTAATATTGTCTTAAGTTTTCGCGATTCATCCTGTGGCGTACTCAGACGTGAACCACAGAGATTGAATATATTAATATAGACTATTAAACGTGCTTGATAAAATTAAGATAAAAGTATGATTAAATATTTGTGACGTGAATGGGTACACGTATATTTTACCTTTATTTTACCAAAACCCTTTTCCTGGTCGTAATAATACTATTAAATATAACCACTTTTTAACGTCGCTCGTGACCATCCATGGGGTCTGCAAAGACACCGAAACTTCGAGTTAAAATTTAAAATGTAAATATACGCGATAAATCCGGTTAAAAAGTGTTTTATTTATAATACTTACTGTCCCCACACGGAAATGCAATAAGTCCCATTCCATTACTTTCAGTAATACCGGTCCATACTAAACACGAAATTAAACTGTCTATACGAAAATAAAAATAAACTTATTCGCTTCGCCTTAACCAGCCAGTATGAAATCCGACACTCGTACAGAAAAAAAACTACCGACACCACGCTCTATTTCGTTTAAAAAATAAACAGCTAATTGTATTACTGGCCAGCCGTAATGAGGATTTATTTAATTCGAATTTCAAACATCCTCCACCTATTTAGTTATGGTGTTCTTAAATTGAAATAAACGAATCTAGAATGAAATAACGGGCTGGCGCCAATTGTCTGTCAGCAAATTGTTATATAAGAATTAGAAACAGTAAGTAAGTTTTTTACTAACCATACTTTTTGACTACCTTCTTAAAATTTATTACCGCTTCAATAACAACTATTATTACTTACTTTACACGTATTTATTATAATTGTAACCTGTTTTGTGCATCTGTGAATGAATAAATAAAGTGTTTGCTCGCCATTATATCGAGATTTGGAATCTTTTTATCGTTTCTCTTATTTTACATTAATCCGCAAAATGTGGATAGCTTTTCGTTACATTCAGGACACCATTATTTTACACAACCTTATTTTAGTCCACAAACTTCCGATTAATGCAGGCCGAACGCGAGAGGTAGCAAGTTTACAAATCAACTATCATGAAAACGACAAAAAAAATAACTCAAACTGAATGGGTGTAAATTTATCTTATTTTGTTTCCATGGCTTATTACTGTAAATTATCAAGAGGAATACGAAGTCAATGATGCAAAGATTGAACAAAGATATATAATATTGATAACTCAAAACTGCGTCAAAAACATTCCATTCAATACCTAAAGAACCGTTAATCATTACATTACTCAATTATTATCATACAAATCAAAAAAAATTGGTAAATATTAATTGGAACAGGTTCAAATGTATAGCTATAGTATTAAATTAAATTCGATAAAACTGATAATTATACTTAAGAAACCAAGAACCAAGGACTGCATACTACCGGTATGAATTCCTGTATTTTTTTTTCTGTATGATGTCATACCGTTAAATTAGGTGTATGTATTTAAAAATAACAGTACAGGAATACTGAAATAATTCGTGTACCTTTTTTATTATTGTACCTAGCCTAACTGATTTTTTGTCAGTTAACAATATTGATATTAAAATTTTATTTTTAAATAACTGTATAATTAAGGATCAAACGAACTTACCAAGTGAAGTTCGATCACAATTATGTGAACGGCTTAATTCGAAGCGATTTAAAGTTAACATGTTGTAGTAGTACTTCCAAGCATCAGCCTTGCACGGTTTTCAGAGACACGTTTTTTTTTTTATTTTTTTTTTTTATTTTTTTTTTTTTTTTTTATTTGGCAACCCTGATCCCCGCTCTTGAACTCCTCTCCACTTACTTCCTCTCATCATCCCTCCTCAATAATCATTTTGTTTAGAGCTAAAGTTCCTAGGTAGTACCCATAAAAATAATTCACATTAATTATGGGTGGGTGATATTACTTTAAAGGAATACTGTTTGGGCGGGTTTATATCAATCGCTTCGAATTAAGCCGTTCACATAATTGTGATCGAACTTCACTTGGTAAGTTCGTTTGATCCTTAATTATGTTTCACGGCTTAATTCTTTGCGATTTAAAGTTAACATGTTGTAGGATGTTCAGAGTATTTTAATGTGAATTATTTTTGCAGTATAGGTATAAGTAAAATTGTTAGAGTATAACCAACAGTAATAAATCACAAATATACATCTATTTATTCTAAGGAGTTACATAAAATACTAGTTGCAAATTGATTGGCATCCGATACAATTTCTTTGTTGTAGAATTTGGCAAATACTGAGGATGTATTACTCCATCCTGCGGTTTTCCGTATGACATCAATATTGACACCGACTCTGCTAGCAGTGGAAGTGGCCGCATGGCGCGTGCTGTGCGCGCTAAACACTGATGTGTCCACGCCACTGCGTTGTAAAGTATATTTGATACAGTGACTCAAAGTTTGAGACAAACTTTTAAGTGAGGTCTTTTGTGGCTAATAAATAAAGTGTCACAACTACGTAAACCACTCGTTTTATTTATATAATCTAAAATGCATCTGGCAGGGCATATTGCAGGATTTGTATGAAAAAATGGTAGCCTTAGAAGGGGTTGAAAGGAGTTTGGTTTTGAAGTTTTTACTAAGTCAGGTATTTTAACGAAGATTTCTGTTCTGTTTTGAGTTATATTATTTATTTTAATGAGAGAAAATGTTTGTACTCTTTGCGCTGTCACCAAACCTAGCACACCAGCGTTTCTTAGAGAAATCTTCTAAACTAAGGCTTTCATTTGGCCATTGAGTGGCCAAATAATTTAACACTATGTTTGGGTCCCAAGAAGTATTATATTTTGGATTGGTGGGCCTCAACTTGTAAACACCCTTCATGAAACGTTTGACTCGATCATCATTTAAGCTATTACCTAACAAAAGAGATAAGGCAGAGCGGTAAGAATTGATGGTCCCGTATTTAGCGCCTTTATCAAAAATATCGGTTAAAAAATGTATTACAATTGGAATAGAAGCATTAAAATAATCATAATTATGTAATCTACAGTAAATTATCCAAGATTTTATGCAAACATCGTACTGTTTGTAAGTATTATTTGCAAGCGAAGCTAGCATAATATCTACTGACCTATTCGATAAATATTTCCTTAGTAATGCTTGCCTGATAATTTCGCGGCAACAAGGCGTAGATTCTTGTGTACACAATCTACAATCTACTGAAAGGAGATGTTAGAAGGTCAATATCTGGTCCAAAATACAAAAAAATTGAAACAGACAACTTTTTAAACATAGGAAACCAAGGTTGACTTGGCCAATATGGCACCACAACAATACCCTCTGCCTTATGACAAATGATGTTCTGCATTAATTTTACTGTAAGCGAGAATGGTGGAAAGGCGCAAAATAACATATTGGTCCATGGCAGTGTAAAGGCATCAACAGCACATGCTTCGGGATCATTTCTCCACGAAACATATTGTTTACACTTAGTATTGGATCTGTTTGCAAACAAATCAATACTGGCATACCAAAGTTGCGAACTATTTCATTAAATGCAATTTGATTTAATTCCCACTCTGTATCCTCGAACTGTTTTCGAGATAATGAATCTGCCTCACAATTATCTTTAGTATTGATGTAAGAAGTGAATAAGATTATTCTACGTTCTTCGAACCATTTCCACATACTTCTAGATATATAATCTAGGTGATCATATTGAATACTGCCCATTCTGTTAATAAGATGTCACAATTAGATAATTCTTTGGTGAAACGTTTCAGAGCTAGAAAGGCTGCTTTTAGTTCCAACTCGTTTATATGACAAGAAGTTTCGTTGTCTTTCCTATATCCACAACATCTAACTGTATCACAATACGCTCCCCATCCCGTAGAGGAGGCATCAGAAAAAAAATTCTAAAACAAAGTTGTTCGGTTTGAGTGATGAATGGCCTATATCTATGTTTCCTAACCACCAATATAATTCTTCATGTAGGGTAATTAAGATATCAATTGTCTGATCGTACTTTGGATTTTTTTTTTTTTTTAATAAACAATTATATTTATATTGTTCAAGCTTTTTTGTATATAACCACGAATAAGTTATTGTTGGACATGCGGAAATTAAATACCTAATGAGTTTAGCGAATTCGCGTAACTTGCATCGTTTTATACAAAGAAATCTATTTATAAAATCTTTCAATTTCATTTTCTTTTCCTCGGGTAGTTTTAAAATCATCTGCTTTGAGTCGAAAGTGAAGCCCAAGAACTTACATTCACGTTTAGGTATTAAACAACTTTTTGAAAAGTTAATCAAAAAACCCAAGCTCTGTAATAGATCTATAGTTGTAGATACATTAGTGACACACTCCGAGTAAGTCTTTCCGATAAAAAAATGTTATCTAAATAAATAACTGAAATCATACCCCGACTACGCAGGTATTCTATAACTGGTTTCATTAATTTAGTAAACACGAGAGGTGCGGTACAAAGGCCGAACGGTAAACAATTGAATTCATATAAGATATTGTTGTATTTGAATCGAAGATATTTTTTGTGAGCTTCATTTGTCGCAACAAAGAAGTATGCATGTTTTAAGTCTATTGTCTACAGCAGTTTTCAGTCAATAATTTTGACGCTGTTCTGTAATCTTCCATTTTAAAATGACTAGCAAGTACAAATTTATTTAACTTTTTTAAATTCAATATAAACCTTTTATCACCATTAAGCTTAGGTACAAGAAATATACTGGATAAAAATTGTCCTTCAATATAAGTACATTTCGAGATGGCACCATTGCTTATTTGTTGCTTCTGTGGTATTAATGAAGATGATCCTACGAGTGTTTCGGTAGCTCTTCCCAGAGCTGCTATAGCCACACCAGTTTGTCTTTGCCTAAACATGAGGGAGGAATTCCGTTTAGAGACCGCTTCGATAACTGCCACTTTTGCTTCCGGATTCAGAGCAGGGGCAAGGAGTAGTTGACAATTACTAGGAATAAGATAATCCTCTAGGATTTTATCTCTTGTCTCTTTGGGTAGTCCCTTTAAAAGGATTTCAGACCACCGCACCGGGTTGAAATTTCCTTATGTAAAGGTTTTCCTAGTTCTTCAGCAATTATATTAGCCTTATTGTATGATGTTTAAATAGTAATTATTTTGTACTTAGACTGTAAGATTACTCTGTAAAAAACATTCAAGATTTGTGGCATGAATAAAGAAATTTTATTATTATTTATTATTAATCTTAGGAGCATCTCCCAACATCTCTAAGATATCGCTATCCAATTCTATATCCTCAACATCCATCTACTGGTGGATGTTTTGAGGTAGATGGCACTGAAAAGACGAAAGTAGTCAGCGTCTCGAATAATAATTCGAAAGAAGTGTTTTTAACACCTACGAGCAAAAGTAGGGTAGTCATTTTAGCGATAATGATCACTAAACAAAGAAATTTTCCATAGTCTCGAATAAAGATTCGAATTAGGTAAAGAGGATTGGCGGCCACGGTATCACTTAATTTTAGAGTTTTCAAGCGTATCAAAACCGGGCTATATGTAGTTAATAGGTCAATATGAGACACGTTTTTTCCAACATCTATTGTTGTGATAGTTGTTGGGAATATTTAGAAATACAATAAAATCAAATTAAACTTGCCGAAAGCACATTTTTTAATTTCCCGGCAATAAAAAATAATAGTTGTAAAGTCCTACTGTCAAACTTGAATTAAGCCGCCCGCGCCGCCACCCCGTTTCAAACCTCTGGATTGGTTAATACCTGCTTATGTAATGTAATGGTTTCAAAATACGACGCCATGTTAGAAAAGACGGACTATAAATTCCTGTAATTTTTAGGTTAGATTATTGTTTTGACTTTTTATTCCCAACTTCTGTATAAATCTAATAATTATATTCTGATTACTCGTTATCTAAGCAATAAAACGCACATATTAAGTTTGAAGTACGTGAATGCTATGTGAAATAAAAGCGGTACTTACAATGTATGGGACCTTGCCATTCTTCTTTTTGAGTTTTATACTCGGCTCATTGAAATTCAGTGATAAAGATCATTGAACTGTGTTTTCGAATAAGGATTCGAAAAGTCATTTTAGCGATAATGATCACTAAACAATGACATTTACCATCGTCTCGAATAAAGATTCTTACTAGGTAAATTTGTGAGTTTTAAACTCTGCTCATTCAAATTCAGTGATAAAGATCATTGAACTTTGTTTTCGAATAAGGATTCGAAAAGTCATTTTAGCGATAATGATCACTAAACAATGACATTTACCATCGTCTCGAATAAAGATTCTTACTAGGTAAATTTGTGAGTTTTAAACTCGGCTCATTCAAATTCAGTGATAAAGATCATTGAACTTTGTTTTCGAATAAGGATTCGTAACGCAATTATGCGATGTAAAGAGCCATGGATAGTGATAAGGTACAAATTTCACTTGGCATTTGCTTCTTTTGAAGCTTTTTTTTCCAGTTTTCTGATCTTCTTGCGTATGGTCTCGATGTCTTCATATTTCCTTTTCACCATTTTTACGAACGACAAATAATAAGTTGAGATTTAAATTTTTAAACTATAACACAAACTATTTAACGTTTAATTTAAGTAATAAATTATAGACGCACGTGCGAAGGCTTGAGCACGGAAATCATAGAGTAACTTATATACTGGTATAGAGTCGTCACTAACAAATTCGGTACTAGCGCCATCTAACGGAAAACAACCGTACCTCGACAACCAAAACCCAGCTACTCCGTTCTAGCTTGTATTCTCAAGAAGGGTAATTTTAAACAATAACTTAGACTTTGGAATAGCTAGATTCATAAAATTACGGGTTAATCAGGTTTGGGTATGATGAATCCAGCAGTTCAATCAAAGTCTATGTATTGAAATAAATAAAAAACAATTTAGCAGTTGCGTGATTTATTAGGTTTTCTTTTTCGGTGTCCTCGTAAGGTGCGTAAGTCCAACGTGTTATGCGAAGAATCCAGAGTCCGGGAGCTTGCCAAAGTTGTAGAAAATTTATAAAACACAATCCAGAGCACATTCACGAGTCACGGGAGGAAACGGAATGACAAAATTAATTCTTCACTCATGTCAGTCTCTCAATCACTTTCGTTTTGACATTTTGTGCATCAACATAGTAGAGCTGTCAATGTTTTGACAACGAGTATTATATAGTAGTATTACTAAAAACTTCAAGATTTTCCTAACTTTAAATCATTGCATAAAATCTATTTCATGTCACTATCCATTGTGGATTAAATAATGTATTGGGTAGGTATTTTTTGCAGTCATAAAAAGAAATTTTCATATGCTTGGAACGCACTCAATTAGTTACTCTAACTGCGTAGAACGCACCCAATTAGAAAAATCTACGATTTTTTTGTATTTATGATTCAATTTAAATAGTAAATATATCATCTTATATAGTGGATAAAATAATATTAATTTTGTATCAACTACTTAAAGCACAATATATTTTTTCAGGAACCGTTGAGCAAAAGTGACATCTATTGGTTTAAAATGGAACATAATCTTTACCGTGTTGAGAATAATGCCATCTATCGGAAAGCATCAATACTTTTACCACAAGAGCGAATTCTAAGGAAAGGGAAATAATACTAAGTGAAAAAACACTGACGGAAATACAGAATGATTATTGAGGAGGGATGATGAGAGGAAGTAAGTGGAGAGGAGTTCAAGAGCGGGGATCAGGGTTGCCAAATAAAAAAAAAAAAAAAAAAAAAAAAAAAAACGTGTCTCTGAAAACCGTGCAAGGCTGATGCTTGGAAGTACTACTACAACATGTTAACTTTAAATCGCAAAGAATTAAGCCGTGAAACATAATGTTCGATAGTTTAGATGAAGCCTATGAAGCGTAGTGACATATACTGACCTATTCATTTCGGTACAGAAATTAAATAGGCTAATTAATATTTCTGTACCTACTAAAAATATCTACAGAATACAGAAATTAATCCGGAATACATTATTTGGGTACTTACTGATATAGGTAATTAAGTTAGATTTTAATAACTTGTACAGGTATTGTGTTTGATGAAGCAGTACACTAATAATACTGAAATTTTTCTAGTACGATTCAAAAATTTTATACCGATATGCAGTCTCTGAAAGAAACTATTATAATTAATTATTATTATAGGTAATTCACACGATGCCGAACCGGAACTTGTAACATACTCATTCATAATAATAGCCTACTGTCCTTATACCTATAAGGGTGCCATAATAGGCTACTAATCCAAATAGGTGGTTAGAATACTTTCAGAATCCGATTAACTAGCGACCACCCTTCGTAAAAAGTCTACCATCATTTTTTTTTGTAATGATAGTACGGATGGTGCGTTTGTCTTCCATGACACTTGATTTGATTGATGAAGACTAGGGTGGTACACGTCCATCGTCGAGAAAACAATTCACTCGATGCTTAAAAGTAGGTACTAGGATTATTATACCGATCGGGAAAAATAGAGGCCCCATGCACAACGGAACTGTCAAAGCGAGTTCGACTTTTTGGAATATCCACCCCATTCGGATGGAAGTTCTGTCTGCGTATATTAGTCCAATGGTAAAAGGATGTGGGTTCAGTTTGTTCAAAAAAAGGATTCGCACACTCCCTAAAATGTATTTTGTTTATAAATTATACTATTTGTGTATATTTATCCGTTATCTAGTACCCATTCGCTCTTTTTTTGCGTTCAAACGCGTGTACAGACAACAAAAACAACAAAAAACTGCACTATTATGTAATGGCCAGTGTCGTTAGCAACAGTAAAAAAAAAACTGCACTGTATTAATGACCAGTATCAATGAAGTTATCAGCACTGCAGTGGTCATGAAAAATTCTGTCAAGCTTTGTTCAAAGTGTAGTGTTGGCAGTGTCGACAAGGAATGTACAGAAGACAGCACATCAAGCGGTACAAATCTGTAAAAAAAGTTTACTGGAATCTGAACTCAACGCCATCGACATTAAGTTAAAATTGGTTGGGGAAATTTGACAGGTAATGTAATGCTTGATCTGCTGGAACTGTACAGAAGGTACAGTGTAATAGTTATCTTATCTTCGATCATAGCGTAGAGTTGGCTGAACTAGGGTAACAGCCCCTTTATCAAGTTTATTAAATTTCTTGTGTTGCTATACGAACGATAGTTGCAATACAACCAAAAAAATTAAATATTTGAACTCGATTTGAAGTTGCTTCGTAATTTGTATTCGTAAGTAACGGTTTTGTGCACGATTGTTGAGTTTTAATTTTTTGACACTGGTATGAATCGACCCATTCAAAAACGCTATTCGGCGACTCATACCACTACTATTATGAAACCCCCCTGGCATGAAACAGCAAACTTCCCACATGTACTTCGAGTGTCCGAACCCCGACCAAGCGTCAAGGTTTGTCGCCGCTAGATTCAGTCCCCGCGTATGTATGTCTGTTAGAAAATCGATATCACAATATAATAATAATCGATTTCAGGCATTGGTGTCTTTGTATCGGTTTGTATTTCCCATCACTAAATATCAGCTGTGACGTCACAGTAGGTGTTAAAAAGTCGGCACGCTTGGTTTCAATACAAATCGTGACAATAGCGCAAGTTATCTATGTAGCTATGTATATGTGAGCCCTACCGACTCTCGATAAGCGTAAAGATCAAATGATTTATGATAGGACCTCGAGTTTACCTGACTATAGTTGAATTCTTTTCAAGTGGTTTATGTGACAGTTCAAAATTGACAATCTTTGTGACGTTGCCGTAATGAAATTGTTCGATCTTCCATTCGATGGCTGTGACGTATCGAATTAGTTGGTGAAAAAAATGTATACATTTATATCCAAATACAAATATGCATTAGATTTGTATTTGGATTACGCAAATATGATCACATATCTGAATTCCGAAATAATCTCAAGTGGCTTCCCATTCGCCTTCGCCGGAATACTCACATCCTATCTGTAGTTTACCGTATTCTGTATGATAAAGCTATACCCGATTATTTGAAAAATTACATCAACTATCGGTTCAAAAATAATGATCGTAACTTGCGCTCTTCTTCAAATCTCCTTCTAGCGACACCATCACATACATCCACATTTTTGGGCAAATCGTTTCTTGTCAGATCGGTGTCATTATGGAACGAACTACCGTTGAAGATCCGCTTAGCTCGCAATCCATACAGCTTTAAAAGAATGCTTAAACAACATTATCTTATGAAACATTGTTCATCTTAGCTCTCTCATTGTATATATATTTTGATTATCAGTATGTATATATTGTCATATGTAAGAATATATGTGTATGTATATATGTATTATTAGAATTTATATGTATTACTTATTGATATTTAGGTATGACTGTGTAATTATTTGTATGAAGTCTATTTTATAGCCTATGTTCCAACGCCCATCCTAATTGTCCACTACCTAATCCTGTCAAGTCTCGGTTGCCTGGAAGATATCGCTCTACGGCGATAAGGCCGCCTTTGTGCCAATATGAAATTAAAATGTACCATTTTCTTTACTTTATTTTTATGATGTTGGTGTACAATAAAGAGTTGATTATTATTATTATTATTATACAAAATTCCGATTACAAGATGGCCGCTCATATTCATCGATTCAATGTCGATTCAGTAGTGTCAATCACTATCAACTGAACGTTCCGTTTCTTTGAATCTGTCTATTTAAGATGAATATTTTTATGATATTAACTAAATTTATTTACAGTTAATGATAATTACACTTTATTAATAGTTCAATTTATAATTTTAAAATAAACAATTTCATTAACATAGTTTTTATTTTCTTATCGCGTCAATTTATATTTTAGTTGTAAATAGTTTGCGCGTAATGGAAAATGAGAACTGTCACGAAAATCATTCGAAAACAATTCAACTATAGTGACTAGTGATAGATTTTATACCAAGTGACCCTTGGTATAAAATCTATCGCAAAATACCACCGCTTTGAAGGTGATGTGTTCTGGCAATATTATGAAATGCCAGTTCATTTCTAAATCCGTGTGCTATCATTTTGCATGAGTAGCAGGATACGCAGTGGGGTTTGTCAAACTCTAAATTTGCATTCCTATATAAGTCCTTAGTGATTAAAGCCTATAATCAACAAATAAAGAGCATTAAAAAACCGACTTCACGTCAAAACTATGGCTGAGTTGAGAATGTCATCAACGTAAACATTTTCCGAAATCATAAATATTTTTTCAAAAATTTTAAATTTTCAATGGGACCAACTATTAAATATCCTCTATCATATGAAACAACAATTTTCAAAATCTATTCGTAATTGTCCGAAATATCGCGTAACAAAGACATAAAAAAAACATACAGACTGAATTAAGAAGCTCCTTCTTTTTTGGAAGTCTCTTGAAAACCAGGTAAAATTTGTTCATTTGTATTAAAAAACACAACACACATTAGAAACATTTATTTAACAAACTTTGATACAACCTTAAGATTTTTTCTAGCTTAAGTCAAGATGTACCTACCTCAAAACTAGCAAAATTAATAACAAAAGGTTATCATTTATATCGCGACCTTTGACCTTCGTGTCCTTGTCTGCCGTGGTCGTTAATACAAAGGGTTTTCGTGGAACGTGTGCTGACTTACGAGATATTTTAGGAATAAGGGAATCATAACTTTTTGACGCTCGTATTAGGGGTTTAATTATGTTGGCTAATGTCGCGTTAGTGTCAGGTGTCTGGTAAGATGTTTTTACTCAATCGAGAAATGATATCTTTATTTTGGTACGTAGTTTTTAATTTATTAGATTATTGTAGAAATGAGGTTACTGGTTTTGCTCTTATGTTTTTATCCAACATGGTCCACGTTGTTTGAAAAAGACGACGAAACTCACAACTTTATAAGAATCGAATTAAATTTATAATACCTATAATAAGCAATAACTCTGAAGAGTTTGTTCGTTTGTTTGAATACTAAGAAAAATTACTTTGGATTTTGATAGCCTAATTTTTAAGGAAAGTTACAGTTTATCCAGAAATTCCGACGGGATCCTCCCGAAGATGCTATTGTATTATGTAATTACGGGTTTTATATCAGAGTAAAACAAACTTCATCTTCACAACTCCGTGTAATGAGCCCACTGCAGGGCTATGAGTCTCTCCTCTGGGTGACGAGGAGGTATAGGCCGAAATCCACCAAGCTGGCCCAGTGCTGGGTGATGGATGTCAGAATTTTCAGGGTGTCGTAATAGCTTCTGACAAACCCTAGCGACTACTGTATACAAGTATACAGCAGCCAGGACCGACTGCCTAACGTGCCCTCCGAAGCATGGAAGTCACCGTGAGAAATGCATGGTCAGCGGTCACCCATCCTAAAACCGGCTGCGCCAAACGCGCTTAACCTGCGATATTTTGATATGCCCAGTAACCACGGCGCTACAACGACTTTACTTTAAAAACAAATTTTAATTAAATTAAAAAAATAAATACGATTATTTAGATTACGATATTACGTATTTCGATTGTATGCAATTTGTAACTTTTTTTTAAAGCAATTTGTTGCCTGCGAAATTTCACAGTTGTAATTTCTAATGAATTTTTCGCACCTGGCATCACCTTGGCTAATGAGGTGTGATATCGATTTTGATAAGGTTTCCTTCGATGTCGACATGTGGTTGGTTGTAATCTGGCAATTTTTTTTGTTGTTTGTTTTATTACGTGTGCCATATGGTTTATTGGTGAATTTTATGAGTTTAAATAGCAGTTTTGCGCGGTTTCATTGCTTTTGATCCTGTGGAACTTTCTGGGTAAAATAAGGCCTATAACATTCTACAAGAATTAGGTTTTCAAATACAAAATGAATTTTTCTATCCGGACTGGTTTGGATGGATGGATGTATAGATGTTTGTTCCTCAATCACGGCAGAATGGCTCAACGGATTTGGATGAAATTTGGCATCGTGTCAGTGTACAGTCTGGAATATCACATAGGCTACTTTTTATCCTGATATTCCCGCGGGATTAGAAATTATGCGGGTAAAATTGCGAGAAACAGCTAGTTGTATACATATATAAATGGAATATATTTCCCCTTCTCCATGTTAAATATTTGCTTCTAAAACCTAAAGCTTCGTTCAGAGTGTCCAATCGAAGGGTCTTGTTTATTTATAATTTTACCTGCAAGCATTAAATTTAATATTTCATAAAATAAACTCATTAAAGGGCGCGATTTATTTCTCAGACGATAATAAAAACCGAACCGGGAATGGCGTTATATTAATTATTTGACCTAGTTCGTATATAATTCTAATAAAACGGTTAATGACTATCTGGTCCGGTCTCCGTGTTGCTGTATGTCTAGATGCTACTGCGCCAATCGTGTGGCCGCGAGTTCGATTCCCACAGGGAACAAGAAAGAAAACGTTCTGGGTCTGATCGTTTATCCATACATGTAGGTATTTTATATTCTAGGTGCCCCCCTAGTTCGCTACATGGTATCTCATGTGATAATGATTGTCTGGGGATTTTATAAGTTATAATTTTAAAAGTTTGTCAGAATGTTACACCTCTGTAGAAGTGAAACATAATTGCGTAACTTTGTTTGACGAACTTTTTTTTAATGAGAAACGCATTCGAAATACTCTTTACATGATAAATTTATCGTAGGGTAAGCTAAGAATAACCCTACCAATTATGGAAGCGTTTCGTAAACGTGGACTTATTTGAGCGACTATTTCTAGATCCGACTGATAAGCGACCAGCTACTTTGATGGTGATATGTTCCGACAATGTTAAAGAAGTGCCGCTTCCTTTCGAAACCCTTCTGATTCAATCCAAAAAGGTTTTAATTACCGTCGGCAAAAAAATCAAAGCTTATTTTATTTTTGACGACCGCTATGGCGTTGGGGTAAACCTATCTGCCTCAGACGCCAGTGGTTGCGGGTTCGATCCCCGCACGGAACCAGAAAAACAAAAAATGTTCCGTGTCTGGGTGTTTATCTATTTATGTATTTATATTCTAGGTTCCCCCCTAGTTCGCTATATGGTATCCCATAACACAAGCTATGCTTACTTTGGGGCCATGTGGTTGGTGTGATTGTCTAGGGATTTCTTTTTCTTTTTTTTTATACATATACTTACCAGTTATTAACGCCTATACCTATCAAACTGTCATCAGCCAGGTCTAGCTCAATAGACCTAGAAGCAGACAATAGGAGAACCAGTTTAGTGTCCCAGTTACCGCAGGTCAGTTCAAGTGGGTCGATGTTAGCTGCGAGCCGTGATCGCCTGTGAAGGGGTGTACTCATTTAATGGCCGATCATATAACCGCTGTCCTATATTAGGTAGTCTTAAGCTTTCAACCGAATTTCAAAAAAGGAGGAGGTTCTCAATTCGTATGTATGTTTTTTTTGTGTCTGTTACACGATGTTTCGGATAATTATGAATCGATTTTGAAAATTCTTGTTTCATATGATGCTTCATAGTTGGTCCCATATAAATTTATTCGAAATCGGTTGAGTGCCTACTTCATTGAAAATTTCAAATTTTTGAAAAAATATGTATGATTTCGTTGATGACATTATAACTCAGCCAAAGTTATGACGTTGTCGATTACTCATATTAATATGATAAGTGCGAAAATCTTTCTTTGTGTCTCTCTGTTACTCTTCTATGGTCAAACCATACCACTGATTTGAATGAAATTACTTTGACGGTTATATGTTTCGGAAATTTTAAGAAAGATCCACTTCCTTTCAAGCCAGATTTTAAATGTAGGAAATAAGACATATATCATTTTTCAGGAAAAAAAATAATTCTGAGCTTATAATATAATATGCATAATCAATCAGTAATACAGTGAACACAATTATCAAACGGTTCGACGATCTGAACAAAGTCGCTGGTAAACGCTGGATGACGGCAGTGCAGGACCGATCGGTTTAAATATCCTTGGGGGAGGCCTTTGTGCAGTAGTGGGCTACTCTTGGCTGAATGATGATGATGATGATTTATCAAGCTCTAGTCAGCCAGGTCTAGTTCAATAGACCTAGAAGCAGACAATGGGGGAACCAGTTTAGTGTCCTAGTTACCGCAGGTCGATGTTTGCTGCGAGCCGTGATTGCTTAGGAGGGGTGTAAGGTTGCAAACTGGACGGCAGCAACAACGAGAGTGACAGCGGCGCGGGCAGCGAGCGACGCGGGGATTCTGGGCCGTTCTCGACGCCGCCAGCGGGCGCTCGAGCGATTTGTCGCGGTTTCATACAAAATCAACACTTTCTAGCTGTCGCTGTCTCTGCCGTCGTCATCCAGTTTGCAGCCTAACGATCTTTTAACCGACTAGCTGTTTCGCGCGGTTATACCCGTGCAATTTCTAATACTGCGAGATATTTGTAAGTATCACTATGCCAAATTTCATCCAAATCCGTTCTGCCGTGATTGAGGAACAAATATCCATACATCCAAACTTTCCCATTTATAATGTTAGTAAAAAGTAAGACTTAGGTTTATCGCGTTAAAAACCGCCGCCCCTTCGATGATGTATTCTACCGTTTTAGTGAACCAACGAAAAAAAGAACCAACTTCAGTCCAATCCGTGCAATAGTTTCCGTCACAAGGCTTCAGTTACAACACCGAAACAATTAAACTGTTTATAACTAACCATTTCGACGGCTTGAATCGCGTTTAATTCAGTATGAAATAAACCAAAAAATTTAATAATGTAATATCAATTTCGGACTCGCATAAATTACGAACTAATAAAGCGATACTTTAAATAACATCAAAGTAAAAAACTAAACGAAAAACAATTATTCACATGTATCGAAATCAATTATAAATAAAGTAAGTCACACGATGCGAAAAAAACTCGAAAGACCTGTTCTTTATACAGTGATGGGGGTTTATTCCGGAACGAAACAGGTGTAAGTAACAATTCAATAGTTTTATTTTTCTTTCAATGCAAAATATAAAGTTATAGTGATATAAAATGTACGTACTTACATAAAGAAGTGCTTACAATTACCCTGGTTTACCTTAAATATTAACAATGGTAATGGTGAACTTTTGTTATTGTTTGATAGGGCGCCTCAATAGTTCATCCAATCGTTAAAAGCCTCTATTTAGAGTAAGTTTGCTCTATCAACAAGAATTAATACTTCTGTTATGGTGAATTCGGGCCAGGTTTAATGTGAAGAAACCAACATCCCTAAACCTGTATAAGACTATCGTCTGTAAAATCAAAACGTATTTAGGTCATATTTGTTTTCAAAAACACGTTTATCGAAAACACTCGAATCGACGCCCAAGCCCGTGTAACTAGTTTTGTCACTCGGCTTCACTTATTTGGGTTTAACTGTTAAATGCTTTATGTAAGAACCTACTTATTTATATTGCTGAACGGTTAATTGCTTATGTATGATAAGTAGTTGGGTCGTTTTTTTATTTATTTCTGCTTTCTGCTCAGGGTACAGTCGGCACATCAATTTTAAAAGACCGATGTCATTTTGGCAGCTTCTAAGTGGTAATGGGACGGTATTTGATAGAAAGATCAATAGTGTCAGGGATAAAATATACTTTTATGAAATTAAATACTTTTTTACTGGCTTTTTTAATCATATTTTACATTTTCACTAGACGTTCACCTACACAGTAGGTACTGAATTGTCCGAGATTTAATAAAGTGTATCCTTTTTTTTTTTATTAAAGACTTCGCCAGCGTTTGACCTCAATCTCACCTGTCGGTTAGTGACGATGAAGTCGAAGATGAAAGCACACAGGCTTAGGAAAGACCTGACTCGTCATAGAATATTGCCGGAACACTTCACTACTAGCCAGGCGGACCCTGAGGCTGCAAACTGGACGGCAGCGACAGCGACAGCGGCGCGGGAAATCTGGGCCGTTCTCGACCAGCGGGCGCTCGAGCGATTTGTCGCGGTTTCATACAAACTCAATACTTTCTATCGTCTTGCGGAAATCGCTGCCCGCGCCGCTGTCGCTGTCGCTGCCGTCCAGTTTGCAGCCTGCGGAGCTAGCATGCTACCGTCGACAACGATAAATCGGACCTTTATCGATAATTTCTTAGAACATGGTATTTAGTGTATGTCATTTATTAAGATTATGACATATTTGGTTATGTGGTCTTAATCATGATATCAAATTGAGTATTTCTATCTATTATCGTGCGCACATTAGCTTACATAATATGATAAAATAACAAAATAATATTTATCTTGTCGATTCGACTATTTATCGATGGTTGTATGCTAGCCCTGCTGAAGGGCTCCACTACCCAAGTTAACTCCACTTGGATTAGTCGCCTTTTACGACACGCTTCTCCAGGAGCGGTAGGGCTGTACTAGGACGACCGTACGCGGGATTATAGAACCTTTTCATTTGACAATACATCATCTAGAGAAAATAGTCTAAATTACCTCGTGTTGTGTGTACTAGCAAGATGCTTTCTCTAAAACATTAAGTTTCGCGATTACTTATATCTTGCGATCGTTATCAGTGTTTTTTATTGTGTATGTGTTTGCGATCGTGATAAAATTGTTAGCTTGCGATAAACATTTTGTTTTCTTCATAAAAGCGAAGCGGGTTTATTCTTATGTGACGGTTTTATTGCATTTAATCAACTGCTTGTTTACATTTTTTATTTTGCATTGATCTGATTTATTTATCTGTTATTTTTAAGCTATTGCATAGCTTCTATCGCGGGCCTTGAGCGTGGGGACCGAATCCAGAAATTCCGTAACGAAAAAATCCTAACACCCCCCACTCCGACCGGCACAGATTATAATTGCATAAATTGATAAAAAATGCTATGCAATAGCTTTACCGCGGCAGTCTCTGAGTGCCACATGTCTTTTTTTTATTTAAAGAGTGTTTTAGAGTTCGTCGCATCGGTCTATATTTGTATTATTGAAGCGTTCTAAGCGTTTATATTGAGGACTATCTTAGGTGGGTATAGACTTGCAACAACCTCAGAGGCACAGTACACCTACTAGGTGCACAATACCTGAACAAGTTATTAAAATCTAACTTAATTATATCAGTACCCAAATAATGTATACCGGATAAATTTCTGTACCGAAAAGGTCAGCATGATATGTCCCTACGCTTCATAGGCTTCAACTAAACTATCGAACATTCTACAGTTATTTAAAAATAAAATTTTAATATTAATATTAATACCGGAAACATTCAGTTAATTGAAAAAAGAAACAGTTACGCTACAATAATAAAAAAGGTACATACATACATAGTTGCATACATACACATACATAACTTCACGCCTGTATCCCTAATGGAGTAGGCCGAACACCAGAGGCTAAAAACCATCTGATGTCACGTTTGACAAATTTAGAGATATTATTATGATGGAGAGAGACTATAGCAGTGTCAGGGGGTCAGTCTGTCGCCCGCAAAATCGCCATTAAATCCTCTGTTCCTTAACTGACTTTTACTGTTTGCCTGCGAAGAGAGCAGCTGGCACATTCTATGTTTTTCTTTCGCTCCCAGTCCATCATGGAAGCAAATAATTTATTATATTACATTACTTTAATATTACAGTAATAAAAAAGGTACACGAATTATTTCAGCATGAATTCCTGTGCTGTTATTTTTAAATACACCTAATTTAACGGTATGACGTCATACAGAAAATAATTAACAGAAATTCAAACCGGTATGCAGTCCTTGCACCTAGGTGTACTGTGTCAGAGGGGACTATATGTTTGGCGCGATCTATAGGTACACATTGTTGTAATGTCACATGTAATATCAACAAAAAAGGAGCAGATCGTGCACGCGGGACGTCCAAATCATGACAATGTGTTGCGTAGCATGTTACCTACATTACACCAACATATATCCGTCTTTTAGCATAGATACGCAATAAGCCTGTTAAATCAACCTTTTATCACATCGATAGTTATAAGATCTGTCGTTCATGACTTCAAAAGTTATACTAAATTCGACAGTCTGTGGTTGCATATTTTGAAAAGATTCTGTCGAGTTTCTTGCTACTTTTTTGCAACAGATCTTTTCGAGTGGTTCGGTCCAATTAGTTAATAATTTGGCTTATTTCAAGTCTTTATAAAAGTAACAACGAAATAAAGTATATTTTAACTTTGACTTTTACTAAGCTTCATAAATATTTATTAAATTCACATAGTTAGCTCAAACAACGTTTTTTTTAATACTTTCACTTTGACTTATATCACAAAATTAATACATATTTTAACTCTAAAAAGTAGAGTTTTAACGATGATTAACCTCTTGCGAGCGAGCGCGCTCAAGTTGAACCAACAGGATCATTTCCAATAGTTACATATTGAATAAATTGTATGGTGAATGTATGTGTATGGAAATAATAGTACGGTTGTGATAGCGACCCCTTATTCGGGGTGCAGGGTGGCGCATCGATTTTTCTTTTAAAGGTTAGGGTTAATAGATTCTCGCGTTGGTTGCGTAAGTCCTGGTTTTAACCGCCTTCACAAAAAGAAGAGGTTTGTTTTATTTATTTCTGTCTTATCTGTGCCTTTGTTTTTTTTGTGTGCTTGTTACGCGATCATTTCGTGGGTGAAAGATATTTCAGAGGTGTAAGGCAAACTGGACGGCAGCGACAGCGAGAGCGACAGTGGCGCGGACAGCGATTTCCTCAACACAATAGAAAGTATTGAGTTTGTATGAAACCGCGACAAATCGCTCGAGCGCCCGCTCGCGTCGAGTACGGCCCAGATTCCACGCGTCGCCGTCGTTGCCCGCACCGCTGTCGCTCTCGCTGTTGCTGTCGTCCAGTTTGCAGCCTAAGAGTTATTATTTTAGTCATATAGCAATTTTTGAAAATAGAGCTGTTTTCTGAAAAATATAGTAATCTCATACTGACGCTGCCTTCGGAAATAGTTTTTATAAAGAGAGGGATTTGAATTTTCAAGTTCGTTAGTGAAGTTATCAAATACATTTGTTAATGAAGTTGGTTTTTAATGCTTTGCATTCGCTGAATATTTAATCATGGTTTTCATGACTGTTTTTTCCTGTTTCCATTTTTTGCAATCTCGAGTTTTATCCTTGTTTTATCATATTTCAGCCAATTTACATAAAATTTTGATTGGCATACACATAAACCTTCCTCATACATTATTCCGCTTAGATGTTGAAACCTCCTGAAAAATCTGATGTTACTGAATTTTTTTTACATAAAAGATGGGATGTGTGTCCTCTATGACAACTGGTTGAAAATAATGGAGAAAGTGAGGTTATGTTTTAATAAGTTATATGAGTATGATGACCTGTGTGAGGTCGGCATAGAGTGGCGTATAACCAAGTGGATAGGTAAGCGTATCGTAGAAGTCGACTAATTAATGGCGTAACCCCTTAAAGGAGATTAGGAGTCTGCCGCCCTATCACAAAAGATATTATCAACGAATGCAGAGCATTAAAAAACCGACTTCACGTCAAAACTTTGGCTGAGTTATAATGTCATCAACGTAAACATTCTCCGAAATCATACATATTTTTATATGGGACCAACTATGAAGTATCTTACTAATTGTCCGAAATATCGTATAACAAAGACACAAAAAAAACATACAGACGAATTGAGAACCTCCTCCTTTTTTGGAAGTCGGTTGAAAAAGGGTCTTGTATACAATTGGAATTACTTTTGAAAAGAGTCTATACCTAACGTTGACCTACCTTGTGTGTCTATACAACTACGGTTGTTCGGATTTAAGTCCGACTTAAGTCAGATTACTTTTGTTTTGTACCGTCATAGACCTACAATTGAGCAATAAATAAGTAATTAAGTAGACCCCATAAATCGTATTAAGCTACGATGGTAAAGCGGACTTAAGTCCAACTATAATAGTAGCTTGTTGTGCTCTTTACTTCACGTAATATCATGGTTCTCTCATTTGGAAGTGGTTTTCAACAGTCTCTCAAAAAAGGATGAGGTTCTCAATTCGTCTGTATGTGTTTTTTGTGTCTTTTATACACGATATTTCATATGATAGAAGATACTTTATAGTTGGTCCCATATAAATTTCATCGAAATTGGTTGAGTACTTTATTGAAAATTTCAAATTTTTGAAAGAATGTATATGATTTCGGAGTATGTTTACGTTGATAGCTCAGCCAAAGTTTTGACGTGGTTTTTTTAATGCTCTGAATTCGTTGATTTCAGCTTATTAAACAAAGCTATGTGATCTTTGTAATCCTCGAAATATTTTAAACTAATAATGTGGTCCTAAAATAGAAACGTTTTTTGTAAACGCTCTTATAATCAGGATAATAAGGATCTAGCAAGGTGGAGCTTACAAGTCTGACAAACATCCATGCGTTCATCCTTTCAAACTTTTATATGTATTTTATATTAACTTATAGGGCTTGTAGCAGGGATCGCCGATTTATATTAGCGGATATATATCACGATATATGTATATCCATTGATTTTTATCTTGATATATATCAATCGATTTTTCCTGTCATCTGATCTAAAAATTTTGGAGATTAATGTTTACCCTGGCAACACGTAGCGAAAAACTACAATTCAGTATAATTTAGATTGTTTCCCAAAATGGCAAACTCATTTAAAGTTGGTTAAATTTTTCATAAAAAAATATCTCTCTAATTAACACTAAGTGATTCTTTTGTTACTTGTTATTGTAGTAGGTACTTAATAATTTGATACTTATTTCATTTTACAATTTCCTTTTATAAAATTAAGCTTGTAATCTCCTTACAGAATGAAATTCGTTTCTTTTGCTTAGCCGGGATATGTTTGATATGTATGTATATCAAAAATCGGATTTTTGATATCTATACTAATATAATATAAAGCTGAAGAGTTTGTTTGTTTGTTTGAACGCGCTAATCTTAGAAACTACAAGTGGGATTTGAAAAAATATGTTTGCATTTGATAGCCCAACTCTTGAGGAAGGTTATAGAGAATTATATTTTATCCCGAAATTCGCACGGCATCAAAAGTTACGCGGGTAAAAAGTTTATTATAAAAATCGGATTTTTCCGAACCCTGGCTTGTAGGGTTGTCTCTTGTAGCTAAACGTTAGATAAAAAATCGGAATACAGAGTTCAAGTATTCACGTAATTTAACTTATACCAGTAAAACTGTAGGTATACTATATGACTCAACTACTTATTCATCTAATTTCGGCCTATTTCACCTTTCACTAACCTAACCGAGAGATTTAGTAGAAAGTAAGTTTATGTATGCTTTTGTGGTTTACCGTAATTTATACAATGGTAACATGACCATATAATTATTATAATACATGCTGCTATAAATCTGCTATCTTTCTTGTGTTGTTAAGCTGGAGAGTTGTATGTTTTGAGACGCTCGCTATTACTGTGAAAATGCTGAGAGTTTTTTTTTTCATACACATACATACATAAATAGGATTTGACGTTTTTCTTCCATGTCACGCGATGGAAAGTGAGCCCGAAAACTAAGGCGCTACACGTGAGACACGAATAACCTATGTATAAAGTAATGTTAGGAAAAACATGCGGTTCATGCTATACTTTTAAAACACTATGTAGCTTTGACTTCAACGGCCTTACGACAATAAAGTTAGACGTCTGTTCAACCCTAGTCAAGTAACAACAGTCCTAGTAAAAAAACATTAAACTAGGGTTGAACAGGCATCTAACTTTTTTGTAGTAAGACGGTATATGTCCGAAATGCCTAAGTGCCCGTATCTTAACATAAAAGTCGCTCGTGTCCACGCTTAGTTTAAATGTAAAATAATATAATAATATATATATACAGGGTTCATTTTTAGTCACCGGCCAAATTTAAATGTTAGTTTCTTTGATACGATATAAACGTATCTGGATATTTATTTTACCGTTACTCACTACAAAAAAAGTAGAAAGATGGAACCACAAACTTTTAAAAAACTAGTCGCTGTTGATGAACGTAGCTACTACGACGCGGCTTTTTATTGATAATACTACGACGTAGTACTACAAAATGTTTTCGCGTAGTCATATTTATTATAATGCTAATTTTAAGTGACCATGCCTTGGTTATGTTAGCGGATATAGTAATTTCCTTGTAAAAAAAAAAACTTTTTTTCTACAAAAATCGTGTCTATAAATGATACTCATTGTGTAAAAAGAATTTGGCCGGTGACTACAAATCAACCCTGTATATACACAATTAATATAATAATAATATATTCGTCCATGCTGGACTGGGAGCGAAAGAAAAACATAGAATGTGCCAGCTGCTTCTCTTCCCGGACATACTGTAAAAGTCAGTTAAGCGACAGAGGTTTTGTTAGCGTTTTTACGGGCGATAGGCTGACCCCTTATCACTGTAATAGTCTCTATCTATCATTATAAAACCTCCGAATTCGTCAAACGTGACATCAGATGGTTTGATAGCCTCTTGTGTTCTGCCTACCCCATAAGGGATACAGGCGTGAAGTTATCACGAAACCCAAGACAGTTTTACTATCTGTTATCTTTGAGGATATATTTATCTCGTGAGAACTAGGCCACGAGATAAGGGGTTCGGTCAACTATGTTTACGTTGGTGCTTAAATATCGATATCTACTAAATAAATAATAAAAATTTTGGTTTGTCTAGAAGACATCGCTCTGAGTGATAAATTAACAGCCTTTTTTCTAGATTTTTTCCACGTCGAACTTGTGTGAAAACGATGAACCATTCAGTCCTAACCTAACCGGTCCATGTCGGTTCTGTGCAACCAGCCTCAGCCGCTCCAGCTCGCATGGTGCCTTCCAATTGATAAAAGTCCTATGGGATGTATATGTTACGGTAAATCTCCCTGTCACTTAAATATTATCTCCATCATTATAATAGATTAAAGTTTTTCAAATGTGATTTAATCTATTATAATGATGCAATTGTTTAATAGCCTCTGGCTATATGATTTTAACCTCGACTTTCGGTAATTATTAATAATAATAGATAATTATTAATAATCTCCAATTAATCACTCTTACCGTAACATGTACCTATACAAAACTGCCGCGTTTGTACCGTACGCGCGAACGACACGGACGTACGGCATGCGCCACGCGCGTGTGAGTAGTTGCTAGCTCCCGCGTTGTACTACTAGCCCGTACATCGTTTTTCAATTTACATCGAAGTTTTGCCAAATAGTAAGATGTTAAGTATTCCATCCGGGCTAGCATGCTGCTACCGTCGACAACGAGAAATCGGGCCTTTTATCGATATTTTCTTAGAATAAGTGTATGTAATTTATTAAGATTATGAAATATTGATTCTGTGGTCTTAATCATGGTATCAAATCCTGTAATTCTATCTATTATGGTGCGCAAATTAGCTTATATAATAGGATAAAATAACAAAATAATATTTATCTTGTCGATTCGACTATTTATCGATGGTTGCATAAGTTTTTACTAGCGAAATTGCATCACGCTTTCCGTACGCGCGTGATATACGGACGTACGGTACGGGCGTGAACACGCGTAACGCGTTGGCCCTTAAGGTATTAACTACTAGACATATACATAACTTCATGCCTGTATCCCTAATGGGGTAGGCAGAACACCAGAGGCTATAAAACCATCTGATGTCACGTTTGTAAAATTTTCAGGTATTATTATGATGGAGAGAGGCTATTGCAGTGACAGGGGGTCAGCCTATCGCTTTTTATTGGCAAAAACTGGCATAAAACCTCCGTCCCTTAACAAACTTTTATAGTTTGCCCGGGAGGAAAGCAGCTGGCACATTCCATGTTTTTCTTTTGCCCCCAGTCCAACATGGAAGTATATACTAGACATAATTTTTTATACGTATATTTTTATAAGTTAAATTTAAACTCGCTTCTGTCTTAAAGTAGTTTTTGCAAAGCACCGCTAAATACCCGTGGGATGCCGGTCGCTCCGTTACTTTTCGTTGGGACAATGAGGTACGTTCTCATGTTTATGAGCCCACTTTTTCAAATTAATCGGAGCCCTCATTTTGTTGATGTGGCTTTAGTTATCGATATAGTTGTTGGGGAGGTAAATTAAACACGATTTTAAGTGGAGTTAAGTATAAATGAATGTGGAAATTAAGAAATATCAATATAGTCTTATGTTTTCAGCCCTCACAAAAAATTGCGTTTATCCTATCTTAGTACTACTAATATTGTGATTTCGAAACTTTAGTTAGATGAATCCAAATAAAAATTTGAGAGTGTACCTCTACCTATACCTAGATAAGAATAACACAACTTTTTTTATCCAGAAAAATGGATAGTTCTTACGGTGTACACTTTTTCAAGGAAGAATATCATTTGAAACTCTTGCTATTGCACGACTAGCACTTTAAAGCTCTGAAAGATTTTTATTTTGGAGGATAAGAACATACATACATACATAACTTTACGCCTGTATCCCTTATGGGGTAGGCAGAACCCCAAAGGTTATAAAACCATCTGATGTCGCGTTTGACAAATTGGGAGGCATTATAATAATGATGGAGAGAGACTATTGCAGTGACAGGAGTTCAGCCTATCGCCCACAAAAAAAAAACCTCCAATAAAACCGCTTTCCCTTAAGTGACTTTTACAGTATGCCCGGGAAGAAAAGCAGTTGGCACATTCTGTTTTTTTCTTCGCTCCCAGTCCAGCATGGAAGTATTTACAAGTCAGAAGTGCGATCACAGAACTTTATCGAATCGTATATTAACGAATGTTTACGAATGCTCGTATAGTATGGAGTCGGTTGCAAGTTTTGAGTAAAATTGTAATTTTTTATTTTACAGATATTTATGAGTACAACATGTTTACAAACATTCAAAATTAACAAGGCACACATTTATTTAAGCTGGCCGTGCGGCAATGGATAGATTTCATTTTTTTCTTAAAAGCCGTCTCCATAGTATACGAACATTCGTTAACAAACGATTCGATAAAGTTCTGTGATCGCACTGCAGTAGGTATTTCGATGTGAACGGTGTTTCGGGGTAAACAGCTAGCTCAAGTAAGACAAATAGAGTAAGAGTGTTATAGTTTAATGACAGCTTATATTATGACCGACAAACGCTAATAAGCTATGTACCTACTTTCCGCGTTGTTATACGAATTGCCCCGGCCGGCGAGCTACCTAATTCAGTCGTCGCTGTTGTGTTTAGCAAACTGAATCATAAACCTAATTATTCGTAGTCGGCTCCTAGTCCCAGGTTAATTTTGGCGTGGTACTGGGTTTGTTTTCAATAACGTGCCGGGAAGTTTTGTTAAGAACATTGTTGTTTTTGAGCGATGAGTCAAGTTTGGGTTTGTTTAAGGGAATCTCCAAATTAAGTGGTAATCGTGCTGCTGTGTTTTAACTGTTTAAAACACAGCTTCAAACAAAGGTGATTTGTTTACCATCAAGGCCTAGCTTCATCCACACTGTTGTAAACGGCGTTTCATACAAGATTCCAACTATGGTTGTTCCAACTTGTTGTCAAGCAAAAATCCGCCTGCCTCGTCACTTGTAAACATTTCAGACTTGGTGGTAGGATCCTTTCTGGGTCCGACTGGCTAGCGACCACCCTTTATATAAAGTCTGCCGCCAAATGTTACCGCTCCGGTTGTAATGTGTTCCGGCAATATTGTATAAAGAGCCAGTTCCATCCTAAACCCGTGTGCTTTCATCTTCGACCTCATCGTCACTTACCATCAGGTGAGATTGAGGTCAAACGCGGGTTTAGTCAGTTATAAAAAAAAAAAGACCATAAAATTCAAAGGCGTGCTTAGATTTTTATGAAACTTCTTCACTTACTCTATTTTATCGTAAGTAAATATTTGCTCGGAAGTCGTCGTAGCGCCGGGGTTACTGTGTTTATCATACGATATCACTGGTTAAGCAACGTTCGGCGCGGTCGGTATTAGGATGGGTGACCACCGACCATTTATTTCTCACGACGACTTCCGTGCTTCGGAGGGCACGTTAAGCAGTCGGTCCCTGGTGCTGTATACTTGTATACAGTAGTCGTTAGGGTTTGTTAGAATCCATTTTGGCACCCTGAAAATTCTGGCATCCACCACCCAGCACTGGGCTAGTTTGGTGGATTATGGCCTATACCTCCTCGTCACCCAGAGGAGAGACTCATGCCCTGCAGTGGGCTCATTACAAAAGAGTTGTGATGATGATGATGATGATGAAATATTTGCTACTTACCAAAAACACTGAGTTCGTAAGAGCCAAACGACATTAAAAACTTTTTTAACTAATTTTAACGTTGAATTAAAGACTATATTATTAGAATTCATAGATTAGATTACATTAGAATTCTTTTCGTGATATTGAAGAATATTTACATCAGAAATTTCAGTGCTCGTATCGTGCATAAAAAAATCTTCCAAAAATTTCTCACGTATTATTAAACCACTGCACTACGAAGCTCTATACAAGCCCAAATGATATTTTTGTTTATATAATTAAAGATGAATGAATATTAAACAAGGAAGTGTCCCGAAATAGAGATTGTGTAGAACTTACAACGTCCCGAAATAGATGGGGCTGCGTTGTATCCAGAGTGTTTTGTTTAAAACAGGCTGCCTCAGGAACTTGAATAATTTTTTTTTCTGAAGCTGTCTCTACGAGGTATTTAGGGATATGTTTAGATTTTACAGGTAGGTAGCAAGATTCGAGATATTTTTTTACGTTCGTCGACAATAGATTTTATAGAAACCTAACAAAATAGATATTTTTTTTTCATTGGTAAGCAGTCTATCACATAGCGGAGCTTTTTATACGATATGTATTGTAGAACTAGCCACCGGGTGCGGTTTTACCCGCGTATTTTATGATTCCGTGGGAATTTCGGGATAAAATATAGCCTATAACCTTCCTCAAAATATGGGCTATCAAATGCAAAAAGAATTTTCCAAATCCCACTTGTAGTTTCTGAGATTAGCGCGTTCAAACAAACAAACTCTTCAGCTTTAATATTAGTATGGATTAACAACATTAAAAATGCAACGCTCTGGGTAAGTAGGTATTCGTTTTTAATAGTACTTCCATTATTTTTCACGATTCATTAGGTACATTTGATATAATAAGTTTTTAACCGGATCTTGACGCTTACATTATTTCGCATATATTTTAAAGACCGGTTAAAAACGTATTTTAACCATTTCAAGATTATGTATATTGAGTTTGAAATACATATACCTGTAGTTTAGGCAGTGGGTCATTAGCGTTAGTGAGACTGCCAGCGCGTGCAGAAGGCTTCTACGTCGTGAAGGCACATGCCTTCGTTAAACCTAGCAATTTCAATTCAATTCATACGCCGATATATTCTTCCATGCCGGACTGGGAGCGAAAGAAAAACGTAGAATGTGCCAGCTGCTTGTCTTCCCGGGCATACTATAAAAGTCAGTTTACGGACAGAGGTTTTGTTAGTGTTTTTACGGGCGATAGGCTGACCCACTGTCACTGTTATATTCTCTATCCATCATTGTAATACCTCGGAATTCGTCAAACGTGACATCAGATGGTTTGATAGCCTCTGGTGTTCTGCCTACCCCATAAGGGATACAGGCGTGAAGTTATGTATGTAAGTATATTTGGCGGCAGACATAATTTGAAAAGTGGTTGTTAGTCAGGATTTCACACAATACGTTTACCTAAGCTTTGTTGTCGCTACTCATTAGGTAAGTCAGAGCTCAAACGCTTTACGGCCAGACTCAATAACTCACCAAAAAGATCTAATATATAAAATTCTCGTGTCACAGTTTTCGTTGCCATACTCCTCCGAAACGGCTTGACCGATTTAGATGAAATTTTTTGTGCTTATCCGGTATCTATGAGAATCGGCCAACATCTATTTTTTTTATTTATATTGCAAAACAACGTTTGCCGGGTCAGCTAGTAAAGATATAAATTCTTATACTATCTTGTGTCAAATCTGTCACTTGAGCTCACGATAGCTATAGGAATTTCTATCTTAACTTTAACTTTTTGGCTAGTTATTGAGCCGTAAGTCAAGAAGCAAAAGCGAAATTGTTGAAAAAGCCCGAAGGAATTGCCCCATTTTGTTTTTGTCTTCATATTTTCAGAGGATTGCTAACAAAAGATTTACCCTATTGTACCTTTTGTCGCAAGCCGGGTAAAGATTAAAAACTTTTATAAGTACAACCTAGAAAGTGGGTTACGTTAGGGTAATATTTCATTCTGTAGCTTGTAGTGTAGCTGTAGTTTAGTTATTTCTGTCGCCGCGCCACAATCGTGGCGATGTTTGGTTTAACTAAGCGCTTTCGACTTTGGAGAATATAAATAACAGCCCGCTTTTGTTATCAGCCCTAGATTTTCTTACTTGATTGATTGAAACTTTAGTTAAACTCTTAGGACTTCATAATATTATACCTAACCAAATACAATATCGTAGGCATGTTGCCTCTTACGAGCATATTTACTCGTAAAAATATTGAGTAGGATATTTATACTAATATTAGAAACAGGATACAATTTCAATTCAATTCATACGCCGATATATTCTTCCATGCTGGACTGGAAGCGAAAGAAAAACATAGAATGTGCCAGCTGCTTCTCTTCCCGGGCATACTGTAAAAGTCAGTTAAGGGACCGAGGTGTTATTGGAGGCTTTTTTGTGGGCGATAGGTTGACCCCCTGCCACTGCAATAGTCTCTCTCCACTATTATAATGCCTCCAAATTTGTCAAACGTGACATCAGATGGTTTTATGACCTTTGGTGTTCTGCCTACCCCATATGGGATACAGGTGTGAAGTTATGTATGTATGTATGTACATTTGTATTTAAAAATATATTTTAAACCTCTTGCTGTATACTGTACTGTATACGAAGACATCTTTAGGTACTATCGAACCAACTGAATCATGACCCACTTTGCTGAAAACTCGTTTGAAACTGTCAAACTTGTAAGGTCTATCGCGTATAATGCACTTAGGACATTTTAGATACTGTACAAATTATGTACTTATTAAATGTCAGTGTCGCATGTAATGATAACAAGTTCGTCACCAAGGAAACCTATCTTGAAGCAAATTTCTACCTACTAGCATTTAGACGATTTGCCAAAATGAGCTTGTGGGTCATGATTCAGTTGAGTCGATGGTAGGTACATATATTAGACAGAGGATAGATTTGTTTTGTATTGAATAATCACAAAAATGACTGACTACACATTTTTTTTTAAGTTATTACCCTCATAAAACTGTATTATTATTCAATAAGATGGGCTATATTTTATCAAGATTATCCGTACGCGATAAGAATCTAAGGAAACCACCTGAAAGTTATAGCAATAGGATCGGCTCAGCAGTGCGATCACAGAACTTTATCGAATCGTTTGTTAACGAATGTTCGTATAGTATGGAGACGGTTTATAAGAAAAAATTGAAATCTATCCATTGCCGCACGGCCAGCTTAAATAAATGTGTGCCTTGTTAATTTTGAATGTTTGTAAACATGTTGTACTCACATGTTGTAATATCTGTAAAATAAAAAATTACAATGTTACTCAAAAATTGCAACCGACTCCATACTATACAAGCATTCGTTAATATACGATTCGATAAAGTTCTGTGATCGCACTGCTGAATAGCTCTATAAGCGTTTCGTAAAAGGCGACTTATCCTAGTGGTGCATTTTTGTAGATTATTTCTTCCAGGCAACTTTAGTGTCGACGTCAAAGAAGGAACTCGGTGGAAAACTTTTAATAAACTTATATGAGAATCTCATTTTCTTCCATGCTGGACTGGGAGCAAAGGAAAAACATAGAATGTGCCAGCTGCTTCTATTCTCGGGCATACTGTAAAAGTTAGTTAAGAGACAGAGGTTTTATTGCAGGTTTTTTGTGGGTGATAGGCCTGTCACTGTAATAGTCTCTCTCTACCTTTATAATACCTGAAAAATTGTCTTCCTGGGCATACTGTAAAAGTCAGTTAAGAGACAGAGGTTTTATTGGAGGTTTTTTGTGGGCGATAGGCCTGTCACTACAATAGTCTCTCTCTACCTTTATAATACCTGAAAATTTGTTAAACGTGACATCAGATGGTTTTATAACCTCTAGTGTTCTTCCTACCCCATAACGCGTAACAGACGTGAACTTATGTAAGTATGTAAGTTATTTACAAGTGTGTGTCTCATTTTCTCAAGCCCAATTATGTTTCCTTAATAAAAATCTTATCGATACCCCTACACATTTCACAACTCTGTTTAATTTTTAACAGTTTTAACTACCTTTTAAAGTGTCCTCCATACAGCCTTGCTATCTATCTAGTCGATGCCAGGTCGCCGTCCTACAAATAGGTCGAGGGTGGCTGCCAACGTAGCGCTCGTAAATTTCAACGCGGTTGTGTTGGCAGCTCTGCGTTATCTGTTAGGTTGCCTTTCTATAGTGGATTTGATAGTTTGGGGATGATGAGAGACAGTTTCAGTGATTGTTTTTGCCTGATTACGCCGAAGAAAAGGAGGATTTTGTATGGATTTGCTTCCTCATAATTTCTTAACTAAATATCGTAATTGGACAAATGAGGTCCTCTTGATTGTCCGCTAGTTATAGGCTACATGACGTCACGGGGACTCGAAGTATGAAACAAAACAAAAAAATTGTTTCGTACTTTTTAGCGCGTGTTTTAGTAGTCGGGTTTCAGTTTTTAGTCTTTATTTTTATTTATCATTTGCCCTTCTGAAGATTGTTTCATGAAAGTTTACCTGTTCATATTTTAACCCTACCTAAGGATACATTTTTGGAAGTTCTCTTAAAAGAAGTGATAGCGTATCTTTGCTTGAGTTTTGATCAACGATTAAGAAATGAAGAAAAAAAGAAAACTTTTGTAAAACAGCCTTAGGCTGCAAACCGGACGGCAGCGACAGCGGCTCGGGCAGCGGCGCGAGCAGCGATTTCCACGACACGACAGAAAGTATCGAGTTTGTATGAAACCGCGCCCGCTGGCGTCGAGAACCTGTTCGCCGCGTCGCTGCCCGCGCCGCTGTCGCTCTCGTTGTCGCTACCGGCCAGTTTGCAGCCTTAGGGCGGAAGAGATTTTCCTTTTCAGTTTATTTAGTTAGGACATCTTCATTAAAATGTGACCCTCTTTATTTCGTCAAACTGCAGCAACAATTAAAGATATGTCCTATTGATCTTAATTTCAAAACAATTATTTTATATAGGTATTTAGAGCTGAATGAAAAAGCTTCATTCATACATCACGGGTCACATCAGAGAACTCACAAACGTAACGGATTTGACTATTTCTCGTGACATACATTCACCCGCATAAAAGACCTCTGCGATAATAATTTACACAAATAACGTAAAAGGCGAGTGGTTCCTACGCAAATAAAATACAAGAGAAAAATAACTTAATCTGTTTTTAATGAGACAAAAATACAGTGTATTCTGCAATTCTTTTAGGGATTTCCGAAGAAATACAAAAACACTTCAAGTTGTATAAACGCTGTTATGACAATTGAAATAAATATTGCTTTTTACTTACGAAAGAAATGCGAAGAAGTTTAGAATTGAAGGTTAAGCTTGCTTGCAGAAATCCATTATAATAGTTGAGTAGGAAAAAAATAAGCGCTTTTTTATTTTATTTTATTTTTATGATAGATCAACATGATTTCCTTTTAAAGAAGGTATCATGAAATATAGATTCTTCATGATTATTCTGCCTCATTGATAAATAAGCTTTTAATATTCACCAAAACTGCGATGGACCTCAATCTATCGGGATATTGGAATACGTTTAAAAAAAATGTGAGCCAGTTCAGAAAAGTTCCTTCTTCCCATTAAAACAAATATACTTTCAAGCGCTATACAGAGCAATCGGATTTAAAATGTAACTTCCGTTAACGAAACGGCATGGCTAACACAATTCACAGCACGGAGTTAAGGGTAGGAGTTTAACTAAAAAATGTACAGTCGGTTGCTTATAGTAGAATAAACTAAACTAAAACTAAAATCCCCAGACAATCACACCTAGGTACTACATGGCCCAAAACTAAGCAGAGCTTGTGACATGGGAAACTAGCGAAACCTAGAATAAATAAATAACTTACCGCAGAACTATTTATTTAAACTAAGTCTTTTAACGTTTAAAATAAATTTAAAATGTTTTAAATTTTCAGAAATCATTCACGTTAAGATTATTTTAAGAATTACATACTTAGGTATGTCATAAAATACTTATGTTTTATTTATAATTGTGTTTATCCGTTAGTAGTTGTATTTTAGATTTAGACTCACTTTTTGGCAATTACTTTTTTAGTAACAACAATTGGCAAAATGCTAGATAAAATAAATACTTAAAATATTAATAAAAATAAGTTGGACTGTTGGAATGACTTCTAAAAATGATCCCAAACTAAAAATGAATGAGAAATAATTCACTGCTATGCATACTTACAATAACTTAATTCGCACTACAGCAAAAAATTCCTATATTTTGTGCTAAATTCGACCTAAAACTATCAACAGTTAGTCGTTGAAAGTTTATAAAACTGTACATTAATAATGCACCTGACTGTACAATTTTGGAAGCTCGCAGTAGGGTGACTGAAATTGGTTTATTATTGTATTAGCTCCTGTCACCAGGTGCTGGGTAGTTGAGGGTGTCTATGATTTGAAGAAATATGAGACAAAACTGTTACAATAAATATTGCAGTGCGACGACGTCCATAAAAGTCTACCAAGGTACCACATCACCAGCGTCGATGAGTTTCCGATTTGTCTGTCATCTTTAAATTCTTTAGGTAGGTGAGTTTAAGGTTAATATCAAAATTAGTGACCGAGTACAAAAACTTGGTCGCGGGGTCTGTAAACACACCGAAACGTTAAGTTTAAACGTTCAAGATGTGATAAATCGGTTAAAATGTGTTAATAAATTATTTAATATCTTAGACATTGTGAATTGTAGACTGTCCGTAGACGTAAAGAATGCTCACACTTGACCTATAACAGCTAAGTTAGCACGAAACAGTTTTAAGGTAATCCGACCGAAATTGGAGACGTTTCAGAGTGAATGGATTCATCGAGGAAGTAAACTTAATTTACGTTAATCTATTTGTGGTCCGAACCTCCGTTTTTCTATTTTATGAGATTGAATGAATCACGTCGTTGCCTACAAGGCCTACAGTACTGGTTGGCAAGGTGTGGACCAAACTGCCTGTGTCTAAAATGGCTTCTGACATACCCTAACGACTACTGTATACAAATATATAGCACCCGGGACCGACTGCTTAACGTGCCCTCCGAAGCACGGAAGTCGCCGTGAGAAATGAATGTTCGGCGGTCACCCATCCAAGTACCGACCGAGCCGAACGTTGCTTGATCTGTGATATCGTTTGATACACACAGTAACCACGGCACCACGACGACTCCCGAAGTCTCCGAAAAAAACATACAGACGAATTGAGAACCTCCTCATTGTTTGGAAGTCGGTTGAAAAAAGAAGGACCTTGTGTTAAGATTGGTGTCATTCGATATAGAAGCTTTACTTGGGAAATGTTTCCTCTGGGAGCTCACTAAGTTTCAAGATTCGGAATGTTGCGTAAACACTGGTGTTGCACAACTAAGTATTTTTTCTAAATGCCATTTATAAACTTGTAAAGGCTTTTGTATAAAGATGAAGTTAGTTTTTTTATAAGATACTAAACCCGTGTTTGATCTCAATCTCAAGATGACAGCACACGGGTTTTGGAAAGCTAAAATTAAACACATTGCCAAACTTATACAATTACGGATTAATCGATGATTACGGAAACATAATTATGTCAGCTGGGTGATTTGGCTATCAATCGGCCATTACAGCCTGAATAGGTTACCATATATATAACAGCGATTTGCTTGCATAGGCGGGCATGTATTTACATTGGCCGATTGTTTGTGTCACAAGCTATTACGGTACCGTCGTAATTCTGATACAATCGATAGAAACGACCCGCTCCTTGTTGCCAAAAGGAGAGATCCATGAATCTTGATATAATGTGCTAAGTAAAGTCATGTATTTGAACATTACATTGTTCCCTTGAACACTAGCTCTCTTATCCATTATGCCGAATATGACAGAGGTTTACAGTTTTTTTTTTTTATATTAACTCTTTACAAAATAAAGACAAAAACAAGTCGGATTGAAAAAAAAAGTATTTCTTAGCCTAAAGTTTGAGCAAATTTTGGGGTTAGGTATATTTCTCGAGAAATTCCTTCAGGACCAAAAGTTACGCGTTAAAACTGCGCGCGGATACTAGTTAATTTCATCATCATCATCACAACTCTTTGTAATGAGCCCACTACAGGGCTATGAGTCTCCCTCCTGGGTTACGAAGAGGTAGGGGCTGTAATCCACTAGGCTGGCCTAGTGCTGGGTGGTGGATGTCAGAATTTCCAGCGCCGAAATGGCTTCTGACAAACCCTAACGACCACTGTATACAAGTATACAGCACCCGGGACCGACTGCTTAACGTGTCCTCCGAAGCACGGAAGTCGTCGTGAGAAATGAAGGGTCGGCGGTCACCCATCCAAGTACCGACCGCGCCGAACATTGCTTAACCTGTGATATCGTATGAATGATACACACAGTAATCACGACGATGTTCATTTATACGAGAAGAATTCACTAGGAACCCTTCTTAATCATATTGTACAAACAGAGGACATTGGCTATAAGTAATTACGGTTTATCGACATATAATAATATAATAATAATATATTTATTTCCAAAAAGTAGTTACAAAGCTGAACAGGTTTTACATAGTTATAGGAATTAAGATAATGTACATTATATATATTCTTCTTTTTTTATACAACAGACCCCGAACTAGGAACTTGTCCTGTATCTCGGGAGTCTATAATTATGATTACTTACAAAATTAATATAAAAATTTTTTTTCAACTGAGGAGCTAATAAAGTTACAATCCTTTTTTATGGAGATTATTACATACGGCGGATCATTTGAGTGTGAGTGAGTGTTTGTGTGTGTGTATGTGTGTGTGTGTGTGTCTGTGAGTGTGTGTGTTGAAAGTACCCAGTGTTTGTGCAGTTATGTTTTTGTGTGCGTGAAGGGCATTATGTAGTAGCTTTTGGGAATTTTATATTAGATATGAAATGGCGAATGTTCAGTTCCGAATCTGTGACCAAACTCTCTGTAGACAGGTAAGAAAGATGGTGCAACAGATTGACTACTAGAGTTTTGGCCTCTCTTATGCTGCATTCACTTATGTGGCACAGTTGATGCATGCGATTGTATACAAATGGATGAGTGAAACTAGGTAAACGACATGCAAATGCAGTGTTTACGCATTGTTGAGGAACAGCGAAAACTCTTTTTTTTAATAAATTCGTGTAAATTTCAGAGTTTAAGATCTTACGGTGATAATAAAGTGTTACACGAAGAATGAATAGTTTACGCACGCTTAGGAATTTGGTTTCCCGGTACAGCTGATCAGTGGGATAGTAATAATGCTTCTTATATGCAACTTTAATTACTGATCTCTGAGCTCTCTCCAGTCCCAGCATTGCCGTCTTCCCAGCTCCACCCCACACTCTTATACAATAACATATAAGGGATTCACAGAGGGCCACATAAACAAGCCGAACTGTTTTGGCGTCGGCTGAGTTACGCAAGAGTTTCATGATATGAATCAGTTTGCGCACTCTGTTTGCCATCAAAATTAAGTGTGGTTTGAAGGACAGGCTTTCGTCAATTTCTACTCCCAGGTACTTAATGCAATGTGTGCGCTCAATCGATGGACATACACAATCAGTGTTATTGGCAGGATTACATTCTGAATGAACTGTTAATTTAGATACTAGCCTAGGTTCGGATGCTTTGGTAATTCTGAAACACACAAATTTAGTTTTGGAGATGTTTAAAGTAAGAAGATTTGCATCTAGGTAATTATTTACTCGATTCAAAGTGAGCTGAGCTTGCTGAAAAGCTATATCCCAGGTTTTACCATATGAGAGCAAGACGGTATCGTCAGCGTAGCAAATGGTATCTACAGAGTGAGGGAGCAGATTCGAGATGTCATTAATATACGCTAAGAATAGAATCGGGCCAAGGACGCTGCCTTGAGGAACGCCAAAATTCAGAATTACTTCATCACTGATTGTGTCTCCAACTCGTACGCATTGGCGCCTATCACTCATGTAACTCATAAACCACTGAAGGGGTAAGCCTCTGACTCCTAGATTTTCAAGTTTCTTGAGGAGGATACTTGGTGATATGGTGTCGAATGCCTTAGCGAGGTCTAAGAAAATACCAATGCAGTGCTGTTTACCGTCAAGGGCATTCGACACTTTTTCCACAAGTTTTTGCACTGCATCCTCAGTGGCCATGCCTGATCGGAAACCATACTGGTTTGTCGATAGCAGCGAGTTTTTTTCAAAGAAGCGAATAAGACGAGAACTCAGTACTTTTTCCATCACCTTGGAAAGTACGCTAAGCAATGAGATCGGTCTATAATTATTCGGAGTGACTTTAGGGCCGTTTTTGTGTATTGGTACGACAACAGCACGCTTCCAATCACAAGGGACAGTACCAGAAGAGATACTCAAATTAATTATGTGAGTGAGAGGACGCAAGATGAAGCATTTGAGAGATTTGATTAATTTTGGAGAAAAACCATCCAAGCCCGGTGCGCTATTGCATTTTAGATTTGATATAATTTTGTTTAATTCTAACTCATCAGTAGGTTGTAGAAATAAAGAAAACGAAGGGGGGGTAGAATTAGTATTAGAAACTAGATCGTCTATTGATTTGCTGTTTCTAACTAGGATATCCTTTGCCAATTTTTCGCCTACTTCAGAAAAATACTTATTACATATATTTAATGATTCAACTGGATTGTTAGGGATAATTTTAAGAAGATTTGAAGCACTGGTGTTTACGGTGTCAGTTGCCGTGACGGTTTTAATGGCTTTCCAAAGGTGTCTGGGATTGTCTTTGTTATCCGATAACATTTTACTATCATATTCATTTCTTAAACGAGAGAGTAAAACTCGGAAAAAGTTTCTGTAACGCGTGTACACCAATTTTTTAAACTCATCTTCCGGGTTAGCACGAACGTCCAAGTGTAGCCGATCTTTGTGTTTCATGCATCGAATCAGCCCTGGCGTTATCCAGGGTTGTAGAGCAAATTTCGAGCGGCTTATGCGCTTTTGGATGGTGTGTTTTTGAAGTGCAAGCGATAATATTTTATTAAAAGTACTTAGAGCCTCCGTAACATCTTTTTTGTTCAGAACTGGATCCCAGTTGACTGATTTTACTTCATTTTTCAGTCCTTCGTAATCTATTTTATGAATGATTCTATCACGGCGAGGTTTATTTACAGGGAGACAAGAAACACCTAATATACAAATGTAATGATCGGTTATACTCGTTCTAGCTACTACCCCTAGCGCGTTTGGTAGAGTATTTTTGGAGCGGATAAATATATGATCAAGGCACGAGCGATTTCTAGTAGGTAACGTGATTGCAGGATGAAAACCAGATTCAGCCATCAAACATAAGTAATCAGAAGTGTCAACATTTTCCCTATCCAGGATATTAATATTCATGTCCCCGGCCAGGACAACATTGCCATGTTTTGAATAAGTAGTTGTGTTTCTGAGAAAAGTAAAAAATGAGTCCAATTTTTTTATTGAAGGTGAGCGGTAAATGCCAAATATTGTGATGGATTCATTAAGATCTATTTGAAGGCATTCTACGTCGTTTGATAGAGGCTCTACGACATTTGGTGTCCACTTGTTTGATACATAAGCGACAACACCTCCACATTTGTTTTTGTTATTATTAGTGAAAAATCTGGTATAACCAGGAATGGATTTCGTTGTAACACCGGAGTCAAGCCAGCACTCAGTTAGTATTATAGCATCAACCTGCATATCCAGTCGCTTAAGGGCAATACAAAATTGATCGATATTTTTATGAATGCTACGAATATTAAAAGTAAGAATTTTGAGATTATACGAATTATTTAGAACAACCTTACAGTCTTCAAGTGAGCAAGTCTGACAGTCAATGTTACAAGCTTCATCAAATTCATTTAGTGTGCTAATATCAATCGTAGCCATAGATAACTATTAAATTATACAAAATATTTCCCTGAAGGATTTGAAAACTGTCAGACTTGTTAATTGATTTCGTTGTTTTGAGATTTGAGCCCATTATAGATTGTTCGTGTATAGTTATTTTTACGTGTGATTTTGTGGAGAGTGGATTGTGTAAATGTGTGAAAGTATTGTGTAGTGTACATACAGAATAATGTGATTTGAGATCGAATTTAGTAAAGAGCGATGAGTGTATTGTGTTTGTTACGGTATAAATGTTATGTTTGAGATCATCAATAAAGAGCTGTCGGTCCGTCGCATATTTAAAACATATATAAATATAGAAAAACAGTGAAAGACTAAGAGGACCTCGAAAAAGATTACAAAATAGACGGCAGCTTGAGTTTATCTTCCAGAGAATTCCAATTTCTAATTTGTATTGCAGGAAAGCCCCTTCCTTCATCTTTTCTGACATGGATGATACCATTTTGGATCCAGCAATATTTAAAAGCCAATTGGCGGGCTCTAATTCGACATTCACGAAATAATCGCCGATTTTCAGCAGTAAGGCGTTCGTTAAAATAAATTTTGTTAGTGAGATTACCAATTTCAATGTCTTTAGGCGAGATATTCCTCCTAATCTTGGATGACTTCAGAAAATCATCCCGTTTTATTTTCCTGAGGAAGCGTATTACTACAGGTCTTGAATTGGGGTAAGTATCAGCAGAGTCAGCTTGCTCTGAATTTGTCGGCAATTTCCTCGGGCCAGTTCTGGACACCCAATCTATGTCTTCGCTTTTTAAGGATACACCGATCTTTTGTGCCATCATCAAAGTTGTGTGTTCCAGGTTTTCATTAGGCAACTCAGGGATTCCTATAATCTCAACCTCATTTTTTAGGGCATATTGGGATAACACATTTAAGGTATCGTTTAGCTGGGTTACCTGGCCCTTCAGTTCAACTATCTGCTGCTGTTTCTCCTCCAGTTGTTGCAAGCGATTGCGAGTTTCGGTATAAAAGTCCGAAAAGCACGCAATTGTTTCCTGGCATTGGCTTATGGAAACTGTTAATGTAGTAAGTTGGCTCTTAATTTGCGACATGTCTGTCCTCATGGATTTGATTTCGTCTATGATTTCCATGAGCTCAGGGAGTGTAGAAGTCGTATGGGATGGACCCCGGGGTCGTTGGTTGACGTTGAGGGACTCCTCGTGGGTAGGTAAGTGTGCCCTTACAGGAGTCGATGAATTGTCCCCAGTTCTTTTTTTACTGCAAACACAGATAGGGCAGACCCACGTTGGTATTTGATTTCCTGCAGGCGCCGTCCCGCCGATACATCCTATGTGGAATCTTAGGCTACATTTTTTATTTGAACATTGTAGTGTTTTTTCATTTCCTGCAAGGTTATTACACCCAGCACATTTAAGTTTACCTTGTTTCTCAGATGAAGACATAACAATTCGTAAATGCAATCCGTAAGGTTGAATGTAGGGCGTTATTTATTACGGAACGCAACTCAATCACTATTGAAAGACAGCAAATGTCACTGTCGGGCTCAAGTGTCAAAGTAAAATGTCAAATGTCACTCACAGTTAACCTCGAACAAAACATAAACAATGTGAAATTGAAATATGAATGGTGGATATTATGTTCTCACTCCAGATCTTCAATTCAGCACCAGCAATAAATGCAAATAAAATGTCGAAGCACCCTCATCAAGTTTTTATAGAAGCACTGGTGATTATTTTAAAGTTGAGATTTACGTAAATACACTATGTTTACGGCACTTTCTATTTGAGACAAGGAACTTTATGCACTCACGGAAGTTTTTCAGTTATGCTAAGGTAAATTTGGTAACTTTAACTCAGGAAATAATTATTTAACTTTGCGCAGCGATTTCAATTCTCGAACGAACGAACGATGATCTGAATATTCGTTGATTATTCAACACACCATCCCCATAGAGATGGGGATGGTGTGTTGAATAATCAACGAATGCAGAGCATTAAAAAACCGACTTCACGTCAAAACTTTAGCTGAAGTATAAGGTCGTCAAGGTAAACGATCTCCAAATTCATATATATTTCAAAAAATACATGAAATACTCAATCGATTTCGATGAAATTTATATGTGAAGTATCTTCTATCAGATAAAACAAGAATCATCAAAATCGGTTCACCCACTCAAAAATTATGGGGTAACAAGCATTTAAAAAAAACATACGGACGATTTGAGAACCTCCTCCTTTTTTGAAGTTGATTAAAAATACAAATGATTGAATTTCAGCCCATTTTCAAATACCTACTGGGCGACCACTAATAGTACTTAGGTAGGTACAAAGTAATTGCGTTTCTGTTTTTGTTACTTATGCTAATTGGGTATTACTGACAAGTAAGTGTATTTCTATATCGTACATCAAGGTAGTGTATAAATCAAGTTTCAGAAACTTAAGTTAAAAACGGTGACTTGATTTTTCTTTTTATTAAAAAAATATGAGCGTCTGCCAAAGCTCTTTGGGTCTCATCC
Source organism: Stenoptilia bipunctidactyla (assembly GCA_944452665.1). Lineage (NCBI taxonomy): Eukaryota > Metazoa > Arthropoda > Insecta > Lepidoptera > Pterophoridae > Stenoptilia > Stenoptilia bipunctidactyla. The sequence continues at coordinate 6,151,118 of OX101748.1, read as the reverse complement.
AAATAGTTGGTGAGCTCATATTAAAGTTTAATGTTTTGTTTTAGTGTTAGCTTAGATATCATGTTTTCATGCAACGTTTAAGTAATATCTAGTTATTCCATGCCGTAAACAGGACATATACTTGTAGCATATACTTATACAGTCACGTCTAATAATATGTATAATTTTCATTGGAATTTGAATCTTATCATAACCGAATAAGTTTCGGAGTGTGTACATATTAATGCACGTGACTATACGGCCTTTATTTTTTATTGAAAATATTTTACAGGTTTTCAACTCATAATCTAGTTGCAAGCTCTGAAACCGACTTTGAGACTAAAATGGCGCTGTGGGAAATCTTACTAATAACTGAAAAACTAATAATCCTGGTCGGGTGATTATAACATTTAAGCATGTTTTTTCAGACAATTGAGCATTATTCAATGAAAAATTTTAAAATATTATAAATCTTAACAATGCGATTCTAACAAATCTTAATATCCCGATATTATGTGATTAAAATTTGCGCGGATGAAACTTTGTGAAGCAGCTAGTATTCTACATGTATTTTGGTTACAATAAGTTCCCCTGAAAATAGTGTTTTTTTTTTATATTGTAAGGATAGGACGTTTGTCTTCCATGCCACCTGATGGAAAGTGCGCATGAAGACTATGGTGTTACACGTCCATCCACGAGAAACCTATGTCAGTGTCTAAAAACATTCAAATCATGGTCACCCTCGCGTCCGCTACAGCGCAGTTATCTGAAAACAGTTTTGCGGTAATCCCACCTAACTAGATGTTCTCGAAAGTGAACTTTAAATCCTAGTTAGTGCATCGTTCAACTGGGTCAGTTTGTTTAAAGAAGTTTTTGGTCGTTTAAAGGCGATGGTTTGGTGAGTTTGGAGATGAAGTGGATTCATTGCATTTATCATTACTTGAATTAAAAACCGTGAATCACATGAAATACCGCGGATTCCTTTCATTCAATACAACAAGGAATAATCCACTAATATTTAAATGTCATCAGAAAAATCTTTATTGCCTTCCATTAAAACCATGGAACACAAGAAATGGCAAATTGTACCAGAATTGAGTAGGATTTTTAAGTTTGGTCAAGAACAAAAGTGAAGTTACTTGCGATGCGTTAAAATTATGTCACAGTACTTGTATTTTATTATACAGTACCTTTATTTCAGTTTGGGTCGATTATCAACAAAAATCTAATTAAGCAGCACTAAGGAAGTAATTCCTGAAAATCACTCGGGAACGGGAATTATTGGAATTTTTAGTTTGTATGAAAATTTTTATTCCTTGAGTGCTTCGATGTGATAATTGGTATAAAAGTTCTTTAATCGGTGTCTGGTTGTACTATGGAAGGAATTCCCAAAATTCCCGCGGGAACGGGAAATATAAGATTTTTTAGTTTATGCGCTTACGAAGTTGCGGGAAAAAGAGCCAGTTCGTTCCTAGGCCCGTGTGTTAATCTTCGACCCCATATTCACTTATCATCAGGTGAGATTGAGGTCAAACGTGGGCGGATCAATTACTTCTATTTTGGATATCCCATAGTTTCAGTTTTATAAATAAAAAAAAAGACCTGTGGCACTCGGAGACTGCCGCGGTAAAGCTATTGCATAGCATTTTTTATCAATTATAATTATTTATTTGTTTTATTGATACAGTAATGTTTGATCTAATATGAATTTCCACAAGTTCCTAGTAGATGGCGCTGATTGCTTATTAAAGCCTGCATGTAAAGTTATGAAATCAAAGTATCACCGCTGTGCCGGTCGGAGTGGGGGGTGTTAGGATTTTTTCGTTACGGAATTTCTGGATTCGATCCCCACGCTCAAGGCCCGCGATAGAAGCTATAAAATATAGCTTAAAAATTTAATTAATTTAAAAATATCAAAATGATATAACAATATAAACTTCCTGTACGAAAGACGCATGAATCGACTCACGCGCACTCTCGGACATATTGCGCCATGATGGTGAAGAGACAAGAAAGAAGTGGAACTATTTAAAGATTTCCTTTGAAATGCCGGTCAGATGGAGTCTATTCTTAGGGCTAGTCTAGCGTATAACGATTGCGATGTTTTTCGTGTGACGGAAATTTGTGATTAATTAACTCAAAATAAATAGTTAAATAATGATTTTTTGTATCCTTTTTTATATACTACTTAATACATATATTTTCTACGATGTAAATCTTTATTAAGATAGATACTTATCAACATTTCGAAAATATGTATATGGAAATATTTTTTTTTTATTTATGCTAAAGGAAAATTTACAGTAATCATTGAGGAAACTTATTTCACATGCTGTTTAATAATCTTCATCTAGGTAAGGTAGGTACTTTTTCTGTATTTTTTTTTAAATTGGAGATTAAATTTTCCAGCTTGACATAAAACTCCAAAGTTTATAGAAAACGAACTAAAACTCTTCGCAACTTTTTGATTTTTTATCGAAACTTGATAATCATAAAAAATATCGGTTATTACACCTATGTTTTTTTTTGTATTTAAAGCAAGAAACACTGCAAGTAAAAGTTATTATTGCATAATACAATCAATGTCATTTTATCTCGAATGGAGACAATGCGATTGCTTTAATCGCGAAAGGTTTTTATCCGCATATCTTATTTCACTATGGGAAGCTGTGAGAGTAAATGATTATTTACTTTATCTTTGTAGATTGATTTTTGTTTACTCAGGAAGAAATGTTTGTATCGAAAGTTGAGTTCGCGTTATAAACTGTATACTGAATTAACTTTAGACACGGGATATCTTACTCTTGCTAGATGGTGTTTGTTGCCCAATCACAGCGGAACGGCCCAACAGATTGGGATGAAATTAGGCAAAGTGATAGTTTGCAAATACACATAGGCTACTATGCAGATATTCCACTAGATTAGAAATTACGTCGAAAGTCGTCGTGACGCCATGGTTAATGTGTGTATCATACGATATCAAAAATGTTAAGCAACGTTCGGCGCGGTCGGTACTTGGATGGGTGACCGCCGACCGTTCATCTCTCACGACGACTTCCGTGCTTCGTGCCCACGTTAAGCAGTCGGTCCCGGGGGCTGCATATTTGTATACAGTGGTCGTTAGGGTTTGTCAGAAGCCATTTCGGCGCGCTGAAAATTCTGGCATCCACCACCCAGCACTGGGCCAGCTTGGTGGATTATGGCCTATACCTCCTCGTCACCCAGGGGAGAGAATCATGTACTGCAGTGGGCTCATTACAAAGAGTTATATTACCACAGGCTTATCCGAGAGCGAATATTCTAAAACATTAGGGCGACTATTCTAAGCCATTAGGGCGACTATCTAAGCCATTTTGGCATATACCAAATGGTAATGCCAATTGGTATATGCCAAGGGGGCCTAGACAAATTTCCTTTTCCGCAGGCGTTAAGGAATGAGGAAACACAAAAATATATGAAAGTGACGTATGGTGAAGCTAAGCCAAGTGACAGCTGCTATATTGGCAGACAAAAGCCACTTGTCATTTTGTGCGGAATACCTACAACTTTATCGTTAGCGTTTCGTTAGCGTGACGGCAAAACACAATTCCATACATATGGCAGACAATTGCCACTTTTGACAACGGTTAACGCTTTTTTATCCTTTCTGTTAAACGCTATAATAGCGTGACCTCAGACCCTGCTGCTTGAGCTGAGATTCTTTAGTCATTGGCTAAAACAGGTTTCTTAGTTATTTTTCAGACTAAAAATAAGTTATTAAAATGCATACGTTGAGATTTATGTGGGCTGCTAATAATGAAGAAGCGTTGCAAAGACGTAGAGCCAGGATCAATCGTCGAAATATGGAACAAATCGCGTCAATGCCGCAATTGGAATTTATTCACCGATTTAAGCTTGACTATCAAAGTTTTAGGCGTCTTTGTGATGAACTTCGCCGACAAACTTCATTAAAAGGCACCAATGAAATAAGTTTGGGAATAAAGGTAATATTACTGCTATTGCTTTGATTCTTTGGCTGTCTTACTGTAAAATTTTAACCTCTACCTAAACACAATAAAAAAATACCTAGGTACCTGTTTCAGGTTCTGTGCACTCTCAGCTTTTTTTTAGCCTTTTAAATCTTAATAATTGCAGATTTCACAGAAGATTTAGACTCCCTGGCACAATTGGATTACAAACTTGCGCGCGATACAACTGTTGAAACTTGCTTGACACATAATTTGACAATTGCCTCACAGTCAATCACCCTTCAACCGCAGAGTTTTCCGCAAGATGTGCGGAAAGCGCGTTTTCCGTATCGTATGGCACTTGTCTGCCATTTCTGCTAACACTAAAGCGTGACGTGGTGAGCGTGACGTTAAACGGAAAACGACACGCTTGGATTTTGTCTAGGCCTCAAGAATTATTAAAAAAAGACGACCGGCTGGTGTAGCGGTAACAACATTGCCTTCTATGCCAGAGGTCCTGGGTTCGAATCCCGGCGGCGGCGGATATTTGTGTGATAAACACAGATATTAGTCGTCAAGTCATGGATGTTTATATTATGCTTATTTAAGTTTATTCTAATAAAAAATATGTATTTATTCAATATGTATGTTTATATATTTCTTAAGTATATCAGTTATCTAGTATCCATAACACAAGTTCTTTAAGAAACTTAATTTGGGCTAGATAATGTTGTGTGAGTGTCAGAAATATTTATTTATTTATTTATACAATTTTTCTACTATTATTATTTCACTTGTCGATCTCTTCCCTTTGTTTTTTTTTTAAATTTGCCAAATCAGTACATTTCATTTCATTTCCCGTTAATTCACTTAATCTTAATCTCGCTTTTAAAGAAACGCGGTGGTATTTAAGACCGTGGGATCGAGCCGGCAACGACATTGAAAAGTACTATAGAGGCACTTGATGGTGGGAACTGGAGGTTTGAATGTCGTGTAGAGGGTTGACTCGAGATTGTTATCAGGTACATGCCGGGTGGTGGTAATAAGGGGTTAATTGGGGATAATGAGGTTGGTGATGAGTTTGTGATCGCGATTCTGTTTAAGATGAGACTAGATTTGTTAAACTAGACAAGTTAAGTTAAGCATTTACGATATAGGAACCTACATAAAAAGTGAGCATTTGCCCATACAGTCGCACACAAAACATATACAAGTACACAAAAATGATACCTCCATGGCATTTAAACTTTGGACATAGAAATAATACTTAGTACTTAGTCTCTCTTCACTATTATAATGCCTCCAAATTTATCAAACGTGACATCAGATGGTTTTATTACCTCTGGTGTTCTGCCTACCCCATACGGGATACAGGCGTGAAGTTATGTATGTATGTATGTAAATAATACTTATTAAACCTTAAGTAAATGAGAGATTCAATATTATGCTCTCTTTATGATATATTTTGTATGACCACATTTTTTATGTGATGATAACAATAATTATCAATGAATGCAGAGCATTAAAATATCGACTTCACTTACAGTTAGTAAAAATTCTCCGTCTTAATTACTACATTGTTTTTGAAAAATTCAAATGTTTCGTAAAGTACCTACTTAATCGATTTCAATGAAATTATATGGGACTACTCTGAAGTATCTTCTGTGCAGAAAAAAACACACACGACTTCTGAACCTGCTCCTTTTGAAATTCAGTTGAAAATAAACGTTCCCTTAAGGCTGCAAACTGGACGGCAGCGACAGCGCCTCTAAACCAGGGACCGGAAAACCCCTTTATTTGATTAAGCCTATTGATAGGGTAACCCTATCAAAATCTTACCATATGGAAGTGTAACCCTATTGATATGGTAAGCCTATCGACGTGGTAACACTTTGAATAAAGTTAACTACTTTCGGATGCGATAGGGTTGTTGATAACCCTGTGATAGGGTTGCCTATTTCTATCTCTTTTATGGTGATATTTTTGATAATTTGATATTCTTAGAGATTAAATTTGCCTGCAGGTTTTAAAACCCTATTGAATCGGTAACCTTCAATAGGGTTTTCGATAGGCTTACTGCTTACATGAACCTAACTCTATTGATATGGTAAGCCTTAAATTAGGGTAAGTCTTCGATACGGTTACCAAATTGATAGGGGTTTTTAAAACAAGTCTATGAAAAACCCAATCAAATACCTCTTTAAGGGTAAGCGGTTCCGGTCCCTGCTCTCAACGCCGCCAGCGGGCGTGAGAGCGATTTGTCGCGGTTTCATACAAACTCAATACTTTCTATAGTCGCGGAAATTGCTGCACGCGCCGCTGCCGTCCAGCTTGCAGCCTAAAAGTTGAGTCCATTTTCTCAGAGGCTGAACGTACACTTGAGTATACTTCATATTCAAGTAGTATTTCGGCGTCGACTGTACAAAGTGTTTGTTGCGGTAACACATCAGATCGATTTACAATATCATTGTTTTCTGCTAAACCACATCAAAGCTGAGGCCATGTAACTCTTGATCTGTTGCTTCGTGTCATATAACCGCAGTATTGAAACGTTTGCTCTCAGAAGGTAAATTGATAAATTGATGTTATCTTCGAACCCTATCTTTAATCTTACTAATATTATCAACCTGATGATACAATGACTATTTTATTCCATTCTTGTTTAAATACTCTGGTCCCAGTTTGTCATGTTCGTGTTGTGCATCCATAGCTCAGTGCACCTACTACGTAAGCAATTTGGTTGTGGCATGACATTGGCTCTCACAATTAGCTGTCTTGTGTTTGTTTTTTTTTTTCATGTCATGATCAATTTGTACTGTATGTACCTATTTGTTTTAATTCGTATAATCCTGACTGAAAAAGAGTGCCAAGAGTTTTTTTCCGCCGGCTTTTTTTTCTCTTGGTCTACTGTAATATCTTATTCAATAACTATCAACACCTTGTTAAAGCCGAAGTACAAAATTGTGACGTCATTAAGCGGCCATTTGATGGTCTTATGATGAATAAAATTTTTCATTTCATTTTCATTTCAACCGAATTCCAACACGAGTAGGTTTCTCAATTCATTTTATGTTTTTTTTCTGTAGCTTTGTTACACGATTTTCTGGATAATTATGAATCGATGTTGAATATTCTTGTTTCATATGATAGAGGATACTTTTAATCCTCCATATAAATTTCTGGAAAAAAATTGAAATTTTTGAAAAAATATGTATGAACCGGAGTATACATATTTATTATTGACGTCCTTATACACCAGCTGAAATTTTTGACTTGAAGTCGGTATTATAAATGCTCTGACTTTGTTGATGATAAGTGTGAAAGGTAGGTTCCTTAATTACAGCAGAACGGCTTAATGGATTTAGACGAAATTTAGCGGAGTATTCTGGAATAGGACATAGGCTAAATTTTATCGCGATATTCCCGTGGGATTCGAAATAGCTAGTTATAAGTTATGTTTTCACGATTTATTACATAAAACTGTACACAATTTTGACCAAATTTGAATTTATAAGTCCTCCAGCAGGGTTTTCTCGTAAGTTAAACAACAGCGCTGTGCCCGACGACGAGCTCGTCGACGAGATAGCAATGATTTCGTCGTCGAACTCACAGTTGTTACATTTAGCAGAATACCAAAACCTTATGAAAATTATCAACGAATAACAGTTCTTACTCACGCCGCCATCAGCCACGAGTGCTAGTGTTGCGTTATGATATAAGTGAATCCCAATTATGAATAAATCCCACTGTTGTTGTTTAGGGGAATAGCCCAGCTGATCGCTAGCTCTTTAAAGACGTCGAATCGTCGTCGTCGAGTTTAAATGTAAAGTATAAATATACACCATTACACCGGTGAAAACTGTTTTCAACCGACTTCTAAAAAAGGAGGAGGTTCTCAATTCATCTGTATGTTTTTTTTTGTGTCTTTCTTTGTTACACGATATTTCGGACAATTATGAATCGATTTTGAAAATTCATGTTTCATATGATACTTCATAGTTGGTCCCATATAAATTTCATCTAAATCGGTTGAGTAGGTACCTACATGATTGAAAATTTCAAATTTTTTAAAGAATATGTATGATTTCGGAGAATGTTTACGTGGATGACTCAGGCAAAGTTTTGACGTGAAGTCGGTTTTTTTAATGCTCTGCATTCGTTGATTATATTTAATAATTTCCATTGTTATTACTTATTGGCACACTCTTGACATACGTTACTTGGTTATAAACTAAGTTAATAGGAGAGTTAAGGTGCATTATGTGTGATATAAACACAGTATTGACAAAATACCCTTCAACTTTAGTCATGATACCTAATAAAAATATATTTATTCGACACTGGCCAAATCTTCCGGTTTCTGTCTAGCCTGCCTTAATAGCTGGTTAACCAAAAAAAGTGCACTTGATATATTCAAGCACATTGGAGATGAGCTTCTGGTAGAAAGCAGAAAACAAGTTTTAGTTAATATTTTTTATCATAAGTAAGAAAATTAAATAAATTAATCATGAAACTTAAAAAGATATTCACAAAAAAAACAAAACCCATGACAGTCACCGATGTTTCTGTAACGGCGAGCACGTCATTTGACCGTGACCGTCCGGACTTGAGTTCAACTATAGCATACAGTTATCCGTTAACCGTAGTTAACTTAGCTATGACATAGTTAGCTTACTTAACTATGACATAAGCAGAGTTAGGTGCGAATGACGAGTCATCAGCGCTGCTTGAGTTTACCTAAGTTGAATGGTGAATTTAGGTATAAAATTTTACTTTGATATTAACATAGGTGCCTTATTTGTTCGTTTTTATTACTTTGCTCTTTTAAATATTTTTATTTGTTCTTATTGATTTCGATGTATACTTGGATACTTAAACTTCTATCTGTTGAGATTTTATATGCGAAAATATTTAAATGGTGTGTAGTTTTTATTGTTATATTTTTTTAGATTTAATTCACTGTATGTTTTCCAAATAAAATAAAAGAAATAAAATACCTAAATTCACCTATCATTCACTAAGTTCAACCAGTTGAACTTATTGGACAAAAAATTCCAATTATTTCAATTTTAATATTTTTTTGTAATAGTTGAACTAACTGGACAACATTGACCCAATTAATTAAATTTTTTAGTGTTAGTCTGTTGGTTGAAACTTCCAGTCGGATTTATAATTTTTACATTTGCTTGGTTGATCGAGAAAATGTAAAAATTAAGTGGGATCTTAACCGAATGAAACATCTAGAAATAATGTTTGTTATTCTTCAAAATTTCGCGGGTTTGGGGTGGACGCAAGTGAAAAGCCAGTTTATCATGTGGCTTCAAAGTTAGATTTCTATAACCCTGTGTCATTTGTATTCTAGTACTTACAATATTTATTTTTTGTTTCAGGTAATTTAAACACCCAGACCGGAGCTAGTAAAAAAAAGTTCGTTTTTTAAATTTCGTCGTCTATCAGTCGAACTCAGGACCTCTCACGCAACAGCCGAAAACTCGACAACTGCACTACGGAGTCCATTCTTACAGTTAGTTAAACTATGACATAAGTTAAGTAGGCCTCGCTGAAGAGGTTGCGTCTCATTACGGCGAAGCTGCGCGCTCGCTCGTACGCAAAACAGAGGTCGACGACCGCGTAGTGCTGTGGGTACTTGTCGATGTTTATTTGTTTACTAGATTGTCGTGGTTTTTCAACCGACTTCCAAAAAAGAAGGAGTTTCTCAATTCATTTTTTTTTGTCTTTATTATACGATATTTGGGACAATTATGAATTGATTTTGAAAATTGTTTCATATGATAGAGGATACTTCATAGTTGGTTCCAATTAAATTTCATCGAAATCGGTTGAGTACTTCATTGAGAATTTCAAATTTTTGAAAAAATAATGTATGATTTCGGAGAATGTTTATGTTGATGACACTCTCAACTCAGCCAGTGTTTTGACCTGAAGTCGGTTTTTTTCATGCTCTGCATTCTTTGATTATGTGAATACTATAAAGGTTTCGTTTGAAAGGATAGAAGGTGCTCTTTCACACTGAAATGTAAGACAGAATATTAAAAAATACATAGTCAAGAATAAATACCGAGGTTGACGCAGGCGGAAAGCCATTAAATAAATAATCCGATGTATTTTACTTTTCGCCTCACCATTCAGGCGAGATCGAAGTCTTACAACTTGCAACTTAGGTAACATTAGAGTAAACTAGGATAATTCTTAGTTTTGCTGAGAGGCCTCCGTAACTGAAGCGCGTATAAAAGCTTGCTTTGGATCCACATGTTGGCGTTTCAGTTTGGGTACTCATGATCATTCTTACAGTTACCTGTAGTTAGTTAAACTATGACATAAGTTAAGTAAGCCTCGCTGGAGAGGCTGCGTCTCATTACGGAGATGCTTTGCGGTCGCTTTTACGAAAAAACAGAGGCCGACGACCCGGTAGTGTTGTGGCTAGTTGTCGATGTTTATTTGTTTACTAGATTGTTGTGGTTTTTGTTAATACTACAAAGACCACGTTTGAAAGGATAGAAGGTGCTCTTTCACACTGAAATGTAAGACAGAATATTAAAAAAAAGGAACACTGGTTAAGCATAGCCAACAGTATTAACATACGGGGTAGTTTTTATTAAGATTCTCGCGGAATCAGTATTTGCGCGGGTGAAAAGCCAGCAAATCTATAGACCCGCGTATTGTGCGATGTCTGCCTGCAGTCGGTTTTTAGATGAGATTGTGGTCATAATGCTTTTTTACGATACTTAATTAACTATTCTTACAGTAATCCATAGTTAGTTAAACTGGCTAGCGGAGAGGCTGCGTCTCAGGAAAAGCGGCACGGTCACTCGTACGCAAAAACATAGGTCGACGACCTCGTAGTGTTGTGAGACTTGTCGATGTTTATTTGTTTACTAGATTGTTGTTTTGTCATTTGAATGAATGGAGAGTTAGTTGTTTTGTATGCCAAACGGTTGTTTACTTTTAGATGATATTTCGAACAAATGTAGGGCAATGCCAGGATATTCCTGTTATTTTTACGGGAATAGGATTCAGACGGGTAAAGCTGAGAGACAACTAGTTGTATTGTTTTTTACCTTTTCACACTAAAATTGCTTAGTAGATTGAGCTACAAGGCAGAGCAGGGCGAAGTCTGTAATAAAGAATAGAATATTTTTTTCAAGCCGATATTCCCACACTTTAAACATGTATGCTGACATGACTTGTTCTTAGTTTTACAATTGTAGGCCTATACCTAAGAGCAACGATTGTCAAATAAATATTAAAACCCTATTCGTTTGTGTCAAAAGCATTGTTTTCCTGACGGAAATACGGAAGTTTCCGAGCGTGACAGCTCGTTGACAGCTGTCACCCGTGTCATACTGTTATTATTAGTAAATTCATTTTTACACTTGGGCAGTTGTACGGGAGTTAGTTTTGATAAGCTTACCGTAGTAACAATTTAACTTAACATGCATGAGCCTAAAACAAAAGGTCTATTTCTAAAGAATCTATAAGCTTTTCTACCATAGGTTTCAATTTCAATAAGATGGTCTATTTATGAATTTAAATGCCATTTCGACGATCCATATTTTCTGTTGTATTACGTATTGTCCCCATCATTCACAAACAATAAAGGGCGCAGTAATTGAATTGCGAATCGTGCGTAGCATTGATAACTTGTTCTATCGAATTTCTTGCAAACGAATGTTTATTTTTTGTTATACGTATACTCGTAGATTACTTACTTATCAAAATTTACTTTGAGAACTGTTTCAAACTAAAGTTTTTCCTTCCAACCTTATCCTTATAAGTGCCTTTTCACATGTACACGGCCGTGTAAAATGGTAATGTATGAGCAACAATGAGAGCTTTCACATGGCACGGCGACCGTGCCGTGACCGCGTGTCAGCCGTCCTTATCCACTATAAGCACGGTTTCCATGATACAAGACGTCGTCGTTCCCCGAAATTCTCAATAATACTGCAATATCCATAGCCGGCGACCGTGTGTAAGCCGTATGCATGTGAAAGAGCTAGCACGGTTGCATGGCATGGTGCGACAATATTTCATTTTAAACCTTGCCGTCACTAACCTATACTCCAATTACCAAACTGATAAAAAGATGAAAGCCATATGTAAAAAATACGTGATTAAAGACAAACGCCGCCGTATGTTTTACTTTAAAAGGCTTTCGTATACTATTATCAGACGTACATATAAAAAAAGAGTTGTTGACGTATCATTCAATACCTATAGCATTAAGTGCTCCATAAAGCATTTTATCGATGTTTTCAAAATGCGACAGATGTCAACAGCTGCGCGAAGTCGTCGTGTGAGTTCCTTGCACAATTATTACGTGAAATGGATGGAGGGACGATTTTTATTGCTTTTTTGGTCCTCCGCTCGGCCGAAAATAGAACGGAGTGTCGTAAATGTTACACTAATGAATGGTTTGGCGAGTTCATTGATGAAGTGTAAGTTTTGAAGGATATTTCTGATGTAATTAGTTGAATTTGAGTGCTATTTAAGTTTGTTTTGATTTGATTTTGTTAAGGTGTGTTAGTTTATAGTTTTTGTATTTCTGTTTTGATCAACGTTGACTGGCAGTATGGGGAAAGAAGTAAGGATGTGAAACTTGTTTCATTAGATTGTATAATCAACTTTATAAACCGGGGTTTGAATTTACCACACAAAAAGAATATTGTGTTTATGCTATGGATGGGTCTGAGAATGATTTTGAATGACCAGATTTGCGATATTTATAACAAACGAATGCAGAGCATTAAAGAAACCGACTTCACGTCAAAAATTTTTCTGTGTAGAGAATGTCATCAACGTAAACATTCTCCGAAATCATAGGTTAGGTTAGGTACTTCATTGAAAATCTCAATAGTTTGAAATTTTCAATGAAGTACCTAACCAATTTGATGATATTTATATGGGACCAACTATGACGTATCCTCTATCATATTAAAAAACAATTTTCAAAATCAATTCATAATTGTCCGAAATATCGTGTAATAAAAACACAAAAAAAAACATACAGACGAATTGAGAACCTCGTCCTTTTTGGAAAGTCGGTTGAAAGCAACTGCATATTTTTACAATCTTAATTGATTTATTTTAAGTATTTATCAATGACGTAAATATGGTTGAAGAAGGAAAAGAGAATATACTGTTTCTTTTATAATGTTACTACTTACTGTAGTATACCTATGTATGTTAAATAGTCATTTCGAGATTAGCGCATTGAAAAAAATCCCTACACCTTTTAAAAATTAGAATAGATTAATCGATGTTCCCCGCACATCACTAGCGGGAAATCCGCGCGTGACGATGCAAAATCACGATTAAGCCGTCGGCCTGCACATAAACTGTCTAAGAGATTCGGAGCCCCGCTGGTCGTGCTTAAGGATCCCTCAACTTCGGGTGTGACTTTCATTTAAACTCTACTATTCTATAGGTATATAGTTGCTAAACGCGATAAACCTTGATTATGGATCGTCAAAAGTAAATTAACAATAATTCTACACCAGCCGGTCGTAGAATATCGACTTCTTTACATTTCTAATATTAATTCTAAATTCAAAATTTGTCGACCAAATTGGCGACATACTTAAGGCCTAGTTAAAAGTACCCGTAACCGGCGATCATGTATGAAACGATGAATGAAGGTGTAGGAAGCGAAAGAGGTATGTCTGTATCGTAGCAATTGAGGTCTAAATTCGTGTCATGAAAGCTTTTTCAGACTTGAACTTCAGTATAGATTTTTTGACAGTCCCTGTGGAGCCAGAGAATCTACACTTTCATAATACAGGCCTTACTCACACAAGGTTGCCAGTTAAAACTAACAACGTTAATTATATCCGTGGCCAACATTTGGTAGCCACCCAGATAGCTTAAATTAAACTTGTAACTTGATGACCTTCCAAGTTTTGATATTACGTGGGTGTACAATCAAATTTCGGTCATTACTTTCATTGTGACAATTAAGTTAACTACTGGATGATAATCTTTGAATGGGTGATTAAGTTTTTGATCGAAATTGATTTATTTAAAATAGATATTGTTTTTAGATAACTCAAAAACAAATAGTTAAGTAGAGTTTTAATCTGAGTAAATTTTTATGTTTGCGGCCTCTCTATCCTAGCTTACTAACATTTTTATAGACAGCCTCCGTAGTTATGAATAAATAAATATTTCCGATAGTCACACAACATTATCTTCGAACCGAGGACCTCTGGCATAAAAGGCAATGTATGTTACCTCCTACACCAGCGTTTTTCGTTTAAGTTTTATTTACTTTCCGCAGTTTATACCTCCGTAACAAATAATATCTACGATTAACCAAAGTTTTATCGAAAGCCTGACGTATTTTAAAATAAATACAACTCTTAAAAAGTTTGAGATGTAAGTTTGAAAATTGCTCTAAGGTTCATCAAAATTTAAACTTAGAAAAATCAATAGGTGCCACTATTTCTAACAGCTGATCAAAGTTCAACGACACTGTATTACAAAAGGTACCGGTACCAAAAGGTACTATTAGAGCGGGAGTGGCCCTCCGAATTGTGGATTTACAAAGAAAGACCTTTCACAAAACGTAAAAATGCATGACGAGGCCCTTTTGTGCATATGCATTGGTTTGAGCCGGCTTTTGTTTTGGTAAAAACAGTCCCTTTCTGTAGGTACTTTTTTGAAATGAGAACTTTTTGTGATTGGACTCGGGAAATATATGTTTTTTAAATGCAACCGGATTCTGTAATTGGTTTACGATTTTTGAGGGCTTTAAATCAGAAGTTTCGTTTTGTTGTTTTATTTTGGGGGTTTTGGTTTTTGTGCTGCTTGCTGCTTGTTCTTGAAAGTTAAATCTCTATCCCGCGCGGATATTAGGATGAAAAGTGTGCTATAAGTTATCCCAAGCTTTGCCAAATTTGCCATAACTGTTTACGCAATTTCATATTTATGCACATTCCAGTTTTAGCGTGAAAGAGCACTGAACGTCGATTTATCCCCACTAACTTTCGTGCTCTTCGTATCTTGACCTATAATATGAGTTTATGTATATCTTATATACAAAAGCGGGTTCGTTAGAAGCCACTTCGGCACCCTGAAAATTCCGACTGCTACCAACCAGCACTGGGTCAGCTTGGTCGTTAATGACCAGATCTTACTGTTCAACTGAAGGGCAGAATCTGGTGACCCTGTGCTCTAGTGGGCTCATTATAGGGTTGTATAAAATCATTGTTCACTTGAATTCTGCCAAATGTTTAAAAAAATCGATTTGATTAGGGTGCTAATTAAACAGACTTCTTTTAAATAGCATTATTCCCCTCTAAAAATTTAAGTTTCCTTCTAAATTACTTTGTCAGCCACAATCCGTGCCACAAACCACGTCGGGGTTATTTAAAAAAGCTCTTGGGTTTAAATGCCGGTTTAAGGCTTCGCCGGCCGCTGCCGCGGCACCGCTCGCTCGGCTTGCGCACGTATATTACTATATGCAACCTAACTGCGCCTCCTCGCTGCGCTCGTCGTCGCACCTAACCTAACCATAACGTCTTCCGGAACGGGAGCCCTTCTTGTCGCATAATATTTTTCATCGCAATGTTAATGAATATATTACTTAAAGCCGAAATACACTGTTGGAAACAAAACATCAAACCAAGGTGACCTTGCTAGTTTACAACGTGTTTCCAACAGTGAATACGGCTGTTGACAACCAAATTAGATGACCTTGGCGGGTTGGAAACGGCGGTGTTTAGAATCACAGACATACATCTACATAGACAACGCAAGTGCCACGATTTGTATTCGAACCAAGCGTGCCGACTTTTTAAGACCTATTGTGACGTCACAGCTGTTATTTATTACTGGAAAATACAAAAAGATTCAGAGACACCGATACCGCCGATGAAATCGATTATTAAGAACGATATTGATATTGTGGACTCGATTTTCTAACAGACATACATACACGCATATTAGAATACATATTAAATCTAGAGGCGACCAACCTTGACGCTTGGTCGGGGTTCGTACACGCAAAGGATATGCATTTGCGTTATCTATGTAGATGTATGTCTGTTTTTAGGACAGTGTGTACGCTTGTTATTGTATATTTTACTATGTAACTATAACTAGAAATGACTCGAGTTTTGTAGCTTTTTATCCTGCGTTTCAACCTTTCCTTCTTTGTATCCTCAATTGCATACAAAACTGCCATCGCGAAGATGTTGCCAACGCGAGAGATCAGAGCACACTGACGATTAAGGGGCGTGGCCTGGCGTGACCTTGGCTTGTGTTCTTGTTTGTCTCCTTGTTGGAAACCACCGTTTGTAACAGTGTGGATGACTCGGAATTGGTTGACAACAACTTAACCTTCCTTAACCTTGGTTGGAAGCATTGGTTTTCAACGTGTTTTCAACAGTCTGGCGGCCCTATTAGTATAAATTATTATGGTATAATTATAGTATAAATTGCTTTAAGACACATTTTTGGCAAAAGTTAGTGGCTAAGTTATGAAAATAGAAGCTTGATCACATGGCCAAAAAAATATTCTGTGTCTGGACTTATTATTTCTCATTTGATTACACAACTGGTGTCAATTGCGACAGTTTTGGTAGAATTGCGTAATGAAGAGTATTCTCTACAGAATGCCAATTGTATCGCAATTGTTTTTATCAACAGAAGTTTTTACAATATTTGATCAATCACCAGACTTGGGTCGCTATTGTTTTAAAACAGTTTTTGTTTTACTTCAAATTTCACGTTACTTTTGGCTGTTTGATGTTTTGTGGCAATATTGCGTTGAAGAGGTACCACTGTGTATAGTGTTTGGTATAGAGCGTCCGGTATAAGTTGTACCATAGTAGGCATAAACACAAACCTTAAGTAAACAACAGTTTGAGCTCCTTGCGTGCTTCTAACTGCGATATGTGATCGATCATAGTTACATCCGATCTAAGTCAGATTACGTTTGATCAATGCGGCCATAGATACGACAATACGTTCAGCTTTTACTTCTATCTCAGTTCGTTTATTTGGCTCTTGTCATTAAAGAAATAAGGGTACCTAATAATGTTTCACGATTAATTAAGTAGATATATTGAATTAAAAACTTTTGCTCGCGTAGGGTTGGCCCTGGATAAGCGTGTAGTAAAACGTAGGACTTTCTCAGAGTCCGCCTGATTAGCGACAAACCTTCATATAAAATCTGCCGCTATTTATCAACGCTCCTGGGGTACATCCAGGTCCTACCTAATCCCGTGTGTTTCGACCTCAACTTCACTTACCGTCAGGTGAGATTGAGGTAAAATGCGGGTTCAGTCACCAATAAAAAAAAATAAGAGTTCATCAGTGTCGTTTCAGCACTATGGCCACGGCCGACTGGCCATGGTATCTGTAAGTAAAGACAAACGTCGAGTTTAATTGTAAAATATAATGAATAATAAAATCCGGTTAAAGTCTTATATTAAAGGTATGACGATAATGCGCTGTTGAATAGGTAGTTTTCGTAGATATTAAGTTATTTGTGACTTTAGTCATGATGTGTAGGCCATTGTACTTCATTATCTAGAATCCTGTGATAACAATTAGTTCGTACATACGCGGATAACCTCAGATAATTTTGGTGTTGTTGTCTGTTATACCGTTGGGGTCAAAATGTCTTACGATAAGTTTAATCCTGTATCTAGTATATTTATCTTACAAAAAATAAAACTTTCAAGAATAACGTTTTAATTTTTCAGCAGGTACGGATAGATGGGAATTACTCTTTTACGAAGTCGTCGTGGCGCTGTGGTTACTGCGTGTATCTTACGATATCACAGGTTAAGCAACGTTCGGCGCGGTCGGTACTTGGATGGGTGACCGCCGACCATTCGTTTCTCACGGCGACTTCCGTGCTTCGGAGGGCACGTTAAGCTGTCGGTCCCGGGTGCTGTATACTTGTATACAGTAGTCGTTAGGGTTTGTCTGAAGCCATATCGGCACCCTGAAAATTCTGACATCCACCACCCAGCACTGGGCCAGCTCGGTGGATTATGGCCTAAACCTCCTCGTCACCCAGAGGAGAGACTCATGCCCTGAAGTGGGCCCATTACACGGAGTTGTAATGATGATGATGATGACTCTTTTACGCTAAAATGGCTGCTCAGATTCCTAATATTTTCACGGGTTTCGGAGTTGCTAGTTTCTGCGGCTTCACAACAAACTAACAGCTGCTTCTATTAAATACTCCGCAATTAATCAACGCTCTCATACCTTCTGCATACCTAACAAGCTCTTCAAATTCATCATCATAGTTGGTGTGTCGAATGATTATAGGTAAGCGTCCACAGGTCGGTATCGTAAGCATCGTACGTATCGCATCAAACAGATTGTAGTATTATTTTTATAAAGAGTCATACAAGTGCGTCCAGTGATCCGCACTGTACGGATTCCACATCGGCAATGCCAACACTGATGCTCCGAGAGGCAACTGTTGCGTTGCGTGCCGATGACGTTATACGGAATGGCGATCAGTGGACGCGCCTGTTGTATTCTGTCTTAGTAAACATCGTTTCAGGATGTCGACAAGAAAATTGAATTTAGCTTGAGACATACGAAAATATCCAAAGATTTTGGTGTCATCATTTAACAAATCAGGAAATAGTGGGTGATATTCTCCACTATTCGATCTCTTCTTGAATATGTCGTGTATACAGATTTTATGTTCTCTTCTTTTAGATTATTTTTTGCATTTTCTTCTTCTTCTGCTAAAAAATAAGCAAGAACGACCTTTTCTTCTTCGCTTTCCTCCATTCTCACAAACTCCATTCTCACAAACACTATCCTCACGTACGATCACTACGAAAATCCGAATGAAGTGGCATAATCAATCCGATTGCTGGTAATTGCGTCGGCAAATCCGTTCGCTACCGATGAGGTGGACGAAGTGTAAAAAATTATGCAGTTTGCTGCGATGCGTCCGATCCTTAAGATGCGGATATGTGGACGCTTACCTTAAGTTAAAAATAATAGTTAACAAAAGATGCTGTCCAAAAAGTAAACGTAAAAATAATAGCACTATTTTCGCCAGTCATCAGGCATTTTGACATCGCAGTAGTTAGAACTATATTAGAACTTAGAACTATATTGGTTCTTTTCCTTTCAAGCTATCATTTAAGTTTTTTCATATTCTAAAAAATAAGATACTCCCTCTAATCTTTACAATTTGACCGTGAAAACTTCCCGACGATTCTCCCTTCAAATCTCAACAAGGAGCATTTCATTGCCATTTCAATGCGCGCGATGCACCGGCTCGCAAAGCGTACAATTTGAATACAACTCCGAGGAAGATTCGAGCTCGAGCAGTGTCACTTTGAAGATCTGATGTTTGCGTGAGCTATTGAGGATTTATTGGATAAATGCTGTGATGTTATGTAGATGGCTTCCTTACAGAGATTGTAGTCTATAGTCAAAGTTATTCTAGTTAAAATTAGTTGATATTGATGTCAAACACATGTTCGATATAAAATAATAATAGCTTCTGTTTCCTGATTGCCTGCATTGAAGAACTTATAAATCGGATATTTGTATATTCTGATTAGCTGTAGGTGCAGTTTGGCCTTGCCATCCATGCCATCTTCACGGTTACTATCAGCTTTATCTTTATTATTTATTTAGTATAGACTTTCCTAGATTACTTCAAAAATGCACCTAGTTCTATTCTTACGGTCAATAAAAATTGCAAGATTATACGACGTATAAAAATCACGAAATGCTCCGTATGCATGTCACGTCGGTTTTAATTAGGGTGCCTGGTTAATTGCGTCAAATAATGAATGACTGAGTAATATTATCTCAACGCTCTGCTGCTTTTTAACTGACAACTGTTTTCTAAAACATATGGAAAGTGTATTATAACAATTAGAGGTCGTGGCGTAGTGGCTCCTGTTTACATATATTTGTTTCCATAAGAAGGAGGGGACGTTTTTTCTACATGCCACCTGCAGATCCACCAGAAACCTATTCACTTGACATATAAAAGTACCAGGACTGTAGTAGATATCTGGAAGTGGTCAGGAAAAACAGATGCATACAGTTCGTCCCACACCTTGGCAACTCGTACCAAAAAGGAACTGTCGAGCGCTTATGGTAAATTCATATCATTGAGAAATAATTGATCATACCTTGCGAACTCTTCGGCTCCTGTGTTTATGTAAAGATATAGGCAGAAGGTTAAGCAGTGATCGACGCGATCGTTTCCATCAGCATGTATAGGTATGGGTGATATTGATATTTATGTGAATATTAACGAAATATCAGGAATTTTAGGTATTAGGCACATTTTTGAAATTTCTACTTTAATTTTTAATAGAAAAATAGACCCTCGTACATACATACATAACCTCACGCCACGCCTGTCTCCCTTAAGGGTAGGCAGAGACAAGGGTACAAAGTCGTTTTCACCATAAATTATTAAAAACGCTGTTCACACAAAAAACGCTTCCGCTTATCGGATACACCGCAACCGGTCATGAACTTGCATTGTTTGGCATCGTAGCCGGTTACCTTATTGTCCGTTTAGACTTCACGTCTCGTTAAAATAACCATTCGTTTTGTCTTGAGGTTAAAATCATCTTGTCTTGTCTATTGTACTGTAATAGTCTCGAGTAAATTTCGATCCTGTGGGAATTTTAGAATAAACTGTGCTATGTGTGTGGCTAACTTTTAGCCTAAAAGAGTTACAAACATCTATCTATTCATAATATTTTTAAGCTTTTTGCATTTAATAATGCTCAATTATTCTTAAAGATCTGAGAAATATACGAAATAAAATCACCCGACCAGTACTAGAACCTGGGAATCCCGCTTGCCGGGCAGGAACTCTCAGTTGGTCAGTAGTTCAGTACCATCGCCAACTGAGTCCTAGGTTCGATTCCGGGTCGGGTTATTTCATAATTTATGTATTTAATTATCTATGTACACGCAGTTTAAAAGATATATTGTATAATACAGCCTATAGATACAGAAACTATTTTTCAAATTTGACTGATGTGTTCCGAAAAAAGAACATTCAGACAAACATACAAAATCTTTAGCTACTACAGCTAAAGATTTTGACTTCTTGATTTAGACTTCTAAGTAAATAACCGAATTGTTTAATTATTTAACGATTTATGGACATACATACATAACTTTACGCCTGTGTCCCTTTGGGGTAGGCAGAGACAAGGGAACGCCAGGTGCTACGATCCAGACATTTTCTTTCGCTTCCTCCACGTTCATTGATCTTTTCGTACATGATCGCCGGTTACGGCGGGTGCTTTTAACTAGACCCTTTTTAAGTATGTCGCCAATTTCGTCGGCATACGTTTGCTTTGGGCGATCCCTTCCGAGTTCATCATCCATTCGTGCTCTTATGTAAATATAAATAAATAAATATTTCTGACACTCATACAACATTATCTAGCCCAAATTAAGTTTCTTAAAGAACTTGTGTTATGGATACTAGATAACTGATATACTTAAGAAATATATAAACATAGGTACATATTGAATAAATACATATTTTTTATTAGAATAACCTTAATAAATATACTGGGTCCGCTTATAAAAGTCAATTATATTTTAATAGCAGATTAGGTATGATGAGTGGGTCTGAATTTCGAAAAAAAAAATTTTTTTTCTATATATTTCATAAATAAAAATTTCAAAATTGTTCTCTGTGAGTAAAATTTAAGATTTATCTAGATTTTATGACTATATACAATTAGAGGGACTCGTTTTTATTACTTGTTGTGTAGTCATAAACTACAGATCAAACTTAAATTTTGATCACTTAGAAGGATTTTTAAACTTTAATTTATGAAAAATATTTAAAAAAAGTATTTTATTTTTAGTAATTATGACCCACTCATCAGTCTTAATCGGCTAATATCTGTTATTCATCGCACAAATATCCGCCGCCGCCGGGATTCGTACCCAGGACCTCTGGCATAGAAGGCAATGTATGATACCACTACACCAGCCGGACATACTTCTTAACGTATACGATTTTTTTAAATATGAAAATGGCTACATATCTACCAGGGAACCATAATGCAATGTATTATTTTAATTTCATAATGCCGCTTGCCTCGTAAAAGTAGCTCGCAACACAGCTCGGTTCCGTTCCGTTATGCTTACTGGTTTTGCACTAAATTGTGAAATAGTAATCGTTTATGCTTAGTTCGTTTGAAAAACTTGAGTTTTTTTTTATGATTGATGTTAATATTATTTTGAATATCAATTAACAGCTATCGAGTTCATAAAAACCTGCAATTCGTATGTTTACGAATGTTCGTATAGTATGGAGTCGGTTGCAAAATTTAATTGATCTTGATTGAACATTTATCTAACAATACAACATGTCCAAAAACATTTTAAATTAGCAAGACACACATTTATTGAAACTCGTCCTGGGGGAAGTGGCCAGTTTTCAATTGTTGCTTACAAACCCACTCCATACTATGCGAACTTTCGTGAAAACACGAATCGATAAAGTTCTATGCTCGCATTGCTAAATAGAAATGATTGAATGAACTAATTTACTGTTATACAATTAGTTAGTATATTTATTATAATTAAGTTTATTCATTACATGCCATTATTTATGTATGTATTAATGTATGTAAACGGATTTACTACACATTAGAGGTTTTTCCTGTCGTAGGATTTTGTTGTTATAAGCACATACTTATAGGCTATCTAATGCATTTAGTTTTGTTTAATTAGAATTATATTTATTGAGATTAGAAACTTCAAACAAATTTACAAACTCTGCAAACTTGTTATATCAGTATAGATTTTTATTTTTTTTACACTTTATTCATCATCACAACTCTTTTGTAATGAGCCCACTGCAGGGCATGAGTCTCTCCCCTGAGTGACGAGGAGGTGTAGGCCATAATCCACCAAGCTGGCCCAGTGCTGGGTGGTAGATTTCACTTTATTGTTTGCCATAAAATAGTAGGTACTAAAAATTTAAAAATATAAAAAAAAAATGGGAAGCGATCTCTACTAGACAACAAAAATAGTTATTTATTTTATGTAGTATTTAAAAATGTTTTAATCCGTTAAATAGATGATAGTGTATAACTTATTGAAATTTATTTAATCATAATATGTTCCTACATTAATTCTAATTTTATTGTTTCAGGTAATTGATCTACGAAATACAGTATAGTTGTAGCGGTGCCTGGGTTCCGATGCCGGTAGGGGCAAATATTTCTGTGCCGAAATGAATGTTTGTATGCTAAACTAAGGTTGTTATGCAATTCTATTATGTTAAAATCATGTCTTGAAAGTCCTTATTCCGCGAAGACAAACTAGTAGTTAAGCTCGCCCACATTATTTTTACTCGGCTTTTCGCACAGGTTGACAAGTTTGTAGCGGGGTGATAATATAATCTAACAGGAATTGAGACGCTGAATTTGTATGAATATCTCTATTAAATATCTTTTGAAACTATTGATAGTATTCGATAACTACTCCAAATATATTCTATTTAAGTTATATCTAAAAAATAAGTATATTCTATTTGATTTTAACTACTAATAAATAAATTTCGCCGATTGCTATTACTCTACAATTTTTACATTAGGTAGATATTTAACATTTTGATTGTTTACATTTTCTATAATGATTTATACATAGGACCTCTGAAGTATGATAGGTATATCAACTTTACATAACATAAACATAAAAATATGGCATATTAGCTGAAATAAATGATTTGAATTTGAATTTGAATAACTAACAAAAATAATCGCAAACCAAACAAAAAAAAACAGACACTCGAATTGAGTACCTCCTTCTTTTTGAATTCGGTTGAAAATTATGTAACATGTGTTTCGTTTTTGTATTAATGCATATTTTTGTATACATTGGTGTTTGAGTGTATGGTGAACGTAAAAAGGCTGCCTTTGAATTTTGGGGCTCGTTCACCATTCATCCCAATATTTCTGTGGTTGTTTTAAATGCGCTTGCGTAGAAATGTTTTTGGTTGTTTGTTTACTTAGCTCGGCTAAGTTTAAAACAGCTTATGAGTAGAGCTCATTAAAAAGAGTTATGAATGATCTTTCAATACGAAATTAGCGTTCCGTACCATTCAGCCATCCCACCTATCTATACAACAGTAGGTCACGACCGAACTGTCACTTTCCCCGCGCTATATCTGCTATGCGCCCACGCCGACAGCCTGTCTGCGGCGGCGAAGATCATGTGGGTGCTAGTTATCACTGAATACTATTGATGTTATAACTGGCTAGCGTGGTTTTACTTTGTAAAAATTGCATGTCCGTTATACAGGATGACTGGTGATACATTTTAGATACTGAAGGAGAGCACTCTGTACTCGATTCCCTATAATAATTCCCTATATAAATACTAATATGTTACTATTTACATACAACTGATTCAAACGCAGCGCGTGACCCAGCTCGCGGCACGCTGGCAACGCTTATTATCATTGTTGTATCATAATAAAACATATTATGTGTAACTGGATGACACTAGCGGGCATGTGAAAGGTAGTGCTATCTATGAATACTATTCAACCTCTACAGGGTGACTAGTGACCAATTTTAAATACTGAAGGAGAGCACTCTGTACTCGATTCTGATCATAATTATGTAATAAAAGTAGGTACATAATTTTTCACCAGAAATCCCTATGAATAAATAAAGAGACTGTACTAGACTTTTCCCTAGGCGCTGCTGCCTCAGTCAAAACGCACACAGCAGTGTTCCCGCCACACGCACACCACCACCCGCTAAGTATTTATTGTATTACGCTAATGTAACCATGCGTTGCGTAATGAAATCATAAATTTTCGGAGAAGTTTACTCGGTAAATAATTAATATTTCTTTTGTAATTTATTTTTTCTCTTCATGTATGATCAACTATCACGTCCTGGAATTTTGAAAGTAACCCACCAGTCACCCTGTATAACCAAGCTATCTTGCAGCGACGCCAAAACACTGCAAAGCAATACTTTTTATATCGATACCCGTTATCTTGATGCTATGTTATCTCGCTAATTCCGATAGCGTTAAAGTAGTTGTAATTAATTCCCGCAAATTGTTGGCGGATTCGCTATAAATTCCGCTCAAATTGAGTTTTATTTACATACATACACATACATACATAACTTCACGTCTGTATCCCTTATGGATGTCACGTTTGACAAATTTGGAGGTATTATAAAGATGGAGACAGACTATTATAGGGACGGGGGGGTCAGCCTATCGCCAACAAAAGCGCCTTTAAAACCTCTGTCCATTAACTGACTTTTACAGTATGCCCGGGAAGAGATGCAGCTGGTCTGGTACATTCTATGTTTTTGTTTCGCTCCCAGTCCAGCATGGAAGACTTTTTTTTATTTAATATAATTAATCATAAAAACTCAAGACAATATTAACAATATAAAGAAACTTTGGCTTTATAATAATACGAGGGTGGATTGAAAAGTTCGCGGCCTAGTCAAGAAAACAGAATAAAGTACATACAAAAATATTTTTATTTTTCGACGTAATCTCCATTTAGCTCTATGCACTTCTTCCATCTGCTTTCCAGAGCTTCCATACCTGTTTTAAAAAAAGATTCCTCAAGGTCTTCAAAATACAGGTTAACAGCGGCTTCGACCTCTTCATTCGTTAAAAATTTCTGCCCACCTTTCTTTTTTCAGGTTTGGAAACAGATGAAAGTCCGAAGGTGCCAAATCAGGAGAATAAGCTGGATGTGGCAACAATTCGAAACCACAATCACGAATTTGAGCCATAGACTCGACAGACGTGTGGACTCGGGCGTTGTCCTGGTGAAATAACACTTTCTTTCTCAGTAATCCTGGGCGTTTCTGTTTAATTTCTTCACGTAAACGGCGCAGAAGGGTGCTATAGTACGCAGAGTTTATTGTTTCGCCTTTTGGAAGGTAGTCCACCATAATGACACCCTTAGCATCCCAAAAAACCGATGCCATCACCTTGCCAGCCGACAGAATTGCCTTTGCTTTTTTCGGAGTTGGTTCACCTGATTTTTTCCATTGTTTGGATTGTTGTTTTGATTCTGGGGTATAGTGGTGAACCCAGGTTTCATCCATTGTCACAAATCTGTCAAGAAAACCTTGTGGATCAGCCTCGAACATCTCCAAACAGTCGCGAGAAATCGTGAGTCGAATTCGCTTTTGCTCTACTGAAAGCAATCTGGGGACCCACCTAGCCGAAACCTTAGAAAAGCCGAGTTCATGGACAATGATGTTTTGCGTTCGTTCATATGAGATTCCTATAGTGTCTGCAATTTCTCTGATAGTCAATCTACGGTCTTTCAATATGAGATCACACACTTTATTGATGTTTTCTTCGGTCGTAGACGTCATTGGCCTGCCGGAGCGAGGGTCATCTTCGATGTTGTCTCGTCCACGTTTAAATTCTGCAACCCATTTTTTCACAGTGGTATAAGACGGGGCAGATTCCCCTAATGTTGTTTGCATGTCATCATGGATCTCCTTTGGTGCTAATCTTTTTTTAAACAAATATTTAATCACAGCACGTTGTTCAAATTTCTCCATTAGTGAAAATTTGTTCTACACACGTATTTATAGTGTTCGTAAAATTTTATTTAAACAAGATATCAAATTGAAAATTCGCGGGCTGACAATTGAATAATGACAGTTCAAAATGACGGCAGAAAAAATAACAAAAGTTTTTTTTTTAATGGCCAGGCCGCGAACTTTTCAACCAATGTAGTAGTAATTTTAATGAAATTCAAAACCTAGTTAAGCTGTTAGCTAAAAACAGAAAACACGAACTTACATATTTAACCTTTCGAATATTCCCCATGCTATGAATTGTAGTTGACATCTATAACCCAGTCGTAAAGTATTTGCATACTGAATCACAAATCACTGCAATGCGCCGTTTCCACTTGAAAATAGATTAAACAAACAAAACCTTCTTAAACCTTACCTTACGGTTATGCCTTACCACGTTCTGATAATCGTTACGTAAACCTATACATGCTCATTTCAAGCATGAAAGCATGCTTCAATTGAACACTTGCTACGTAGTAGTATGTGTGTCGGTATGTTCTCAAAATCAGCATGCTCATTTCGAGCAGGCTTTGAAGATTGAAAGACGTGCGATTTTTGAGCCATGCCACCAGCGGCGCGGGTGTAATAGGGCTTGCTTTAAGCGTGTCTAAAAGGTTGCAAACTGGACGGCAGCGACAGCGAGAGCGACAGCAACAAAGTTTTGACTTTGTTTGAACTGAACAGAGAAAGCTCGATATAAATAGCGAGCTATAAATCGCTATAAAAATCGCTATAAAATGTGTATTCAGAATGTTTGCTTTGAGCATGCTTATTCAGGAGCATACTTAAAACTAGCATGCCTATTGCTAGCAAAGTATACCGCTCCTAGGCTTGCTCGTATTGAGCATTCTAAATAGCATGTTTTAGCTATTTTAGAGCACGTGTAAGAGAAGCTTAAGAAGCAACTATGTAATCTAAGTTAGGAGGCGAAAGAGTTTCTCCGGATCGCAGTTATTGGCGCTCCCTAGTCTCTGCTTACCCTAAAGGGAGACAACAGGCGTGAAGTTGGTTTGTTATTGTTGTTTCTGGATCCACCTGGTTAAAACTCAAAGATCTACTGGAAATTTTAATCATCCTTCCGACGATGTAGGTATCCCAGTTTCACTTTTATTTTTATTTCGATACACTATAGAAAATTGACATGTTTTTAAACGCTTTACACAAGCAGTCCTAGGTAGGAATGTCAGGAGTGTGAAATCTTGGTAGTTTTTGAGATTAGCTGTGTATTAAAATGGATATCTATTTATATTAGTATTGATAGATAAGATTTTGTATTTATACTTATAATTAATCTCTCCGCGTTTAACATCATACCTTGAAGCTGGAGCTCGTATTTAAATCAAAAACAGTTCTCTGGGAACCTTGTACCTGATGGCCTCTTGACAGTCTGGCACTGCGCCATGCCTCGGTTAATACCGAGACTAGGCATTGCTTTTAGTTTTGTTTGATAATTATCGAGAAATCAAAGAAAGCATATTTCAAATATTTCTAGATAGATAGATAGATCAATTTGTTGATAACACAAACACACAAATATAAAAAAAAAATTAAGAAAAAATAATAATACAAATACAATGTGTGTTGTAGTGTTTTAGAGCAAAGCGCTGTGGTTTCTAGTTGGTTTATTGTATGAGATTGTAATATGTGTGCCAGTGTAACAATTTTTGTTATTAAATTAAAAAAATGCACCATATATCGATATTCAGTTTTTAATCTACAGCGTTTAAACCTGAATATTGCATATTGTGTGAATCTACAGTTCATTTCTAAAAGTTTTTTCCAACTCATTATACTTACCTACATTATATTTGGAATTTTGTTGTATAGCTGTCATCGTGAAAACATCGAAATCTTGAATCTATACTAATATATAAAGCTGAAGAGTTGTTTTTTTCGTTTGTTTGTTTAAACTACAAGTGAAACTACAAGTGGGATTTGAAAAATTCTTTTTGCATTTGATAGCCCAACTCTTGAGGAAGGTAATAGGCTATATTTTATCCCGAAATTCCCAGGGGATTAAAAGTTACGCGGGTAAAACCGCGCGCGGTGGCTAGTTTTATATAAATCTGAAAACCTCATTAAAATAGCTCAACTAATCAAACAGCGGACCTTGAAGCACTAAAATAATTTCATCTAACGAACCGTGACGTCATCACAGACTTAGTTTACCAACAAACACGCATTCCGGATAACGTATATTTCACTATATTACAAGCTTTTCAAGATTTATTCTATGAGATTTGACGTTTTTGATTAGAGAGAAAATCAACAATAATTATATGTCCATGCTGGACTGAGAGCGAAAGAAATACATACAATGTGCCAGCTGCTTCTATAAATAATAATAATAATAAGTAATGAGGCTGTATATCTCCCGGAAGTGTGGAGGAAGAGGCCTACTTAGCGCCAAAACCTTGCACAATCGGGAGATATATAGCCTCCGAGCCTATTTTATGGCGAAGGCGGACGTGGGTATGCATAGAGAGGTTGTAGCGTGTGACAAAGGACTCACCCCTCTCAATCTGGGCCTCGAGACATGGCAGACACCGGCGGTACTAAGCATTTCTGATCGTGAGACCGTATGGAAAGAGAAAGAGCTGCACGGAAGGTTTTACAAGGCTCTACACGAGCCACACGTGGACCGTAAAGCCTCCGTGCATTGGCTGCGCTTCGGGGACCTCTTTGGGGAAACCGAAGGGTTTGTCTTTGCGATACAGGATCAGGTTATCAAGACGAACAACTACCGGAAGTACATTATGAGGGACGGCACAGTGGACGTATGTCGGGCGTGCCGCCAACCTGGCGAGTCCCTCAGACATGTGGTTTCGGGTTGTTCGGTTCTTGCTAACACTGAGTATCTGCATAGACACAACCAAGCAGCCAAGATTCTCCACCAAGAGCTCGCTCTGAAATACGGTCTCATAAATCAGAAACTGCCTTATTACCAGTACACGCCGGAGCCAGTTCTCGAAAACGGCAGCGCCAAGCTCTACTGGGATCGGCCCATTATCACGGACAGGACTATTCTAGCGAATAAACCTGATATCGTGTTAATGGACCGATCGTCGTCTAAGGTGTTTTTGGTGGACATAACTATACCACATGACGAGAACCTCGTGAAGGCCGAGACCGAAAAGCAACGCAAGTACTTGGACCTTGCACACGAGGTGACCGAAATGTGGGAAGTTATGTCCACCGAAATCATCCCGGTTGTATTATCCGCAAACGGTTTGACCCCAGCCACTTTGGTCAGAAACCTTGAAAGGCTGGGATTCGGCGGCGGTTCGCTTCCAGCACGCATGCAAAAAGCGGTGTTGCTCGAGACTGCCCGAATCGTTCGCCGGTTTCTGTCTCTCTTGCCCTGATCCCCGACCGACTGGTCCGATTGTCGGGTCTTTTCCGCCGAAAGGCGAGTAGTTATAAGTATACAAAATAATAATAAAATCCCCAGACAATCACACCAACTACATGGCCCCAAAGTAAGCATAGCTTGTGTTATGGGATACCATATAGCGAACTAGGGGGGAACCTAGAATATAAATACATAAATAGATAAACACCCAGACACGGAACATTATTTATTTCTGGTTCCGTGCGGGTATCAAACCCGCAACCACTGGTGTCTGAGGCAGATAGGTTTACCCCAACGCCAAAGTGGTCGTCTCTTCCCGAGCATACTGTAAGTCAGTTAAAGAGCAAATGGTTTTATTGTTTTGCGGGCGAAAGGCTGACGTTGTCACTGCAATAATCTCCCACTATCATTATAATACCTTCAAATTTGTCGAACGTGACATCAGATGGTTTAACAGCCTTTGGTATTCTGCCTACCCATCCTTATGACTAGGGCATGCAATTGCTACGATCCAGACATACCTCTTTCGCTTCCTCCACGTTCATTTATATTTTCGATCAACAATAATATACGACATAACTTACGTAATCTTAAAGTGTTCAATATTAAATCTCAGTATTCGATCTTAGGTTCAGATTTTTAAAGCATTCTCAGACTTTACTTAAGTTCTGACTTATCTCAATATGGATTGGACAGCGAACTCGCTTCATGATAAACGGCTGAGTAAGCTTGGGCCTTACTCCCGACGAAATCGAGAATCAAATCAACTCGATCTCAAGCATTTCGAAACCGATACTAGCGCCGAATCGAGCGGTGGCTCAAATTGTAACTAATCAGGATCGAATATAACTGTTTATAGCTTGTAACAAATTACCAAATCTATGGTACAATTTGAGCCACCGCTCGATTCGGCGCTAGTATCGGTTTCGGGAGTGCGAAAATCCTTGAGATCGAGTTGATTTGATTCTCGATCGCGTCGGGAGTAAGGCCCCAGCTTTACTATGAAAATCAACATCCAGATTACTTTCTACGGAAGAATTCCGCATTGAAAATTCAATACCCACTACAAGTCATCCGCTATTCTTTAAAAAGTCGTTATTGTGTAACACAACAACCACGCGAAATTGGTGCATATTATCAGATCATATCAACACACAACCGCCCACCTTTTGTTTTTTCTCCATACGAAATTAACAAGCGATTGTCTTCAAACGCTGACCCAATTATTATGCTAAACGGTTTACTTAATGCCATTGTGTCGGTTGTATACAAGGTTAGACGGATGCACGTTGTAATGAAAGATGAAAGTGTAGTGAGGATTATTTAGGAACTTCTTCATATTTTAAGCTATTGCATAGCTTCTATCGCGGACCTTGAGCGTGGGGACCGAATCCAGAAATTCCGTAACGAAAAAAACCTAATACCCCCCACTCCGACCGGCACAGCGGTGATACTTTGATTTCATAACTTTACATGCGGGCTTTAATAAACAATCAGCGCCATATACTATGAAATTGTGGAACTTCATATTAGATCAAACATTACTGCATTAATAAAATAAATAAATTATTATAATTGCATAAGTTGATAAAAAATGCTATGCAATAGCTTTACCGCGGCAGTCTCCGAGTGCCACACGTCTTTTTTCTTCAGGTGTCATCTCCATCCAAGAACTTGGCAACCACACACACGTCCATATATCCCCCTAGCCTCGGTCAGTCGTATTACTGCTTCGGTGCTTTCACTGTCGACCAATCCCTTTTATTATCCACTAGCTGCTGCCCGCGACGTCGTCTGCGTGAACGCTATGCAGCACCAAACGCACCTACGATTATAACACTGCTAGCGTGATAATATGTAGCCTATATGTTGACCCGACTTCTTAACTATCTTCATGCCAAATTTGAAGTAAATCCATGCAGTACTTTTTGAGTTTATCCCGGAAAGACAAACAGACAAACAGACAAAAATTCTAAAAACTATATTTTTTGTTTCTGTTTCGATTGTAGATCATACCCCAAGTATTCTTTTAAAAAAATATTCAATGTACAGTTTTGACTTTCCTACCATTTTATTATATGTATAGATGATTTACATCTAGGTATTGCGAAGGCCGCGCTTCCCTTCTCTGTTTTCCCTTAATTTTTACTCTAAGTAATTTAGGAACTAGGGCCCGTATTAATAAGACGATCTCAACTTTGACGGCTTCCTTAAGTTGCGTTGAAAGTATGAAATCAACCCTCTAAAGGTCGTCCTCTTAAGAGAATTTTATTATTACTGGGCATAGGTCTCCTGGCCGCTTCCTGCGTGGAATTGATAATTCGTCTCAAAGTCAGCATCAAGGAAACTGTACCCCAATTGGTCGGTAAAAATAGTATTAAGGAAATGGACAACGTCATAGCTTACGATTTGGTTTATTTTCAGAATTAACTAAATCCTATCACAATACATAAAAAAAATCCTAAGTTACTCCTACGTTAAACACATAACTTCTGCTAGATTTGAGAATGATCTATTCATAGCCTTTAGTTATTTGAAGATATACCTATTGGTAAGATAAAACAGTTTTCCTTGTCAAAACCATTGAAATAGAAAGTCGGCACGAGTAATTTAGGGCTAAATACGGCGTATCAATTCATCGACAGTCGGTTCTCGGGGTATTTCGTAAAACTACACCTACGCCGAGTCACGTGGGAAGGGTGTTGCTGTGCTTGTGATGTATCGATAGTTTACTACAGTGCAGCCTTATCGTTATAGCATATGGCAATGTAATTTATTCCTGGATTTAAGTAATTTTTCGTAATCCGCTGGAAGTGCCCATAGGAGTCAATGTAAAATATCCCAACATTTTTTTTGCCAAAAACCCCTATATAATTAAATACATACATAACTTCACGCCTATAACCCTTACGGTCTCGTTTGAAAAATTTAGAGGTATTATAATGATGGAGAGAGACTATTGCAGTGACAGGGGGTCAGGCTATCGCCCGCAAAACTGTCAATAAAACATCTGTCCCTTAACTGACTTTTACGGTATGCCCGGGAAGTGAAGCAACTGGCACACTCTATGTTTTTCTTTCACTCCCAGTCCAGCATGGAAGAAATTAATTAATTTTCAAAAAAAAAGAAATATATGTAAATACCTCTAATTACAGAATTTGGTCAACGCAATTTTTTTATGAAACCTTGAAACCCTTGATAAACATCCCCTCTCACCAATGCAAAACCTTTAATAGCGTACCTACAAAGTACGAGTATGTGATCATGTCGCGACTGATTTCGATACATGTTTTTCGTAAAACATGTATTTTTGCTAAATGCGAATTTTTTACCTCTTTATAACGAATTTAGAACAACCTAACCTTAATATAACAACCCTCAGATGAATTACTTTATATAACTGACGGATATTTAGGTACTTGTTATGTCTCATCAAGAAACGTCGTGAAAACTAAGAAAATATCTGTTTTTGAGATATTCAATATTTACTTATAAAACAAATGCTCTTAGCCTCTATTCGCTACATAGCTACAGGGATGTGAATATTCGTAACAAAAAGACAATTGACAGTGAAAGTGCACCACAATCGAAATTAAGAAAACAAAGCCCGCACATCCTGTTCCACAAGAAAAAACCTACAATAGCACTTTCGAAGCTATCAAAAGCAAGTCGTATGCTTTTAATATTCCATTCCAGTCACGAAATCCGTGTCACGAGATATTCGTCTTGTCCGCATGCGAAATAACTTATCGATATTCCGAGCTCGTCGCGTAGGTACATCACTAGAGGCACGAGGCCCACGCGTTTGAAAATCCAATTTGACATTTACCGTCATTTTGACGGATGAGATTATAGGTTGGTAAAACGGTATTTAAATATAGTTACTAATTATTGAGACTAGGAAGAAGTACAGTTCGTATATGATACGTACAGGTCGTTATAAGAATGAGTGACCACCGATCATTATCTACTTTCAACGGCTACCGAGGTTTGGGGGGCACGTTAAGCAGTCGATCCTGGTTGCTGTATTCATAAAGTAGATTTTAGGGTAGTCAGAAGCCATTTCGGCGCCCTGTTAATTCCGGCATCCACGAACCAGCACTGGGCCTTGGTGGTTTATGGCCTATACCTCCTCGTCGCTCAGGGGAAAGACTCATGGCCCTGCAGTGGGCACATACAAAGAGTTGTGATGATGATACAGCTCCAAAGGCTCTTTACCCGTAAGACCGGTACCTACCTACTGTGCGAATATATTTTATTGTTATCGTTTTTTATACCTACGTTGTGGCTTACGTACGATGATGTTGGTACTTGGTATTCGGTTTGATTTCCGATTGGTCTCCATAACCCCTGATATAAAATATATACTTGACGACCGGCTGTTGTAGTGGTAACATACATTGCCTTCTATGCCAGAGGTCCTGGGTTCGAATTCCGGCGGTGGCGGATATTTGTGTGATGAACACAGATATTAGCCGTCAAGTCATGGATGTTTACATGTTTATTTAAGTTTATTCTAATAAAAAATATGTATTTATTCAATATGTATGTTTATATATTTCTTAAGTATATCAGTTATCTAGTATCCATAACACAAGTTCTTTAAGAAACTTAATTTGAGCTAGATAATGTTGTGTGTGTGTCAGAAATATTTATTTATTTATAAAATATGAGAAATATACAAACACAAAAGCTTTAAAATGAAAACCTAAAGAACAGATTTTTCCTTCCGCAGCACGATTTTCCCCGGTAGAAAGTAACCGAATACATTTTTTCCAATATAAGTTTGGCTTTCTGAACGTGCGGTGAATGAGATCGTATCCTGCCGCGATGCGTTGAATTTTTGCAGTCGAAGCTTTCGTAGGAATATTGGCATTATGGTTTTTCAGGTCTTTAAGAATACTTGAGATTTTAAAATGGAATAACTTAGATTATTGTAAATCGAGTATTATAGAAAAAGAAGAAAGTTCTCAATTGTGATTTAATTTTGATATAAATCATCAAAATTAAATCACAATTATTGAGAACTTTGTTTCATGTTTCATAGAAGTCGTCGTGGCGCCGTGGTTACTGTGTGTATCAAACGATATCACAGGTTAAGCAACGTTCGGCGCGGTCGGTACTTGGATGGGTGACCGCCGACCGTTCATTTCTCACGGCGACTTCCGTGCTTCGGAGGGCACGTTAAGCAGTCGGTCTCGCGTGCTGTATACTTGTATACAGTAGTCGTTAGGGTTTGTTAGAAGCCATTACGGCGCCCTGAAAATTCTGACATCCACCACCCAGCACTGGGCCAGCTTGGTGGATTATAGCACGGATTAGATAAATGAGGTTGGATTGGCAATGTGGGCG
Source organism: Stenoptilia bipunctidactyla (assembly GCA_944452665.1). Classification (NCBI taxonomy): domain Eukaryota; kingdom Metazoa; phylum Arthropoda; class Insecta; order Lepidoptera; family Pterophoridae; genus Stenoptilia; species Stenoptilia bipunctidactyla. Next base: position 6,115,893 of record OX101748.1, on the reverse strand, counting down.
GGGCAGGCGCGTCGCAGGTATGATTAGACAGTCATACTTGACCGAACCACGCGTTCATACTTTGTTAGTTGCTCGTGGATTGCGTCGCAGTGCGGAGCTGCGGTAAAATCGTTTTAAAATGCCGTGTTGTGCGATTGTTACGTGTAGATTAAAGAGTCAGACGTCAAGTATTAAACAAGGAGGAATTTCATTTCATCGGTAAGTATAAAATCTTCGTATTATTGTATTTTTGTCCAAAAAACTATTTCAAATTATGAAACTCTTAGTAAAAACGACAACATAGCCAAGAACAACAGACAAATACATTGCTGGTGAATAACGAAAATATTTCACCAGGAGACACAGTTTACGCGCAATGGGTTGCAAAGCGAGCGAAATCACCACGCCTCTTCGACTCGCTCGATCCACGTCCGCCTCAGTCGCCTGGCTAGTGCTTGCACTGCTAGTTGACGAAATTTATCGATAAGTTTCATTTTTACAAGATGATTATCATGTGTTCTCTTTTATAACTACATAATTATGAATGTAATGTTAAATATATTTTTAAAATTCTACGTAAGTATAAAATTAATACCGTATTGAAAAAATTTCAGATTCCCAAAAGAACCTGATATAAGAAGCCAATGGATTGATGTAACTGGTAAAGAAAATTGGATCCCTACAAAGACTAGTACTATTTGCTCTAAGCATTTTAGAGAAAATGATTTTATAATAAAAAAATCTGGTAATAGATTTTTAAAATTAGGAGCAATTCCACGTGTGGACATCGTACACATTTATACGAATTCTTTCGTAAGTATAGTTTAGCTTTTCTTTTATTGATTCTAAAAAGTTGTGGTTGAGATTTTTGATATTTTCTTGTATTTTGTACTCAATTAATTTATATCTATACTTGTGATTTTTTAGTCAAATGAACCACCGTCTGGAAGTTCAATTGAAAAAATACCACAGAAACGAAAATTAAACGATACTGGTGCCATGGATTGTAAGAAAAAATGCTTAGGAATAATAGAGGCAAGTAAATCTTAATTATCAACTTAAGTACATACATAGGCAGAATATTTATACCATGTGGCCTCTCATAACGTTATAAGTACATTTTGTTATGTCGCCCACGTGTTATTTTTAAATAAATAGAGGCTTGTTTCAAGAATTTTGAGTTTTGGTATTATTTATTGTATATCTATGTATGTATACATTAAATTTATCAATTACCTAAACTTTTGGATTTTTTAGTCAAAAGAGGCACCATTTGGAAGTTCAATGGAGAAGATACCACAGAAACGAAAATTAAACGATACTGGTGCCATGGATTGTAAGAAAAAATGCTTAGGAATAACAGAGGTAAGTAAACCTTGTTTATAAACTTATGTTCAAATATAGGCAGAATATACTTAGTGGTCTGATGTGTGGTAGTGATGATTATGATGAGTGTAGGTTTTGAGTTCTTTTTGTTATGTCTGTCCATCCAACCCTGTTTGGCTGCAACATACATACTACATACATATTATTTTCAGTTAGGTAAATTACTCTTTGTCTAATCTGCAGTTCTGCATATAAACTTTTTTAATGTATGTTTATATTTTAACTTACAGCCTCATGTTATCCCAACAGAAGGAATCCCTCCAAATTCATTTTGCTCAACACCACGAAAAGATCGGTCTACAAGAATACAACACATACAAGTAATAGACTGACTTATAATTTAAATTAAATAATATTATTATAAAAATATGCATAGTTATTGGTTTATTGTATGAGATTGTAATATGTGTGCCAGTGTAACAATTTTTGTTATTAAATTAAAAAAATGCACCATATATCGATATTCAGTTTTTAATCTACAGCGTTTAAACCTGAATATTGCATATTGTGTGAATCTACAGTTCATTTCTAAAAGTTTTTTCCAACTCATTATACTTACCTACATTATATTTGGAATTTTGTTGTATAGCTGTCATCGTGAAAACATCGAAATCTTGAATCTATACTAATATATAAAGCTGAAGAGTTGTTTTTTTCGTTTGTTTGTTTAAACTACAAGTGAAACTACAAGTGGGATTTGAAAAATTCTTTTTGCATTTGATAGCCCAACTCTTGAGGAAGGTAATAGGCTATATTTTATCCCGAAATTCCCAGGGGATTAAAAGTTACGCGGGTAAAACCGCGCGCGGTGGCTAGTTTTATATAAATCTGAAAACCTCATTAAAATAGCTCAACTAATCAAACAGCGGACCTTGAAGCACTAAAATAATTTCATCTAACGAACCGTGACGTCATCACAGACTTAGTTTACCAACAAACACGCATTCCGGATAACGTATATTTCACTATATTACAAGCTTTTCAAGATTTATTCTATGAGATTTGACGTTTTTGATTAGAGAGAAAATCAACAATAATTATATGTCCATGCTGGACTGAGAGCGAAAGAAATACATACAATGTGCCAGCTGCTTCTATAAATAATAATAATAATAAGTAATGAGGCTGTATATCTCCCGGAAGTGTGGAGGAAGAGGCCTACTTAGCGCCAAAACCTTGCACAATCGGGAGATATATAGCCTCCGAGCCTATTTTATGGCGAAGGCGGACGTGGGTATGCATAGAGAGGTTGTAGCGTGTGACAAAGGACTCACCCCTCTCAATCTGGGCCTCGAGACATGGCAGACACCGGCGGTACTAAGCATTTCTGATCGTGAGACCGTATGGAAAGAGAAAGAGCTGCACGGAAGGTTTTACAAGGCTCTACACGAGCCACACGTGGACCGTAAAGCCTCCGTGCATTGGCTGCGCTTCGGGGACCTCTTTGGGGAAACCGAAGGGTTTGTCTTTGCGATACAGGATCAGGTTATCAAGACGAACAACTACCGGAAGTACATTATGAGGGACGGCACAGTGGACGTATGTCGGGCGTGCCGCCAACCTGGCGAGTCCCTCAGACATGTGGTTTCGGGTTGTTCGGTTCTTGCTAACACTGAGTATCTGCATAGACACAACCAAGCAGCCAAGATTCTCCACCAAGAGCTCGCTCTGAAATACGGTCTCATAAATCAGAAACTGCCTTATTACCAGTACACGCCGGAGCCAGTTCTCGAAAACGGCAGCGCCAAGCTCTACTGGGATCGGCCCATTATCACGGACAGGACTATTCTAGCGAATAAACCTGATATCGTGTTAATGGACCGATCGTCGTCTAAGGTGTTTTTGGTGGACATAACTATACCACATGACGAGAACCTCGTGAAGGCCGAGACCGAAAAGCAACGCAAGTACTTGGACCTTGCACACGAGGTGACCGAAATGTGGGAAGTTATGTCCACCGAAATCATCCCGGTTGTATTATCCGCAAACGGTTTGACCCCAGCCACTTTGGTCAGAAACCTTGAAAGGCTGGGATTCGGCGGCGGTTCGCTTCCAGCACGCATGCAAAAAGCGGTGTTGCTCGAGACTGCCCGAATCGTTCGCCGGTTTCTGTCTCTCTTGCCCTGATCCCCGACCGACTGGTCCGATTGTCGGGTCTTTTCCGCCGAAAGGCGAGTAGTTATAAGTATACAAAATAATAATAAAATCCCCAGACAATCACACCAACTACATGGCCCCAAAGTAAGCATAGCTTGTGTTATGGGATACCATATAGCGAACTAGGGGGGAACCTAGAATATAAATACATAAATAGATAAACACCCAGACACGGAACATTATTTATTTCTGGTTCCGTGCGGGTATCAAACCCGCAACCACTGGTGTCTGAGGCAGATAGGTTTACCCCAACGCCAAAGTGGTCGTCTCTTCCCGAGCATACTGTAAGTCAGTTAAAGAGCAAATGGTTTTATTGTTTTGCGGGCGAAAGGCTGACGTTGTCACTGCAATAATCTCCCACTATCATTATAATACCTTCAAATTTGTCGAACGTGACATCAGATGGTTTAACAGCCTTTGGTATTCTGCCTACCCATCCTTATGACTAGGGCATGCAATTGCTACGATCCAGACATACCTCTTTCGCTTCCTCCACGTTCATTTATATTTTCGATCAACAATAATATACGACATAACTTACGTAATCTTAAAGTGTTCAATATTAAATCTCAGTATTCGATCTTAGGTTCAGATTTTTAAAGCATTCTCAGACTTTACTTAAGTTCTGACTTATCTCAATATGGATTGGACAGCGAACTCGCTTCATGATAAACGGCTGAGTAAGCTTGGGCCTTACTCCCGACGAAATCGAGAATCAAATCAACTCGATCTCAAGCATTTCGAAACCGATACTAGCGCCGAATCGAGCGGTGGCTCAAATTGTAACTAATCAGGATCGAATATAACTGTTTATAGCTTGTAACAAATTACCAAATCTATGGTACAATTTGAGCCACCGCTCGATTCGGCGCTAGTATCGGTTTCGGGAGTGCGAAAATCCTTGAGATCGAGTTGATTTGATTCTCGATCGCGTCGGGAGTAAGGCCCCAGCTTTACTATGAAAATCAACATCCAGATTACTTTCTACGGAAGAATTCCGCATTGAAAATTCAATACCCACTACAAGTCATCCGCTATTCTTTAAAAAGTCGTTATTGTGTAACACAACAACCACGCGAAATTGGTGCATATTATCAGATCATATCAACACACAACCGCCCACCTTTTGTTTTTTCTCCATACGAAATTAACAAGCGATTGTCTTCAAACGCTGACCCAATTATTATGCTAAACGGTTTACTTAATGCCATTGTGTCGGTTGTATACAAGGTTAGACGGATGCACGTTGTAATGAAAGATGAAAGTGTAGTGAGGATTATTTAGGAACTTCTTCATATTTTAAGCTATTGCATAGCTTCTATCGCGGACCTTGAGCGTGGGGACCGAATCCAGAAATTCCGTAACGAAAAAAACCTAATACCCCCCACTCCGACCGGCACAGCGGTGATACTTTGATTTCATAACTTTACATGCGGGCTTTAATAAACAATCAGCGCCATATACTATGAAATTGTGGAACTTCATATTAGATCAAACATTACTGCATTAATAAAATAAATAAATTATTATAATTGCATAAGTTGATAAAAAATGCTATGCAATAGCTTTACCGCGGCAGTCTCCGAGTGCCACACGTCTTTTTTCTTCAGGTGTCATCTCCATCCAAGAACTTGGCAACCACACACACGTCCATATATCCCCCTAGCCTCGGTCAGTCGTATTACTGCTTCGGTGCTTTCACTGTCGACCAATCCCTTTTATTATCCACTAGCTGCTGCCCGCGACGTCGTCTGCGTGAACGCTATGCAGCACCAAACGCACCTACGATTATAACACTGCTAGCGTGATAATATGTAGCCTATATGTTGACCCGACTTCTTAACTATCTTCATGCCAAATTTGAAGTAAATCCATGCAGTACTTTTTGAGTTTATCCCGGAAAGACAAACAGACAAACAGACAAAAATTCTAAAAACTATATTTTTTGTTTCTGTTTCGATTGTAGATCATACCCCAAGTATTCTTTTAAAAAAATATTCAATGTACAGTTTTGACTTTCCTACCATTTTATTATATGTATAGATGATTTACATCTAGGTATTGCGAAGGCCGCGCTTCCCTTCTCTGTTTTCCCTTAATTTTTACTCTAAGTAATTTAGGAACTAGGGCCCGTATTAATAAGACGATCTCAACTTTGACGGCTTCCTTAAGTTGCGTTGAAAGTATGAAATCAACCCTCTAAAGGTCGTCCTCTTAAGAGAATTTTATTATTACTGGGCATAGGTCTCCTGGCCGCTTCCTGCGTGGAATTGATAATTCGTCTCAAAGTCAGCATCAAGGAAACTGTACCCCAATTGGTCGGTAAAAATAGTATTAAGGAAATGGACAACGTCATAGCTTACGATTTGGTTTATTTTCAGAATTAACTAAATCCTATCACAATACATAAAAAAAATCCTAAGTTACTCCTACGTTAAACACATAACTTCTGCTAGATTTGAGAATGATCTATTCATAGCCTTTAGTTATTTGAAGATATACCTATTGGTAAGATAAAACAGTTTTCCTTGTCAAAACCATTGAAATAGAAAGTCGGCACGAGTAATTTAGGGCTAAATACGGCGTATCAATTCATCGACAGTCGGTTCTCGGGGTATTTCGTAAAACTACACCTACGCCGAGTCACGTGGGAAGGGTGTTGCTGTGCTTGTGATGTATCGATAGTTTACTACAGTGCAGCCTTATCGTTATAGCATATGGCAATGTAATTTATTCCTGGATTTAAGTAATTTTTCGTAATCCGCTGGAAGTGCCCATAGGAGTCAATGTAAAATATCCCAACATTTTTTTTGCCAAAAACCCCTATATAATTAAATACATACATAACTTCACGCCTATAACCCTTACGGTCTCGTTTGAAAAATTTAGAGGTATTATAATGATGGAGAGAGACTATTGCAGTGACAGGGGGTCAGGCTATCGCCCGCAAAACTGTCAATAAAACATCTGTCCCTTAACTGACTTTTACGGTATGCCCGGGAAGTGAAGCAACTGGCACACTCTATGTTTTTCTTTCACTCCCAGTCCAGCATGGAAGAAATTAATTAATTTTCAAAAAAAAAGAAATATATGTAAATACCTCTAATTACAGAATTTGGTCAACGCAATTTTTTTATGAAACCTTGAAACCCTTGATAAACATCCCCTCTCACCAATGCAAAACCTTTAATAGCGTACCTACAAAGTACGAGTATGTGATCATGTCGCGACTGATTTCGATACATGTTTTTCGTAAAACATGTATTTTTGCTAAATGCGAATTTTTTACCTCTTTATAACGAATTTAGAACAACCTAACCTTAATATAACAACCCTCAGATGAATTACTTTATATAACTGACGGATATTTAGGTACTTGTTATGTCTCATCAAGAAACGTCGTGAAAACTAAGAAAATATCTGTTTTTGAGATATTCAATATTTACTTATAAAACAAATGCTCTTAGCCTCTATTCGCTACATAGCTACAGGGATGTGAATATTCGTAACAAAAAGACAATTGACAGTGAAAGTGCACCACAATCGAAATTAAGAAAACAAAGCCCGCACATCCTGTTCCACAAGAAAAAACCTACAATAGCACTTTCGAAGCTATCAAAAGCAAGTCGTATGCTTTTAATATTCCATTCCAGTCACGAAATCCGTGTCACGAGATATTCGTCTTGTCCGCATGCGAAATAACTTATCGATATTCCGAGCTCGTCGCGTAGGTACATCACTAGAGGCACGAGGCCCACGCGTTTGAAAATCCAATTTGACATTTACCGTCATTTTGACGGATGAGATTATAGGTTGGTAAAACGGTATTTAAATATAGTTACTAATTATTGAGACTAGGAAGAAGTACAGTTCGTATATGATACGTACAGGTCGTTATAAGAATGAGTGACCACCGATCATTATCTACTTTCAACGGCTACCGAGGTTTGGGGGGCACGTTAAGCAGTCGATCCTGGTTGCTGTATTCATAAAGTAGATTTTAGGGTAGTCAGAAGCCATTTCGGCGCCCTGTTAATTCCGGCATCCACGAACCAGCACTGGGCCTTGGTGGTTTATGGCCTATACCTCCTCGTCGCTCAGGGGAAAGACTCATGGCCCTGCAGTGGGCACATACAAAGAGTTGTGATGATGATACAGCTCCAAAGGCTCTTTACCCGTAAGACCGGTACCTACCTACTGTGCGAATATATTTTATTGTTATCGTTTTTTATACCTACGTTGTGGCTTACGTACGATGATGTTGGTACTTGGTATTCGGTTTGATTTCCGATTGGTCTCCATAACCCCTGATATAAAATATATACTTGACGACCGGCTGTTGTAGTGGTAACATACATTGCCTTCTATGCCAGAGGTCCTGGGTTCGAATTCCGGCGGTGGCGGATATTTGTGTGATGAACACAGATATTAGCCGTCAAGTCATGGATGTTTACATGTTTATTTAAGTTTATTCTAATAAAAAATATGTATTTATTCAATATGTATGTTTATATATTTCTTAAGTATATCAGTTATCTAGTATCCATAACACAAGTTCTTTAAGAAACTTAATTTGAGCTAGATAATGTTGTGTGTGTGTCAGAAATATTTATTTATTTATAAAATATGAGAAATATACAAACACAAAAGCTTTAAAATGAAAACCTAAAGAACAGATTTTTCCTTCCGCAGCACGATTTTCCCCGGTAGAAAGTAACCGAATACATTTTTTCCAATATAAGTTTGGCTTTCTGAACGTGCGGTGAATGAGATCGTATCCTGCCGCGATGCGTTGAATTTTTGCAGTCGAAGCTTTCGTAGGAATATTGGCATTATGGTTTTTCAGGTCTTTAAGAATACTTGAGATTTTAAAATGGAATAACTTAGATTATTGTAAATCGAGTATTATAGAAAAAGAAGAAAGTTCTCAATTGTGATTTAATTTTGATATAAATCATCAAAATTAAATCACAATTATTGAGAACTTTGTTTCATGTTTCATAGAAGTCGTCGTGGCGCCGTGGTTACTGTGTGTATCAAACGATATCACAGGTTAAGCAACGTTCGGCGCGGTCGGTACTTGGATGGGTGACCGCCGACCGTTCATTTCTCACGGCGACTTCCGTGCTTCGGAGGGCACGTTAAGCAGTCGGTCTCGCGTGCTGTATACTTGTATACAGTAGTCGTTAGGGTTTGTTAGAAGCCATTACGGCGCCCTGAAAATTCTGACATCCACCACCCAGCACTGGGCCAGCTTGGTGGATTATAGCACGGATTAGATAAATGAGGTTGGATTGGCAATGTGGGCGGGGCAGGCGCGTCGCAGGTATGATTAGACAGTCATACTTGACCGAACCACGCGTTCATACTTTGTTAGTTGCTCGTGGATTGCGTCGCAGTGCGGAGCTGCGGTAAAATCGTTTTAAAATGCCGTGTTGTGCGATTGTTACGTGTAGATTAAAGAGTCAGACGTCAAGTATTAAACAAGGAGGAATTTCATTTCATCGGTAAGTATAAAATCTTCGTATTATTGTATTTTTGTCCAAAAAACTATTTCAAATTATGAAACTCTTAGTAAAAACGACAACATAGCCAAGAACAACAGACAAATACATTGCTGGTGAATAACGAAAATATTTCACCAGGAGACACAGTTTACGCGCAATGGGTTGCAAAGCGAGCGAAATCACCACGCCTCTTCGACTCGCTCGATCCACGTCCGCCTCAGTCGCCTGGCTAGTGCTTGCACTGCTAGTTGACGAAATTTATCGATAAGTTTCATTTTTACAAGATGATTATCATGTGTTCTCTTTTATAACTACATAATTATGAATGTAATGTTAAATATATTTTTAAAATTCTACGTAAGTATAAAATTAATACCGTATTGAAAAAATTTCAGATTCCCAAAAGAACCTGATATAAGAAGCCAATGGATTGATGTAACTGGTAAAGAAAATTGGATCCCTACAAAGACTAGTACTATTTGCTCTAAGCATTTTAGAGAAAATGATTTTATAATAAAAAAATCTGGTAATAGATTTTTAAAATTAGGAGCAATTCCACGTGTGGACATCGTACACATTTATACGAATTCTTTCGTAAGTATAGTTTAGCTTTTCTTTTATTGATTCTAAAAAGTTGTGGTTGAGATTTTTGATATTTTCTTGTATTTTGTACTCAATTAATTTATATCTATACTTGTGATTTTTTAGTCAAATGAACCACCGTCTGGAAGTTCAATTGAAAAAATACCACAGAAACGAAAATTAAACGATACTGGTGCCATGGATTGTAAGAAAAAATGCTTAGGAATAATAGAGGCAAGTAAATCTTAATTATCAACTTAAGTACATACATAGGCAGAATATTTATACCATGTGGCCTCTCATAACGTTATAAGTACATTTTGTTATGTCGCCCACGTGTTATTTTTAAATAAATAGAGGCTTGTTTCAAGAATTTTGAGTTTTGGTATTATTTATTGTATATCTATGTATGTATACATTAAATTTATCAATTACCTAAACTTTTGGATTTTTTAGTCAAAAGAGGCACCATTTGGAAGTTCAATGGAGAAGATACCACAGAAACGAAAATTAAACGATACTGGTGCCATGGATTGTAAGAAAAAATGCTTAGGAATAACAGAGGTAAGTAAACCTTGTTTATAAACTTATGTTCAAATATAGGCAGAATATACTTAGTGGTCTGATGTGTGGTAGTGATGATTATGATGAGTGTAGGTTTTGAGTTCTTTTTGTTATGTCTGTCCATCCAACCCTGTTTGGCTGCAACATACATACTACATACATATTATTTTCAGTTAGGTAAATTACTCTTTGTCTAATCTGCAGTTCTGCATATAAACTTTTTTAATGTATGTTTATATTTTAACTTACAGCCTCATGTTATCCCAACAGAAGGAATCCCTCCAAATTCATTTTGCTCAACACCACGAAAAGATCGGTCTACAAGAATACAACACATACAAGTAATAGACTGACTTATAATTTAAATTAAATAATATTATTATAAAAATATGCATAGTTATTAATCAATACTTTTTACTTAATTGTAGGAAAGTCCAACTTCAAATGCATCAACACCTAGAAAAAGAAAACTGAAAAGTATAATAAGAACAAAAGAAAGTATAATAAAGAGACAGAGATTACAAATCAAAAGAGAACAAGCACGAAATCGCAGACTGAAAAAAAAATTTGATAAGATAGAAGAAGTTTTGAATGGTGTTCAAGACAAGTTTGCTTTGAAAATTGAGGATATGTCTATACTTAGGAATATCAATGTGCAGGTGGGTGCCATCGAAAGCAGCTTCATTTTAACCTTTGCCTTCAATATTCTCGAATAGCGTTACCTATCACTTATACTTACCTATATTATTTTATTGACAGGTACATGAACTCACAAACCGAATGGTGGCAAAAAATTCAGGAGGAAAATCAAAACAGAAATATAGCCCAGCAATCCGTAGTTTTGCTTTGACGCTTCACTACTACTCACCGAAAGCTTATGAATACGTCCGTAAAACTTTTGATACTTGCCTGCCAGCAAGTCGCACTCTTAGGGAGTGGTATAAAACAATTGGAGGTGATCCCGGCTTCACTACTGAATCCCTTGAAGCGTTAAAAAATAAAGCACGGTCTACGAATTACCCGATAATAGCAGGGTTATCAATTGATGAAATGGCTATTCGCCGTCGTATAGAATGGGATGGTGAAAAACTAATAGGTCAAGTTGATATCGGCAGTGGGGTAGAAGGAGATCATGTAACTGAAGCCAAAGAGGCTCTAGTTTTTCTGGTGACAGGTGTGAATTCCAATTTTAAAGTGCCCATTGGGTATTTTTTCGTCGACGGCGTTACAGGAAGACAGCGTGCTGATTTGATCCTTCAGTGTTTGGAACTGGTCGAAGAAACAGGTATAAAAATTATATCTCTAACTTTCGATGGATGTGCTGCTAATATGGCAATGGTAAAATGTTTAAATTGTTCCATAGAAGATCGCAAAGTTACATTTGAGCATCCTACTTCCAAAGAGCCAATTTTGGTAATGTTGGATCCATCCCACATGATCAAATTACTACGTAATGCTTTTCAATGTTATAATACATTTATAGATCCGGAAGGGAATAAAATAGAATGGAAATATTTGATGCAGCTTAATGAAGTCCAACAAAAAGAAAACTTTCATCTAGTTAACAAATTACGATACCATCACGTCCATTTTCAAAATAAAAAGATGAAAGTTAAGCTCGCAACCCAATTATTCAGTCTAAGTGTTGCAGAAGCAATAGACTTTTGTCGCGATGAACTGAATCTGCCTGCTTTCAAAGGTAGTGAAGCAACGTGTAAGTTCTTGAGAATTGTGAATAATATGTTTGATATATTCAACTCCCGGAACATGTATCAGTATAACTTTAAGAAGGCACTTACTGAAACTAACGCTGTAGATATTTTGGGCTTTTTAGACGTAGCAACCAAATATATATCAGAGCTTAAATCGAAAGAGGGCAATCTTTTAATAAAAAGCCCACGAAAAATTGGTTTTGTTGGCTATATTGGATGTGCCGAAGCAGTGAAGCATCTTTACAACTACTTGATTCGCACTCAAGTGCTTGTATTTATGCCAATGTATCGAATTAGTCAAGACCACCTTGAAATGCTGTTCGGTAATATAAGATCACATGGCGGAGGAAACAATAACCCCACGGCTCGCCAATTCAAGGCCGCCTATAAAAAACTTTTGATTCACATCGAACTTAAGGCTTTGAATAGTGGGAATTGCACAGCTCTTGAGCATATTTCGATTCTCAGTTGTGCATCCTCGCCTATAGAAAGAATAAATGGAACTTCCAGTCGACATTCAATCGAAGATAATGAGCAGATTACCGTGGATAATAATGAGGACGAAGAAATAAATTCATTTTTTCAAAACATATCCGAATTCAGCCAGCAAATTATTAGTTACATTGCTGGATATATTGCGCACGTTTTGTTAAATAAAATTAAATGCGATACTTGTGTAGGAGCGCTGCTATCAAATGAATTGAATGCGCATCATAAATTAATAGTGGCAAAAAATAAAGGTGGTCTTATGTACCCGTCAAAAGATTTGATCCACATATGTAAAGTGTCCGAATCTGTAATTAAGCTATATACCAGCAACCTCCGCACAATCAACAAAAACATGTTGACAACAAAGATATTACATCAGTTTGTAGGAACTGAATTATTCAGCAGTATTAGCTACCATCAAATTGGAGAGTACCCTATATCAAATCATATAACGGACCTCATCAAAGCTGTTATTGAAAAATATATGAATGTAAGATTACATTTCATTTTGAAAAATTCAAATGTAAAAGACAGCAAACGTCAGTATTTTAATAAATATATTTTATTCCAGGGCCAATAAAATTGTATTCAATTGTTTCTGCAAAGTGATGTACTATCTTTGTTGTCCAGTTTGTTGCGAAGTCCAAAGAATTTTGGCCATTGTTAATGTTTAATAATTTTGAATTTAATATCTTTGTATTCTTCTTTTCGCGATAAGGCCACCTTGGCACGTTATTTAGTTTAGTTAGTTATTAGTTAGCTAGTTATAAGTCTGTAAGTTTGAATTCTATTTTTATACTGGTGTGAAATAAAGTATATTTACTTACTTTTCTCTATGGAATTCCATAACAATAAAGAGTAATTTTGCCAATGTCAAGTTATAATAGGTAGTAAGCGAGTATCTTGGAAGATTCTTTAGTATAAAATGGCGAAACGCCAATGTCAAGTGAATGCCACGGCTCTAATAGTGATGAGCACTTAAAGACACTCCACGTGGTGGTTTTGGTTTGGTTTTCCGTACCAACTCAAATTGTAATAGAATAGAATAATGTTTATTTGCCATTAAGTAGGATTCCAACTATAGTTGTAATTTATGATGTCGGTGCTCTGTAGTGTATTGCCTGTTTTTTGCTTTAACATAGTGACTGATTTATTTTTGATTGAAAATAAAGAGAACACAAAAAACATATTGATCTTATTTCAATTTATATCACTACAGCAATTAACATTTTCCATTGACACAATGTTTCATACAATAAAATATGCGATATGACTATTGCCTCAGTTTGTAAATCTTCGTCATCGAAAAACTTATCGACCATAGCAAGCCCTAGCGTCTATGAGAATTTTGTGCGTGTGTTTGTGCGTAACTTACAGAGTCCCGGAGCAGTGCGAGAAGCAATTGCAGCCCTGTATTCTATGTGTTGTTTTGTTTATGAGTGTGCCTAATTCGTGTATCTATTTGTGTTGTTTATGTAGTGGAGTTGATTGGTGGGAGACAAGCGGCGACACTGGTTTTCAAACAAAAGTGTGACAATTGCCAATCCTACCTCATTTATCTAATCCGTGGATTATAGCCTAAAACCTCCTCGTCACCCAGGGGAGAGACTCATGCCCTGCAGTGGGCTCATTACAAAGAGTTGTGGTGATGATGATGATTGTTTCATGAGGTGAGAGATATTTCCGAGGTGGTCCTATACATATAAACATGATAACAATGATGCCAAAAAAGATAAAGTTACTTCAAAATACGATTTGTATTTAAGCTATCTACTAAAAAAACGGATGGTACTTGGCTGACTAGTTAACGCAACATGTCTCTCCTGTAGTTTAAACGCATCTTACAACACTTTAAATTTTAATTAGGTCCTATCAAGTAGTAAGCAGCATTTTTATGTATTCAGAAAATATAAAAGCAACCCAGACATATCTGTTCGAATAGCATATAAGATACCTGTCACGTTTGAACGCGAGTATTGAATTATCTGCGCCGTTCTCGTCTTCATAATTGCCCCAGTTCTGAATATCCGCTTTTTAATTAATATCCACTTATCCCTAATAAAGTCCAGGCGGTATTTAATCTCGATGCAATTTCTCTGTTAATATTCCTTTTCACATTTCTCATCTTCGCTTATTATATTTTTGTTTAGGCTCTGTGGCGTTTCGTCACAATTACATGTAGTGCATAATTAATTGTGCTAATCTCATAGTATTTATATTAGGCTAATGATAAAATGCATAGCTTAGTTACTGTAACACTTCAAAAGGTAGTAGGTAGTTGTAAAATAAATAAATGCTTAAACAATCTAATTTGGGATTCGGACCCAGTATCTCTTATGGCGAACACATACTCAAAACACACAGGTAATGTCAAAAAATGTAAGATATATTTAATAAATTAGATAACGAAGAAAAACCAAATTATAATATCGAGTTTAATTTTCACGTTTCTTTCTTTCTAATGCCATTTAATCACTTCATGTGCAATCTTATTTAATATTGAATAAAAAAATAATATATCATCGTCATCGTCAGCCTGGTGACGCTCACTGTTGGACATAGACCTCCCCCAAAATAATATATAATTTCGTAGTAATAATGACGGCTTTTAACTCGACTTTCGCTTTTCATCATATTTTTCATTTTATAGTTTAAGCGATAACAATGTGCCTACATCCGGCCTAGTCCGGGTAGCCACCAACCCTAGCTCGACAACTATAGCCTGCCTTTAATATCGCGCTGCGATGTCGTCACGCTTTTTATTAATTCTGTTTGTATGTAATAAGAGAATAGTATATGGATGGTTATTAAGTCGCTATTTACTACGATTAGTAGTGTGTTGATAGAATACTAACTTATACATGGTGACCAATATATTGGATGAGGTAATGCTTTGTGATGTTTCTAGTGACTGTATCATGGCCGCTTTGTGAAGTTTTTTTATTATGCTATTGCAAAGCTTCTATCGCGGGCCTTGAGCGTCGGGACCGAATCCAGAAATTCCGTAACGAAAAAAACCTAACACCCCCCACTCCGACCGGCACAGCGGTGATACTTTGATTTCATAACTTTACATGCGGGCTTTAATGAACAATCAGCGCTATCTACTAGAAACTTGTGGAACTTCATATTAGATCAAACATTACTGCATTAATAAAATAAATAAATAATTATAATTGCATAAGTTGATAAAAAATGCTATGCAATAGCTTTACCACGGCAGTCTCCGAGTGCCACACGTCTTTTTTTATTTTTTTTTTTGTATAAAATACGGGTGGGACGTTTCTCTTCCATGACACCTAATGTAAAGTGAACACGAAGACTAAGGTGGTACACGTCCATCCACGAGAAACCTATTCACTCGACGCTTAAAAGTACTAGGACTATACTGGTTAGGGAAGATAGACGCAGACAGTTCATTCCAAACCTTGGCGAACTGTCAAAGCGCTTAGTTCGACTTTTCGGAATATCTACCACATACGGATGGAAGTTCTGTCTGCGACTAGTAGTCCGATGGTAAAAGGGTGAGGGTTCAATTTGTTCAAACAGAAAACTCGCGCACTCACCAAAATGTATCCTTTAGTACACGGTTAAACAAGCAACCTTACGACGATGCTCTAGTGTCTGCATAAAGTACAGTTACATCCACACCACACTATCTAGTCTATTTAATGTTCATTAGTAATTGGTTTTGTCGATTTTAGATACTGAAAAATAATACTTATATTAAAAATCTCGTTCTGAGAAGGTTATATAAAAGCAATAAAGCTTCAGGAACTAGACAAAACTGCTTTAAAAACTGCATTCTTAGATGAAAGGTTGATGATAAACTTGTCTTTGTTATAAAAGCCAATATATACCCATTCGCCTATTCACCAACCCATATTCACGACTTTGAGAAGTCGTCGTGGCGCCGCCGTGGTTACTGCGTGTATCAAACGATATCACAGGTTAAGCAACGTTCGGTGCCGTCGGTACTTGGATGGGTGACCGCCGACCATTCATTTCTCACGGCCACTTCCGTGCTTCGGAGGGCACGTTAAGCAGTCGGTCCTGGGTGCTGTATACTTGTATGCAGTAGTCGTTAGGGATTGTCAGAAGCCATTTTGGCGCCCTGAAAATTCTGGCATCCACCACCCAGCACTGGGCCAGCTTGGTGGATTATGGCCTATACCTCCTCGTCACCCAGGGGAGAGATTCATGCCCTGCAGTGGGCTCATTACAAAGAGTTGTGATGATGATGATTCACGACTTAGTTTCCTCATGAAACTTCAGATCTAACTTCAATATTACAAACTACCTACATATAAACAACTCGCCAGCCCGCTATTACATCCCATATTCAAAAAAATCTCACATACATCAAAAGAACACAATTTCCTCGTGTCTCCCGTACTTCCCCCTAATTCGATACTTTTATCGCCCTCCTGCATAAATGATAACATACCTAGCCATAACACAAAACAGAGAGGTACAGAAGTCAATTGACATTATACAGAGTGTTCGAGCAAAGCATACAACGACGGTTGGGACCAAAGCTAGAACCATTGCCACCCGCTAAAGACACGTGTTTCGCCATCAAATATTTCGTAATTTGGAAATAAGATTTCTTGTTTGTGTAGATATTGTGTTGTTTTTAGTGGCACTTTATATCTCATACCGATAAGGCAAGAAAACTGTTTAAATCATCAACAATATGATCATCATCACAACTCTTTGTTACGAGCCCACTGCAGGGCAAGAGTATCTTCTCTAGGTGATGATGAGGTAGGTATAGGCCGTAAACCGCCGAAACGGCTTCTAAAGATCCCTAACGATTACTGTATACAAGTGTACAGCACCCGGGATCGACTGCTTAACGTGCCCTCATCAAATCGAAGGTCGGCGGTTACCCATAATCCTTGTGCCAATCAGGCCGAGCGTTGCTTAACCTTCCATATCGGCTTGTTTAAATAGTTAGAATTTATTCGGGATATTCGCTTGTGAAACTGTCGCATTTAAAATTTTGTTTTTGTTTTAATATTGTAGAATATGTATTATGGGTAACCACGATTGCTTTTTGTACATAAACCAAAGTCAAGAACCTTTTCTTAGTCTGGAGTCTAAAACCTCTGATCTTTGAAGGGGAAACGGCGGGGTCCGTAGGCAGATACACCGCATCGACACAGTAAAACCTCCAGGTGTCCCTCATCCGCCATGACAACTCTACCGCGACCGCCTATTGTAGGTATGAAAAAACGAAGTTCATACATGCTTGACTTCTGTACCTATATATTTTGTCGCTAAATACAGGCTCATGGCGTATCGCGTACGTAACTAGGTTTGCGAGCTGCTCTCGCCGTAAGTGCTTCTAAAGTGGTTAGGCAGATTATTGTGTGTACAGAGTGGTGCTCGGGCAATATCTAGTATGAAAACTCCATAATGTTGCATAGATTTTTCATATTTTTTACGGTAAATATGCATATAATATGAAAAACACCCGAAATACTTAGTGACGGTTAGTGTAGAGAAGGGAAATGAGAATTAAAGTGTTATTTCCAAATTGGTAAAGTAAATGAACACTTGACTGAAATGTAACTGAAATTGCGCTGTTGTTGATAAAAATGTAGAAAAAATACCTACAATAAGATTAATTTATAGCCCACGCTCATCTTTAGAACCGATTTTTTTAAATATTTTCTTCAATATCGGTTAGTATCCTGCCTACGATATTGCAGATAGGTATACAAATATAACGTTTTACAACCCTCTTTTGCTTGAGGGCTTATAATCAAGATATCTATGCTAACCATGCCTCAGTAAGAAATTTAGGATAAAATTTATATTGGTCTTTTTTAAAATTTCTTCATAACATGTGTAAAATATTGACGATCAATTAAAAGGATTCGAACTAGAGACCTCTTGTATAAAACACGGCGTCTTTTACCTCTACACCACGAAGGATGTCAAAGTAATTTGTATAAATAAGTAATATGGATCGTCTTTTCACATCGTCACAGAGCAAGACCAAATCCATTAAGAGGAGTAATTAGTTCTGGAACATTATCTGTACGCAGCGACATCGGCGTTAAGTGAACTTCGTATGTTCTTGTCGTGCTCCCTGGACTGTTAAGACGTTGATGTTGTATCGAAGAACAGTTATTTGCAGATAAGAATGCGAACATGACATATTTTAATGGTTGTAGAGTCTTTTAAGGGGCTATATTAAGTTTTTAAACCATCTTTTACATTTGTCTGTATTTATAGTATAAATAGTTCCTCGTGTACTCTAACCTCGCTAGGGTAGCAGAGTAAAGGTCCTAACAGATGTTTCATCCAATTCACACAAATACTTCCAGATAAATCAGTCCTTCCGTTAGTAAATACTGTATGAAAATCCAGCCTGGTGTTTTGTAGTATTGTCTAGACTGAAAGACTGGCTGGTTCTTTGTTATATGTTGTGATGTTTTGTTTGCACAAAACTAAAATTGTGTGCAGGAACTGAAATGCAGGGTTGTAACAATGCTGTTGCTGTATGGCCGCCAATCAATCCATGTGATAGGTATTCCAAAATGTGGTTCGGAATTATTCAATGACGAATTTAATGGATATTTAGGTATTAATTTATTTTTGATTTATTAATTGAACAGAAATAAACAGATTCAAGGCGGTTAGCTTGTTCAATTGACTTGAAGTAGAAGATTTTAGTTACTATCTGCTTTCCCCCATAAGATATATCATTCTTCCTTGACCAATTTAATAAACAATCAATTATTTGCATGTTAAGATTTCTGTTTTATGCATGGCTATAATCTTCACATCAAAGTGGTGCCTCAATAGGTAATATTTTCATGAGAGATAACACGAAGGTCTATGTACCTATTCAGGTAACGATCAATTTCCCTTCATATACTTACAGTAACTTAAAATTTAGATAAGGGTTGATCTTGAATGTCTCCGAGATCATTATTGTAAAGCATCGACCTATATAATTATTCCGCCACTTATAAATCGCTTGCTTCAGTATAATCATAACTCCACACAATATCCTCGTTGTTTCTACCGAAGCGGACATGTATTACTATATCCCCTGACTTTACCCACAATAGCTCTATTGTACAGGGCAATGACTTAAGACCATGAATTATGTATCATTATGAATGATTATATTATGAGTTTTGAATCCTTCTACGTCCTACAGTTGTGTGTTCATCAAGTACAGACTTCATGAGTTTAATGTCGCCTCTATTTTCATGTTGTAAGGATGATTATTGCTCTGCGTTCTAGTTTTGTAATAATATGAGCTGCTTCGAATAAATATGGTAAGGAACTCATATAAATGTTAGGTTAATGAGTTTTTTGTTTTGTTGCTACGTGGTCTCTAAGGAAGTTTTTTAGATATTAAAAAAGTAATTACTTAAGTTATTACTCCAAGAAATGTCTGGTTTTTGACTACAGTCTAAATTGCTTGAATTTTAACATACAAAGTGTTTTTGGAATAATTTTAGGTAATTGAATCAAATGTAAGTGGAATTGATAGATTGAGGCTATAAAGTTGACCCGTCTGTGGCTTTTTTTGCACCAGGCAGTTCTGTAGGCCGATTCTCTTAATAAAAAGTGAACGTACGCGCGTCAAGAGAACGTTGCAGTGCAGTTGACGCGCAGGATAAATTTGGTAATCTCTTATTTCAAACTCTGAACGTCGACTGCACGTCGACTTCACTTCAACTGCACGTCAACGTCGAGTGATTGATGCTTAAGAAACCATAAAATAGTGCGTAAGCAGCTGAAATTAGAATGAATACTGAACCAAAAGGAATGAAAACCGTCAATGCGCATGTCTTCTTGTCTCGAAAGTTGACATGAAGTGCCAAAATATATGTCAGTGGTAGGTAAGTAAATAAACCGAGGGAGATTTAAAGTTTACTAAAAACAAATCGATTTTCTATTTCAAAGGTGATTTCAATAAACAATTTAAGATTAAAATTTTACATAGCTGTCGAAATTCACTTTTCATACTAATTTCAGAAGTATTTCAATAGAAAAACTGTATCTACGAGGCAATTTGAAATACTTGTAGAATCTCTACATAAAGATTTCTCTACATAAAGATTCTCTCTACATAAAGATTTAGTGCTCGGCCGACTGAAAAGTAGAGATGCGCGGCATTGTAGCAAGCAGCTATGGCAAGAAATAGCCAATCCAGAAGAAAGGTCTCCCGCTGCTCTATCTCAGATTGCAGATGCCATTTCTACAATCGCCCAAGCACAAACAAAAATAGCAGTAACAATTTACAGCAAAGGTATATAAAATTTTCAATCATAATCTTTTCATTTTCCACAAATGTACCTACTTAAACTTTTCATATGTTTCAGATCAAAAGGTGGTGACACTGGTGACTAAAAAATGAATGTTGTTGGTTTTCTTTAAAATATTATTATTTATTTAAGTTGCTTCCAATAAAACAAATATATTTTCTATTAAAGCTTTTTATTTAACAACAGAACGTCCTACACGTATGTAGGTATTTAGTCAGGAGGAGGTATTTGATCTACACAGGTCAATCATATGTTCCTATTGGACCACAGGGCATTTATGAGAGATCTCTGTACAGCGTTCCGTGCACCAAGTCTATATTTCGGGAAGCTTGTGGTAATTCAATGTCTTTCCGAATTCTGGCTTCAACGTATGTACTGCCCAAAATGTTTCGTCTTGTCTGAACTGCAATGTTATGCAAAACTGCACATGCATTGACCAATTTTGCAGCAAACACTGGGTGATAGTGTAGGCATCTTGCCACCAGACAGCATCTAAAAATGTCCAAACAGATTTATATTCTGAATACAAAATTATCTTTATTGTTGATGAATTATGTAGCTATTAAGTATTTATTGACTTGCCTATATCTAGCCTTAAGAACACCTATGCAACGTTCAACAGTATTACGAGCAGTCACATGCATTCCATAATAAAGTGCCTCTGGAGTAGCTGGGGTAGCATTTAAATAAGGTGTCATTAAGGGTTTTCTTAAGAGATAACCACTGTCACCTATAAACATAAAATCATTTTAAAGAAGTGTTCATCCACATCTCATTTCAAAATGTACCTTAATCTTAGCGAACTTTGATGAGATCTCTCCCCGAAGGTATATGACTCTCCAATTAATGAAAGGACGATGCTCACATATTATACCAAATTTAAGTCATTATAATGAAGAATCATGTTATTAAACACCTTCAAATGTTTTGTCATTGCTGAGAAAGATTGAGATGGCCAACACCGAAATTTCGTTCCGTCGTTTTAAATATTAAACAATACTTATTCTGCTTACCTAGTAGGTATATTTGTTCCTCTTCATCAAATAGGGAATTCAAATAGGAATTCGAGGGATGATTCGTCCATATAGTGGAATCATGCATTGATCCAGGATTGCTAGGATCTATTAGGATCGTTTCATTTCCAGATTTAGCATTTGGACTAAATCTGGAAATGAAACGGTCTTAGTTTTAAGTCTTAAATAAGCAGGATTTAAAATATGTTTAATATCGCTTACCCTTATCTAGTCTATAATTTTTTATAAATAGTGCATCATTATTATCTCGTCGCCGTCTTAGCCTCGCTCGACGTGCATCTTCAGCGTAGCTTATTTCTAAAATGTGCCAAGCCAAATGAAAACTCATTTTTAATACACAAAATTTAGAGAAAAGTTTGTAAAAGTTCCTTCACATAAACTGCGAAACTGCGTCTTGTTTACGTCGAAAACACTGCGAGATTTGACATTTCTCGTAAGTAAAAAAATATGGGAATACGGAATCACTGCGACTTGACTGCAACGTAACTGCGAACTAATTTAAGCGACTACCATTTTTTGGTTTTCTTGCAGTTAAGTCGACGTTGACGCGCAGTTGACGCGGTTACTCAAATATCATTTAAGGGAATACCGATTTGATATATTTTTGACATATTTTCGACGCGACGTTGTAGTGCAGTTGCAGTTTTGTTAAGAGAATCGGGCCACTGATATGTTTTTTGAGATTTGTTATGCCTTGCCTACTACCATAACTATAAACATGAAACTGTTACTGTTGTTTCCATGCTGGACTACCAGTCGAAGGAAAAACATAGAATGTGACAGCTGCTTCTCTTCCCGGGCATAGGTACTGTAAAATTCTTTTTTTTTTTTGTGGGCGATAGGCACTCCAAATTTGTCAAACGTGACATCAGATGGTTTAAAAACCTCTGGTGTTCTGCCAACCCTGAGATACAGGCGAGCAGTTATGTATATATGTATGTCTGTTACTGTTTCTCGTAAAATCGGGTTGATGGAGCTAGTACTTCGGGCCTGGAATAAAACAAAGATTAGAACTCCATTGGGACAAAAGTTGAAGCGGGGGAAGTTTTAAGATTATAACCATCTTCAAACTTCGGACGAAAGAAATTCAACCGCTGATAAGAAAACAGAAAGAAGATTGTTTATTCTCTAGGTAAAACTTTTTACGTACGGTATGCAACAAAAGTAACAGCTAAGTGCAATATCAGTCCCTATAGCGCTGTTAATAAGAGCGATAAAAATGCAATTTGATACAACGTCTCCGGCGCTTGCGTCGCCCGAATGAAAGCTGTAAAAGCTAGCAGTAAAAGTTTTAATTGGCTAAACATTCGCGGGTATGTTACGGTGATATATTTTTGGACTGTTTTAGGTGATTTATTTATTTAAACTACCTATTTAGAAATCAAACAGCTGTACATACATACATACATACATAACTTCACGCCTGTATCCCTTATGGGGTAGGCAGAACACCAGAGGTCATCAAACCATCTGATGTCACGTTTGATAAATTTCGAGGTATTATAATGATGGAGTCTCTCTATTGCAGTGACAGGGAGTCAGCCTATCGCCCGCAAAACGCCAATAAAACCTTTGTCCCTTAACTGACTTTTACAGTATGAAGAGAAGCAGCTGGCACATTCTATGTATTTCTTTCGCTCCCAGTCCAGCATGGAAGCAACTGTACAGCTGTACGGTTGCTTCAACTGTACAGCTCAACAGCTGTACAATATAAGCTAAACGCGTGGAACCGATTTGTGTGGAGAACTTTGGAATAGGCCTACGACCAGCAGGGGACGTCTCCTGGCTGAATGATGATGATTATGACTCTTACTAGGATTTTATCGTATATAGTTGTTATATTTTACATTTAAACTCGAAGTTCGGTGTCTTTGCAGATCACGTGACTGCGGTTGTATATGTCAGGTTGACGACTCTACGATCGTACGTTAACGATCGTAGCGTTTAGGATGAACACAAAAAGAGCTGACAGAGTCTTGAGTTTTAGGTCGTGCAGCTTGCTGGATTTTGGATTCAATAGTAATAAATACAAAGTCTCGTGGTGCAATGGTCTAGGCGATACTTCGCCAATCTTGAAGTCGCAAGTTCGAATGCCGCAGTTCCGGGTCTGGGTCTATACACTGTGTCCGTGCATGTAGTAATAAAACTTTAGGGGCAGTTACTACACACTATTTCATCGACAAAAATACTCCATATGTAAGGGCCAATTCGAAAAGCCTACCAATCTGTAGCCATTTCTATGTTTGTTTTAGCAAAATTCACCTCAGTTTGTAAAACATCGGGGGAGTAAAAGAGTAGAGTATAAGACAAAATAAAAAAATCTTACATTACAATATTTGAGATGGTATAAATTGGTATAAGATTCACTGCTCTCGGTCTAATAATTTAAGAGTTAAGACTAATAATTAAGATCAACAATAAGTTGATCAAAAATACCCCTTTGCTAAATAAAATTAAATTATGTAAAATAAAAAAATAAATTTGGCCGCTCAGCAATTACAAATGAAACGATTAATTGCCAGTACTTTTACGCTATATGTTACTTTGAACCTTTGTTTTTGAGAAAACATCATCATTGAGTTCGTTCAAGCCGCTGAGCTGAAAATTTGACCTCTCAGATTTGTACCACTGTTCGAAGATGCGGCAGGCAGTTGAATCGTGTCATAATCAAAACAAAATGGCATGAACAGGTCTTTCAAATAAATAATTATTTCGTAAATATTCTATTAATATCTCGCACACACCCTTTTTTAATCCATTTTCAAATCGACCCGTCCTTATTAAATGACCCTATAGTTGGTGTAATTCTCTGGGGATTTAAAGCAGTATTAATGTAATTATTTTAAACAGGATTCGCCTGATAGCGAGATCACTGTCTTCTTAATAAAGCCTGTTAGGAAAGTCCGATAGTCTTGTAGTAGGGTTTTCTTTACATGATCCATTTTATGAGTTTCGTACTTTTGTCTTTCGCACCTCATTGGTAGCGAAAGTTCCAAGCATATAATGCGGGTAGATAGATTTATCAGCGCGTTCGTGAATAAAAAGAACGTACCCGCATCTTGCAACATTGCCGAAATATCGATTCTTCAAAATGTTAATTATTCCGTTATGTAATTTTAAACTTCATTTGTTATTTCACATGAAACTTCCTAAATTAAAACTTCTTCCAACCAGAAGACATCAAAAACAATTCTTTAACAAAACAAAGTAACTACCTGTTTTAATAACTGCGGTCAAATTGTAAACTAAACTGTGGTGAGATCAAAAATGTCTGGTTCAATGTTTACGAAAATCTCCTGTATAAATGTTTAGATTTGTACGGATTTCGGTCAGTTTCGCAATATGGGAGATGATACGGATTTCGGGGATTTATAGATACGCAGTTTATTAAAATACACAGTTGTATGTCGCTTTGAGAGTATGGTCTAATCTTTTCTGACTAACGGATTTTGATGTTTATTCCAATGTTTGAAAGGAAGGAAAATTGCTACCTACATAGGAAATAGCAATCCGGTTTTGGATGAAACACAAAACTGTGTTTACCTATGTCCATCGTATGCTTTGAAACACTGAAACGAATGTGGTTTGAATGGTTTCATTTGAATTGCAGTGATGCGAAGATGGTATTGAACCTAAACTAAATAAACTAACGTTTTCAGTTTGTTAAACAATAAAAAGCACAGTAAACCTAACCTTAGGCGAGAAATGAAAATGAATGTTCCCAATTATTCAGAACAAGTTCCCCAGGCGCATTTGTCGAACACGGAGGCAGTCAAAACTGAAACACTCGCGTATCATCACAAACATGTAAAGTGGCAGATATCTAATACTATAGATAACGCAGATGCATCTAGTTCACAAAACAATTTGCTGTAGTGTACGGTTCATATTCTGAATTAAAAATAATAAATAAAATCCCCAGACAATCACACCAACTACATGACCTCTAAGTAAGCAAAGCTTGTGTTATTAGATACCATGTAGCGAACTAGGGGGACCTAGAATATAAAAAAATATATAGATAAACGCCCAGACCCGGAACATTTCTTTTTCTTCGAACCCGCAACCACTCGCATCTGAGGCAGATAGGTTTACCCCATCGACATTTTTGACAGGTCTTTATGAAGATTTTAAAGCGATCTTATACCCAAGTCATTATTAATGCCTTCGTTAGCTTCGGAATATAGGCCAAGAGTTCTGTCGGCATCTAATGTTCACTTTGGCGGGGCTACTTGACACACTCTGACAATGACTACTTGGCAAGTTAAGCGACATAATATATACCATATATTGCTCTGCTCACATATGGCTGTAACAGTTGAAAACATTTCATAAAATGTTTCACTGCGGATCTTAATACCACAAGCACACAATTATAGAAGGCACGAAGCCGCAAAAAGCTTATATTTTTAGTTAATTTTTACGTATACTTCATGTTCTTATAATCACCGGAAAATTGCTAAAAACGTTAGTTCATAACTTTATTTACGTTGTATTGGGTTGTATATATTTTTACTGATCATCACATAGCCTACTCGCTAAATTAAATATAATTAATTTAAAGTTTTAATATAATTTTAAATATGAAAATACTAAATAAAATCGGTTCGGCTAGGACTCAAACGGGACTCGTGCGAGAGATCTGGGTAACTAATGATAGAGCTAGTAATTCACAAAAGCCACGTGTATTTTTTACAAATGCACTTATATGCAACATCTAAGCTTTTGTACATCTGTGCATGTGGATATCGTAGACGACGCGATCAACACGTGATGTAAACTATATTTATTAACTGCCATATTCTCTTGACCAGACGTAGGGCGGCGGGTCGATGACTGACGGCAGACTTTTATAGGTAACGTTCACAAATGTTGCAGGTGTGATTTTATAGTCATGAAAGAAAGGCGTTTTTTCATAACTTAGGAAACTATAAAGGTCTTGAACATATTTTTTTTGACGACCACTTTGGCGATGGGGTAAACCTGTCTGCCTAAGACGCCAGTGGTTGCGGGTTCGATTCCCGCACGGAATAAGAAAAAATAATGTTCCGTGTCTGGGTGTTTATCTATTTATGTATTTATATTCTAGGTTCCCCCCTAGTTCGCTACATGGTATCCCATAACACAAGCTATGCTTACTTTGGGGCCATGTAGTTGGTGTGATTGTCTGGGGATTTTATTTATTTTTTATTATTTATTGCGGAGTTAAATCGGCATGATTTATTGGATATCATACTAATTTAATAAAGCTGAAGAATTTTGTTTTTATTGAACGGTGATTGAATCCGCGTTCGGAATTAATGTTACCTGATAGCAAATAAAGATGTCATCGAAGATGATTAGCACACGGGCTTAGAAAAGAACAAGTTCTTCATAAAACATCGCCGGAGCGGTAACTTATGGTGGCAGACTTGTGGAAGAAGTCTGGTCGCTAGCTAGGCGATTGCAAACTGGACGACAACGAGAGCGATAGCGGCGCGGGCAGCGATTTCCGCGACACGATAGAAAGTATTGAGTTTGTATGAAACCGTGACATATCGTTCAACGGCCCAGATTCCCCGCGTCGCTGCTCGCGCCGCTGTCGCTCTCGCTGTCGCTCTTGCTGTCGCTGCCGTCCAGTCAGCCTCAGAACACGCTTAACCAGAGGGCTAATCTAAACCGACTCTACACGGGTTATTATTTGTTAAGAGTTATTCTCTACAGTTACCTATCGATTTTGAAAAAATCTTGCTTTCGACAGCATAACTATTCAGAAATAATTAAGGATTGTGTTGTATTCATCAAGAAAACTGGTGCTAATGTGTCATTCAGGCAACGCGCAAAATGGCATTTAATATAAAAAAAATACGTACTAATTAGTTTCCCCATTCGTGTCGTCACATATAAAGTCCCTTGTTAACCCCTCATTCGTCCAAGTGCTTCTGAACATGACAATTTAACCCGTAGGCAGTCGAGCACGTGGTGGGAGGTGGGGTGCCCGCCACCCTTGTTACCGGGTGAAATGGACCGCTTCAGGGAAATGCCCTCTTTAGGGATATTTTTGGATGGATAGGCTCACGCTTGACCGTCTGATTGTGCGTGTTTCGGGTTTTCTTCGTGGGGTTTTATGACTCGATTTTTGGGCTACGTGGCTACGTGGATGCGTTTTGAGATTAAAGGGACGTGGATAATAAATAAGTGATCGGCCATGGCTTCGCGTGAGTAGCAGAGTTAAGGTCAAGTTTGGCATAAATTACTCCATCCAACATCTTAATAAGTATCTAACGGTGTCTGGTAGAAATCGCTGCCTAGCGATAAGACCGCCAATTGCGTAATCTAAGTCATTTTGTACGTCTTTTAAATTTTTATACTATAAGGTTAACAATAAAGTGTAAATAAATAAATAAAAGTATTGAGGTGGTTATCGTATTTATTTATTATTTTATTTAACAATTTAAGTACACATAACTTAAGATACATTAATCAAAATAAGTACAAAGGTACAGCTTATCTCTATTGAAATCTCTTACAGCAGACCTAAGACTGAAGAGTATGTTCAAAATGCAATCAAAGTGTGTACTAGTCTATACTAATATTATAAAGAGGAAACCTTTGTATTTTTGTATGTTTGTATTGAATAGGCTCAAAAACTACTGGACCGATTTCAAAATTTCTTTTACCATTACTTAGAGGGATTCGTCCGAATCCGCATAGGCTATTTTTTATCCCGAAAATCCCGCGGGAATCGAAATTGCGCGGGTAAAACCGCGCGCAACAGCTAGTAGATAATATATCTACTATAAACTACTTAAATACTTATAAATATAATCCAATATACAGGGTGACTTGTGACAAATTTGCAATATTGAAAGAGAGCACTAAAGAGACATTACTACACTGTTCCCGACGCGCTGCCTCAGTTCACACGCACACAGCAGTGTTCCTGCCACACGCACACCACGTTGCGTTATGAATTCTTTAACTTTCGGTCAAGTTTACTCAGTAAATAATTCAAATGTATTTTTTAATTTATTTTTTCTCTTCATGTATGATAACTGTCACGTTCTGGAATTTTGAAAGTGACCCACCAGTCACCCTGTATACATATAATATTATTATAACTACTTTTCATAGGTACAAAAGGAAGCACATCAAGGCACATAGGTAATGTAACGCTTGATCTGCTGCCATCTGTACATTAAATACATACAGAATAATTCATACTATTGTTAATGTAAGTAGAGTGGGTGCTATAACTTACATTAGAGAAAATTAGTGATTTTTTATTGATATATAATATGTTAGTTTTTAAGGTATTTACTTTACTATGGGCCTCTGTAATCAATTACCATTGTGTTTTTGTTTATATTGCCTGAAATAAATGAATATTATTATTATTATTATTTGACTTTATTTTTGAAACTAGATATGGTTTTACACTCACGAATGACATGAGCTAATGAGTTCCACAATTCGACTGCATGGACGGAGAAAGAGTAGGAATAAAAATCTGTTTTATGAGAAGGCATATGTAAAAGAGTACGCACGTATTAGTAAAACCCGCTCTGTAATCATAATTTCACAATGCTTACGACATTGATTTCTAATTTATTAGGTACACGATGTAAGTACATAAATTTTCATATGTTTGCACCGAATCTTCATGTTGCATTCCGCCGCAAAATAAACAGAGTCGCAGCACAAAGCGTGCAGTTTAAATTTGCTCTACAATGAGTTTGGAAACTAATCACTTTCCATGGAAGAGAAATGTGTCATCCTGCTTCTTGCCTCTTCTTAGCTTGTACTTTTTATTGCAAAACTCATACAAACACAATATTGTGTTAAGTTTTCTTGCGTCATAATATTTAAGAAAAGAGGTCACGTCGACTTCGCCTTACTTTTATTGAATATAAAATTTTCCTTAAAACAGAAAAATCGCCAGCTAGGTTACATGAATAATTGGAAACGTCACTTTATTCTTACTTTAAATTTGATTACACTCATTAAATCGATATAACGTTCTGACAGACGCCCTGTTTTAATTCCCCAGCCCAGGGGTGTTATTACTCCGAAAAATGTTTCGTGAATATTAATGAACAGAAATGTACAAAGTAATTGCCTGGACAATGGTTACCGTGAACATTATATCTTATTTCATGTTAAGTAATTGTGAAATACTTTAGTATGCCTTCATTAGCAGTATTTCGAAAATCGAAAAAACAGATCAGTTCTGCGTACATATATCATTCACAGGCTAAGCAACGTTACGCCCGGTCCGTACAAAGATGGGAAGTTCGGAAGTCATTTTCAGCAGGGCTATGCTAGACCATCGACTCGACTCGAATACACAAGATAAATATTACCGAATGATTTTATCTTCTTATCTTTGCTAACATGCGTACCATAATAGATATTGATTAGATGCCATGATGAGCCATGAGCCCACAGTACCAAAGCTGCCATATTATTCTAAGAAAATCTATATCTATACTTCTATCTCTAATATATAAAATTCTCGTGTCACAGTTTTCGTTGCCATACTCCTCCGAAACGGCTTGACCGATTTTGATGAAATTTTTTGTGCTCATCCGGTATCTATGAGAATCGGCCAACATCTATTTTTTTTTATTTATATGGCAAAACAACGTTTGCCGGGTCAGCTAGTACTAATATATAAAGCTGAAGAGTTTGTTTTTTTGTTTGTTTGTTTGTTTCTTTGAACGCGCTAATCTCAGAAACTACAAGTGGGATTTGAAAAATTCTTTTTGCATTTGATAGCCCAACTCTTGAGGAAGGCTATATTTTATCCCGATATTCCCACGGGATCAAAAGTTACGCGGGTAAAACTGTGCGCGGTGGCTAGTATCGATATAAAGGTCCGATTTATCGTTGTCGATGTTGGCATGCTAGCCCCGCGTTGGCATGGTCCCGGGTACTGTATACTTGTGTCAGAAGCCATTTCGGCGCCCTGAAAATTCTTGCATCCGCCAACCAGAACCGGGTCAGCTCAATACAGAGTCGTGATGATGATGAAGTTATGTCCATTGGGCAATCAATCAAAAATGTTTCGCAGTTACAGTAAAAGGGATAGTCAATCATTCATATGCACAAACTTTTGGTTTTATAATTGATCGAGCTTTTACCATCATTACTTATTTTTTATGTTTACCCATCATCATCATCATCATCCACAGCCTTAGACGTCCACTGCTGGACATCGGCCTCCCCCAAGTTCTTCCACGTCGCTCGGTCCCGCGCCGCCCTCATCCAGCGTTTACCGGCGACTTTGACCAGGTCGTCGGTCCATCGTGTGGGGGGCCTGACTACTCTGCGTCTCCCAGTACGTGGCCGCCACTCGAGAACTTTTCTGCCCCACCGGCCATCTGTTATGCGAGCTATGTGCCCTGCCCATTGCCACTTCAGCTCTGCAATCCTTCTGGCTATGTCGGTGACTTTGGTTCGCCTGCGAATCTCCTCATTCCTGATTCGATCCCACAGGGAAACTCCGAGCATGGCCCTTCCCATTGCCCGCTGAGCGACTCCGAGCTTATTTATAGGGCCCATAGTTAGCGACCCGTTTATGTTTACCCGTTCAAAAGTAAAATAGGGCTCTTGCGAATCAGCAAAGCTTTCACCGCAAACGTAAACCCTTCTATTCATTATAAAGCTTGGAATCAAGATCGGCTACATCCAAACCTAATTTATAGTCGTAAAGCTCGCAGTAAACCGGCCTTTATTGTTTATAGCTGTTGGCTGTATTCCCATTAATTGCGCACTTGCTTGTTGGTTCCGGAGTTTTTATGAGGCATTATGTCATTATGTATGTATTAGTTTTATTAGTAGGTTTTGGTACCTGCTGGTTTCGCCGTAGATTTAGCTTAAAAAGCCTGATTTTTAATGTCTATGTAAGTTGTGTCCATAGAATATTGACAATCATATTTACTCACAAAAGCTTTGGATTTATAATTCACCGAGCGTTTGAAATTAGCGCAAAAAGAAGCTAAATAGGATTAATACATATTATAATATACAGGGTGACTGGTGGGTCACTTTTGAAATTCAAGGACGTGATAGTTTGCGATCATACATGAAGAGAAAAAATACAATAAAAAATAATTATTTCTGAGTAAATTTAACCGAAACTTAAAGAATTGTTTATGCAACGCATGCTTACGCTAGCGTTGGCAGCGATCCACGTGCCAGTTCACGTGCCGCGATTGACTAACTTGTATGTGAAGTTAATAGAAACATAGAAGTATTTACATACATACATACA
The DNA here is from genome assembly GCA_944452665.1 of Stenoptilia bipunctidactyla. Taxonomy (NCBI): domain Eukaryota; kingdom Metazoa; phylum Arthropoda; class Insecta; order Lepidoptera; family Pterophoridae; genus Stenoptilia; species Stenoptilia bipunctidactyla. The sequence continues at coordinate 6,083,931 of OX101748.1, read as the reverse complement.
TAACTTCACGCCTGTATCCTTATGGGGTAGGCAGAACACCAGAGGCTATAATACTATCTGATGTCACGTTTGGCAAATTTGGAGGTATTATTATGATGGAGAGAACGCCAATAAATCTCCGTCCTTTAACTGACCTTTACAGTTTACCCGGGAAGAGAAGCAGCTGGCACATTCTATGTTTTTCTTTCGCTCCCAGTCCAACATAGAAGTACCTATTTATTTATAGGGAATTCTAGTGAAAAATTAACTACCTACATTTATTACATAATTATGATTAGAATCGAGTACAGAGGGCTCTCCTTTAGTATCTCAAATTTTTCACTGGTCACCCTGTAGATATGCTTGCCATTTCAGTCCTAATGATAAATGTAAAAGTTTGTAAACTTGTACATGCCGAAACTGCTTAACGGTTTGTCTCCTCATAGACCTTCACCATGAATAAAAAAAAATCCCTTGACAATCACACCAACTATATGGGCCCAAAGTAAGCATAGCTTGTGCTATGGGATACCATGTAGCGAACTAGGGGGAACCTAGAATATAAATACATAAATAGATAGATAAACACCCACACACGGAACATTTTTTTTCTTGTTCCGTGCCGGAATTAAATTTGAGGCAGAGTTTGCCCCATCGCCTAAGTGTCGTCGAAATGAATCAATCCAATCCTTACTGAAAACCGTACAAAAGATACCATTTGTTAAATTGAACTCGAAACTCATATCATTGAGATTACTTATTAATAATCACGGCAGATAAGTTAATGAAAGGTCCTTTTAAAAATGTTGACTTAAATATCACTATCTATTAATTAAAGAAATTTGACTCCGGCGCGGCGGCGGACAGTTCGTTTGTTTGTCTAAATTTATAAGGCTGCGACTTGCTTGGTTCATTATAATTCCTATTAAAAATGTCTTAATTTTAATTTAGGACACCTATCATTTACCTTCCTCCATTAATAAAAGCAACAAAGACACAACATCGAAGACACTGCATTGAATTTGTATTTTTTTTTAAAGAAATTGCCTTTTCAGGATTGACCTTTTTAAGAATTGGACTTTTAAGAAAGTTTTTAAGTTTTAAGTTGTTTAATATTTTAAGAACAATTCAGTTATCGACTCAGCTAAAATAAGCATACAAATCTAATTTACAACCCCAGTCTGCCCACACCCTAACAACAATGGCAGACAGTGATTGCTCTCAGCAAACCTATCATTTGAGTATCACGAAGCGCTCGTCTACCACCTAACGGTAGCGAGATGACAAGGTATTTCGTCTGCTCAGCTGATGTTGGGCATTTTCTGGGAAGACACAGATTGTTGGCCGCGTAATTGAAATTAGTATGACTATGGAAACGGGATATTTGCTATGGATTTTGAATTGAAATTCCGTTGGATAGTGTACCCTTAAAGGATTTAATGGTTAATGTTTATCGAAATTGTATGATAGTATTGTAGGTGGTTTGTTCAGGAAAGCTGACAGAGAAAATCCTTATTCTAGTATAGTTCTACTTGGTTTTTTAGTCTCTAGTTTTCACGATTAATGTATACAATGAAACACTTTTTGATTAAAGAGAATCGCGAAATAGAATCGGCTTATATGCTTTTATATCTGATTCAAAAGTATTTTATTTTATAGTACTCTTTATCCTGGTTAAGCTTGTCATAGAAGGCTTCTTCATATAATGTGATTCTATTTCACCAAATACCAGCGTTTTTTTAAGATTGAGTACTTCTACTTTTCACTTGCATCTGTATCACTCCGAGAATCCTAACCCTATACCTACTAGGCTCAAAAGGAGTTATCATGAATCTACAACTGCTCGTAAACGCAACATTAAAATGTTTTTACATTTCATAGTCACATTTCATGCGATTTTTAGTGGACTTTCTTGCACCAACCCTGGCAATGGCACAAGTCAGTACGATAGACCAAGTACTGAACCCTGATCAGCCCAAGAAATCAAAAGTTTTCCGCATTATTCACTATACGATTTATCCAACTACATACCCGATTTAATCTTCATACTATCTATTACTCCAAACGAAAGAATTCTAGTTTTAACCCATTGAAAGGCTCAGTTTCGCACGCTGTCCAGCGGGGTACAAATGACCATGACATTAGTCCTGCTTTAGCACTTAACTGGACGTGCGAAGACAATGCTAGATAAATGAGGTCGTCCGGTACTTTTGTTTCTCGGACATATTTCATAATTCTACTTGACAGGATTTCGGTATGGATATCTATTTCGATAAGAAGGTGTTAGTGTGGGCTACTTATACAGGGTGATTGGTGGGTCACTTTTGAAATTCAAGGACGTGATAGTTTTAGATCATAATGAAGAGAAAAAATGGAATAAAAAATAAATTTTAATTGTTCACTGAGTAAACTAAACCGATAGGTAGTTAAGGAGTTCATTACGCAACGCATGGTTATAATGGTTATGCATAAGTAGGTAGGTATAGACGACTTCACGAACGGTCAGCGAGCCGTGAAGCAGTCGTGAACACTTTATTTATTTGTAGGCAATTCTAGTGAAAAATTAAGAACCTACTTTTATTTCATAATTATGATCAGAATCGAGTACAGCCTCGAGTGTAGGCTTTGAATATCACCGCGCCAGAGGGTATATGATAGGTAGTCGCTAGCCAGGTGAAATCTTAAGGAGTCCTAACTACTACATCGGACTAGTCGACTTTTACGTCACACTTATCCAAGGGAGGTTGGACGCTATAAGGCTGCAAACTGGACGGCAGCGACAGCGAGAGCGACAGCGGCGTGGGCAGCGACACCCCGGGGATCTGGGCCGTTCTCGACGCCAACGGGCGTGAGAGCGATTTGTCGCGGATTCATACAAACGCAATTCTTTCTATAGTGTCGCGGAAATCGCTGCCGTCCAGTTTGAATTAAATTAATAATATTATAAATCTAAAAGTAATGATTAAAAGTAGGTTTACTACGGATGGTTTCAAAACGGTTCGGGATAAATAAATAAATAAAATCCCCAGACAATCACATCAACTACATAGCTCCAAAGTAAGCATAGCTTTTGTTATGGGATACCATGTAGCGAACTAGGGGGACCCTAGAATATTAATACATAAATAGATAAAACACCCCGACACGGAACATTTTTTTTTCTTGTTCCGTGCGGGAATCGAATCCGCACCCACTGGCGTCCGAGACAGACAGGTTTACCCCATCGCCAAAGTGGTCATAAAATCAGATCGGTTGGGTGTTTGATTGCTATGTGAGAGATCCAGATTGAGGTTAGTTTAGGCATCGAACTTTTAAAAATATTTTAGGGTCTAGGTGTATACTTGGATGCTTCCTAGTTACGCTCTGTGTTCTGCACATAAATCTAATACAAGCTATCTTTCTGGGAAGTTAGTTGGCGTGTTCGCGTGGATTGTTTGGTACCTATTTATTATTTATTTTCACTTATTGGAACTCAGCCAGTGAAGGTTGTCATATTGATTGCGTTTCAATCAATAATAGATAAGCGTTTATTGATTTTACGTTCAACCTTGGAGTAGTTTTGCAATTTTTATCACGCCTTTATGTGAACTGCTTAAAGTTAGCAAAAAATATATAAATAAATGTTTTATACGAATAGACGAGTTATAATATTGTCACAAATGCATCATTTCGTGTGATACTAACCGCAGAATAAACCACAATTAACAACCACAGATCAAATAGATCAATACACAAATCTACAAACATACCTTGGTAGCCTTGCTATAAGATAAACATTTTTTTTTATATTGTAAGGATAGGACGTTTGTCTTCCATGCCACCTGATGGAAAGTGCGCATGACGACTATGGTGTTACACGTCCGTCCACGACAAACCTATTCACAGGACTGTAGTGGTCAGGAAAAACAGATTAATAATTAATACCTAAGGATTAGAAAAAAACTTAACTATTACCTACTGAAATATAGGTAGGAATCTTTTAATGGTAAATCACAACGATATTCGTCAAAAAACAAAAGTAGAAAAGATTTTAGAATTAAACACATTACGAAATTAATACAGGGTTTTTCGACGAGAGCTTGGTTTTTCAAATGAAAATAAAACAATGAATTTAGATAATAATTAAGGGTTTGCTAGTGAATTACAAAAAAGGCTTCGTAATTATTATTAAAGGAAAATAATATATCTGATAAAGTCCACTGCGACTACGGCTACAGTTGTCAATTTTACAATCGAAAAAATTTTGATGTATGTTTAATAAAGAGTAATGTTCATAGCTGACTTGTCAGTTTTTTGACAACTCATGAAATGTATTAAAACAACAATTATTCAAATAATAGCTCATGTTCGGCTAATTCAATTAACAAAAAGTAGTTTGACAGGTCAGAGACTATATAGACCGTGAACTCTTTCGAAACTGTTGTATTAATGTTATTTTTTCTTGTTTACAGAACAGTACGCCGATGTGGGAAGAATTCATATCCAAAGCGACGAAACTCCACACGGCTCTGAAGTAAGTCATAATATTTATGTTATCATGTCGTAAGAAATGGGGAAGTATCGCAGAATTTAAGAAAACTTAATAATATTGAAAGCAGGAACGAATAAATCCGGAAGAAATCACCGACGCGGGTGCTGTGATATTTGGAATTTACATGATGAGTAGTCGCTAGCCTGGAGAAGTTGTGGCGCCTTGGTTACTGTGTATATCATTCGATATCGCAGCGATAGCAACGATCGGCGGGGTCGGTACTTGGATGGGTGACCACCGACCATTCATTTCTCACGGCAACTTCCGTGCTTCGGAGGTCACGTTAAGCAGTCGGTCCCGGGTGCTGTAGGTATATTTGTATGCAGTAGCCGTTAGGGTTTGTCAGAAGTCATTTCGGCGCACTGAAAATTCTGAAATCCACCAACCAGCACTGGGCCAGCTTGGTGAATTATGGCCTATACCTCCTCGTCAGCCAGGGGAGAGACTCATGCCCTGCAGTGGGCTCATTACAAAGAGTTGTGATGATGAGCCAGGAGATCATTAAAGACGTCCTACCATCAAGAGAAGTTCTTTGGACTGTTATCCAGAGGGGGTAGGGCTATTGAGTGCCAACGCTGCGTCGCGCGTTCGAACGCGCGTTTCATACAAAACTGCAACGTCCGTTCGAAATACGCCAAATTAAGTATTCCATTGACACGACTGTGCAAGCACACTTATGAAATTGTACTAGCAACGCTGCGATACGCGTATGATACAGACGTATGGTTCGAACGCGTAACGCAGTGTTGGCGCTTAAAGCCGACACTATTGAGGGACTCTGCAACATCTCCTATGTAAGAATAAAAGCAAGTTGTGCTATTGGCAATCCATTAGTAAAATAGAGTGGCTTATACCTGCTCATAAATACACTGAGAGTCTAAAATATATTGATTGCTTTAATTAAGCAAAGGTTCTGAAGATCATGCCAAATTACGTGCTAATCTTCAGTACATTCTTTTAAACTTTCACATTTATTATGCTATTAGTATAATGCGATACCTAATTGCACCTCAGAAAGATGAGACTACTTAAAGTTCATGAATTGTGCTTTCACGTCATTACTTGAAATACAAATAAAGAAAATTACCGTTAGTTCAAAACCGCGGCTTTAGTCGCATTAGTTCCGAATTTGTGATAATCATAATCACAACCTCATGGTTGGCCATGCCCACTGCTGGGCCATGAGTCTCTGCTCTGGGTGATGTGTAGGCTTAGATTATAATCCACCAAGATGGCCCAGTGCTGGTTGGTGCATCATTCGAGGTGAAATCTAAATAAAAAGTATGCTATAGGTACATTTTCCTACCATATGTACGACGAGCATTTTCCCGCCTTTCGTACGCGCATAAACTAAAAAAACTTCTTTATTTCCCGTTCCCGTGGGAGTTTCATGAATTTCTTCCATAAAGCAACCAGACCCTAATGAAAATACCTTTTGCAACGATGTGCAATCAAGGAGTAAGATTTTTCATACAAATTAAAAAGTACTTTATTTCCTGTTCCTGTGGGAATTTCAGGAATTCCTTAGTGCACCCCTACACCCCCTAAGGGATGTATGTTCCTAATTGAAATGGACGATAAACGTTCCACTTAGAATATACCGTCTCGCCATTGGTATGAAGGAGACACACACAACACAAACTTCCCGCCATATCAGTTCTATCATTATACGTGGTTAATAAAAGAAAGAAATTGAAAATGGCAGCGCTTGTCATGTTCTCTGCCTCGCACACTAGTGCCGTCTATACTCAACCGACATCATAATAAGGATTCTCCTGAACTTTGTCAGGTCCTGTCATCCCCAAAAACTGTTTCCGATGAAAACAATAATCGTAACAGTCTAATGATAATAGATGGCGCCACCTTTTTTTAAACTTTATACTTTCACGCCTACGATAAAGCTAGTTTGAAACCCGGTCTTATATTTATTATTTTTAAAAAAATATTCTGAAATTTTGTATGCTAACTATACTCTAATCTAAGCTAATCTGTCAATGCAAGTATAAGCCGCCATTTATGATTTCTTACTTTAAGTGCTCTCATTTTGTACATTTCACCATACAAACATAGCAGCTTCATTGCGTCAATACTTGCAGTTAGACCCCAAAAAATAAGTTTAATATATTTTGATCTTGTCGATGTTTAAGTTTGTTGCTAGTCAACATAATGGTGGACTGGAAGCGAAAGAAAACCATAGAATGTACCAGCTGCTTCTCTTCCCGGGCATACTGTAGAAGTCAGTTAATGGACAGAGGTTTTATTGGCGTTTTTGCGGGAACTAGGCTGATCCCCTGGCACTGTAATAGTCTCTTTCCACCATTATAAAACCTTCCTTTGTCAAACGTGACATCAGATGGTTTTACAGCCTTTAGTGTTCTGCCTACCCCATAAGGAATACAGGCGTGAAGTTATGTATGTAAAACATTATAAGCTTATGATCATTGAAAAATTCATATTTCAACCCCAATTTTAACGCAACTTCTCGCGTAAATAATTCGTATTTTTACAAGAACATATTAAAATTGTATAATCCACGGAACTAGTTTATTTATCTCTTACTTTAGGTAAGTAAGTAATTTTTTGGATATAAATAAGCTAATTTTGTCATACGAACACAAGTCCCAAAAGCATTTTAAGATATTTGCGTATCACCAACAACCTGTGTGTGAAGCTGACTGAAATAGCAAGATATTTTTTCCAATTGGCTTACCGAGTGGCTGGCTTATAACGCATTATACCTACAGCAGTAAGATAATACGAGAAGTTGAATAATTCTATACTAAGCGCATAATAGAACCCTGAACCTACTTTATTAGTAATAAAACCCGATACCACCGCGGCCTGAATACTGCACATCTTCATTAAACTTCAAGGAGGATATTTAATGGAATTAGTTGTAGTGCGGATATTCCTTATTTGCCATTCGATCTTAGATTTCAGTTTGGTATATGCAGTGGATTTCTAAATCGAATCTAAAGAGTTATGTTCATAGCTGACGTATTAAAACAACATAGTGCAAATAGAGTCTGGTTAACGAAAGTAGACAATGGGGGTTTTTGCAAACTTTTTATATGGCAACTTATTCTGGTGTCACTGCTGTCAATCGAACGGTTGTTGGTGGTTTTGGTAATTGAGATTTTGGAATTTTCATATTTGAAAATGAATAAAAAAATTAAAATTTTATAGTTTCATAACCGATGTAGGAAACAGTGATACTAGTGACTCTGACGATTCATTCCATATAGAATTGCTGGATTCAGATTTTGATTAAAATGAATAAAAATAATAATTGTATTTTATTGTTTTATTCTTAAAGCCTGATTAATACTAGTTGTTTATCATTTTAATTATATACTTCTCATCAAAAAGTAGGACAGTACCAATATTGTTATTTTTTACGATTCTTTAATAATAAAAAAATCAAGTTTGTTTAATCCATATCATGTGTCGTACTATAGTCGGGTTTACCATGATGGTATTTTTTTTAATTTGCCAGTTTTTTTCATTCTGTACTTTCATTAGCCAGACTATATAAATCAACTAATGCATAGCATAAGTTACTGTCCTGCTATGTTACTAGGCGGACTGAAACTGCTTATTTAATATAATTGTAATTCATGTATGCTTTTATAATGAAGCTGAAGAGTTTGCTAATGGTTTCAGGCGATATCGTGACAGAAAAATAAAAATGTGGACGCAGTTAAATTAAACGCGACGGTTCAGTTCTAATATCGTCAAAAACCTTTTTCCTTGATTTAAATCACTATTATAGAACCGTCAAAATGCGAGTTTTATTTTTCTAAATCCGAGTTTAATTTTTTTACTATATCTTACTATAAGGTCAATAAGGGGCATTTCCGACTAAAAAAATAAATGCAAACATAAAGTTTAACTATTTGTACATTCATATGTTACTAAATTACTACACATCTGAATAATTTATGTTATAAAACCATTGACTGAGATTGATCTTGATGTATTCTTCAGTTAAAATACTTATTATATAGGTACAAAAAAGATTTATTTAGCAAAAAAGTCAGAAATAGTTGGTTTTACCCCTCTGTGAGGCAATTCCGACTATTGAATATATTAGGGTTTAGATAAGAGCAACGAACACAAAAGTGAGAGAAAAACCAAGTCGATGCTTTGTAAAAGCAAATTAATACTTTAAATTCAATGCACAACGGTTCAATTTACCAAAACACTATCATAAACATTTTGAAGGGGCAATTTCGACTTTCTCTATAGACAATAGTGATGGGACTCAAAATTCGATTAAAGTAGTCGATAAATGAAAGGATAAGAAAACTAAAAAATGCACTTAGATTCACAAATCAACCTGTAGTAACTTGTGTTAAATAATCAACAAAGTATTCTTCTATGAAATAAGTAACTCTAATAATTTTTGGTATCTCATAGTGTACGTAGTTTAAGCAATAATTTAAATTACCTACATGGGAAGTGTCGATACGTTGACATCACTAGTTTTTTTGCATTTTCATATTAATTGTCTGTGGCAATTCCGACTACCAATTTTAGTCGTAATTACCTCGTGTCACATTTTTGTGAGGCATTTAAAACTGTATAAATATTCCTCTCAAAAGGTATCGTAAGCAAAAACCAATAAGAAAAAAACAATTTATGGTAAACAAGGTCAACACTCACCGTGAAATTGAAAGAAAATAAGCAACAATTAATTTAAAACAAATAAAAATCTGTAGCAGCTCTTTCTGACAAACACTGTAAAAATGGCGTCTGTAAATAAAAACATGGTGGGAAAGCAGCATGATGATTTAGCTGCGCCATTTATGCAATTTCGTAAAACTTGGGTTTTATCCTGAACATGGACATAGATGGGGCTTTTGATCAACTGTTATAGAATAAGAGTTATTGAGATTGGTTGGAATTACCCCTCAGTCGGAAATGCCCCCCAGTCGGAAATGCCCCCATTGACCTTACTAATATTATAAATGTGAAAGTTTGTATGTATGGATGTTAGCTCCTCAATCACGGGAGAACGGCTTAACGGATTTGGATGAAATTTGGCATAGTGATAGTGTACAGTCTGGAATAGCACATAGGTTACTTTTTATCCCGAAATTCCGGCGGGATACGTCATTGCGCGGGTAAAACCGCGCGCAACAGGTAGTCGCCTATAAATGAAAGAACTATTTATCGTTCATTATTATGTAAGTATAATAGATGTATTAAAGATTAATGGTTTATTATTCGCAATATTCATTCCTTCAAAATTAATATTCTAGTAGATTGGTCTATAAAACTTCAATAACAGTTCAGTTTTAATAATGGTTTAGCATGATATATTGAAAGTGGTCTGCATATTGATAACCGTTGATTCAGAGCAATTGAGTCTTCATTGATGATGTATATAAAGTCCTATTAGTATTTGACAGTTAACGACTAAAGTATTTTATTTTTTTATACCCTATTAAATTTTGGGAATTTGAGCTGTGTCAACTACCTCATAAAGAAAATTTTTTTAAGTGCTCGCGATTCTAATATAAATTAGGCTGCAAACTGGACGGCAGCGACAGCGAGAGCGACAGCGGTGCGGGGAATCTGGGCCGTTCTCAACGCCAGCGGGCGTGAGAGTGATTTGTCGCGGTGCAATACAAACTCCATACTTTCTATCGTGTCGCGAAAATCGCTGCCCGCTCCGCTGTCGCTGTCGCTGCCGTCCAGTTTGCAGTCTTAGACATCGTTTCTTTGAATGGCTCCAGTGAATGACTGCCTAAAATACACGCGAAAGAAACAGAAGTGTGTACCAAGGGCCGATGTGCCTCTTTCCATCAATTGAATTGCGCGATTTGAATGCAATTTGAACGAAAGCTTAGCTTATTTGAACTCTCATCAATCCCACGTTTCACCTTCATCTCTCCTCTGGTTAAGGAATTAGCTCTTTAATAAAATACTGCCGGAACACATCACCGATGGTGCTGCGGTATTTAGTGTTACTTTAAATCAAGGCCCAGACGCTAACCAGACGAACCGTAACCACCAAGCAAGTCGATAATAACAAGCTTGTCATCAAAAATATATGGGTCATGATGATGACAATAAGCCGAGAGACGACCGCTGCCGAACTGAGGCCTAACCCAAAGTTGGCACCAAGGCACTCGGTCCTTTACTGCCCTCATTCAACGTTGACCGGCGACCTTGACCAGCAGGCCTATTATGGATCTCAAAACCATCGATCGTCGATCGACGATCCTCCCTGTGGTTTACATGTAGTGGTAAATAGAAGTCCGCTGCTGTAACAATGGAGTAAAACTGTCTGCTTCAGACGCCAGTGTTGTCTCGGGTTCAATGCCCGCACGATGCAAATATTCGAGTGCATATTTCTGGGTGTATTATGTAGGTATGATATGTATGGGGTCAAACCGTTTGCGGATATTACAGCTGGAAAGATTTCGGTGGACATAACTTCCCACATCGGTCACCTTGTGTGCAAGGTCCAAGTGCTTGAGTTGCTTTTCAGTCTCGGCCTTTACGACGTTCTCGTCATGTGGGATAGTTATGTCTAGCAAAAACAACTTAGTTGATGATTTGTCCATTAATTCGATATCAAGTTTATTCCCTTTTCGTGATAATGGGCCGATCCCAGTAGGGCTTGGTTATATTGGTTATTTTTTTTATTGATTATTAATCCGTGCGTTTCATTACAGATCAGCGTTATCAGCCATCGCTGCTTTCCTAGATGCCTTCCAGAAAATCGCCGACGCCGCTACAAATGCCAGGGGTAAGTTAGAAAACAAACGAATATCTTCTTGCTTTATTCGACTTGTTTTTATTATGCATGCGTTTATCGTATGAGATCTTTTACATTTCGTTTTTGACAACCCTGCGTTGGGTTTGATTTGTTCAGTTAGCTCAGCAGGGCTAGCACATGCGGCTATTGATATTGCGCGATTTATATATATGATTGAATTGAGTAATTATTTTCTTGCCAAGTTTAATAGATTGTCAGGCTTGGCTTTTTCTTGTAAGCACAATGTCGACAAAACGAAACAATAAACAATTTAATGGCACGACATATTTTAAGGCGTAAATGTTAGCCCTGCTGCTTCTATTGCAAGTTAAAATCAAATCTCATATCTGAGTATAAAAAGAGTACAAAAACTACCTACTTTAACAATTAAGACATCACAAATCAGAACACTCTAACACCTAAAACAGACGATAAAAATATTGTCTTATTTCAAGTTTTCAAAATTCATTTTAGTTACAATAAGGCTTTTTGAACCGTACTTTTATCACGTTAAATTGACTAATCGTGTCTAATAGTAGATTTCCATACAATGTAAGATAGTTACTTTCACACAAAACACAAATCTGCATTATCGTGGTCATGGCAACGCAACGCTCTGAATACATTGCAGTGATCTAAGATTGAGAATTGAAATTCAGCCATAAAAGTTGTCTTTAAAGCACTGAAATGTCAATTTTTTTTATCAAAATCCGCAAAAAGCCTTACTATTGAACTATCTCTAAAACTTAAAACTACGGTCTAATTTGACTGCGTATCCAAGTGTTGTATTCGAACACTTTAGTGTAGACGCCCGGTATGTTCTCCATTCCGCACGGGGTCGGGCCGAAACTGACGACTCCGGTGATCTCGTAGAGGCGTCCGTTCTCGTACATGAGCGGCCCACCGGAGTCGCCCTTGCAGGAATCTTTGCCCGCTTCGCCACCGGCGCAGATTTGACGGTTCCAGAGGGCTATGTTACGTTTTGGTTTCTGGTAAGCTGGCTGGCATATCTGGAAATGAAATGGGCAAATTAAAAAGTAGCCAAGTTCCCCTGAAGTTTTAGACTCAACTCAACAGGAATAAGCAGTGTTCCTCGTCGTTTTTAAATAGTGTAGGTCTAGTCGTTACTATAACCAGCACGAGCAGGTCATATAGCTGCAGTAACTACCTTCCACTAGCGGAATGCCGCTGACGCTTTACGCCGGCTCGCCAATTTTAAAATTCTTATTCAAGGGCAATCCAATCAATCGTTCAACTCTGGTCTTTATCGACAACATCTCAGTTCCACGAGGTCTTACCGAATGGGGCACTAAGGCCAGTGTGTTACAGGGTAGTTAAAGCAGCCTCAAAGTATACCACGGATTCTTTTACACAGACTCGTCGATTTTAACAAAGAGTCATGATAAAGATCGCTGTTTTATACCATCTTTTTGGAACATCCTTTACTGAAGTCTTACCGAATTGGGCACGAAGGGCAGGTCGACGTGCAGCTTGATCTTACTCTTGCTCTCCGTGTTGCTGACTGCTCCCCAGCCGGCCGTGTAGAACTTGAGGTTCGCCGGCGGGGAGAGAGCGATGTCCGCACTCGGCAGGCAGATGGGGCGGATGAAGTCTGAAAGGACAGCGATCAAAGTTGTAGGAAGAGAGAAAATGGAATAAATTCATGGCTGACAGATCTTAAAAGTAGGAATGATATATAAATACAAAATACTGAAATAAAAATAAATGTTCTGTAAGTGTTTGATTTGTCCTACGGTCAATGATCGTCAAATAATAAACTTTGCCTTTGAAAACGTATTAGGTATTCGGTGGATCGAGCGGAAAAGATATCATAGGAATTCTATTGTTATTTGTTTATTGTATATTCTACTTTAACAAGTCCCAAGTTTCCAGCAATTCTTCTTGACTCCAATCACGTTACTTTTCATCGTTGTCATAATGTACCTGTGTCAAATAGATCCCAATAATCGGCCTACGTGCCGCACCTACTATTTTCGATCAGATTTAAGTCTTACCTAACCTAAGTCATATTGTAAGGCTCTTGACGTTATTGTAGACTACAGAACTATTTTATAACTTAAACAACAGAAAAAGTTCTGCACTTCTCGCATGGAAGCCGAAGCCGAGAGAAGGCCACATTATTACCCTCCATTGTATGTCAGATAAATAAAAATAAACTTTTAATAAAACGGGTGCAGCTTGGCTGTGAGTTGTTGCTGCCTTTGCATTTTTTCATTTTCAAATGGAAATTTTCAGAATCTTTGTTGGCAACAACGTGATAACCTGATTACTCAGCTCGTAGGCCGATATTATTTCGAGAATTTCAAATTTTTCAAAAAGTACTCTGTCCATTTCCATGAAATTTATATGGGACTCATCATCATCAAAATCGATTAATAAGTGACCAAATACTCGCGTGACAAAGATACAAAAAAACATACGCGAGTTGGAAACCTTCTTTTAGAAGTCGGTTGATAAAGCAATGTATAAAATACCTGAATATGGTGCAGTTCTGGACAATCTCAGCAGAGCGATATCGTTTCTCCTCAGCGAGTGATTCGGGTCGTAGTTGGGATGCGGTATGACCTTAAATAAAAAAAAAATAAGTTGAGCTTTTTTGCTAAGCCAAATCTTAACTCTATAACATACCTTTTTACGTTATTAAAACGTTATACATGGGAAAATATTAAGACCCCTGAAAAGTCTTGCACCGGGATTCCGGGCTATTAGCAAAGGCTATTTATTTTCCTGTATTATTAACTTCTGCTTCTGGCAGTTCTATTTGCGTAGCTTTTGATAATTTCCTGATAGACATGCAAATATTTATTCAAATCCGTTTTCTTTACTAAATCTATATCTACAGCTATATTATATTAATACAGATCAAACACATTATCTCTTACCTTCTCAATAGGTATGACCAAGGTTCCTTCGTTGCAATCAGTACCACCACCTTCTGCCTCGACGCAATCCGGTCCGTCGTTCGAAGTGTCATATTCACCAAGCCGCACGTTCTTTCTGCAAATTAACATAATTTTGTAGGTAAAAATACCAAATAAACTCGATCCCGGCTGGGACCGAGTGGGGATCTCCCGCATTAACTAATTGACAATTACATAAGATTTTAAGACAAACAATTTAAAGATTCACTGGATTTATGATTTCACTGCCACACATTTGAAAATTCCGCCGATACTACCCTTTCAATACATACATAACTTTATGCCTGTATCCCTTATGGGGTAGGCAGAAAACCAGAGGTTTTAAGACCATCTGATGTCACGTTTGACTTTGTAGGTATTATAATGATGGATTATATGCAGTGACAGGGGGTCAGCCCACAAAAACGCCAAACAAACCTCTATCCCTTAACTGACTTTTACAGTATGCCTGGGAAGAGAAGCAGCTGGTACATTCTATGTTTTTCTTTCGCTCCCAGTCCAGCATGGAAGCAATACAACTCTTTCAATAATGAATTCCAATTTGAAAACCTACGGTTGTCCCGAGTTCAGCACTGGGCCTCTCACGCAGTGACCGGCTGTAAGTACGTATCGGCCGCTGATAAGGCTTCCACCACAAAGAAGCTTGATCCTGTCTTTATCAATGTACTCGATGATCGCCAGCCAAGGGTACTGGTCGATGGCTGTGGCGTTTCCACCTGGAAAGAAGAATTGAATAAGTACATACATAACTTCACGCCTGTATCCCGTATGAGGTAGGCAGAACACCAGAGGCTATAAAACCACCTGTAGTCATGTTTGACAAATTTGGAGGTTTTGGATATTATTATGATGGAGAGAGACTGTTGCCGCACTGAATCCGAAATTCGTGGTGCATTGGTTAGCCGTGGTGCTCGGCTGTCGCATCAGAGGTCCCGGGGCCGAGTCCCAGCTGGGACATTTTAGGAAACGATTGACTGGATGTATAGGAGGGTTCCTCTTAGTTCCGGCATGTGGTCTCCATAACTCAAGCTTACTTTGGGACCACATGCTGGGTGCGTTAGTTTGGGTTCGTAGTTCTTCCGTTCCCTCACAACTTCTCAACTAGTTGTCATAATTGGACAAATGAGAAGTCGTTGGAAGTCTTTTGATCAGCCCTCTTTCAAATTGCCCTACTGCGCCCTCTAGGGGACTTAAAGTAAAGAACTAAAAAAATCTTGAGGGTTTCGTGGGAGGTATCAAATGAAAGAGCTATTTTAGCACAATTAAAATATTCAAACACACTCTATGAGCGTGTCATTCGTCGAGTTTTAGTTTTTAAACTTTTATGAAGTAATTAAATGGAGCCTACCGAAGATTTTATTTCCTGAAGCGGGATCGAGCCCGCAGCATTCGGTCCTGGGGTCGGGCGGGGCTGCACTGGGCACGCACTGCCTGATCGGTCCCACCGAGGGCACGTTGCTGAACGCTGGTCCGCAGCAGATGCTGTACTGGTCGGGGCCTTCGCATCTGTAATACATGAAGCTAGAAATGTAGCTTGAGTTTAAATAAAATTAAATAAATAAAATCCCAGACAATCACACCAACTACATGGCCGCAAAATAAGCATAGCTCGTGATATGGGATACCATGTAACGAACTCTGGGGAATCTAGAATATAAATACATATGTATAGGTAAACACCCGAAACATTATTTTTTGTTCCCAGCGGGAATCGTACCCGCGACCTCACGATTGGCGTAGTGGTGACCGTCGGTTTAAGACCACATTTGTATGTGTCAGCCGTCTACGGGTCGACTTAGAACGCACCTGACTAAGCTTGTCGTCTCGCTTCGTTGACCACCATGGTCAAGGGTAAGGAAGGATCCTTAGTTCTTACCTGTGTGCGGTCATTTTCGACCTCATCTTCATTTACCATTAGGTGGGGTTGAGGTCAAATGCAGGTTTAGTGAACGATAAAAACTATAGTCTCACGCAGCCCTATCTAGTCCAAAATGAATATGAATATAGATTGTATTATAGAACATTTTTCTAGACTGTTTTTGTGGGCGATAGGCTGACCCCCTGTCACTACAATAGTTTCTCTCCATCTTTATAATACCTCCAAATTTGTCAAACGTGACATCAGATGTTATTGTGACCTCTGGTGTTCTGCCTACCCCATAAGGGATACAGTCGTGACGTTATGTATGTATGTGAAATTACTAAGAACTAGTAACATTAAACCAGGAAATAAAAGGCGAGAAATAAAGGCCAAATATTTTTCATCTTTCAAAACAATCGGCGTTCTGTTTGCTTATTCTTGTTAAAATTTCGTTAGCTATATTATCGTTGACTATATTTATAATATATAAAATATTAGTAAGATAAACAGTAAAACACTTAGTTTACTTGACCGCTAAAGTAAATAAGTACGGTATTCGCGAAATATGAAATCTACAGGAAGTAATATCCGTTTCATTGCGAAGATTGTAATCACTTCGACGCACTTGCCGTTTTACTTACCACCGTTTAGTTTATATACCTAGATTAAAATTGTGATATTCGAATAGTGCGAGTGGCGCAATGGTTTGAGAACTGGCCGTTTGCGTGTGGTGCCCAGCGGGGCTTGCTTGCGACCAGCGACAACTTTGAATCGGGCCTTTATTTCGATATTTTCTTAGAATATGGTACTTAGCGTATGTATTTTTTTATAATGGTTCTGTGGGCTTTATCATGGTATCAAATCAAGTAATCAACCCACTTCCATAAAAGGAGGAGGTTCTCAATTCGTCTGTATGTTTTTTCTTGTTTCTTTGTTACACGATATTTCGGACAATTATGAATTGATTTTGAAAGTTGTAGTTTCATATGATAGAGGATACCTCATAGTTGGTCCCATTTGAATTTAATCGAAATCGGTTGAGTACCTACTTCATTGAAAATTTCAAACTTTTGAAAAAATATTTATTATTTCGGAGAATGTTTACGCTTATGACATTCTCAACTCAGCCAAAGTTTTAACTTGAAGTTAAAAGTTTTTTATTTCTCTGCATTCGTTGATTATTCTATCTATTATGGTGCGCATGTTAACAAGATAGGATGAAATAATTCAGTAATATTTATCTTGTCGATTCGAGTCTTTACCGATGGTCGCATGCTAGCCCTTTGTAGACCTGGCTTGGCACGCCTTCACAAATGAAATTTGAAACTCATAAAATACCGTACCGAAAAGAAAAAAAACCCACCTAGCGTTCTGTACGTAAGTCATTACGTTCTGAGGCACCGGTGGTCGCAGTAAATTAACGATGTGTGGGCAGGAGTAAACGCTAACGCACTGGCCTTGGGCTCCCTCGGGAGTGAAGCACGATTGCGGGCAGCATACCTGGAAGTTGAGAAGAAAATAGATGAAATATAAATACATACATAATATGCTTGTATCCTTTATGGGGTAGGCAGAAGACTCGAGCTTATAAACCATCTGACGTTTAACAAAGAAGCCCGGTCAATTATGACCTGTCAACTGATTAATACCCGGAAGGCGCGTCTTAGTTTCAAATATATCACAAAAAAAAAATATTTTTTACTGATTTTGAATCAATTAGAACAGTGATAAGAAAGTCTATGGAAAGAAAGAAAATCATTTTTAAATATTTACAAAAAATACTGTTTTTCAATGCAGCCAATCTATTGTTTTAAGTTTTACAGAAAGCAAGCTTATGAAGGGCCGAAACTAAAAATTATAGTAGAGCTAAGATCATACAAAAATAAAAATACTTTTAGGTTAGTAAATACATACTTATAATGATAGTTAAAAAATATTATAGCTGAACATAGCTTTAAGATATGAGATGCGGGTTCTGTCACTCACATACATCAATCAGACCTCAACGTCAAATATGATTGAATTGTATTTTCTAGCCTAGTTAATATGTTAATTCTTTTTACATTGCAGTAGGCCACTTATTATTATAAAAGGATTAAGCTAATATCATGATAATATTTGAAAATATTCGGTTGCGAAACTAACATAATTGTTATTTTTATAAGTCTGAAATAACGTCTGACATTGACAGGTAGGTGGTATGTATTTATTTTATGAAATAATTTAATTTCTGCATCGAATTTTGAAATATTGATAAGAAAATTACATATTTAACACAATAAACAACTGCTTAAAGTACCAACGAATTCAAGACGGGGTCACTAAAAGAATTTAAGTGACAGGTTTTTGAATGTTTGGACGGTGACCAGTATTCTTTGGCACATTCTTAGTTTTTCCTTTGCTCACAGTCCAGCATGGAAGAAATACTGAATAAAGTATGGATCGGCTTAGAATAGCTTTACTGCATAAGCCTGTAGTAGAAGGTGACAAATCCGAGCAAACGCTTGGTGGCAGGAATCTCTTAGGGTTCGTTTGTCTAGCGACCACCTCTCATATAAAACTGCTGCCATTTGTCACCAAATATTAGAATTTTCAGGGCGCTCAAAATTACAAAATGAATAAAACCTTTTTCCAAAGTTTGCACCCAAATATGGTGAGCTACCTCATGGTGACATCTCCCCAGCAAATCGTTAGGGCTATATAAAAACCCAGGATTGGTTAAATCCAAATGGTCTACTGGAACAGAGGTACAGTCTCACTCTAATGCCTTTGGGCGAAATTCTCAAATACGAGTACATAAGGTATTTAGTAAGTGCACAGGCATGCATAATGCTGTCGAGTTCAACAGATTGGCCCTATGAAGTGCATATAAAAGTATGTATCTACGAATAAATAATAACGAATGGAATTACCCAAACTGACACATTAAAGAAATAAAGATTATTATACTTTCAATTTCGCGAATCATCACAAGGTATTTTTAGGAAGTCCACAATCAATCTTCGAAGCGTACAACGTACTGACCTTTGGTTTTGATCCCTGGAAGCCGCAGTGCGACTGTCTCAGCAGCTCTCTGTCTGCATTGGAAGTCGGCTGTTTGTTCAGCAACGAGAACAGGGGTTGGCAATCCTCAAGGACTATGCAGTCTCCCTTGCCGCCGCTTGGCGTTGAGCAAGATTCTGGAACACGTGGAAATAGATTTCTTTTACACTGTTAAATAAGAAAGGATGATTGGAACTTCTCGATTAGTTAGAACTAAAATTTGGCTCATTTCCAGAATTAACAAAAAGCTATGTTTGATACTAATTTCAAAATGTTATGAGGTTTTTGAAAAATCATTTCTTATCATTAAGTGGATCTGGTTTGTCTGAAGCTCAAGGCGTCAAGCGTCGAATGACCTACCTGCGTTTGCTTTATCTGGCCAAGCAATGACTGAATGGGTTTCTCGTAGATTGACGTGTAAGAAATACCCTGGTCTTCATGATCACTCATCACCAGGTCACATAAAGGACAAACGACTTTTTAATAAAAATTTAATTGCAAGTCCAGAATTTAAAATAAGTACCTATCTTGCCCACCTATTCGAAGCACAGTACAATTTGTGGAAATGAGTGCAAAAAAGCAGGAAAATATGGTGCGAAATATGAAAACTGCGTCAGTAACAACATCTTTGCAGAAAAAAGATACTAAATAGGCTAAGCTGTCCCTTTCTCATTTGGCAAAATAATAATATTTGCGAAATTCCTTTGGACATTTTCCTGTTACAGCCTCTCCGGACTTTTTCCTCTTTAAGACATCGGAATTTATACTTGCCATCTTATTTTAATGCTTATAGTTTTTGGAATAGGATCGACAGCGGACGAATCTTTAAAGTCATACAGATTTAAGGGATTCATACCAGTTGTGCAAATATACCAGTTTTAGTTCTGCTTTGATTTGATTCTACCTTACCGAGGCGGGTGAGGCTTAGATATTGAGTTGTGCTTGTGCGTGTGCGTGTCCATACTCAGTATTGTCTTTGTGTGCATAAGTGCTGCGATGCGCTAAGACCCAAGAAGACTTGCTTTGCAATAAAAGAAATTCAAGAATAATTTATGATGCGATAAAAAATTGTTACTCTGTATCTGCGAAAAGGAAATCAATTCAATTCAAACACTTTATTGCCATTTTCATAGAATGGTGAAATATTTAAAAACATACAGTAATATAGTAAGTAACATGAAGTGGTGCAGTATGGGCGGCCTTATCACTTCAAAGAGCTCTTCCAGGCAACTTTAAGATTAAACTTAAAAAGGAATTGTAAAGGTTATCACAAGTATGTTCTTTATTTTCACATTTTTAGCGGTCAGACTAGTTAGTATCACGGACTTTTTTATAACATGAGCTGTGTCTTTGTACGATGGTCTTAAATAATATAATTCCACTATGTAAGGGTATCATGACGAGATCATATTTCTTAAAGACTTGTAGCTTAAGATTTTTTATACATTGAGAACGATTAAGGTAACTCAAGATTACGATTTTCGATGTAAAGAGTTGTTTCTTAGGCTTATATTATAAATCTTACTCTAACTTAAACTGTACTTAGAGGTATAGATTTTTTGGCAGTTCTCTGTGGAGTATTGACATCGAATCTGCGTTTATGCTCTTCATTCATCTCTTCAACATGCTCTGGGTTGAACTGAAACACGCCGGTCAGTATACTTCGTAGTCAAAAGTCGAACTATCGTGCAGTGCTTGTTTTTTTCTATAGTGAGTGTGATACGTAAACATGCATCTTCATGCGTCTCTTTTGCACTTATTAAAAGGAGTATGTCATAAATGGATGATAATATAATATCAATAATTTATGGTTCTGTTTTTATTATAACGATTTTTCCCGCTTTGTGCCTGATTTTTTAAATCCATATCCAAGTGCCTTGTGCGATTTATTTGTTTATTTTTGTTACCTTCGTTGCTATCTGGAGGTTTCGCACGATACCGGAGTCGGTTTATAATATATTGCCTAGCACCGTGTTGTACCCAATTCCGTAGTCTGCAAGCTGTTGGATGGATTCAAGATTTTATCTAAACTTAAAAAAAACGACACAAATTGTAATTAAAATAAATAGCGATGTCTTAACATATTTTTAACACTCAGAGCACAATATCTAACCCAAATTAAGTTTAATTGAGAAAAAGCATGTGTTATGGATCAAATCAAATCAAATTCGTTTATTTGCTAGAATATGGTATTTCACAATATGATCTTAATATAAAAACAATACTTATACTGCTGCAGTACAGATTGCAAACACTAAAAAAATTATGCAACGAATGCAGAGCATTAAAAAAACCGACTTCACGTGAAAACTTTGATTGAGTTGAGAATGTCATCAACGTAAACATTCTCCGAAATCATACATATTTTTTCAAAAGTTTGAAATTTCCCAATCGATTTCGATGAAATTTAAATGGGACCAACTATATATAAAGTATCCTCTATCATAGCAACGACAATTTTCAGAATCAATTCATAATTTTCCGAAATATCACAAAAAAACATACAGACGAATTGAGAACCTCCTCCTTTTTTGGAAGTCGGTTAAAAAGTATCTTAAACGTAGATATGACGTAAATTAACTGAAGATACATGCATCTGTACTAACTGATACATAACTTTAATGAAGCTTAGGGATTTTTCGTACGAAAATACTAGTCGTGCTTCCATGCTGGACTGGGAGCGCAAGAAAAACATAGAATGTACCAGCTGCTTCTCTTCCCGGGCATACTGTAAAAGTCAGTTAAGGGACGGAGGTTTTATTGGCGTTTTTGTGGGCGAAAGGCTGACCTCGTGTCGCAGCAATAGTCTCTCTACATCATTATACTCGTAATACCCCCAAATTTGTCAAACGTGACATCAGATGGTTTTATAGCCTTTGGTGTTCTGTCTACCCCATGAGGGATACAGGCGTGAAGTTATGTATGTATGTATATAAATACTAGTCGTATTTGAGAAAGATATATTACTTTTGGTAGTCTAGCTCTTAGGAAAGATATTTGCTATTATCAAGACATTCATATTTCAAAAGTGGTTTTCTATTTTATAGCGCTTAGACAGACAGACGCAGGCGAAGATGAGGACCTTGATTTATAATATTATATTTATAAATTATCATAATAATATTAGAGGTGAAGGAAAATAAATAAAAAATCAAGTTAATAATAATGTCGTTTCACCAAACCGGCTTTACGTATTTCGATGGTAATTATATGTAACTCGTTGACATGCGGAAAACTGGTGCAGTAAATGGTATAACGTCGTTGAACAAAACAGACATTTAAAGACCTTCTGAGGTCACGAGACGAAAATAAACAAATGTATATGTTTAGGTATCATTGGATTGTTATATGTTTTATAGTCATTTTCCTTCTTGCAAGCTTTTAATTTCCTACTACATAATAGTTTAGGCTATTCATACTATTATATTATGAATTTATCATTCCAGTCATATACGGCTGAACGATTTCAGGAAATCACAGACGCAAAAGCGCGGTCGGCAGCTTGTTCAAAATAAACTTTGTTTTCTAAATAAACTGGTTGATTTGACATTTCCTACTTTAGGTATACATTCCTAATATTATATAGTTATAAGACATAACTTGATTTAAGAAAAAAAGGTGTGGCTTTCATATTTTTTATTAAACCATGCAAAAAGGCAACTGCGTTGGGATTGGAAAAAATAATCTGGTCTTATTGGTTGTATGACGTAGCTAACAGGGTAGCTTTTGCTTTTCTTTTCACAAGTTAAATGGTATTTACCTATCTACAAGTGGAAGGGAAAAATCGTTTTTGAGAATCGTGCACGTTTGTGCATTGGATCTTCGTAATGCTCTTTCCGATCGTCAAACAGTTTTGCTGTGTTCAGCGGGGCTAGCATGATACCATCGACAACGATAAATCGGGCCCTTTATCGATATTTTCTTAGAATATGGCACTTAAAGTTTGCATTATTTTAAGAATATGGCATCTTTGGTTCTTACTCATGGTATCAAATCAAGTAATTCTATCTATTAAGGTGCGTATATTAGCTAACGTAAGATAAAATCATACGGTAATATTATATTGTCCATTCGAGTATTTATCGATGGTCGCATATATAGTTAAAGGCACTGGGTCATATCATTTAAGGTTCAAGGGGTTTCTAAGCACCGGTTCTTCTATAATTGCAGGTGTTTGTTAGCGGTAGTTATATACCTACCAGGTGAACCCATAAAGCACGTCGGCTTTCAATTTGTCCAAAAAAATAATCTTTTACACTTTAAAAAATCATAGACATTTCTTGAATTTGATAAATTTCTATTATTAAGTAAAGTTTTTATCTCTGAAGTATTTTTTTAAATAAATAATAGAAATATATTTACACAACAGCACAATTACTTTACATTAGCACAATACAAGCGAGAGGGTCATATAGAGAGATACAAGTAAACTGGAAATCATAATATTAAAGAAATTTTTTTGGCCATATTAATGTTGTTCTTAGTAAATATTTATGTTTATCTTTTTCGAACCGGAAACTTTTTACTTGATATATGACACACCTTGTTATTCAATAATATGTATTTTTTGATTATTTATATATTAAAACGTTGTTTTGATATATAAATAAAAGTAATAATAAGTCCAGCTACATATATTTTTTGGCCACGTGATCAAGCTTCTATTTTCATAACTTAGCCACCAGACAATAACTTCTAATTGCGAAAAATGCAGCTTTGCAGCTTTTTTCTTGAAGCAATTTATACTATAATTATACCATAATAATTTATACTAAGTTATATATTCATTAACATAGCGATGAAAAATATTATGCGACAAGAAGGGCTCCCGATCCGGAAGACGTAGTCGGTACGGTTACGTGCGATGCAGTTAGATTGCATACAGTATACACGTGCGCGAGCCGAGCGAGCGAAGCGTGCGGTGCCGCGGCAGCGACCGACGAAGTCCTAAACCGGCATTTAAACCCTAGAGCTTTTTTAAATAAACCCGACGTGGTGGCACGGATTGTGGCTGACATAGTAATTTAGAAGGCAACTTATATTTTAGAGGGGATTAATGCTATTTAAAAGAAGTCTGTTTAATTAGCACCCTATAAATAATCGTCGTTAAATATTTGTTAATTGGCTAAGTCTAAGATTAAAACTGGCAATATTTGGTGCTTATCCTCAATCTCATGGTAAGTGCGCATATGTGATTAGGAAAAAAACTGACTTCTACGACTTTCTACAACAGTCGTCATCATATTTACCTTTATCAATTATACACCTAGTTTTTCCTCATGAATCACTTCTACTGGTGGAAACCGTATGAAAACAAGTTCAGTAGTAATAGAGCTGCTCGCGTTCAAACAGACGCAGCGACGTGAGCTAACATTAGTTTATTAACCATCGGTTTAACGCGGTTTTAACCTCGATAGTTTAGTCTAAAGCTTCCATAAATACATAACTTCACTCCTGTATCCTTTATGGGATTAGGGAGGCTATAAAACCAACTGATGTCACGTTTCACAAAATTTGGAGGTATTATAATAATAGAGAGAGATTATTGAAGTGAAAGAAAAAAAAAAAAACGTCAATAAAACCTCTGTCTCTTAACCGGGAGAAGAAGCAGCTGGTACATGGCATGGAACGCGGAAAAATATGTAGGTATGTCAAGACATTCATATGTCAAGACACGCAGGCAGTTCGTTCCATGCCTTGGCGATGTCCAAACAAGAAATATCGAAGCATCATGCTGTACTTTTTAGCGACATCATTTTTCAGACTTCTTCAATTATCGAAGTCATATTTCAGCCATTATTCTCTACACCTTATCCATCATGTGTATGTGGCGACCTTATACACCTAATTCTTTCTCATGTATCACTTCTTCTGGTGAAAACCTTATGAAAACACGAAGTTCTGTAATAATATTGAGCTTATCGTGTTTAAACAGACGCAGCGACGCGTGCGCACTTTATTTTACAACTATTGGTTTTACGCGGTTTTACCCGCATTTCTTAGTAGGTATTTAACCTTCTTCAATGTTCATGCGAAGTCGTCGTGGCGCCGTGGTTACTGTGTGTATCTTACGATATCACAGGTTAAGCAACGTTCGGCACGGTCGGTAGGTACTTGGATGGGTGACCGCCGACCATTCGTTTCTCACGGCGACTTCCGTGCTTCGGAGGGCACGTTACGCTGTCGGTCCCGGGTGCTGTATACTTGTATACAGTAGTCGTTAGGGTTTGTCAGAAGCCATATCGGCACCCTGAAAATTCTGACATCCACCACCCAGCACTGGGCCAGCTCGGTGGATTATGGCCTAAACCTCCTCGTCACCCAGAGGAGAGACTCATGCCCTGCAGTGGGCCCATTACACGGAGTTGTGATGATGATGATGATGAATGTTCATGCTGTTATCAAATGCAAAAATTGGTTGAATATTTTCTCTTTGATATTATACTAGAAGCTTCGGACTGTTTAACCAGGTCACTATACTGTGGATCCCGTTAGAATTTCACAAGTAAAAGTATATTCACAAATTTGACTGGTAGTTTTAAGAGATTAGCGTGCTTTATTGTATATGTTATTAGGTATGAGATACTAAAACTTCCGAAAATGTATGAAGCCTATCACAATTTAGTAAATAAAAACATGCATTTGCTTTTTAGTTCCGTACCCAAAAGAGTAAAACGGGACTCTATTATTAAAGACTCCGCTGCTCTCCGTCTTTAACCAGGCTGTATCACATGAAACTTTATAATAATAATACCGAAAAGCAACGCAAGTACTTGGACCTTGCACACGAGGTGACCGAAATGTGGGAAGTTGTGTCCGCCGAAATCATCGCAGTTGTAATAACCGCAAACGGTTTGACCCCAGCCACACTGGTCAGACGCCTTGAAAGGCTGGGATTCGGCGGAGGTTCGCTTCCAGCACGCATGCAGAAAGCGGTATTGCTCGATACTGCCCGAATCGTTTGCCGGTTTCTTTCTCTCTTGTCCTGATACCCGACCGACTGGTCCGATTGTCGGGTCTTTTCCGCCCAAAGGCGTGTAGTTGTAAATATGCAGAATAATAATAATAATATATACACTTGACTGTCACACTTTATAGTAAGACAGTTGAAATTTTCACCAATATATTTCTTTTGCCGTTCTAACTAACACACAAATAAAATTAACATCTAACGGGTTTCCTCTCCAACAAATATGTAAAAGATAATGTTAGCTACGGTCGTTCGCGAATTCGACTCGCACGAAACCAGCCAAGTATTTAGTCTCGTGACCTCAGACGTATGTTAGTAAGTAAGTAGGTATACTAATGTTATGATGCTTGGGAATCTGTGCTCTTGGTTGGCGTCTAGTCAACGCTACTGGGGAATCCCTTACGTTCGCGAATATGACGGCAGCGAAGGCTTTCAAGTGCGTCATTCTGTGGTAATCGAAAAGTGAATCTTTGGAATATAATTGTTGGGAAATTAAGGGAAATTTTGGATTGTATGCACTCGTTGTCATCATTACAACCTAGGTATGTGTATTCGTTGTAGACACATTGAATTAAAAGAGTTTCACGATTCCTTATATATGTATATTAAATAAAGGACATTTTACCCGGATTTTAAGTGTAATTAAGGAACAACTTATATTTTCATTTGCTTTAGAACCTAAAATCTATGATTTTGGTGGCCAAAATCTTAACTGGAACACACAATCCTCCTTCGATAATAGTGCGCTTGTTTTAGTAGTATTCATACATTTATACCTGTTTTTATGGATGAAGTGTAGGTAAATAAAGAATAAATTTTGGCTTTCTAATAAAATCCAAATATCTGCCATCAGGATTTCCACCGTGTAAAGGTTTACGAAAGAGACGCACCAAACGAATCACACTTATTAAAGGGGATAGAAAAAAAACCAGCCCAACACATGATCTATCTATGTGAATCAAACATTTAGCTTGTGTATTCAAGAATCCAGCTTTGTGATGTCAATTCGGCTTTATATCGCAATACTCAGAATCGCCATTCCGTGTCTATGAGATTTCTAATAAAATATTGTTTATGCATGGGTCATGCTCAATTGCATCATCGTATCGCATTTGTTTTTTTAAATTAGATTTTATCTCGATTGTTTTCAATTTTGTTGAATTACTTACTTAATTAAATAATCCCATAGGTGCGCGAGTCATCTTACTTCTTACTAATATTATAATCTTATCTTTCTCTATGATTTAATGAATTTACGGGATTGTTACCACGATTTTTGATTTTAAATAATAAAAATAAATAAATAAAATCCCCAGACAATCACACCAACTACATGGCCCCAAACTAAGCATAGCTTGTATTATGGGATACCATGTAGCGAACTAGGGGGAACCTAGAATATAACTGGCGTCTGAGGCAGATAGGTTTATCCCAACGCCAAAGTGGTCGTCTGATATTTCGATTTTTTTCGCACGTCCGATATTTCGATGCTGTTACAATCACCATGATCGCGGACTGAATTAAATCCAAAATCGTGGTAAGAATCCCGTAAATTCATTAAATCTTAGTGAAAATAACCGCGATTGTTTAAAACAATTCTTATTTTTCTTCTTACTTATATAAAATATGAGAAAGTTTGGATGGATGGATGTATAGATGGCTCAACGGATTTGGATGAAATTTGGCATAATGATTGTGTACATTCTGGAATTGCACGAAAGCTTGTTTTTATCCCGATATTCCCGCGGGATTCCAAATTGCGCGGTTATGAAACAGCTGGTTTAAAATATATTTTTAGTCATATCCTATCAACTAGCAGTAAGTAGCACGCGGTTTGATATGCGTGACTTTTGGAATCCGACAGGTGTTTTAATAAACGCGTATAAACAAACTTACAAACAATTTTACTATATTATTATAGATAGATTATTAGTTGGTTATTAACACTTCGTTGTAAACGATGATGCAGCTAAAAAATACAGTTAGTTTAGAAATGGAAAAAGATTGATGAACGTGGAAGAAGCGAAAGAGGTATGTCTGGATCGCAGCAATTAGTGTTCCCTTGTCTCTGCCTACCCCAAGGGGAGACAGGCGTGAGGTTACGTATATATGTATTAGTTTAGAAAGTACAACAATTATAGCGTGTAGATCTGTGAATGAAATTGTTGACTTCATTTATAGCTTACATATTGAAATATACTTTTTGTACACAAGTTTGATTAAGTTCTATAAATGTCTACCCTTTACGCAGTGTTCTTAAAAAAGTATTATCTCGCCCATTTGTTTGTCAGGTCCAGCAAGAAGACACATGTTAATTATGAAAAGACCTGTGTATCAGTAGCCTATTTTGAGGCTGCTATACCTGCTTGTGTCATGGAGAACACACATCGGAATTAGGGATATCCGAGTATAGATAATAGGGGTAGAAAATCCTATTTATTTTAATATTGACGACCACTTTGGCAATGGGTTAAACCTATCTCAAACGCCTGTGGTTGCGTGTTTGATTCCCGCCCGGGAACAAGAAAACAAAATGTTCCAGGTCTGAGTGTTTATCTAAAATGTTATTATATTCTAGGTTCCCTTGTTCACTACATGGTATTTCATAACACAAGCTTCGCTTAATTTGAGGCCATGTAGGTACTTAGTGTAATTGTCTGGGGATTTTATTTTATTTTATAGAGCATCTCGTTTCCTAAACTGTCCCGGATGGGACTCGAACCTAGGACCTATGACGCCGCAGCCGAACACTCAACCGGAGAGACACGGCGTGGAGGCTGTCACTATTATACCAACGAATTCTATTCATTTTAAAAACTTTGTAAAGGTCAGGTTGATATTTTATTGGGATTATTGATATTGGATTGATATTTAAATGTTTTTTTAACAGTATACCTATTCTTTTATGGGTTAACTTGTGGCAGAAAGTAAATCATTTGCATATTCATAATTTAATGTGCCCAAAATTATGACGACATTTTGTTGACAAATCTATCACGTAAACATTATTGATGAACATTGAGAATTTTTCCTATTAAAACACTCACTTATTTTGTTTGACCTGTGCACAAATATAGAAGTATAACTTTTGAAATAGTCGGTATGCAAAGATAAAGTTTGGTATAGGGAAAGCCGCCGGAAATGTATATTCAAAAAAGGAAGGTCCATAGTCGTAATAATACTTACGTCCCTCTTGCGCTATCTATAAGAATATTATATTTAACAACCTTCACTAAAAAATAATATTGTATGATCCGAAATTGTACGAAACGCACACAAATAACGAAATCAAGGCCCCGTGCTATCAATCACTTCTCAGGAAAACATTCATACGTTGAATAATTTTGTATCATTACAAAAAAATCTCCGGTCATTTGTCTCGATTATGATATTAATAGACTATGTTTTCCATGTATTTTAATCTCTTAATTATTTAGATAATTAGAAGATAGATTTTGCCATTTTCACTGCAAATTATACTCCATAGATAATATTCACGGAACTTACGCCCATCCACATAACACATGTACGAAGTAACCAAAGCGGATATCAGCAAAAGAGGTTTCATTGTTCTTGTTTTTTTTTTCGTTTTCCTTTTGTCACTGTCAACTGTCACATAATTGGCAGAAAAACCCGTTCCGCGTCGACACCGGACAGCGGCCAGTCGAACTCTGTTTGTGTTGAGTTTATACTTTATACTTCAAGACATGTTATACGTGTTTGAGCTAGAATGGTATAAGTAGCTTCAGTATTGGTTTGCGATTATCAACTTTATCTATATTAAAATTAAGTTGCGTTTTTCATTGGCAGGTCTTATAAGTAACTTGAAGTTGGATAGTTGTGGTTTTATTGAGTGTTTGAAACGTATATGTGAAGAGATAAGGTTTATTTTTATTTGGTTTTAAAGATGAGTCAAAGTTTGAGATGTAACCGGTAATACGAGTCGCTACACATAGGAATAACTTAGTGTAGTGATACCATTAGTTTATTATGTTGCAAATTTCGTGGCGCATTTTTTGGTTTGTCGTAGCTGAAGTAAAGGCCTACAAACTTATCTGAACCAGTGGAGAAAATTGGAACTAATATTTATCCTTACAGCCTGATTATATTATATTATCCTTCACACATGATCTGTTTTACTGGATACCTTTTTTGTATCGTAAATACGTATACTGAATACTGTGCCATATGTGAAGTCGCCCATACATTTCCATGCGCCATCGATGAAAAAAAAAAACGTATCCGGTAAAACGTATCCAGTAAAACGGACCATGTGTGAACGGGCTGCTACTAGAACTAAAGTTATGGGTAGGGTTGCCAACTTTTTTTCCAGAAATATATTTCTGGAAAAAAAAAAACAAATATATCAAAAGTATATTTGAGTCTGAAAAGAATGTCAAACAGTATTTTGGAAAAATAAACAGTATTCAATTTATTTAATATTTTTAACAAATATTTTAGAGCTTCTCGCACAAATTATTAATATAAGTCTAGCACATAAAGTGGTCAGTTATGCTGAAAACAGTATTTTTAGGTATACTTTATTTTTGTCCAAAAGTAAAAAGTATTGTTTGAAAAACAGTATAATTGATTCTTTTAATAACAGTATGGTTGCAACCCTAATTGTGGGCTCAATGACAAAGACAATTAATTTTGTTATTCTATAATTACGTGGCATTTAATATTAAGTCAAAGTCGTCGTGGCGCCGTGGTGTGTATACGATATCACAGGTTAAGCAACGTTCGGCGCGGTCGGTACTTGGATGGGTGACCGCCGAACATTCATATCACACGACGACTTCCGTGCTTCGGAGGGCACGTTAAGCAGTCGGTCCCGGTGTACTTATACAGTAGTCGTGAGGGTTTAGCAGAAGCCATCTAGGCGCCCTAAAAAATCTGGCATCCACCACCCAGCACTGGGCCAGCTTGGTGGATTATGGCCTATACCTCCTCTTCACCCAGGGGAGAGACTCATGCCCTGCAGTGGGCTCATTACAAAGAGTTGTGATGATGATGATGATTTAATATAACAGTTTCAAGTTTTTTTCTTCTCTATGTTATGAATTAAATTAAAGGATGGTCAAACACTGGATATTTTATTCCTTAAATAAGAACCGATTAGTTCTTTAAATTACTTGTGACAGTATTTTGAGTGGCCATTTATTCTAATACAGCTTAATATATTAAATTATACTATATTATCTATTCACTCTGTCACCCTAACAAATTAATTAATGACCTCCTGTGAATTAATTTGCAAAAAAAGTCGAATGCATATTTTATTTTAACATTTTTAATGGAGGACATGTTTTTTTGGATTTATGTTAATCTCCATAACACAGTTTTTATATTGAAGCTCGAATATCTATACTAATATATAAAGCTGAAGAGTTTGTTTTTTTGTTTGTTTGTTTGTTTGAACGCGCTAATCTCAGAATCTACAAGTGGGATTTGAAAAAAGCCATTTGGAAGCCCAACTTTTGAGGAAGGTTATAGGCTATATTTTATCCCGAAATTCCTACGGGATCAAAAGTTACGCGGGTAAAAACGCGCGCGGTGGCTAGTGACCAATAAATTTACATAAAAACAGTGTCCAAAATCTACTACAAGACATGGTCGCCCTATCCCCCGCAAATTATTTGCAATAAAAGTTCATCGCACGTATTTTACATGTTTTTGTTTGATTTAGCATATAACATTAAATTAATACAATTGTATTTATGTAAGTTATTGTCATTGGTTACTAAAATCAGTGTAATGCCTAGAGGTCAATCAAATAGTTGGAGAGGTTATAAGTTTACGATAAGACTACGTGAACGCGTTTTTATCTTTGATGTGGGAAGTTCTGTTTATTTATAGTAATAATGATAATTAAAATAAAATTTTATAAAAAATCAATAATAGTTTTAATATTATTGATTTTTATAAAACACAATTTGCATCCTAACTGAAAAGGTTGTTTGGTTATACATAAATAAATAAAATAGAAAGAGATAGAAATAGGCTAACCCTATCACAGGGTAAGCGCATCCGAAAGTAGTTAACTTTATTCAAAGTGTTACCACGTCGATAGGCTTACCATATCAATAGGGTTACAAATCAAATCAAATCAAATCAAATCAAATCAAATCAAATCAAATCATTTATTGCTTCATAGTATCGTACATATAAGTTGTTACATAATAATTTTTAGTTCTACATACTATGCTGTCCATCAGCATGCAATATTATTGTTAATATACAATTTAAAAGTACTTATTATTCTTAATGTCACATCGTATTATTACATTCAATTTATTACAATATTAGTTATGTCAGGATATTTTATTTTTACATTTGTAAAATTCCTCTAAGGAATAAAAACATTCATTTTTCAGCCATTTTATTAGTCGAAATTTGAATTTATTGATCGGAAGAATTTTAAATTCTTTAGGCAAGGCGTTATAAATTTTTATACACATCGCATAACACTGGCGGTGATAAAGTTCCAGCCGCGGCATATCATTATATATTAGTCTATCTGCATGACGTGTTGCTCTCATGACATCTCTGGCGCGAGTGAAATAATGAGGGTTACATTTTACAAACATGGCTGCCTCCAAGATGTACATACAAGGCAACGTCATTGTATTTAGTGATTTAAATAAAGGTCTGCATGATTCGTAAGGCTCCTTGCCTAACATAGCTCTTATGCATTTTTTTTGCACTATAAAACATTTGTTGATTTCTACCGAATTTCCCCAAATAAGCAACCCATATCTAAGTATTGCCGCTGTATAACCATGGTACGCTGTTAGAACTGTTGTCATATTACAAGTCTTTCTAAGTCTACTAAGGAGATACACTTCCATATGGTAAGATTTTGATAGGGTTACCCTATCAATAGGCTTTATCAAATAAAGGGGTTTTCCGGTCCCTGATCGTGTATTAAATTGTATTTTTTCTTTCGTTTCAGGAGCTACCAAAGAAATAGGCACGGCCCTGACAAGAGTCTGCCTTCGACACCGCGCTATCGAGACCAAAATGAAAACTTTTATAAGGTAATTGTGCTTTTTGAAATAGTTTGGCTAAGTTGAGCCTTCAAAATATCCTTTTTTATGATTTTAGAACTATCTTGCAACCTCTAAATGGTTATTAATGACGATGCCGAAAATCTAACATAACACCTGAGGTTATAAAACCATCTGATGTCACGTTCGACAAATTTGGAAGATTTATAATGTTGGGAGACCATTGCAGTAACAGGGGGTCAGCCTATCGCCCTCAAAAAAACCTCTAATAAAACCGCTGTCCCTTAACTGACTTACAGTATGCCCGGGAAGAGAAGCAGCTGGCACATTTGACGTTTTTCCTTTGCTCCCAGTTCAGCAATCTAAGTTGGTTTTTCCGGAATTGCCAAAACAAATGATAACCCGTCCGGTGATATAAGTCGGTTGACCTTATGTTACGTTTAAAGACAGGCGGCGCTTCGAGGGTTTTTACTACACGCCGGCTTTAGTACGGAACTATCCACTGACGACCGGCTGGTGTAGTGGTAACATACATTGCCTTCTATGCAGGCGCGGTCGCAGGCTGAAATTTTAGGGGGGGTCACAACGAAATTTTTTATCACAAGTATCTTTTTCTAGCTTCTTTTCTTCTAAGAGGGTCATCTTTTCATGACCCTGTGACCCTATGACCCTGGGACCGCGCCTGCTTCTATGCCAGAGGTCCTGGGTTCGAATTCCGGTGGCGGCGGATATAGGTGTGATGAACACAGATATTAGGCGTCATGTCATGGATGTTTATATGTTTATTTAAGTTTATTCTAATAAAAATATGTATTTATTCAATATGTATGTTTATATATTTCTTAAGTATATCAGTTATCTAGTATCCATAACACAAGTTCTTTAAGAAACTTAATTTGGGCTAGATAATGTTGTGTGAGTGTCAGAAATATTTATATTTATTTATTTATCCGCTGGTTTCGAGTAAAGCCGGCCATGTAACGAAAACGCGCGAAAACCCGCCTGTGCTTAAGCGTGCTTTGATAAGTTTATGCTTTGTAAAGAATCCATTGAGGGCCTTGTGATAAATCGCTGTTGGTTGACGCCATGATGAACGTACAGGCTTTGATTCGTTGAAATACAGGATATCTAAAATTTACGATGCAACTCTTAATATTTGGTGGCACAATTTGTTTTAGGTGCTAATCAGGGTATCATTTAGGCACGGTAATACTATATGCAGTAATTCAACTTCATACAAACGGATGAAACGCAAGCTATACCTACGCAGCTCGATCTCATTTATTCAGGTTATTCAAGCGTAAAACATAGTTTTTTGACACAAAACGTATTTTCAATTCGTATTCAATTCACAAAGTATTTTATTTGTTTATATAAAATAAAAAAGTATATTTGCAGTCACAAAACTAAATGGAAGTAACACAAAATAGGCAAATGTAATTTAAATGCTGCAAGCGGCTAGCCCTATCACATGTGAACGGCGTATGTAGTCCTTTATTTCAAAGATGCAGCCGAGTTGAATTAATGTAGATACCGTGACTAAGGGATCCCATTGGCAAGTCTGGTCTTTCAGATTACTCGTTTTCATCGTTAAAGGGGACTAATCCGACCGACCCTAGTTTGACCGTAGCGGTGTTCGGCTAGCTTAAGCTAGACAACTCATTATTATACCTAAAGTCTGCGTCATGATATCTCTAGCTGTAGCCATAACTGTCCAAAAAATTGTGTAACAAATACACAAAACAAAACATACACACGAATTGAGAACATCCTCCTTTTGGAAGTCGGTTGCAAATATGAAAACAAACGAGAAGGCTCTTTATAAAAGATTTCGGAACACATAATCGCATCAGCGGTTATATTGTTTTCAGACTTTAATGAAGTGATTTGCTAGCTGGATTGTATGCATTCTACGTGCGGTAGGACTTCTCTTAATGGACACTTCCCGTGCATTCCTCTAGAATTTAAAACAGCTTTTATACAATTTTCAGAGCCCTAATGTAACACTCTAACTAATCACCCCGCTCGGAGGAGTGGCGCAAGGGAGTATCCACGGGCGCTCTCAGCCGCGAACACGCGCGGGAGTGCAAGCGTGCCCGCAGCGAACTGCGACGCAGGTTGCATGAATCCAGACTTTATATGACGGGTGTTTCCTAACCAGGCGAATTTCTAAAAGTTGTTGACACACTTTTTCAAGATTATTCCTATCCAATACTATATGGAAAGACCGATTGAGTTACTCCATCTACTGAACAGCTATTATATAATTTTCAGTGCCCTAATGGACACTCTAATCACCCCGCTCTCGGACCGCTCGGAGGAGTGGCGCAAGGGAGTATCCACGGGCGCTCTCAGCCGCGAACACGCGCGGGAGTGCAAGCGTGCACGCAGCGAACTGCGACGCAGGTTGCACGACGCGCAGCGGAACGCGCGGAAAGCTAGGCGTGCGCCGGCCGATGCTAAACGGAGGAATGATGTTTGTATGCAGGTTAGTTGAATGAGTCTTTATACATTTTGCCTACAATACTCAGAAAACCAATGCCACGGAAGTTTTTGCATTCCTGATGTGACCCCTGGCTTTTATAAATTGGCACAATAGCAGCCTTACACCAGTCATTTGGAACACGGCCTGACCGCCAACACTAATTAAATAGCTGGTACAGCAGGTTTACAGTGACACCTTCACCTGCCTTGAGCATTTCAGCTTGTACCTGCCTTCATACCCTGCCGCTTTACCCTCTTTCTATTTATTTATTTCTGTTATCTCACGGGCTGTTACTAGCTTTTCTCTACAAAGAACACAACTATGCTTCACGGTGGTTTATATTAAACAAACATAATTTACTTAATTTCAGGATCTTCAAGAGAGAAAACAGCAGTTGGAGGAGATGGAGGAGAAAGCGGTCAAGGCTGCTCTCATAGAGGAGCGTAGCCGGTTCTGTCACTTCGTAACTCTACTGACTCCAGTTGTGGTGAGTTTCGGGTGCAATAAGCGGATAGTAACTAGGTGGACTCTTAAAGTACTCTACGTGACGAGGAGCACTCAAAATAGACCCTTTGGTTAAAATATAGTACTAGGATCTAATATTTTTACTCGACGTTTCGGTGTCTTTGCAGACCCCGTAATCACGAGCGACTGAGGCGATGATGATGTATTACTTCTTCCATCTATCAATCCGACGCTTGACACCTCAGTCGCTTGTGGCCGCGGGGTCTGCAAAGACACCGAAACGGCTTCAGATTGATAGTGGAAAAAGTTATACATCATCTCCATCTGTTTCTCAGTCTTCGAGCGTAGCGTTCAGGGTTAACACAAAATTAGCTGACAGTGTCTTGAGTTTCATCCGGGTTAAAAAGTAGTTTTAACCGGATAAAAAGTAGTTTTATTTAAATTATGAATCGTGAAAACTTAAGTCAAATATTTTCCTTCAAAAAATTGGTATACAAAATTTTATAATATTATCTCAAAAACTCTGCAAGTGTCAAGACTCTTGTTGTGTCTTGCTTTTTTCGCGGGAGTGAGGACACCCAGGACTACCGCTTCCTCTCACGTAGGCACCTGCTTGCATCCTGGGCTCACCTGCGATACGTGTGCGAGTGAGTGTGAAATTATTTAAGGATCTGTAGAGATTATTGAGTCAAATATAACATGGTATAAAAACTACTGCATACGATTCTTAACGAACTCAGGTTTCGCATTAACAAAAATAACGTCTATTTCTATATTCTTGCAGGAGTCTGAAGTGGCGATGCTCTCCGAAGTGGGCCACCTCCAGGAGGGAAGCGAGCAGTTGATGCGACAGATCAGCGAGCCAAGAACCCTGCCGCCCTCCAGTTTACAGGTGAGATTCGCTCTTTTGATATGTGATGTCACTTTAAACATATACCTACACAAAAACAAAAACCCACTAACACATACACGCAAGCACATACACAAAACAAAAAAGAACCCTACACACGTAGACACACACACATTGTTCATTTCGTGTGTCAAAGGGGAGATCGAAGGGTCATAACTAAACTTTATAGTCCGACAAGGCTCTTTTGGGTGAAATTAGGGTTACCATTACCATTTGTAAAATCTTCCTACTCTCTGGGAAAACATAAATGCATAAGCAAGCATGGCAACAAAATATGGTCATGAACTCTCATTATTTACATGTGGTGAAAAGTTGCCATAAAATTTTACAAATACATGTGTAAGTACGTCAATTTCGACGGCCCAATCGCTTGAAGCGATTTTTCATTATAATTAACACTAGACGGAGATGGCCACTGCTTATGCGACGCGATTCCGCACCGATTGTACTGCCCTATGTGCCTGACCATCTATGACGCAATAAAGCAGGCAAGTTTCTGCGGGGGCAAAATATAATTTTTGTGCGTCTTCTCATCGACATGATAAGATTATAATAAATTAGACATGTTTTAATTTCAAATCATTTATCTACGACTATCCCCACAGGTGATCTGCGACATAAAATGCCAGCACAGCACA
The DNA here is from genome assembly GCA_944452665.1 of Stenoptilia bipunctidactyla. Lineage (NCBI taxonomy): Eukaryota > Metazoa > Arthropoda > Insecta > Lepidoptera > Pterophoridae > Stenoptilia > Stenoptilia bipunctidactyla. Next base: position 6,046,329 of record OX101748.1, on the reverse strand, counting down.
TGGGACACGGCTTCGATGCCCGCGTCGCCGCCGGCCTCGCGTCTCGGCAGTCGCAAGTCTTCCTTGACTTCCATCTGCTCGGCTGGTAGTCAGTGCTCTGATCAACATGGTAAGTACCTGTTCATGTATTGACATGACCATATATATTTTTGTGCCAGAGCGGGACATATGCGGAATTAATTAAGTTTTTTTTTGTATTTACAAGTTTTCAACATAAAAGATTTAATAACATAAAATAATCAAAGCATGTAGGCACGACTTACTAAGTTCCAGTATTGGCGTGACTTCTGAGTTGTATTAAATATATTGCCATGCCTAGAATACATTTTAAATTGGTTACCGTTTGGGCTTTATGTAAAAGCCGGACAATATCGGCCTTGCTGGGGACACCGGGACAGACTCCCTAAAAGCGGGACTGTTCCGCCTAAAGCGTGGTCACGTTATCATACATCACCATGTATACGTAGCGACTTCTAACGACGATCACAACGATGATGATACGATGTTTGAACCTACTTTGCGCCATCACGATTTCTATTGCGGCTACGTACAATAGAACTTCTCGATAACAACCGTCGATGTGTAGGCCGCGGCCTGCCATCACTTTTCTTGGGAGTAGGAACAAATAATAGTTCCTACATAATATCATAATCAACTATACATATAATCTGTCTCATCATATATATTTTATATTTTTTCCAAAAATTAGCAATTAAAATTGAAATTAAATAATAATATAATTAAAACTAAAATTAGTTTTTAACAATGTAATTGTAAACCAACTTTTGATTTTGTAAAAAAAAATACTTAATTTGTTGAAATCATTATCTTTGGTATTAAAGAGCGGAGTCTTCTAAAACAAGCATTGTTATGCTTAAAAGAAGGCTCCAACAACTTATTTGTAATATTGATTGTCAATTGTTTTTGAGAAATAAAATTATTATATAAATAATCAACGAATGCAGAGAATTAAAGTAAACGGACTTCACTGACATTTTTGAATCCTAGTCAAAGCTGAAGTATTAGGTCATCATTGTACATATTTTTTTTAAAGTTTCAAATTTTTCAAAAAGTATTGAATTGATTTCGATGAAATTTATATTGCACCACCCCTGAAGTATCCTCTATCACATGAAACAAGTATATTCATAATTGTCCGTAAAATTGAGTACCTCCTCCTTTTATAAGTCGGTTGAAAAATTAAAAAAAAATACCAATATTGTCCATTGTGTAGCTTTAAGCTAAAGCTTACCTCTGTATGACCGATTCAATTAATTGTATGGGTTATAAATAAATAATAATTATTATTAACTGCCATTGTATTTACTTTCTACAGTTTTGAAATTCACTAAACATAAATAGATTTTTTTTATTTGTTAAGTTTTGCAGTCCTTCATCAGAGGACTCTGCGCAATCCCTTTCTAATATATTTATTTCAAAAGTGTGAAACATATATACTTTTATTTCAATCGTACTTTTGAATCCTAAATAAGATAAAAAGACACGTGTTTTTTACACACACTTACTTTTCTTCTCATTTTTGAATTCGGTAAAAAGTATTTTATTTGATATTCATAATTTTTTATTCATTAATCGTCAATTAAACTGCATTATTATTGCATGTTATTTGCACGAATGTCATCGCTTCCATTTAGGATTTTCTATTCGAAATATTTATCCTACTGTAGAAAAGCAAGTTGTAGATCCATTTTTATATGTCGTCTTCCACCAAAATAAATCTAACTATGCATTAATTTCATCAAAATTACACTAAAAACTCAGTACAAAGCGAGTCTTAAATGCTCTAGAGCAATAAAACTGTGCAATAATGAAATTTCATAGATTTTTATTGCTCTAGAGCATTAAAGACTCGCTTTGTACTGAGTTTTTAGTGTGATTGTGATGAAATTAAAGCATAGTTGAAAGAAAAGCAGATTATGCACCTCGCCTTAAGTAATTTATATTGCCCTCGTGCCTGTTAGATTAGATTAGCTCGGTATTAGTTAGGCACTCGGTGCAATAATAAATTACTTTGTGCTCGACGCAATAATCTACTAATATGTATGTTTAGATGTGAATGTATAAATTTCACTTGTATTTCCTAGAGCATACACTAGTAGTTTTTTATGTGCTTTTTAAATGTTTAACTATACTTGATTATTACGGGAATGACATAGGATAATTACAATGCCACAAAATTTACGGAAGTTATCTCCTACTTCCTAGTATCATATAATTGGACCAACAATGTTTTAAATCGTAACGGAACTGAATTTCATCAGGAACTACTGACTTTATTTAGTTACTAAAAAAAATCTCGTTGGAATTTTGTGATATAATAAGCCTTACCTAAGGAACAGGATATTAAAGGTACGCGCACACTATGCCGGGGCGCATCGCAGCGCAATAATCCGCCTGCATCATTCACATATATTTTATAGGAAATGCGACTCGCCCCGCCGCCGCTTAGTGTGCGATAGTTCATATAAAATGTATGAGAGGCTCGCACGCGGATTTTTAACCTTAAATGAACAAAGCTTTTTTCGAAAACTATAAGTTTTATCATTTAACGAAACTGTGTTTCAATTCTAAAATAATATTTGAAGGGCCAATAAATCGGGTTGGTTTCCGAAACTTTCTGTGACTAACTGTAAATGCAGTTTTTCTCACATTAGTGTATTTTTTATAACCCCATATAATGTTCCAGGTGTAACAAGCTCCACAGTGTCTTGCTCGACTCCGATTTCGAACGCGTCCTCAGCAGGGACACTTCCAGCGCCAAATGATCAACGTAGCCTCTCTCAGGTAACGTACACCGATCCGATTTTATATTAACGATCGGATAGCGTGTTTTTTTTTTCAGAGACTGCAATCTCTAATAAATAAGTGCGGAGGTTGAAGATGCAAAGAGACGGGTTTGGGAATCATATGATTTTTATATTAATACTCCCGGAACATATTAGCGCCGGAGCTGTGATATTTGTCGATTTTATATGAAGAGTGGTCCGTGGCCAGGTGAACCCAGAAGTATACTACCATAGACATACATCTACATAGACAACGCAAGTGCATGTACTTCGCGTGTCCCAACCCCGACCAAGCGTCAAGGTTGGTAGACGCTAGATTCAGTCCCCGCGTAGTATGTCTGTTAGAAAATCGATATCACAATATCGACATCGTTCTTAACAATCGATTTCAATCGTCGGCATCGGTGTCTTTGAATCGGTTTGTATTTCCCAGCAATAAATATCAGCTGTGACGTCACAAAAGGTGTTAAAAAGTCGGCACGCTTGGTTTCAATACAAATCGTGACACTTGCGTTGTCTATTTAGATGTATGTCTGTGGGTACTACCAATCCTACAGCCAACCCTACTTGTAGCTGATATCGAACGCGTTCAAATAATCAACGTAGCCTCTCTCAGGTAACGTACACCGATACTTTTTTTTACTATACCCTGGCAAATAATTCAATGCAGTAAAATGAAAGTTCCAGGGTTTCCACTTTCGGGAAGAAAAAAAATAGTGATGTGGTTAAGTGAATGAATGTAATTATTTTTTAAATAATAATATCGTAATGTAAGGAAAAAAAATATTTTGGCTCAAAAGTTTTTTTTTATGGCTCTGTTAGCAAAGGGCGACTATTCTTGAAATTTCATTTTTAACGACAGAACTAATTTGAAAATTGAGGAGTTATCAAGTCGATTTTACTTCTAATTTAACCGTTTTAAAGCACTAGGTATGTTTGATAATTAATTATTTTCATTAAAGTTACTTTAAAGCTATAGTACACACCTCAATTTCAACTATTATTATATTTCTTTAAAATTTTATGCAAAACGAATGACAAATACTCGTTCGTTTTTAATCATTCTCATTCAGTACTTGAAGAGTGGTCGACTACCAACTTTTTAACTGGTATCATTATTTTCTATTGGACATTTCGAACTGTCAGTTTACTGCATGGAATTATTTGCCAGAGTAAAGATGGACTGGATAGTTCAGCCGGCTTGGAATAGTCCTACCGTCCGTGGATATACGTTTCGTTAAGGGCGATTAATACAAGCTATCCCTGTTACATGGTAGGGCCCTTTAGTAGGTGATTCAAGTTTAGCCTGGCTGCCTAGCTTGCGACCGCCCTTCATTTAAAGTTGTCAATTACCACTCCTACGGTGATGTTTTCCGGTATATTTTATGAGAAGACAGTTCCGTTCTGTATTTTATTGTTTTAACGACGTATTAAGACTGAGCTCGGTTATACCTAAATTAACTAAAGCTGGCGCCTTCAACACATTTACACATTGCTCTTGTGTGTTGTCTGTGAATAAGCGCGTGGCGTGACGTCGTAATGTATGCGCATCATGAAAAGTCTGCCCGTCTCTCTCGCGCGCGGTTTAGCTTATGGGTGTGAAGAGGACATATATTGTTTTACTTTTTCTACTGTTTATAAATACAGCGTGATCTTGTGATCGCATGTGATTATTTATTTTCAGTGAACGCAAAAATCATAGAAGTGTGTTTATTTCGTAGTTGGCAGCATTATGTCATCGACCGTATTTTTGAATAATAAAAATATAAACAATGCCTAATTGCTCTCTAAAATAGTTTGTAAATTGATCGCACCCGCATAATATAAATGCAAGATTAAAGCAAAAATATAATAACCATAATAAATTATAACTAGTAACACATATGTTTAATTTTATTTATTTATACAACGCGCTTATCTTACTAAAACCTAACTCTAGTCAACAGTTAAGTTAGAGTCGCATTTTGAATCAAAATCATTTATTTTTGAATATTCTGTATATCGAAATGCATATGTGTGAGTACTGTGAAGGCGCCAGCTTTAGTTTACAAGTTATTACATGTAAGACTCTCAAGCCATAATTGATTGTTTGTTGAAAACAATAAATCTTTGTAGTTGCACTATGACGCAAACTAACATATATTGCAGGATAATTCGTTCAAAATTCAGGGCGTCGAAAGGTGTTAGTAACCTACAATTGAGTTATTCTAATTATACATTTTATGCTTTTCTCTTTTTGGTATTCAGAAAACACTTTTGAATCGAAAACAAACTACCAAACGCTATTAACTTGTTTTTTTTTTTCATTTTTGTTCTTTTATTTATTTTATAAGTTTGATTTTATTTTGTTTTTGTTTGAATTTTATTTTATTTCTGTCCAAGCAGTCGGTATTCCGTCTGACGAGCGTGTGCAGCGCCGATTCCGGGTTCCGATCCCAGGACGCCCTACAACGACGCGAGCTATACGTTGACAATGTAACTTTTTTTTTGTTTTTATTTTATTTTATTTTTGATTTTTATTTATTTGAGGTTGGGTATAAAGTTAAGCTTTCTTGAGTGAAGCTGGAGAATATTGTTACAATGAAATATTATTATTATATATTTATAGTTTTGTGATATATCTACGAAAAAATATAATTGTATTGCGACTTAAATGTTCTTGTTTTTATAGGATATAATTGCAATATCAATTAGTAACAAAACTCAGAAAAATAAATTAATTTATGAAATTTTGTGTTCCAGTAAAAGTTATAGTCGAAAAATTCTTCATTTCAAAGGTGCAGTTTTAATGAAAATCGGTAATAAAGTCGCTGTTTTACAGTGTTCCTTCATTTTTAAAAGTCTATCTATCTATTGTAAACCATGTTGGTGTACAATAAAGAGTTTTATTATTATTTATACTTAAAGCTACACGCCTTTCGGCGGAAAGACCCGACAATTTGACCAGTCGGTCGGGGATCAGGGCAAGAGGGACAGATCCCGGCGAACTATTATTATTTAATATTATTATATAGAGGATGTGGCGTGAATCAAATTTTGAAAAAATATAGTATATTAAATATAAAATATGTGTGTAATACAGGGATCGGACAATCAAAGCATGAGCAGTGAGTACGCTTCGGGCAAGAACCTCGATGATGACAGCCATAATGAGTCCACAGATGGATTGGCTAACGCCGGTAAGTTCTACAAATGTATTGATTTATTAATTATGTACGCCTTTGTCGTTTCTGTAGGTGTCTATAGTAAAAAATAATGTCTATGACATTTCTGTATGTTTGTATATCTATTAAAGCAAAGCAATATCTAAACTTCGTGTATTAAAATCATCGGCTGAAATTGTGAATAGAACTTGTTTAATTTATTTCTGTTCTGTCTTGGTAACTAGATGGCGCACATAAATTTTAAATGCCGCACTTTTTTTTTGTAAGACTTTGAAGCGAATTGTCTCTGGAATCAATAAATGTCTACTCTATTCAAACTTAAAAGCTGGGCATTACATTTATTATTTCATACCAATTTTCTTCTTATTATAAACTTATTCATAAACTTTATTTCAGCGTCTGCCACGTGGCCAGATTTGAAAGACACTGCGCAGTTTGAGCGCGCCGCTAACGCGATAATGGGCGGGCGACCTCATACTATTTCTGCTGGTACGTATTTTGTTATTATATCAAATCATTATTATCTATTTTAAGTTAACATGATTAATATAAGTGCTTATAGGGAACCGTTATAATACTTAGACCCGATTTTTTAATCGTCAGATAAAAGTTATCTGATGAATGATGTATTACTTGGTGGAATAAAGTTTCTTGACTATTTTTTATAATTGTCTGACAATGTCATAGATTGAAAATAAATACTCGCGTAATACTTTTACTTGATATGCATTCGTTGATTATGATTCGACATTTCGGTATCTTCACAGACCCCCTGAGCACGCACGAGCTATAATTATACGCGATAAATCCGTGTATAAAGTGCTTTGATTCAGATTTATTATCTACAAAACATATTAATTGTAGACCATACAACATAATTAACTAAATAATTTGTTTCCATTACAGGCTACGAGCGTGGTCACCCTCGTCCGGCACTAAGCATCCACACTTTCACTTCGGAGAGCGAGATGTGTGTGCGAGAGGGACCGATATATGCACGCCCTCCGTTGCCCACGGTGAGTTAGACAGGGATGAATATACAAATATCAGCTTGTTTTTATAGTGGACACTAGTTTAAATCTTTAAACCCCTTGGAATAGAAAAAAATGATGACCATTCATACCAATATCGACTGGTTCTTATAGTTGACACTAGAGTAACCTGTATTGAAATTTATTTGTGAATTTTTTTTTGGAAGATATATTTGTTTAAATTACTTAATGAATAAATAATACGGAAAAATATTTTGAAAGGATTTTTTCATGTTTGTTTCTATGATACATGTCGCACCATGTTAACGTTAACAAAACCGTATGAAGAGGGCTATATAGACGTCAAGTGTTCAATGTTCATTCATACTTCTTCATCCCAACAAAAAGCGATACAAGGACACAAAGGATCTTCTTAAAATTTGCCGAAACACGTCACCGTCGAAGTTGGCTGCAAATTTTATATGAAGAGGTCGTTCCACCAAGCAGGGGCTACTATTAATAATGGTCTTTTTTAATACAGTTTCTCAAAAAGTGGCGTATTGCAGGGACGTTTAGCGTTCGGGATGTGGGCTATTACACACTTGTGCTTTTTCTTTACCTTTTCCGCATTCGTGCGTTCTCTTTCCCAAATGTCAAAATTATGTCCATTAAAAAGAAAAAATCAACCACGAAGTTTTTACTAAAAAAAAAATCATAGAAGTTTTTACGATTCATGCAAATATTTCTGAAAAGAAGCTACTAATTTGTTTCAATATCAGGTAAAATTATTTGATGCCTAACTCATTGCATTTAGGTTAGGTTTCATTTCATTTTATCTCATTAAATTCATTTTCATTTCATGTCAATGCAAAAAATCTAGTAAAGACTTGGCTGTATGGGCATAGTTCCCTTTGCCTACCCAGAATGGGTAAACAAAACAAAAAAATCTCTGTTTATAATCTTTCACGGCTGGCGCCATTTTGTATATTTTATAAAGTTGCTTAATTTTTTCGCAACTGTATTAAAAATAGTCGTTCAGTACACGTGCGGAACCGTCATTGCAACTTGTTCCGACAGGCTTTCCGCACTCGTAATGAAATATACTATTACGACACGCTTCTCCAGGGGTAGTTCTATTCTGAGGCGACACTTTTAATGTTAACAACGCAGGTTCATCCTAGAATATACAGGGTGCCTGGTGGGGCACTTTTGAAATTCAAGGACTTGATCGTTTGAGATCATACATAAAGAGAAAAAATAAAACCGAAAGTTAAAGAATTCATTACGCAACGCATGGTTACGCTAGCGTTGGCAGCGTGCCGCGTGCCAGGTCACGTGCCGCGATCGACTCAGTTGTATGTAAAGTGAATAGTAACATAGTAGTATTCATTTATAGGGAATTGTAGTGAAAAATTAAGTACCTACTTTTATTACATAATTATGATCAGAATCGAACACAGAGTGCTCTCCTTCAGTATCTAAATTTGTCACCAGTCACCTTGTATAGCTGCCACCCTAATAGCCGCATTACAATAGTAACAAATAATAAATGTAAATATGTATTTGTTGGAGTGCAGCGTTGCTCGTCGCTGGAGCGGCCCTCGGTCCCGGCCAAGCAGGGCCAGAGCAACGCCAACACGGGGCAGCACGAGTTCAAGCCCAGCAAGCCGTCTTCGCTGCCGCCGCATGTCACTAAAGGTAGGTAACCTAGTTTATTTATCAATACAGGTATTTACCTGACTACGGCGAAGCAAAAAGGAGGGTTATGATTGTGACGTGTATGTATGTGGTAAACTAAACTAGTAATCATAATTGGAAAAATGAGGTGGCGTTGGAAGCCTCTTTACTGGCCAATGGTTATAGGCTACATCAAAATACGTTGAACTGACTACAGCGCTCTCTAGGGGACATAAAGTGGAGAACTAAAAAAAATAATTTGTTTTCGGTTTCGTGTGGGGCATCGAAGGAAAGAGCTTTGTTAGTACAGCTCAAATGTCTATAAATTATAACTCCAAAATAAGTGAAATAATAATTATAGTAAAGAACTAAAAAAAAATTCTTCACGGTTTCGTGTGGGATATCAAATAAAAGAACTTCGTTAGCACTTTTAAAATATGTAACTACTATTACTGCAAAAGGACTGAAAAAAAAAATAAGTTCAAAAACTAAAACCCGACTACTAAAACACGCTCAAAAAAGTAGGCTACCCTTTCAACATATCTCTATTGATAAGACGTAAATACATACATAAAAATTCAGCTGAGACTATTGCTTGTTTCCTACTTTTTAGAGCGTGTTTTTAGTAGTCGGGTTTGAGTTTTTGAAATTATTTTTTTAAATTTGATGTATATATGAATATTCATAAGTTTTTTTTTCACATAATAAAGATGAAACGTTTATCCCTACGTGTGAAATGATAATGAAGACAAGTCTATCCGTTCGAAACTTATGCGCTTCTCTCTTAAAAGTACCAGGAGTGTAGTAGATATCAGGCAGAAGCCATATAAATAATAATAATAATAAATATTTCTGACACTCACACAAAATTATCGAGCCCAAATTAAGTTTCTTAAAGAACTTGTGTTATATACGCAGACAGTTAATTCAATATCAATTGTTACATTGAGCTATTCTCTTTTACATAATAAAATGTCTATTACACTACCCAATTTTTAGGGTGTTGTAATAAGCGTTAGAACGTAAATTCCCTTACAAGTGGCCACGCCTCCCTAACTACCGGGTCCTGAATATCGTGTACTGTAATATCCGTTTAAGGATGGAAAGTGTGTCGTCAAGTTTGGAAAAAGTGTACATGCAAAGGCATTTCTTTTTCTATATATCTCAGTACACAATTTATTTTTCGAAATAAGTTGTGCCTTTGTTCATTCATTAGTCTCAATGTTATTTTGTATTTTATATTTATGTTTCTGCGTTTGTATACGTAGTTCGTGGTGCGTTGGTCGAGCGCTCGGCTGCGGCGTGAGTGAGAGGTCCTGGTTTCTAGCCCGAGTGGATCTGGATGTATGCTATGATTTCCCCTTGTTCTCGTTGAACAAGTTACATAAGTATACTTTGGAGCCACAGACTTCGTGTGATAGTTGGGTGATTTATTTATTGTTATTGTTACAGAAATGCCGCAAGCTCTATACGTGAACATGTCTGAGCTCGCCACTCTGGCCGCCTCGAGGGCTCAGCAGCACAACGCCGAACATCAAGAAAAGGTTCGTATCCCGGCTTGTATACATGGTTAATTTAAATTATCGCATCATCTTTTGCAGGCACTTTCAAATCACTTATTTTTTAATAAAATAAAAAAAAAGAATAAGAAAAACAGTGCCTTTGAAAAAAAAAATGCTGCACGTGGCTATATTTTACCTACGCAAAGTGCGTGGCGTACTTACACTCAGAGTTAATAGAATTACGCCAATTTAGGGACAATAAATAAAAAAATTGTATGGCAAACCTTAAATTTTGCATCTATATGTATATAACTTCACGACTGTATCCGTTATGGGGTAGGCAGAACACCAAAAGTTACAAAACCATCTAATGTCACGTTTGACATATTCAGAGGAATTATAATGGTGGAGAGAGAGTATTGCAGTAGCCTACAAAAACAATCTCCAATAAAACCTCGGTCCCTTAACTGAATTTTACAGTATGCCTGGGAAGAGAATGAATTTCAAAAAGTCGAAGAACTATAGTTGAATTGTTTTCGAATGATTTTCGTGACAGTTCTCATTTTCCATTACGCGCAAACTATTTACAACTAATAAAATATAAATTGGCGCGTTAAGAAAATAAAAACTATGTCAATAAAATTGTTTATTTAAAAATTATAAATTGCACAATTAATAAAGTGTAATTGTTATTATTAACTGTAAATAAATTAAGTAAATGTCACAAAAATATTCATTTTAAATAGACATATTCTAAGAAACGGAACGTTCAGTTGATAGTGATTGACACTACTGAATCGACATTGAATCGATGAATATTAGCGGCCATCTTGTGATCGGAAGTTTGTATACATTTTTTCACCACCTGATTCGATACGTCAAAGCCATCGAATGGAAGATCGAACAATTTCATTACGGCAACGTCACAAAGATTGTCAATTTTGAAATGTCACAAAAACCTCTTGAAAAGAATTCAACTATAATATTGTTGGATGGAGAGAATGCCTGCAAGAGGCGATGCGTTCATTTTAATTAATCCTGTATACTGTAAGAAATAATCTCTGGGCAGTTACTTAGTACTGAGAGTATGGGCTTGGCTATAACCCCGTCTTTATTAACAATACAATCTTTACGCGCGGGTACGTTCCGTCAATTACTTTACATTAATTACAATGCTAAACCTAATTAATACTGAACTACTATTAAAAGTCTTTGTGGCGCAGTGACTCCCGTATATATCATAGGATATCGCAGGTTAGATGGGTGTCCGCCGATCATTAATTTCTCACGACGACTTCCGTGCTTTGGAGGGCAAGATGAGCAGCGGTCCTGGGTGCTGTATACTTCTATACAGTAGTCGTTAGGGTTGTCCAGAAGGCATTTCGGCGCTCTAAAAATTCTTACATACACCAACCAGCAATGGGCCAGCTTGGTGGATACGGCCTATATCTCCTCTTCACCCAGAGGAGAGACTCATAGCCCTGCAGTGGGCTCATTGTCATTACCATTGGGCCACATGCCATCATCCTACCTCAATATTCATACCCCGACTGAGATCGAATAACAATCAGTCATTCATTACATTTAGCGCCATCTATAATATTGTAACTTCAGCTATCATCTAGTCATATAAATATCTTTATATTGCCGGCTTTGAAAATACAGTAACTAGCTGTGTCACGTGGTTTTACTCATTCGTAAATCTGAATCCTATACCTCACTACAGTAAGCATTCTGACTAACATACGCTGACTTCGATACTTTCGAACTTGCATACATCGTGATTTTGTAATGAAACAAAATAAACTGTGAGATGTTTCTTACATGCTTTTTAATGTAAGCAGTGGCACAGTATGTACAGAAGGCAGCAGATCAACCTTTACAAATCTATAGTTTATCATGCGGCTTTTACTCACAATTTATTGTCGGAGGTGTCCGACTAGTTTCGAACTGTTATGGAGTCCTTCATCAGGGGCTCTGCGCCCGCTCGCAGAGTTCGGGTGGCGCTCGGGTCCACTCGGGCGCAGCTTCGGCGACTGCGCATGCGGCGGTTGGTAAAGGCGGCGGCTGTATGAATATGTCGGTGCGGCATGCTGAGCTTACGGTGTCGTAGGAGCGATAATTTCAATCGGGATGGAGGTTGGGCTGTACCCGCTGCTTGGAAGCCCATACTTCATAAACATGGCCACGCAAAGAAGCGCACATCCCTCTGCTACGTCAATATGACTCACAAAACATTTTTAAATTCTTTACAAATCTGTCAAAAATTTGTAATTGAATCTGATCTCTTTGCCCTCACAATTAAGTTAAAAATTAGTTGAAAAAATCAAACAGTTTTGTAACGCTTGATCTGCCGCCTTCCGTACGTTTACAATCGTCTATACAAACAATTTTCTATTAATATTTGACTTGATAAAGAATTTGATTACACATAAAAATAATCGTAAATTGAACTTAATATTATTAATAGAACTAGTCACAAGGAGTTTTCTTTGCCGCTCGTTGCACTTTTCTTTGGATTGTCAATTTTGCTTTTTTGTTGCCTGAAATATGAAAATACAAAAAAATATATTATAAATAAATAATAATAAATAAATATTTCTGACACTCACACAACATTATCTAGCCCAATTTAAGTTTCTTAAAGAACTTGTGTTATGGATACTAGATAACTGATATACTTAAGAAATATATAAACATACATATTGAATAAATACATATTTTTTATTACAATAAACTTAAATAAACATATAAATATCCATGACATGACCGCTGATATCTGTGTTCATCCCACCGATATCCGCCGCCGCCGGGTTCGAACCCAGGACCTCTGGCATAGAAGGCAATGTATGTTACCACTACACCAGCATGGCGCTTTATATCTAAGATCAAGAATTAACATAATTATATTTGTACTTATGTCAATTCTTGATCTTAGATATAAAGCGCCATGCTTTGTCATAACCTTAAAATTTACGTATGACCTCAATCTTGCCTGATAGTAATCGAAAATGGGTTCGTAATTTTCACGAGATATGGAAGTAACTCCTCAAAAAAAATGACGGATAATATCACCGCCGGAGCGGTTACGTTTGGTGGCAGATTTTAGATAAGCAAACCTCCATGGTTGGCAACTAATAAATAAATAGGAACTTGTGTTTTGATTGCTAACTCCTAGATTCCTAGACTTTTACATCATAGAGTTATTTTAGCTTGCTAGCTTAAACAATCTTTTGACTTTTGAACAAAAACTATTAATAATATACGTACTCAACATTACTCCAATGGAATTTCGAAGCCAAGGACTCCGAAACGTGCCCCTCATCCAACTGTTCCTTTACAATCCTCTCCACGGTTTGCAAAGTACTGAACTTGTTCTGTACCGCCGCCGGTTGGCGGTTGCGTGACGTCATCTAAGGAAATTATAGTTTGTGATAAGGATTTAGTGTTTTGTTACTGACCTACGATGTATTGGTGGAAGAATGTTGTGTTTGATAAGGTAATAGTAAGAATATTTGTGTTTTAACACAAACATAATGTTTGATTAAGTTTGATTTGTACTGTACCTATTTGTATTAATTCGTAGGTATAATCCTGACTGCCGACGACTTTCCGACAGCTTTTTTTGTCTCTTGGTCTACTGTAATATCTTACTCAATAACTATCAACACCTTGTTAAAGCCGAAGTACAAAATTGTGACGTCATTAAGCGGCCATTGGTCTCATGATGAATAAAATTTTTCATTTCATCATGTTAAATGAAATTAGTTTTAAACTAAGTTTGATAAACTTTGACACAGTTTTAAACCGCGCGGTCACTAGGGATTTCGGTATCTGTTTAAATAGTCTTTTTTTCTGTAAAGAATCCCATCCTTCATAGAAATCCTTTGTTTGCCTTCCATGACACTTGGTGTTAAGTGATTATGAAGATCAACGTGGTACATGTCTATTCAACGCTTAAAAGTACCTGGACTATAATGGTCAGGAAAGATAGAGGAAAGGAATCTAGGCCTTGGTAATCAAACCGTTGCTCTTCCGAGTCCGTCAACCAAATTATTTTACAAGTATGTTGAAAATGAACCAGAGAACTAAATAATTCCTATAATCTGATTCAGATTCGCTCCGGATTAACAATATTTTATGCTCGTAATCGTGTGGACTTAAAACCAATTCGATTTGACACATGAGATCTAATATGATTCAGGCGACGAAATAAAACTACTAAACATATTTTCTTACGCCTTATCAAAGTAGATCAAAATGACATCCTATAAAAAACACATGCCGACTCAAAGCACCGATGTTACATTACAAGTTCCATTACAGCAATCTGTACGCGCCATAATATTCACACAGCGCCTACTAGCCCTAAAGTATGTTCATAGTTTGTGTTATAATAAAAAAAGACGTGTGGCACTCGGAGACTGCCGCGGTAAAGCTATTGCATAGCATTTTTTATCAACTTATGCAATTATAATCAGTGCCGGTCGGAGTTAAGTTTTTTCGTTACGGAATTTCTGGATTCGGTCCCCACGCTCAAGGCCCGCGATAGAAGCTATACAATAGCTTAATAACAAAAAAAAACGGTTGTCTTATAGATTATAGCTCGGTGATAGGACCCTTTCAGGAGCGGCCTGGCTAGCGAACACCTCTGATTTTTTTTTTTATATTGTAAGGATAGGACGCTTGTCTTCCATGCCATCTGATGGAAACTGCGCATGAAGACAAAGGTGGTACACGTCCATCCACGAGAAACCTATTCACTCAACACGTAAAAGTCCCAGGACTATAGTGATCAGGAAAAGCAGACGCAGGCAGATTGTTCCACACCTTGGCAAACCGTACCAAAAAGGAACTATCGAAGCGTTTTGTTCGACTCCTGCGCTGATGTGTTCCGGCAATAATTTTTGAAGAGCCAATTTTTTTCTTAACCTTTGTTCTGTCATCCTCGACCTCATCTTCACTTACCATCAGGTGAGATTGAGCTCAAACGCGGGTTTAGTAAAAAATAAAAAATAGACAAGTGACGATTAGGACACCTATTGCATATATGTATGCTTGATCGCGGATTCGTACGACTGAAAATCGCGTGGACTTGTCATGATCGCGTTCAATGGGGTAGAAAACTGCCTTCTTATTCCACTAGAGGCGCTGATTACGCTTGACCGATAACAACTACCATATCAAATACCATAGTAAAAGTTAATTTTATTGTGATTTTGATCAAAAAATTAGAAATGCATCATTGCGTAGTCATTAGTTTCATAGAAAATGAATACCACAGTTTCTCTGAAGATATACACATGCGTAACTTGTGGATGTTACTTTTGTGGATTTGAACTTTTGTGGAAATGTACATATTACGGTCCACATTTTTCATATATTGATACATGTGCTTACATTATTTTATAGGTTTACCCCAAAATAGAACACAGAACAAGCAATTTCGATTACAACTTTTTCATTTGATAGTTTGTTATGTGTCAAGCGTATGAAGCGACATCTCTTTAGAGCTTTTCGTTTTCTTCTCCATTAGGACTCGTTTAAGCACAGGCAGCGCGTCGCGCGATTTCTTTACATCGCTGGGTTTACTCTAAACCAACAACGGATGGTTTCAAAGTAAAGCCGGCGATGTAGTAATAAAATAACGCATGACGCCCCGCGCGTCGTGCCGCCTGTTCTTAAACGAGGCCTTAGGTAAAAATGGATCTAATCAGAATGTATCGTAAACTTATCATTGATCAATGCGTAAAAGTTTGAACTATTAAACACAAAGTTTTCTTTGTTTTTAATCCCCAGAACAACTGCATGGTCCCAAACTAAGCAGAGCTTGTGATATGGGATGCCATGTAGCAAACTAGGGGGTACCTAGAATATAAATACATATATAGATTAACGCATAGACTCAGAACATTTTTTCTTCTTGTTCCGTGCGGGTATCGAACCCGCAACCACTGGCGTCTGAGGCAACAGTATTACCTCAGACGCCAAAGTAGTCGTCAAATCGTCGTATTTTGTACAAAGCGTACGCTCACCACAATACTCAAGACCTGGTACAGATCACTCAGCTCTTTCCTATCTTGGCTTGTCAAACTGGGATCTTGTTCGTCGAAGACATTGTTCTCTTTCAGGAGTTGCTTTATTTTGTCCATCGTGATTGGCACGGACTGGTCTTCTATCTCATCGTTAGGTGGGCCTTGATTTGCTCTGTAATTAATGCAGGGTAAAAAGTATAGTAAAACTCCAAAATATATTGGTTTTTGGCGGAGACTAAACTCGCTTTTGTTCTTAATGTATTTTTTTTAATAGAGACAACACGCGAGCTTAGCAATAATCAGTTTTATGAACGTGTGTTGTAGATCCAAAATAGGTATATTTCAATTATTTTACTTACGTTTGTGAAGAAAACTTTATGTTCTCCATTGTTCTAAAAAGAAAAAAAAATTACAAACAGTTCCGAACAAGTAATAAAAAACAAATGAAATGGAATTCCAACTGCGAACTTAGGTATAGTCAGCTACAAATGTTGATTAACACATTGACATTTTCAAAGTCGCTTTTCACCATATTGTGCCTAAATAATTACTAATATTGACTAACTTCTATGTTTTATTATTACAACTATACATAGAAGTTAATCAATCCAGGGTAATGTTTTGAAGATGAAAACATTTTAAGAGAACGTTAAGAATAATATGTGGATTCAATTTAAGACAAAAAAAAATGTATATTTATATTATTTTACTTGAAATTTTACTATTCTTGTGACCAAATTTTTCTGACATTTGAAAAATGGGAGCTTTGCGTATTTCTTAATAGAAATAGTTGGTAAAACGCTTCTATTTCTTGCTATTTAGTCGTAAATAACAGATTAAACTAAAATAATGTTAACTTATGAGAATTATAAAATATAAATTTAACTAACAAAAAAAAAATATTTTTTTTTTCATAAATAAATCCACACATCATTTTTAACCTTCCCCTAAAATACTTTGATCTTCATAAAAAATACTCTATATAAGTCGTTATTTAGACACAATATGGTAAAAACGACTTTGAAAATTTCAATGTGTTAATCAACTCTTGTAGCTGACTGTACATTCCACTAAGCTTAATAAATATTATGTCAATAAAAAAAATATAAAACACTGTTATTTTACAGAGCACTTGCAGTAGCTATGCATTGGTCCATTTGATCTTAATGAAATGTATCTATGTATACATAACCTTCCTCAATAAATATTCTATAGGAGCACAAATAATTCATTTTATTAGGACCGGTACTTCCTTAGATTCGCGCATTGAAATTAAACACTTCAGATTTATTTCACTACTAAAGATTTCACTCGAAGTATCTTCAAAAACATACGTACTCACAAAATAAGTAATAGGCACAGCGCCACAACGTCGTAACTCATTTTATGTATGTTTTCTTTCAATAACAATCACATAGTCTATGCGCTATCGTACGCAGAATGCAACTGAAGTTTGTGTTTATGCATATTGCGTGTTACTTATCGGTATAGGAGATTACGTGTGCGTAAAATAACACTGAGTAGGGTTTAGGCATGCTGGAATCCCATTTATGAAAATAAAAATAGGTAACTTATGTTTCATTGTTTACTTTTGTCTATTGGAAAATCTTGTTGAGTTCCGTTTTAAAAAGGTATTAAATATATAAACTAATCAAATGACTAGAACTTAATTGTGACGGTACAGTAGTTTTTGCTATTGTTTTATTCTTATATTCATCTGGTTAATAGTTTGTAGTACCGATTGTCTCTAGGTTTGCTTGCGTAGAGTCGGCTCTCAACCACCGGATGAACGTACGCGCACACTATGCCCGGGCGCACCCGCAATAATCCGCCTCCCGTAATCGCATACATTTTACATGAAATGCGACCTATCCCTCCCCGGCATATTGTGTGATACTTCATATAAAATGTATGAGAGGCTCGCATGTGGATTTTTGCGATGCGATGAGGCCCGGAGCATCGTGTGAGCTTACCTTAAGCGAGTCTTAAAGGGAGATTAAACCGAGTGGCTCCCGCTTGGTGTTGGACCCATTCGGAGTCTGCCTCGCTGGTTTAGTCACCAATAAAAAACATTGCGAAAAACTCTGTTGCCCTTAATCATGGCCTTCTGTTGGCCTTTCTGATGTAACTTAAATGAGTATTATGACCACAAAACATAACAAGGTGGTATCCAGTTAAAAGAAGTTTATCTCCTAAATGATTAGGAATCTTTCCCATGCGTTAGTATTATACCCTTGAGCCAAGAAATGCTCTGATGAAACTGGCCCTTTATTAAATTATTCCGAAGTACATTACTACGTGAGTCAAATAAGAACTGCGTCGCGCTTGTAGCAAACTAAACTCGACATAATAACTTACAGTTGCCAAAAAATGTCTTAGGTATAAGTAAAATCCGTTAATGTAAATGTAATTTAGTGTTCCATATTTTAACTCATATATTTAGATACAGTTATAAAATATAAAAAGCCGAAATACGTACATACATACATAACCTAACGCCTGTCTCCCTTTGGGGTAGGCAGAGACAAGCGAAATACTCATGTGAAAATAAATCAATCAAGTTTTTCAATATTGTACTATAATAAAAGTAAAATAATATTTGGGTATCAAATCAAGCAATAAATATCTACCATTATAATCTTTAAATGTAATTCCCAGGTATGTTCAGAAAGCAGTGCAAGTGAATCATCCCTGGAGTCATCATCAGGCTACGGCAGCCAGGGTGCCTTCGCAGCCGAGGAGCATCACCAGCATCAGATGCAGCATAATGATGGTGAGCGATGTTCGATGACGCCGGTTTTTAAGCCACGCCCGTTTGTGTTTGACTGTTGAATAGACTGAAATAACGAGCTTTTTAATTAATTTAAAACTTTTTTATACTACACTGTAAAATTAGTCAAAGTTCTGTAGAAATTCAAAATTATTTTTTAATTCAAAATTAATTTCTAATATTAATCTTAAATTCTTTCGTTATAATATTTCGTTATTGGTATTTCTTCTTAATCACATTAAAACAAATGCATATAATAAAGCGACACTTGAATTAGTTGTTCATTAAAATCTAAAAAATAAGCACAAAATCTTCTCATTAATAGATATAAAGACAGGATGGAATTTAAGAAATAATGCTAAATCAAAATTAAATTTACAAAATAATACCTAATCAAGTCAAAAAAAATTATTCACACTCCTTTAATACATTTAGTCTATTGAACAGTTATAACACGGGTTCAAGGCTTCATCCATCATCGAAATAGATTTTTGAATGTTTGTATGTTTTTGTGTGTGTAAAGATGTTTGTGTTTAATTGTATATTCCCTTCACTTTTAACATTAGAAATTTTATTTTGTGTTACTCTCTCTTTTGTTTTACTTAATTTTAAAGCATTTTTGGTAGTTTCAACACTCTTTTTTGAATGAAATTGAGCATATAATCTATAGAGTAGTATCGGTTGAAGGTCAGAATTATGTCCTGTCTTCTGTTATATAAATAGATATAGTAATCAATGTAAAAAAAAAAACGGAACAAAAGTTTGATAACATTTTCTTTAAGTCGATTACAAATCATAAATAACAATACGTTCCATTGGCTTTAAAAAAATTGTTCATTTAAAATAAAATTTTTGACATAATAAAACCGAGTATTGATAAAATAAAGCCTATTCATTAGAAGTTTCCGTAGTTCTCGAAATTAGCGTGTTCCAACAAAAGTAACGTTCATCCTGAAATGACTTCCGTGCTGGACTGAGAGCGAAAGAAAAACGTAGAATGTGCCATCTGCTTCTCTTCGCGGGCATACTGTAAAACTACTTTTTAAACGGATTAATCGCGTATAATTTATATTTTACATTTTAACTCGACGTTTCGAGCGACCAGCGACTTTGCAGATCCAGTCGCTTGTGACCACGGGGTCTGCAAAGACACCGAAACGTCGAGTTAAAATGTAAAATATAAATTATACGCGATTAATCCGGCTAAAAAGTAGTTTTATTTAAATTATGAACCGTGAAAACTTAAGACAATATCATACTGTAAAAGTCAGTTAAGGGACAGAGGTTTAAAAGGCGTTTTTGTGGGCGATAGGCTGACCCCCTGTCACTACAGTAGTCTCTTTCCATCTTTCTAATACCTCCAAATTTGTCAAACGTGACATCAGAAGGTCTCATAAACTCTGGTGTTCTGCCTACCCCCTAAGGGATACAGGCGTGACGTTATGTATGTATGTATACTTAATTGAAGACTCTAAAAATAGAAAAAAAAAAACGATGTATACTAATAGGTATATTAATCGATTTCAACCCACAAACATTTCAATTAGTGCAAACCAGACAGTCGTTATAAAATGTCCCATACTTTTGTTTCCTCATACTACGACATCTATTCTATTCATTATACGCTCAACGTACAACCAAACACACAACCTTTTTAACAGAATTTCCGTCAGCTTCGCATGCAATCTTTTGTTTCTACCACCTAGATTCGGAAATCGTAATACTCCGTCGGGACACTGACCTAGCTTTGCAAGCTGCGCGCGAGTGTCTCTCTATATCCGTGAATAGTTTGGAAGAAGCTGTGAGGTCTTTGGATGAAGCTTGCGAGGCGCCCGCGACCGCTACGGTGACAAAACCGGCGGTGCCTAAACGCAGGCCGCATTCGCTGACAGGTAAGAGAGGTGATAGGTAAGACGGGTGACAGGACAGGTGAGACGGGTGACGGTGATGGTGTAATAATAATTGATCTATTTGTTAGTATATGCATTTCAATTTGATGTTACATAATATTATGATAAATAAAATAATAAATGATTAATAAATGTCCGGTCACGTACGCAGCGTGTTCAAACGTAAAAATTAATATAAAAAAATATTATAACTTTATTATAGTCAAATTATACAAAGTCAATATGAAATCAGGGATCATTGTTTTACTTTATTTTTAAAGGAATTTTTATTGGTATTGATTTGTCATTTGGGTTTGAAAGAATTAGTTTTGGAAGCGCTGAATATTAGATGTACCTACCTATTTACTATCAAACGGAGACATTAGTTTATCAGCAGAGGGCCCATTAAAAACAATTGTGACGTTGATCAAACTCAAAATTTACAAATAAAAATTAAGTTAAATTATAAAAAAGAAAAATACACTTGATCTTTTTTCATTAACATTTATATTAAACTAGCTGTTGTTTTTTTCGTTGTTGTTTGTTTCGAATCCCGCGGGAATTTCGGGATAAAAGTGCCTATGCGCTATTCCAGACTGTACACTATCACTATGCCAAATTTCATCAAAATCCGTTGAGCCGTTCTCCCGTAGTTGAGGAACAAACATCCATACATCCAAACTTTCACGTTGCTGTTTGTTTTCGTGGCGACATAACAAGGTTTAAATAAATACTTATGGTAGTGACTCATTGAACTGAATTTACAAGTACAATACACACAAATTAAACCTATGTCAGATTGAGCGAAAGAGAGCGAATTTTTTTCGATGACTAAACACGTGTTGACCTCAATCTCACCTGATGGTAAGTGAAGATGAGCTCGAAGATGACAGCACACGAGTTAAACAATCAATTTTGATCAATAACGACAGTTCTATAGAGATGTTTGTACTTCACGTTAGTATAATTAATATTGATCTACCATCGAACCAACTGAATCGTGATGACGCATTTTGCTGAAAATAAATATAAATAAGTAATAAATAAATAAATATTTCTGACACTCACACAACATTATCTAGCCCAAATTAAGTTTCATAAAGAACTTGTGTTATGGATACTAGATAACTGATATACTTAAGAAACATATAAACATACATATTGAATAAATACATATTTTTTATTAGAATAAACTTAAATAAACATATAAACGTCCATGACTTGACGACTAATAAATATATATATTGATACTATCTATCTGTCTATCTAATATCTGTGTTCATCACACAAATATCCGCCGCCGCCGGGATTCGAACCCAGGACCTCTGGCATTGAAGGCAATGTATATTACCGCTTCAAGATTGACAGTGTAAAATTCATTTTAAACTGTCAATCTTGAGGTATATCGCGTATAATGCACTTATGACTTTTTAGATACTGAACGAATTCTGTATTCATTAAATGTGTCTTATGAAATGATAACAAGTTCGTCACCAAGGTAACCTATCTTCAAGCAAATTTCGACCTACTAGCATTTAGATGATTTGCCAAAATGAGCATTAGTCATGATTTAGTTGGTTCGATAGTGCATTAGAATTGATTGAATAAGTTTGCAAGCGGCATTTGTATTGTAGTGATGTTACTATGTAGGATTGTATGCACGTGTCTTTGTCAGTAATAATTGATGTGTAGAAAGGTAAATTTTAACCGGAATTTAGCGCGTCTGATTTCCTATTTATAATTTTACCTTAAAATTTCTTAAACGAAAAACGAAAACGCTTTAAAACCCGATTCAAAATTTACTTTGAAACATTAAAAATGGGATAAGAACTCTTGATATAATTGCATGCTGTAGAATAAGTTACTGTTTGATAATATGTTTGCACAAATAAGTAACCCTCTTTAGTGTCTTGTGTTTCAAAATTTTTGTTTGTTTTTTATTGTTAATTTTGATATTTTGTTTACACAAATATAATAAAATTAAATAATACTTTTAACCGATTCGAGGCTAACATTGCGTTTACTTAATATCTATTATTATTTTAGAGGCATTTGTCAGCCCCATCGTAACCTACAGGATGATCTTTTAAAATCTTGAGTACAATGTTCTAAACTAAACTCAAATTACAAGGGAACAGATAAGATACTTTAAAATTCTCCTAAATTTAATTCGATTATTATTTAAAATGATTTCAACTCTTGAGAGTACTATACGTATAATATTTTATCGGTGCCTCAAGAGTTGAGATAGCATCATTGAATTAGGTCTTAGACTTGTAAATTTAATCACAAGTCTATCATATTGGCAGTCTATTTAAAGTTTGCGAATGAAGTAGTTGAGGAGTTATTTGACACTATACCAGTCAGAATTGAACTTTTGCAATGATTATTGCTCACGAAATAATAGAGGGTACCTGCGCGATACGACACAATAAAGAGCGTTTTTTCGCATACGATTTTTATTCGGAGACACTTCTATAACCCTCACACATTGGTAATGAGCGTGGCCGACATTACTGTGACGTCAGAAAGACGTAGACGCTTCGAATACTCAGTACCTTTAATCAATCATAAGTGTGCAAACTGTAGTGACTGACGTCACGACAACGTTACTGCGACAAGGTTCCAGCGCAGTACCAACTTGCGGGGATTATAAAGCCGGGTACTCATTAGCGAGCTGTAACAGTAACCGTTGCATGCACTGTAACCAAAATACCTAGTGTGCAACGTGGTTCGCGAACGTGTATGTGGTTCGCAAACCCGTGTATGAGTACCCGCCTTTACAATTTTAACCGCCATATTAACAACGTATCGTTAACTACTCTCTCAATCTTTATAATTCCTCCAAACGTGTCAAACGTGACATCAAATGATTTCTGTATACCTCAAAAGCTTCTGGTGTTCTGCCTGCCCCATACCTGCAGGCGTGAAGTTATGTATGTATGTATTAACTACGTGTTAACGCAGCTATGTTCTGGATAAAAGGCTGCACCAGCCAGTGAAATTGCAGGCAGCATTCTTCCTTGCCTCCGTCATGAATGGTGTTCATGGGTTATAAAAAATATAAAATTATACCTTGTATGGCATTATTACGAAAACCCGATAGGAATCAAGTCAGATTAAGGATGCTCTAGTCATCCCGATCTGCCTAGATAATCCCGTTGCAACAGTTAGGTAGGGTCTTTTTAGTATTTTCTTAATATTGTAAGGGTAGGACGTTTGTCTTCCACGCCACCCGATGGAAAGTGCTCACGAAGACTATGGTACACTTTTAGTACAAGTATACCCACGATATACCTATTCACTTGAAACTTGACAGAAAAAACAGATGCAGGCAATCCACTATACAATACGGATGGAAATTGATTGAGTAAGATTTGTCGTAGGATTCGTGTATTGGTCCACGTTTTAGGACAGTTAACACTTAAGTACAGACTTATGTAAATATACGTAACAATTTGTTTCACAGCTAGCATCCAATCTCGCCGCGGCTCGGCGTGCTCGCTGGGCAAGCCGCCGCCGCCCGTGCGCCGGTCGTCGTCCATATCACGCCCGCAACGCCCGGCCCGGCCGCCGGTATGTTTATATGATAATTTGATTTTAATTATAATAGTAATAGGGCTTATATTAGTTTATGTACAGGGATATAGGAAAGAATAATCTAGACGCTACTACGCCAATCGCCAATCGTGATTATATTCTATATTCCTCCCTAGTTCTCTACATGGTATTTCACAACACAGGCTTTGCTTACTTTGAGGCCATGTAGTTGTGATTGTCTGGGGATTATTATGATTACAGGATAACGATGTTTGACCCTAGTTCGAGCTATCACAATTTATACAGCAATCAACATACAGGGCAATCCACTATACAATATACTAGTGTACAATACACTATACAACATACAGGGCGACTGGTAGGTCACTTTCAAAATTCCAGGACGTGATAGTTTAAGATCATACATGGAGAGAAAAAATAAATATTAATTATTTACTGAGTAAACTTCTCCGAAAGTCAAAGAATTCATAACGCAACGCATGGTTACATGCTTATAGTACAATAGATACTTAGCGGGTGGTGGTCAGGGACCGGAAAACCCCTTTATTTGATTAAGCCTATTGATAGGGTAACCCTATCAAAATCTTACCATATGGAAGTGTAACCCTATTGATATGGTAAGCCTATCGACGTGGTAACACTTTGAATAAAGTTAACTACTTTCGGATGCGCTTACCCTGTGATAGGGTTAGCCTATTTATATCTCTTTTCCGCGCATGCTGTTGAATTCGGAAGTATAATTCGAAGTGCGAGACTGCGAGATTGAATAGATGGTGATATTTTTGATAATTTGATATTCTTAGAGATTAAATTTGCCTGCAGGTTTTAAAACCCTATTGAATCGGTAACCTTCAATAGGGTTTTCGATAGGCTTACTGCTTACATGCAGTTAACTCTATTGATATGGTAAGCCTTAAATAAGGGTAAGTCTTCGATACGGTTACCAAATTGATAGGGTTTTTTAAAACAAGTCTATGAAAAACCCAATCAAAAACCTCTTTAAGGGTAAGCGGTTCCGGTCCCTGGTGGTGGTGTGCGTGTGGCGGGAACACTGCTGTGTGCGTGTTGACTGAGGCAGCGCGTCGGGAAAAGTTCTTATTATTCAGAGTCGAGTACAGAGTGCTCTCCTTCAGTATTGCAAATTTCTCACCAGTCACCCTGTATAAGACTTCCCGACTTCAACCGTCGTCGGGCCATTTTTGTCCACCTTATCTGGGGATCGGGAACGAACACCCTAGTTCCCAAAGGACAATAATAATGAAACTTCGGTGACGAAATCCGCGCTTGACCTCAATTTCACATGATGGTAAGTGAAGCTGGGATGGTACAGCGCACAAATAGGAAGGATATGGAGCGGTGCCGGAACGCACCACCACCGCTGATATTTTGGTACAGATTTCATATGAAAAGTGGGTCGCTAGCGAGAAGACTCCTACCACCAAGAAGTCGTCGTTGGATTAGTCGTCTTTTGAAATGAAATGAAATGTCTTTATTTGCCAGGAAGTTGGTACATTTTAGGTCTTAAAAAGTAAAGAAAGTTTCACAAGATCCTACCAACAGGTGTTGGTGTGCAAAATTTGGTGAAATAGAATATAATTTTAAAATGTCCTAGTATTAAATTCGTCCTGATGTCAAAAAGAAAAGGTTACAATTAGAAACAATTAGATTACTATAATTTGAATGTCTATAAGCACTTGTCATTTAAAAAATCTGTAACTTTGTAATAGAGTTTATATAGAAGTAAGTCAAAAATTCTTTTTTAAAATAATTTTAGTGGTAAATTCTTAATATCTAGAGGGATTTTATTAAATATTTTTACCGCCATACAAACAATATTTTTTTAAAACAGGAGTCCCAGCATCTACAGTTTAATAATAAAATTTTCTATACTATCTATCTAGTGTTGGGTACTAGGATACCCCCTAGTCGCTGTGTTGTCTATAACACAAGGTTATATTTATTGTGTCAGTTTAATTATTGATTTATTAACATTTTCAGGGCTCGATCCTAAGCCCACAACTGGGTCCCTCCGACGCCGACAATCTGCCGCCGCCGCCGGCGTTTCTACTGCAGCCCGATGCCGATACCACAGGTAACAATGCTGTTTTATTTGTCTTAAATCCATTTTACTTTTGTCTATATGTAAGATGTATTTTACCTTTCATTTTTGCAATTGTATGTATAAAAATATTTGTATTTGTTCAATAAAGGTTGCCTCGAAAATCACTTATTAGTAAATATTGTTTTGAATCCAGTTTTCTTAGGTCGATCTATAGGGTCCCCCCAATAAAAGTCTATAATTCTAAAGTCTAAATTACAAAAAAAAAAAAACATAAATTGAATTTTCAAAATTCTTCTAAATGATAAAAATTTTAGATTAATCTGTAGTTTATGACCACGCAGCAAGTAATAGAAACGTTTCCATCTTATTGTGCGTAGTCATAAAATGTAGAATTAACCTTAATTTTACTCACTGAGAAGAATTTTGTAATTTTAAGTTATGAAAAATATTTAAAAAAATATATGTTTTTTCTGATATTCAGGCCCACGCGTCATCCTTAATCTGCTATTAAAATATAATTGACTATTATAGATGGCTATGTAAAATTTTATATTTTCTTAACTTTGGAAATTATATTTTACTAGCTTTTATCGGCGGTTTTACGCGCGGAAACTTTGTTTTACCGAATATAAAAAATAACTAAATTCTAGCCCATGACAACATTCAATTAGTATAATCGGTTGCGAGGATTTAAAAAAAACGTTCAATGTTTCTAACCCCTCAACCCCTTTTTGGCAATAAAAAGAAGTGTCGACGTTTTCTAGATGAAATTTTATATCTGTACCAAATTTCATTGAAATTGGTTCTGAGGAATTTCAAAATAAACACCCCCTATTTCTATCCCCATTTCTATCAACCGGTGCTCGTAATAAAAGTTAGAAAATGTCCACCCTTAAGGTCTGGTCTATCTATGTACCAAATTTTATTTAAATCGGATCAGTACTTTAAGCGTGAAAACGAAACAGGCAGACAAAAAAGTCAGCAGTGCGAACACAGAACTTTATCGACTCGTATGTTTACGAATGTTCGTATAGTATGAAGACGGTTTGTTAGCAATAATGGAAATCTATCTATTTCCGCACTTGCGGCTTAAATAAATGTGTGCCTTGTTTATTTTGAATGTTTGTGAATATACTGTACCTTAGATAACTGTAAAATAAAATAAATTACAGTGTTACTAAAAACTTGCAACCGACTCCATACTATACGAGCATTCGTGAGCATACGAGACGATAAAGTTCTGTGCTCGCACCGCAGAACCGATATTTAGTTCTAAAATTTTAGTTTACTTTATTCCGATATATGTCTCTGTACTTCGATTAAATCGCGCAAGAAGAGTTATCATTGACTTAGACTTATCTACTTAGTCTTCCTTCAGTCATCCTCACTTTTACAATTATAATATTAGTATGATTACTAATATTATAACTCAGTACTACACCCTTCGCACATAACTTTAGTTTCACCCTATAGACTTTTATCATAATTATTTTTATCCTCATCCACATAAAATCTCTCTTCACAGACAACCAAGGCATAAGCGTAGCTGAAACTGTAAAACAGCTTACCGAGCTAAAACACATGCCTGCGTCTCCCGGTCTGCTCCGTCGAAGTATTCAACTACAGAACAGCGGTAATGCAGGCCCTAGTGCGGCCCAAACGAGCCCCACGCAGCCCCAACTGAGCACCTTCCAGAATGCGAATTATGCTTCCAATACTAGCTTGAACAGCGCGGGGAATTTGAATCCGATTTATGGACAGACTGGTGAGTTTTAACATAAACTAGTAAAATATTTATTTGCTATATAGTAACACAAATAATAACAACATTTTCAGGAGTCACAAAAAATCGCAACGATTGACTTACATAATACCAAACTTGCAAAAATGCATAAAAAATCGGTTAAAATACAAATTAAACGAAACTTACCTCTTAAATTATTACGTATTATTTAAAACGCCTTAAGTGTTTTAAGTTGGTACTTTTTTAATTCTTCTTAGGTAAATAATTTCTATTTTTAGGAATGTAGCGCGGCTTTTAATATACCTTTGCCTATAAACTAAAAACTATATAATTACCTATAAACGATGTAATGTGTTTATAAAAATAGATATTAGTATATAATTAACCCGCGTTAGTCTCCAATCTCAGCATATAGTAAGTGACGATCAACGACGTAGAAACATTCAACTACAGAACAGCGGTAATACGGCCCCAGTGCGGCCCAAACGAGCCCCACGTAGCCCCAACTGGACACCTTCCAAAATGCGAACTACGCTTCGAATACTAGCTTGAATAGCGCGGGGAACTTGAATCCAATAGAAAACATTTTTAATGTGTCGTTATACTTTTCAAAGTTTACAAAGTTTCTTGTTCTATACATACTATTATTTACTTATTGCAATTTTTTGACCATTACTTTAGGAAGTCGATTGATTGAACTCCTTTCCAACCGTGTCACGTACGATATATCAAAATAATTTAGTGTTCGTATGACAGAATTAAATCTCATTTGAACTAACTCATAAATAAATTACGTCCGTAGTAGATATATAACTTTAATATTTTCTCATTATTACTACGAATTATTTATGACAAAAGTTGCGTTTATTGAAAATGGATTTATCAATGATCATAACTTCACAACTTATTAATCAACTTATTAATAATCAACGAATGCAGAGCATTAAAAAAACCGACTTCACGTCAAATTTTTGGCTGAGTTATAATGTCATCAACGTAAACATTCTCCGAAATCATACATATTCTTTAAAAAAATTGAAATTTTCAATGAAGTACTCAACCGATTTCGGTGACATTTATATGGGACCAACTATGAAGTATCTTTTATCATACGAAGAATTTTCAAAATCGATTCATAATTGTACGAAATATCGTGTAACATAGACACAAAAAGAACATACAGACGAATTGAGAACCTCCTTCTTTTTTGGAAGTCGGTTGTAAACAACTTGAAAACATCAATTAGCATTATGTTGACTAGCTACAAAATTAAAAATTGATAAGACCAAACGATATGATATTTTATTTTTTTGGAGTTAACACCAAAAAACTACGCTATGTATGAGGCACCTTAGATTGTATGGAAAAGAAATACGAAATGAAACATAATTTGTGACCAAACTGTTGGTTTTTCAAGTACATAATACAGTGTGTTAGAGCTCGGATTTCCTATAATTGACCCACGTATTTCTACGTTATATTTCATCGATAAAATATTATGCGAAGTGGGGTCGCACCCCTCACCCCCCTGAAAATCAGCCATTTTTAAATAAAATATCTAGTATTTTTATTTCACTGCAATATTTTTTTAAAAGTTCTCAAAAGTGGTCTTATTTATTAGATTATGGTATTTGCTTTCATTTAATGTTTTTTTTTTATATATTGCAAGGATAGGACGTTTGTCTTCCATGCCACCTGATGGAAAGTGCGCATGAAGACTATGGTGTTACACGTCCGTCCACGAGAAACCTATTCACTCGACATTTAAACGTTCCAGGATTGTAGTGGTCAGGAAGAACAGACGCAGGCGGTTCCACACCTTGGCAATCCGTACCAAAAAGGAACTATCGAAGCGTTTTGTTCGACTTCTTGGTAAATCCACTATATAGGGATGGAAGTCCTGTCTGCGTGTGGTAGTCCGGTGGTAGAAACCCCTTTCTTCAATTTATTCAAAAAGAGCACTCGCACACTCACCAAAATGTAGCCGATAAAATACTGTTAAACATGCAACCTTACGACGATGCTCCAGCGTCTGCAATTTTCTATTTATAAGGTTGTTGTTATTAATGAGTTAACGGGCTCATCGGTCAACAGAGTCTAGCGCTTCGAGCTGGTATTTGGCAGAACCGTCCCAAAGGTGACTACAGTACTCCATGCACGACCTCACTTGGGCTGTGTATAAGTTGAGCAGCCGTTGAATGTAACTAAAAACCACTTTTTTTCTTACCAAAGGTCACAGGATCATAGCGTTCGAAAACTCGATGTACGCGCGGAAGAACAGCGTCAACAATATGAGTGATATGTCACCGCGCGGGTCCACGCCTTCCACGCCGGTTTACGGAGAGAACCCTTATGGGCAGACAGGTACATTGTAATTAAATGTTATGAAATAAGATTCAAATTCACATAAATCATTTTTATTCAACGTTCCAATTTAAATATTATGTTTTTTGATACAATATAAACGTTCCTGCATATTTTGTATCGCTCGGTACAAAAAAAAAATAAAGATATGCCACCACAAACTTTTTTACAAATAGTCGCTATTGATGAACACATTACGCACGGTACAATACTACAACGTAGTATAACAATATGTTTTGTAGTAGCGCGTAGTCGTCTTTTTTCTTAATTCATTCAAAATTGAGAGTGACCTACTTTGCTTAATATGCTAGCGATTTTATTAATTTCCTTGAAAGAAAAAATTACAATTTTTTTTTCAAAAATCCTTTTCATAAATATTACATACTGTGTAAAAAAATTGGCGGGTGATTAAAATCCAGATCTGTATTTATAACACACAACTAAGTATAAGACAACAAAAAAAATTGAATTGAAATTAAATCAAATAAAAAAACTTTTAACCTTTACCTTTACATTTGTTAGACGCTTTTTTCAGTTATTTAAGTTACATCCTGTGATGTTGTGGTGTAAAACGTTGCTACGTAAATCGAGAGTTCGCGGGTTCAAATCCCGCTTGGAACAAGGAAAAAAAATGATACGGGTCTGGGTTATAATCTATCTATACATGTATTTACATTCTAGGTCTGCCCTAGTTCGCTACATGGTATCCCATATCACAAGCTCTGCTTAGTTTGAGGCCATGTTCTGTCCGTTTAGGGTGACTTAGAATAGCCCTACCGCCCCTGGATAAGCGTGTCGTAAAAGGCGACTAACCCGAGTGAGCCCCGCTGCCTTATCACGTAACTTTCAAGAGCAAAGCGATGGCATGAATTGCGCAAGATTTTTTGCTAAAAAAGTACTAATTCGTATTACATTACAGCAAAAACAAAGCCATAAAAATCCGACGACTGTACTGTGTCTATCGTACAATCGATGTACTAAAAGTGCATACATAATACCTTTGACTTTCATACTTTTCGTGTGTACTTTCTGCGAAATTTTAAAAGCAAACATCTGTTTCACATTTTATTAGTTTCTTTATTAGCTACCAAATTGTTTTTGGCGCTAGTATCGTAGCAATAAATGCATTCTGCGATCAACGAACGATTGAACAGCTATCGCTTACATAATACGATAAAGCAATGGATCGCGCATCCATGGCGTGATGACTGCGCCATTATAGCTGATCGATAATATTTACGTGATAAGGCAGCCGCTTGGTGGATCCCGTCAGGATCCCGTCAGGGACCGACTGGCAATATTTTATGAAAAGCCAGTTCTTTCCTCGGCCCGTGTGCTTTCATCTCCGACCTCATCTTCACTGACCATCAGCTGAGATGGAGGCAAAACGCGGGGTTAGTCTTTAATGAAACAAATGTAGTCGGTGTGATTGTCTGAGGATTTTATTTTTATTTATTATTATATGATACTTTTTTAATTAAACCTATTTTCTTCAAATAATATGATTAAAATTGTACTCCGCCAATTGTACTGTTGTATTGTTATAAAGTTTCCATGTTGGTCTGGGAGCGAAAGAAAAACATAGAATGTGCCAGCTGCTTCTCTTCCCGGGCAAACTGTAAAAGTCAGTTAAGGGACGGAGGATTTATTGGCGATTTTGCGGGCGACAGACTGACCCCCTGTCACTGCTATAGTCTCTCTCCATCATAATAATACCTCCAAATTTATCAAACGTGACATCAGATGGTTTTTATAGCCTCTGGTGTTCTGCCTATCCCATTAGGTATACAGGCGTGAAGTTATGTATGTATGTATGTATTGTTATAAACTTACTCTGTAAATTTGTACAATAAAGAATAAATACATAAATAAAAGGATAGAAACTTACATCTACCATATTAAAATCGTACCTTCCGCTAACCCCCAGGCTTCAAACTGCAACAAGAAAAGAAATACAACACGATATACGCGCAGCCGTCCCAAATAATGTCCGGTTTCAACAACGCACGCCGCGTCGACGGCAGTCCGCTGTCTCTGCGCAAGAATATAGCGGCCAGGAGCCATAGCGCAGACAGGCATGAGCGTGAGTATCATTTTAAAGACCTAAATACTAAATAAATTCGACCCCATCTGGGATTCGAACCCTCATTCCAGGCGGGTACCCTACCAAATCGCGTCAAAGGCAGTCCGGCAAATACTTGCCCTTGGATGCTGTGGGTATTCTTAGGGTATGCCAGGGTGGCAGTGCAACCAATTTATTTATTTATTTAAAGGTCACCAACACAATAATGTGAACATTTACACTTCTTAAAAATAGGTTATTACTATAACTAAACACTATTACATTTAGAGGTGACGACAACATGCTTTGGTAAAACATTACGAAAAATATTTACATAGGCAATGATAAATTATAAAAATTAAGTACAAATTAATAATTATAAAATTATGTTTTTCTGATACAATGAAATTGGCAAATAAAAAAATACATGATCAAAGTAAGTCAATTAAGTTATTGTCAAATAAAGCATAGTCATTAGGAATTTAATAATAATAATGAAAAAAAAAATACTTTAAATTAATTATAATGTCAAATACATACTACAAAACACTAATTATTGTACAGCAAAGTCTTTTTCAACTTTCCTACACTATCGAAAAAATAGTCAATATAGTTGAACTTTAATATTCTGTTAAAAGTTTTACTGAGTCTTGGTAGTGGTGAACAAATGTGGTGAACCAATGCAACAAACCTACATATAGTAACTTCTATCAATGTTTTTTTAAACCAGGATACACGAAAGTCAACTTAATAAACGTTATGAGTAGGTATGTAAAGAAAATAATCAAGTTCAAACATAATACTTTCTTTACCTCTGCTTTATATCATAGCAAACCTAAAATTTTACTTTCCAGAGGGTGGTCTTATAGCAACCCTGAGTGCTAAGCTCGCCCCGCAGCTTTCCCCGCGAACCACTAGGAGGGGAATATCCACAATCACCGTCGCTGACTCTCCTACTAAAGGCAAAGGTATTTCATTTTATAATATTCAATCTATTCTCCATGACTCGGGCCTGATAGATGATATATTTGTAGATATTTATACTCTTTGAGGTTCCGCAGTCTTATAACTATAACATTAGCTTATTTTACAATAACAATGTACACTCAAATGTTAATAAATAAATGGTGAATAGTGAGATTTATATTTTGGAATGTTTTTATCAAAAGAAATATTATTTATACCATATTATCTGGCTCATATTAAGCATATAAAACATTTTGTGTCATGGAACCAACTAGATTATGGTTAAATTCAATAAGCAAGCTTATTCTACTGGGTGACTGGTGACAAAGAAGAATCGTCATTTCATACTATTGAATGTATAAACATGAAACTATTTTTTAAATCAACTATGGAACAATGCATATCTATTTCTGGTATTATATATTTTTTAGCGACGCTTATATTTTTTTAGATTTTTATGTAATTTTGCTAAAAATATACGTGAAACTGGTAATAAAGCAATATGACAGCCGTCCGTCCGTCACTGTCACATTAAAATAAACACCTGTCTGTCTGTCTTTGACATCGATGTTGATTGATTCTGTGTGTTTTGTGAAAAATATGAAAAACTAAATTACCTATATTCTTTTGGGCAAATAGAATACTGATTGTATCGGAAAGCTGATATTGTTACTGAGCTACACCTAAATTGCATAAGACTGCGAAGAGTATTATGGAAACCGAAAAGAGCGCATTCACGAACACAGAGGAAACGCGAATGATATCATACTTATATCAACAACATGGCGACCATCTATCTGTCAGTCACCTGTCAAGTGTACTTTTTTTAAACAAGTTCAATCTTCTTTGCTGAAGTTGTTGGTGATACCATATTTTAATAATTTCACTGTGAAATAACTTATTATAAAACAGGAAATATAATAATGTATGATTTTTCTGTGATAACCTATAATTAATTATATTATAGTGTTTCTTTTTAGTTTATTGTATCTAATAAACTAAAAAGAAACACTATACAAATTTTAGTATTATTAGTATGAGGAGTGACGATTCTCTTTTACAATATTGAAGGAGAGCACTCTATACTCTATTCTGATCATAATTATGTAATAAAATTAGGCACTCACCAGAATTCCATTTAAATAAATAAAGAGACCTTATTACATTTTTCCCGACGCGCTGCCTCAGGCAACACATTCACAGCAGTGTTCCCGCCACACGCAACCACCACCCGCTAAGTATCTATTGTATTACGCTAATGTAACCATGCGGTGCGTAATGAATTCTTCCTAACTTCCGGTTAAATTTACTCAGTAATTAATTAATAATTATTTTTTATTTTAGTTTTTCTCTTCATGTATGATCTCAAACTATCACTTCCTCGAATTTAAACCCTGTAAAATTACACAAAATCAAGTACATCCACACTTTAGCAAGTGTACGTATATCCCAAGAGAAACTGTGGTATCCATTTTCTATAAAACTTATGACTACGCATTGATGCATATCTAATTTTTTGATAAAAATCACTATAAAATTAACTTTTACTATGGTATTTGACTGTTGTTATGGGTCAAGCGTAATCAGTGCCCCTAGTGAAAAAAGGTGGCAGTTTTGTACCCCGTTGAAACTTAGTGAATTATAATTTAATATCTCCATCTCTTTCCAGTCACGATCCCAACAGCTGTGCAACCAGGGTTCCTCGACAAGCTATCGGCGACTATACAGAACCAACGTCGACAGTTAGACACGGTCAAAGCGACTAATGTACGACAGATCATCAACTCGAGTGCTCAGGTACGGATTAACATGAAAATTATATGTGTTAAAACAAAAACAAAAATTTGTATTTTCCAATTTTATCTTCCTATTTAGATTTTTTTTTAAAAAACACTGTTTTGACCAGCTATAATCATGAATAAATAATAATATCTACATAAAATAAAATCCCCAGACAGTCATACCAACTACATGGCCCCAAAGTAAGCATAGCTTGTGTTATGGGATACCACGTAGCGAACTAGGGACCTAGAATATTAATACATAAATAGATAAACACCCAGACACGGAACATTTTTTTTTCTTGTACCGTGCGGGAATTGAACCCGCAGACACCGGCGTCTGAGACAAACAGGTTTACACCATCGCCAAAGTGGTCGTCGAAATTTTTATTTATAATATTTTCATTGTGATTTGTTTTGGTGTATTTGTTAAGGCATAAAATCGAATTGAAATGTAAAATGTTAACTCTCGATTATGTCTAGTCAAAACACTGTTTTAATTTTAAAATATTTTCGTTTCCTTTTGTAATAAATATTTTTAAGACCTATTTTAAAAGGTTGTCGATTTTTGGGGTACCCTGTATTATGGTATATTCTCTTATTGGATATTTTGATATTAATACATTCTAAAATTGTATTAATATCAAACACTCCATTCATCGGGTCTGCTATATAAAATTTATAAATAATTCTTTCAAAGAAGCTGTACCCTACAAAGAACCCTTTGTAACCTTTCTTTTACGATGTGAATTTTCCACCAGTATGTTTTCCACTTAATTATTAAATAAATAAAGGGTACTAATCTAAATTCTTTTCACAGCCGGACCCCCGAGTATGCCACACATCATTGATGGAACAAATAAAACGAGGCGCTACGTTACGCCGAAATAAACATTGCAACGACCGCTCTGCGCCTAAAATACGATAAAACAGTAAAAAAACGCAAAAAAAATCTACGAAATATGACTAAAAACACGAAATTTTGACTAATATTGCACGGAAAGCCGATTTGGTTTTGGTTTATCATGATAACCTTTAGTTTGTATTCAAATTAAAAATCATGCCGTCTCTTTCTTTCGAATACCATTTCGGTTAGAAAGAAAGTGATGACGTGTTATTTGTCGAATACGTTATCAATAGTAATAATTTTAATTCTGCTGTTTAAAGTCGTGGCAGTGTTTGTGATAGTAAATTACGGAAATATAATCTAAACTTTAAAAATATATTGGTTTTTTAGAATTGAATTTTATCTGACAGCTTTCTGTCACTTTTGACGTTTCACTATATTAGAAAAGTACAGAGAAAGCGTCCTTTCATTGATATTTGTCTGATGATATTTTTCTTGTTTTTTCTGTCACAAACATTTCTAGGCTTTTAACATTGAATACTTTAAATTAGGAATAGACTTTATACAGAAGTTATCCATGCTGCTATACACTCTTTTTTGTATATAGAGTTATATTGCCAGTATTCAAAAATGTATAATATAATCTATGCCATTAACAAGTATTGTTTTACCGGTACTTACAAATATTTGAAATTCAAAATGTATCTTGTCACTAAAATACGACCTTAAGAATGAAAATACAAAAAAATCTTCGTTATGATAAGTTTTGTAATTTAAATATTTGTCAAAATGTGCTTTAATATCTAAATAATAAAAGATACTTTGTAAACTTGTAACTTTTGAGTCATAAGCTGTTTAAAAATTGGTGTCTTTTATAACTGTTATTCAAAATGTCTCATTGTAACGTATTATCACCTTGAAATACTAATATATGGAGGTTTTGCTTTAAGATATTATTATTTTTTGTTTATTTAATGTCAGACTAGTAAAGTTATATGTTTGGGTATATTTAATCTGCTGAGTTTTAGAAAAAAGGTTTTTTTGGGTCACTTGCAGTCAATAAACACTTAAAACTTTTTAATCATTTAAAAAAATCTATTGGAAAATGTATGTTTCAATTATAATTTTAGTTTTTCAAATGTCCCTTTAAAAGTATCTATTTTGTTTATGATGCGTTTTACGACACAATCAGATACATCCAGTTTATTAATCGTATACGAGTAACGATAGATTTTTATATAAGAACAAAATGCATTTCTTGAAAGCGAATAAAAAAAGTTTTATGTAAATTAAAATGTAAATGCCAAATCGCATCGAAAAACGAATTGAATCGAGTTACAAATATACATTGAACGATTTAAATATTATTCTAGAGTCAAATATTTGCTTTATTGATTTATTTTTATATGATTTTTTTTGTGAGTCCTATATTTTTATTTTTTTATTAAAACAGCTTACAAATATTTAACAAATGTATATAAAAATCTACTAACTTAATCATTAACAAGAAAACTTTTGACAATATTATAAAGTATTTTGATAAAGCTTCGATTTAGTAAGTACGTTTTTTGTGTCGCCAGTTAATAAAATGAAACATTTTTACGTTGTACAGAAGCCAGCATATCAAGCGTTGCATTACCTGTCAAATTTCTTCAACCAATTTTAACTTTATGCCCAGGGCATAGAGTTCAGATTCAAGTAATTTTTTTTGACAGATTAGTAACGCTTGATGTGCTGCCATGTACATAGATTAAGAAATCGTTCTATATTAATATACTAGATTGTTAAATCGGTGTTTATACATGTAACTTATAACTGTTATATCTCAAATCTGTAACCTTTGTATCTATATGTATACAAAAATTTGGTATCTACGACTCTTTCTAACGAGTTAAAATCAACTTTTTTATCAACCCGCGTCCATTATTTAATACGCGTTCTGTAAATTAAAACTTCACAATATGCATATCCTCGGCAAAAATTCATTTCGATTTTTGACTTGAACTTTTTTTTAGAAAAATATAAAGTATTAGATATGTGAAGATTATTTGATTGAAGATGAAAGATGAAATGAAACATATCAAAATCTTTCGGAATTTGTACCTTGAGAGCCCTTTTTAATCCCACACGATTTTTATCGTATCACAACTTGATTAAAAGTATTAGGTATTAATTTTATTAAAAGGTAATTAAATACCTTTTGATATTTAAGCCAGAGGTTTCCTAGCAATGTTTTAATAACGTGATTAATATCAGACTTATACTATTTCCGAAACGTAAGTTAAAAACAATTGCATTCTATTTAACATGACTGGAGTAAACTGCTAACTTGGATATGTCACGCATTCTAAGGCACTAAAACTATGAAATGACAATGAAAAATTAACAAAAAAGTATGTCGATTAAAACACTTCCTTGTCTCTGTAAAATGTGTAATTGTGACTGACTACAAACCTATGTACATATTAAAGTAGTTGAAAAAACACTTCGAAAATAAGCGTTTTTTTATATTCTTATGACATCAAAGTCCAATAAACTGAATTAGATGATGAGTCACCGAATATCTAAGTTTGAAGTACAGAAAGCCGCAGATCAACCTTTCTAAATTTGCCAAGAAATTGTAATTGAATCTGAACATTTTGCCTTTGACATCTTGCCCTCTTGTCGTTGTGCGATCTTGACGATCTGCGCTTTGGACGTTGTGCGCTTTTGACCTTATGCTCCTAAACGGTAAAATCTATTTAAGGAGGTATTTTTTGATACGTGCCTCTATTTGTACTCTCACATCTGTGATCGAGAGCAAGAGCAATTAATATCGCCTTAAGTTTCCGCTATACAAACTATTAAATAAAATACTTTATAACCGGATTTATCGAGTATAATTTCATTTTCAATTTAAACTCGACGTTTCCGTGTCTTTGCAGACCCGTGGTCACGAGACACCGAAACGTCGAGTTAAGATTTAAAATCATTCGCGATATATCCGGTTAAAAAGTGTTTTAATGAATTAATATCGCTTTCTAATTACATATGTCAGTCACACCAGCTAATGTCAATAACTTAAGTTCCATTTTCCAGATAACACTTAAAGAAACGAAAAGGTTTCAAGTATGTTTCCCCTCTGTATGTAAATAAGTTGATTTTCATAATTATAGATGTTGGGAACTATTATAAATAATTATTTAATCTAAACGATTTGCATCAATAATCAGTCACTTTGATTGACTTATAATATATGATTGTAAATTATGTTTAAGTTAAAAAAAAAAAAATTGTATTCATAAGCGTTTTATAAATGAATGCCGCGAAATGAACATGGAGTATATATAATTGTCTTACTGCTATTATAAGTCTGTTATATATTCATCGACATACCTAAAAGTAGTTATTTTTAATTTAAAAGAAATGTAATAGTTAGTAAAAAAGCGAGCAAATATTATTGAAATAAATATCTTAATTTATTATTTTTTTAATCACAAGCTTAGCTATATTTATACACATATAAATATATGTTCGTGTAGATAACTATTGTTCCTTTACTAAATACATAAATATGAATAATTATTTTATTTTTTTAAATTAATCTCTTTTCTACGTAGTGATTTTTAGAATTTTTAGATATTTTATATATTAAACAATTATGCGTACTGAACTTGTAGATGTTAAACAAAATGTTAGACTTTAAGCGTGTTTATAATGAAAAATAACTGTATTAGGGTAGCTGTTTTTGACATATCTTCGAAAAAATTTAAACTAGGGAAAGATGTAACGTCCACATGAAAAATTATCGCCATTTTGAAAAATCTTAAGCAGTAATTCTTTAGTTTTTATTAAGATCAATTTTTTTTCTTATATGCATGTAATAGGTGTTTTTTTTAATAATCGTCGTTACATTGTAATAATTAAGAAGGTTGCGTATGTAACTGATCTAATTGGTGAATAATAAATAATAATGTGTCTGAAATTTTGTTTTATTTCGAAATATTCCTTTGTATTAAATATACAGGGTTACTGGTAAGACCAGAATAATTTAAGGCAACGCCACTATGACGTGATATGTTAAATGAAGGGACTTTGGTATAAAGTTTCTATTTTGGCATTTTTGTTTGCTGTTTTGGATAGTCCTTAGTGATCGTAACAAACATGAATAAGGGTATTTTGCTATTAAACTTAAAGTTTTGCTAAAATATGAAAAAGTTTTCTTTTTCTATGAAACGAAATCAATAGAATTGTTTTTTTCCTAAGCGGTGTCTGAGCCCACGTTGAGACTTTATGTGACACTTATAAATACACAATAGATATAATAGAAACTCTATACCAACGGCCCTTCATTTAACATATTACGCCACAGAATAATTTGAGCCCAAATTGTATAATCCAAAACTCAACAATTTTTAAAATATTTGGGGATTTTCT
The DNA here is from genome assembly GCA_944452665.1 of Stenoptilia bipunctidactyla. Taxonomy (NCBI): domain Eukaryota; kingdom Metazoa; phylum Arthropoda; class Insecta; order Lepidoptera; family Pterophoridae; genus Stenoptilia; species Stenoptilia bipunctidactyla. The sequence continues at coordinate 6,005,711 of OX101748.1, read as the reverse complement.
TTCTTTATAGAAAATCTGGTTTTACTCCTTCAAACATAGGTTGTAAAAATAATAATGGTAATTTTTATTTTATGAAACATCCTATAGCTTTAGTCTGGAAATGAAATTAACGATTTACTATCATTAGACGCAGCGCAGACAACAGACTATCCGTGAGGCACTTTTTAGTCTGTGAAAATAGAACCTATGCAATTATATGCAGTAACGCTCAGTCCGGCGCACAATAATTTGACAAACGTTTGTATAAAAGTTTTACAAACTAAATAATTAGCACTAGTATCCGGCTCCTTTCGGGTGCAAATTGACATCCAGTTACAGAGAATAAAAAGAAAAATAGTTAACCACCGATTTTTACTAATAACAAAAATCTTTTTGTGCCATCGAGTCTGCGGTCCGGCCCCGCAGACTCGATCGCATAAAAGTCTGCCATCTGCGCTGCACCTTATTATATCAAATAGTAATCGGACTTTATCGCGTATAGGGTGACAAGGCTCTCAATACTTGGATGACGTTGGCAAGGGCGTGAGGCTGAAACAATTGTGTTACCTCATCAATCGATCGGCGGACGAATGGGGCAGTCGGCGTCGATTGATAGTTTTTATTAGTGCCAAAAAATCTGATCGACGTTGATCGACATCGTCGGTCGACCGTCGATCAATTGGTGTGGTAACACCATAAGGGTTACTATTCGGTAAAATCTTCCTATTCTCGGGGAGGGACGACTTGTCAACTCCCCACGATATTACAAGTAATATTTTTAAAACTTTTGTTAAGAAGATACGGCAACTTTTAGTTTCTGGTGGGTAAGTATGATTTCACCCAATCTTCCGATAAAGTTGAGTATTTTCAACTAGAGGTTTACAAAGTTCGACTTCAGGGCGTGGATCCATTTCTATGGCGCTGCGCCATGCCCCTAGGACATGATCGGATGAATAGCAGACATTTTGTACGGCTACACTACGAAGGCAGTGTTATAACTTATAAAACATTTGCCCACAGCTGCAAAAGAAAGTAGGATCCAAGGAGGAGAGGAAGGATTAAAAAAATAATGGGAAAAAACGAGAATGAGATTTTAAGGAATTTATTTATTCTTTTCATCTAAAAATGAAGTTGGCGGAAAAGGCATAGTATTTTGGTGCCTCGCCCACCCTAACCTCCATATGACCGCCGTTACATGACTTCCTAAGCGCCCTTGTACCAACAATACAGCAGCAGTAATATGACAATATATCGTCTTAAAAAGTGTTATTAGTACTGTCTGTTTCGTAGTTTATTTAAAAGTATTATTAGTACAGACAAAATAATAATTTTTGTCTGAAATGCCTAGTTGTAATACGTCCTCGTAAAAGTTGAGGTCGTCGTCTAGCTGAATTAATTATTAATTCAGAGTCCCAGACTCTCATATGCTCATTTTCGAGGATCGAGCTTGCTTAACTTGATAGACTCAAAAAAGCAAAAATCAACTGATTATAATCAAATCTTGGGAAATTAATTATTTTGTGGTAGGTTTTCCATCCAAAAATTTATTTAAGCCCATTTATAGGTATTATTATCACAGACAAATGTTCCTACATGATTAGATTGAACTTTGTACCTGTCAATGGTACAATACAATACAATACAAAACTCTTTATTGCACACCACATATTATAATATACAGCAAGAATGAAAACAGAAAAAAAATAGGGTACAATGGGCGGCCTTATCGCTAAGAGCGATCTCTTCCAGGCAACCTTAGGATGGACAAGAATAACTAAAATTGTTGTAATAAGGTGGTGCGGCGTATATTTATATATAAATAATAATACAATATATAGGTATAATAATACATAAATACAATACAATATCAAAGAAATAATAAATATCATGATATATTTAAACATTAATACGAGGGCCAAACTGAAAGTTTTTAGAACTGGCAACTTAAAAGCATTATATTAAAAAAATAAGTTTAAATTTTGAAAATAGAACTCTTTACCAATAATATTGAGTATTCATTTCATTCATTTGTCATTTGTTTTACGATTTGGCGGCAAATTGAAAATTGTCTGTGCACGTCAGAATGAATTTAAGCCGAGAAAATTTTCGTGCAATGATTTTTTATGACTTTCGATGTCATATAAGGCAACAAGAAAGTTATGATAGACTTCGATTGGCTTTTCACGATGAAGCCCCATCTCGTGCCACAGTTTACAACTGGTTTAATGAATTCAAACGTGGTCGAACTAATCTCACCGATGATTTGCGTGAGGGACGGCCTTCTACAGCGACGACTGAAGATAATATCAGTGTTGTGCGGCGTATGATAGAGACTGACAAAAGAGTGACCTATCAGCAGATTCGGACAAGTCTAGGCATAGGTATGAGTCAAGTGCACAAAATCCTCCATGAACATTTAGCGGTCAGGAAGCTTTGTGCCCGCTGAATACCGCATAATTTGACCGAGGCTCAAAAACTCCGCCGTGTTGATTGGTGCCGAGAAATGATCCAAAAATTTAACGGAGGTGACTCAAATGCTGTGTTCGACATACTAACGGGTGACGAAAGCTGGATTTACTGTTATGATCCGGAAACCAAAAGACAGTCTGCTCAGTGGGTGTTTCCTTCCGAAGAGTTGCCAACTAAAGTGAAGAGAGGTCGAAGTGTTGGAAAAAAGATGGTGGCCTCGTTCTTCGGAAAGACAGGTCATTACGCGACAGTTGTCTTAGAGGATCAGAAAACGGTTAATGCAGAGTGGTACACTAACAACTGTTTGCCACTTGTCTTGGAAAAAGTTCGAGAGAAACGACCTCGCAGCAGGATCCTCCTTCATCACGACAATGCCTCGTCGCACACCGCCAGGCTAACGATCGACTATTTGGCGACCTCAGACGTGGAATTACTGGGTCACCCGCCGTATAGCCCCGACCTCGCACCCTGCGATTTTTATTTATTCCCGAAAATAAAAGAAAAACTTCGAGGAAAACATTTTATGGACGCCGAAGAAGCAGTGGCTGCGTTTCAAAACGCCGTCGAAGAGACCCCTAAGGCCGAGTGGGCAAGGTGCTTTTCTCAATGGTTCCATCGAATGCAGCGATGTATTGATGTGAATGGACGCTATTTTGAAAAGTTATAATAAAACTAATAACTTGCTAGAATGCTTAGTTTTTGATTTTCTAAGAACTTTCAGTTTGACCCTCGTAGCAGCTGACATTGACAAGAAATAATTATAAACTTGTGACTTAAATATTGGGAGAGATTTTGCATGTCGTATCGCAACGGGCAGAGAATTCCATAATTTGACGGCCTGTACTGTGAAGGAGTCGCCATAAAAGGAAGAGGTATGTACAGGTGTCATTAGTTGGAGCGTATTGGACTAACGCAAATTAAAATTATTAGAGAGATGGAGAAACTGGAAGCGTTCTTTAAGATTTTGAGGGGTCGTGGGACTAAATAATATAGAGTATAAGATGGATAGTATATGGGAGTTACGACGGAGCCGGATAGGAAGCCACTTGAGTTTAGTGCGAAAATGAGATACATGGTCATATTTGCGCAAGCCAAATATAAACCGAATGCAGAAATTTTGAAGCCGCTCAAGCTTATTTAGCTGGACTTCTGTCAAATCGAGATAGCAGACGTCCGCGTAGTCCAGGATTGGCAAAAGAAGTGATTGTGCAAGCGTAGTTTTGGTGGCTGTAGGAAGAATGTTTCGAAGTTTTCTGAGAGATGCCGAAGATGCGAATATTTTGCGACTTATTTCTGACAGCCACGGATCCCAACTTAGTGTTCTGTCCATGACAACCCCCAAGTTCTTTACGGTGGAACTGATAGGAATTTGGGTACCGTCAAAAGATATCGTAGGCAGGTGAGAAAAGTTTATGTTTGATATCATCCTTGAACTACCAATAACAATAATTATTTGGTACAAAACATCATATGGTAGCACTATGATGTTTTGTACCTCTACTAAAAAGTGTGGTAATTATTAATAAGAGCAGCAGCCGCTATAAAGTTTTTGATTAAATAGGGTGAAGCTTCAATAAAAAAATCGTTGGCGCAATATTTTAAATTCTTGTTTAAAACGCCCATTGATTACTTCTACTAGGTACGTATGTGCATAAATTCGCTTTTCTGATGTTATTCGCTTGCTTATCAATTGTGCATGACCAGACATTACTGATTCAGGATTAAGAACTATAAATCCTAATCTTTCCAATTGTGGTATGGCATCCCGCAGCCTTCTATCCAAAATAAAAAAAAAATCTTGCTGAAGGAGCGGGTGAAATGAATTATTTTCCCCCTGAAACAAATCACTCATAATTTCAGCATCAGTTTAAGTAGCAGCATAATATGGTCCTACAACATCAATAATATGCTCATCACATGAAACAATCAGGAAAAGTTCCACTAAATTATCATATTTGTGCAAGCGGTACCAATGTTTTTTTAGATATTTGTTGATTTTTTGATTGAGTTATGTCAATAAAGTCAAACGATCGATGATAGATCAGAGATGTTTCCTTACAGCTAATATACGAGTAAGCAGTTACTCGATAATTTGTTTCGATTGAAAAATTAAGAAAAAAAATAAATATATATTTTTCCTATAAGTATGGAATCCTATATGTCCTATATGTACCTTGCATCCTATGTTGTGCAAAAGAAGACATTAGTAGGAATATTTATGAAACTTAAACGTTTGTGAAATAAATACTCAAGGACTGTTGTGTTAGTTTTAATGAAAAGGAACTCAGCGATGAAGATACCGTTACATTCCAGCCAAGTCCAACCTTTTAGTATACTTGTTATAATTGGCTTCGCTACTTTAAGGCTACGTGAAGACCACGTTGACCATTGTGTGTTGCCAGTGATAACATACGGCACTGAGACGTTGTCACTATGTCCAGCAGTGGACGTCTACAGGCTGATTATGATGATGATGAAGACCACGTACGTCCGACCAGCGCACGCCACGCGCCTCATCACTCTATTTGCAATAGTTGTTTATAATTTGAGTATTATTTTACACGCCAATACATCTCAAATTGCAATTACCCGGCCTGCCCCGCTCTTGCCTCGCGTCCGATCTGCTCCCAACCCACGCACCCAAGCGCGCATCCCGTACTCACTCTACTCACGTGATTTGAGACCTATTGATGTGTTAAATAGGACTCAAATTATTCACAACAAATTGCAATGCGTATTTAAGGCAGTTGTGCGACCGGCAAAGATGAGTGTTTAGTGAGTGAGCGAGCATCGCTGGGTGATTATAATATTATTTGTACTAGAACTAGTAAAGCTAGTTAGCGGACTAGTAAAGTGAATATTCACCGCACCGGCGATGTGAACAGTCACTAAGCAACTTTTAATATGTGCGTCTCTTTTAAACTTCACAGAATGCATATCTATTGTACATTTCTTGAGTGAGCAAATCGCCGATAGTCACTTGTTTAGCGCGTGGCATATACTGGGCGGTGGATAGGATCGTGACCTAAGGGTCTTACAGGTAGTCCTAGTCTATCTTATAAAATTTATCTTGGAGTTCCTATAAATGAGAATCTCTTTAAAACAGCAGCTTAGACGAAATCGTTAATTGTGCCACTGGATATATTTTAAAAGGTCCGATAATAGGAAGTAAAACATAGGGTGACTATGCAACATATACACCGACAATATATACACAACATATCACCGATTTTATATATTTCTATATAATAAGACGACCACTTTGGCCCCCAGCCTGCCCCAGACGCCGGTGGTTCAATTCCCGCACGGAACAAGAAAAAAAATGTTCCGGGTCTGGGCGTTTATGTATTTATATTCTAGGTTAGGTTTGACGACATTTGACGACCGGCTGCTGTAGCGGTAACATACATTGCCTTCTATGCAAGAGGTCCTGGGTTCGACTACCGGCGGCGGCGGATATTTGTGTGATGAACACTTTTATTAGTCGTCAATTCATGGATGTTTATTTAAGTTTATTCTAATAAAAAATATGTTTTTATTAAATATGTATGTTTATATATTTCTTTATATATGTTAATAACACAAGTTCTAAAAAGAAACTTAATTTGGGCTAGATAATATTGTGTGAGTTTCAGAAATATTTATTTATTATTTATTTATACATGGCTCAAGGCAGTCATTTAGCCAAAGATTTTCACTTCACTCAAATCTTGTTAACATTAGGGCTGAAAATTTGGGCGTCCCCGATCTGGCGAGTAATATTTTCGTAGTGATTGTATGCTTTTTGGTAGAGACAATGGGCCGTATTTGACATTGCAATCTGTAATTTAAGTCTCTCTTATGTCATAATTAGAAGCTTCAAAAACAAATTTGACATTAGGGTGTTACCACATCACTCGATCGACGGACGAACCGAACAGTCGATGTCTATAGATAGTTTTTACTAAGTATGCCAAAAAATTCACCTCACACTTCACTTCAAGAGAGACTTAAAATTATCGAATATAATGTCGAATCGAGCCCAATATTGCAACTTTTACATTCTAAAACTGCACTCACACATTTTAAATAAACTTGTGAATCGAACCCGGAACTTTAGAAGAACAAAACGAATAAGCAGCAGAGCCCTGTCCTAAATTCGACGTAAAGCTACAGTTTAACGTCCGCAGTATTTAGTACCTTCCAAAAAGTATAATTAAAAAAATTGTAAGTACCTTAATTGCTGCAAAGATATCATGAGTTATTTTCCCGCAGGACCCTCAGCCGTTTGAAGGTTTTCAGACCAATGGCATACGGTTCCGGTTAGAGGCATATTAGTACCTTAAAAATGCATTTACATTGTTCTCAAATGATGATTATTTTATGAGGAATCGCCTGTGAAACTTTTTTCATGCCAGCAGGACCCTTTTATGTTTTAACGTTTTCAGCCCAGACAGGCACATGTCTTGTAAGCTTTTTATTTGTATTTTACAAAAAACCATCCATTCAATTAACATATATAGTATTTTAGCAGACAGATTGCTTGAAAACTTTCATTTTGTGTATGTATTTAACCCATTAACGCCGACGTACTATAAACAGTACGCAACTTTAAATAAGGATAACAGTAATTTAATGCACTTCCTCATTCCGTTCAAATCTGAAATTGTCTTTGTAAAAAATTACGTTACCTAGTTAGGTTATAAAATAATATGTGTCGTCCGTGAAGGTCAGTATAGTCTGGCTAATGAAAGTAGAGACTAGAAAAATCTGGCGAATTAAAAAAAAATAGCATCATGTTAACCTCGACAATAGTACGAAATAAATGGATTAAACAAACTTGATGTATTGTACAAAATAACAATATTGGTACTGTCCTACTTTTTGGTGAGAAGTACATTATCAAAATGATAGGCAACTAGTTTTAATCAGTTTTAAAAATAAAAAAACAAATTACAATAGTTATTTTTATTCATTGTGATCAAAATCTAAATCCAGCAATTCTATATGAAATGAATCGTCAGAGAGTCACTGGTATCGCTGTTTCCTTCATTAAATATGATTTATTCATTTTCGAATACGAAAATATTAATTACCAAAACCACCAACAACGTGTCCTTCAAGCTGTAATCCTCACTTTTGAAATCTCAATGGAAATAAATTTTCACGATGCCAAAAAATAGTGATGAAATAGTCATAAATAGTGACGCATATAAAAAACAGTCGTATTATAGTTGCGGCGGTATAGCTATAGCTTGCACGTAAACGGTACGGTCTATCCACTTGGTTTAATATTATTTAATAGTCGTGAAATAGTGATAACGATATGCCAAATCTCATAAATAGTCGGCTAACGACTCCAGAAATATAAAGGTACCCTGGTGAGGACAGCTAGAACATTTGAAAACTTCCCCAAGTTAAGGTTTGTGCCAAAAAATAGTGATGAAATAATCGTATGAAACGATAATTATTTTGGGATGATTTAATTTGAAAATAAAAACTTTTTATTTTCCCTACATTTCTATGGCGGACAGTCGCGTACAAAATCAAATCAAATGAACAAATCTCGAACGATAGCTATACTCTGTTCCTTTTCCAAGCTTTTTGAGTCACTCGTATGCCCTATTCTCACACACCACATTGAACCAATGTTAACGCCTCATCAGCATGGGTTTCGCAAAGGTCACAGCACTCAATCAAACTTAGTTCAATTTGTGAATGACTTATCCCGTGCTATAGATGATAAGACTGAAATCGATGCAGTTTATACTGATTTTACTAGCGCTTTCGACAAAGTTAGTCATCAGATCTTACTAAAAAAGCTTAAACACTATGGCATCCAAGGATCTTTGCTACATTGGTTTGAGTCTTATCTGTCAAAAAGACTCCAAGTTGTGTCTATCAGCGGTTACGAATCGACTCCCTACGTCGCAACATCTGGAGTTCCTCAGGGATCCCACCTAGGCCCAATACTTTTCTTGATTTTTATAAATGACCTCTCTACACACATTTTAAACTGCAAATACTTATTTTATGCAGATGACCTCAAAATATACAAGGTTGTTCAATCAATAAAAGACGCTCGTCTCGTTCAGGATGATCTCTGTAGAATCGAGGAGTGGTGTTCCAAAAATTTGATGCAATTGAACTCAAATAAATGTTACCACATCAAATTCACTAAAAAGAAAAAACAACTTGAAACTTCTTATTCAATAGGCAATTTGACATTAGCAAAAATAACACAGATCAAAGATCTTGGTATTACTATAGACAACCAACTTACATTCACACCGCATATTAATGATATAGTAATCAAGGCTTCCAAAATGGTAGGATTCATTAAACGAAACACCAAGAGTTTTAAAAAAGTTAGTTCCAAAATCATCCTTTTTTATGCACTTGCACGTAGTCACTTGGAATACGCATCCACTGTTTGGAATCCTATTTATTCTTTACACTCTCAACGCATTGAGTCTGTACAGAGATCATTCACTCGACATCTTGCTTTCATAGCGAGTGGAATTTCTCATAGAAGTACATATGAACACCGTAACAATCATTTCAAATTACAATCATTACGCAATCGACGAATCAGAAATGATATTTTATTCCTTTATAGAATTCTCAACGATGCCACTGTGTGCGCTGAACTTACATCTAGTATTAATATTAATGTCCCACGCTTAACTCCCCGCAAGCCGTTAACGCAAATTTTCTACATTCCGCGTTGCAATAGCAATGTTGGTACCAACAGTCCCCTTGCTCGCTCTTGCAGTTCGTACAATTTATTCGTCAAGACAGCTGATAGCCCTAAACCTGATATATTTCACGACTGCTTTTCAGTATTTCGCAAGAAAATCATGAATCACTGTAGTTAGTACGATTATGCCTCATTATTCAATTTTTTTTTTTTATCATTTTATTAAATGTTTGTAATTAATCATTTCAATTCTCTCTATATGTCCCTAATATTTTTTTTTTAATGGTTTTTAATGTTTGTTTTTTATGTAATTAATTTAAATCTATTCTCTAAATTTATTTCATTGATTTGGTTTTAATATCACATGCTGAGTGCTGTGCACACCTAAATTTGACATATGTATCTGAATCCTATTATTCTCAAAGTGTTTATTGTGAGTGTTTTAATATATATGTTGTTGATGTGGCTTATATGATAAATAAATAAATAAATAAACTTTTCTGAGGCACTTACTAAACTAGTTTTACGGTCCCAAAACGAAAAATATATCGTACTTGGAGACTTTAATATGCCAAATATTACTTGGTCACGTTCACCTGACTTTTATTTTTATTCTGCATCTAACATTCACGGAAACAGCCAAACAATTTTTTTTGACGATCTAAAGATGTGTACTTTAATCAATTCAACTATGTGACAAACTTTAACAATCACTTACTTGACTTAGTTTTTGCTAATGACACTGTTACTGTAACAGAAGTAGACCATCCCCTTGTACAACTTGACTCTCACCATAAGGCTCTCTGCACTCATGTATGCTCAGATAAAAGACAAATTTTACGCACACCACAAAAAACTGTGTATTTATATAATAAGGCTGATTTTAAATCAATTAATACCGAATTCATCATCACAACTCCGTGTAATGAGCCCACTGCAGGGCTATGAGTCTCTCCTCTGGGTGACGAGGAGGTTTAGGCCGTAATCCACCAAGCTGGCCCGGTGCTAGTTGGTGGATGTCAGATATTTCAGGGTGCCGAAATGGCTTCTGACAAACCCTAACGACTACTTTATACAAGTATACAGCACCCGGGACCGACTGCTTAACGTGCCCTCCGAAGCACGGAAGTCGTCGTGATGGTCGGCGGTCACCCATCCTCATACCGGCCGCACCGAGCGCGCTTAACCTGCGATATCATTTGATATGCACTGAAGTAAGCTAGGTACTAAAAACTAGAAAGATATTAGCAATCAAAATTATATGTAAACTTTATAATTAATCTCAACTTGTAGGCAAACTATCTTTTATTTAATAAGTATATAAGATTAATTGATTGTTCTTAACTTGATAACTATTCTATTTTGATATCTTTAAAAAATAATTAACTTGTAAGTACCAAAGGTACTACCTTATTATTCAGCCGTTAGTTTTGTTTTAATTGAACTTCCATTTCACATGTTTATGGCTTTTACACCAAGTTACTTTATTGTATTGAAAAGAATTTTTATATAATCATGTAGCACATAGGATTACCTACCTTTAAACTTGAGTAATAAAATCCTATGTATATAAGGCTAAATATAAAACAAATTGCAAAATATGTTAACTTAATTAGGGAAAAATTGTAAGCTTCGTTATATTTAAGGTCTTTACATTTTAATCGTTTAAACCAAGGCTGCTCAACCTTTTGAAGAGTCGGGCCAAACGGTTGATTCAGTCTTCAACTACGGGCCACTTACATTTACTCCTTCAGTTACTCATAGGACAACCGCAACAAAAACTCATTTTTTTTTTAGAAAATAACATTATTTATTTATATTTGGAGCAAAGTGTCCCAGAACAGTATCATAAACTAGATTGAAACAAATTGAACTCTTGTTTAATCAATGCGATTTCTGCAATTGTTTATCTTTTACTAATTTACTTAAGTTTGGCGACAAATCTGACGTTGACAGTAACAACAAGTCACAAATATGTTGTTCTGTTAATGATGTGCGGTATTTATTTTTTACATAATTGAGATCTGAAAAAACCTTTTCACATACATATGTTGATCCAAAACTACTTAAAAATTGTAACGCCAGGTCAGTTATTGCTGGGAATTCTCCTTTTGGTACTAATTTCCAGAAATCTGCGAAATCTTCTGAAGAGTTTTGTACTTTCGAAGACAACTTATCAGCAAAAATGGTTTTTAACGTACCGTGATTTTGCAGTTCAACAAGTTCTAATTGAATATTTGCAGGATAAGTTACTATTTCAGTCAAACTTATTGTGAAAGGATTTATGAAAATTTGTAAATTTTGTTTTTTACTTTCGAAATCTTGAAATCTCCTCTCAAACGACTGTGATAAGCATTCAATTTTAGATTGGTATTCAGAGTAATCAATAGAAGCAATATGAAGCTCCTCTTTCAAACTTTTTAGTGTGGGGAAGAGATCAATATTTTCTGTTGCCAAATTAATTGAGAAAAGATTTAATTTTGCTTTGAATCCGCTTATCAAATTGAACATAGTCGGAAGTGAACAATCTTTACCCTGTAATTTGAGATTCAGAATATTGAGGTAATTCGTAATGACAACAAGAAATGCAAGATTACTCAACCAGGATGTATTCTTCAGTAAATCAACTTCCAATGGTAAAGCCCCTTTCTGCTCTAAAAATTGCATCACCCGTTCTCGCAAGTTGAAGAAATGTTTCAACATGCTGCCCCTTGAAAGCCATCGCACAGCACAGTACAGTTGTAACTCTCCATATTCTTTGATTTCGTCTTCAAATAATAGTCGGAATTGACGTCTATTAAGAGCTTTTGCACGTATGTAATTTATGCAGCGAATTACAGAATCCATAATGTTATTCAACTCCAAATCCTTAGCACACAAGGCTTCCTGATGAATAATGCAATGATACGAAAATAAATTTCGACCTAAGAAATTCTGTAATAAAGCCACACAACCATTGTTTTTACCAATCATTGCTGGTGCACCATCAGTGCAGATAGATATCAATTTATCCCATGATAAACTCTTTTTTTCTATACATTCCTTAATTTTCAAAAATATGTCTTTTCCTTGGGTTGTACTTTCTAGCTGACAGACTTCTAGTAAATCTTGCAATACATTCCAATTTTCGTCAACGCACCGCACGAAAATAGCCAACTGAGATCTACTTGTTAAATCGCAAGTTTCATCTATCGCCAGTGAGAAGTATTTGCACTCAGCTACGATTTTTTGAATCTGCTCATTGATGTCGACTGCCATTTCCTCCACCCGTCTCGTGACAGTGTGCCGTGAGAGTGAAATATTGTCCGCTTTAGCTTTGACTTGTTTATCATCACAATTTCGTGCAAATATCGTCAAAGCCTCTTTAACAATCTCTCCATCGGAAAACGATTTCTTCTTTTTCGCTAAGAGCAAAGAAATCTCGTAAGATGTTTTGACCATGGATTCAAACTCGTCGTGCCTTTTAACGAAAATATTCTGTTGGTTAAATAGTTCCCGTTTCTTTTTCTTTAAAAAATCTTCTCTGATAGCACTACCAGCAGGGTAATCTTTTTCAAAATTATTATGATTTTGCTTATAATGCCTTTCTAAATTATATTTTTTTGCAATAGCTACAGTAGTGAAACAAAGTAAACATGTAGGCTTACGCGCCTTGCTTTCAATAAAACAATATTTACTTTCCCATTCATCATGAAAAACACGATAGGCCTCCGTTGATTTCGAACTACTTGCTTTGCTGTGAGCCATACTTTTTTTTTTTTTTTTTTTTTTTTTTTTTCCGCCACAGAAAGCTTTACTACCGACTTGACGCCCCTAAGGGAGCCACAGAAGGAGAGGAGGTGAATGCTTGATGCACGAAGAGGGGACCTTTGGGGGAATACCCCGCCAGCCAATCCCTAACAGTGCGGGACTCACCGAACCCAGCGTTACCCGCTAAACACCCCCTTTGCTGAGTTGTCCCGAGTTGGGTTAATCTCATCATCTGAACGACAGCCAATTGGAGTCAGAGGCTGCGTACCGGGCGTCCCAAGAGACAACCCGTCACGAAAGCTTATCGCAGGACCGAATCTGTAACAATAAAAAATTGGAAACGACGTCGTAAGAGTTATAAACACATGTTGTGTGAATTAATTGTTAAGAACAACCTAGAACCGGTTGGCTTGTTGAAGCTTCCTCACGAGGGAGGCGTGCTTGGATAGGATGGGGAGAGCATCGGCGAGAGAGTCCTGGCCGGCGTTGAGTGCAACGCCGAGCTCAAGAATCTCGTCGATAGGAGCGACGGTGACCCAGAACGCCAAGCGATCAAAACTGACCTTCGCGTTCTGTACCGCGGGTTGGGCGGGCGGCCGCGACGGAGTCGCGGCCGCGCGCCCAGCCCAAGCGGTAGGAGTGACGTTCGAAACGGGTTTCGATGCGCATTCCACGGCCTGAGGGGCCTTAGCTTGAGGGGAGCCCTTAGGGGGCTGGGGGTGGTGTCTCCAATTAAGGGGATCGGCCGCCGCTTTGGAACGGACCGAGCGCGGCGCCTTAGGGCACCCGCGATAGTTCGCCGTGTGGCCGGACTGGCCGCACAGGACGCAAGACGGATCTGTCGGGGACTCAAGGGTGCGGGAGCACTCCTTGGTGGAATGATCCTCTAGGCACTTAACGCACCTAGGTTTGGCGAAGCAGTTATGTGCCGCATGACCATAGAGTTGGCAGCGGTGACATTGACCTGGGTGACCTCTGTTGTGAGGTTTTTCAACACGAATATGCGAGAGGCCGCATACAGTGCGGGCCCCATTGCGAATTAGGGAGTTCCCAGCTGTGTTATTCGTGAGAATAACAAGCGCAAGGGGAAACTGTTTGCCCCGTTTGCTATGCAACTTGTGCACGGACTCAACGGGGAAGCCTTGAGATGTGAGCCATACTGAAACAAATCATATTTATTTATTTAACGTTAAGCACACAAAAACGACAGTACTACAATGCCATTGGCAAAAAAAGACAACTATATTTGTATCGGACGGTATATTACCTATTCAAATTGGTAGATACCTAAGTATAGTTCTTGCAATATACGAGCGCGCGGCGTCCTTAGTTTTGTGAGATAAACAAAGTGTAATTTCAATTTGTGAACGGCAGTTTAAGTTCGCTCGCTCCGTCGGGTACACACACTAATAAAGGCCACGCGCGCACGTGGATTGCAACAACTATACCTAATACGAAAACCTTTACGAAAACATACGATTGATATACAAACGATTGTTAGAAAATATTTATTTATTTATTTACTTATAAATTTGCACAATATTTTCTTGATTTTGCACAACTAATTGTAACTAAATAAAAAATGCGGGTTTAAGTTGTGCATGTAAGTTGGGTTATGTTAAAAATCAATACACAACTTATTTCCGTGAAAAATAGTTATATTTAGTCATAATTATGCACTTCATGAATCACTTACCTTTGACAACTACTGTAAATACGAAATTGATAAAAACATGAATTCAAAAACTTGACTTTCAATTCAACAGTCAGTTGAACTTTATCACCAAAACACGTACGCACACAATTGTTTCTCGAACTACAGTGAGACGAGCGAGACAGTAACGAACGCAACTCGCGCCGCACGGGGTCAAAGACCGTATCACTGCCCGCGTGACAGCTAACTTTTGAATCGGTTTGTACCGTACGCGGAAGGATTTTTGAATTTGGTGCATATTTTCAAAACATGCGCGGGCCACTTAAAATTCTTTCGCGGGCCACATGGTGGCCCGCGGGCCTTGGGTTGAGCAGCCTTGGTTTAAACTTTTAATTTAGGCTTTTTGGCATTATATAACGTTAAAAATTGTCCATCTTTTAATATATGTAACCTTAAATATAAGTTATAAACATAACAACAAATTATAAAAATGACTCGAAATGTAAGAGAAAAACAAATTAAAATAAAATTTAATTGCGGCTCTCCTTACGGTATTGCTCAGTTTTGGGGTCTTAACGGCAGTCTGAGAGAAAATTATTGACTTGTTTGAATTATCAGACTGACTTGTTTGAATTATCACATTGACTTGTTTGAATTATCATATTGACTTGTTTGAATTATCACATTTACTTCTTTAAATTATCAGTTTGATTTGTATTAACTAACTTACTCAAGATTTGCTTATTATTGTGCTATATCTCTTCATACTGCCTGCCTGAAAAATACCGCGACGAAGCCAAGTTATTATCAAGTTACCACGAAGTTTTATTCAAGATCCCATTGTTACTGCCCAACCTCCACAGTTCCATACAATCCACTGCTGGGTAGTATCATCCATGCACAGTAACCACGGCGCCACGACGACTTCAATATACCGAATTATCAGAGATAAACTGACTGACTTGTTTGAATCGATTCCACTTGATGAATGCATCTCTGTTTTTTATAACATACTTTATAATCTACGTGATAAGTTTATACCCAGCAAAATTTTATTTAATAATAAAGATCCCCCATGGTTTCGTAGTCCTTTAATAAAAATACTAAGGGAAAAGGACAAATATCACAAAAAGTTTATTAAGTATAATAACCTATCTGATTACCACAGCTTTTGTATATTACGCAACCATGCGAAACTGCTTGAAGAACTTGAAGAATTTTATACTTAACGAATATTTGAAACAAACAGAGGGTAATATAACGTCAGATCCTCGCAAGTTCTAGGCCTATGTTAAAACAAAAAAGCACTCAAATACTTTGCCATCAGTCATGAAACACCAAGATCAGATCAATATCAGACCCTGGAGTGGATATTTGTAACATGTTCAGTGACTACTTTCATTCAACATTTCAGCATTCTACTATAAACTCTACAGGTTGCAATAACCACATAAATAATGACCACAGTTTAATTGACCTTTGTTACATAGAAATTTCGAGCCAAGAAATCTTTAAAATACTCAAGTCCCTAGATTGTAAAAAATCTGCTGGCCCTGACTATATTTCGCCAATTTTTATAGTAAATTGCGTTACAGAGCTTTGTTTCATTGACCGTTGTTCCATTGACCATTATATAAGACCGCTCTCTTAAATGAGGATATCCACAAAAAGGGTGCAAAGGATGTAATATCAAACTATAGACCAATCTCTAAAATTCGCGAAAACTCTCGAGAAAATTATACATAGACAAGTGTACTCATCATTTAAGCACACCTTTATTAGCCAACAGCATGGCTTTCTCAAAGGCAGATTCACTAATCGAACTTACTTGTTTTTACAGAATACTTAACGGCACAAATGTCAGCAGGCTCTCAAGTGGACGTAGTATAGGTATACTGATTACTCAAAGTTTTGGCGGAACTTGGGCGAAGGTTTCTTCAATAAAAGAGGTTCAGAAGGTAGAATGTGGAATGTATTTTTAGTAGTAAAATGTGCTATTTTTATACAAAATTATCAAGGTCATTTGAGTAAGACAACAACAAGTGTGTGAATAATAAAGCAACACAAATTAGGAGAAAACGCGCTTCAATACACGCGCGCTGCCGCGTCTCCCCGATTGTATAAAAGGAGCAGCGTCGCCGCCGCTCGTTCTCCCACGCAGCCTCTCGCTCCAATTGGCTGTCGTTCCGACGATGACTAAGGACCTTAATCAAGGTGAGTCAAAAGGGGGATGTTTAGTGGGTATGCTCAGCCTATCTGAGAGAGTCTCCACACTGTCTGGGCATTCTATTTGCCATTAGCCACTTATGGTTAACAGCTTATAGAATGCCCATTCGTCCGTAATAGGATTCATCCTCCTCCCGCTAAAGCTAGCTTTACTGGTTAAAGCTAGTTTTAGGGGGTGCCAACAATTTTTCTGTGGCGGAAAAACAAAAAAAAAAAAAAAAAGCCGCTCGTTCTTTCCATCGGCGGCCGTCGCGTGAACAACACGTCGCGCTGGGAGCGCGCGCGTGGCTTGAGACATCCAAACGGCGGCGTGCGTGTGCCGGCGTGCGGAAACATTCGAACGCCGTGTGTGTGACCTGTACTGATTGCTGCTTGCTGCTTGCTTCTAAACTAAAAGTTCTTTTCAGAACTACTTCATAATTATTCATTCAATATCTGTGCGTTTTATTTAAATCCTATACCAATTCTGTCGTGTGCCTTGCTGCCTTCTTAATTCATATGATAGTTCTTTTCAGAGCTGCTTCATTTTCATTAAATATCTGTGTTTGTTTTATTTAACTCCTATACCTATTCTGTCGGTAGCCACAAAGTGTTTCGACCGAATTGATCATATTACTCTACTCAACAAGCTACAATACATGGGTATCAGAGGTAACTTGTACCGGTGGTTCGCTTCTTACGTTGAGAACCGCTGTCAGATAGTACCTAGTGCTCAATGGGTACACTTCACAGTCTAAACCAATTCCATCGGGATTGCCTCAAAGATCATTATTAGGGCCTCTACTATTCAATTTGTTTATTAATGAAATACATAAATGCTTCTTAAATAAAAAAAATCTAAAATATTATATAATTATTATCATACGCCGATGACATGAAAATTCTTCACACCATTGACAACTCCAACGACGCCACCAAATTACAAATTGACCTTAATAATTTTTATAATTACTGCTTATGCAATAAACTGGAGTTGAATATTTCTAAGTGTTATGTCTGTACTTTTACGAGGAAGAAAACTTATATAACATATGACTATAGGTAGATTGAATAATTCTGTTGTAACTAGAGTCTCCTCAATAACTGATCTTGGCGTCATCTTTGACTCTAAATTTATATATGACCTACATATTAATAATATAGTCAAGAAAGCTTCAAGGGCATTAGGCTTTATTTTACGACTGTCAGCAGAATTCAGTAATATTAAAAACTTAAAGACACTTTACTGCGCTTTCGTACGCAGCCACCTCGAATATGCATTATCAGTGTGGAACCCCTGCTATCACACGTATATTGATCGACTCGAACGCATACAACGTAAATTTCTAACTTGCATTTTAAGTGTGGAAGGATAGATAAAGAATAGTACTCCCGTTGCAGACGTCATCACATACTACCCCTTAGTTTGCGTAGAGAGATAGCGGATGTGGCTAATATTATCAAAATTTTAAACAGTAGGATGGACGTACCCCGTACCAGAGATTTTGAATGTGATTGGTATTTGCGAACACACCAAGTTGTATAGGAATCCAAACCTTCTACAATAACCTAGCGCAAGTACCAATTACAGGCAAAACTCTTTTATAACTCGGTCCTGTAGATTATTAAACAAGGTTAACCTTGGACTGGACGATTTTGACTTATTCTTTAGCAGCATACCAAGTATTAAAGCGGCCCTTTCTAAATCATTTTTTTATTTAACTAATGTATCAGGTACCAATATCTGTTTTATAATTATTTTTTAACACTCTCCATATATACCTACATAGATATTTTTAAATGTATATTTGTATAATTTAATTTCAATTTACCGGTATATTTAGTGGAATTTTAATTTTATGATTGTAATTTTGTGTATTTTTATCTCTCCATTATTTTTTTCTTTAATTTGTAAATTTGTATATTTTAATTTCCATAATGTTTACCGCGTGCAATTTTAATTTTGTGATTTTAGTTTTGTGATTGTTCTTTCTTTATTTATTTTGTCATCTATATGTGAAAACTTTCATTTCTGTTTATTACGTGTTACGGACCCTAAAGGCCCTTCAGCTTGTCAACCTCAGTGACTCATCCTTCGGTATTTCAGTTCCCGTGAGAATATTAATTATTGATTCATCGATTGATTTGCTGAATTAACTTTTTCATTGGAAGTGTCGCAACCATGTTACCGCGAGTGAAATATAATTTGTAATTTAAAATCATTAATTAATAAGACAGCTCTGCGTGAGGTCAATCGTGGACCCAGAGCTTTAGGTTTAATTAGGCTAAGTTTTATTTTGTAGAATCAGAAATATACCTAGTAATAACTTAACTTACTTGTCTTTTTTAAAACTCTCTACACCGGCTGACACACATAACTGGCGCAGTCGGAAGTAGTCGAAATTAGTAGATCGCGCGTTTCGTGACTGATCGTGAGTCAATGAGTTGACTCCTTCGGCTACAAAAGAACCTGTCGCCCGGTGAAGAAGAAACATCGCAGCCCCAGAACCCAGGAGATCCGAAAATCGATCATAAATCTTGGTATCGGAAAAGGCAAAGATGAGGTGTACCAGACTGTAAGTACAGTTTTATTACGTAAATTCGAGGTTTTGGTTGTTTCCATGAATAGGAAATCCTCCTCCATTCCCTGAACTCGATCCTGTAGTTCTCGGTTAGATTAGTTAGTTTAGATAAGTAAATAATTAAAGATTTATAAGTTTATGTGAACTTAATTGATTATTAGTTGAAGTTTATTAAAGTACTTACATGAAAATTAATGAATTAAGATTTTAGAAAGGATTTTATTCTCGTTAACGTTTTTATTTTTAATAAACGAATTTAAGTATTTTCTTTTAAAATAAACTAATTAGGTAAGTGAGTAAGATAAAAATTTCAATTTAACTTTATTTAAAATATATTTTTAGGATATACATTTTAAAAAACTTTTATAATATACTTGGGTAGTTTACTTAATTATTTTTTATCAGACTTTCATTTTATCTCGTTAGGTTGCAAGCGGAATAAACCTTTTATATTTGAATAGTACGTTTTACCTTGAGAATGAATAAAATTTAAGAATTGAATTTACTTTTAAATATTTTTACATTTATTGAACATTTCTATATTAAAATTTTATTTAATTTTATTTTATAGTGAAATAATAATTAGTCAAAATTTTTCACCCAAAGGCTAACCGTACTAATCGAGAAGATAAAAAAGGTAGATTTCACCAAAAGTTAGTAGATAATTTAATAAAGATGGAACAAACCCAACCACAACCTATTAATTTGGATGATACTGATAAAATTTGGAAAGCTTTACGATTAGTTCCAGATTTTAATGGTAATTCCAATGCTCTCGTTAGATTTTTAGACATTTGTGATCAAATTGTTTTAACTTTCGTGAACCCTGCCCCTGGCAATGAATTAAATAATGCAGCCGTATTAAACGGAATTTTAAATAAAATTACCGGTCCCGCAGCACGGACCTTAGCAAATAATGGTATTCCCAGAGACTGGAACGGTATCAGAAATGCTCTTATAAATTCATTTTCAGATCATAGAGATGAATCCGCCCTATATACAGACTTATCAATGCTAACACAAGGCGCGGACACAATTCAATTATTTTATGAAAAAGTGCAAAATCTTTTATCTGTTATTATGACTCATGTACAATTACACGAACAGGTACAGACAACTATTGACTCTAAAAGAGAGTTATATAGGAAGTTAGCTCTGCAGTCATTTTTGCGAGGTATACATGAACCACTTGGGTCTCGCCTCAGATGCATGAAACCGGTATCATTAGAACAAGCATTAGAATTTGCGCAAGATGAACTAAACGTTTTATACTTACAAAAGAAAACCAACATGATAAATTTTAGTGCACAAAAACCGATAAGTTTCAATAGAAATAATTTAAGACATAATTTTATCCCAAATAATTTTGGCAGAAATAATTTTAACCGAAATAATTTTAACCCGAATAGTTTTAACCCGAATAACTTTAACTCGAATAGTTTGAACCCAAATAATTGTAACCCAAATAATTTTAACCCAAATAATTTTTACCCAAATAATTTTAATTCAAATAATTTTAAAGGATATCAACGGCAACCAAATCAACAAATTAAACACGATCCTTTTCAAAATGTTTCTCGTACCCAGCAGATGATGAAGGCTTTGCCTCGCTCTGATATGAGTACAGGATTCAAAATACCACCTAGATATCAGCCTCAGGCTAAAGCACAACCCATGAGCGGAGTGAGTAATTTTAGTACCCATCAATTACCTTTTTCTAATAATGCACACCAACAAGTTAACTTTAACCAGACAATTGATGACACCTATGACTATGAAAAATATAACGAAACTAATCAACCTTACGATCCTTATCCCTTGAATCACAATAATCAATTTGAAAACTTCAATCAATCAAATTTATCAAAAATTGAATCGCAATATAGTGCCGATACGGATTTTCAAGAAATTCGCTTTGCGAAATTCCCAGAATAGAACTTAACATACAAACTA
Source organism: Stenoptilia bipunctidactyla (assembly GCA_944452665.1). Lineage (NCBI taxonomy): Eukaryota > Metazoa > Arthropoda > Insecta > Lepidoptera > Pterophoridae > Stenoptilia > Stenoptilia bipunctidactyla. The sequence goes on along the minus strand of OX101748.1, from coordinate 5,984,440 downwards.
AAAGACTTCACACTTCAGAACTTCCTTACATACAGATAAAGAACCCTCCAATAAAATTACTGATAGATACAGGCGCTAACCAATCATTCATTAGTCCTAAAATAGTAGACACATTCTTTCAAAACTTACCATTGAATTATGACCCATTCATTGTTACAAATATCCATGCAACTACGAAAAATTATTATTCGATAACCATTCCTAACTTTAGTGAATTTAACGACAGAAGAAATATTAAATTATATGTGTATAAATTTCATAATTATTTCGATGGATTAATTGGCTTAGATTTACTTCAAAAATGGCAAGCAAAAATTGACTTAGCCACGAAAACTTTATATACAACATCAGCTCATAACCCTATTCATTTATATGATTCATCTTCAATTAATTTAGTCGAAACTATTTTACCTGCGCAATCAACTCAGCTTGTTAAGGTCCCAACAAATATTTCAGACGGAAATATAACAATCGAAAATCAATCCATTAGTGACTGTTATATCGCAGATTGTCTATCTACGGCAGAGAATAATCAAACGCTTATTCCGGTTAATAACCCTCATAATCATGATGTAACTTTTAGATTATCGCAGCCTATTATCGCTCATATATTTAATGAAAAAACTATTCCAATATCACAATTAATCAATAGCAATGAAAGATCACAAGCAGTTTTGTCTCGAATACGCACTACACACTTAAACCCAGAAGAAAGAGCAAACTTGAACAGACTTTGTTCCGAGTATTCCGACATTTTTTTTATTGACGGAGATCCTTTGACCTTTACTAATCAGGTGAAACATACAATTCGGACTACTGACGAAATCCCCATCCACAGTAAAACATATAGATACCCTTATATTCACAAAGAAGAGGTTAGGTGCCAAATTGAAAAAATGCTACAACAAGGTATAATAAGACCCTCTAACTCACCCTATAATGCCCCTATATGGATCGTACCTAAAAAATTGGACGCTTCTGGAAAAACCAAATGGAGATTAGTTGTAGATTTTAGAAAATTAAATGAAAAAACAGTTAGTGACGTATACCCTATTCCAACGATTACTGAAACCCTAGATAAGCTTGGCAAATGTCAATATTTCACAACTTTGGACCTTTACAGTGGTTTTTATCAGATCCAAATGGACCCCAAGGACATCCACAAAACCGCATTTAGCGTATCCGATGGATTAGGCCATTTTGAGTTTATGAGAATGCCTATGGGTTTAAAAAACAGCCCATCAACATTTCAACGTGTAATGGACAATGTTCTTAGAGGTCTTCCTAACGTAATAGTATATTTAGATGACATTTTAGTGTATTCAACTTCCCTTCAGGAACACATGATTAACCTTAGGAAAATTTTCACTAGACTTAGAGACGCAAATTTAAAGATACAGATGGATAAATCTGAATTTTTGAAGCATGAAACACCCTATTTAGGTCATATTATTACACCAGATGGCGTAAAACCAAATCCAGACAAAATTTCCAGTATTCTCAATTATCCTATACCAAGAACACCAAAACAGATCAAAGGTTTTTTAGGACTTCTAGGATACTATAGACGTTTTATATCAGATTTTGCTAAGTTGACGAAACCACTAACTTCGTGTTTAAAAAAAGGAGCTAAAATTAACTTGACCCCTGACTATGTAAAATGTTTCAATTTATGTAAGACACTCTTGACTAACGACCCTATCTTGCAATATCCGGACTTTTCAAAAGAATTCATACTTACAACTGACGCATCTAACGTAGCATTAGGAGCGATCCTTTCACAAGGACTTATTGGATCAGACAGACCTATAGCTTACGCTTCCAGAACCTTAAACAACAGCGAAATGAACTATTCGACCATAGAAAAAGAATTACTAGCGATAGTTTGGGCGACAAAGTATTTTCGACCCTATTTATTTGGTAGGAGATTCAAAATTATGACTGATCATAAGCCTCTACAATGGTTAATGAATGTTAAAGAACCTAGTTCAAGACTGACAAGATGGAAATTAAAACTATCCGAATATGACTTTGATATAATATATAAAAAAGGTAAATTAAACAGCAACGTCGATGCTCTATCTCGCATTGAATTACACAATGAGGAAATAGACTCGGTAATTGTTAATTTAAGCTCTAGTAGTTCATCAGGTAGTTCTCGAACTATTACAGCGCCCGACAGTCGACCAATTATTAGTATCTCTTCTACAGATACCGCACCTTCTGACAGACCTTTGTTAAGTAGCTCTGACACTGATACAGTACCTAATGATGACTCTTGCACTATACATACAAGCCTTGAAAACCCAATATTTGAAATACCTATCTCAGACGAACCACTTAATAAATTTAAAAGACAATTAATAATTAAATTGACTGACTTACCAACAAACTGTAAACCAAAAATAACTTACCCTTTTGAAACATTCCGAAGAACTTATGTTAGTATAGCTGAACCTAATTTAGAACAAGAAATAATGTCATAAAAAAACATATCGATCCCAAATTGAAAACAGCCATATTAGTAGAACCACTTATTAAAATGTACTCATTAGCACCAATTCTTCAAAAAACATTTGAAAGTTCTTACATAAACCTAGTTTTTGTTAAGTCTGAAATACAAAATATTTCAGATTTCTTAGATCAGCAAGACATACTCAATAAATATCACGAAGGAAAAACAAATCATAGAGGAATTAACGAAACTTATCTCTCCTTATCTAAAAGATATTTTTGGCCAAAACAAAAAGAGTCTATTACTAAATTCATTAACGAATGCCCAACCTGTAACCAAGCAAAGTATGATAGATCGCCATTACGACCTGAATACCAAATAGTTCCTCCACCTTCGAAACCGTTTGAAATAGCACATGCAGATGTTTTGACTATTGAGCAAGAAAAATACCTAACTATAATTGATTCATTCACTAAATATGCACAAATTTATCGCTTACCTTCTTGCACTGCCCCAAACATAGTTAAATCCTTATTAACGTTTTGCACTCATCACGGTTTCCCATTAGTTCTTACAACAGACCAAGGCACAGAGTTCAAAAATCAAGTTGTCTCTGAATTTTTACGACTACATAAAGTTCAGCATCGCTTAACTGCAGCACACTCACCCAATGAAAATGGTTTAATAGAACGTTTCCATAGCACTCTCTTAGAACACTTACGACTTTTAAAGTTACAACGAAAAAACGAATTAATAAGTAATTTGATACCGTACGCACTTATAGCTTATAACAGCTCAATACATAGTTTAACTAAATGTAGACCATACGACTTATTGACTGGACACTTTGACCCAAGAGACCCAACAGACTTAGATTTGACACATAGACTATTACAAAATTACATTCAGGAGCACCGTAAATCAATGGAGACAGTTTATAATATAATTCACGAATCAGCACTTTTAGAACGAAATGCAATAATGACTCGACGTAACCTTGATCGCGAGCCTCAATTAGATTATACGGAAGGACAGGAAGTATTTATAAAAAATCCTTTGGCATCTAGGAAGAAAATTGCACCCCGATACACACGAGATAAAGTTACCACTAATTTTCCCATTCACATATACACTTCTCGAAAACGTGGCCCAATAGCTAAACATCGTATTAAACGAACTAAAACTAAATTAAATAAATCACTATTGTTACAGGACCGTCCTCATAACGACCCTGGCCCAAGTACTAGCAGACATGACAATAAAACTTGACGATTTGACTGATGGACCTGGAATCCTACCCTTTAACCTAGGCCCAACAAAAATGACCTCCCATGAACACATATTTTTACAAGAAATTGACATTAACAAAATTCAAACTCAAATAGGTTTAACAAAAACTCAGCTCGGTAATATTTCAAATAAGATAAATAATACGGATTTCTCATTATTAAAAACTATTTTAATGCACTTATTTCATAAAATTGACGAATTATCTATACAATTTAATACTTTCGAACCAAAACGCACAAAACGTGGCATTTTCAATCCACTTGGAACCTTCATCAAAAGCATTTCTGGTAACCTAGACAGCAACGATGCTATTAATTTTCAAAACGCCATTAAGATTCTACATCAAAATGATAAAGAAATGAATATTAACTTTAACAAACATATTAGTTTATACAAAGAAATCGTAAATCAGCAAAATCATATTTTAGATAATTTAAATATTAATCAAATTAAGTTAAATAAAGTAGTTCAACAAATAATTAGAAGTAACGATAATCAATCTGAAAATTTTTATAAGAAATTGCAATTTATGCAAATATTAAGTATTATTTCAGAAAATGTTAATGATTTAAGTTTAGAAGTAAGGAAAATTGAAAACTTATTAGCTTTTAGCCACACTAATTCAATGCACCGTTCATTATTAACTATGAAAGATTTAAGTAATATGTTAGAAGAACTAAAATCCTTATATGGATATGATAAAGTTTTAGATATAGATATTAGATACTACTATGATTTAATTAGCTTAGGATATTATTATATAGATGAAAAAATTATTTTAGTTATGAAGTTCCCTATAGTTACATCCTCAACTTATAATTTGTATAGGCTTAGTCCCATTCCTAATAAAAATTCCTTAGTAATTATTCCCACATATCCTTTCATTGCAACCAATTCTTTTGAATACGCGTACATAGAGGCAGAATGTCCGAAGGTCAGCAGCTGGTTCATCTGCCATCAGAAGATAAATCACCAAACTAGAAAAGGTGAAGATTGCATCTACAAATTAATTAAAAATCAAGACATTAGCAAGTCATGTATCAGTACATCTGTAATCCTGGAAAAAGAAGCTCTAATAGAACTAGATAGCCGACACTATATACTATCATTCCCGAAACCTACGAAGATAGAGTTATCCTGCAACGACGTAGAACATAAGATTATTCAAGGATCATTTTTAGCAACAGTTCCACATAATTGCAAGATCAAAACGCCTGAATTCAGCATTATCAACCTTGATGACAAAGTTCACGGTCATGCCATTGAAATAATGTCGTTCCCAGCATCGAAACCACCCACATCGCAGAAATTCAATTATAATTTAACAACAATTGATTTGAATAAATTGCATACTATTCAAAATCAAGTAACAATGAGCGTTCCTGAAACTGATGAAACATACGAATTCTCAAGCATTTATCATACAACTATACCTACCTTTTTGATATTGATGATTATTGCCGCAATCATTGCCTTTACTTACTTCAAACGGCGGGCATCAAACGCAGCATCAGCGACCATTTCCACTGCAGCTCCAGCTTCAACGATAGAAGACCGAAGAGCCGCAACATTTTCTCTCAATGTTCGAAAATAGTTGCTCATCTAGGAGGGGAGGTGTTACGGACCCTAAAGGCCCTTCAGCTTGTCAACCTCAGTGACTCATCCTTCGGTATTTCAGTTCCCGTGAGAATATTAATTATTGATTCATCGATTGATTTGCTGAATTAACTTTTTCATTGGAAGTGTCGCAACCATGTTACCGCGAGTGAAATATAATTTGTAATTTAAAATCATTAATTAATAAGACAGCTCTGCGTGAGGTCAATCGTGGACCCAGAGCTTTAGGTTTAATTAGGCTAAGTTTTATTTTGTAGAATCAGAAATATACCTAGTAATAACTTAACTTACTTGTCTTTTTTAAAACTCTCTACACCGGCTGACACACATAACTTACGTGTCTAGATGTAAGTTTTCCTAAAATATGTAAATAAATAAATAAATACAGGGTGTTATTTTATTAAAACATAATTCTTTAAATTCTGCCTATGATGTCCATACAAAAAAATTTTTGATCCCTTTAGAGGATTAGGTTCTAATAGGCAAACACACTCTAAATAAAATATATCGAAAAAACATAGAAAAAAGCTGTTCTTTTATCTTCATTTAAAGTTACCTACTATTTAGAGTACGGTGGAGTGAATGGGTTAAATACAAACACCATATCTGATTTTCGTTATGTCCTTTTCTTACCAATAAAATACATCTACACAGGCAGGTTTAAATAAATAAGTTCTTAATGATTAACGCTACCATGACATAAGCTGAGGAAGCTCATATATAGGACAGAATAAACGTTCGTTCGCTACATAAAACCAAAAGTTTTCAAGCAATCTGTGTGCTAAAATACTATCTATTTTAATGAAATGTATGGTTTTTTGTAAAGTACTAATAAAAAGCTTGCAAGACATGTGCTGGCATGAAAAAAGTTTCTCAGGCGATTCCTCATACACGCAACATTTAAAACCACCGTGAAACCATGTATGATGTCATAATTTGACTATCAACATTTCAGCTCTATGACCTAAGGGGGAACCACTGCGCATTGGTCAGAAAGCCTTCAAACGGCTGAGGGTCCTGCGGAAAAGTAACTCAAAATATCTTTGCAGCAATTAAGGTACAATTTTTTTTATTATTCCTTTTGGAAGGTACTAAATAATGCTGTAGATCGAATTTAGGACACGGGCACATGCGTATAAGGGCATGTGTAATGATGGAAAATAAATGAAAAGACGATTTAAATTTTCTAACATTTATTTAAAGTACTCCTAATATAATTAATGAAGAAAGACAACCGTAACATATAATCAGTCTTTTTAGATATTTTTTGACCAGAAGCTATTGAATACTGAGTTGGCATAAGATAATTAAAGTTTACTGCTCTATACATTTTATTGTCAAAATAAATTAAAGAATAAAAGATTCATAAGATATACAAATCGCTTTGAGCGTTTTCTTTAATTAATCATTAACGGGTTAGTTGAATTTTATGGCAGTGTTAATAGATCATGTATGTAAAAAAAATAATAGGTAAGTACAATAAAAATAAAACATGACTAGATTTTAAATACATCTCTTATCTCAAAATCAAATAATTTTATTTACTAACCAAAATAGCTTACAAAAATAAGACTTAGATTATAAAATTCCACATTTAAAGTATTTTTTAACATTAAAAACAATTTTTTAACCAGGATCTTATGAAAAGGAGATTTACATTTCTGATTATTCTGATTACATATGTATTCAATTCTTAATTAAGCACCTTAAATATTTATTTACAAATTCCACTAAACATATTTAATTTTGTACAAAAATAATTATAATAAGGTTCTCAAAGATCTAAACTTAACACTAAGGCCTAACTTGAACATGATTTTTAAATATTATTATACAGGGTGACTGGTGGGTCACTTTTGAAATTCAAGGACGTGATAGTTTGAGATCATATATGAAGAGAAAAAATATAATAAAAAATAAATATTGATTATTTACTGAGTAAACTGAACCGAAAGTTAAAGAATTCATTACGCAACACATGGCTACGCTAGCGTTGGCAGCAAACTCAGGTGTATGCAAAGTAAATAGTATATTTATTTATAGGGAATTGTAGTGAAAAATTAAGTACCTACTTTTATAAGATAATTATGATCAGAATCGAGTACAGAATGCTCTCCTTCAGTATCTAAAATTTATCACCAGTCACCGTGTATAAGTAATACGTTACATGGATTTTCTTAAAATACAGTTCAATTTAAATTAGTTGAACATTTTGTAACAATCAAAACAAAATCCAACGGATACAAAATTGAAGAAAATGTTGAATGAAATGACAATAATTTCTACGTAGTTTTGTGTAAATTTGCTTATAAGTTTGTAAGTACTTCATACTTTGAAGCTGTCGCCACATTATAAAAATATGGGTATTTCCCGTACAATTTGTGATGAAAAGCTTTAATTTAGCTGTACTCCTGTGATATCAGCCTGTAAGTATTCATTGAATGAGATTTACAGGATACTAAATGGTACCTTTTTTAAAGATATGATTGCCATCGAAAACAAAGTAATCGATATCTATTTTGACTTAGAGCGTACTAGATTATACAAAAATCGAGAAAACATAGATATTGTTCAAATATCAAAACTAATGCCAGAGTTATCTTTGAAGACACCTTGATCACGAGTCGATAATATGTCTGTTTGTATTTTTATTCCTGGTTTAACCAGAAGGTTTTTTAGACTCAACTCATTCGTTATGGAATGCAACAAAATAATTTGTGATAGAGACTCATTATAGTAGTTAAGTACCTACTTGTCACATATTGCTTTGTACGCAGCCTCTGACTCCAATTGGCTGTCGTTGAGATGATGGTCAACGCCCAACTCGGGATAGACCAGCAAAGGGGGTATTTATCGGGTATCGCTGGTTTCGGTGAGTCCCGCACTGTGATTGGCCAGCGGGGTCATGTGTCTCTAACGAACATGTGTCCCCCGACGGTGCTCTCGTGCATCAAGCATTCACCTCCTCACCTTATGAGATTCCTTTAGGGGCATCTAGTTGAAGTACCAACACTTCTTTGGCGGAAAAAAAAAACATCTTGCTAATAACGGTATTTCTGAAATACCAAACAGTGCCTTATAAAGGAAAAACATGTCAAATCCTTATTTATACGTAAACTCTTCTTAAATAAAAATTATCTAAAGTTGAACACATGGGATGGCTGTTGCGTTTTGAGGCTAAAATGACATTTCTTCCTTGTAAGCAGTTAGTTATCTGTGGTGGGGTGTCCGGCAAACTTCTGGAATAATAAAAACAAAAAAAAAATTAAACAGATTTAATTATTCACGAAGCAAGTATACATCAAAATGTTTTTACTACAAAGTTATCAGCCGCTTAGGGCCTCCACTTGTTCATACTATTAACAACGAAATGCCGCGTCGTAGTAGCTATGTTCATCAACACCGACTACTTTCAAAAACGTTTATGGTTCCATATTTCTTTTTTGTACTGAGCGACGCTAAAATAAATATGCAGGTACGTTTACTATACTACGTATACTGTATCAAAGAAACTAACATTCAAATTTGGCTGGTGACCTAAAACAACCATGTATAAAATGACGGGGACTAGATTTAAAGTGCATTCTACTGGGTTAATTTTAATAAGGGTCAACGTTGCGTCACGTGTGTCCACCCGCTTCCCAACAACATTAGTTCCTACAGGTGATTTTAATTAACCCTGTATAAAAGGGTCGATTTTAATTAGCGCATCACCTCTTGCGAACAGACTCTCCACATCAATCCCAACAACATTTGTTCTACGACTTTTTACAAATCTTGACAAATAACACCAAAATAAAAAAAATAAAAACTATTATATTTGGTGGTTTGGGCATTTGGAAAGGATGAGTGAAAGTACATTTACGAAAGAGGTGTACAGAGCAAGAATGGATGGTGTTGTTGGAAGGGGTCGGCCTAGGCGAACGTACGGCGATCAAATTGGCAACATTTTGAAAAAGGGCCTAGTTAAAAGTACCCGTAACCGGCGATCATGTATGAAAAGATTGATGAACGTGGAAGAAGTGAAAGAGGTATGTTTGGATCGCAGCAATTGGTGTTCCCTTGTCTCTGCCTACCCCAAAGGGAGACAGGCGTGAGGTTATGTATGTATGTATGTATTATATTTGATAAGTTGTAGAACAAATGTTGTTGGAATCAATGTGGAGAGGTTGCTTGCAAGAGGTGATGTGCTAATTAAAATTAACCCTATATAAAGGACAATATTTATTTTTATACATTTACTTACTTCTTGGCGCACTTTTTAAAGTAGACTTTGATATGCTGTCGCTGTCTTCAGATTCTGAACAAACTTGGAAGCTCGTTTCTGGAAAAGAAGTAATTTAAAAACGTAAGTAGAAAAAGTAACTTATACGTTTTAGTATTGGAAGGCTTTCATTCTAGCAATGTAGCAAACAGGAGCTACCATTTCTTTTGAAATACTAAACTTCTTTTGAATCAACACCAGACTTAAAAATAGCCTCCGTAATTATCCAAGCCAACGACGAACACTTTGGCGATGGGGTAACACTGTCTGCCTCAGACGCCAGTGGTCGCGGGTTCGATTCCCGCACGGAACAAGAAAAAAAAATGTATTTATATTCTAGGTTCTCCCTTAGTTCGCTACATGGTTTCCCATATCACAAACTCTGCTTAGTTTGGGGCCATGTAGTTGGTGTTATTGTCTGGGGATTTTATCTATTTATTTTATAAAAGAAGAAGATTAAGTTATGTAAGAAGCGACTCAAAGACGTCCTTCGACATACATACCTGTATCATATCGGCTGTGTTTACTGTGGCGACTTGGAATGTCTTGATTTTCGACATGCCCGAACGTGCGGAAACCGACGGCGAACTGTGCGTACGGACTGATCTCGTACAGTTCTGAAACAAATATATAATTTAAAGTTGTACTGCCAGAGTTAATAAGTCGGATGCCCATTTTCGGAGAAATTAAGCAACGTTTGCTTGGTGGTAGGATCCCTTCTGGGTCCGCCTGGCTAGCGACCACCCTTTATATAAAGTCTGCCGCCAAATGTTACCGCTCCGGCGGTAATGTGTTCCGGCAATATTGTATAAAGAGCCAGTTCCGGCTCTACCGGGTAATCTACCGGGTAATTATTATAACTAAATAAATAAATGCGACAGAATTATACAGGTTTAATTTTAATAAGCGCATAACCTCTTGCAGGCAACCTCTCCACATCAATCCCAACAACATTTGTTCTTCGACTTTTTAAAGTTCATAGTTTTTACAACTTAAGGTTTCCTATAAAAAATATTTATTGCCTCTATTTAGCATCGTAATTCTATTTACTCTGAACATAGGTATGCCACGGGTTTAGATTAGCTGATCAAAACTTTCATGTTGCAGGTCCTGTTAATCTTCTGCTCGGTGCAGATGTTTTAGGAGTGCTGCAATTGGGAAGCAGCACACTTCTGCAACCTGGAGGGCTAGTAGCAGTTTCAACCGATCTTGTTAGTGTCGTTATGGGCCCTGTATTTTTAGCTAAGACTTTTCACGGCAAGGATGGTGACTTGCAGGTAGGACTCTCCCTCGCTGAAGCTGTTCAGTGCTTTTGGTTTTAAAAGGACACCTTGCGTAGGCAAAACATCTCATAATAATAATAGGCACTTCTTACAAAATATTGGAGTAAGAAGCAAAAAAAATTAGTTTTTATATTTTGTATAATTTATTTCATGCTGGACTGGGAGCGAAAGAAAAACATAGAATGTGCCAGCTGCTTCTCTTCCCGGGCATACTGTAAAAGTCAGTTAGGGACGGAGGTTTTTTTGACGTTTTTGTGGGCGATAGGCTGACCCCCTATAACTGCAAGTCTCTATCCATCATTATAATGCCCCCAAATTTGTCAAACGTGACATCAGATGGTTTTATAGCCTCTGTTGTTCTGTCTACCCCATTAGGGACACAGGCGTTAGGTTATGTATGTCTGTATGTATGTAATTTATCAAGGTTTGTGAAAAGTCGTAGAACAAAAGTTGTTGGGATTGGTGTGGAGAAGCTGTCTGCAAGAGGTGATGAGTTAATTAAAATTTAGCCTATACAGGCATCTCACCATGCTTGCTTGTATTCCTGCAGTGCTGCACGGGAGCGCTGTATATCCGGTTGTCTGGCTTGCCCAGCGAAGTGTCCGTGGCGGCAGACTCCGACTTGTTATCGATGGTGATTGAGTCGCGGTAAGAAGGGAGGTTGCCCACTCTGAAATCATTGAAGAACGCAGAGCAACATAAAAAAAAAAACTGACTTCATAAATAAATAAATATTTCTGACACTCACACAACATTATCTAGCCCAAATTAAGTTTCTCAAAGAACTTGTGTTTTGGATACTAGATAACTGATATACTTAAGAAATATATAAATATAATATTGAATAAATACATATTTTTTATTAGAATAAACTTAAATAAACATATAAACATCCATTATTTGACGGCTAATATCTATGTTCATCACACCGATATCCGCCGCCGCCGGGATTCGAACCCAAGACCTCTGGCATAGAAGGCAATGTATGTTACCACTACAACAGCCGGTCTTCAAAACTTCATTTCCGAAACTTTGGCTGAAGTCAATGTAAATATGGAAATATTCTCCGTACTCATACATATTTTTTCAATTTTTCTTTATCTCAACGATACTAAATTGTAATGGGACCACATAGGAAGCGACAACACCCTAATAAAAAAAGAATCATCAAAATCGGTTCACCCAGTCAAAAGTTATGAAGTAACAAACATTTAAAAAAAACATACAGACGAATTGAAAACCTCCTCCGTTTTTTAAAGTTGGTTGAAAAGAAGCTGAATTGGTTCCTTTTTTCAAACGAATGAGAAATTAGGTTGATTGTATACTAGGATTTTTTACGTAAGAAATATTAAGGCCCGTGTTATGAAAGCTTAAATTGGGTGTCAATGTCAACTCTTCATTGATAGTTGTACAGAAGACGGCACATCAAGCATTACAAATCTGTCAAAAAAAATTACTTGAATCTGAACTTTATGCCCTTGACATTAAGTTAAAATTGGTTGAAGAAATTTTGACAGGTAATATATCGCTTGATCTGCTGGCTTCTGCGCGTTTATACAGTTTATTTGTGTTACTTTTCTGTTGTAAATTGAATCAGCATCTTTTTTTTAGCGGTTGAGCAATACAATTATATAAATGCTAATAGTGTAGCGTATAGAGTCAATTTCAAATAACTTTCTATATTTTTTATGGCATTCCAAGGGTGCTAGCCATTTCAGAACATAATACCATCTGTTGTTCTTTGATATGAAAACCGACTGGTACTATGCGATTCAAATGAGAATAGATATGTGAACTACCCCTGTCTAACAAATGTCCCTTGAAAATTACAGTCTACAAAAAAACTTTTGTTCAATTAAAATGACTATTTATTTTATTTTGTTTATCAGAGTATTATATCGAAGTTTATTTACACGCGAAAGTAAAGAGGATGCATGGTGAAAAAGCTCGGAAAACATACCAACATTATACGACGACGATGACTCTTCAGAAAATGAATGTTCATAATTGAGCGCGTTGATTCGACCTTGCGGAATGTGTCCGATTGGGGCGAATCTAATCTGGTCAAATTCAACGCCTCCAAAACACAAGCGTGTCTATTCTCCGCAAAAAAGAGCACCTTTACTTTTAGGCCCACTTTCCAGAATGTATCTGTTGCCATCACCGACCAACTAGGGCTTTTGGGCGTCACTATAACGTCCAAATTAAACTTCGGTCAACAAATTGAGTCTATGGCAAAAACGGCTTCAAAAAAATTGGGTATCATCTCGAAGGTCCGGCGGTTCTTCAGCCCTGAACGGCTGCTCAACTTATACACAGCCCAAGTGAGGTCGTGCATGGAGTACTGTAGTCACCTTTGGGATGGTTCTGCCAAGTACCAGCTCGAAGCGCTAGACTCTGTTGACCGAAGAGCCCGTAAACTCATAAATAACAACAACCTTACAAATAAAAAATTGCAGACGCTGGAGCATCGTCGTAAGGTTGCTTGTTTGACAGTATTTTATCGGCTACATTTTGGTGAGTGTGCGAGTGCTCTTTTTGACCAAATTGAATCCACCCCTTTTTACCACCGGACTACCAGACACAGACAGAACTTCCATCCCTATATAGTGGATTTACCAAGAAGTCGAACAAAACGCTTCGATAGTTCCTTTTTGGTACGGATTGCCAAGGAGTGAAACAATCTGCCTGCGTCTGTTTTTCCTGACCACTACAGTCCTGGAACTTTTAAGTGTCGAGTGAATAGATTTCTCGTGGATGGACGTGTAACACCATAGTCTTCATGCGCACTTTCCATCAGGTGGCATGGAAGACAAACGTCCTATCCTTACAATATAAAAAAAAAAATGTGGAATATCTTTCGTATCTAAATGTAAATAAATTTTACATTTATTTACATTTAGATACCAGGGTTGTCTGGAAGAGATTGTCTGTAGATGATAAGGCCGCCTATTGTGCTCTGTACCTATTATATTTTTAATAAAGTTATGTCTTACTCCATGTGTACAATGAAGAATAAATAAATAAATAAATTCTAAATTAAATAATATTGTTTGCTTAGTTTACCTAACCGGTCCGAATTGACAGCTATGACGTCACAATATGGCGCTAAGTTGATCCTATTCTTATTTGAAACGTATTGTACGTTTCTCATCATCTTCTTCAACTAACCTCTGTCTTTTCACCAGGATGTAAATGCAGCTGACGAGGCAGATGGCGAGCAGGATGCTGCTGCAGACTATCACGAGGATGTTGAGGTCGAAGTACTCCGACGGTGGCCCCACTTCCGCTGAAAGAAGTTTTGCTTCAATAAAAAAATCATGACGACATTCTAACTTCGTAAGATTCATATTATTGAAAATATAGGATTATTATAACAAGAGACATAAGAAGCGCGCTTTGGTCATGGCAACTTATGCTTGACACTTTGTTTTCCTGGTTTGATACATGAGAATCTTATTGAGCACCTGGAACCGACAGCCTTAACTGCCCATAATACGACTACTTAGGGTAAAAAATAAGGAAGCTGTCATCAGAAAAGAAGGAGTGGCAGTTATCTATCCTCGTACGGACCGTGCAAAACGTAACAAGAGCTGACAGACAGGAGATTGTCCAGATCTGAAGAGAGCTGGTTTGGAGGATCCGAGAGAACGTCCTTGGGCCTACGACAAGAGCGTTTGAAAGATTTGGGATTGGGTTGGTACCCGACAGTCGCACGAACTAGCCTATTCGGATGATTTTCGCACCGTTGGAAGTGGGATACGGATAGGAGTGGGATACGGATAGGACAGTTACTGCGATATCGCACGATATGTACACGAGACACACTACGCTACGACGATTATGGGTTAAAACTGCTTGATAAATTAATAAATTGAGAGCATTTTCTAAAGACGTATCTTATTTGTTTTTCCAAGTAACAAGCTGGGCCATCTGTTACTTGTCATCTTGAAAAGTCAACCTGCAGTAGTCTGGGTTTTGATAATGATTAGGATAATTATTCTAAGACTTGACAAACTAATGCACTCACTTCCATCCTCATTCTTGGTAGCATAGTTGTACAGGCTGGTGACCGTGCCGGCTTCATTAGTGGCTGTCACTTTGATCTGGTACCACGTGCCCGGGGACAGCTGCCCGACGCTGAGGATGCCGTGGTACGCGCGGGAATACTCGTCCGGGTACGCCTGGCATGGAATATGGAAGGAGAATTGAAGTGAAATATGAGTTAACTGGATTTTGACTTTTTTTGCTAATTCCGCGATTCCAAAGCAAACTCATGTATTGAAGTGGTCATTCCACCCTTAAGATGATTTTGGTTCAAGATGGTTTGTGATTCTTGTTGTAGTGTTCGAGTGTGTGATTGATATTTCGTTTGCTTTTTGAGGGAAGCAGGGCGGTGCACTAACAAGCGAAAATCCTAAATCATTTGTGCTGTGGTGTCGCGTAATTAGCAGGGTAGTTTAGTGACAGTAATTGTGATAGATTCCGCAAAGTAATGCCTAATTCAATTTCACAATACAGAGCAAATATTGTCGCCTTTTTCAAAACCATGCACAGGATTGTAACCAAATTTTATTATGACAACCACTTTGGCGATGGGGAAAACCTATCTGCCTCAGACGCCAGTGGTTGCGGGTTCGATTTTCGCACGGAATAAAAAACAAATCCGGGTCTAGGCGTTTATCTATATATGCCTTTTCTATTCTAGGTTCCCCCCTAGTTTGCTACATGGTATCCCATAACACAAGCTTTGCTTACTTTGAGGACATGTAGTTGGTGTGATTGTCTGGGGATTTTATTTTATTTATATATTTTTATTAAATTAATTTCATGCAGTAAAAAGCAATAAACTTCGGGTGGTGAATCGTAGGAAAATGTAAGTAAGTTTTTAGTAACATATTTACAAGATCTGATCTGATAAATGATTATTATATGGTCCGTTGGAAGGAATTTCCATTGAATAAATCTGCATATTAGTACCGTATGAGATTTTAGATTTTTGTTTTGTATAAATAAACAAAGTAAACTCACATTATTAAGCGCCACGTGCTTCCAGCCCCCGCCCCGCAGCAGCCGGTGCTGCAGCTGCCACGCGGTGACGTCACAGCCGCCATCTTGCCAGCCCGCCGTGCTCACCGTCACGTGGCTGCTGTTGCTCCACACCCAGTCCGTGGACTGCGGCGGGATCGGCACTGCGGGAACCATAACGAGACATAAGTGAAAGTATTCTAGGTGGAATAGAAATTGATTCAGACACAAATATAATATTGCACTTCATACATCCAATTCTCCACTCGCAATAAGCAGTACCTTTGTACGAATTATCTCTCAATGTATACGTTACTTTTTTGTAGTAATAAATTGAATGAAATGAAACGGTTGATAATTAGACAAAAACCAAATTAGTTGAGAGATTAGAACTTAAAAAATTAAATAAAACGTTGAATTGAGCTGCAATATTCGCATAGATTCGACCACTAGTAATTATAGTATGAGAGCTTATTAATAGACTAACAACTGTCTCCAAGGAAAAAGCAGCCCTTGCATCAAAGTGTATTAATTATGTATCTTTTTTTCATTTTGTCATCATCACCATGAGTCGGAAAATACTATGAAAATTTGCTTTATGCCTAAACTTCAAGAAAATAATATTCCACTCACGTCCCCCCAAAGTGCTGACATCCAAATACGCCGGCTGCGACGTCCCCACTTTGTTGGTGGCTGTGATCCTCAGGGAGTACTTCGTGCCACATTTGAGGTCTGCCAGGAGGTGCTTCTGGACTCCCGAGATACTGGCCAGCTTGGCGGCCGGCCAGGCTTCTTGCCACGGCCCGTTGGACTCTTTCCAGGTGAGACTGTAGCCTGTAAATAATTAAACACTTACTGTAGATTTTATCATGAAGATCCAAATTCCTTTTTATATGAGAGTAACAAGATTGTGAAGGCGAATGCGTTACTTAATAGCGCAATTACAGGTCTTACCTACCACCAAGCTGGGATTACTCAGATAGTCACCTTTTTACGATACGTTTATCCAGGAGATCACCAACTCGTTAATGGGTCAATGTGTACGCTTTTATAATAAAATTCCAAATATTTAAGATTAACCCTTCGATAGATTGCCTTATTTAAGGATAAGTAAGTATAAAGTTTTGCTATAAGATATCCGGATGCAACAAGATTGTTAATTGTTATTGTGTATTTTTAAAAGATGATTGCTGTTGAGTTTCTTGCCAATTCTTCTCAACAGATCGACTTTCCGAAGTGGTGGTAGATTCAGTTCAATTTGTAAATTGTGACTTATTTCAAATGTATTTAAATACTTACGAAATAAAGATTGTTTTGACTTTGACTTTGACGGGCAACAGGGCTGTTCTAAGCTGACCGTACGATTAAAAAATTCATTGCTATTTAAGTTCTCGTGACGTAACAGCTCCTTTTCATATCATAAGATGGATATAGCTGGTAAGCAACGTATTTTTCAGTATTTTGCCCGGTTTAGTATAAAAATCGCCACTGATCATTATTTCGCAAGGCAACTTGACTTCGGTGCTTCGGAGAGCACGATTAACGAGTGCTGGACTGAAGTGTATGAATGTGCGCGTGCGCCGCCGCAGCCGCCTGGAGCCGCGCTGTCTGCATGTCAGTAATAAACTAGCTTCCGTGTGAAACACTTGTCGTTTATTTGCTAAATACCTATCCCGATACAGGTCATGGTCACTTGTATACGGTAGTCGTTAGAATGTATCAGAAGCCAGTTCGGCATATCTACATTCAGACTAAAAGCGCTTTGTGATTAATAGAATCAGAATATATTTATTGACAACTACAACAAACACATACACAAAGCAAATACAAGAAGTACAAAATAGAACAGTAATAACAGATTTAGTATGTTTGCTGTAACAGTGCAAAGGGCCATAGCTCAGCGACATTATTGTTCAATGAACAAAACGCTAATTTTCAGCTAAAGCCTAAGGGGGTTAGGTATCCACTGCAGATTACACTGATATAAAATTTTAAATTGACCTTAATTTTTACATACATACATACATAACTTCACGCCTGTATCCCTAATGGGGTAGGCAGAACACCAGAGGCTATAAAAACCATCTGATGTCACGTTTGACAAATTTGGAGGTATTATTTGGATGGAGAGAGACTATAGCAGTGACAGGGGGTCAGCCTGTCGCCCGCAAAAACGCCAATAAAACTAGAAATAAAAACATAACTTGAGATTGAGTTGAATAAAACCTTAAATAAAAAAGAACATTGAATATTAAAATTTGAATCTGTAAAAATAAAATAAAATAATTAAACCCTAAATAAATGAAATAAGAAATAAATTATAATTTAATTAAATTCAATAGCTTAAAGCTATAACAGTTTGTTTATAAGTTTTTTACACTTACTTATCTTCTGCCCCACGCTCTTATTCCCCAAATAATATGGCTGTTCCCACTCCACCAGCAAGCTATCCTTGTAGGGCGTCGCGCGGAGTAGCGGCGGCTCCGGCAGCGGCAGCACTGTGACCGTATATTCCACGGAGTCTGATCCATACAGGTTCTTTGCAAGGCACGTGTAGTTCCCGCTCAGTGATTGGTCTATGTCTGAAACATGAGATGGATTGGATGGAGAGATTATTGACGGAAAAAATAGTTTCTTTGCTGATAGTGCGTAATGAAAGTTTTTAGTCTATGTTGTTAGTATTAAGAAAAAGTGATTTGCATATGTTATAATACGTTATACTGGTCTATATTGTTGAATGTATCAAACGTTATCGTTCTTTGTTTTTAGTAGGTAACTATTTAGGAAAAGTGATTGGTCTTTATTGCTTGCTATACCTTGTAAAAGATTTTGGGAACAAGGTGTTCGTTCCCAATCTCCAGAAAAGGGATGGCAGGCCGCGGCCCATGGTTGATGTCGGGATGTCGTATATATTTAAGCTGCTATATAAACTTTGATAGCGCGATGTAGGAAACTTCGTTGTGTCGTCTTCGTTCTATGGCGCGTTGCTAGATGTCGCTACAAGACCATCGATCGAATGACGCCTTCCATAATAAGGTCGGTTCAGAGGTCGTCCTTCGATGGGTGATTTTCAACAAGGTACAACATAGACTAAAATATAGAAAATACGCGATAAATCCTGTTGATAACTGTTTGTTTGTTTGATTTGAGCTAATATGTAAACTTCGTGGCGCCATGGGAAGTCGTCGTGGCGCCATGCTTAATGTGTGTATCATACGATATCACATGCTAAGCAACGTTCGGCGCGGTCGGTACTTGGATGGGTGACCGCTGACCATTCATTTCTCTCGACGACTTCCGTGCTTCGGAGGGCACGTTACGCAGTCGGTCCCGGGTGCTGTATACTTGTATACAGTAGTCGTTAGGATTTATCAGAAGCCATTTCGGCGCCCTGAAAATTCTGGCATCCACCACCCAGCACTGGGCCAGCTTGGTGGATTATGGCCTATACCTCCTCGTCAGCCAGGGGAGAGACTCATGCCCTGCAGTGGGCTCATTACAAAGAGTTGTGATGATGATGATGATGAATAATAATTATGTCTATCAATTATTATAATCAGATACTTTTAAGACTTCAACGGTAAAGGTAGGTACTTACTGCTTTTTGGCACTTGACATGGTCACAAAACTTAAAAATAATATTAAAACAAAAAATTCACCAACTAAAAAATTACATTTGGAGGTTTAAAGTTGTTTAACTCGTTCTTTGTATAAACGTCAAGAAAAAGATATGTCGCGGCAAGCATTTTTGTCACGTCGTGTGCCCGTGCTGTCATATAAGACAAATTATCGGACTGTGACAAGATTATGTCTTGTCGTGTGACTTATCTCTTATGAAAACCGTGCTACGCCTGCTGGTCTATATTGTTAGAATGTCCCAAAAGTGATCGTTCTTTGTTTTTAGTAGGTAACTATGTAGGAAAAGTGATTGGTCTCTATTGCTAGTACCTTGCAAAAGATCATCGATCGAATGACGACCTCCATAAGAAGGTCAGTTCAGAGTTCGTCATTCGATAGATGATCTTCTACAAGGTACAACATAGACTAAAACTATAGAAAATACGCGATAAATCCGGTTAATAACTGTTTTATTTGTTTGATTTGAGGTAATATGTAAGCTACGTACTGTTAATGAGCAGGCTGTCGTCGTGGTTGCGGGTGTAGCGCGGGTGGTGCGTGATGATGTTGTGCTGGTGGTACCACACGGTGCGCGGCGGCGGCGCGCCCGCGCACGCGCAGCCCAGCAGCAGCGAGCTGCCCGCGCCCGCCGCCACCGCGCCGCCCAGCGACCACACGCCCGCCACCACTGGGGGGGATATACAGGAGTCTTTTTAGTCACCAGCCAAATTATGGAATAACTATGGACGATATGGACTGCATAGACTGGTTCAATGGAAAATGCAATGTAGGATTAGATTATATTATATTTTAAAGGACACTTAACAAAAACACTGGGCAGTCAAACACCTACCCGGCAAGCGAGAGACCAGTAGTTCTCGTCTTTTTTTCAAATCAAATATATTTATTTCCATATAGAACGGTACATTAAGTTACACATAAATTAGGTACTACATACTATGCTGTATGACAGCATGCAATTAGTATTACAATAAGATCATATTCCATGAACATTGGTTTTTAATCATAAAGTAATTATTAACTCTTAACCCACCACCAATACAATGTTTTTAAAATGATTACAATTAAATATTCCATTACATGTACAGATATTACAATTAAATTAATTCTACCTATTATTTATATTTGCCAAAATATTCATTTATCAAATAAAAACATTTTTTACTTAACCATTCATGAAATAATTTTTTAAATTTAATTTGAGGCAATGGTTTAGTTTCTTTTGGGACAGCATTATATATTTTGATGCACATAGCGTAACACTGCCTGTTAAACAGTTCTAGGCGTGGTATTGAATTGTATACAAGACGATTTCCATGTCGTGTTGCTCTGGTAATGTCCTTAGCTTTAGTAAAATAATCTTGGTGGTTTTAATTAGTATTTTTCTTATCTACTAGCTGTTGCGCGCGGTTTTACCCGTGCAATTTCGATTCCCGCTGGATTTTCGGGATAAAAAGTAGCCTATACGGATTCGGAAGAATCCCTCTAAGTAATGGTAAAAGAAATTTTGAAATCGGTCCAGTAGTTTTTGAGCCTATTCAATACAAACATACAAAAATACAAAGGTTTCCTCTTTATAATATTAGTATAGATAAAATTATACTGAAGAATAAGAACTACGCAAAATAACTGAGAAATATGGTAAAAATTATGAACCCACTCAGTGAACACGTATAAAATGTATATACCTCTATGCGTTGGTGTATGTGTTCCTCTCGGAGTGGGCAGTCCTTCCCCTGCTGCCGTAGTGGCAGTGACCCACACCTCGTAGGTTCTGCCCGATGTCAGCTGCTTCAATTCCGCGGTGAGACCGGCCGTGACGCGGTGGGTTTGAGGCGGCGCTGTACTGCGGGTAAACAAGTTAATAATATTGAGTTCATTTTCATGTTTTATAACATTATTCAATAAAATATTTTTTCAACTCGGTTCAAAAAGTCTATTCATCATAAGACCATTGAATGGACATTTAATAACGTCACAATTTTGTCACGATTATCGATGCACTTGACTGTAACTTAAACTCGCTAAAATATCGAAAAAAACGAAAGAACTTGTTAAAATGAAAAATATTATGACAATCTAGAAGATCAACTTTGTAATATTAAGTTATCGTACTTTTAAAGAGTAATGTTGACGGTCCATACAGTCTCTGACCTGTCAAAGTACTTTTTGTTAGGTATGTGAAAGTATAAAGATGATATTGCCATTGAAATGCTGCCTGTTTATATCTAAATTATTGGTGCAGACTTGATTTGATTTCTTAGAAACGAAATCAGAATTTTCATTCTAGTAGTCTATTGAGTAACTTGAGAGGTAAAGATCTTAAAATCCTTGCTGCCGTTTCTAATATAGGAAAAATTTCTAATACCAGCAACTTACAAAATACGTCAAGATACTAAACAGACATACGTTTAAAAAAAATGCAAAAAAAAATGCATTAAAAAAGTTAAACCTCATTGTCTATGGTCAAAGTTCAGTTAATTGCTGCAAACCTATTAAGCTGGGTGCATATTAGTGTAATGTAACATTCAATGCAAACAATTTTCATGATTTGGCCGTCTCGTGCACACGTGCTGAGAATTGTTTTTTTTATTGATAATTGGTTATACCGCTTATCCGCCTTTAGACCTACCTAGAAGTAGGCTTAACATAGACCGTGTAGTAGAGGATTTCTCCATTCGGCTGATCAGGTTTCTTCCAACTGGCGAGAAGAGACGAAGAAGATAGCACCAGCACCTTGATGGCAGCTGGTGGCCCCGGAACTGTCAAATTCAAAATTTCTTTATTTGATAAAATTCATTTAAAAAGTTTGAAGGACACTCCTTTTAGATACGCAGACCTGTATAAGAAGTGAACCCTCTTTCATAATACATAATATTTTTTAAATTATTTACAATTTTAGAGAAAACACTGAAGAAGACAAAATTGTAGCAAGTAAGTAGGAACACATTTATTGCTCTTGTTTATTAATTTTGAATGTTATATGTTAGTGAGAAGTATATTTTTATACATTTTTCTTATTTAATATGACTCGATAAAAATTACTTTATTACAATCATTTATATAATATTTGAATACGTACAAAATAGGAAGAAAATAAACGTAGGCATAAATTAATTCAGAATTTAAGGTTTCTAAAATTACAAATATAAAATTGATTTCTGCTTCACATACTTATTATTATATTTGGTTGTTACGTTTTGTTAATGAAAGAGATATTTTACTAATATTGTGGATAGGGTAAATTGAAGTCGTCTTGGCGCCGTAGTTACTGTGCATATCTTAAGATATTACGATATTGAGCAACGCTTGGCGCGGTCGGTACTTGGATTGGTGACCGCCGACCATTCATTTCTCACGGCGATTTCCGTGCTTCGGAGGGCAGTCGGTCCCGGGTGCTGTATACTTGTATACAGTAATTTAAGGGTTTGTCAGAAGCCATTTCGGCGCCCTGAAAATTCTGACATCCACCACCCACTCAGCCAGCTTGGTGAGTGGGCTATACCTCTTCGTCACTTAGGGGAGAGACTCATGCCCTGCAGTGGGCTCATTACAAAAAATTGTGATGATAATGATATAGCTGAAGTTAAGTAACACAGCGGTCCAGGATTTTCATCATGGTGACGCCGTTGTTAGAGTAATTAACGCAGTTTCTCTTAAGATATTTGTATGTATTTATTATTTAAAAAAAATCCGGATTTGCACGGTAAAGGGAAGCTCAAATTTGGAGCTTTCAGCCAATTCATACAAATTCTTTATTTGTATTGATGAAACACAGTTTAATACTTTTCTAGTTTACCGTGTTGGAAAAGGTAGAAAGTCGTGGTGTGTGTTAATCTACAATAATATAACTAAGTCTCTTAAATTCCGTTTTAAAGATTTTTCTTGATTTAACGAAAAATTTTCACAAACTTTGCAATTGTTTAAGCATTTTATAAAAAGCCATTTTCTTGATATCAATATTATATTATATAAGCTGTTGGTGCACAGAATTTTTAAATGTTTCTATCATTAAGATTTTTATAAAATTTGCTCTCAGAGTTGGTTAAAAAGGGTCGAAGCCGAGTACCTACTAGTAATTTGATACATATAGAAACTTTGAGACTTATTATTACGAAGCTTTAAAAAAGTTACTCAAACGAAACTAATTTAAAAAATAAATAGTATTAACTTACTATCTTGCAGAGTAGAGCAGACGATAGGATAAGAATAAGGCCCGATACCGTAGTTGGAGTAGCCAGCCACCTTTACCGTGTAGTTGGTGTACTTCAGCAAACTCTGCAGGTATAGCTCTGTTTGCAGTGAGGTCGCGTTTTGCCACGCGCTGTCTGGAAATTAAAACAGTTGATGTGAACTATGCAATTTGGTCGCGGTCGCCGATAAAAGCGTGATGAGGGCGGCGCGGGAGTCAACAGCGTCTAGAACCTTGGTGGATGCCTTTGTCCTGCTGCTGGGGGGGTCAACATGCTGATCATGATATAATTATAGGGTGACTGGTGGGTCACTTTTGAAATTCAAGGACCTGATAGTTGAAGATCATGCATGAAGAGAAAAAATATAATAAAAAATAAATATTAATTATTTACTGAGTAAAGTTAACCGAAAGTTAAAGAATTGATTACGCAAAGCATGGTTACACTAGCATTGGCAGAGATCCGCGTGCCAGGTCACGTGCCGCGTTCGACTCAGTTGTATGTAAAGTAAATAGTAACATAGTTGTAGTTAAAAACAGGGAATTTATTAATTTATCGAGAATTTGGTACGTAAAATTATACGTTGCATTTTAACTCGACTTTTCTGTCGTTTTGATCACGCAGTCTTTAAAAAGACTGAAATATCAAATTAGTTTATTTATAGACCTAATTGTAAAGATTGCGGTTAAGAGAATATGTCTTAACGCAACTAAGTCCGCACTTAACTTAACCGACCAAAGTCAATTCAATCCTTAACGTTTAATAAATTTAAAAGAACTATCAAAGAAACATTATGCAATAAAGGCTACTATAAACTCAAAGATTATTTAGATGATAAAAGAGCGTGGGATTGATTTCTCCACAGGTTATTTCCAAATACTAAACATTAATCACTATGTAAGCAGCTTGGCTGTGACATGATATTGGCAAGCACGAATAGCTGTCTTCTGTTTGTTTGTTCATGTCATAGCAGAGCTGTATTTCTGCCAAATTGTACCTATAATGAGCACTTTTTACAAAAGAGTTCCGAGAGTTTTTTTTCCGCCGGCTTTTTTCCTCTCGGTCTACCTAGGGTTCTACTTTCATTTCGTTTTTTTTAAAGCCGAAGAAGTAGTATTAGGCATCCCTAAGACATTAGTGGATAATGGGCGATCATTATCTTTATGAACCGAGAGACGCACACTGTTAAACGGAGGCCTCCCCCAGCATTCTTCATGTCGCCCAGACCCGCGCCGCCCTCATCCAGCGTTTGACCTTCACAAAGTGTATAATAATACCTACTGTGAATAAAAGTTTTCATTTTTATTTACAAAATTTTAAAAACAGTTGAGTCATATTTACCTTCAGTGGCATACAGCACGGTGTACCCGACTAGAGAGGAACCTAGTTCAGCCAGTATGGGCTGCCAGCCCACGCGGAGTGACGTCGACGACATGGCCGTGCACTCCACTGAAGATGGCGCCTGTTCTGGAGCTGAAGGGGAATATTTTTTTTTATTTATTTATTACGAAAACCAACAGCGCTTACAAATAATAATATAAATAAAGCAGTTTACTTAAAATAAAGCTAATATCAGGTTTTCCTTTCAAACAATTTTAAGTAAGTAAATACAAAATGATGACCGCCGAACGTTAGAATTAAAAAAAAAATGAGTTAGTGTGTAATTAAGAAAAATAAAGAAAATAAGGTAGTCTTATTATATTTCAGTATAATAAGCAACATTTTTCTTATGGATACGCTACATAATTATAGTAACTTAAATAAAATAAGTAATATTAATATAATATAGTTTTAATATTTATAATTTATTATAATCTAATTATAAATATAGTGGTATGCTACATTTATATATACATATAATGTTGAAGTACTATTTTTGAACTAAAACCTTTAATAATTCAGATTTAAATCTATTTTTGCTGCATGAAAATAAATCTACGTGGTTAAATTTTGTATTATATGTATTAGTTATGCGAGAGATAACTGTGTTTTTAGAGTAGTTTGTTGATTGATGGTCAATAACAGTACAGGTAGAATAAAACGGTACATTTAAAAGCATACAGCGTGAAGGTTCAGTTATACCAGACCCCGCTTAATTCGTAAACATAAACGTGTTTTGTAAGTGCTTATTAACTTCATGGCCTTTTCTTTTTGTTTGATTGTACCCACGTGTCAATCTCAGAAACTAACGGAGGACTAAGACAAATATTTTCGCATTTGATAGCCCTCGTCTAGATGAAGGCTGTATTTTAAACAGAGCAAACTAATGGTGTTGTTGGAAGGGGCCGAGACCTAGGCGAACGTATGCCGATCAAATTGGCAACATTTTGAAAAAGGGACTAGTCAAAAGTACCCGTAACCGGCGATCATGTATGAAAAGATTGATGAACGTAAAAGAAGCGAAAGAGGTATGTCTGGATCGCAGCAATTGGTGTTCCCTTGTCTCTGCCTACCCCAAAGGGAGAAAGGCGTGAGATTATGTATGTATGTAGTTATTCTGCAGCATTTTTCCTGCCCGTTGACTAGTAGATTTTGAAGAAGCTTACAATTTTGATAAGAGTGATAGGAATTTCAGAATTAGTGTGAAAAACATAGCTGTCACATACTCAATAACGATAACCTTACAAATAAAAAATTGCAGACATTAGGGCATTGTCGTAAGGTTGCTTGTTTGACATTATTTTATCAGCTACATTTTTGTGAGTGTGCGCGTGCATAGTGACGATATAGTGAGCTAAAATGTTAGTTTCGTCATGTACAGACTGCAACGGAATGATGTATACCACCAAGTCTCCCGCACACACACAGTATGCATACGCGTGATGGTCCAAGGTAGCACCTGTACATAATTCTGTTGTAGTCTGTACATTTCAATAATCTTACGCAACTGCACCCACCCCTCATGAGCTACAAAGTATCCATTCGGATGCCTCTCCTAGTAAATAGTGAATCAAAACCCTCTTCATTCTTAATAATTACGACTCTTCTAAAACAAAATACTTACTCAACTCGTGTGTTATCTGTGTATGTGTAATTTGTCCCGGTGTTTTTTTTTCGATTTATCAAAATCTATTCAACTAAGATTATCCATAGGTCGCTGGTTCAAATCCGGCTTCAAGGACCAAAAAACAATGTAAAGGATTTATCCTAAATAGTTTGATATACTTGATAAATAGATGATATACGGAGCAATTAAGTAAATGATAAATAAAACCGCCCGGAGTGAAAGTTGAATTAGCACTGATTTTATTACTAAATGATTAATTAACTGTAAAATATGTAGTTTAGGGCAATACGTCATACGGAGCGTATTGCTGAATTAGCGTCTTATACTATACGAAATGTACGTGACTGTACAGTGGACTTACTATATAAAACGAGTAAAAGCAATCTTCTGTTCCTAAGATATAGTTTTACGACTTAAGCAGCTCTAGATACTCCTCTTACCAACCTCCTTCCCTCGTGTCTTGATAAACTGGAAGTGAATACGGCCCTGTGCCGGCGCTGGTGAAAGCTGAGATGGACACGGCGTATCTGGAAAAGCAAAAAAAAAAATGGAATGACAGAAATGTATAAGTATATGCCATTTGAATTCTAAGGCAAGTTTTACTTCTATTGTCTGTATGGAGAAGAAAACGAAAAGCTCTAAATAGATGTCGCTTCATACGCTTGACCCATTACAAACCGTCAAATGGACAAGTTGTTATCGAAATTGCTTGTTCACTGTTCTTTTTTTGCGGTAAATCTATGTGATAATTTGTTTTTTCTGTATGAAAATATGGAAAATATGGACCGTAATATGTGCATTTCCAGAAAAGTTCAAATCAAGTACATCCACAACTTCCACATGTGTATATCCGCAGAAAAACTGTGGTATCCATTTTCTATAAAACTTAAGATTATGCAATGATGCATTTCTATTTTTTGATAAAAAACTTTTTGATAAAAAACGTTGCTATCCCCTGAGGGGATTTCGAAACAGTGGGCTCAAACTGGCAGCATCCCCTCAGGGGACGATTTCGTCACTATAACTATTTTATTTAAGACGAGCTAATTTACGACTAGTTGTCTTTGTTTAATTACGACTAGTTACGTAATTTACGACTAGTTACGTAATTTACGACTAGTTGTCTTTGTTTAAACTATGCTCTGTATTCAGTGATAAACAGAGATGAAAATATAGTCATTTTCAACCAATGGTTATGCGATATTTTTGAATAAACAGCCGTTCAAAAACAGAACTTTTTCTGTGTACTGAAGGCTAGAGTTCACACGAGACAATTGTTGTAATTAAAGGTTTTCTTTTTAAGAAAAAACTAAAAAAACTACCGTTAAACAAAGGAAAGATAATTACTTTTCATATTTCATGTATTTATTTCTGGGTTTATGACATTTTACACTCGATTTTTTTTAATTTTTGTGCCCTTGTTTTCAATAACTGATTGTTTTCGTACTTTATTTTCTAAAATTCTAATAATTTTGCTATTAATTGACCTTGTTGGACCTTATTTAACTCAAAGATTATTTATTGTATTTTATAGTGATAAAATGTTCATTTTGATTTGTTTTCTAAAACATTTATAAAATAATAAAATCAAAATTCATCTCATTGAAATCATTAAATTTTTTGACTGGCATAGATCCCCTGCGGGGACGCTACATAAGTATGGACAAGACCTTATCACAGTTTGTTGAAGGTTTTGAGTAATTTATTTTGACGTATTTGCTGAAGTTAAATATTTTATGTATTACTGTTGCCTAATGCAATTTGTTGAATTAAATATTTTGTTTTGATTTGAAAGTAATATTCATTGTTCAGAAAAAGATAATAAAAGTCTTATCCATACTACATCTACTCAAGTGAACGTATCATTTGTGATATTTCACAACATTTTGTTATTTTAACTTATTTTAATAAATATTTGGACTTGCGTATTTTTATTTTGAATTTTAAGTAAAAAATAGTTCAATCTTTGCAAATAAAGCCTAAAATGAATATTATTTTATTGGAAAATAGTTTATTTTCATGTTTCTTTTGAAAAAAAATTATATTTTGTATGATAAACCTTAAAAACGACAAAGTAAAATTATTTTTTTATAGTTTAATGACATACTATTTAATAGGTAATTTATCAAGCATTCCAAAAATGTAACTTTTAGTAAAGGTTCCTTGATAATAAAGGAGGAAGCGCCGTTTTTCTCACGCACGTCCGCACGGCTTAAGATCCTGCAAATCAGGCTTGCCAGTTAAGCCATATTTACCAAGCAGAGCTCTGCCAGTTGAAGGGTTATGTATGAGTCAAGCGTAATTAGCGCCTCTAGTGGAAAAAGTAGGCAGTTTTCTACCCCATTAGTAGTCTTGCATCAAATCCACTCATAAATATAGTAAATGGCATCAACATTGCATGGTTGTTTCAGCGCTTGAGATATTGTACATTGTACAGACTATATTGTATTTGTAATTTACCCTTGTAAATTAACCTTGAGTTACTCCGCGTTTGATATCAATTCCACCTGACGGTAAGAAAAGGTGAGCTAAAACAGGACAGCACGGGGGCTGAGGAAGAACTCTCTTTATAAACACATCACCGCAATGTGGCGATATTAGGTGAAAGACTTAATATGCTTAATAAGTATGCGCTAGCCAGGCAGATCTTTAAGGGGTCCTGCCCTGCGGTGTAAACCTTAATTATTTTCGCTTTGCGACATGCTTATAGGAGAAGAAGAGCTATTTTAGGCCAACCCTACGCGTTTATCAGTATCACTGCGTACATATACATACATACATAACTTCACGCCTGTATCCCGTATGGGGTAGGCAGAACACCAGAGGTAATAAAACCATCTGATGTGACGTTTGACAAATTTGGAGGCATTATAATAGTGAAGAGAGACTATTGCAGTGACAGGGGGTCAGCCTATCGCCCACAAAAAAGCCTCCCATAACACCTCGGTCCCTTAACTGACTTTTACAGTATGCCCGGAAAGAGAAGCAGCTGGCACATTCTATGTTTTTCTTTCGCTCCCAGTCCTTTGCCTCTCCTAGTTACCTACAGCGACGGAATAAAAATGCCAGGATTCTTATGAAGCTTAATAATAAAAAACAAAATAAAAATTTTGAAAAACCCACGACGCGACGGTTAAAAAGTAATTGAAAAAGAATAAAATAATTTAAAATCCCCCGACTTGTCGCAATAATATAGGTATTCAACTCCCTATGAACTTTATAAGAAGAGCAAGAAAATCCGTCGAGGGCTGCCATCAATATTTTAAATTTCAATATAAAACTACAAAACGAATTCATTCAATGGCAGCCCCAGACGGATTTTCTTGCTCTGCTTATAAAGTTCATAGGGAGTTGAATACCTATGTTATTGCGACAAGTCGGGGGATTTTAAATTATTTTATTCTTTTTCAATTACTTTTTAACCGTCGCGTCGTGGGTTTTTCAAAATTTTTATTTTGTTTTTTATTTCAAACTTTTTAAAGAGCATAATATAGGTACCATACATAACATTACACAACACCTCGTTCCTCATTACCTATTTTTAAGAACATTATACCAATAAAATCCAAAGCGATAATTGAAAACGGCATTCAAATCGGACCAATGGTTTGCAAACAAATATTTACTGCAGCGCCCCCTTGTGAGTTGTTACCGTAACACCTATCTAAGAACATGTGTTAATCAAATCCATAGCGATTACTGAAAACCGCATTAAATTCGGACCAGTGGTTCTGGAGATAAATGGTAACATTGGTTTGCACAAACACCCTCTCACCCCAAACGCATATACCGTCTCCGTTCCGTCGTGGTTAAAAATATTTTACCTCGTATTCTTGAGAAGGCCAGTGAGAATGGTTTCTTGTTTTCCCGATTGCTGTGAGATTTTCATTATTCTTGTATCAGCTTCGCCTGAAGAACGAAATTAGATTTGCTTTTTAAACGGTTCCTACCGGAGATTTTTCTTATTTGGTACAAGGAACTTCGGCAGAACATTTAGTAAAAAAAACGAATATGATTGAAGTACTTGATATGATTTAAAATGTCTACGTCTTTTCTCACTTGTCCTGTGAACCTATGGACCTTATAAACGATAACACAAACAATTTTGAGTCTTACAGTCATGTCATCTTTTCTTGCTTTCTCTTTTTCAACCCACTCTTGAAAAACACTAAGATTGGGGCTTAAATAAATATAATATTTCTGACGATTACTTCGGCGAAGGGGTAAACCTACCTGCCTCGGACGCCAGTGGTTGCGGGTTAGATTCCCGCACGAAACAAGAAAAAAAAAGTTCCTGGTCTGGGCTGTATAGACTTTATAGATAGGTATATGTATTTTATATTCTAGGTTCCCCACTAGTTCGCTACATGGTATCTCATAACTAGCGTTGCTTACTTTGAGAACATGTACCTAGTTGGTGTGATTGTCTGGGGATTTTAATGATTATTTAGTAAAAATAACTTAAGTATAAGGTTTAAGTGATTAATATGTTTTATAAAATGTCTATGTCTTTTCTCAATTTTTCATTTTAGTATCGACCTTAGGGTGTTACCACTCGAATCGATCGATCGTCGATAGTAGAATGGATTAATTGACGTTGATCGACAGTTTTCACTAGGCCAAAAAACCGATCGACGTTTTTTATTTGACGTCGATAGATTGGTGTGGTAAGACTACAAAGCAGATATATAGTAGAGCTGCTGTAAGCAAAGATGCACTGCTTCAATTTGGGTTGTCGTGACGTCACAGCCTCAATAGTTTAAGATACTCCACACTAGAGGCACTGGCGTCAGTTCGACGCTTACTTCTGTGAAGTATATAAATATAATATATAAATATTTCTGACACTCACACAACATTATCTAGCCCAAATTAAGTTTCTTAAAGAACTTGTGTTATGGATACCAGATAACTGATATATTTAAGAAATATATAAACATACATATTGAATAAACACATATTTTTTTATTAGAATAAACTTAAATAAACATATAAACATCCATGACTTGATGGCTAATATCTGTGTGTTCATCACACAAATATCCGCCGCCGCCGGGATTCGAACCCAGGACCTCTGGCATAGAAGGCAATGTATGTTACCGCTACACCAGCCGGTCGTCAAATGTACACGCGTATGTACACGCGTAGATATTTAAAAAAAGTCCACATTGTTTCTCGATGTAAAATTAAGTTTTCTCTATTTTTATAAAGGAATTACATTGACAATCCAAATCAAATTAACCAACTACAACGATAATTTCACTAATTATTCTTTTTTATAAATTGTTTGTATTCCAATTATTTATGTCCAAAATTCCATATTGTTATTTGTTGACTAGGTGATTTTTATGCCGCGAAAAATGTTGCGCTATCCAGCTTCAAGTAGAAATAGTTTTATTTCGCGGTCTTTTCTGACAGATTTGGAACGTATGAAATTTTGTTAAAAAACTAGAGCCACCTAGTAAAGTATACCTGAACTTTTTTGATGTTTTTGCTACTCGCTACTAGGTGACTAATGCCATCGCCTGTTTGACTATGATTGGCCATAACCCACCGCTTACCCCTCCTGCACCCCGCCCATAGGCTTCACTTGAGTTCCTACAGAAAACTGGATAGGGCAACTCCTCTATATATTTCCTCCTTTATAAACGATAACTCGAACAATTTTGAGCTTTACATTATATCTTTTTTAACCCACATACTTAAACGTCAGACATTCGTCTTTTCAACTTACTATTTCCCACGTTTTGCGGCACAGCTCTGACATGGTATCCCATAATGAGTCCATTGTGGCTTTCTTTTGTAGGAGAGAGCCAGCTCACATACAGTTCTCCAGGATTGCTGGTCTGTTCTACTTGCACGTTTAATGGAGGTGATGATGGAGCTGAAATAGAATAGAATAAGTATAGTATATAGTATGTATAGTAGAATATAATGTATGTATAATGATAGCAAATGAAATAAAACTAATTGGAAATGTTACAAGTCATCTAAAAAAAAATGGTTTAGCAAAATGCTGTCACTGGATACTCTTTACAATTACAAATCCTTTCACCTACAATATTTTGAAATGCGCGGTCAGTTTCTTTTATGTTTTCCTGTTGGAAGAATACACAATATGGGCAATTTCATATCCATCCCCTCTTTGTGGTCACAATCTATGAGAATAGACTTGATCCACCCATATGCTGTTCTTATAGCCTCTGGAACTGTAAAGTAAAGTCAAGCTTCCTGATAAATTATAGGGAAAAAGAGAATTTCATACCTTCTTCTTGCGTGGTGAAATAGACAGCGGACGTGAAATGACTGATGCCGACTTGGTTGACGGTTGCCACTCGTACCGAGTAAGATGTGGCTGCTTTGAGGTTTTGTAGTTCTGTGAACTGCCGGGATTCTGTGTCTTGGCTAAAACATAAATAAAGGTTCCTCGGTATAATGTTGTAGGCAGTTTTTATTTGCATGTGAACAGGTATGAGTGAAATTAAAAAATCTACCTTATAAGAATAACATATATTTTCAACACCAAGAGTATTAATACCTTACATCAGTGTGAAGATATATCTTTTCTCTCCCTTACTCTGAAACGGCTTGACGTGGGTGAAACCGAGGGTTAGTGATTTACCAACTACTTAATATTATAATTAGGTATATTATTTCCTAAATAAAAAAAAAATACATATAGTGTCCCGATAGTACAGATAGTGTCCCGGTTGAGGTGATGAAAAAGGCCATCCCTCTCAGCTTTAAGCTAAAGTCTATTTAGCAATGCACTTTAGCGCTGATATTCTGAGAGATATCCGCTGATCTGATATTCTTCTACCCTGAACGGTATATTAACCGAACAGCACTGTCCTCATTTGGTCACATGTGACGGACACGCGTCACGTGCCTTGAACCTAATAAATATCTTATGTCTGACGTACTTAAATTGCATTATGTAACCAGCTATTGGGTAGACAAGCACACTTTCTAACTAAATTACTAACTTACTAATTTTCAACAAATAAACTTAAAAATCAGTGGCGTTTTAACTCAAGCTAAATAAAAACCACTACATAATAATCAACGAATGCAGAGCATTAAAAAAACCGACTTCACGTCAAACATACTCCGAACTCACACATATTTTTTCAAAACTTTTCGATGAAATTTACATGGGACCAACTATGAAGTATCCTCTATCATAAGAAACAAGATTTTTCAAAATCGATCTATAATTGTCCGAAATATCGTGTAACAAAGACACAAAAAAAAACAAACATACAGACGAATTGAGAAGCTCCTCCTTTTTTGGAAGTCGGTTGAATAGTACATATGCTATACTAGCTGTTGCGAGCGGTTTTACCCGCGTAATTTCGATTCCCGCGGGATTTTCGGGATAAAAAGTAGCCTATACGAATTCGGAAGAATCCCTCTAAGTAATGGTAAAAGAAATTTTTTAATCGGTCCAGTAGTTTTTGAGCCTATTCAATACAAACATACAAAAATACAAAGGTTTCCTCTTTATAATATTAGTATAGACGAGTAGTATACCCTAGAATAGCCTTACTGCCCTAGATAAGCGCGTATTGTCCCCCCTTCAGGCAAGCAATAACCCTTCATATATAATCTACCGCTACTTATCATCGCTCCAGCGGTAATATATTCCGGAAATGTAATACGAATACCTAGTTCCCTCCTTAACCCGTGTCCTCTCATCTTCGACCTCATGTTTATTAAACATCTGCTAAGACTGAAATCCCTCGCCGTTTTAGATACTGAAAAAAATACCATCACTAACGAGCACTTGGTTCTTCTTCTCGTGTCAAGGATTCCCTAAATTTTTGACCGTAATCTATCGATTCTCAAAGCATTTTATCTTGTGTGCAATCAGGGTACGATGGACAGTTTACTTACTTGGTAACATTAACAGAATGGCTATGTTCAAAATTGCCGTAAGTTCTCGGCGCATATTGGACGATGTAGCTGACTCCATACCCTCGCCAGGAGACGCGAGCTGAGTTAGAAGTTAGGGGAGTTATCCGGACTTCCGTGGGAGGTATTGGAGGTTCTGCAAGAGATGGAGAGAATTCGATTGCAGAATAAAATAATAAACGGATGCAGAGCATTAAAAAAACCGTCTTCACGTCAAAGCTTTGGCTGAAGTATAAGTTCGTCAATGTACACATTTCCTGGATTCATACATACTTAAAAAAAAAAAAAAAATTCATGGAAAACTCAGTCCTTTTCGATGAAATTTATCTGGGACCACCTCTGAAGTCTCATCTATCACATGAAACAAGAATATTCAAAATCAATTGATAATCGTTGCAAAAATCGTGTAACAACGAATTGCGAACCTCCGAAAGGAGCCGGTTGAAAAGAAGATTCGTTTACCTCTGTAGGATTGGTTTAAAATTGTCCTCTGACAAATCCGTTCCTGGAAAAGCGTGTCGTAAGTGGTAACTAATCCTTGTGATACTATCGAGAATGAAGGGTTTCGAGAATCAGGGTTTGTTCATCAGCTAGCAATGACCCTTCATATAAAAGTTGCCGACAAGGCTCACCTCACCAGTGGTGATATACCCTGGCATTGCTTTAAGAAGCGAGGTCCATCCTGAACCCATGTCATTTTTATATTTGTCCCCTTTAATTTCGTTTAGTTACCGCTGACCAGTATAGAATAGGCCTCACGCTCCATTTCGATAAGTTGCTGACGTTCTGTCTACCTACTACGAACTCCTATGCTTGGAGATAGGATCCCTTCTGGGTCTGCCTGGCTAGCGACCACCCTTTATATAAAGTCTGTCGCCAAATGTTACCGCTCCGGCGGTAATGTGTTCCGGCAATATTGTATAAAGAGCCAGTTCCTTCCTAAACCCTTGTGCTTTCACCTTCGACCTCATCGTCACTTAGTCATTACAACGTGTCTCAAAAGTTAAAAAAAGTTACTAAATGTTATCATGTTCCATTCTGTTGCTCCACAAAAAGTAACTGCGGCGTGGATGCACGGAAAAGCTCCACTAATTAAAATATTCCTTAAGAAACAGATTCTACAAAGTTAAAGTTAATTATTAATGTGGGCGGCGCAGTACCGAGCGACGTGGAGAACCTTGGGTCTCCAGCAGTTGATATCTACAGGCTGTTGATTATGATGATGAATTACATACATACATAACTTGACACCTGTATCTCTTAGGTATGAGGTAGGCAGAACACCAGAGGCTTTTGACGTACGCAGAAATCATCTGATGTCACTTTGGAGGAACTACAAAGATGAAGAGACTATTGTAGTGACAGGGGGTCAGCCTTTCGCCCACATAAACGACAATAAAACCTCTGACCTTTAACTGACTTTTACAGTATGCCCAAGAACAGAATCAAACGGTACATTCCATGTTTTTCTTTCGCTCCCAGTCCAGCATGGAAGAGATGATGAATTATTAATATATATTTACCTAAAACAGTTAACTGCACATTGAAAGTTGCACTGCCGTACGGGTTGGTAGCTCTGCACTGATACACACCAGCATCTTGTGTTTCAGCGTACTGTAGGCTAACCGTGCTGAGTATACCTACTGATGTTTTGGATTCCGATAGTTTGTACCTGAAATATGATAAGTTCAATAAGTAAGTATTTAAAACTAATACGAGTCGTCTGCTCGTACTTCGGAGGGCACGTTAAGCAGTCAGCCCCAGGTGCTATGTATGCAGGAGTCGTTAGATTTTACTGTTGTATTCTAAGTGTTTTGCTTGTAAAGTCTTTAATAAATACGATATCCAAATATAAGAATAAAACACTATTTTGCTCAAATGTGTATCTTAACTATACAGTATATTTTATTTCTATCCTGTAAGTACGTAGTAAAGGAACTTTTATCTTTTTCCTTTAATTATAGTTTAACTTTTGATAATTTATTGAGACCGGCCGTTAATTAGCAACATTGTTTTGTAAAATCTATCAAATTA
Organism: Stenoptilia bipunctidactyla; assembly: GCA_944452665.1. Lineage (NCBI taxonomy): Eukaryota > Metazoa > Arthropoda > Insecta > Lepidoptera > Pterophoridae > Stenoptilia > Stenoptilia bipunctidactyla. The sequence continues at coordinate 5,947,716 of OX101748.1, read as the reverse complement.
TCTTGTTTTCTGCATGATTTATGAATGATATTTCTACAGATATTCTTACTTGGATTGAAAAAGCTTTTTGGGGCAAAACAGCAATTTTGAATGCAAAAAAGATACATCGTGTAAGTTAAGCAGTGGTGTGTTTATTAATTTATTCCTAAATGTAATAATTAATTACTTACCTTGGATTTTCAAAGCTAATGACGCTTCCTTGGTGCGTCCAGATGACTCTAACAGGGTCGTCTCCCATTGGCCTGCACTCCAGAGTGACTGCGTGTCCAAGCTGTGACGTCACGTTCACTGATAGTGTTTCAAAATGAACTGGTTCTGTAAATTATGAAAAACTTGTCTAAAAAAAGAAGACTTTGTTTGTAAAGGTACAAAAAAGTACATGAGTATATTTATTGGTTTCTTCAGTACCTATTCAAAAAGTATTTTTTTAACAATTCGTATTGGTTTATTGGGTTGAATCTGGAAAAAAAAAAATTCTCAATTTTGAGCGTTTGTTGACGTTTAATATATTAGACCCCAGCTAGACTGTTGGAAACAAAACATCTAACCAAGGTGACCTTGCTAGTTTACAACGTGTTTACGACAGTGAAGACGGCTGTTGACAACCAAATTACATGACCTTGGCAGGTTGTAAACGGAGGTGTTTAGAAACACAGACATACATCTACATAGACAACGCAAGTGCCACGATTTGTATTGGAACCAAGCGTGCCGACTTTTTAAGACCTATTGTGACGTCACAGCTGTTATTTATTACTGAGAAATACAAAAAGATTTAGAGAGACCGATGCCACCGATGAAATCGATTATTAAGAAAGATATTGATATTGTGGACTCGATTTTCTAACAGACATACATACACGCGGATTAAATCTAAAGGCGACCAACCTTGACGCTTGGTCGGGGTTCGGACTCGCAAAGAAAATTCATTTGCGTTATCCATGTAGATGTCTGTGTTTAGGGCAGTATGTAGGCTTGTTATTGTATATTTTACTTTGTAACTGCCTATAACTATAAATGACTCGAGTTTTGTAGCTTTTTTGCCTGCTTTTCAACCTTTCCTTCTTTTTATCCTCAATTGCATACAAAACTGCCATCGCGAAGATGTTGCCAACACGAGAAATCAAAGCGCCATAACGATTTGGGGCGTGGCCTAGCGTGACCTTGGCTTGTGTTCTTGTTTGTCTCCTTGTTGGCAACCACCGTTTGTAACAGTGTGGATGACTTGGAATTGGTTGTCAACAACTTAACCTTCCTTAACCTTGGTTGGAAGCAAAATGAGCATATGCAAATTATCAACATTATCAATAATAGAAATATGAAAAATCGTGACACTATTTTCGATGATCCTCACGAGGGCAAAAGATATTCTCAATATTTCAAAATACATAAAAAACACGGAGAAAGCTCATTTTTTAAGGTAATTCCAACGTAAGTGTTAACTATAGTTCAAAAATGTTTACATTCAAATTTACTATACCTATCCAAGCAAGTATATCCGTGATGGTAGGTGATTTGTAAAAACTGTTTGTAGATTTATTAAAAATTCCTATGAGCAACATTTATCAAAAATTATTCATTAAAAATTACGGCAAAAACTCCTTGTCTTGGGCTCATTACAAGGAGTTGTGATGATAATGACCAAGGCCTACAGCTAATCGACTTACTGTTAACGCTCATCCAGATGGTTTTACTCAGCGGTTGTCCAACGCCATTCTCCACGTTACAAGAGTACAGTCCCTCATCAGCTAAGGAGACTTCCTCTATTATAAGAGTTCCATTTGGAAGACTCAGCACTCCTCCACCAGCTAGCTCTAAGACTGGCTGCCAAGTTCCTAGTAATGCTGAAATGATCAAAAGTTTATTAGAAAATAAGAACAAATATTGATATTAATATTGAAATCCAATGCTAATAAAGCAACCTGATATTTAGCTTTCGTGTCGAAACTCATTCACAAACGTGTTTTTAAGGTACGCTTTGCAGCGCAATAATCCGCCTGCTGCAATCGCATACATTTTATATGTTTTTTACACTTTATTATTGTTTACAAAAAAATATACAGGATTAAATAGCTTAGCATTGACAAACCACGCAGGTTCGAATAGAAATGCTAAGTAGATCGATAACTGAAACAACAATAAATTACATATTTTGATTAATTAAGGTAAATTTTCTAAATAAATATTCACAATCGTTACACTTTCACATTTGATATTTAAACGCACATAATATTTTTAAAAGAAAAGAAACTATTTTTAACCTATAAGTAGTTACTATTTGGAGCCAGGTGAATACGCATCTTTTACAAAATATTATTTTAATTAAGTATGTATGTATGTTTGTCCGCGATTTTCTCACGTGTGGCAAAACCGATTTGGATGCGGTTTTCAGAAAAAGATTTGTCATGTTTAGGAGAAGGTTTGAGTATATTGACCAACTTTAAAAATAAGGTTCTCAATTTATCTGTTTATTTTGTATCAGAGATGAGCCGAATGTTCGGCCGAATATTCGTACTTCGTACAACATATGTATTCAGCCAAATGTTTGATTGATTTGCCGAATTATTACCGAATACTAGCAGTTTCCCGCAGATTTACCTGCACAACTTCTGATTAAAAGTAGCCAACTTACAAAGAGGAGTTTAACCTGTATGTTAAATATTTTTGTCGATTATCTTGCGTTTGGCTAAACCGATGTTGATGCGGTTTTTAAAAGGATATTTGTCCCATTTAGGAGAACCTTTTACTTACTTTCAATTTAGGGCTAGCTTTTAGTTTTTTCATAGTAAGTTAGTTTCCATATTTGTAGATATACGTGATAGATTTTTTAGTGATAAGTTTTGGATAAGTTCTTAGCTGACTGTTCACACGAAGATTGTTTTAAGCGAATCTCTTTTCGTTTGTCAGTTTGTACGAGCATGCTGGCGATACCTAGATAAGATCATCTCGTGCTGCATCAAGTCGTTATTTTTCGTTGGGATTAAATTCTTCTTCTTTCTTAAAGCGTCCTTCTCCATAGTTTTCTACCAAGGCCTACAGGTAAAATGTATATAACAATAGTAGGTAAGTCAAAGTCATGATTTTACAGTACCAAAACATCACATTACCAGTACAAGTAGGTACTTAGTTACTGATACCAGAACTAGCCCAAAACTTATCACTAAAAAACTATCACTAATATCTATGGAACCTAACTAACTATGAAAAAACTGATAACTAGCCCAAAACAAAAACCTAACACTAAAAAGTATAAAATAAAAAAAAAAGTCATAAAACCAAAACCAAAATGAAAGTAAACTAAATATTTATTTTTAAGAAAAAGTGAACCTCATTCAAAAAACCAACTTTGAAAATAATATTTGCAGCTACAAGTTTGCTTAATATTTACTAAAATTCTTTATAGTTTTTTCTGTGCTATGAAAACACTTGTTGCGTCTGTACTATTTCCCAAAAGCATAACGCCATAACTTAGCCATGCGTACATGTTACGTAATAATATTTCACCATTCTTTTACTAATGAGCTCTACTATTAGTGGCCGATTATTCTGTCTAAACTTTCCTATCCTGTGTGTATCTTCAATGCATCCCGTTAAGTTTATTTCATAAATATCTTGAAAACTTCTATTACTTATTCTATTATAATGTTGGTCGAATTCTGACTTCTGAAAAGGTTTCTCCTCTTATATATAGATGGCGTTAGCTGTTCTTTCTTTGATTCAAATACTGAATGATCTTGCGAATTTGAACAGTATATTTTTAGGTTAGAAATTACAGATTTGTTAACTGTGTACCTTTTGTGTATTCCTATTTGTTGAGTTTTGGCCACTTCAATTAGTCCAGGTTATTTTAGGCAGTATTTGCTAAAGATACTATCACAAATAAGATATTTCACAGTTTATTTAGTTGGTTCATTTTTTACAGATTTTCTCAATAATAGTGAATATGTGAACTGTACTCCAACTTAAGATGCAATATAATGTTTGATAAATTAGGATAAATATCACTTTTATATCAATCTTTCACTAATTACAATTTTTGCGAATAAAATAACACGGACCGTTGTTGTTTACACTCACTAGCGCCGTCTCTCTCTTAATCTCTGGAATAGTACATAGGCTACTTTTTTCGAAATTGCGCGGGAAAAACCGCGCGGAACAGCTAGGTACTGTTGTATAACGAGAGAATTCTGTCATCTTCAACATCATCTCCAAACACCACCGGGTGTGATTGAGGTCAAACGAGGGTATAGTTGAAATTTAAGGGCATCGCGTAGACGTTACTATTTTGTAAATAATAATTGAACAAAGTATGCTATATCAAATTATAATAAAAGAGTATCTTGTAAAGGAAAATTACCATCTTTTTTCATCCAGTGCACTTGAGGTTGTGGATACCCAGTCGCACTGCAGGACACTGTGCCTCTCCTCCCTAAAAGCAGAGACGAATTCGACGGTTCTTCGGCCCATTTTGGAGCAACTGCAACATGAGATTGTAAAAATTAATATCTACTATTTGAAAAAAAAATACATAAAATACAGGCCAAATGCAGATGATTCAAAATTTTCAGTAGAGCTCATTTTTTTATATTTTCCATACAAAAGCGCCACAGGTTGGTAGTAAAAATAATATTATAGGATGTTTTGGTTTTGGCATCTCTTGATCAAAGAATAAAAATAAAAATCTTCAGACACATGGAACCAAACTAAGCACACCTTGGATTTGGGTTACCATGTAGCGGACTGGGGAGGAACTTAAAATATTAATACGTAAACAACGTTGATACACAACAAAAATCAGATCAATGGAAGCAATAGTTAGTTACAGGAACGTTTTTTTTAGTTTTTTAAGCACCTTGTATATTTTATAAAAAAAAGAAATGGCTGGTGACAACCCTGCTTGCGTTGTTTGTTGAAAAAAAAGCGCGACCTCACGAATTTCGTAGTAGCGCCTAACAGGACTTCACTCATAAGGATAAGGTAATCAATGATAGCAGTGTGTATGTACTTTTCTGCTTGAATTTAACCATCTTTTACTATTTAAACATCCAAAATAAAATTGTTTGTCTTATTTTTCTTACCAATAATTGACAAGTTAGTGAAATGACCGGTTGCAATTTAACATTAGGTGGTGGATGACGGTTTGCACAAAATTAAAAAGGCTACTATAATACCGTAACTTTTAAGTAATTTAGAGTCATATTTTGATACAAAATATCCACATAAGTATTTGGTAAGTACAGTACGGGCGGAAATTTAACTGAGCTGATTCTAATAATGCTTTAGTTTGGCTAGTATTTAATAATATCATTGAATTACATGAAATGAAATTAATAAGGGATTTGTTTAATAAAAATAAATCTAATAAAGCGGTGCTGCTGGATACTGCCCGAATCGTCCGCCGGTTTCTTTCTCTCTTGTCTTGATACCCGACCGACTGGTCCGATTGTCGTGTCTTTGCTGCCGAAAGGCGTGTTGATTTTAAAATACCAAATAATAATAATATATTAGTATATTATGATATAAGTGCGGTAAGTTGAAAATTACAGCCGAGGCGATATTACTAGAGGCTGAGGCTGTAATTTTCAAAGCGCACGTATGTCATACGACGTTTTATAACATATTTACGAGGAAATTAATAAAACTCTGACTTTGTTAAACGAAAATATGCTAGCAAGTTGGAGTACGACTTGATATCAATGCCATGGTTTGTTTTCATAGTGCTTTTTAGCATTGAATAGTAGCACCACAATGAGCTTGATGTATATTTATGAGAAAGTTCCATGAAATATGCTAAAAACACATTTTGTGAAAATGAATTTGCATTTTGGCTTGTTTTCCATAAGATGAAATTTTGATAGGCTTGTAAGTATCTATCGGTCGATTTTTCAGGCAAGAGGCTTAGAGTAGCCTTTTTCGTCAAAATTAATTAAATTAAAGAATTAAATGTTTATTTGTTATATTTTATTTCCCAAAGTTAATTTTATTCATAAAATATTGACCACTTTTTTGACATAAAACCTCTTTGCTAAGATTTTTAAAAGTATCGTTCATATTTAGACGGAGTATCTTAAAACTTTATTAAAAAAAAACATGTGCGTTTTACATTACATTATCGCACAAGTACGTAATGAGATACATTACGATATTGAAATTGGTGTAATTACAACCACTTTACGAGCAAATATGTTATAAAACATATTATGTTCTCTTATTTACAAGGTTTTGAATATTTTATGAAATATTTGGAAATTTATTTACACAGTGCCATCTAACCTGAAGGTTCCAAGGGTAATAAGGGGGTTTTCTTTTTTCTTTTAAACTTTATTTTTTTTTAAATCACACATAATACACCTGGGCAGGTTGAAAGAATGCAAACAAACATGTATATGCACAAAAATGATTGTATTTTACGGGGATCAAACCCGCAACCACTGGAGTCTTAAAGATTACAGTGGACTCGATTTGACATTAGATTCGCTATTTTACATACATACATAACTTCACGCCTGTATCCCTAATGGTGTAGGCAGAACATCAGAGGCTATAAAACCATCTGATGTCACGTTTGATAAATTTGGAGGTTTTATTATGATGGAGAGAGACTATTGTGGGGGTCAGCCTATCGCCCGCAAAAATGCCAATAAAACCTCCGTCCCTTAACTGACTTTTACAGTTTAACGGGAAGAGAAGCAGCTGGCACATTCTATGTTTTTTCTTTCACTCCCAGTCCAGGATTTATTATTTTAATTCACTCTAATGTAAAATTAGGAGACGTCAAATTCATAAGTTGCGAATACAAACGGATATTGAAGCTTCCAAGTTTGATATTAGAGATACTTACGACTTGACGACCGGCTGGTGTAGCGGTAACATACATTGCCTTCTATGCCAGAGGTCCTGGGTTCGAATCCCGGCGGCGGTAGATATTTGTGTGATGAACACAGATATTAGCCGTCAAGCCATGGGTGTTTTATGTTTATTTAAGTTTATTCTAATAAAAATATGTATTTATTCAATATGTATGTTTATATATTTCTTAAGTATATCAGTTATCTAGTATCCATAGCACAAGTTCTTTAAGAAAAAATTTGGGCTAGATAATGTTGTGTGAGTATCAAAAATATTTAATTTAATTTAACTTACATAAAATTCGAGATTGCACTATCGAATGCGGCCCAATGTTGCCCTATCTTACATCAGTCATCAAATTATTAAATAGGTACTTCTTATGAATTTGCTTCCATGCTGGACTGGGAGCGAAAGAAAAACATAAAATGTACCAGCTGCTTCTCTTCCCGGCATGCTGTAAAAGTCAGTTAAGGGACACCTCTGTTATGGGAAGTTTTTTTGTGGTTGATAGGCTGACCTGTCCCTACATTAGTCTCTCTCCATCGTTATAATGCCTCCAAATTTGTCAAACGTGAGATCAGATGGTTTAATAACCTCTGGTGTTCTGCCTACCCTACAAGGTATACAGGCGTGAAGTTATGTATGTATGTATTCTAATGAATATACAAAATGGTGATCACACCTTTTATGTAGAGTTCAGTAGACCTGTTAACTTTTGCAACGTGATTGGACGCCACGCACGTGTAGACTCCGCAATGTTCTAGTGATACTTTCTTGATTATGATTGCGCTAAACAACTCTGAGCTTCTTTCGATGACCTGCAAAAAAAGAATAGAAATCATTATGGGCTTTTTGTTATTATGAAGATAGGAACGCAAAACTGGACTTCATCAGTAGCTTTTATATTTTGAGTTTTTATATTTTGAGATGGAAAGAACACCGAAAAACTATGGGCTATCTGGTAAATAATCAAAATCCGGTCAATTAAGAAAATATTGTTATTTAAACTGGTGATAGTTGTAATAACTTCTTATTTTATAAAAGATGCCTAATACTGATCGAAAATTATCGTCATGTGTACAGTCACGTACATTTCGTATAGTATAAGACGCTAATTCAGCAATACGCTCCGTATGACGTATTGCCCTAAATTACATATTTTACATTTAATTAATCATTTAGAACTCAACTTTCACTCTGGGCGGTTTTATTTATCATTTCCTTAATTGCTCCGTATATCATCTATTTATTAAGTATATCAAACTGTTTAGGATACATCCTTTACATCATGATTCTGGTCTGCACATTACGAACGTACCTACTAAAAAACAACGCACTAAAACTTTTCAGTTTTCGGAGAATAAATCAATTATATATAATTAATAGATAAAAAATTACCTTTAAATGACTAGGTATCCGCTTATTATCCTTCAACCACTCAAAATGCAGCGGCAAATCTCCAGATCTGACATTGCAGTAAATATTTACTATTTGTCCTTCTTGAAGGTTGTTCCCCAACATCAATTCTTCTAAAATTGGGGCTTCAACAACTTGAATTTCGAATGCTCTTCTAGCCATTTCTCCAGATGGACTTGTCACCATACAGGTGTATACTGCACCATTCTGTTCCTTCGTTACTTCTGGGATGGTTAGGATGCCATTGATGTTCACTGATGAGACGTTTCTTCTGAATTTTCGTTTGATATAGTGGGGTGATCGTTTGTAGCGGGTAAACATGTTGGAGTTGAGTATCTTTCCTTTGTATTCCCAATCTATTTTGCTGTGGAATTGAAAGTGATATCAGTTCTTTAAATACAGTAGAATCCGTTTATTATGACTCCACATTAACCAACCGCTTATAATGACGTGTTTACACAGTGAAGTTTGGTTTTCATATAAATTATATAACTAAGTTGGATATAATGATTTCGCCTATAGTGACATATCGCTTATTGTGACCCCTTTTTATCAAATTTTGTCCGCTTATAGTGACAGGCCGTATGATTTCTAACACCTTTGGCATTGTTCGGGAGAGTCACGTTATACCCAAAGACTTTCGGCGCGTGAAAGGCTTTTTTGATTTGAGTCTCAGAGCGTAAATTTACTTATTGAGTCTACTTATTAATATCTTCTTTGATTTATCTCTATTTTATTCCTTTCTATTAAAATAAATCACATACTAACTTAAACCGTTTATTTATTCTTGCAGTACCTATGCTTTGTATGACGTCCGTTTAGTATGACTTGTTTTTTATTTCCCTTCGATGTCATTATAAACGGATTTCACTATGCAATCTCCTTATGCAAAAATAGCATTAGATATTTTAGAACGGTTCTTATTAAAATAACTATACCTGATAGGATATCCATAATATGGACATCGGAGGTTCACAGATTCACCGCTCTGAACTTTCACTGGAGGCAACGATCTTATATACGGAGGACCTGTAATTATAAAGCTACGATAGCAATGTTCTTAAATAGTCTCGAAACGAAACTATTAATTAAAAGTTTTCTCCAGATTAGGACTTTTGCAACTCTCTCGGTTGGCGAGGTCAATAAGACAAGCTTTTAACTTTAACTGGATTAAGTCCCGACTAACTTTCTTGAGTTTATATTGCAAAACATAAACCTAAGAAAATAAAGATAGAGTTGTATCTTCTCTATGCTTTAAATTTTCAACAACAAGGTCTTGTCTCGTTGCGGCGTTGCCATTGCCGGTAGCGTACCGATTCAAAGATGGTTTTTTTGGATTCAAACTCAAAGATTTAAATCATTGTTAGTACTATTGTTTTTATAGTAATTTGTGCTTTGAAATATTTATGGTAAGATAAATAAAATAAATAAAAAATAAAATAAAAAAATGTTTATTAATTTCAGAAAAGCATAAATTACAAATATTGGCTTAAATATACAAGGAAGGATAGAAAATTGGTGCCTGAACTAGGATAATCCTGTTTTTCGGCTGGAGCGTGCTAAAATAACATTTAAAAATCATTCAAATTAAATATAACTACAATAAAATAAAATAAAATATGGATCTTATTTTAGTATCTTATCAACATAGTAGAATCTATTCACTATTGTTAAGAAATAAAAATAAAATAGGAAATTGTGACAATTTTAAATTTAAGAGATTTACCCACATAATTATTTCATTTATTAAACCTAATTACACATTTATGCAAACATTATCAAAAATTAACTTATAACAGTCAGTAGCATCTCGGTTTCATCGTACGACAATTCCTGGAGAACTGTTTTTAAAGCCTTTTTACAATTTCTTACATTTAAGGGATATATGTACACTTTGGCGTTTATTTTGTTATACAACAATGGCCCTAGGAATTTATAGAATCGAGTAGTCAAAGTGTATTTTACCCGCGTGCGATTTGAGCATACAATATCCTTGCGTCTTTTGTTAGTAGAACTGGTGCTGTATTGAAGTGCTGTGTGCTGTTTAAGTACTGTATTAGTTATAAATAATTGTCGGACTGTTAGTACATTGCATGATTTATATAAAAGGTTAGTAGGGTAGAGGTATGGCCTAAAAGAAGCTACCTTAAGAATTGCTCTTTGAGCTCTTTCTATAGATATGTAATAGTATGTTGCAATTTAAAGTTCTTGATATCACACATTATAGTTCTTCGCAGCGCCTGTCAGTCTAAACGCTACAAATTCAAGCACTATCAAAAGGATTTTCATACAAAAGTTTTATGTGGATTCATGAGGATTAAATTTATAGAAATAGATCTATATTTTCAAAGGAATCCTCACCATAAACATCCATTCTGTTCTCATGATTGGCAGTATACTCTCCTTCTCTCGCTGTACACGAGTAAACCCCGCCATCTTCTACTCTAACTCTAGTTATATTAAGTTGAGACACCACGGAGTTATCTGATGTCATTATTTGACCTAAAGCGTATCTGAAAAGAGATTACAATTAATTTTAGGAATTTGTATCGTGATCAAGGATACGTTAAACGACCGCAAGAAGATAGGATTCCCTGGCTGTAAACTGTAATTGTGTATTTATAAAAGATTATTGCTGTTGATTTTCATGCCACCTGTTCTCAACAGATCGACTTTCGGACGACTGGCCGTTTTAGTGGTAACATACATTGCCTTCTATGCCAGAAGTCCTGGGTTCGAATCCCTGGCGGCGACGGATATTTGTGTGATGAACACAGATATTAGTCGTCAAGTCATGGATGTTCATATGTTTATTTAAGTTTATTCTAATAAAAATATGTATTTATTCAATATGTATGTTTATATATTTCTTAAGTATATCAGTTATCTAGTATTCATAACACAAGTTCTTTAAGAAACTTAATTTGGGCTAGATAATGTTGTGTGAGTGCCAGAAATATTCATTTATTTCCAAAATGGTAGTAGATTCAGTTCAATTTATAAATAATTTAAGGTATTTCAAGTGCATGTAAATACCTACGAAATAAAGTTTTTTTAGACTTTGACTAACCATTAAAAACTATATTTTTAATCCTGCCAAAACTTTATTAAAAACTAAAATAAAGTTTATTGATGAACAACATTTGAAATTGCTTTGATTTTACCAAAATTATGAATATAGCATTTGTAGAAGGGTTAAAATCAGGGATAACATTGTTTATTAAAAGGCAGCATTGGTCTTAGGAAAGCCTGTAAATTGAAAAGAACATACAGTGTTGCTAGAGTGTTAAAAGAACGTGCCGTTCGTAGCAAAAATCGTAAATTACTAGTATGTTGGCCATAATGATAGCTAAAATACTTTTGAAAAGAAAATTAAGCTACAGAAAAAAAACTTGACAACTCAGTATTAAATTAATATTTGAAATTCCTTACCTAGAATCTGTGTTGCTTGATATCACGACACCATCTCTCTCCCACGTGAACTGCGGTGGTCTGTCGCCCGTAGCCGCACACTGCATGCTGATCTGAAAACACGGAGAAGACAATATGAAAGAAACTGTTGATAAGAGACGACCAGCGAATTAAAAAAACATAGAATTACAATTTTCGCTTAAATGACCCAAAGTAGATTGTCAATCGTGTCAACTGGGTGTCGTTGTAGTTAAGTTTTTCTGTGGCAGTGCGGTAACCGAATTTAACGGTAACTAATACCGAGTTGGTTTGGCTCCCGTGTTTAACCTCAATGTCACCTGATGGTAAGTGAAGGTGAGGTCGAAGATGAAAGTACCAGGAACTGTGCCAGGGTAGGTATATGCGGATGGTGGTAGGCACTAGGCATAATTTACCAGTAGCCCTAAGAGAACGCATCAGAGTTCATTTTGAACTTATTAATTGAAATTAATAAAAAAATAATCATGCTGCTATTATTTGGGTATAAGTATGTATTATACATATTTTGTAGGTTGTAGATATTTTGTCCAGTAGAGATCGCTTCCCAGGGATAGCACCGCCATTTGTTTTTCAAAATTGTATATCCTTTTTTTGTAATATTTTATGGTATACAATAAAGAGTAAATAAATTAACGTATATATTGTATATAGTAGAATATATTAGCTTCAATCATAATCTGCAGTACTTATTTATTGACTCTAAAATGGTAGTTAACTCCAACCAGAGAATTTTGCATAATTTTGTGTTTCTAAAGATGAGGCACTGTTCTTTTATTTAAGTTATCATTTACTGCAGTAGCTATCGTATCTTTAGAAATAAGCTACCTAAACTAATCAAACGATTTTTTTTTCTTGTACCATCGAACCAACTGAACCCATTTTGCTGAAAATTCGTTTGAAATCTCAAAGTCAAATTTATGAGGTCTATGTTTCAAATTATAATGACTGCACACAATAGACATTAGACAATCCAAAACGGAAAATAAAAATAATCTACCTACCGTAACAGAAGTACTGTTAGAGGTTTTTTGTCAAATTTCGGAGTTTTCTTGGAAAAACCTTAAATCTTTAATAAAATTAAACTATCACAGTTTGTCTAAGACATATATGGTTCAAAATGTTTTAAATGGTCTAGACTATCGCTTCCTTCCCGCTTTGCATCCTGTGACACCTGTATGTAGTGCATAATGTATGTAGGTAGTATATACGAATTTGGATGTAATAAATTATTTAAGTACTTACTGTATTTTTTTTGTAAATTTAATTCTAAATGGATTCCATTTAATAGTTGCCTGGAAGAAATCGCTTCTAGTGATAAGGCCGCCTCATTATCAATGTCTTCATTGTAGGTACTTAATTATAATATTGTGTTTTATTTGGCAATAAAGAGCATTTATTATTATTTATTACTTACATACAATAGCATCTTATTTTACCAATTCCCACTCTTTTTTCGCTTCTCGGAACTAGTATCTCTAAAACTGACTCTTATACTCTGCAGATAAGATTTAAATTTAATACTATAAATTTACATATTGCCGTTAAATAAATCCGAAACACTTTAATTTTTCAACCGGTTGTAGGTACAGTGCTACTTCTACGTAGTACGGACAGCGTCAGAAGTTGATGAACACATTGAATTTTTCAAAGTCGCTATTCACCATATTGTAATAATACACCTGTTTAGTTTTCTGATGAATACTTACATCTCCTCCTGGAGTGACAGTCCGCTCTGTGAAGTGCTGCGTGATGATAACGCGGTCTGACAAACTTCTCCTTTCTCTTACACTTTGAAGATCTGTAAGGAGAGAAAGGTAAATTAATTAACAATGATGTAAATACTCCTAACTGGCTTACTAAACTAAAGTTCAATGCTAATTGATCATTAACGTTTTCTTGGTATAAGGTGTAGGCAAGGGAGCCGATCTTGTAAAGGTCATTGTAACTTGTAAACTAAAAAGTTCTTCTATCTAACTATCTATTTAATAGTTATTATATAATTCAATTATTTTTATTTTTGGAATAAGATAAATAACTAAAAATCTTACTCATTGACATTGTAATTTGCTGTTTATTATGTATATGCTATCCCAGGATACTCGACAAATTTTGTTACCTTTTATTTACACAATTAGGTATATTTCAAGTAGCATATATAATAAATAAAATGGACATTATTTTGTCCGAGACATTTGATATTGTTTCCATAAAAAACGCTACAATACGAAGTTTTCTATCCGAATTAGCAGGACGATTAAATTATTTGATGCCACCGTGTTAGCAATAAGTGGCAAGTGAAGATAAAGGAAACAATATTCACGTATTATCAAAGTTTCCTAGCTTTATTAATAAAGGATTCTTTGACCAAAAGCTGTATGAATGTAATATTTAACTTGGTACAGTACTCGGCTCCACTTGGATGCTATTTGTTGACAAAAACAATGATACCTAGGCTCGTAAAAAAACGTTACCAAAGATCTAGGGGAAGGCCGGGCAAAGCGAACACCCCGGGTAAAGCGAATACTTTAAATAACTACTAAATTATTTTCGTTTTATTTAACACGCCACCTCAGTCACGTTCGGCCATCTTGGTTCAGTCCATGCTAGTTTGTCTTCCATACAAATACCAAAATTCTATTACTACTAGCGCTACGTGCCGGGCACTACTGGAACTTTTCGTATTTTATGCTGCGTTCGATATCGATATATCTATAGTACCAGGCAGCGTATCTATAGTATAGTTAACCAATCTTTTTGCGCTCGTTGCATTTGCTTATTTTTCTGTGTATTTTTTGTAGCTGAATTCTTTTTTTAGTGTTTTCTACAAAGTACGTAGAGTAGAGTGTTAATTCCTCGCGTTTTTACGATCTCAAATCGAAGATTTTACTTTTGTGAAGTGATATTTTTACATAGGATGCTGACTTTCTAGTGAGATAGTGAATTAATAAAAGGAATAGCATTTTGATTTTGAATGACTGGTGCAAGGAGGTGAACAATTTGTGTGGCAAAAGCATTGAGTTTGACGAAAACGACCCGAAAAAACCTATGGCCTATAATTATTGTATCAAACACAAATAATTAAGAAAAAATAAATAATTGTCTGAGATGCATATTTTTTTACTACTCCCAACTCGCATAGCATCATGTTTGCAGTTTATTTCAACTTATTAGTATTGTGCAGTTTAAATTTGACTCATTACTTGAATCAAAATATTATTGCGCAATAGTAATAACGGGCACTACGAATTTCTTAAAATTTGAAAGTGGCGCGGTACGGCCGGGCTGCATTCTAGGATTGTTTTGGTCAAAAAGGTTCCTAGAGTGGCTACTGTATGGCGCTAAAGTGCAAAAACCGCGAGACGGTCATCTATACTTTAGTACTTATATTCATCTATGGTTCAGTCAGTGGCAAACACTCAAGCGTGCGGCTGCGTCACGTGTCGTTCACGAAATAGAAATTTGTGTTTTCGTAATAAAAAGATTAATTTAGCAAGGTGAGTATTTTGATGTTACTTTGAATGTTTATAATTATTGTTACTCAGATATATTATCATTGTGTTACTTATTAAAGTGGTTTTTTATGGTATAATGAACAGAAAGCCAGGATCTATAGTTTTTGTATAAAATCAATTAACCTCAAAATTTATCGAGGCGGGCAAAGTGGATAGGGCAAAGTGAATACGGTATCCGCTTTGCCCGCTATTAGTAATTATTGATTAACATTTCACAATAATAATATTCTCATTGTGCTTTTTTGTTTTAGATGGTAAATAAATATAAAAAGAAAACCAACCAAAGTTCGTGGGATCCAAATGTGATGCAAACGGCTATATAGTCAATAAAGAGCACGGCCAAAAAATATGGGCTAGCTTACGCAACCTTGTATAGACACGTGAAAAGCGGTAGTGTTGCTCCAAAACTCGGTCGCTTTCGCCCTGTTTTCACTGAAGCTCAAGAGATAGAACTTACCACCTATCTCACTCAAGGACATGGATTGTGTCTTTTTTGGACTGACGCGGGAGGAATTCAAAATTTTGGCTTTTACTTATGCAAAGAGAAATAATTTAAATTACCCAAAAAATTGGGACACTTATAAGAAAAATGGAGATGACTGGTTATCATCATTTTTATCACGTCATAAAGAAATTTCACTGAGGACTCCAGAAGCAACATCGGTTGCGCGGGCAAAAGGCTTTAACCGACGTGAAGTTGGACGATTTTACGAAAACTTAGAAAGCTTGATTGACAAATACAATATTGATGCTGCTAGTATAACATGGACGAAACCGGTATTTCTACAACTACCAATAAACCACCTAAAGTTTTAGCTACAAAAGGGAAGAAGCAGGTGGGAATAATCGCAAGCACAGAACGTGGTCAGTTAACAACTGTCATCGGTTGTTGTAATGCCGCTGGATCCTTTCTTCCGCCATTTTTAATTTTTGCTAGGAAAAAAATGCAACCTAGACTTTTAGACGGCGCTCCTTCTGGAACTCAAGGAACTTGCACACCAAATGGTTGGACTTCAGGTGAGGTATTTTTAGACTGGATGCATTTTTTTGTCGAATATGTTCGACCAACTTCTGAAAAAAAGATACTTCTTTTGTTGGACAATCATGAAAGCCACAAGTATTACCCTGCTTTAGATTACGCCAGTAAGAACCATGTTGTTATTTTATCCTTAGCCCCACATACAACCCATAAAATGCAGCCCATGGATGTAGCTATTTATGGCCCACTGAAAACATTTTTTGAAAGAGAAGTTAATTCATTCCAAAAGATGCATTCAGGGCGCATCATTAATCAATACGATGTAGCCAGATTACTATCGCCAGCTTATTTAAGATGTGCACTGACTATAAATGCAGTTCATGGGTTCGAGAAACCTGGTATTTGGCCAGTAAATAAATATGCTTTTGGGGAGGAAGATTATGAACCAGCTGCTGTACTAGCTGGCAGATCAGATATGAATGTAAATCCTGAGGTCACAAATTCAATGGACGCAATCAATGATTCCGTATCTTTAGCAGAAATTCCTTTACCTGCATCACCATCGCTTTTGTCAAAATCTATTCCACCAAATCCAGCAAATCTTTTTTTAGAAAACATCCTATCTCTAAGCAAAACTTCAATCCCTGATTCTTCAGATTCCCCGCCAGCATTTATAGTATCCCAAGATTTACTTAGAACACCCGAAAAGATTAACATTGAAATGAGATGTTTGCCTGAACCACAACCTGGATGTTCTCGAGCGTTCTTAACTTTTGAGGAAAGAGAAGTTACAAATCCTCCAGAAAGTGACACACTGATGCCAGGGGCTCAAACAACTATTTCATCTAACACAAGCTGTCGAAATTCTTCTGATCCAGAACCTGGGTGTTCAGCCTCTCACTGCAGCCCTTTGATGTTGAGACCTATACCACAGCCCACTAACCCAATGACCACTCGTAAACGTAAATTACAAAAATCTCAAATATTAACTAGTACACCAATCAAAGAAGACCAAAAGCAAAAATTTGAGAAAAATATAGTGAAGAATGTTAATAAAAGACTGGATGAAAAATCTAAAAATATTTCTAAAAAGACTGTTAATATTATCAAGACTGAGAAAAAAAATAAAAAAAAAGCTAAAGAAACTAAACTATCAAAGAATATTAAAACATTTAAGGATATTTTATGGTTTTTCTTCGGCGAAATGTATATCGAAGAGGACGACAATCCAATTGAAAATTGGATTCGATGCGACATTTGCCACCGTTGGTGTCACGAAGGTGTTCTGCTTTTGATGGCACTGCAGGGTACAAATGTGATAACTGTTCCTAATTTGAAAATTTAAGTTATAGTTTTTATAAAAGTTATAGTTTTGGTTTATTTTTTGATTAATACCTGTTTTTATTAATTAAAGGGTGTGTGTTCACTTTGCCCGAGTACTGTATCCATTTTACCCAGGGGTCAGGGCAAAGTGATTAGTTTCCCATTTTTTCATATTTTAGTTACTGTTAATTATTTTGAATTATTTGAAAAGAACTGATTATGTTATTTGTTAGACCCATTAATAAAGACTGATTTAAGCAATTAACTTTGTATTTTTTCTTCATAGTACTTGCGAAATAGGCAGATATCTCTTAAGATATTCACTTTGCCCGGCCTTGCCCTAATCTTAGACTGATGCAAATCAGATTAAACTCTGTTCAGTAGTTCAAAAGATTAATTACAAAATATAGATAGAAGTTACCTATTTCAAGATGAGGAGATTCATTTTGTAGAGAGCGCACTGCTCTTTTCAAAGTCTCATCGGCGGTGCGAGCACATAACTTTGTCTACTCGTATGTTTACGAATGTTCGGTTGTATGAGTATGGAGTCGGTTGCACGATTTTAGTAACATTGTATTTTTTTACATTTATTTAAACGTACAACATATTTACAAACATTCAAAATTAACAAGGCACACACTTATTTAAGCTGGCCGTGCGGCAATAGATTTCAATTATTGCTTACAAACCGTCTCCATACTATACGAACATTCGTAAACATACGAGTCGATAAAGTTCTGTGCTCGCACTGCAGAATTGACGGTTTCCGTGGTGCAGAATAGACACTACCTGCACCAATCGCGAGGTCGCGTGGTCGATTGACAAAAATAATGTTCTTGGGTGTTTATTTTTAAGCTATTGCATAGCTTCTATCGCGGGCCTTGAGCGTGGGGACCGAATCCACAAATTCCACTCCGACCGGCACAGCGGTGATACTTTGATTTCATAACTTTACATGCGGGCTTTAATAAACAATCAGCGCCATCTACTAGGAACTTGTGGAACTTCATATTAGATCAAACATTACTGCATTAATAAAATAAATAAATAATTATAATTGCATAAGTTGATAAAAAAAATGCTATGCAATAGCTTTACCGCGGCAGTCTCCGAGTGCCACACGTCTTTTTTTATTTATTTAATTTTACTGGTGGCTACAGCATAATCGATAACATAATTACTATAAATTACTTACAATACAGACGCCCATTATAAGAATTCTATTTTGTATTTTAGTTAAGAATAAGTTTAAAAGAAATGCGAAAAAAGGGTATATACCTATGTATTTATATTTTAGGTTCCCCTCTAGTTCGCTATGCGGTATCCCATGTCATAAGCTATGCTGACTTTGGGGCCATATTGGTATGATTATCTGGGGATTTTATTTATTTATAGTTCTGGCACTTTATTTTAGATTTTCTATTTTATGTGCATTTTCAATAACTACATATACCTACTCGGGTGGAACATTGGGTGAGCCCTTTGTCCATCAGTAGTCGTCTAACAAGTACAATATTAAGACATATTAAGAGCTTTCTGATTGATTTTGCGCTGAGTTTTGAATGCATAGGTTTAGTAAAACTATAAACAAAAGTATGCGTATAATTTTCTCCAAACAAAAATCTATTACTTGTAAAAAAAAATGTCACGCTTTTTATAAACATAAATCTCGAACTTAACACACACACACACACACACCTACACTCACGCACATACTTTAAAAAACATGTCTATTTGTTATTTCTAATACATTTTACTAACTTGTTTTATTGTATAATTAACGTAATGGGAAAAAAAACTGTAGCCTGTAACACAGTTATTGTATAACTAGCACAGGCTACAGATATTTTAGGTTTAAGGATCTTTGTAATACTGCAATAAATAAATCATTATCATTATCATTATCAATTTATCGGTAGATGTCTACTCTTGATTGAAAACCATCTACCCGCATTTTCAATATCGTCGTGATCATGGCGCTTGTAACAATACCGAAATATCGATAATTCAACCTATATAGAAAGCATGGTAAATGTCCCGTATTTTTAACGTTTAAAGAACTTTATCCCTTAAAAAGGCATTTAATTTCAAAAAATACTAGTTGTTACAAGCGGTTCACGTGGAGAAACTTTGTGATAAAGCGTGCTTTATCGATTGAGGATTTATTTTACAAAAAAAAAGACAATAAGCGCAACTAATTTGGCAACTTTTTCAAAATAAAACCTATTTCAAACCTCTTAACCCCTTTTTTGCAATAAAAAGTAGTGTGGAGGGTCCACACTCTCAAGATTATATCTATATTTTTACCAAATTTCATTGAAATCGGTTCTGTGAATTTCCAAACAAAATTTAATCCCCTAGATCTACCCATCAGCTCCTTTTTTGTAATAAAAGGTAGCCTATGTCCATTCTTAGGGTCAGGATCACAGTTCCAAATTTTATTCAAATCCGATCAGTAGGTACTTTAGGCGTGAAAGCGTAACAGACAGACACACTTTCCCTTATAGAATGTAGTCACCTTTGGGATGGTTCTGCCAAATACCAGCTCGAAGCGCTAGACTCTGTTGACCGAAGAGCCCGTAAACTCATAAATAACAACAATCTTACAAATAAAACATTGCAGACGATGGAGCATTGTCGTAAGGTTGCTTGTTTGACAGTATTTTATAGGCTACATTTTGGTGAGTGTGCGAGTGCTCTTTTTGACCAAATTGAACCCACCCCTTTTACCACCGGACTACCAGACGCAGACAGAACTTCCATCCCTATATAGTGGATTTACCAAGAAGTCGAACAAAACGCTTCGATAGTTCCTTTTTGGTACGGATTGCCAAGGTGTGGAACAATCTGCCTGCGTCTGTTTTTCCTGACCACTACAGTCCTGGAACTTTTAAGTGTCGAGTGAATAGGTTTCTCGTGGATGGACGTGTAACACCATAGTCTTCATGCGCACTTTCCATCAGGTGGCATGGAAGACAAACGTCCTATCCTTAGAATATAAAAAAAAAAAAGAATATGATAGTATGGAAGTATGGATAAGATGTTAATAATAATAATAATTCTTTATTGTATACCAACAGCATTAGATACTGAATAGCTGAATAGCATTGAATAGGTTTATGCAATATATGTAAGAACTTTTAAATTAAGTTTAATCAAGTTTTTTTTTTTTTTTTTATAAAATATGGATGGGACGTTTGTCTTCCATGACACCTGATGTTAAGTGAACATGAAGACTAAGGTGGTACACGTCCATCCACGAGAAACCTATTCACTCGACGCTTAAAAGTACTAGGACTATACTGGTCAGGGAAAATAGACGCAGGCAGTTCATTCCAAACCTTGGCGACCCGTATCAAAAAGGAACTGTCAAAGCGCTTAGTTCGACTTTTCGGAATATCAACCACATACGGATGGAAGTTCTGTCTGCGTCTAGTAGTCCGATGGTAAAAGGGTGAGGGTTCAATTTGCTCAAACAGAGCACTCGCGCATGTATCCTGTAGTACACGGTTAAACAGGCAACCTTACGACGATGCTCTAGGGTCTGTAGTTTTTTGGTCGTAAGGTCGACGTTGTTAATTAATTTACGGGCTCTTCGGTCAACGGAGTCCAGCGCTTCTAGTTGATATTTGGCTGAACCATCCCAAAGATGACTGCAGTACTCCATGCATGATCGCACTTGAGCTGTATATAAGTTAAGAAGCTGTGCAGGGCTGAAGTACCGCCGTACCTTCGAGATGATTCCCAACTTTTTCGAAGCTACTTGAGCCATGGACACAATTTGTTGACCGAAGTTTAAACTAGATGTTATAGTTACGCCTAAAAGCCCTAGATGGTCAGTGATGGGGACAGATACATTTTGGAAAGTGGGCGTTAATGTGAAGGTGCTCTTTTTTGCGGAGAATAGACACGCCTGAGTTTTGGACGCGTTGAATTTGACCAAATTCGACTCACCCCAATCGGATACTTTCCGTAAGGTCAAATCAACGCGCTCAATCATTGACTTTCTTAAACTTTGGATTTCACGGGGGCTCGCTCGCGCATTGGATACGTATCTCTCTACAACAGTGCTGTCATCAGCATAACTAATAATGCCCGGTGTCAAAAGGTCATTGATGTGCAGCAAGAATAATGTTGCAGAGAGAACAGATCCCTGAGGTACCCCGGCATTAATTGCCATTTGGTCGGAGGAGAAGCCATCTAAGACTACTCGAATTGACCGTTCCCTCAGAAAATCAGATATCCAGTCGCAGAGCCCAATCGGTATGCCGTAAGCTGGAAGCTTACTTAAGAGACCATCATGCCAGACCCTGTCAAAGGCCTTGGAAATGTCTAAGGATACAGCTATTGCTTCACCATGACCCTCCAAGGCCTCGCTCCATAAGTGAGTGGCATACACGAGAAGATCGCCGGTCGAGCGCCCGTTGCGGAAACCATATTGGCTATCACTTAGGAGCTCGTTGGCCTCGAGGTATGCCAGGAGTCGATTATTCAATACACGTTCCATGACTTTGCAAAGTATGGAAGTGATTGAAATTGGTCGGTAGTTGACAGGATCGGCACGGCTTCCCTTCTTTGGTACTGGTTGTACGTTAGCAAGCTTCCAGGACTTGGGAACCTTACCGGATTCCAATGAAAGTCGATAAAGACGCGTCAAAACGGGAGACAACTCAGCTGCGCAGCGTTTTAAGACCACTGCAGGAATACCGTCTGGACCACTAGCTTTGTTCTCGTCTAGGTGCAGCAAGCATTTAAGAACCTCCTTTTGGCGAATGTGAACGGTACCCATTGTAGGTCCGAACTGAGGTAATTGGGGTGGGATTTTTCCTTGGCAATCTAGACGAGAATTTTCTGCGAAGATACTAGCAAATAAATCTGCTTTCTCCTTAGAAGTATGGGCCAGAGAACCATCGGGTTTCCTCAGTGGTGGCAGCGACGGGCGACAAAAGTTCGTTTCGACCGACTTGGCAAGGGACCAGAAAGCTTTACTTCCCGAAGGGTATGCTGCTATTCTGTCTCCGATACGGCCTATGTGGGCAAAACGAGCTCTTTTGATTACCTTTTTGCAGGACTTGGCGGCAGCATTGTACCTCTTCTTGTGTTCATGCGAATCCACGGCTTTGCTTCTGCGAGCATTTGCCCAGGCTTTGTATGCTTCCCGCTTTCGCTTTTCAGCGGCTAGGCAAGCAGTTTTAAACCATGGGCGAGCTTTGGTTTCGAGGGATAGATCAGCGTGGGGAATGAAGTACTCCATTGCTTGAACTATCACACTTGAGACAGCATCAGCGCAGCACGATGGATCGGTTGATGTAAAACAAGTTTGCCGCCATGGATAAGATGCGAAGAAATGTCGCATTTCATCCCAATCTGCTGACTTGTAACGCCATACTCGCCTGGAGCCTTTTGGGCGGGTGTCAGGTGGCGAGTACAGCGATACAGATTTCACCATACAGTGATCGGATGTCCCTAAAGGTGCAGTGACGGACACCGAGTATCTGTCAGGATCGGTTGTCAGCAGAAGGTCCAAGCAATACGCAGTGTGGCCAGCAACGTCGGGGATGCGCGTAGGCTCGTTAACAAGCTGTGAGAGACCATAAGTCAGCGAAAACTTAAAGGCCTCTCTGCCAGCATGGTCAGTGTCCTGATACGGGTATAACCACTGCCCATGGTGAGCATTAAAATCCCCCAGAAACACCAACTGCGCCGTGGGAAAACGTTGCTGAATCTTATCTGCTGTATTGCCAAGGTATTCCATAAGCCTCGATGTCTCCCGATCTCCGCTATGTGAACGATAGATACAGGCGTAAACCACTTGGTCTAGGCCAGTATCTATGTGAACCCACATGACTGAAAGGTCCGGCACTTCCAAGTAACGGAGACGCTGATAACAGATCACGTCACTGGCATACATGCACACCCCGGCGTGCGGGCGGAAAAGAGACTCCAGGATATAGCCTGGGTAACCAAGGTATGCCGAGTCTGACGGATCGCAGATCTGCGTCTCCGTTAGAAAGAGTAGGTGTGGTCTCTCCGTCTCAAGATGGTGGTGGACATCATTCAGATTGGAGTGCACTCCTCGGATGTTACAGAAGTGCACTTTAAGGGAGAGGAAGTGCAACCGCTGTTGAACCGTACTCTTTTTAGGACCTTTCATTGTGAATTGGTAGTGGAGTGAATAGGGAGGAGAATAGAAGTTGAGTGAAGCGCTGCAAATGGAACCAAGCAACTCGTAGGAAACAACGCACCATTGGGGAACTCGCCTGGAGACTGCGGGGACGCCCGAACCCCCCCGAGGTCGCCATCGGGTCCTCTCTAACCGGTCGCCAACCGGCACGATGGAGCCTCCCGGGATTTTTCGCGAGGTGGCGGGGCAGCCTTTCGCATGTGGCTGGCATGCTACTTGGGCCCCCTACTACCTGCGGTCGGCCAGCGGTGCACCGTGCTTCGGATCCCGCTACCCTCCAAAACGAGTTACCCGGTGAGTCATTATCCTACGAGTTGAAAACTGTTCTCCGATGCAGCACGATTACTCAGACCTATCCTTTTCAATGGCTACACTAGACATCATGCCGGAACGCAACTAGGTTACTTGGCCGCATGGTTTTGTCTAGTGGGTGGTGACAAGCCACGGCCGAAGCCTACCACCAGATTTTACTGCTCGTTTAGCACCACCCAGGGACCACGTACAAGGCATCGAGGGCTAAACCTTGCGGACGCGAGCAGTTTTCAGTCCCCAAAAAGTAAGTAAATGTAAGTAAATGTAATTGAGACATATTAATTTTTAAATTTTGCTGTTTTTATATTTTGGATATGACATTTAGAATTCTGATTGAATTTTATTTATGTTAATCCAAATGTTTAATTTAATGTATATTATAGTTGGGACATTAATTTTCTTTATTTAATTTAAATTTATATGATGACTTAATATTTTCCTGTTATTTCTGTTTTATTTTTATTTGTTTGTTTAACGTTTAATGTGATTTTAATTTTAATTTTAATTCTGATATTTTAATTGGTTTATTCTTAGTCTATATGTAAATTATTATTTTGATGTGTTTTATATACTTTATATATATATATATATAAAGTATATAAAACACATCAAATATATATATATATATATATATATACTTCTATGCAACTCGAAAATAAATGATTTTTATTATTTTTTTATTTTTCATCAGTCACATTATGATATTGAAATCTAGTTAAATCTACAAGTAATAATCCTATAGCATTCTACGAGTATTCTATGAGCGTCTTTTAGACATTTTAAAATAAATCTCCTTCCATGCTGGACTGGGAGCAAAGGAAAAACATAGAATGTGCCAGCTGCTTCCCTTTCTGGGCATACTGTAAAAGTCAGTTAAGAGATAGAAGTTTTATTGGTGGTTTATGTGGGTGATAGGCTTAGCCTCTATCACTACACTATCTATCCACAATTATAATGCCTCCAAAATTTGTCAAACGTGACATCAGATGGTTTTATAACCTCTGGTGTTATGCCTACCCCATAAGGGATACAGACGTGAAGTTATTTATGTATGTAAATGAAGTTAATGTTAGTTACTTTCAATATTAATTAAGCATGCGTGTCCAGTTGCATTATCATTCAGTACATAGATTAGTTCCGTAGTTTAAACAAAGGAAATTATTAAATAGGCTCATTCTATAATCGTCCAAGATAATCCGCCCTATTGTGTTGGGATTGAGTTGGTTAATTCCGTACATTGACCGGCCATTTGAGAGTAAGAGCGGTTACGCGCTACATCCGATTCTTATCCGATACGAATCTGAGAAAATAAAAATACAGTAGAATCCGTTTATTATGACTCCGCTTATATTGACCAACCGCTCATTATGACGTGTTTACAGTGAAGTTTGGTTTTCATATAAATTATACAGGGTTGATTTGTGGTCATCGGCCACATTTTTTTTACACAATAAGTATCATTTATAGAAACGATTTTTGCAAAAAAATGTATTTTTTTTTACAAGCCAATTAATAAATCCGCTAACATGTTAATCTAAGCACCATGCACTCTAAATTACCATTAAAATAAAGTCGACTAAGCGCTACTACAAAACATCTCGTAGTACTGCGACATACTATTAACAATGAAATGCCGCGTCGTAGTAGTTATGTTAATCAACAGCGACTATTTTCAAAAAAGTTTGTGGTTCCATATTTCTACTTTTTTGTACTGAGCGGCGCTAAAATTAATATGCAAGTACGTTTATATTGTATCAAAGAAACTAACATTTAAATTTGGCTGATGACCAAAAAACAACCCTGTATAACTAAGTCGGATATAATGACTTCGCCTATAGTTACATATCGCTTATCACACCCTTTTTTATCAAATTTTGTCCGCTTATAGTGACCGACTGTATGATTTCTAACACCTTTGGCAGTGTTCGGGAGAGTCACGTTATACCCAAAGACGGCGCGTGAAAGGCTTTTTTGATTCGAGTCTCAGAGCGTAGATTTACTTATTGAGTCTACTTATTAATATCTACTTTGATTTATCTCTATTTTATTCCTTTCTATTAAAATAAACCACATAGTACCTAACTTAAACAGTTTATTTATTCTTGCAGTACCTATGCTGTGTATGACGTCCGTTTAGTATGACTTGTTTCTTATTTCCCTTCGATGTCATTATAAACGGATTTCACTGTAGAAGTCTTTTTGAAATGACGGATGCCGGTTGTAGTGCGTACGAAGCTACCACAGAAATAGTTCTACGGCTACGGCGCCGGACCGTCATTTCTCGGGTTCGGATCGGATAAAAATCGGACGTAACAGAGTGCAGACGTGTTTTTAAAAATGGAGGATTTCGAAGACCTGGTTGAGTACATCTGTTACACTCCTTGCGAAATTGGTCCCTCAGGTTACTCCATTTCTTCTTCATTTCATAGATGTTTCCCAATATCTCGATTATTATAACTTTTTGAATGTTTGTCCCACAGTTACGGGCTGTTATAAATGCAAGTAATAAATTTTTCAATATCCATTCTTGATCCAAAAAACGACTCGATCGCAGAAAGAAGCCGGTAAAACTGACAAAAAATCCAAACACGTTCGGACTCGTCAGTTGATCGTCCGTTTTCGGGCGTTATCGGACGACGTCGGTAGTAGCAGTGTATGCGCTCTCTTTCTTTTACTTACGTTTGATTTGATCGGCCGAGTTCGGCCGATGACGTCCGAGCATACTTCGGCCGATGTCGGATTCGGTGTACGCGAGCCGTTAGCGTAAGTAACGCTGCTGTCTTTATTGACGTGTTGAATATAAATGTGAAACCTCAAATATCGAGAGGTTGATTTTTATATCATCGGATGGCTTAAAAAATAATGCATACACGAGATCATTGACCTACCTATTTCCCTAATCTAATGTATTTGAGTTACCCAACATAATTGTATAGCAGTCACCACTATCGGTGTAGTTGTTAGTTAAAATTTTTAAACAAAAGCAGGCCAAGCAATCTTTTTTATGCGTTATTTGAGAAAAAAGCGATCAGATGAGCAAAAAATTGCAAAAGAAATGTTTTCTACAAATAACAGAACAATAATTATTTACAAGAGTTTTTTCAGTGTATCTATTAGTTATACTATGTCAAAATAAAATCCCTACGAGACAGGGAAATCAAGCGCTGATGTTTTCACGACTTAAGGCTGATTTTTCAATCATCGGATGAAAAGTTATCTAACAAATAAAGTATAGTCGGCGTAATAATATTGTGTTACGAATTTTTATCAATACATATAATAAAACAGTAAAAAAAACGTGTCTGTACATTTAATATTTTTACAAAAAAAATTATCTAGGGTTATAAAGAAATGAAAAAAGAGTAAGAATCTGAAAAAAAAAATTGTCTGTTTGTTTGTTTGTTTGTAAGTTTGTCTGTTTGCACTCGCTAATCTCTGGAACCGCTGGACGGATTTGAATGAAACTTTTTTTGATGTATAGCTGTAAAGCCGGGGCAACATTATATTTATTTCGGTTACTGGAACATCTGATGCAGAACCCTTAAGGGATCTTCAAAACCGTAAGAAATATAGATATGATGCCTTAACAAAAGTTGTCCAGGATGATGAGCAGATTCTGCAGACGTAAAAAAATCTAGGATCTAAAAAGATTGTAATAGATTTTAAAAGTTATGAATAAAACTTACTAGAATATGGTGGAGATGTTCGGCATACAGATCAGAAGTACTCTAGCTTAGTTGCGTGTAGACGACCATGAGTCGTGGGTTCGATCCTGCCCGCGTAATTTTTTTATTATATATTTTTTTTATTTTGTATCAATATTTATATCTTTACATACATATGTATATATAAAACAGTAAACAATAACGTATGAATATGAAATATTTTTACGAAAAAATATGTTTATGAAAAAAAAAAGTAAGAATTTGAAAGAAAAAAATGTCTTTTCGTGTCTGTCTGTTTTTTGTTCTATTCTGCTGACATCTGTGGCTGACATATGAAAATCGAGATTTTGGAAAATTAGTGATTAATAATTAATTTGTTGAAGTCAACATAGTGATTTAGTGTTTCTTCTCACCGATAGAAGGCAATATTCCTCATTAAAACTCGAAAAATATGTTTATGAAAAAAAAAGTAAGAATTTGAAAGAAAAAAATGTCTTTTCGTGTCTGTCTGTTTTTTGTTCTATTCTGCTGACATCTGTGGCTGACATATGAAAATCGAGATTTTGGAAAATTAGTGATTAATAATTAATTTGTTGAAGTCAACATAGTGATTTAGTGTTTCTTCTCACCGATAGAAGGCAATATTCCTCATTAAAACTCGAAAAATATGTTTATGAAAAAAAAAGTAAGAATTTGAAAGAAAAAAATGTCTTTTTGTGTCTGTCTGTTTTTTGTTCTATTCTGCTGACATCTGTGGCTGACATATGAAAATCGAGATTTTGGAAAATTTGTGATTAATAATTAATTTGTTGAAGTCAACATAGTGATTTAGTGTTTCTTCTCACCGATAGAAGGCAATATTCCTCATTAAAACTCGATATGGTTTCGTTATGGTGAAAGTATATGATACCTTATTGAGTTGTTGAAACAGAAAGCAATCGAATAAATTTATTAGTATTAATCCTAACGATAGATGGCAAGGCAAATGCCAATGGCACTATGCCTTTTTCCATCTTTACATTATATTAAAAGAGTAATAAAAACGTGTCTGAACATTTAATATTCTCTCTTCTGATAAAAAAATTTGGTCTGTTTGTATGTTTGTTTGTAAGTTTGTCTGTATGCAAATCAAATTCAGTCCTATCGATACATGGCGATATCCCTTATTAAAACTCGATATGGTTTCGATTCGGTGAGTTAATATTACCTTATTAATTTATTCCGAATTGTAATGTGTCCTACAAATAACAATAAATCTAAATCCTTCACTAAGTGCAAAGTTGGTGGTGTGGTGGGGGTGGGGATGGGGACTGGGGACTGTCAAATCTATTTCATTCAAATTTACCTATTCTTACCTTAATTTTTATGGAAAATATGCCAATTCTCAATAAGTGATTATTATGAAACTCAACAAACTTACGAGATAGCTCGAACCCACGTGGTAAGAATTATGCAAATATTGAGAGTTTATCGAGAATACTTGAACTCGGGCATACCATTATTAAATATTTACATAAGTTTATGTAATGATCGTAAACATTTTAAAACCGCGAGCGGAGCCGCGGGCAACAGCTAGTTGTCAATAAATCTGAGATGAACTTGAAGCTGTCAAGCAAGCTGTCGTTGGTTCATAAGATAACTTTTATCTGCTCATTGAAAAATCGGGCTCATTGAAAAAATCCATGCTGGACTGGGAGCAAAGGAACAACATAGAATGTTCCAGCTGCTTCTCTTCCCGGGAAAACTGTAAAAATCAATTAAGGGACAGAGGTTTTATTAGATATTTTTTGTGGGCATGGAAGTGACACATCGTTGAACTATTGCATCACATCATAAACCCGTTCGCTGTCATCTTTGACCTAATCTTCTGATTGAAGTCCAATAAAAAAACATCAAAGGAAGAATTTCATAATACTCCGTTCTAAACTTGAAAACTATTCCAAAAACTTTCCTACGAAACACCAAAGCAATGCTTCTATCCAGAAACCACTATCAATTATGTCGGAATAGTTGAAACACCAGGTTGCTCTGCCGTTGCTAGGCAACCATGACGTCATAAACATGGCTGTCTGGTGCACTAAGGTGGCGAAGTGGAAAAGCGTAAATTAGGAGATGTTACGTCTTTGATATTCGAGTGTAGTGTAGGACAAAAATATGTGCAAGCAGGATCTTTAATGTTATAGGTAATGTATTTTTTTTAATTGTTGACTAAACTCGCGTTTTAACTAAATCTCACCTGATGGTAAGTGACGATGAGGTCGAAGATGACAGCACGCGGGATTAGGAAGGAATGTAATGTTAATTATGGAGTAACTTTTTAGATTATTTTTATTGTACGGGCTGAAATAAAACCAAAAAATAGCTTTATTTCGGATTTGTGACGCGCCTTGTTTTATCTTAAAAGGTGATAGGCATCATGTTGACAGTTCCAATTTAATGGTTACTTTTCTGTCAAGATACTGAAACATATAACATATAGTTAGTAGTAATAAACGTGATAAAATCTAGATTTATATTTTATCCGTAAAACATATTATTTTTAAAGTTTTTGTGGAAAATGATTTAAAGTATTCGTTAATTTAATTATCTGACTTGTTAGGAGGTATGTTACTCGTAAGATCATTTGCGCATAAAAATGAATCTCAAATGATCTTTCTGTGTTCTAGAGTCACAGAATATACCTATGTTTAAGACAAAACGGTGAAAAATAAATTAATAACAAAAGTACATTAGGAATCTCCGTTCAAGCATAGTGCCAGGAGAACCCGCTCCTCCATAACTTAATAATGATAGTCATAATATTAATTATTTTATCAATTAAATTTATCAAAAGGTAATGCATAATAATTTCATAAAAATGAATAACTAAAATAACTTCAGTTGGCAGATTTAAATTTACTAAATAATTGTTATTATTTCAGAAAAAAAGCAAATAAAATAAATAATAAGTGTTTCTTTGCTATCCATGTTGTATCAAATCCGAAATAAAGCACTCAAAATAGAATTCAGGACTTCACCTACTGCAGGTAAATGCTTGTCCAATACACCTCAAATTCACCCCAGAAATCTAGATTATTAAGCAACTAGCTGCTGCCCGCGACGTCGTCTGCGTGAACGCTATGCAGCACCAAACGCACCTACGATTATAACACTGCTAGCGTGATAATATGTAGCCTATATGTTGACCCGACTTCTTAACTATCTTCATGCCAAATTTGAAGTAAATCCATGCAGTACTTTTTGAGTTTATCCCGGAAAGACAAACAGACAAACAGACAAACAGACAAAAATTCTAAAAACTATATTTTTTGTTTCTGTTTCGATTGTAGATCATACCCCAAGTATTCTTTTAAAAAAATATTCAATGTACAGTTTTGACTTTCCTACCATTTTATTATATGTATAGATAGTAATTTTTTGCATATTTTACCAAGATAGGTACATATTTCTATATGTAAGAGACAATTTGCTATATAAAACAGACATTTTAAAAGTATTTTATCGAAACACGTTCAACCCGCCGACATCTTGTTTAAACAAAGTCACTGTCAACACAAAGCTATCATGAGGGTTGTATTACTATTTTCGTTCGCATCTGATTGTATCGGTTTTTTATTATGTCTATATCAGAAATTTACTAAAAGTAGCTAATTATTTATTCTAACATTTATGCCATCTAAGAAATTGTTATTCTTTGATTTTCTATCGATACTCCCAGAGTCAGTTATTCAATCAGGTGACTTTTGTTATTTAGAATCGGCTCACATAAAATTATAACTCCTATTTTTTGTCGTACTACCGATTTGTATTCACTCTCCATTATTTTATTTTTCATACTTTTTTATTCATACATTTTTAGTATGTACCTACTATCAACGAAGCTCCTAACAGTTTGTGATCATAATTTTTTTATTCGTTTTTACCAAGAACGAGTTAAAACTCATAATTTTCTTTTTCTTCATAACATTTATTTTATTTATTTATAAAGTTAAGATATGCCAACAATAATAATACATAGCACTTATAATAATCATTTAGAGAAGTCTTAAATCTAGTACTAATATCACTTACAGGCATATACAGCATTCTATATAATAGCATATTGTCACAATAACATTAAATACGATCATAGCATGCAATTAAATAGTTGTAAAAAATAAAAAGATATAGAAAAATAGAAACGAAACAGAGTACCTACTTATGTCAAAAATTACATAATTGATTTTAAATACACTACATTAAAAATATAAAATTACAGCTAATATAATAATGATTAATAAACCTACAAGCTAATTCAGATACCTAACTAAAAAGAATGTCAAAATTAAAAAAAAAATACTACTGATATTGATACGTTGAAAGTGCAAAAGAAGATGTCAAAATTAATTAATAAGTATTGTCTCAGAACGAATTGGCACTAAATATGTCAAGGATTGCTAAGGGGGAAAAAAAAACAAAACATTCAAGATTAACCAAAACAGAACATTCAATATTAAACATAAAACAGACAGACAAGTATTTATTATTAAATGAGTTATTATTGAGCAGTTTGCAGTCACAATTTAAGCTAACATGCATTTATACATTTAAGCCGGATTCGATCTTTTTTTGGAAGACGAGACACGAATCAAAGAATATGTCTATGTTGGGGACTTTTGAGCTTAATAAGTTAAATGAAGTAGTCATTCTGGGAAGTGGGGAATGAGCAAATACGTTACTCTTACACAAGGGTACATTGAATAATTTTGTAATCGGGTACCGAGGCAAACGGCGTGGCACCGAGAGTTGAATTTTATCGCTAATATTACTGCAATCAATCGAATTATTAAATATTTTGTATAGAAATTTAAGATCATGAATTATACGACGATTATGCAACGAAGAAAGCTTAAAAAAGTGCAGTCTATCTACATACGGAGTTCTATGAGAGATGCCAGTAGAGTGAAAGGCTAAGTAACGCGTAATTGAGCGTTGTAAAGACTCGATACGTTGCGAGCGCACACTATACTGCGGATTCCACACTACGGACGCAAACTCGAGATTACTTTTTACCAACACATTGTATAAAATTATTTTAGTCTTACAATACTTGAATTCCCTAGTATTGCGCTTGATAAAACCTAACATTCGTGCTGATTTATCAATAATATAATCATAATGCGGTCTGAACGTTAATTTAGTATCCAAGAACACACCCAAGTCCCGAATGGTGTCAACCTCGGAGATCAGTTCACCTTTTATGTGATAAACATTGCTGATTGAATTTTTTTTCCTAGTAAATTTTATGTGAAAGCATTTTTTCGCATTAATGATCATACCATTGTCTTGGCACCAACATTTTATCCCGTTAATATCCTCCTGTAACAAATCAGCGTCAGATTGAGATACTACAGTTTTATAAATTTTTAAATCATCGGCAAACATGCTAAAGTCACAGTGTTTTATAAAATTGGTGATGTCATTAATAAAGATTGAAAATAATATTGGTCCAAAGTGGGAGCCCTGTGGTACACCTGAAGTCGAAAAATAAGTATCAGAGTCAAAGCCAAGTACCGCCACAGAATGAGGTCTTTTTGTCAAATACGATTGAAACCAGGCTAGAAGCGAGCCACCAATTCCATACGACTGTAATTTCATGATAAGCAGCTTATGGTCAACTTTGTCAAATGCACTCGAGAAATCCGTGTATACTGCATCAACTTGATAACCACCGTCAACTCGTGAAGCTAGTTCATCAACATAATGTACCAAGTTAGTAACAACTGATCTTTTATTTTGAAACCCATGCTGATGAACCGAAATCGACGACTTTAGATGACTTGTGAGTATAGGGCATAACATCTCTTCAAAAAGCTTGGCCGGACAACTAAGAATACATATGGGCCGATAGTTAGTAACATCATCCTGATCAACCTTCTTAAACACTGGTATGACTCTAGCTTTCTTCCAGTTACTTGGGAATACACCTTCTTCCAATGACTGGTTAAAAATAGAGCAGATTGGATATGATAGAACTTCCGCACACTGTTTCCAGAAAAGAGCTGGAATACCATCAGGTCCCGCGCCTTTGTTTGCATCCAATTTTTTCATTTTATTAAAAACCTCCCTGCAATCGAAATTTATTGTTCCAACACTATCACTCTCAACTGAATGTTTAACGCTACGACTAATGTCATTACAAGAGAACACAGAGGAAAAAATGTTGGCAAAGAGGTCAGCAATTTCTTTTCCACAGGAAGCCGTATTAACTCCAAGATGCATAGTTGATGGAATACTAGCCCCATTACTGCGTTTATTTTTTATAAATCGCCAAAATAATTTAGGGCTATAATTTATGTTCTCTTCAATTTTTTGTTTATACCTAGTGTAGCATTCAGCAGACAGTTTATGACATCGTTCGCGTAATATGCAAAATTCTATCTCATCACGAGGATTGCCATGTTTTTTCCACTTTTTACGTTTCTTTTCTTTTTCTGTTAATAGATTAATAAGCGATTGCGAGAACCATACGGGGAATTTGTTATCTGTGCGTGTAAATTTAGATACATATTTATCAATTGCATTGTAGATTTCGTCATATAATATTTTGAGATTGGCGTCAACATTGCTCGTTTTATTTAATTTTAACGACCAGTCGATACTACCTAACTCCTTGGTAATTGAATTGTAATCAGCCCTAAAATAATTCAGTCGTTGTTTTTTATCAGATTTAATGAAGGAGTAAGAAAATTTTGTAAGCGTTATTAATAGACAAGGATGTTTCGGGTCTAATTTTGTGAGGGGCCTGGAGGGACTTACAACGCTGATAGTATCTACAGTTGTAAGGACTAGATCTAAAATCCTGTTGTCTGCATTAGTTATGTAGTTAACTTGATGGAGGTTGTTGCTAGTAGTAAAATCTACAAGGGAAGAACCCAGCCGACAGCCGAAATTCGATGGAGACGTAGTTGCTTCGCCGTTCATTTTAGACCATTGAATAAAGTTTAGATTAAAGTCTCCAAGAATGACTACTTCGTTAACCTGATTCATCACATTATCTACGTGATTGAACCAACTCGATAATGGTGTAAACTTGACAGGAGGAGGAAAGTATACTCCACACAAAGAAAGTTTTTTGGAGTTATTACCAACACTGACTTCAACATTAACCCAAATATCTTCCCTATCCGACTCCCATTGTGACATTCTGTAAGATTAAATTTTTTTAGATATCGCTATTAAGACCCCACCACCATCCTTTTTAGAGGCTGCAGAACAGAAACGGTCCCGTCTGTAAACATGATATCTACAATCAATAAATTCATTGTTCATTATATTTTTGTTAAGCCAAGTTTCAGTGAGTACAATTACATCATAAGAATACAGTAGGATATTATGGAATAGATTGTTAGTTTTAGTTCGTATTCCTCTCACATTTTGATAATAGATTGTTAAAGCCATTTATAAATATAGTAGTCCCAAAATATTAATCAATAATTAGTTTATAGATGTTATATAATTTTACTTAAACAATCTAGATCTCGAACATAAAGAGCCTGACAGGTTTCATTTTTCCTCACATATATCCTCACATACCATCGCGGACCCAGACGAACCTATAGGATGCTTCCTTGGCTTTGCGTCGCACAGCTGCATGGAGATTCTTAAGTGGAGGAGTGAGGTGCTCAGCAATAAAAACAGGTGATGTGTTACCTCCGATACCCAGGTGCTTGGTGTTAAGCTTATCTTCATTGGGCTTGTTCTTGTTAAATTTAACAACTGCAGCTAGTAATTCATCACGACGACGTTGACTACGTAGCTTAAGTATAACGGAACGTGGTTTTGTGCTGGCAGAGTTTAGCTTGGCTACTCTAGACACGTTCAGTATATCACCATCACTGAGAGGACAGCCCACGATGCTACCCAGCTGAGAGATTACATTGAGCAGGTTTTCAGACTTGTGCTCTGGGAGGCCGCTGATCTCAACATTGTCAACACGCATGCGCTGTTCAACCAGATTAAGGCGTCCGGATAGATCTTTCACCTCATTCCTCAGGCTTGAGGTAATCACTTCCAGGTCTTTAACAACTGTAGTTTTTTTTTCTAGTTCCTGTTTTATTTCATCATATTTGGAATCAAAGAAAGTCAGGGATACTTCAAATCGTGATAATCGTTCATTTAAATTGAATAGATGTTCAGATATTTGTTTTTTTATTATGGTTGTAATTTCTTCTTTTATGATAGCTCGTAAACTATCTTCAGAGACGGTTAACATCTGGGATGCCCCCTTAGCTAATTATATCTGCTGCTTTTTTTTACAGTCTTTGTGTGTGACATTGCTGATATCTGAATCACTTAAATCATTCACTTCGTTGGTGTCATACTTTTGTAGTACCCTAACAGACGTATTAGTCCTATCGCTTTTGGGCAGAGCACACTTACATTTTGCGCAGACCCATTCATTCTTTTTTCTTTCGGATTCCAGTCTCCTTGCAGAAATCCCAGAGCAAATATCACAATATTTTGACTTACAGGAAGAGCAATTAAAAAAAGATGTAATAGGTTGGCGACATCCCTCGCAGCTGTATTTTTTGTCATGAGGAGGCATGTCGTACTTGCAAAGTGAAATAAAAAATATAAAAAAAATGTATGTCAGCAATGGGGTTCGAACCTGCAACCATATGTTCAAGTTGATTTTTGCGTAAAGCTCCACCTCTTGGCGAGTGCAGGAACTAATTAGGTTACGCCCCTCTCAGAATCGATATTCAAAAAATGCAGTCGATGTCTTCAAATGTTACAACTGAAGAATGGTAGATGTCGCTGTGCGTAAAAATGTTAAGAGTGATATTGCAATATTGATTTTATAACGGGATTTTTTGTGGAACAAAGTTCACTTTTTAAATATCACTCAATACACTTTATCACTTAGTTGGAAAGTCATTATTTCAATAAATTTGTCTTTAAATAGTAACATTGAATGTAATATTTATAACAGAGACACTATATGAATTTGTTTCTTCAGGTAAACTGTTGATGTAGATTTTTGTAATTGATATAAATTAAAGGTAAGGTCGGAAACTGTACAAATCTACTCAGATAAAACTCCAAAGCAAGCAGAATATTTCAAACTCATCAAACAAGAGTTGAAGCGAAGAAATGACATGGGAGAGATGGATTTGGAGATAAAATATGTTAATGATGTACCAAAAATAGTTAAAACAACTCAAAAAAACTAAACACAGAATTTACAATTTCACAAAAAAAGTCAAATACTCCAGAAAAAAACACTTACGATATTAATTGCAACTACAAGGATGTTACAGTAACCAAAAAATCCCTTAAAACGTTCTATGCAAACACACGAAGTATTATGAAACCGGGAAAATTTGACGAGCTAAAGTGTATCATACAATCATTTACTGTGCATCTTGAAATTATTATCCTGACTGAGACTTGGATCAAAACAGAAGAAGAAGCCAGAAGATTACAACTTGCTGAATATACCCACTACTACAATTATCGCAATACTACAGGTGGCGGTGTCTCTATTTTTGTAAGTAATAAACTAAAACATAATCTCATAGAAAAACATACAAGTGATGAATGCCACTTTCTCTGGATTTATATTGAAAAATACTCACTCGACATAGGTGCTGTATACAGGCAACCACTAGAAAAAAATGCTAAAGATTTCATAAAAATATACTCTGATTACCTTAGTAAAAGAAAAAGAGCTTTAATAATAGGAGACTTTAACTTTGACCTACTAAATCACAAACCTATTAATGTTAAATACAAACAAAATATAAAGGAAAATGGATACAGAATCATTAATAAAGTTAATGAACGTTATTGTACTAGACATGTTGGCGATTCAAAAACAATACCAGATCATGTTTGTACAAACCTGCGAGAAAATAAATTCCACTTGAGTTTAATTGAATCACCTATGTCAGACCATAAGCAAATATACTTTGAAATAAAACAATATGAACCAGAGCCCAGGCTTAAAATAGCATATAAAGCAATTGACTACCATGCACTTTATAATAATTACTCTAAAGTTTTGTCTGTGAACATTGAAAATAAATACTCAGTACTAGAAGAAAACCTAATAAATTGTATAAACATGAGTAAAATTGATAAAACCAAAATAATGAACCCGCCAAAGCAAGATTGGATAAGTAAAAAAATTTTAAACAAAATAAACTATAGAAATATACTATACCAACAACATAAAAATAACCCAGAAGATGACCAATTAAGAGAAGATTTTTTAAGGGAAAGACGAGATGTAGAAAAAAGCATTCAAGAAGCAAAGAAACAGTATTATACAAAAGAATTTGGAATGTGTAAAAAAAAAACCGAAAAAGATGTGGTCTCTGATAAATAATCTCACGAACAACAAATTAAGTAACCCAACATTACCCACCAAACTAGAGATAGACCAAGGAAACAATACTAAGACTATTATAAGTGATGAAAAAGAAATCTGTGAGTCATTCAATTCTTTCTTTTCAACCATAGGCACCTTGCTGGCAAGTAAGATTCCCAATATACCTAATATTCAAACTAGCCATAAAAAATCTCATAGTAATACTTTTACACTACATGAATTTACTCCTGTGACTAGCGATGAAATAAACAAAATAATAAGTAACTTAAACTCAAATACTAGCGTCGGACTTGATGGTATTAGCACAAAATGTATAAAATGTCTTAAAGATCTATATCTTAATGAACTCACTGATTGTATCAATAATTGTCTTAAACTGGGAGAATTCCCAGACAGTTTAAAAATAGCAAAAGTAACTCCTATTTTTAAATCCGGTAGCAATCTAGATCCGAACAATTATCGTCCTATATCCGTTCTGCCAGTGTTATCAAAAATTTTTGAAAAAATAATACATAGTAGATTAGATCAATATTTAACATCACAAAGCTTTTTATACAAGAAACAATACGGATTTCGTCCCAAATCAAGCACTGCTTCCGCTGCTATTGACCTTGTCACTAACATCAAAATGAATATAGACACTAAAAATATTGTGCTCGGTATATTTATTGATCTCAAAAAGGCGTTCGACACCATAAGCCATAAATCATTGCTTGATAAGATAAATGACATCGGTATCACAGGAAAAGCTTTCAAAATGCTGGAATCATACCTCACTAACAGATTTCAAATTGTGAAAATAGGTCTCAGTGAAAGTAGTCCAAGGCACGTGCCTTGTGGTATCCCACAAGGATCAATTTTAGGTCCACTACTGTTCCTTATATATATAAATAACATATACCAAATTGGCCTTAAGGGCGATATTACCATGTACGCTGACGACACTAGTCTGTTTTATTTTGGACCATCAATAGACATTCTGATTAATGAAGCACGAAGTGACCTTAGCTCACTGAATCTTTGGTTTCAAAAAAATCTACTTACTATTAATGTATCTAAAACAAATTATATGATTTTTGCGCCAAAAAACAAAAAAATTAACAATATTCCTGATTTAACACTTAATGGAGAACAAATTCTAAAAGTGAATGAAGTAAAATTTCTTGGCTTGACATTGGACCGGTACCTCAACTGGAAACCCCATTTAAATAGAATCAAATCAAAGTTAGTGTCACTATCTGGTCTAGTAAAACAAACTACTAAATGTATACCCCTGCATATCAAGTACAATATTTACAATACTTTAATCAAACCCCATATAGATTATTTAATACAAATATGGGGTACCGCAGCAAAAACAAATTTAAATATTATACAAATTTCGCAAAACAAGCTTATAAAAAATCTGTTTTGTTTGGACTACTTAACACCTAGTAAAACAGTTTATAGTAAAACAAAAATCATGAACATTAAACAAACATATGAATACTATACATGTCTATTTATACGAAAAATAATAAATAAAGATATACATTCTTGTATTTCATTTACAAAAAAGAAGGACTACCAAAAAATAAAACTGAGGCGTGCCAGTGAAATTAGCTTACATGTTCCAAGAACTAACTATGGAAAATCTAATATTTTATATGAAGGCGCTCAATTGTACAACAAACTTCCAAAAAATATAAAAGACTGTAAAACACTTGCTTTATTCAAAAAAACTCTTAAACACTATGTAATTACAAAAACATAATTTAATAACATTTCCTTTTTTCTCTTTCACACACGAAAACAAAATAAAACATAAATAAATAAAATAACATTAAAGTCCCTATCATGAAATAAATAATAGATATTTATGCAAAATAATAAAACAAAAATTAATATTTACAAGAATCATAAAATAAACTTAACTAAACTAACCTAATTATCTAACATATTTAAACAAAAACATTTATAATATAACTTACTACACCATACCAATCCAACACAGTTGTCACATCTAGTTGTTCTAATTCCGTATGGCAACGCGTTATATCTAAAAATAACTCTTTTGTTTTTTTCGCAAGCGCTGCTAGCACGGTTCCAATGGTTGTTCGCACGGATTTATTTATTAGTTTTTTCGTTCTACCCACCTTTATGTATACGTCCCGAAAATATTGTTATTCTCATTATAAGTGAATTGTAAATTCTTTATGAGAAATAAAATTCTTTAACCTGATATCACACTTAGCAGATTTTCATAGATAACTTTATAATATGTTGTAGCAATTACTTGATTTCACATATTTTACAACTTTTTTGGATGCTATGGTCACTTTTTCTATTTTAAAAAATATAAATACGCGGACACGATGTAAACAATGGCAAGTGGCGCCATCTGACGTTTGGTTCTCCGATCTCATACTTTAATGATCATATTGCTTTATTTAATAACTAGCTGTGACCCGCGACTTCGTCTGCGTGGATACCGTTTATTAGAGTTGGATAATTACTATTATTATATCCTCCTTGAAGTTAAAACTTACCTTATTCTAAATTTCGTCAAAATCGACTCAGTAGTTTAGCTGTGAAAGCGTTACTGATAGATAAACAGACAAAATTACTTCAAAAATGTTACAACAAAGCAGTGATCCGCAGTTTCACCTAGGTTTTGTGAAAAAGTATAGGTAGGTAGGTATATTACATAGATGATGCCCGCGACTTCGTCTTTATTGAATTAGTATTTCGAGTAGGTTATTTTCTTCTCCAAGGTCCTAACTATCTTTAATAACAAAAATAAAAATGAAGAATCTTCGCCCATATAATATGTTGTCTGGTAGAAATCGCTGCCCAGCGATAAGACCGCCAATTGTGTAATCTCAGTCACTTTGAATGTATTGTAATTTTTATAATATAAGGTTAACAATAAAGTATAAATAAATAAATATGTATGTATGTATGTTAATTAACTCTTAACCACAAACATAGGTAGGTACCTAACTATCTATTAGCACAGAATAAGTAATAGTACCGGTACAGAAGAATTACTCCGCAAGAAGATCTAAATAAATTCGAGTCTTGCTACGACGCGATACGGTGGAATTCAGCTCTAACAGCATTACATACCTGCAAATTTATATACCTAGAAGTTTTGTGTCTGTCTATCGCATGCCTCTTATCTTTTCTTACGCTGTTAGGGTTGCTGCCTAGTGAAGAATAATTAATCTCCTTACTTGTAATTAAGTATCTTCCGATGTAGGTATTACTGTTATTCTACCTTTGTAAAAAATATTATTTCAACTTACCTTAAGTACAAAATGAAAAAAAAGTTACGACGAATAATTGGTAATACTACCTATATTTTGTTTACTAAATTTAACATAATCAAATCTAAACATAATCTAATTGAATTTGTTTCTTTTTATGACCATTTTTAAATACTATTTGCGACCTGGATCATAGAATTACTGTGAGTGCTATTAGGTAGGTAGGTATCTACAAAGCCCCGACGACGACGGGCGCGCGCGTGACACACGCACGACTCATTCGAAATACGCCGCCGGCGGCGGCGCGGCGCGGCGGAGCGCTTCGCTGTAGGTAAATAACGAATGTACCGCGCGTAGTGAGCCAGGCCTGCTATTAGGTACATTACAAAGGCACATAGCGATATAAACAAATCGGGTGCCAAAGTGCCTTAAATTTTAATATTGTCTTAAGTTTTCGCGATGACTATTATGTATGACTATTAAATAAAACACTTTTTAACCGGATTTATCGCGGATATTTACATTTTAAATTTTAAAAGTCACTCGTGACCACGGGGTCTGCAAAGACACCGAAACGTCGAGTTAAAATGTAAAATATAAATTATACGCCATTAGTCCGGTTAAAAAGTGTTTTATTTAATGCCTTCAATTTTACTTAATTCATGCAATATCTTCATTAATTATACTTAGCTTATTGTTATTCTAGGTAAAGCTAAGTAGTTTTTGCGCGAAAGAATAGCAAAAATCCATCCATCCAGCCATTATCAGGGTACATACAATACTACCTATAGTTATATGGCTGCTTTTCACTGCCAAACGGCTAAACCAATATTAATGTAATTTGTTATAGTAGTTAACACATACGTTGCTTTTTATTCCGAAGAAATCTACGGTTTCTGACTTCCAAGAGGCAGAAACGATCATGAAATAAACAAAACCTTGATTTCCATTTTATCTCTGTATGTACAGAAGGCAGTACATCAAGCGTTACAAATCTGTAAAAATTTTGTACTTGAATTTGAACTCTATGCCCTCGATAATAAGTTAAAATTGGTTGGGGAAATTTGACAGGTAATGTAACGCTTGTTCCTTCTGTACCTACCTATATTAAATCGCGCAAAAGCTTGCGCTCGCCTCCCGCCTTTTTATACCCTACCGCCGCGAGCCGCGTCGAACGCGGCAACCGTTACGCAAAAATAATCCTTATATCATTCAGTATTCACGCGCGATGGGTTATTAGCGTATTTCATGTATAAGTTTGGTGTTTCTATATCGATTTCTATGATTCTTTTTTTATTTAATTGGTAATAATGTTATTTTTTTTTAATTAGGGATGAATGAGAGTATTAGGTATAAACGTAAGAGTAAACAAATAATAATCAGAAAGCTCCGAACTGCTAAGCTATCGGGATTTACACGTGTTATTGTGAGTCAACCATAAAATATAGACATATACTGTTGTGGGATATTTTTTATATAATTTTATGAAGAATATTTCTGTCATACATGATTTCTATGTAGCTTTAACCATTAAGGCTGATCACGCGACGGAAGCTTAAAAAATGAAGTAACTTCTCCCGTTTTTCCAACATTTCCCTTCACTGCTCTGCTCCCATTAATTGTAGCGTGATAATAAGTATACTATAACCTGCCCAGGAGTATGAAGAATAATTTTACCAAGTTTCGTTAAAATCCGTTGAGTAGTTTTTGTTTCTATAAGGAACATACAGACAGACAGACAGACAAAAATTTTACTGATTGCATTTTTGGCATCAGTATCGATCACTAATCACCCCCTGATAGTTATTTTGAAAATATATTTCATGTACAGAATTGACCTCTCTACAGATTTATTATAAGTATTTTATTTTATTTATGAAGAATATTTCTGTCATACATGATTTCTATGTAGCTTTAACCATTAAGGCTGATCACGCGACGGAAGCTTAAAAAATGAAGTAACTTCTCCCGTTTTTCCAACATTTCCCTTCACTGCTCTGCTCCCATTAATTGTAGCGTGATAATAAGTATACTATAACCTGCCCAGGAGTATGAAGAATAATTTTACCAAGTTTCGTTAAAATCCGTTGAGTAGTTTTTGTTTCTATAAGGAACATACAGACAGACAGACAGACAAAAATTTTACTGATTGCATTTTTGGCATCAGTATCGATCACTAATCACCCCCTGATAGTTATTTTGAAAATATATTTCATGTACAGAATTGACCTCTCTACAGATTTATTATAAGTATAGATAGATGTTGTAACTAAGAACATACGTTAACTCATAACATACGTCAAGTCATTGTTCAGAATATCTTGCTTTATAATGAAAAAATGAAAATGAAAACTTTTTTATTCGTAGTAGGTAATTTTATACACTTTACGAACGTCAAATTCTGGATGAGGGCGGCGCGGGTCCGGACGACATGACGAATCCTGGGGGAGGCCACCGTCGAGAAGTGTGCGTCTCTCGGCTTATGAAGGTAATTATCGCCCATTATCCACCAATGTCTTGGTGTTGTCAACTACTACTTCTTCTTCGGCTTTAAAAAACGAAATGAAAGTAGAACCCTAGGTAGACCCAGAGGAAAAAAGCTGGCGGAAACAAAACTCTCGCACTCTTTTGTAAAAAGTGCTTATAATAGGTACAATTTGGCAGAAATACAGCTCTGCTATGACATGAACAAACAAACAGAAGACAGCTATTCGTGCTTGCCAATATCATGTCGCAGCCAAGCTGCTTGCATAGTGATTAATGTTTAATATTTGGAAATAACCTGTGAAGGCATCAATCCCACGCTCTTTTGTCATCTAAATAATCTTTGTGTTTATAGTAGCCTTTTTTGCATAATGTTTCTTTGATAGTTCTTTTAAATTTATTAAACGTTAGGGATTGAATTGACTTTGGTATTTTATTATAAATACGTATTGACATTCCCATAAATGATTTGGTGCTTTTAGCCAGCCTTAATTTGGGAAACGCTAATTTATGGTCGTTCCTTGTCATTACAGAATAATTTTTATCATGCTTATCTTTCATGGTTTTAAATTTACTACTATTCTTATAAATATACATAATTTTTTCATATATATATTGTGATGCAAAGGTCAAGATACCAATCTCTTTAAAATTTTCTCTTAGAGATTCTCTATTTCCAAGTTTATACATTCCACGAATAGCCCTTTTCTGCAGTGTAAATATCGTGTTAGTGTCTGCGGCATTGCCCCAAAGTAGGATGCCGTAAGACA
The DNA here is from genome assembly GCA_944452665.1 of Stenoptilia bipunctidactyla. Classification (NCBI taxonomy): domain Eukaryota; kingdom Metazoa; phylum Arthropoda; class Insecta; order Lepidoptera; family Pterophoridae; genus Stenoptilia; species Stenoptilia bipunctidactyla. Next base: position 5,903,149 of record OX101748.1, on the reverse strand, counting down.
TTATACTATGAAAATAATTATAATATACCAGCTTCGCCGTATTAACATCAGTCAATGAGCGAATTTTCTTTACCGCGAACGCTGCAGAACTAAGTCTACTCGCTAGCTGTGAGATGACAGACAATATTATCATATTTTTTGTCTTGATGAGTTATCGCTTGTTTGACTATGTCGGGGTTGTGGTGAGCGACCTCATACTTTAGGGATTATGGCGCTCGCTCGGCTTGATCCCGAAGAGTGAAGATCTCCGAAGAAAGAAGACCTCCGAAGAAAGAAGCCCAATGAAGCCTGAAGCAGTGAAGCCTCAAGCTTGAATAGTGAAAACTCTCATGAAGCTTGAAGACTCTAAATAGAAGCCTGATGTCAAATTGAAGACAGAGTATTGAAGACAGAAGGCGGGAAATTAAAAAAAGAAAAGACAGAATATAGTGCGTGGCGTCTTTCTTTGTAAAGTGCAGTGCAACAGGACCGCGTGGCTTGACTTTCACGACCGTGTAAAGGGTGAATTCGCATTTTCCTTTTACCCCTCACATTGACTCCAGCTCACAGAATATAATCATTCTAATTAATATACTATACAGTCCACTTGAGCTACACCACAATCCCCCACAAATATGTAGTGTTTACATTTTTTATGAAGAATTATCATTATGATTTTAAATAGTATGCGAAACTTTATCGGTTTTAGGAGTTGAAAAGTTATGTGAATAGTATAGTACAATACCTCAATTTGAAATTCACCTTAACAAACACAAGGTTTTTGAATTATTCTGTTATTCTAATTAACATTGTAAAGTATTATGTGAAAGCTCATTATGAAAAGGTTAGTGGTCTTCTGGGTTATATTAATAGTATGTCAGATATTGCGTTCGATTATTTCGATCCTATTATATATTTATTGTCGAAGTGATCATAACCTGTAAATCTGAAATTATTTGGGTAAAAACAAGGTGTAGGAAATTGTCCGTTTCATGAACGATATATGGGACGAAATCAATATTAATTTAGAGTATAAAAATATGAAACAAAAGTCCTTTGTTTAAATTATTTCAAGTATCATAAAAATCTTTAAAGTAGTTTAGTCGTCAAAATGTTAAAGCTTTATTGCAAGTGAAATAGCAAATAGGATTTCGATAACTTATTTATAATGTGTATATATTTTTGCCTGGCACTGTAGTTCATTCGGTAATTGGCAGCAAATGCATTTCACTTTGGTAACAGCAATTACATTGATGGAATATGACGTCATGTGGCAAAATATCTGCTCAGAGGTAGCATTAGCAAAAGGCTTTTAAGAGCAAAACAATTAGCATTAAGGGAGAAAATTATTGATGTAGTTTATGTGCTATTTTCAATTAATTGTTTCGAAAGCCAAAGTCAATGTTTACAGACAAAATTTTAATTTTGGGTGGTACTTAAATTTGTTGTATTCACATTACATTATTGAGTCCAAATTTAGGGTTTATTTAAGTAGAAACCGGTGTAAATTTATAAAATCAAGACACAACCAAAGGAAATTTCAGCTGTCGCTAAGGAGCTCGTGAGTCTCAAGGCATACCAGTAGTCCACTGTTCAGTACACGTTCCATCACTGTACAAAGGATTGATACTGGTCGATAGTTGACAAGATCAGCCTGGCTTCCCTTTTTCGGTACTGGCTGTACGTTATCCAGCTTCCAGGATTTGGGGACCTTTCCTAAATTCCAAAGAAAGTTGATGGAGACGTGACAAAATGGGAGACAACTCAGCAGCATTTTATTGTTACCATGAAATCTAGTTAACATTTGAATATCTCTAACTCATCGATAACTAGGACAAATATATCTTAATAGCCCACTGCCAATTGGTTATCTCTATTGCAGGTATACGAAGCTAATAGCTATAATGATTTACTTGATGATAGTTAATCGGTTTGTTAATTATAGCTTGCCATATACAAGATTGATTCGTACTCACCAGCCAAATTCAAATGTTAGTTTCTTTGATACGATATCAACGTACCTGCATATTTATTTTAGTATAGCTCAGTACAAAAAAATAAAGATATGGCACCACAAACTTTTATTAAAATAGTTGCTGTTGATGAATAAAGCTACTACAATGCGGCATTTCTTTGATAATACTACGACGAAGTACTACAAGATGCTTTGTAGAAGCGCGTAGTTGTCTTTATTTTAATGGTAATTTAGAGTGACTATATGGTTTGCTTAATATGTTAGCGGTTATATTTATTTCCTTGTAAAAAAAAATACTTTTTTTTTGAAAAAATCGTTTCTGTAAAATATACTTATTATGCAAAAAGAATTTGGCCGGTGACTACAAATTAACCCTGTATATTGTATTTCTCTGCCTACAAGATTTCAAATAAATTATACTATGGAATCTGTTTACTTCCGCTAAACCATATTGAAAGTTGAGCTAAGTTTTAGTTATCCTTTAAAGAAAATACTACATACAATCAGCTCTAGTAGAATTTTTTACTTCGTTAAAATTGAGTCCTTTAAGAAATTGTCTTTTTATGGCCTTTAATGTGGCTTTTTGTAGAATTAATTTATGACTATGTTTGATCCGATTTTTAAACAATTTATAAAAAGTAATTCATTAGTATTCCAATTTTTCTGAAGCATTTATTATAGTTTGCATGTACAAAAGGCAGCAAATCAAGTATTACAAACCTGTTAAATTTCCCGAATCAATTTTTAACTTTATATGGAGGGCATAGAGTTCAGATTCAAGTACAATTTTTTGACAGTTTTAGAATGTTTGATCTGCAGCCTTTGGTAAAAATGAAAATGAAAATGAAAACTTTTTTATTCGTAGTAGGTAATTTTATACACTTTACGAACGTCAAATGCTGGATGAGGGCGGCGCGGGTCCGGACGACATGAAGAATCCAGGGGAAGGCCTCCGTCGAGAAGTGTGCGTCTCTCAGCTTATAAAGATAATGATCGCCCATTATCCACCAATGTCTTGGTGATGTCTACTACTACTTCTTCTTCGGCTTTAAAAAACGAAATGAAAGTAGAACCCTAGGTAGACCGAGAGGAAAAAAGCCGGCGGAAAAAAAACTCTCGGCACTCTTTTGTAAAAAGTGCTTATTATAGGTACAATTTGGCAGAAATACAGCTCTGCTATGACATGAACAAACAAACAGAAGACAGCTATTCGTGCTTGCCAATATCATGTCGCAGCCAAGCTGCTTACATAGTGATTAATGTTTAATATTTGGAAATAACCTGTGGAGACATCAATCCCACGCTCTTTTGTCATCTAAATAATCTTGGAGTTTATAGTAGCCTTTTTTGCATAATGTTTCTTTGATAGTTCTTTTAAATTTATTAAACGTTAGAGATTGAATTGACTGTGGTATTTTATTATAAATACGTATTGACATTCCCATAAATGATTTGGTGCTTTTAGCCAGCCTTAATTTGGGAAACGCTAATTTATGGTCGTTCCTTGTCATTACAGAATAATTTTTATCATGCTTATCTTTCATGGTTTTAAATTTACTACTATTCTTATAAATATACATAATGTTTTCATATATATATTGTGATGCAAAGGTCAAGATACCAATCTCTTTAAACTTTTCTCTTAGAGATTCTCTACTTCCAAGTTTATACATTCCACGAATAGCCCTTTTCTGCAGTGTAAATATCGTGTCAATGTCTGCGGCATTGCCCCAAAGTAGGATGCCGTAGGACATTATACTGTGAAAATAACTAAAATAAACCAGCTTCGCCGTATGGTACGTTTTAGCAACCGTCGTCGTTCGCCACTATTGGTCCTGCTTGTAGGGAATCTGCGTACGCCACGGCTTCCACAACGTGTTCGACATTTGAAAACCTTTCTACTTCAATGGCCATCCGACCTGCAAGCTGTATGCCCTGCACATTGCCAATTATTTTTTCAATCTTTGAATGTCGGCAATTAAACGCCGATCACAGCCGTCTGCAATGCTTTTTAAGTGATTTTGATTATCTTTATAAGGCCCATAGTTTTTATCATACTAAAGTAGTAAATCCAAAAGGTAAGTTCTATTGGTTGTATATTCATTGCGGTGAACGGCTCAAACTTTGACAAGGAATATAGAACAAATAGAAGTTACCTTTTGGATCAAAGAGTTCAGAATAAGGAACTTTTAACTTGGATTTACTGTTTGATTTTGCTTTTATTTAAGTCTTAAGCAGAACTTAGCCTCCGCTTTTTTAAATTGTATTATTTAAAACGTTAGTTTTATTAAGTTTTTGTATAATATTGTTATGCAAAAATCATTGATGTTTCATTATCATTTGAGTATGAATTTCAAAATTCTTCTACAAATGATACAACTTTTATAACACAAGACTTAATTGAATACTCAAACTCAAATCATCAAACCATTTGCCTATATCATAACTTAGACATTGTTTCCCATTCACCGGCTATCCAATTCTCGTTGAGTGAGCAGGATGTATGTATACAGCTCGATGTGTTTCTCCCGACAGCTGGATGGCGTTGGTCGGAAGCTGTGCGGTTTGGAACGTCTAGCGGCGGTCAACCACGAACGCCAATTATGTCCTATGATTGCCACGGCGGCCATCAATTTCAGGCGTTTACTACGTCTGGTGTGAATATGTGGGAATAGGGAGATATTTAATAGATGTGTGGATTGAAGTAAGTGTCGGGATTTTCTTTTGTTTGTATTATGAAAATGAAAATCAAATACTGTTTTCAACATTGGACAGAGGGATTTTTAAGACAGGTTTCGCTAAATAATAGCTAAAGTTTTGTGTAAAACACTTTTTAACCGGCTTTATCGCGTATATTTACATTTTAAATTTAAAAAAAAAAGTTAAAAAATTTGTAGATCATCATCTCCATCTGTTTCTCAGTCTTCGAGCGTAGCGTTCTGGATTGACACAAAACGAGCGGAGATGATGATCTATAACTTTTTAAATCTATCAATCCGACGCTTGACACCTCAGTCGCTCGTGACCACGGGGTCTGCAAAGACACCGAAACGAGTTAAAATTTAAAATGTAAATATACGCGATAAATCCGGTTAAAAAGTGTTTTATATAATAGTATGAATCGCGAAAAATTAAGACAATATTAAAGTTTTGTGTATATTATCTTCTAAATAAAATGGTATTCGTGTAAATGATGATGGTTATTTAAGATGTAGATGTGCTCTACTATTTGTACGAAGCTAGTATGTTACAAATATCACTCATAGTAACACAACAAAGAACAACAAAGAACAGACCTACTGTCTCTAGTTCAGCTTATCCTAAACTACGTCTCAAACTCAGAGTTTAGCCTTTGGATCTGCTTGACTATCTCAGCCGCCAGTGGTTGCGGTTTCGATTCCCGCTCGGAATAAGAAAAAAAAAACGTTTCGTGTCTGGGTGTTTATCTATTTATGTATTTATATTCTAGGTTGTCCCCTAGTTCGCTACATGGTATCCCATAACACAAGCTATGCTTACTTTGGGGCCATGTATTTGGTGTGATTGTCTGGGGATTTTATTTATTTATTTATCTTACTAATATTATAAATGTGAATTGGATGTCTGGATGTTTGTTCCTGAATCACTGCAGAACGGCTCAAAGGATTTGGATGAAATTTAAAATAGTGATAGTAGTACAGTCTGGAATACTAGCTACTTCTTATCCCGATATTCCCGCGGAATTCGAAATTGCGCGGGTAAAACCGCGCGAAAAAGCTAGTAGTGTATAAAGCCTGCTTCTATATTATCAATCCAACAACTGATATGGTGTATTTCATTTCAAATACCTATTTTAACTAGCTGTCGCCTGCGACTCCATTCGCGTTGAAACTTTGTTTATGGAAAATGAGAATTTCCTTACGGTCTTGATATTTTTCTCGTTTTAAAGTACCTCCACGTTCCCGAGAAAAAGAGTCTTGATAGAAGTACAGACAGACAGACAGACGAACTACAAAATGATCCCATAAAGGTTCCTTTACTCTGTTTAAAACAACGAACTTATAAAGAACATCGAACTTTGTAAACACACAATAAAATTGACTCTCAACTCCTTGCTATAAAAAAGAACGTGTTTTCATTAAAATTGTCATTTAAATCAACCCATACACCCTTCAACCCCCTACAATTAATAGAATGCCTCTCCGACACCTCATTAAGGGGTGGATAGTAGCAATCTGCCTGACTGTAATTAAAACCGGACACATAGCAATATGGTTAGTAAATCTATCAGAATGGATATTCTGTTCTAATATCTGTCGGCGACATGACGCCGGACGATCAGAGTGAAAGATTCATTTTGTAGCTGTTGTGTTAGGACCACAGTTAGGACTGAAGTGGGTTTAAGAAGCGAAATTGTTTTAATCTAAACTTATATAACAAGTAAGTAATGTAATATTTGGCATAGCAAAATAAAAGTATCAATTGGTTTTTTACTCTCAGGTTTCGCTTTTTTATTTTGGATGTTTTAATACCTAATATTTAATTAACAATAAGTATAAAATTATTATAAATTGGTCATGTCTAACCACAACTATGTAATGAGTCCACTGTTGGGCTTTGAGTAAGACGTAGGGTGATGAGGAGGTTTAGTTTAGCCCGTATTATACCACCAAGCCCAATGTTGGCTGGTGGATTTTAGAAATTTGAGGGCCTATGTCCAGCAGTGGACGTCTACAGGCTGTGGATGATGATGATGATGATGAGGGCGTTTAAATGGCTTCTGAGAAACCCTAACGACTATTGTTTACCCGGGACTGACTGCTCTAAGTGCCCTCTAAAGCATGGTAAGATAATTGATTACTGTTTCTTTAGAAATTTTGATCCTACTAATTTCACAATTGTGAAAGTGAGGCCGAATAAAGGTAGTCTACAAAGTAAATATAGCTAAATCATTTATTGCGCGATTTAATCGACGTACAGTGACATCTATCGAATAAAAGCGAACTAAAATTTTGTATATTACAAATGTGAAAGTTTGGATGGATAGATGTATGCATGTCTGGATGTTTGTTCCTCTATCACGGCAAAACGGGTTAATGGGTTTGGATGAAATTTGGCATAGTGATAGTTTACAGTCTGGAATAGCGAATAGGCTTCTTTTTATCTCGATATTCCCGCGGGATTTGAAATGGCACGGGTAAAACCGCGCGAAACAGAAACAGTATAAAATAAATGTAATAAGATAGACATTTAATTTCGAAACCAGGGAAACAAAAGGCTACAGCGTACCGGTATGTTATGAAGCAGTATACAACGTCGCGCTGATATTCAGTTGCAGCTTGAAACGTACTCTCAGTTAGTAAAAGACATGTTTCCATTTCTTGGTACCTCGAGCTAAAATGTGAGCACAATGGTATTATGAAGAGAATATACGTAGAAACAAAGATAAAACACTTTATTTCTGTAGACATTGAATTTAAAAAGCACAAGATTTATTAAAAATAGCTTCTCTCTACATAGCCATTCGATTCCTCCTCACTTCAAGTGACAGATTTGTACCAAATGACAAGACAGATGACACGAAAATGACTGTTTCGACAGAAATGAAACTATCAAAAATGGCGAAATGCATGGACGAGCTAGCATGGCGGTTACCATTTACATTACGCTTTTACATTTTTGCGCGCCATTCATTAAGTTTCTTGTAATTTTTGGATATTTTTATCGAGAACATCGTAATTTTAGCAACACTATGGTCAAGTGTTAATCTAATATTCCAATTTGGAATCATCATTTTTCAGTGTATTCATAAATAACACGTATGATGTATAATAATAGTCATATTAACTATAGAAATGTGTAATTTGCCCTTTTTTCGAATTATTGTGTTGTGTACACATGTATTTTTTTGAGTTATGGCTATGATAATGCGCCAGTACCTCCTGGCGCTTGCATCAGAGACGAATTATCGGGAAGTAAGAGAAAAACACCCCTTTTCTGAAGTTAATAGGTACGAATTAATTCCAGTATTTAAATTTTGAACTAATCCTATAAACACCATCTGCATCTCTAAAATACGAGAGAATCAAAGGCAGATCAAGTATTAAATTTTAGAAAAGGATAGGTACAAACGGCAGCAGGCAGATCAAGCGTTAAAGCCCAGCTAGACTGTTGGAAACAAAACATCAAACCAAGGTAACCTTGCTAGTTTACAACGTGTTTAAAACAGTGAAGACGGAAGACGGTTGACAACCAAATTACATGACCTTAGCGGGTTGTAAACGGCGGTGTTTAGAAACACAGACATACATCTACATAGACAACGCAAGTGCCACGATTTGTATTGGAACCAAGCGTGTCGACTTTTTAAGACCTATTGTGACGTCACAGCTGATATTTATTACTGCGAAATACTGGAAATATTTATTACTGAGGAGATTCAGAGACACCGATGCCGCCGATGAAATCGATTATTAAGGACGATATTGATATTGTGGACTCGATTTTCTAACAGACATACATTACGCGCGGATTAAATCTAGAGGCGACCAACCTTGACGCTTGTTTGAGGTTCGGACACGCAAAGAACATGCATTTGCGTTATCCATGTAGATGTATGTCTGTGTTTAGGACAGTGTGTACGCTTGTTATTGTATATTTTACTATATAACTATAACTATAAATGACTCGGGTTTTGTAGCTATTTAGCCTGCGTTTCAACCTTTCCTTCTTTATATCCACAATTGCATACAAAACTGCCATCGCGAAGATGTTGCCAACGCGAGAGATCAAAGCGCACTGACGATTTGGGGCGTGGCCTGGCGTGACCTTGGCTTGTGTTCTTGTTTGTCTCCTTGTAGGCAACCACCGTTTGTAACAGTGTGGATGACTAGGAAATGGTGGTAACAACTAAACCTTCCTTAACCATGGGTTTTCAACAGTCTGGCTGGGGCTTTAGGGCCTGGATCTATCTCTACGGTACGGCGCACAGCCGCACTGTTCCACGATATGGTGTACGGCGCACCGCTCAGCACTTTATATTAGCTCTTAAAATTATCTCCACCATGTTTCATTATAGCTTTCGCCGCGTCACGGCGCGACGCCGTAGAAATGGATCCAAATCAGTCAAAAATTGTAATTGAGTCTGAACTCTGTGCCTTAGAAATTAAGTTCACAATTGGTTGGGGAAATTTTACAGATGTGTAACGCTAGATCTGATGCCTTCTGACCATAAAAACGATTGATAAACTTACAGCTGCCATTCTATATATACATAACCCCATCTATTTTTTCTTTATCATAACTTTTTGTAACGAGCCCACTGCAGGGCTTTGATTCTCTCACCAGTGTGACGAAAAGGTTTTAGACCATAATCCTGCAAGAGCTAGTTGGTGGATGTCGGAATTTTCAGGGTGCCGAAATGGCTTCTGAAAAACTCTAACGACAACTGGGGCCTTACTCCCGACGCGATCGAGAATCAAGCGTCGGGAGTAAGGGCCCAGTATACGATTATACAGCATCCGGGCCCGACTGATAAACGCGTCCTCCAAACGTGAAGACTTCATCCATCCATTTATTATCCAGATAGCAAAACATGGGAGTATTTAGTACCTATAAGCCATCCCTTAACAACTATTAAAACCACAGTAAACATGAGAGGTCCCCACAGAGTGCCAATCATTCTGACCTGTAGTTTACTTTTGGCAGCATTTCTACTTATGTTCCTGTAAATATTATTTGACTCGCCACCAGGGACTTTACAGGTCATGTCGACTCCAATAAGTAAATAAGCGGACTTGTTTACGGAAATATTAAAACAGAGAACTTTAAAATGAATACGAAATCAGGTTAGAGTTTGAAACCATAATTAATAAAACAATTGTTTTCCTGTCATATAGTAACCATTATATGAGTAACCATTAGCAAGCCCATCATCATCATCTTTCTGCCAGGAGACGGCCACAGCTGGACATCGGCCTCCCCCAAGGTTTTCCACGCCGCTCGGTCCCGCGCCGCATGAGTCCAGCGTTTACTGGCGACTTTGACCAGATCGTCGGTCCACGTTGCGGGGGGTTGCATACGCTGCGTTTCCCAGCAATAGTTAAAAGTAATTATTACATATACAGGGTTGATTTGTGGTCATCGGCCAAATTTTATTTACACAATAAGCACCATTTATAGAAACGATTTTTGCGAAAAGAAGTATTTATTTTTTGTACAAGGAAATTAATATATTCGCTAACATGTTCAGCTAAGCATGGTCACTCTAAATTACCATTAAAATGAAGTCGACTACGCGCTACTACAGAACATCTCGTAGTACTACGTCGTACTATAAACAATTAAATGCCGCGTTGTAGTAGCTATGTTCATCAACAGCGACTATTTTCAAAAACGTTTGTGGTTCCATATTTCAACTTTTTTGCACTGAGCGAATCTAAAATAAATATGCAGGTACGTTTATATTGTATCAGAGATACTAACATTTATATTTGGCTGGTGACCCTGTAGCGCTTTCGGCCCTAAAATCAAACCAACGCTATAATTTTGTGGGGCACAGTGTTACTTATAAGTTGTTCGTAGTATATCGAATCTTACAAATGTTATACATGTGAAAGTTTGGATCGATGTATGGATGTTTGTTCCTGGTTGTTGACAGCAGAACGTTTCAACGGATTTGGATGAAGTACGCATAGTAATACTGTACAGTCGGCAGTAGCACATAGGCTACCTTTTTTCTCGATATTCCCGCGGGATTAGATATAGCGCGGGTAAAACCGCGTGAAACAGCTAGTACATAATTACATAAACAAAATTGTTTTTAATTATCTGTTAAGTAAAGAAACTGACAGAGTCCCTTGTGTAGCTTACAGTACTGTAGTTATTTCAATATTACAAATCATATACAGGGTGTCCCGTAACTAGCACGACAAACTGAAATGAAAGAAAGATTAATCATTTTTTGTAGAAAAAGATAATGAGAATAATATTTTTTTCTCTAAAGATACCTAATGAAATTTAACAAAATGATATTTGAATATGATAGATCTACTATTCTAAAATATATCTAAATATATCTGTTTGCACATACAGACACAAAAAAACTGACCAAAAGCGGCATTTTTCGAAAAAAAATTAAAGTCGGGACTATCTCGAAAACGGTGACAATTTTACGACGTCATTTTTTTATCTGGTAGAGCAATCTTTCTTTCATTTCAGTTTGTCGTGCAAGTTATGGGACACCCTGTATAAAAAGGGAATAATATCGCATTTTTGATGGTTTGAAATGAAATAAACAAAAAAAGAACTGAAAATAAGTTAAAAAAATGAATACTTGTATTTAAGAAAGAACAGTTTCATTTTAAACATATTTCATCCATTCACTATGTTTTTGTAGTCAAAGAATTACTAACAATTGTTAGTGAAATTCCGTTTGCACGTAAAATAAAGGGCGGTACACACTGGCACAGTGCGGCCATTCAGAGCTGTAAATAAATAATGATCGTAAATAATCTGCGGTAGACAGCGCTGTGGAGTGGCCTTTACTCCTGTCAGTACTATTGTGGCCGCGTTTACACCGAATGTGTTGTGTTAGATAGTGAAATAGTCCGGTCGATTTAGACCAAAAAATGAGAGTGAAGTTACATAAAGTCCCAACAAGCTGAATTTCAGTGAAATTGTTCAAAATATAATTATAAACAATGTCTAGAAGTTCCCCATCATTCCCCTGTAAGGAAAAAAATTAATTCAAGGCGATTTTCAGCAAAACGGTAAGTTTTACTAAAAAAGTACCTGAGACAAAAATTGTAGATCATAAAATTATCTATAAAAAATGTATAAATACTTTTTTTCTTACGAGCCACCGTTTCTGAGATATAACGATTCAAAAAGTTATAAAAGTTGTTATCGTCATAATATGCATGAGTACGCCACGTATATACATCTAGAGTTGTAATATTTTATACTACATCTTCGAGAACCGAAGATGTAGATGTCGCAATAACATAGGTATTCAACTCCCTATGAACTTTATAAGAAGAGCAAAAAAATCCGTCTGGGTCTGCCATCAAAATTTTAAATTTCAATATAAAACTACAAAACGAATTCATTCAATGGCAGCCCCAGACGGATTTTCTTGCTCTTCTTATAAAGTTCATAGGGAGTTGAATACCTATGTTATTGCGACATCTACATCTTCGAGAACCGAATAGGTAAGCGTAGGGAAGTGCTATGAAAACGAATAGTATGTTGTTCATAATATGACCGACTCTGTGTGAGATCAAGTGAACTTTTAAAAAAGCTTTTCACGTTAATTATCTCTCGTCACGTGGGACGGCGACTCTACATACTTTCACTATTTCATAAGCATTTTAATTACATTTGCCTAATTTGAGTTTACTTCCATTTAGTTTTGTGATTGAAAATATACTTTTTTTTATAAACAAGTAAAATATTTATTTATTTACCTTTTATTATACACAAAAAACAAATCCAGAATAAAAAAAAAAACACAAATAAAAGAACACATTAAGTATGTATAAAGGGCGGCCTTATCGCTTGGAAGCGATTTCTACCAGGCGACCCAAGGTAAAATACTCTGTCAATTGAATAGAAAGTATTCAACAAAAATGTGTTTTTTGTCAAAAAACCATGTAACGTTTGAATAACGAATAGGTCTTATTTTGCGAATAAAAAATACTTGCGCCTCGACTGAGACGTACGAAATGATTTATTGTTAAATATTAAAGTATAAAATATCCGCATTCTAATATAAAGCTTAATTAAAAATTGTTTCGGCATTCAGACACTCGTACTGGCCCCATGCCGAGATCGACCCGCGTCGGTATAGTTCGCGTTTCGTCCGTTTATGTGAAGTTGAAATACAGTATATTATTACCGTGCACTGTATATAGGACTTCACAAATTGACAACAGAGACCATTAAAAATAAATCAAATCCATAAATTTTTATAACAGTTCCGTGTAAATGAAGCCCAGGCTTTATTGGTAGCTCTTTTGTTTGTTCGTCCAGTGCTGTTGACATACACAGCTTTGCGAATGCATATTTTACAGAACGTTTGTATTTTATCTTCCATCGTAATGTGTAACGAGTCAATATGACTACGAGTTTAATGAATTCTTGAATTGATTGAATGCTGTATAATTGTTTGTATACAGTGATAACAATTGTTGGTGAGAAACTGATTTTGGAGATCTCGAAATTCTGATAAAAACCAACTTCGTTTTATAATTGGGTTATTATATTCCAAATTCAAAAAGTTTATTTATCATAAGTCCATCGAATGGCCACCTCATGACGTCACAATTTTATACTTCGGTTTTAGCAAGGTGTTGATACTTATTGAATAAGATATTACAGTAGACCAAGAGACAAAAAAAGCCGGCGGAAAAAAACTCTTGGCACTGTTTTTCAGTCACAATTATACGAATTAATACAAATATGTACAGTACAAATTGATCATGACATGAAAAAAATAGACTGATTTCAATTCTTACGTAGTAAATATTTCTAAAATTCGAACGACACGTTTCGATTATTCCTTTTTGTCCCATCCCAAGTCAAGAACCTTATGGAATGAAACGCCCACATCTGTTGTTTCTATTTTAAGATTTGCTTAATGATTATTTCAATTGCCGAGTGATTCTCGTAGATGGCGGACGTGTAACAACTTAGTCTCCATAATCACTTTCGGTGATAAAGATGATAAATATTTTATGCTTCTTACATAACCACACGCCTGTCTCCCTTTGGGGTAGATAGAGACAAGGGAACACCAATTGCTTCGATCCAGACATACCTCTTTCGCTTCCATTACTCTTTTCATACATATTCGCCAGTTATGGGCACCATAACTAGGCTCTTTTTAAAAACATCGCCAATTTGTTCGGCATACGTTCGCCTTATTCCTATATCTCCTTTTTCCTTTCACTCATCCTTTCTAAATGTTCAGGCCACCGTAGCACAGCCTTTCCAATAATATTATTTTAAATTTTCGCGATTCATACTATTAAAGTAAACACTTTTTAATAGCCTTTCCAATCTTAGTCACTACATCTTCTTTCAATCCGCTTCTTCTTCATCCTTCTTTATATCATAAAATAATCTTTACGCCCATAGCTCTGGTAATGGTTTTATTTAATATTGATTAAATAAAGTTGATTTGTTTGTTTAAAGTCAATTTTTAAAGCTGCCTGTCGATTGAATAATTCGTTTTGCATTTCATAGCCAATATTTTTGAGGAGGATTTTATTTGATAAGAAACTTCATGAAGCTTCTAGTTAAGACAAAGTAATTCAAAGTTATAAACACTATTACGTTAAAAATACATAGTACATAACTTCACGCATGTATCCCTAATGGGGTAGGCAGAACACCAGAGGTTATAAAACCATCTGATTTCACGTTTGACTTTGGAGGTATTATAATGATTGACAGTGACTATTGCAGTGACAAGGGGTCAGCCTGTCGCCCACAAAAATAAAACCACTGCCCCTTAACTGATTTTTACAATATGCCCGGAAAGAGAAGCACCTGGCACATTCTTTGTTTGTCTTTCACTCCCAGTCCAACATGGAAGGAACGTTACAAATAATTAACTTAAATATGCAAAGTTATACAAGGATTTTTTTTTCCAAAATCATCACAACTCTTTGTAATGAGCCCCCTGCAGGGCATGAGTCTCTCCCCTGGGCGATGAGGAGGTTTAGGCCATAATCCACCAAGCTGGCCCAGAGCTGGGTGGTGGATGCCAGAAGTTTCAGGGCGCCGAAATGGCTTCTGACAAACCCTAACGACCACTGTATACAAGTATACAACACCCGGGACCGACTGCTTAACGTGCCCTCCGAAGCACGGAAGTCGTCGTGAGAAATGAATGGTCGGCGGTCACCCATCCAAGTACCGACCGCGCCGAACGTTGCTTAATCTGTGTTATCGTATGATAAACACAGTAACCACGGCGCCACAACGACATAGTGTTATTTTCCAAAATAACACTATGTTTTTAATAGATGCGCTTTTGATTTCCTTATTTACTGATATTCTTGAATGAAAAAACCTTAGTGTGAGTCTTATAATACTTGCCAATGTTTTCACTCGAAAACATCCAAACATAACCTTACATTCCACTCTTAGACTCACAACAAATAAAAGCCTTTACATTCTGAAAACCACGAAACACAATAACTTCACGAAAATTGTGAATTATAACACATTTATATAAAAATATCAAGGAATTCGCACGAAATACGAAAGAACAGCGTCGGGTCTCATAACTTTTCATTCTGTTGAACATCGCTACTATTGTATTAGAGATCCGCGAAATATGAACAAATCCAATTTGGAATTACGTCGTGTATGAAGGACGAATTTGCTTGGGTGATTCAAACTGAGTAGGGTTCCGTGACTTTTGGTTTAGTATGGAATAGCAATATTAGATTAGGATATTAGGTAATTATTTTATACGCAACGGCGTAGGTCGTAGTTAGATAAATAACTTTTTTAAAAGGATAAATTGAATTAGTGTAATGTTCTTTTTTATACACGGATGTTTTGTAGTAACCAAGCAAAAAATGTTATTTTCTTTGATATGATATAGATTTAGACGTACCTGCCTATTTATTTTAGTGACGGTCATTAGAAAAAAAAAAAAACAAAAATATGGCAACACAAACTCTTTTACAAATAGTCGCTATTGATGAACATAGCTACACCGACGGGGCATTTCATTGCAATACTACGACGTAGTACTACAAGATGTTATGTAGTAGCACGTAGTTGTTTTTATTTAAATGGTAATCATTCATGATTTAGAGTAACCATGCTTTGCTTAATATGTTAGCAAATATAGTTATTTCCTTGAAAATATACGTAACTTTTTTGCACAAATCATATCTATAAATGATATTTATTGTGTTAAAAAAAAATTTGGCCGTTGACTAAAACACAACCCTATATAGGGTCACCACATAATAGTCAATAATATTTTGATAGCAGATTAAGAATGATGGGTGGGTCTTAATTTCGAAAAAAATATTTTTTTTGAACATTTTTCAAAAATCAAAATTTCAAGCAGTGATCAAAATTTAAGTCTAATCTATAGCATATGACTACATAGTAAGTAATAAAAACGTTTCCATCTTATTGCATTTAGTCATAAAATTAAGATTAAACTTAAATTTTACTAACAGAGAAGAATTTTGAAATTTCAATGTCTATAGATTCTGTGGAGGACTAACGAGGGCGCGAAGTGTTTATTTTATGTAATGAATGGTGAAAACTTAACATAGTACGTCTCAGTAGATTATTGGGAAAAAATCAACCAATATTATCACGAAAGTACAAAAGATGTCAAGGGAGATAAGTTGTATGTCAAAAGAAGAAGGGGACTATACTAAGTTACGTTTACTTTTAAATTACTATATTTTATTCATGCTTATTTACTATATTTTGACGACCGGTGTAGGGGTAACGTACATTGCCTTCTATGCCAGAGGTCCTGGGTTCGAATCCCGGCGGCGGCGGATATTTGTGTGATGAACACAGATATTAGTCAAGTCATGGATGTTTATATGTTTATTTAAGTTTATTTTCTAAAAAAAAATATGTATTTATTCAATATGTATGTTTATATATTTCTTAAGTATATCATTTAACTAGTATCCATAACACAAGTTTTTTAAGAAACTTAATTTGGGCTAGATAATGTTGTGTGAGTTTCAGAAATATTTATTATTTCATATTTATTTATATTGGATATAATATCTACTTTGTGATGCTTTTTGAGATGCAGTCAGGGCCTCAGACTTTTGCAAATGGTTAGAGCGGTTACGCACTACATCTAGGCCTGCCTTTTTTTCTAACTTTTTTTTTCTAGAAATTAAGTATATTTGGGTCTGAAAAGAATATCAAACAGTATTTTGGAATAATAAACATTATTTATTGTAAAAACATATTTTTAAGAGATTCTCGCACTACTTATTAATCTAGGTCTAAACTTACAAAATGTAAAATGTTTACCATTTTATGCTGAAAACAGTATTTTGTATACTTTATTTTTGTTCAACAGTAAAAAGTCATCATCATCATCACGACTCTTTGTAAAGAGCCCACTGCAGGGCTATGAGTCTCTCCCCTGGGTAACGAGGAGGTATAGGCCATAATCCACCAAGCCGGCCCAGTGGTTGGTGGTGGATGTCAGAATTTTCAGGGCGCCAAAAATGGCTTCTGACAAACCCTCACGACTACTGTATACAAGTATACAGCACCCGGGACCGACTTAACGTGCCCTCCGAAGCACGGAAGTCGCCGTGAGAAATGAATGTTCGGCGGTCACCCATCCAAGTACCGGCCGCGCCGAACGTTGCTTGATCTGTGATATCGTTTGATACACACAGTAACCACGGCGCGGCGCCACGACGACTTCAGTAAAAAGTATAATGTAGAAAAAAACCAGTATAGTACTAACAGGATGGTTGGCAACCCTAACTACATCCGATCATTATCCGAACAGAGTCCGAGAAACAACGGTCAGGCGCAGCCGTACAACTATTTCTATGATAGCTTACGTACTACATCCGTTATCCGTCATTTCATACATTTCAAAATTCTCATTCGCTCGGATTTGGATTTGTATGAATTGGATGGAGGTAGTGCGTAACCGGATGTAAAGTGGATGTTGTTTTTATTTGCGAACCACGTATGGCCAAGTGTGGTTAAACCCACGGAGCTTTTAATCCCATCGACATTACTTGAAATATAAAACATAAAAATGTTAAATATCTTCTAGGTTATCAAATCCATAAGAAATGAAATGAAATGAATTGAAAAATTTTATTCATCATAAGACCATCGAATGGCCGCTTAATGACGTCACAATTTTGTACTTCGGCTTTAACAAGGTGTTGATAGTTATTGAATAAGATATTACAGTAGACCAAGAGACAAAAAAGCCGGCGGAAAAAAACTCTTCGCACTCTTTTTCAGTCAGGATTCTACGGATTAAAACAAATAGGTACATACAGTACAAATTGATCATGACATGAAAAAAAGAAATAAAAAATAAGGGTTTTTCATTTCTTTTAAGTAGTTTCTAAGATTGTCACGTTCAAATGAACCATTCTTTATTATATTGTTATAGTTTCAGTTTTGATTTGAAATCAATACAAAAAAGAATTTAAACTACTTACATTATAATTAAAAAAGGCAAATACTTACTTTGGCGTACCAAAATTTATGACAAATATTATTTTCCGCCAAATTTAAGTAATGTAGTCATATCCACTTCTGTTTAAATAATATATATAGTACTAGATAACCTAGAGCCATCTTCCTCTCAATACACACACTCTTAAGTCCCATACCCTCTACATACCATAAATATTATAACCCTATAAAAGTACGGTCGAATAAATACTCCCATTTCTACGGAACCAGCCATCCGTAACCACTCGTTCTTGCTTCTACTCCTCTTTCATATTTATAATAATAATGTACGAAGTATTCCAATACTTTGCCGGGTCACTGAGCTATTGAAACATGGAAATATAAGACTGGAACATCCAATATAAATAGACCTACTTAGCTGGTACAAAATCCAAGTTTTGCTTGGATTAAAAGACTGTAGAAAGATCATCTTCAGTTGGATATCGAGAAAGATTAAACGGTGGTGTTATTTTGTGGAAAACTTTATGACTTTTTGTATTTCAAGTTTTTATTTGTATTTGAATTTAGTTCTGTTTAACATACCATGAAGATTTCAATAAAATGTAGAGACGTGGTGCTACTAAGCGCTGACAACTTTTATGCTAAAGGTGACGCATAACTTTTTATGATATCTGGTACCCGCTTTAATAGACATATGTGATATATCGTTGAAAAGAGTTCATCTCCTAGAACAAGAATTGGTATGGCGCCTGTCTTTATTCTGAGTCCAAGCTGATAACCAACCTAACAAAATTAATCAAAATCTCCGAAGGCAAAATTAAAAAAAAAAACCTAAATTCAGGTGTCCAACAGATAATCAGGGCGGCACTGTCGTTTACTATCTATGCTATGGGTGACCCGTCTGCTATTTTGACTCTGAATGGACTAACTATCGGAACTTGGTGCATAAGTAACTTTGATTCAGGTTACTAAGACCTATCCAACGGCATATCCTACATGCTATTGGAGGTTGTTACCAAAATTATAGTCTGACATTTAGGACCTTATAGCTCTGTACGGACTAACGATTGGAACTTGGCGCAATAGTAACTTTGATTTAGGTTAATAAGACCTATCCAACGGCGTACATGACTATTGGGGGTGGGTACCAAAATTAGGCATCGTCCTTTTTACCAACTATTTTGTATCATGTACAGTAATAATATCTTCCATTAATTGAATTATATTCACACAGCGCCTACTAGCCAAAATAAGTTAAGCTTCTCATATCGAAACCAAATAAAGGATTAAGTAACTACTTATATTCATAAAAAAATCCTTTGTTTTTTTTTTATTCATATTTGATTTATAGTCTGGCTTATAAAAGTAATGACTGGAAAAACCTTGCGAATAAAAAAAAGCATCATGGTAACCTTGTTACTTGATTATATTTTTCTGTAAAAGTGTCGTAAACAATAACAAAATTGGTACTGTCCTACTTTTTGATGAGAAGTATTTAATTATAATGATACGTAACTAGTATTAAAAATAAAATAACAAAATACAATCATTATTTGTATTTCTTGTAATCAAAATCTGAATCCAGCAATTCGATATGGTATGAATCGCCAGAGTCACTGGTATCGCTGTTTTCTACATTGGTTATGAAACTATCTAAATTTTCATTTTTTTTATTCATTTTCTAATAAGAAAATCCCAACATCTCAATTACCAAAACCACCAAGAACCGTTCGATTGACAACAGTGACATCAGAAAAACAACTTTGACATTCATGCTAGTACTAACTGCCATATAAAAAGTTTGCAAAAACCCCCAGTGTCTACTTTTGTAAGCCACACTCTAGTGCTTATATTCGAAGTCATCTTCACTTGGAATCAGATGAGTTTGAGGTCAACTCTCCTACTACTCCTCCAACTCCGATTCCAAGACAAAAGAAATTGCGTTAATAGGCTAACTCGTTTGAAAGTTATTCGAGATTTTCTATAGTCAAATAGATATAAAAATTATCATCATGAATCAAGAATATCATATACGAAAAACACCACTATGATAGGAAATTAATAAAATAAAATCCCCAGACAATCACACCAACTACATTAGCTCCAAAGTATGCCTAGCTTGTATTTAGGGATACCATGTAGCGAACTAGGTTCCCCTAGAATACAAATACATAAATAGATAAACAACCAGACACGGTATTTTTTTCTTGTTCCGTGGCTGAATCGATCCCGCAACCACTGGCGTCTGAGGCAGACAGGTTTACCCATTCGCCAAAGTGGACGTCAAAAAAGTACCAATCTTACTTCTTACTAATATCATACATGTAAAAGTTTGGATTTATGGATGTTTGTTCCTCATCACGGTAGAACAGTTCAATGGATTTTGATGAAATTTGACACAGTGGTAGTGTGCAGTCTGGAATAGCAAGCACATAGACTACGTTTATCCCGATATTTCCACGGGATTGGAAATTGCGCGGGTTAAACCGCATGAAACAGCCAGTGTTGTATATCTACATATAAGTTGTTAATAAACCTAGCGTGAAAGCAGAGCATGGGCAAAGTAATATTATCTATCAGTATTTCAACTCGTCCGCATCTTTGAATGCCTACATCGCCGCGGCCGTTCACATGCGATAGGGCTGCCCGCCTTCAATTTTTTGCCTACTTTATGTTAACTTCCATTTAGTTTTGTGATTGTAAATATACTTAATCTAAACAAATAAAAATGCGATTTTTGTCAAAAACCAATGTTTACATCCAAATAACAAATCGGTTTATAAATTAACGACCGAAAAATACATGCGCCTCGACTGAGCCGTACGAAATGATTTATTATATTTCACAGCTTCTTTCTTTGCGATTGAGGTTTACTTTATGTAGTAGCGCCACCTACTGCTAGCCTTTGCACGGATTTTAGAGTCTATGATAAGGGTTCTTTTCTTTTTTTTTTTTTTTAACAACTGTCACGTTTCGCTCCCTATGTCAGCATCCAGTCTACAGAACTCATTCTGCGTTTCCGTGCTGTAGCCTGCGCACGTCGACTAAAATATATTAATTAGCTAGTTAAATTTTAAAAGTTTAAATGGTAAAAATTGTGCATCGAAGGAAGAGAAAATTCTCAAGAAAATAATTCGAGGAGGTTGAGACATCAAATTACAAATTCCGAAGAACCCAACGGTGTTGGGACTTATTAGAAAAAATGTCGTTGACACAAAAACTACCCACATTGTATGTGCGTGTAGTCATCGAGGTTCGATGCATACAATTAATTCTCCTATTTAGTCCGTTACTCGATAATAATATCGTCATTGGCGATTAATCTGATGTACGGTGGAGAATCTCTAATATAATTTTAATAAATATTAGAAAAAATGTCGTTGACACAAAAACTACCCACATTGTATGTGCGTGTAGTCATCGAGGTTCGATGCATACAATTAATTCTCCTATTTAGTCCGTTACTCGATAATAATATCGTCATTGGCGATTAATCTGATGTACGGTGGAGAATCTCTAATATAATTTTAATAAATATTAGAAAAAATGTCGTTGACACAAAAACTACCCACATTGTATGTGCGTGTAGTCATCGAGGTTCGATGCATACAATTAATTCTCCTATTTAGTCCGTTACTCGATAATAATATCGTCGTTGGCGATTAATCTGATGTACGGTGGAGAATCTCTAATATAATTTTAGTAAATATTAGAAAAAATGTCGTTGACACAAAAACTACCCACATTGTATGTGCGTGTAGTCATCGAGGTTCGATGCATACAATTAATTCTCCTATTTAGTCCGTTACTCGATAATAATATCGCCGTTGGCGATTAATCTGATGTACGGTGGAGAATCTCTAATATAATTTTAATAAATATTAGAAAAAATGTCGTTGACACAAAACTACCCACATGGTACGTGCGTGTAGTCATCGAGTTTCGATGCATATAATTAATTCTTTTGATTAGTCAGTTACCAGATAATATCGCCGTTGGCGATTAATCTGATTTGCGGTGGAGACGATCTTGCACGCCGAATCCAAGATTTGAAGTGCCCGAGCTACCTCCGTCATTATCAGCCTTTTTTTTTTTGATACGATTAATGTCCCGGAAGAGGTCTAAAAACCAGCAGTTGTCGGCTGAAGATCTAAAGAATCTAAAGATAAGCCTGTTGAGGACTATCTTGTACCCGCAATTTGCAAATATTTACTTGCTCCCTTTATTAAATTTAGAAGCAAAAGCAGCATTGGCTGAAACTCTTACCAAACGAGATTCTATACATCAACAAAAAAAAAAAAAAAAAAAAAAAAAAAAAAAAAAAAAAAAAAAAAAAAAAAAAAAAAAAAAAAAAAAAAAAGGGCAAATTGGAATCGCCTTGGCAGCTTTATCGCAAGCGATGGTAATCATTTTCAATGAAACTTTGAAGCAAAAACTTTTAAAACTGCTGAGTTACGCTTGTCGCGATAGCCAGAATAGGGAAACTAAAACTCATCGTAACATAATAATGAGTTCCATAAACGTATGCCTGCGTGACACGCTGACCAATACAAGTTGCGATGATTATCTATTGGGAGGAGATGTTGCTGAAACGCTGCAAATTGCAAAAAACGACGACGTCATCTCCGCAGCCACAGCTGCCGGCTCGAGCTCCACAGCAGAGCTACACGTACCCGCCACGTAGGACCTACCACGAACGGTCGTGGAACACTAGCAACCAGCGGAAATAAACCACCAGGTGCAGTGCGATGGACGTTTACGATATTTTCATCAAAAATGGGCTTAGATAACGAGTGATCCATTAATATTATCGTGAATAGCTGGTTACTAAAGACCTTTTAAATATCTGCCCGCTAAACAAAGTAGCTCTTGTGTTTACCCAAGGTCAATACATGGCCATAAAGATTATATTTTAGCGTTGGATAAACTATTAAAAATAAATGCTATATTCGTATGTTCTCATGAGCCAGGTAAATTTTATCACAAATTTTTTCTTGTGCTCAAGCTATACGGTGAAAATCGCTTCATAAATAATTTAAAATCTTGGAATTAATTTACTACAAAACACTTCAAAATGGAAGATTACAGAACCGCTGATAAGTTAACAAAACAATGCTACATGTTATTTTTTCATCAATGTTGATAAGTCTTTCCGAAAGTACCTTCGATTTGAATATAACAACGTTTTATATGAATTCAAATATTAAGCGTTTGACTTATGCACCGCTCTTTATATAAGTATTTACTAAAATATTAAAACCAGTCATGGAATTTTTACGTCGGGATAATTTTTTCATCCATAATATATCTAGATAATATATTTTACATTGGCAAAGATTGTGATGATTGTAATGAGAATGTTTGGATTACAAAACATATTTTAATAAATTTAGGTTTCATAATGCATACGAAAGAAGGTTGCTTTGTTCCTAGAACACAATGTAAATTCCTTGGGTTTATTTTTGATTCAGAGAAAATTATTTTAAAACTACCCACAAAAAAAAAAAAAAAAGTTCTTAAAATAGAAAAAATAATACACAAAGTTATTCGAGCAATTTAAAATATTGTCACCAAAAAAAAAAAAAAAAATCCTACTTATGATCAGGTAGTGAATTTACCCAGATATAATAAAGATGATTTTACTTGGTGGTTAAATTATCTAGAAGAGGGCTTTTCTCCTCTTAGAACAGGCCAATACACTAAAACTATCTATCCTGACGCATCATATACTGGCTAGGGCGGGTTTTGTGATGGAAAAGAGGCAGCGGGTCATTGGAAGGAAAGCGAGTCGTCGCTACACATTAATACTCTGGAATTAAAAGCAGTTTTTTCGGACTTAAAACATTCGCATAATTATGGTAGTTACGATTGTGATATATTGTTAAGAATAGATATTACCATTACCTGTATAAATAGAATGGGTAGTGTTCAGTTTTCACATATGGATCATATTACCCGAGACCAATGGAAATAGCGTGAAATGCGTAAGATCAATATCTTTACATCTTATATTACTTCAAAAGATAATATAGAAGCTGAGAGTTTGTCACGAAAACAGTTTAATGACACTGAATGGGATCTAAGTGACTATACCTTTAATAATATAACAAATAGGTTTGGAATACTATCGGTTGATCTTTTTGCAAACAGATGCAACTTATAATGTCCTATTTATGTAACCTGGAAAAATGACCCAGATGCAAAAACTCTTCAGAAAATTGTTAGTGAAAAGTCTGTGGGTATTGTGGTAGTACCATACTGGCCCACGCAACTATGGTTGCCATTGTTTAAAAGGTTGTGTTGTGATTGTATTTACTAAATACTAATTCGCTGAAATCTCCTTTCAGATCTGCGCTCAACCTTCATTAAACATTAACCTTGGTTGCCGCGAAATTGTTCAGAAAGCGTTAGTAAAAAGATCACTGTCTTCAAAGTCCGTTGAAATTATGTTGGCATCTTTGTTGGATAATTCTTACCGAGACAGTGTGAAGGAGGTATCAAGGCGTGGATTGAATATTGCAAAAATAATAATTTTAGTTTTACTCAAACTTCTAAACCAATAATTGTTCATTTTCTAACTGAAATTTTCGAAAAAGGTGCTAAGTACGGTACTATTAATAGCTATAGATCTGCATTATCATTAATATTAAACATAAATTCCCAATATGACAGGTTAAAAAGTTTCATGAAAGGAGTCGTTATGTGAAGACCAACCACATCAAGTATGATCTTACCTGGGATCCAGCAGTTGTATTGAGCTACTTACCTACAAAATTTCCTAATGAAGACCTTGACTTAAAGACTCTTTTCCAAGAAAACTGTTACACTAATAGCTCTTGTAACGGAACATCGTGTTCAAATTTTATCCGTGACAAAGATTAAAAATATTTTAATAACTAAAAAAGGTACTTATAAAAGGGTTTATAAAAACCTCTAAATTTAATAGTAAACAGACCTTGGTAAAGTTTCCGTTTTTTAATATTCGTCCAGAAATTTGTCCAGCAAAAACCATACAGATGTAGGTATATAAATAAAACGAAAATTTAAGGAAACCTGATAATTTGTTTATTAGTTTTAAGAAACATATAGGTTTCCAAACTTTAAGTCACTGGGTTAAAAACACTTTAACTCTCAGTGGTATTGATGAAAATATTTTTAGTGCACATAGTACATGACATGCTGCTACATCAAGAGCTATTTATTTAGGAGTTTCTATTGACCTATCAAAAAGACTGCAGGATGGTCGGATTCTTCCTCAGTCCTTGCTAGAAATTATAACAAACTTTGTAACGAAAAATAATTTGCCTAATCATTGTTGAATTGTTTTCAATAAGTATGTTTATTTACTATTGAAGAGTTTTACCTTACTACTCTGCCAATTCATTTCACTATAACTAATCTTTAAACATCCTACATAAAGTAAACCTCAATCGCAAAGAAAGAAGCTGTGAAATATAATTGAGGATCAAACGAACTTCTAAAGTGAAGTTCGATCCTAATTATGTGAACAGCTTCTTTCGAAGCGATTTAATATAAACCCACCCGTTATTATGCTTTGAAATAAGCATAATATGAATATGTTTCAACATGGAGTAATTTCAAATTATATTTGTATTTTACCCAACCCCAATATAGTGAAATGAACAAACAGGAATAAGACAGATTGACTTTAAACAAAATGAGTTCTGTAGACTGGATGCTGACATAGGGAGCGAAACGTGACAGTTGTTAAAAAAAAAAAAAAAGAAAAGAACCCTTATCATAGACTCTAAAATCCGTGCAAAGGCTAGCAGTAGGTGGCGCTACTACATAAAGTAAACCTCAATCGCTTCGAAAGAAGCTGTTCACATAATTAGGATCGAACTTCACTTTAGAAGTTCGTTTGATCCTCAATTATAAAGTTTTAAAGTATAAAAAATTTAGTCGGCACGCTAGGATTCTATACAAATCGTGACACTTTCGTCATCTATGTAGACGTATGTCTGTGGTCTTAACTAATATCCTTAGTCGATCCTACGCTTATTTACTTATTTAAAAATTTAATTGTGTACGCCCTTAGTTAAAGTCACGTCATATAAAGTTAGCAAAATATAAACCTACAAATTTACAGCTTGTTTCTATACATTTTTTTGGCAGCAGACCTAAAGATTGGAGAGTTTGTTAGTATGTAAAATTATATAACTACATACATACATACATACGTAACTTCACGCCTGTATCTCTTATGGGGTAGGCAGAACCCCTAAGGCTTAAAGATCATCTGATGTCACGTTTGACGAATTTGGAGGCATTGTAATGTTGGTGAGACTATTGCAGTCTATCGCCCACAAAAAAACCTCCATCTTAATCTCTGTCTCTTAACTAACTTTTACAGTATGCCCGGGAAGAGAAGCAGCTGGCACATTCTATGTTTTTCCTTCGCTCCCAGTCCAGTTAGATAATCTAAGCAACTTACGATATTTCTATAAAATATACATCCGTTTCTTTCATTTCAGATTCTATTCGTAATTAAAAATAATGACGTTATTGTTATACAGACATCGACGATTTCAAAAGAGTATCTTGAAGTTTTACCGATAATTTTATCGGTAATTTATGCAACCCAACAGCCACAAAGACCCAACTCAGGCTGGTCGTAAATATATATTGTAGACTCTGATATATTGTGTAAATATGATTTATGACCGTATCTCTCTGTTTTCTCGAAATGGTTTTTGTTGTTTTGGTATTAGATAAAATAAATATAAAAGCATTGAAAAAAAGTATTTCAATAGAAATGGAAATGGGTATTTTATTATTGAAATAGGACTGTGTAGGGATGGCGTTGGCAATGAAAAAATGTCCTTCGGGGCTTGCATGCGATCATTGACAACGATATATCGGGCCTTTTATCGATATTTTCATAGAATTTGGCTCTTAGAGTATGTGTTTTTTCAAGAATATGCAATTTTTGGTTCTGTGGGCTTAATCATGGAATCAAATCGAGTAATTCTATACAGTATGGTGCGCCTGTTAGCTAACATGATAGGATAAAATAACAAAATAATATTTATCTTGTCCATTCGACTCTTTATCGATGGTCGCATGCTAGCCTTGCTTGAAGTGTTGGTGAAGAATAGTCTAGAAAAACGTGTCGCACGAGACGACACGAAGGCTGCAAACTAGAAGGCAGCGACAGCGACAGCGGCGCGGGAAACGATTTCCGCGACACGATAAAAAGTATTGAATTTGTATTGCACCGCGACAAATCGCTCGAGCGCCCGTTGACGTCGAGAACGTCCCAGATTCCCCGCGTCGCTGCCCGCGCCGCTGTAGATCTCGTGGTATCTGCCGTCCAGTTTGCAGCCGAACCGTGATCGTATGAATAGTCATACCTAGCGAAGGGTTTCAGAAAAGCTAAACAAATATCTTAGCTTCAGGGTTCAAATATGAAGGTTTAAGACATTTAAGTATTGGACAAAAATTGGACACTGATATTGTCAAAAATGCCTTATTTCCTATTTCTACCACATTCTGCGAATTTATCCTTAAGTAATATCCTAATTATCCTTTAAATTATTGTCCAACATATTTTTGATTCCATTTAAAACATCAATTCCGAGAATCCACGAATTTTGTACTTGCCCGCCAACTCACTAAGGTTCGTCGGCATATACCTAAAACCAAAGATGTTGAAATATGAATTATTCAGTTTCTCCCGAAATCCACTTGGATATTTCGACCCTCCTGTGACGTTTTGGAGATTTTCATAAAGGTACCTTTACAGTGGAATATATTTCGTTATTAGATTCCTTATGTGAGTAAATAGGTGATGTATTTCAATGTTTACGGAATAAACAATGTTGAACCGAAGAGAGTTGATAAATATTTGGTTTTTCATTTGCGATATGACACAAATGTTATCATGTAGAATACAGGGTGATAGGTAATGTTTTGGGAAAATTACACATTACTAGATAAATAAATAAAGAAGCTTTAAACGTAAGTAATATGCACACTTATAGTCTAGATTTTGTTTAGAAATCAATATATATCGTAGTATATATTAGTTTATACGACTCACTACATGAAATAAAACACTTTTTTAAAAGATTGGGGATATTTTTGACGACCACTTTGGCGATAGTTTACACCTGTCGGCCTCAGACGCCAATGTTGGCGGGTTCGATTCCCGCACGGAACAAGAAAAAAATGAAATTAATGTTCCGTGTCTGGGTGTTTATCTATTTATTTATTTATATTCTAGGTTCCCCCCTAGTTCGTTACTTGGTATCCCATAACAGAAGCCATGCTTACTTTGGGGCCATATAGTTGATGTGACTGTCTGGGGATTTTATTTTATTTATTTATTTATGTTACATGATATAACTTGTAATCTTGGTTGCAGTAAAAAAATATTTTATCAGATTATATCCAGTCAATCAAATAATATATTTATAATTGTTTTTATTTTTAGTAAGTTAAATTTTTACATTTGAGGTTAGCTAATTTTGAGATCGACTTTTTTAATTCAAATAAGTAAACCATTACGATTTAAGCCTTTTACACTAAATACAACCAAAACTTTTTGAAACACGATATTTTCGTTTGTGCACGAGGTAAGCCATTAATTGGACAACTCTGACCCATTTTCAGCTGTACCTGTACCGAGTATTAAAGAAGAACTTTCAATTTTGTTCATTTCAAACCAGTTTACAACTCCCAAAATAATCTATGTGATGCTCCCAAAATAGTTTTATAAAGGGCAGTTGATATGGTGAAGTAGAGAAGTTTCATTTGTGTACAACATTTGATTTCAAGTAAAAGTCAGAATGTAATTTATATAGTAGCTATTTATAAATACACTTGAAATAACATAGTTTTCTTTTGGCTTTTTGGCGATGAGACTGTCTGTTTGTATATGTATATTCTTTTAAACTAAACAACTGTATATATTCCTTTTTTAAGTGTAAATAAATATAGTACAAATCAATTAGACAACTTTTCAGGTTAACCCACCTTTAACTGGTCAAAACCGGCATAGGGTATAACCACTGGCGAACTCACGGTGAGTTCTATCACCGGCAGATGAAGTACACCTTGAGGTTCTTTGTGGGTCAGCTTCTCTGTCTGCTAGATCATCCCCACATCATATTATCAAAAAATATTTCTGTAAATAAATCCATTTTTTGAGTCTAATACATCACGTAAATCGTATTTTGAGCGACCTACCACGGGGCAAGTTAAGCACCGGCTAGACTGTTAATAACGAGTATTCAACCCAAGATGACTGATAGATTACTACAGTAGTGTCAGTCGTTTCCAACCAAATTTTAGTTGACAACAAGTTGGAGGCGTGGTTAAGCGTGACCTTGGTTGGAAGCTTGTTTGACGCACCGTTTACAACAGTGTTGATGAAACTCGGCGTTGCGTTGGTTGTAAACAAAAGTCACCTTGGTTTGAATCCTTGTTTTAAACAGTCTAGACGGGGCTTTAAGTTACCGAAACGTCGCGTTTAAATGAAGATATAATAATACGCGAAAGATCGGTTTGAATTAGTATTTTAAGATTACAAATCGTGAAAAAAATTTCATAAGAAATGTAAGAGAATAGTTACAGTGCGTAAGCAGCCTTAGGTCACTTTGTTTTCAGATCACAAAGTTAAGACGCGATGATTTTTTTATGAAGCTAAAGAACTTGAACGATTGAATATTTGCCTGGCTCGTTCACAAAGACATCTAAAAGATTTCTATTTTGAAAATTTTAAAAGGCATACCTAGTATATCTTACTTCTTACTAATATTATAAATGTGAAAGTTTAGATGTATGGATGTTTGTTCCTCAATCACGGCAGAACGACTCAACGGATTTCGATGAAAATACATGTTTCCATTTTTTTATATCTGAGCCTAGAATGTGAGCACAATGGTATTAAGAAGAGAATATTTATACAAACAAAGATAAATCACTTAATTTCAGATAGACGTCATATTAAAAAAGCACAAGATTTATTAAAAATAGCTTCCCCTACATAGCCATTCCATTCCTCCTAACTTCAAGTGACAGATTTGTACCAAATGTCAAGATGACACGACAATGACAGTTTTGACAGGAATGAAACTATCAGAAATGGCGAAATGTATGGACGAAGCCTGGCGGTTATACATTAAACATTTAAATTTTTGTGCGTTATTCATTAAGCTTATTGTAATTTTTGGATATTTTTATCGAGAACAGCGTAATTTTAGCAACACTATGGTCAAATGTTAATCTAATATTCCAATTTGAGAACATGACCTTTCCATGTTTCGAAATTATAGTGATAGTGTACAGTCTGGAATAGCACATAGGCTACTTTTTATCCCGATATTCCCACGGGATTTGAAATTGCGCGGCTACAACCGCGCGAAACAGCTAGTACTTTATGAATGTCAGCTGTATAGGGTTGGCTTAGAACAGCCCTACCGCGTCTGGATAAGCATGTCCTAAAAGGTGATTATCCCGAATGACCCCCGCTTGGTGGTAGGATCCCTTCACCATTCGCCTGTTCATTTAAAATCTGCCGCCATATATCACTGCTCCGATGATCATGTATCCCGGAACTGTTTTATATAGAGCCGGTTTCTTCCCAAGCCCGTGTGAATTCTCAGCCTCATCTGCCCGCACTTTCCTCCAGGTGACATGGAGGTCAAACGAGTAACCGATGAAAAAAAGGAATAAACCAAACAATTGAAGTTTCTTAAAGAGCGATTTCCAACCAGCACCAGGTCAGCTTGGTGGATTGAGAGTATCATAACCGTGCAGTGGGCCCATTACACGGAGTTGTGATGATGAAAGAGCGATCATGGCGTTATTAAAAAAATTGATAATGCTATCTATCTGGCTTCCCTCAAATAAATAGAAGTGTTATTATAATGAAAAAAATTTAGAATTTTAATTCATCAATTCAGTAAACTCATTGTTTTGGTTTTGGTTTGTTTCATAGAACGTCAGTTAGTTCTAAAGCTATTTCAGCCTAAATATAATAAAGAACAATTTGAAAGTCGGGTATATGAAAGGTCTATGAAGTATTTAGTGTCCTATAGGTATTTGTGTGGATTGTCGAATTCGCTTTTCATGTCCTTTTTTATGACAATGTGTGTATCATACGGACGAACGGTACGCTTGTTCGAACGCGGAACGCAGCGTTGCTAGTACAATTTCATAAGAGTGCTTGTACAGTCGTATCAATGGAATATAATTTCTTACTATTTGATTAAACGTCGTCGTTTAAAAATTAAAAAAAAGACATTCAGTTAGGCCGTTTGTAAAATCGAGGTTGCTGTACGGGGAATTTGTTTTAAAATTCAGTCGCTCTTTATACAAATTCATTTTTATACGCACATGTGACACGTTCGACGGAGCTTTGCCGACGGAATTGGCACGCGCGTTCGGAGCGCGCGTGGCCACGTCCGTACCGAACGAGCGTATCATAGGCGGTATCAGTATCGAACGTGCGTATAGTACGGACGTTTCACTTTTGTATGAAACGCGCGTTCGAACACGTGACAAAGCGTTGACACTTAACGTCCGTAACTTCAAATAGGCACACCTACCCATAGATTTATATAACAAGATTTATATAAGAGAGATTCAAACATACAAACTTTTATAACATTTTCCGTATCGTACGCGCGTATCATACCCGGCGCTTGGCGCATTCCGAACGTCCGTATTGATCGAACGCGCGTATAGTGCGTACGTTGCAGTTTTGTTTGAATTGCACGTTTGAACCAGGGACTGCATACCGGTATGAATTTCTGTACATTTTTTTTTCTGCATAACGTCATACCGTTAAGTTAGGTGTATTTTAAAATAACAGTACAGGAATTCACACTGAAATGATTCGTGTACTTTTTTTTATTATTGTAGCATAACTGTTTTTTTTCAGTAAACTGAAATTTTCCGGTGTCCATATTAATATTGATATTTAAAGTTTATTTTTAAATAATGTAGCGGATAATGTAGAATGTTCGATAGTTTAGTTGAAGCCCATGAACCGTAAGGCCATATGCTGAACTATACGTTTCGATACAGAAGTTAATCCGGTATACATTATTTGGGTACTGATATAATTAATTTAGATTTTAATAACTTGTACAGGTATTGTGTTTGAAGAAGCAGTACACTAATAAGGGTACTGAAATTTTACTGGTACTATTAAAAAAAATTATACCGATATGCAGTCCTTGGTTTGAACACGTGACGCTGCGTTGGCACTATAAGACCCGCTTATCTGGGGGCAGTAACACCAACTCGGCTAAAAAAAACTCAACTCCTATTTAAAATTTACGTAATAAGAAGTACTTAGGTTTGTATAGTCGACTATATTAATTTTAATTAAAACCTTATTTCACTCAACACGTACCCTTTAGGTAATAGCTGAAAATCAATGATTTGCTCACCTGAGCAAATATGAACATTGAGCTATGACCTTTTGCAATATTACACACACTAGTTAATATGAAACGTTACTAATGTTGATTGCAATCTATATATATTTTTTAAGATTCCTTAAATTATAAACTTAATTAGTTTTAAATGTCATGTTTTGTATAGAGGTATTGTTTGTTTATAATGCATGCTGTTTTTTTTTAACTTTAATTGTAATTTTTGTGTGCATTAATACAATAAACTGATTCTATTCTATTCAACGAGATAACATAATAAAGGTGTGTACATACTTTACCATGATGATTACATTAAGGTTGAGGAAACAACAATACTCATATTATATATACTTTACGAGAATTGAGGGCACTCGTATAGACCTTTACTTTTACTGTAATGATTCCCCGAATGTTTTTCTCTTTGTGGGTATTGCAAAAAGTTCGTGTTTTTCGTAAACAGAATTTCGCTTTTTCGGAATATGTCTTTGCGAGAGCTGCAAATTTAGTTATAGTATTTCTTTAGTATGATAAGTGGTTTGGTTATTTGGGTGAGAGAAAAGTTTTTGTGTTGATATAGTGAATTTCGAGATGTCTGACTTGGAAAATTATTCGGTTTCTTCTGTACGAAGTTTACTGGATAAAATCAACTGTAGTAACACAGTAGTACTTTCGTTAGTAAGTTTATATAGGTACCTACATGCACGTATACGTCTTGACGAAACGGAAATCCGACGAAAGAGAATTCTGTCGAAACTAAAATCTGTCCAAGCGGAAATAACCCATTATATTGTTCTTGGAACTCGTTATCAATGGCAAGTCCTTTATCGGATTTCATGGTAAATGTAATGTAAATATGGTTAGTGCAGAGAAACTGAAATTTAATTAACGAATGAATATCTGATTTTGAAAATAGAAATAAAACTATTATTATAAAAATATTTGTATGTTTTATTGGTTTTATTAGCGTTTTTGCGGACGATATGCTGACTCCCTGTCACTGCAAGAGTCTCTCTCAATCATTATAATACCTCGTTTTTCAAACGTGACATCAGATGGTTTGATGACCTCTGGTGTTCTGCGTACCCCATAAGGGATACAGGCGTGAAGTTATGTATATGTTAAAATTATTGGTTTCATCATTATTTATAACAAGTTTGAAGTAGTAAGTTTAGTATCATGAAAGTCTCAGGTGTTGAGACATGGATGAGAACTTTAAAGCGTAAGACTCAGTTGGATCTCTATTTATTATGAACTCTTTAATATTGTATGAGTTGTCATAAATTTCCACGATTTATTACACTTCATTAAGACATTAATAAGCGGCAAGCTTTTGTCCGCGAATACGTGCGAGTATGCGCATTATTTAAAAAGGGGAAATAATAAAACGAGCGACTAAAAAACAAATTTGGACTGGAAATAATAAAACGAGCGACTAAAAAACAAATTTGGACTGTCTTGAAAAATATATGAAAATGAACGGTTTTAAATATTAATATTGCGACTGAATTACTAAGTGAGCGACTAAAACACATATACATGGCGATGAAAGAGATAAGTTACGAGAAGGGCTCCCGCACCGGAAGGCGGAATCAGTACGGTTAGGTGCGACGACGAGCGCAGCGAGGAGGAGCATGTTAGGTTGCATATAGTTATACACGTGCGCGAGCCGAGCGAGCGCAGCGAGCGGTGCCGCGGCAGCGGCCGGCGAAGCGCCATAAACCTGGTCAGCTATTATAGTCAACCCTGGACAATCCCGACATGGTCAAAAGTGTTTTTAAGTCGCTGTTTCATTGATTCTTCGTCACTCGCTCTCAGTCGCTCACTTAATTAAAACAGTAAGCCAAATTCATTATTTTTGTCACCTAAAATTTTTATTTACAGTTACTCGATTAAATACTACCCTTTAAAAAGTCCTACAGTTCCCGTAGGAATTTCAGGAATTCCTTACACAATGCAACCAGACCATCATCGAAGAACCTTTTTAACAAGTTTTATATCGGTATACTCAAGAAATATGACTTTTTTATAAAAACCAAAGTCTTATATTTCCCGTTCCTGCGGGAATTTTGAGAAATCCTTCCTTGGTGCACCCCAACTCCCCTAAGGAATATACAGGGTTGATTTGTGGTCATCGGCCAAATTTTTTTTACACTCTAAGTACCATTTATAGAAACGATTTTTGCAAAAAAAAGTCTTTTTTTTTTTACAAGGAAATTAATATATCTGCTAACATGTTAAGCTAAGCATAGTCACTCTAAATTACCATTAAAATAAAGTCGACTACGCGCTACTATAAACAATGAAATGCCGCGTCGTAGTAGCCATGTTCATCAACAGCGACTATTTTCAATAACGTTTGTCGTTCCATATTTCTACTGAGCGACGCTAAAATAAATATGCAGGTACGTCTATATTGTATCAAAGAAACTAACATTTAAATTTGGCTGGTGACCAAAAAACAACCCTGTATGTTCAAAAAACTTCAGTTCTCAGGGCCACTCAGTCACTCAGTACCTCAATCAGTAATGGAACAGTTTAATACGTATTGAATTGATTTTACAAAGGCCTTGATCACGCACGAGTAATTCTCGTAAATATTGTGAACGGGATAAATCATGATCAAAATCTCTGTTTTCTGGGAATTCGACATATTATTCTTTCAACTTTTGCCACAATATAGTTTTGGAGTAAAAGTTAAGTCATTGGATACATTTTAGTATAGTCCTAGCTGCTAAGACTTCATGATCTCTTTTTACCAGGTGATATGGAAGACAAACGCCCGTGTAGGGTGGTTTAGAATAGCCCTACCCCTGGATAAGCATGTCGTAAAAGGCGACTAATCCGAGTTTAATAGTAGACTCCAGAAGATCACCAACTCGTTCATGGGTCAATGTGTACGCTTTTATAATAAGATTCCAAAATATTTAAGATTAACCCAGTGTTATACTTATAAAAAGTTTTACTATAAGATATCCGGATGCAAAAAGATGGGATTCCCTGGCTGTTAAATTGTTATTGTGTGTTTTAAAAGATGATTGCTGTTGAGTTTCTTGCCACTTCTTCTTAACAGATCGACTTTCCGAAGTGGTGGTAGATTCAGTTCAATTTGTAAATTGTTTGACTTATTTCAAATGTATTTAAATACTTACGAAATAAAGATTCTTTTAAATTTGACTTTCAGTGTCCTCCGCTTAGTATTAATACCCTTCAGGGTGTGCCAGGATAGCGACCTTATAGCGACAGGATAGACCTTCATTTAAACTACCGCCAAATATCACATCTCCTGCAGTGATGTGTTCCGGCAATATTTTATAAAGAGCCAGGTCATTCCTCAATGCGAGCGTTGTCATCTTTGAGCTCTTCACTTACCATCACGTGAGATTGAGGTCAAAGGCGGGCTTAGTCTGTAATAAAATAATCAACAAATGCAATGCTAAAAACCTGACTTTACGTCAAAACTTTGGCTGAATTATAACATCGTCAATGTAAACATTCTCCGAATTGACATATATTTTGAAATTTTCCATGAAGTACTCAATCGATTTCGATGAAATTTATATGGGACCAACAATGAAGTATCCTCTATTATATAAATCAAGAATTTTCAAAATCTATTCATAATTGTCCGAAATATCGTGTAACAAAGACACAAAAAAATACATACACATGAATTGAGAACCTCCTTTTAGAAGTCGGTTGAAAAGAAAATATATGAAATGAACACAAT
Organism: Stenoptilia bipunctidactyla; assembly: GCA_944452665.1. Classification (NCBI taxonomy): domain Eukaryota; kingdom Metazoa; phylum Arthropoda; class Insecta; order Lepidoptera; family Pterophoridae; genus Stenoptilia; species Stenoptilia bipunctidactyla. The sequence goes on along the minus strand of OX101748.1, from coordinate 5,866,896 downwards.
GCAATAATACTTTCATCGTTCAACAATATCATTGCTCGCGTGACCGAAGGGAATAACCGGTCAAGTGTTAGAAGGGTCATATCTATGTATGGAGATATAATAATGGAAATGAGAATCCTTAGAAAGGCTTTTGTTCGTATTGTGTATGCTTATTTTTGTTATTTATTCCCGATGTTTCTCTTTAGGAATATTTTGTTTTTGTAAAGGGTTTTTAATGTGATTGTTATTTATGTAGGAATATGTTAATAATATCGAACCTTTGGCATAGGAGTGATGTAAGCTAAAATGTCTGTTTTTTGGTGTAAATAGAAAACGAAAAGTGGTCATAGATTCATCATCATCATCACAACTCTTTGTAATGAGCCCACTGCAGGGCATGAGTCTCTCCCCTGGGTGACCAGGAGGTATAGGCCATAATCCACCAAGCTGGCTGATGGTGGGTGGTGGATGCCAGAATTTTCAGGGCGCCGAAATGGCTTCTGACAAACCCTAACGACTACTGTATACAAGTAAACAGCACCCGGGACCGACTGCTTAACGTGCCCTCCGAAGCACGGAAGTCATCGTGAGAAATGAATGGTCGGTCATAGATTACTGGTAAGTAAATATTTAGGTTATATTTTATTTAAAAAAACTGCTTCCATGCTGGACTGGGAGCGAAAGAAAAATATAGAATGTGCCAGCTGCTTCTCTTCCCGGGCATACTGTAAAAGTCAGTTAAGGGACAGAGGTTTTAAAGGCGTTTTTGTGGGCGATAGGCTGACCCCCTGTCACTACAATAGTCTCTTTCCATCTTTACAATACCTCCAAATTTGTCAAACGTGATATCAGATGGTCTTGTAACCTCTGGTGTTCTGCCTACCCCATAAGGGGTACAGGCGTGACGTTATGTATGTATGTATTTTATTTAATTATGATTTCGTTTTTTTTATTTTTCAGCAACAGCCAGTAGGTAACAGACATAGGCCTCCCTCAAGGTTTTCCACGTCACTCGGTCCCGCACCGCCCTCGTCCAGCGTTTAAATAATCATTTCAATAAATAATCTTTAATTTGCCAGAATGTGTGTACAAAAAGATGTTATTACAATAATGACCAGTTCACAAACTGCCAGATACAGGCGTGCAAATATTATTTGTATGCAGTTATTCAAGTTAAGTACATGTCAATAAAAAAAAGAGAGAAGTGCTAGTCAACATTTACATTACATTACATAAAATTGAAACAATAAGTACCTAACATGTCAATATTATAATATAAGGTTATCGTCATTTAAATACTCAGCTAATCTATAATAACACTTTTCCATCAATTACGTGAACATCTTATGCTTAAACTCCATCGTCGTTAGATTTTTAAATGGATCGGGGAGTTTACCGGCGACATTCACCAGATCGTCGGTCCATCTTGCGGGGTGCTCTTCGCACCCCCTGTCCCGCCGTTTTCTGACCGCTTCCTTACTCAAGACTAGCGGGACTGCGGGGGACATGTGAATACTTTCCATGGAGTTTTATTTAAGGGGGAATGCCATAATCACCACGTTTGGCAGGCGGGTTGACGATCGCAGTAAGATGTTTTAGCTACGCAGAAGGACGCTGCTGCCCTTCCTCTGGATTATTGTCCCTTAGTCTCCTCTAACAGCACCCACGGGAAGAGATAGGGTAGCGCTTTAATTCTTAAGCCGTAACCACACGGCATTTTTTGCTATTAGAATGAAACAATTGAAAGACTTAGGAATTCTAATAAAAGTCAATTTTATGAAAGAGTAATGTTCATAGCTGACCTGTCAGATTTTTGACAACTCATGAAATGTATTAAAACAACATATAGTGCAATTAATAGCTCATGTTCGGTTAGTTCCAAATCATTGACTTATACTAGAAACCGAAGCAAGGATTTAAATATTTTACCCTCTCAAGTTCCTCAATAGACTACTAGTATCATCCATTTGAAACGATATCGTTTCTAGGAAATAAAATCAAGTCTGCACTATTAGTTTAGATATAAAGCAGGCAGCATTTCAATGACAATATCAGCTTTATACATTCACATACCTAAAAAAAATAGGTTGACAGGTCAGAGACTGTATGGACCGTGAACACTCTTTCGACTACTTCATGCTTAGTCTAAAGGTGTATCATTGTCTATGACTAGCAGTCGCCCACAATTCAAACCCCGTATGCTTGATCCCATTCGAGATTATTGAAAATGACAGTTCTCTTTCTTTCACACCTGATATTGGGGACTACTTTCCCTGCCTTTTCCTTCCATCCCACGGTTCGACGTGTCATTTTCAGTTATATTGTAGGATATCATGTCCACTATATCCTCCTTGTCTTCGGAAGCTATTCTTCGGTATTTCTCTTCTTTCGGACCCAAGGATAATCAAATCCCTTCTGATGTTTCCGACGATAGACGAAATATATAAAGAATTCTCGGAAAGGAAGCAAGGTCAACATGTTAACAAAACCTTATGGTTTTAATAACGAGTATCAAAATATCGGATCGAGGTAATTAGTAGGATTTTTTGATTGAGTTGAATAAAAAGTAATAAAAATGAAACATACAAAAAACCAACGTATAATTATAGAAACTTATCATTTCACAGTGGTATTATTATAATTATTATTTGGTATTAAACTTCTCCATTTGTATGGGTTTTAATTCATTATTATTATTTATCCTTATTGTTTCCTTGTTCTTAATTTGAAGATTAAACAAAATAAATTAGTATTTTAAGGTGACAACAACAGTTTTATTCTCTATATTTCCATTTACACACTTTTTGTATTTTATGAGTAATATAACTGGCTTTTTTTAATTAAGGAAACAATAAACGTTTTTACATCCATATTTTATCCCCACAAAGTCAATTCATGAGTCATTTATCTTCCCCATTACTTGAAGGTAAAGCCTAAAATCATGAAAATTAAGTTGATTATTTATAGTAGGCAAATCAAAGTCAAACAATCCCATATCGTCGACGTTTTCTTAAATAATCTAATTGAAATTGGAATATTCCAATAATATTCCACGTCTTATTAAATTCCCGTCTGGCTGGCGTGTGTCATATCGCACGCGACAGTTTTCCGAACCAGTGACTCGTTAACGCTAGACGGCATGATAGTTCCCTTTAATCATATCAGCTCGCGGGTAAATTAATCTAAATGCGCAGTTATATGACAAACATCGTAATTGTGGGTTGATAGCCTCTGTGCTACGATGAGATCGATGCTAAATGACTTATACAAGATCTTCAAAAAATCCAAATTTAGTTGAAAACGTAACAAGGATGCAGAAAATTTAAAAATTTACTTCAAGTCAAGTCCTTACCAAAAGGTTGGCAGAAGTGAAACATCAACCAAGTACCTACTTTTGTATTGTTTACTTTTTTTTTGGTTTGAAAATTATTAAAAAAAGTCTTTATTAATTTTGATGTTTGTATGGGAGAGACGTGTTAAAGCTTAGTTTTCACAACCAATTTTAGTTGATAAGTATATCGCTATAATATGTTATTTCACATTAATTTCTCATTGCAAAAAGGAACCAAAAACATTTTAAGTGTTTGTCAGTTTTTTTCGTTTTATTGAAACAGTGTGCTCAATTTGACACAGATCTCTCCAATTTTAAGTATTTCTTATGTCAAATTTCAAAAATTCAAAAATTTCAAATTTCAACTCAAAAATTGCTAACAAAAACTAATTTTGAGTAGCAATTAGCAAAAACTAATTTCAAATACGGCTCTGCAGGCCTATTACGGTTCTTTCATGACATGACATGATAAACAAGATTTCTATCTTAGATTAATAATTATACTTTAATATTACTCTACGATTTATATGATACAATGACGATATAATGAATGAACAAATATATATACATAAATACATTGCAATTCATTTCATGCAAGAGGCATTTCCTTTTGCAATGACAGTTTCAATGATATCATCTATGACTTAAAAACGTCAATTGAAAAAGGTGAGATCGCACCTCTATGATATGTTCGTTTCTTGATTTCATAAAATTTGTGTTTTCCGTTTCAAATGCTTTGATAAATAAATAATATATTATTTTAATATTGGGATTGTTGTATTCAGTCTACATGGTAAGAGCATAGCTAAGAGATTTCGCCGAGGAGTAATACCGAATAAAGATCGCATAATATGCTTTACAACAAAACTATTTCATGATATCATCGCATGATTTACCGTTTCGTGTTCTTTCATAAATCAATACTATATTATTATACATACATATATTGGGATTATTGTATTCAGTCTAATGGCAAGAGCTTATAAGAGTTTTATGTGTATTTTTTACTTCAAAACTATTTCATGATATCTTCGCATGTTTTTGAGATCCATAATAGGCCTGCAGGTCTAAAAAGGCGTCTAACCACAAAATCCCAGAATTACAAAACATGCACATATGCAGTTGGTTGGTAGTTTCCATGTCAGTTGAGATAGTTTCATGCTTCAGCGAGCGCGGCCGGCAATCGTTCAACTATGAAACGCTGCAGTTTTGTGACTTTGTGAGTTGGGACGTTTTAACGATGGTACTACGAATGTTAATTTTTACATGTTAAGTTGTAAGTGATTAATTTTTTAAGGTAAAATTTAATTTTGAAGTACTTTTAACCGACTGTTATGCATATTACCACATTTTACTATTCAACATAATGATTGTGTTAACGATTTAATTGCAACACCTACCCTTAAATATTATACACCTAAAACATTCCACTTCATATTAAAATATGACGACTACAAAAACGCTTTTTAATATTTTTTTCTTCATTCAGATCGATTTTAGTACAAAATGTTTGAAAAGGTTAAATTTTGGTGTACAATTTTTACTTTACAGACCGTATTTTCGAAGTCGGAGATAGCTGTTCTCTCCGCTAACATACCTGAAAATAAAGAATAAATTGTCAAATAAACAAAGACCAAATAACAAAAGAATGGACAAACTTAAACCACGAGAAAAAAGCTCGAATTTCAAATAACATAATTTGAGAATTCAAAATAGAAACGTACAAATATACGTAATAACGATATCAGACTAAAGTTTTGATACACCATATACCTAGTCGGATCTCCAACCAATGCAAACTGACAAAATATAACGTATTCAAATAATGAGAGGCACACTAAGTTGAACTCTGAGTACAAATCCATTAAAACTTTATTGCGGTGCACAGTTGACATTGGATAAATATTAGATGTATTTAAAATGACTCGAACTTCGGCGGTGGTTCGCAGAGATTTAATTATTCATTTGAATCTTGAGTGATACAAATTTTCCTGGAAATTCTATTTTTGATTTTGCTGATCTTTTTGGCTTTGAAATCAATAACACTTACAAACATATATAACTTCACGCCTGTATCCTTAATGGGGTAGGCAAGACACCAGAGTTTATAAAACCATATGATATCACGTTTGAAAAATAACACGTTTCATTTTAGTATTTATAAACGTCTGGCCAACTCCTGTGCCAAATAAAAAAGTTGTGAAATACTATTATGAAAACACTTAAAATAACTGTTAATTAAATTGTTAGTTACTTTTCGACTACTTGAATCGACAATGACCACAGGTGCCTGACGACGCCATATTTAAGTCATATTAACACTGATATTTCTATACTTTTGATTTCAGCCTGGACGTAAAAGATGATTTCATTAAAAACACTAGCAAAACAAACTGAATTCATAAAATATTGTATATTTTTATAGGTAGTAGTAGTGGTAAAATGTCACTTCCGTACATTATGTTGACCTTTCAGAATCATCTCTCATTGACCGTTTATAACTTTTTGTTTAAGAACTCGTATGCTCCGAATTAATAATATTTTTACATACATACATACATAACCTCACGCCTGTCTCCGATCTGTCTCAATTGCTACGATCCAAACATACCTCTTTCGCTTCTTCCACGTTCATCAATCTTTTCATACATGATCGCCTGTTACGGGTACTTTTGACTAGACTCTTTTTCAAAATGTCGCCAATTTGATCGGAATACGTTCGCCTTGGCCAGCCTCTTCCAACAACACCATCCATTCTTGCTACACCTCTTTCGTAAATCTACTTTCACTCATCCTTTCCAAACGTCCAAACCACCGTAGCATACCCTTTTCAATCTTAGTCACTACATCCTCTTTCAATCCGCATTTCTTTAAATAAAAATTTTTTTTTTTTTAGTTTTTGTTATTTTTTTATACAACACAACTATAACAAAAGACAAATCTCTATAGGTTTGAAAAACATTTTATTGATAGATTGAGTAAGTACTTACGGCCATTTTGTATAACTGTGGAGATTTATGGCAATAACGTCATTTTGTTTTTTCATTTGTACACCTAATTACTGATTCAACTTTAAATGTTGTATTTTTGTTTGATTTGTGAATCCACGGTCTAAAATGTGAAACAGGTTGCGGCCAAGAATGCAACGGAATCTTTGGAGGTATTATAATGATGAAGAGAGAGTATTGCAGCGATAGGGGTTCAGCCTATCGCCCGCAAAAAATCTTTGTCCATAACTGACCTTTGCAGAATGCTGGGGAAGAGGAGCTGCCGGTATATTCTATGTTTTTATTTCGCACTAAGTCTGCTTGGCATTATAAAATCACTAGTTTAAGTATTAAATCGTGCTAAGTGAAGAATATTTTAGTGAATGATCCTATTATAGCTCTCTATATATAGCTCTAGTTCTATTCTTTAATTCAAGGCAAGAAGATATACATGACACACTATAGAATCTGATTAAATCTTTAGTACTTAAAACTGTCTTAGCTGTTATTTAAAGTCTGATGAAAATTTACTTCGAATGAAATAGTTGACTGCGTGATTAAAAATGCGCCATCTAGTTTCAAGGATACAAACCAGGATAGCAACCATATTTTTTCTGGGATAAAAAGTAGCATACAGGCTATTTCAGACTTTATTATTAGGATAATATGGTTTATGCCTTCTATATAGCATTTGATTTATTTAGCCTTACCGCAGTTTGAGGCACAAAAATATAACCATCGAACTTTTGAATTTATAAAATTAGTAGTATAATTAATCATATTTGTATCTAGGATAAATAAATTACATTCACATCCTTATTAATGGGAATTAAATATGTGATCAATAGTCATTAACAAGGCAATTACATTTTTGCTAATTAGCGCTTAAAACAATAAATTTATTACTGATTTATGCACTTTGTATAATGAAGGCTTAATTAAATCGTCTTTATTATAATAAGACCTTCTTACTAATATTAAAAATGAAAAAATGAGGTTTAAAAACAAGATAGAATAATCACTAGGTGCGTTCCGTCAACAACTTTACAATAACACTGCAAAACCTAATTAATAGCGAGCTACGATTAACCGATTACGATTAACCGTCAATTCAGGATGCGACCGCGAGTCATAACCAAATATCTCTCTCTTGTTTTTTTCTTATATGCGATGCAACTCCACAGATTATGCTGCACTTATTGTCCTGCCCTATGTGTCTGGAAAAATGCACTATTGAGGACCTCACAGTGGCCACCGACAATGTTATAAAATTGGCAAGTTTCTGGGCGGGAAAAATGTTACTTTATCATCATCATCATCATCACGACTCTTTGTAGTGAGCCCACTGCAGGGCTATGAGTCTCTCCCCTGGGTGATGAGGAGGTATAGGCCATAATCCACCAATCTGGCCCAGTGGTGGGTGGTGTATGCCAGAATTTTCAGGGCGCCGAAAATGGCTTCAGACAAATCCTGGCGACTACTGTATACAAGTATACAGCACCCGGGACCGACTGCTTAACGTGCCCTCCGAAGCACGGAAGTCGCCGTGAGAAATGAATGTTCGGCGGTCACCCATCCAAGTGCCGGCCGCGCCGAACGTTGCTTGACCTGTGATATCGTTTGATACACACAGTAACCACGGCGCCACGACGACTTCACCACAGCGCCACGACGACTTCACCACGGCGCCACGACGACTTCACCACGGCGCCACGACGACTTCTTTATTTGTTATTTTATAATACTTATCTTTTCACACGATAAGAAGAAGATCAACATTTCTTAATGTGTATACCAGCTGCGGCGCAGGGATCAAATAACGATTGATCATTTGGCGCCATCTATAATATTATAACTTCCGCCACCATAAGTCACGAGCATCTTAGTATCGCTAATCTATGGCCGGCGCCAGACTTAGCTTCAAATGTTTGAACAAATGTTTAAACAAATGTTTGAACAAATGTGTGGCGCTGGACTTTGCATATGTATTCAACGTTTGCACAAAGCTTTGCACTTTGCCATCCGGTGTCGGTCTTTTTCCACACATCAAAGCGTTCAAAGTTGAATGTGTGCAAATGTTTGCGTGGCCTGCCACACTTGTTCAGTGTCCAGTTGCTCGAGCGTTGTTGAGCGGGACGGTTGTGTGCATGTTACACTGCATGCGGCCATAATGTAATGGACTGGGGCAGCGAGTGCGTTCTGGAATTTGTAGAGTTGTTACAGGGGCAACTATGTACATGGAACCCGAAAAATAACAAATAAAAAAATTTAATTACATATATACAAATAATACAGGCTAACTGAGTCTACAAAATCGTTGTCCATCTTGTTTGTTGTCTACTAGCATACTGTGGAGAAAAGTGTTTCCGAAGCAAGTCTGGCAGGTTACGTCAATATGTGTTCAAATGACTTTGCAAAGTCGTCAAAGATTTGTGCAAATCTTTGAAGCTAAGTCTGGCGCCCGGGTGACGCTAGCGCTGACATAAATGTGAAACTTTGAATGGATGTATGAAAGAAAGAAAAAAAGAAAAGAAAAAAAAAGACAAAAAAAATAATAATTAATACAATTACATAGGAAAAAAAAATAATTATATTTAAAAATAAAAGTTACAAAATTATAAAAAATAGCAAATAATAAAAAAAGCATTTTGTGGTAAAGGGGCAGACCTCAGCAATATTGCCAGAAATGTATAAAATTTATGGCAGCGCTGATTTTCAGGCCTGATCTTTCATATACAGCATTATTATAATAATATAAATTTTGATAAGGTCATATCTTAGATAACATTAAAAATAAGTATACAAAAAAAAAGTAAAAAACACTCCTAATCCCATTTTACGTTTTAAATTTATAATTAACTACCAGTACCTATTTATGTATGTATAAATATAAATATATATATATATATATATATATATATATATATATATATATATATATATATATATATATATATATATATATATATATATATATATATATATATATATATATATATATAATAAAATAAATAAATGTGGATAAAAAATAATAAGTATTAACTGAATGAGTATAGAATAATTAAAATGAATAGTAAATATAGGATATATTTAACTACTACATAATTACTTTTTCATTAAATAAACTAATAAAGTTATATTATACGAGGTTATTTGTATTGCAGGTTTGATATTTCTGTATACCGTTCTAAAACTAATATACGATATTTAAAATTTATGTATGGATGTTTGTTCCTCGATCATGGAAGAACCGCTCAACCGATTTAGATGATATTTGGCATAGTTATAGTGAACAGCCTGGAATGGCAATTGGTTACTTTTTATTCCGATATTCTTTCCTCCTTTTTTGGAAGTCGGTTGATAAAGCGGATTTCAGACGTATTCTAGCACATACAGGACTATTTCTTTATTACAGCCCGTTCACACATGGTCGCTTACTGTTCCGTTTTATCGTATACGTTTTTTTTTTCATTAATGGCGAATACTGTGCCATATGACGTGAAGTCGCTCATACAACTCCGTGCGCCATCGATGAAAAAAAACGTATCAGATAAAACGGACCAGTAAAACGGAGACCATCTGTGAATGGGCTCTTACTGGCCAATTTTTTTCAGACAGTAAGTATTATTTATAAAAACCATTTTCGCAAAACAAGGTAAGTAGGTATGTATTTGAAACGAAAAAAATAATATATTCGCTAACTTTTTAAGCAAAGCACGGTCACTCTAAATCAAGAATAAATACATTAAAAATAAGAGATGCCTACGCGCTACTACAAACATCTTGTAGTATTAGGTACGTCGTAGTATTTTCAAACATAATCAATGAAATGCCGCGTCGTCGTAGCTGTGTCAACAACAGCTACTATTTAAAAAAAGTTTGTGATGCCACAACCTTATTTTTATTTCTAATGAGCGATACTAAAAGAAATATGCAGGTATCTTTATATCGTATCAAAGTAAAAAACATTTATTTTTGACTAAAGCATAGCCCTGTTTAAATATCAAGGAATACCGATAGGTACTAAAAAACTTTTCCAACCTAATTTACAGTTGCTCGTGATCAAGGGGTCTGTATGTAATACCAGAGACTAGTGAGTAATACCGACGGTTAAAATTGTTTTTATTTAAGATTAGCTGTTTTGGTCGGTTTTTCCCAAGCAATTTCTAATTTCACGGAAATATCGAGATGTAAGTAGCTGCTGTGCTATTCCAGACTGTACACTGTCACTATGCCATATTTCATCCAAATCCGTTGAGCCAGTCTGCCGTGATTGAGGAACAAACATCCAGACATCTTATCCAATCTTTCACATTTATAATAATAAAATTAAAAAAAAATTTTTTTTTATTCATCATAAGACCATCGCTTATGAAAAATAAAAATGACGTCACAATATTGTACTTCAGCTTTAACAAGGTGTTGATAGTTATTGAATAAGATATTACAGTAGACCAAGAGACAAAAAATCCGGCGGAAAAAAACTCTTGGCACTCTTTTTCAGTCAGGATTATACGAATTAATACAAATCGGTACAAAGTAAAATTATTAAGGTAATAAGACTATGAGCCGTGAAATCTCAATTTCCTGTACGTCAACCAATCCTTGCATTAATAATGTGTAACGAAATATGCAACAAAGTTTAAAACATTAACAATAAAATAAAATATTTTATCATAAACATGGTCCGGACAAGGAAATGCATACAATGTATTACAACGAATACCTCTTTGAGCGCTCATTCGTACATTTCGCATTCCGTTTGCCCGATGGACATATAAAATATGTAGGAGGCAACATGTCCGACAATCTCCGACATTGTAGACACAGCTTTAGTGGATTCAGCGGTTTCGGTGTCGAACTTTGTATTTAATCTAATCTTTATTTATTTTATGTTGGAGAAAAGTTGGTTCGATATTTAGATTTGCGGTTCTAATTTCGAAAATAAAATGAAACTAAGGTCTACTTTGTTCTTGTATTTTAGTGTTTTTGTTATTATAACTAGTACCTCTTCCATGCTGGACTGGGAGCGAAAGAAAAACATAGAATGTGCCAGCTGCTTCTCTTCCCGGGCATACTGTAAAAGTCAGTTAAGAGGCGGTGGTTTTATTGGGGGCTTTTTTGTGGGCGATAGGCTGACCCCCTATCACTGCAATAGTCTCTATCCACCATTATAATGCCTCCAAATGTGTCAAACGTGACATAAGAGGTTTTATAACCTCTGGTATTCTGCCTACCCCATGGGGGATACAGGCGTGAAGTTATGTATGTATGTATATTGAAATCATTTAAAAAATACCTAGTTGTTTACAAAATATCTCCCGCCCTCCTTAAGCAACCGTAACTTTAAACAACATTAATAAATCTCACAAGTATTTTCTCGATGTTTAACACGCGTGGATCAGCCAGTGCCTAAATACAAAATTCCACGATTTTATCTTCGTCACTGATGAATTTCTATACACACTTTCTTTCGCTATTAAAACCCCGCTATTATTAATAGCTACATACATACATAACTTCACGCCTGTATCCCTGATGGGGTAAGCAGAACACCAGAGGTCATAGAACTATCTGATGTCACGTTTGACAAATTTGGAGGCAATATAATGGTTGAGAGAGACTATTGCTATGACAGGGGGTCAGCCTATCGCCCATAAAAAAACTTTCAATAAAACCTGTATCCCTAACTGACTTTTACAGTATGCCCGGGAAGAGAAGTAGGTGGCACATTCTAAAAGCTATCGTTGGTTATTAAAACAAACTGGATTTATCATACTGCACGTAGTATACGGATAGACATATATTAAATTAATAGAGGTGCTGGAAATGTAATACCTAGTAGCTACAACAAATTACAACAAAACCGCTCCGAAATTCGGATGTATCCAGAATTTTAATACGCTGAACGATGATCCGTACAATTATTGAATTAAATCCAGAAGTTAAACCCTATTAGCTATTGTAATCTCTTTAAACTTTGACAACCGAAAAACCAATATTTCGCATAATAATGTACAGCTGAAAAGTTACCTCACTGTGTTCTTTCTTGATTCTAACACGTTAAAAATTTAAAGTACTAGCCCGGTTTGATTAAATTCACATCATAGTTACAACAAACTGCTCTTCTTTTTAATCGGTAACTAAGCTATCATTTTACGATATCGTCTTTGGATTTTAGGTAAAAAGAACGCTACAACTTTTTTCTATTACATTTTTCTATTAATAAATAAATAAAATCCCCAGACAATCACACCAACTTCATGGCCCCAAACTAAGCAGAGCTTGTGATATCATATACCATGTAGCGAACTAGGGGGGAACCTAGAATATAAATACATATATAGTGACCACTGGCGTCTGAGGCAGACAGTGTTACCCCATCACCAAATTACACAAGAATAATGTTTAAATTATATTTAGTTCAAATGACAAAACTGGTAAACGAGGCCTGATACCTTTCGGTAAGTGACATCCCAGCTCATGGATATTTTAATTAGAGATAGTAGGATTAACTATGTGCTGCTGATAGTTGAAACTGTCAAAGCCTATTGTTACCGCCATTTTACCAGATTAGATTAAATTAGTTTTAGAGTGCGTGTGATGTGACAACCAAAATTTTCCGCAGAAACTTTTCACATTGTAGTCAGTTGAACTACTTTGTGTTATAAATGTACTTTTGTCTGATTCGAAAAAAACGATCCATGATGTAAGAATGAAGTCTTTTTTATAAACTCATAATATATTACTTGCTTTGAAATTAGAATCAAAGATAGGTTTTATTTAATTCTGAAAATAAGATTGGAATTTCCTATAAAACTTTATTCTTAATGAAGGGGTTTCACCAAATAGTATTATCAGTATATCGAAAATTGAAAACCGGATAAGTGAAAGTCAATAACATGAACAATGAAGTGTAAATAAATAAAAATATGATATATTAATTAGATAACCACTGCAAACAGCAGCATATGATTTTTATATGCACAGTAGAAATCTGCTGTGTACAGGTTGTACAGGGTGGCTGGTGGGTCACTTTAGACATTCGAGGACGTGATACTTTGAGATCATAATTGAAGAGAAAAAATAAAATAAAAATAAATATTAATTATTTACTGAGACTTAACCAAAAGTTAAAGAATTCAGTACGCAACACATTAACGCTGTTACATTGGACGTACGCACGATGCTGTCAACACAGAATAGGTAGGTAGGTATAGAAGGCTTCACGAACGGGCATCAACCTAGTAAAACTCTTTATTTATTTATAGAGAATTCTGCTGAAAAATTAAATATATGTTTTTATTACATAATTATGATCAAAATCTAAAATTTGTCACAGTCACCCTGTACCCCCTTCATATTCGTATTTTCAAAAAAATTAATCCTTTTTTCCTCCTTTTTAGAATTTCTTTTAATAGTGGCAACAGCAATTCATGACCTGTGAAATGGAGAAAGGAGTCTATATAGGAGTAATAAGATCTTGTTTTACCATTTGGGTACGGAACCTTGAAAATTCGTGCAATTTCAAACGTGAAAGCTCTTTTTGAACGAATTGAAACCACTCCTTTTATACCACCGGACTACCAGACGTAGACAGAACTTCCATTCATATATAGTGGATTTACCACGAAGTAGAAAAAAACGCTTCGATAGTTCCTTTTTGGTACGGATTGCCAAGGTGTGGAAAGATCTTTCTGGGTCTGTTTCTCCTGACCACTTCAGTCCTGGAACTTTTAAGTGTCGAGTGAATAGGTTTCTCGTGGATGGACGTTTACCACCACAGTCTTCATCCGAACTTCCCATCAGATGGCATGGAAGACAAACGTCCCTATCCTTATTATATAAAGCGTTTTAAAAAGAAAATTAAAAAAAAACTTCTTCGAAACTAATTTCTCAATATGTCACTTTCTAGAAAACAGAATTGAAGTGCGGATGCAGAAATCCAAGGCGGAAAGGACTCAACAATGGTACTAGATAGGAAAAATCCTTATTTGTAATTGATTTCGCGACGATGCACATTATGAATGGGTGGTAGATTTTAAGTACACAAAATATTCAGATATTCGTTTTTCTAAAGTTGATATAAATATGGAATAGAGGAGAAATAGAACTCCTTTTTTATGTGGTCTTTTGTTTTCATTATTTTCTATTTATTTATTTTATGCCTCCATGCTGGGCTGGGAGCGAAAGTAAAACATAGAATGTACCAGCTGCTTCTCTTCCCGGACATACTGTAAAAATCAGTTAATGGACAGAGTTTTTACTGGCGTTCTTGTGGAGGCTGACACTCTGTCACTGCAAGTCTCTATCTATTATTTTAATACCTCCAAAGTCATACGTGACTTCAGATGGTCTAATAACCTCTGGTGTTCTACCTACCCCATAAGGGATACAGGCGTTATGTATGTATGTATGTCTATTTATTTTTAATAAAATGCTTTTATAACAGAATTTTCTCTTTCTTAAAGCCCCTGGACTGTAATGTATAACAAAATTGCTTTAGGAAGAGACAGTAACTTAAACTTTTGTGCTCTGTCATATTCGAACTCATGTTAACCTACTATCAGATGGGATTGCGTACAATCATGGGTCAAACAGCGTTAAAAACCTACGAATAGGCCAAATGAAACGCCATGTATTTAGTAATAAGGTACCTTAAAAATCTCCATTATTACGAATTTAGGGGGTTTGGTTTCACCAAAGCTTACATCAGTATATTGCATTGTCATGAAAAAATAAGTACCTGTAGCATCAGACGAGGAAGCCATTTTAAAAGAAAATTTAAATAAAGCTTCTTCGAAACCAATTTCACAATACGTCACTTCCTAGAAAACAGAATTGAAGTGTAGAATAGCGAATCTAAGGCAGAAAGGACTCAACAATGGTACTAGATAGGAAAAAATCCTTATTTGTAATTGATTCCGCGACGATGCACATTATGTATGGGCGGTATATTTAAGTATGTACACTGAATTTTCTGATGCGAGTTTTTCTTAAGGTGTTTTAAATATGGAATGGAGGAAAATGGTTTCTCAATTTTATATTTGTGTTTAGTTTTCAAGATTCGCTTTATAGCTATGGTAGTGCTTATGAGAGAAGTATTCATAAAATATTAAAAATTAAAATGAGTGAATGTTAGGTAAGACGTGGGAAAAGAAAGAACGATATTGAGATATGCTCCCAATTCCAACCATAACCTCACATATTAGTAAATATTTAGTAATTTATTTTTACTAAAACTAGTTTATCGCGGGTTAATAAATCTTATTCATCCTTTTGTTTATTAATCCTTTTGCAGGTACCAAGCTTTTGAAAATTTATCTAAACAGAAAAATTCTCTCACGTCCTGCCTTATTTCTATGCAGTCGCACATCAATAGCTTGGTTCAAACCCGTCGCGCGTCGGTGTGAAAATAATTGCAGTGGACGTGCTTCTTCTTCATACCTACTTTATACGAGTGTGGCACCATCTATCAATCAAAGGTATAACGATGGCGGTACATCGCGATTGAAATTTTTTATTAAACACAAATATTAAACCTTACTAATATTATAAATGTGAAAGTTTGGTTGTATGTGTGTATGGTCGTGCTTTTTCCTCAATCACGGTGAACGCCTCAACAAAGAACAGTGGCAGCGGGCCGTATATGATTTTAGTGGATGTTATTTTGTGGCGTTTAACAAATAAAATCATATTAGACAATTCAGAATTCATTCCGAAGTAACTCAGTGCAAAAAATATTCGTAGACGAACGTTACACGAAAAGATATTTTGAATATTATATGTTTTGTATGTCTTTGGCACTTACAAATTAATTTTTGGACGAATTTTATTTATTTTAAAAACGCTACACACTTTAAACCAATGTATTGAAAATTCGTAGAAGAATAAGTGATGATTATATTTCTAAACGCTCATTATTTCACGTAACTAAGGATCCGCCTTTATCTTTGGATTAAACGGCGTATTGCAAAAGATGCATACAAGCATAAATCATTACATTTTTGGTTAATTTGAAGCGTGGTAATAAAAATACTTAAAAGTAAGAAAATAAATGATGTGTTTCAAATTTAGTTAAATGAATATTAATTTTAAAAATGGCCAGAACATTTACAGAAGCTTGTAAAGTACAGTACTCCCAAATTAATAATACGCATGTAGATCTTCGCTAATAGTCGTATTCCCGGAAACACCCGAATCATTGAATCGTAAGAGCCCTAAACAATGCACTTGCATTTTGCACCTTGTTCGAAAGAAATAGGAGTCAATATCATGTGTATACAATCGAAAACAGTAAATAAAGACGACTGACGGACCTTTGACTGACCGACGACGACAGCCGCCGAGACCTCCCGAATCGTTTTTGATTGTGTACACATGATATTGACACCTATTTGTTTCGACTAACGTGCAAAATGCAAGTGCATTGTTTAGGGCTTCTTAATGATTCGGGTGTTTCCGGGAATACAAAAATTAGCGAAGATCTGCATGTGCATTATTGTTTAGGGAGTAAGTACTGTAAGTATCTATCAGAAAAAATGGCACATTTCGATATTTTCTGTCTAGCGTTACGGTCACAGTTAATTAATGTGCAGTGATACTTGTAGCAATGAGGCCTTTTCATTTCATTTTTTTTAAGCTTTTTCAATACATACTAGATGGCGTTGAACAAAACTGAAGAGTCAATGTCAATATCGTATCCTCTTTGTTGACAGTTGACTGATCGTAGAGATAAAATTCTTGCTGATTGCCATAACCTTCAAATTAATAATATTACATTTCATTGTTTTTTATTCTCCTAGTTTGTTTTGCAGCGTTTTTTCTTTACATGAAGTATATTAATAATTATTACACGTAGGTACGGTACTGCAATTGGTACTTGAGTTGGCACTTGAGTTAGATCAGCGCCATCTAATTTTGAAAAGTGAACTACTTTTTTTTTTAATCGTATACTGAAAACTCCTCATTGCTAAACTGATTATAGCGACTAATATAGCTATGGCTCGAAAACTTACATTTATTTTAAGTTATTTACTTTATTTGAAAGTAACAATAATAGAAACATTCATAAAAATCCCCGACATAGAGCATTGATTAAGTAAACAAACATAAAACAATTGAATTCTTAGCTGACATAGTCACTAAACAATGAAGAATATCTTAGATACTTTGTCCGTGTTGGGTCAGCTTAGAAGAGTCCTACCATACCTGGCTAAGCTTGTTGTCAAAAGTGACTCACCCGAGTGGCTCCCGCTTGGACCTTAGAGTACCCCCTAGCTAGCGACCACCCTTCATATTAAACCTTCCGCAAAATGTAACTGCTACAGCGGTGATGCTTTCCAGCATTATTTTATGAAGAGGCAGTTCCTTCCTAAGTGCTAATATTTACTTACTTTCAGGTGAGAATCAGATCAAACGCAGTTTTAGTCACTAATAAAAAAAGATGCTGGCTTCGATTTCCAAAACTAAGGCACACTGTCCACGGAGGCGTAGCTACAAAGACGTTTCATAGACGCTTCAAAATACGGAAGCAGCCCAGCGTACTGAGCTATGTCCATGAGGCGTACGTTTTCAATTAGTTTTGAGAATGGAGTATTCCCGGCATTTTTCTACGTAAACACACGTGAGTGCAATCAATGTATGCCCCGGCGTATGTCATGCAGTACGGCCGGCGCGTCGTGACGCTTGCATGCAGCGACGCGAGCGCGACGCTGCCGCTCCGTGGACTGAGTATCATAAATTTGTATGAAAGCTGCAAGAAGGCGTACATACATACATACATAACTTCACGCCTGTATACCGTATGGAGTAGGCAGAACACCAGAAGTAATAAAACCATCTGATGTCACGTTTGACAAATTTGGAGGCATTATAATAGTGGAGAGAGACTATTGCAGTGACAGGGGGTCAGCCTATCGCCACAAAAAACCCTCCCATAACTCTTCTGTCCCTTAACTGACTTTGACTTTTACAGACTCGTACAGAAAGCGTATAAAGACGATATAAGACGCGTCTATGAAGCTACGCCTCCGTGGACAGTGTGCCTAAAACAGCTCTTCAATCCATCACTTTGCAACGACAAGGGGGTGGTCGTAAGGTTTGGTTGTGCCTTTCATTTTGTAAATAAAGAGTTTATAAGCGCACACCAACCTCACGGCAGATGTTAGAATTTCATTTGAAAATATTAAAAGTAAAATAATAAAAATGACGGGGGTTGTCCGTCAGAAAATATTAACTTTAATGTTTGTTTTTGCCTCGAAAAGTATAAGGGTCCCGAGACCCTGATACTGCCCCGCCACGCCTTTATAAATAGTCATGGATAAAATGTATTAAAGTGATTAAAGTTAATTCCAATAAAAGGTAAAGTTATTTTAAAATATCGGTCAAACAGTTCGCTATCATCGTTCGCGCGCAGTGGTCGTGTTTATCGTGCTTTCAGTGCTCCCCGTCTCTATCGATAAGGGACTTGTCGACTCGGCAGGGCCCTTATCGTTATCGTTCCGATTTACCGCTTATCGACTCCGAGGCTCTCCGGTCGGTATTGCCGCGTATTAGTGCCGTTTTGCGACAGTGGCGCCAATTGCGTGCTAACGACGCAGTCGCGAACTTCGCTATCTTACTACTTGGAAGTTTGAGTGATTTTCGTGCTGAAAAGGACGAACTTTAAACAAACTTCCAAGTTCCGCGTTTGAACGAGTTGATACCTTACGGTGACAACGAAGCTCGTTAGCGTGGCCCCGGAACGCTATTAGCTCTCCAGGGCTAACAAATTCGGCAGACCCGAACCCATTGCACTGGGCCTTTCCCAGGGGGACGGTTAGGTGCCTGCTCGAGTTAGGAGCACGCACCCCTTCTTTTCAGTTTCCGCGCCGTTCAGCGGCATCGGTT
The DNA here is from genome assembly GCA_944452665.1 of Stenoptilia bipunctidactyla. Classification (NCBI taxonomy): domain Eukaryota; kingdom Metazoa; phylum Arthropoda; class Insecta; order Lepidoptera; family Pterophoridae; genus Stenoptilia; species Stenoptilia bipunctidactyla. The sequence continues at coordinate 5,847,708 of OX101748.1, read as the reverse complement.
TTTCGCTAGGTTAGTTCGCTCGCCGTTCATCGGCACGGTAAACCTTTTCAGGGGGTACTCCATCATGGAGCCCTCTCAGCAAGCTAGGTTTGATGCAGCAGTGGAGGCCCGCGTGGCCACTGCAGTCCAGACAGCTACGAGCTCTCTCCTCGCTTCTTTTCACGTGCATGAAGCACGCCTCCTTGCTCAAATACAGCAGCTTCAAAGCTCGCTGGATGCCACCCAGGCTCAAATGGTGGCTGCCATAGCGGCTGCCCGAGCTCAGACCCCTCAGGTCCCCCCGGGTTTCGATGCCCAGTCCCATCGCTCTACGGTGTCTCCTGGCCCCTCAGAGTACATGGACGGCATCTCCGATTCGGAATCTTCCGAATCCGAGTCTGCTGAGTCCTCCGCCCAATCCGCTGCGTCTAAACGCAAGGTTTCGCCCGTCAGTGCGTCCCACTCGGATGACACTGTTACGGACGATACTCCATTCACCCCAGTCCGAGGTAAAAAGTCCTCTAATAGGAAAAAGAAGAATACCGCTTCTTCCGCTCCTCCCACGCCCTCTCCAGCGGCGGCTCCCGAGGCGGTAGCGGCCCCCTTGGGGCGCATTGAAGCCCCTAAGGCGGCAATGCGCCCCAAGGTTGCCCCGCGTTCTAAGCCCGCGGGTCCTCCACCGAGCTCTAAACCCCCTCCCCCTGTCTTCCTTCGGGATAAACATCTTTGGGGACAGGTGTCGACCCTCTGTTCGGGGGGTCTGACTGCCCCCAAGATCAATTACAAGAAGGCAACCAACACCGGTGCCTTCATTAAGATCGAGCCATGTACTCTGATCGACTTCAGGAATCTGACTTTCCTACTAACTCAAAGGCAATTCGCCTATCATACTTACGCTCTCCCGGAAGAGCGTAAAGCCCGCGTTATCCTAAGGGGCGTACCGTTCGAGCTATCGAACGACCTTATCGCCGAGGATCTTAAATCCCAAGGTTTCCCCGTTGAGTCCGTGCACAAGTTGCACAGCAAACGAGGCAAACAGTTTCCCCTTGCGCTTGTTATTCTCACGAATAACACAGCTGGGAACTTCCTAATTCGCAATGGGGCCCGCACTGTATGCAGCCTCTCGCAAATCCGAGTTGAAAAACCTCATAACAGAGGTCACCCCGGTCAATGTCACCGCTGCCAACTTTATGGTCATGCGGCACATAACTGCTTCGCCAAACCTAGGTGCGTTAAGTGCGTAGAGGATCATTCCACCAAGGAGTGCTCCCGCACCCTTGAGTCCCCGACAGATCCGTCTTGCGTCCTGTGCGGGCAGTCCGGCCACACGGCGAACTATCGCGGGTGCCCTAAGGCGCCGCGCTCGGTCCGTTCCAAAGCGGTGGCCGATCCCCTTAATTGGAGACACCGCCCCCAGCCCCCTAAGGGCTCCCCTCAAGCTAAGGCCTCTCAGGCCGTGGAATGCGCATCGAAACCCGTTTCGAACGTCACTCCTACCGCTTGGGCTGGGCGCGCGGCCAACCCGCCCCCCAACCCGCGGTACAGAACGCAAAGGTCAGCTTTGATCGCTTGGCGTTCTGGGTCACCGTCGCTCCTATCGACGAGATTCTTGAGCTCGGCATTGCACTTAACGCCGGCCAGGACTCTCTCGCTAATGCTCTCCCCATCCTATCCAAGCACGCCTCCCTCGTGAGGAAGCTTCAACAAGCCAACCGGTTCTAGGTTGTTCTTAACAATTAATTCACACAACATGTGTTTATAACTTTCACTTCGTTGTTTTTCAATTTTTTGTTACAGATTCGGTCCTGCGATAAGCTTTCGTGACGGGTTGTCTCTTGGGACGCCCGGTACGCAGCCTCTGACTCCAATTGGCTGTCGTTCAGATGATGAGATTAACCCAACTCGGGACAACTCAGCAAAGGGGGTGTTTAGCGGGTAACACTGGGTTCGGTGAGTCCCGCACTGTTAGGGATTGGCTGGCGGGGTAGTCCCCCAAAGGTCCCCTCTTCGTGCATCAAGCATTCACCTCCTCTCCTTCTGTGGCTCCCTTAGGGGCGTCAAGTCGGTAGTAAAGCTTTCTGTGGCGGAAAAAAAAAAATATCGAAGTTTCATTACATAGATAATCTGCTTATCAGAATTGCCGCCTAACGGTCCCCTTTAGTGTAGCTACGATGCCACAGATGGTCAAACTCATTACACCTGTTTTTGGGGGGTTAAAAATAATAAAAAGAAAAAGGCAAGTTTATTTCATTATGTCATATTCAAGTTTTTTATGTAGGTTGTAGGCTATACTTGAATAATATACAGGGTTGTTTTTTGGTCACCAGCTAAATTTAAATGTTAGTTTATTTGATACGATATAATAGTACCTGCATATTTATTTTAGCGTCGCTCAGTACAAAAAAGTTGAAATATGGAACCACAAACGTTTTTGAAAATGGTAAGTGTTGATGAACATAGCTACTACGACGGCATTTAATTGTTAATAGTACGACGTAGTACTACGAGAGGTCTTGTAGTAGCACGTAGTCGTCTTAATTTTAATGGTAATTTAGAGTGACCATGCTTAGCTTAACATGTTAGCGGATATATTAATTTCCATGTAAAAAAAATAAATACTTTTTTTTTGCAAAAATCGTTTCTATAAATGATACTTATTGTGTAAAACAATTTTGGCCGATGACCACAAATCAACCCTGTATATTAAAACAAATTAACAGTAGTATTTTTAGAAACACTGGTTATTTAAAAACCCTCAAAAATAAGGTTGATCAGCGAACCATTAGACCAAGCTACCTATCCTATCTCTCAATTTCATTTATTTCAAGAATTTCAAATGTCTCAAAGGAAATCATGAAAAATTGCCCAAAATGAAAATCCCCTAGAGGGTACTATATGGAAAATTATATAGGAACAAGGTATTTGACGAGAGTTGCTCTGTGCAGAAATTCTTTAAGAATTTGTAGGAAAAAAGTCTTTAGGGTGTAAACGATAATTAGATACGCAACATTTTCGTCGCTTTTATAAAATATCGTGAAACTAATAACTAAATAATTAATTAGCGTTGTCAGTTTTAATTTTTATTTCATACATTACAAATGAAGAGATAATGGCGGCAACGTTCGGTTGTTGGTATTGAGTTCTGAATACTTTGTCTAGTTCAATGTTGTGGAATATCTCCCTCAATTTTTGCTTGGTGGTAGGATCCTTTCTGGGTCCGCCTGGCTAGCGACCACCCTTTATATAAAGTCTGCCGCCAAATGTTACCGCTCCGGCGGTAACGTGTTCCGGCAATATTGTATAAAGAGCCAGTTCCTTCCTACACCCGTGTGCTTTCATCTTCGACCTCATCGTCACTTGCCATCGGGTGAGATTGAAGTCAAACGCGGGTTTAGTCATTTATAAAAAAAAAATGTATTTGATGTATTTGCAGACCTACATTGAACATTTTAAAATCAAAAACCAGAAACAAAGCTTTTTTCTACGTTGTTTTAATGAATTAAATAGTTGTTTTTATCTCTCTATATATTATGAATAACTTTAAGATCTTGTGAAATATTTCTCTGAATTATTTTTTCTGTAGGTATTTTTAGTATGTACTAACTAGTTTATTCAGTAACGTATTTTAAATAAAATTTAGTCTTAACATTTACGAATTCCCTTACATTTATTATGAACTTCTAGCTAACCTCTCTAACCTTAGGATTCAGTTACCCTTTGATATTTTTTTAATGATTTACATAGGTTTTTTTTAAATGGTGCTTAAACTTGCGTTTGACCTCAAACCATATAATGGTAAGTTTAAGTAAAGACCTAAACATACATAATATACATAAACTATTAATTATCTATACATATAATAAAATGGTAGGAAAGTCAAAACTGTACATTGAATATTTTTTTAAAAGAATACTTGGGGTATGATCTACAATCGAAACAGAAACAAAAATATAGTTTTTAGAATTTTTGTCTGTTTGTCTGTTTGTCTGTTTGTCTTTCCGGGATAAACTCAAAAAGTACTGCATGGATTTACTTCAAATTTGGCATGAAGATAGTTAAGAAGTCGGGTCAACATATAGGTTACATATTATCACGCTAGCAGTGTTATGATCGTAGGTGCGTTTGGTGCTGCATAGCGTTCACGCAGACGACGTCGCGGGCAGCAGCTAGTACATAAATAATAATACAATCCCTAGACATGCACACCAACTACATGGCCCCAAAGTAAGCATAGCTTGTGTTATGGGATGCCATGTAGCGAAGTAGGGGGGAACCTAGAATATAAATACATAAATAGATAAACACCCAGACACGGAACATTTTTTTCTTGTTCCGTGCGGGAATCGAACCCGCAACCACTGGCGTCTGAGGCAGATAGGTTTACCCCATCGCCAAAGTGATCAAACAATTAACATATCATGAAACAAAAACTGAACAATTTGACTTTATAATTTAGTAAGAGATCTTTACAAAGCAATCATAATAAAAAGAACTCTAAAAAGAAAATATCCATTATTGCATATTACATCCCCTTATGACACCGCAAGAAATTTTATTCAACTAAACGGTAAACTCATAACGCCATCATTTCTTACTTTCACAATATCTGAGTAAGTAGGTCAAAATGAAAGGAAATATCGCTGTTTCATGATAAAGATTCTTTCACTTTGAACTTTTGGAATACTGATAACTTTTTAATTTCCTTGTAAGACATTGAAGAATTTGGCTTACTCTTTTCTTTTGTTGTTTGTTCAAAAGAATGAGTAGATATGTGAACCTTTTATATCATTTTTATCTCACTTCTTGGATATATATAATCAAAAGATTTCTAAGAACGCATCTTGTAATATACTCACGTTGCATGTGTAATTTTAGCTAATATTTTGTATTGTTATTGTTTATATTTTTGTATCTGAAAAACTATTTACTTGTCAACTCTAAAAATTGTCATGTAGCTTATGTCACTTTTCGGCACAGATAATTTATAAACTGTTATTAGGTTTTATATTCATTTCCTTTTCAATTAATTTTTATATTATTACTTTAATATAAATTATTCTGAGACTTTCACACTTAGAATCAAGAGAAGTATCAGCTCCACTTTTGCCATACCACCACCGTTGCTCCAGAGACTAAAACCTCCTTGATACGAGATGTGACAGCCGCTGGCCGATGAAAGAATGGATGCCTTTCAAACATAAATAAATTTACGAGCTGTCGAACGAAATGGAGGCTATATAAGGAGTGGCGAGCTGAACTTAGGGTCTTTTGAAAATAAAACACCGATCAGAATACTTTGGAGAGTATTGAAGAAAAATATAAAAGTATCATAACTACATAACCTCTTGGAGCCGCTATATAACTTTATATAAACCCTTGGAGCTTTAGATCCGGGAAACTTAAGAATATCTAAGCATTTTGGAGAATTTCTGTGTATATATAGCAAATTTATGGACTGTAAGTGTAAATAGTGTTTTTATATCTATTTGTAACCTTTTTTTGTAAATATATAAACTTTAACTTTATTTTTTTATTTTCTCTTAACATCTTCCTTTAAATAGTAGGTTACTTAGGCTTTTACTTTAGGTAACACTACAATCTAGCTTAAATTAAGTTTCTTAAAGAACTTTTGCTGTGAATACACACATTTAAGTAATACACAGGGTTGTGTTTTAGTCACCAGCCAAATTTAAATGTTGTTTTCTTTGATACGATATAAACATACCTGCATAGTACAAAAAATTAAGATATGGCATCAAAAACTTTTTTATAAATAGTCTCTGTTGATGAACATAGCTACAACGACGCGGAATTACACTGATAAAAATCTTGTAGTACGACGTAGTACTACAAAAATCTTGTAGTACGACGTAGTACTACAAGATTTTTGTAGTAGCGCGTAGTCGTCTTTATTTCAATGGTATTCATTCGTAATTTAAAGTGACCATGCTTTGCTTAGGGCGGGTTGTATCAAACGGTTGGTTATCGTATCATACGTACGTAACTTTTTGACGATTACATCAGATGTTTAACGTACGTCAAATACAAAGCGTTGTTTCATCACAAAAAAAACTGTTCGTCAATGTTATTTGAGTTATTTCCACAATTGAATCATCATCACTATCATTTAAAATATATGAAAATAAAACAGAATCCGTAATATTAAAAGCTTTCAACCAAAGATGTCCTGCCTGTCAACTCAGTTTTCACTAGAAAGTTACGTTAACCAGTGGGTGGATGGGCGGTCAACGTAATCGTTAATTTTTGACGTCCGTTATAGTTGAAACAACCCATTTTCTAGCTTGACAGTGGTTAACGCCATTTTTAACGTTGACAGACACGTAAAGTAGTTGTGATACAACCCGCCCTTAATGTGTAAGCGAATATTTTAATTTCCTTGTAAAAAAATACATACCTTTTTGCGCGAAAATGGTTTCTATAAATGTTTATTTATTTATTTACACTTCAGTTTATAAAGGTACAGTAAAAGAAAAAATAACACTTACATTAAACATAAAAACTTGGCGGTCTTATCGCTGAGTAGCGATTTCTACAAGACAACCATGATACTTCTTAGGTAAAAAAAATTTGGCCCAATCACCAGCCAAATTTAAATGTTAGTTTCTTTGATACGATATAAACGTACCTGCATATTTATTTTAGCTTCGCTCAGTACAAAAAAGTAGAATTATGGAACCACAAACTTTTAAAAAAATTGTCGCTATTGATGAATATACCTACTACGAAGCGACATTTCATTGATAATACTACGACGCAGTACTACAAGATGTTTTGTAGTAGCGAGAAGTTGCCTTTACTTTAATGGTAATTTAGAGTGACCATGGTTTGCTTAATATTATAGCGGACATATTTATGTCTTTGTAAAAAAATAAATACTTTTTATTTCAAAAATCGTTGGCCGGTGACTACAAATCAACCCTGTATACAGGTTCAACTTATAATATACTATAAAACTTTAAAATTGGGTTAAGAATCATAAGTGGGTTTAAATTACGAAGTCAAATAAAAAAAAATATATAAATTAAAATTTGAAAATAATTTTTAGTGAATCAAATTTAAGTTTAATCTACGGTTTACGACTAGGTACATAGCAAAAAAAAATCAAACATCTAGTCTTTTAAGAAAATCACTTAACCAAAACAATAATCTTACGCGAATAGTACCTACGCATCCGAGCGAAGGTCGTTGACGCGCGCCCGTGTGTTTGCGTGACCCAGTTACCTACTTAGCGCGGAATCAGCTGTAATTACGTCAAACATCAGGATAAAAGGTGATTCCAATGTCCCATCACACTACTGTTACAGGCTTTTGACAATCAATTTCACGTTAAACTAATTGTAAATACTGTTTTAGTTTTGATTTTCATTAAATTAAAAATAAAATAAAGCATTAGTGCTTGAACTCTTTGTTTAAACTAGTAAATTTATTTTACAATTAATTTAATGTTAGAATGACGTGTTAAAAAACTGGAATCACCTTATTTACAACTATTATAATTAACAGAGTAGGTATGTTCAAAAATAACTTACGTTTTTACATTGCGTCCTGTCGTTGATGTTAGATCCGATACTCGTAATCACTGACAACCAATTCAAAGCAACTGCTGCACATACCGTCCCTGCTGCTGTATACACAGTCTTGCCCGTTTAAGTACATTCATTTTCACTCTTAGTAAACTGTCTTTCTCAGTTCTGACGACAGCAAAGGCGTCAGTTATTCTACTTTTAAGTTCCTCCGCACTTTGAATCGTATGACCGTCCCAACCATACACCAAGTCTTTAATTCGACCCCAAAAAAAAAAGTCTACAAGTGTAAGGTCAGGTGATCTAGGTGGCCAGCTCACTGGCCCTCCGCATCCTATCCATCGCTCACCGTACTCTTGAGACATGTATTCACGCACATTCCTGAGAGCACTCCACGTTCCACATTCCACAGAGCCATTTCCAAATATTCTTGATTACTGTACGCGTAATTCGGCATTTTGGTTACTTTAATCTTACTAATCGCGCACGCGTAGCTCTAGACAGACTGGCGAGCGAGCGGAGGGCGTCCTGTAGGTTTCAAACATGGAAGCCGTGGCCGCCGCGCGACTAACCAATAGCGTAACGTAGGCGCCGGCGGTGGCGGCGGCTCGAATTTGACTTTCGGCTCGTTTGATTGTGCCGCGTAAGAAGGTATAGGTATTATTTGGTAATGAAATCAATAACTTAGTTTTTAATAAAAATAAATGGAAACGTTTTTTTATTTCTTGCTATGTAGTCGTAAATTACAGATTAAAGGCGATTGAAGTTTATGGACTTACTAGAATTTTGAAATTTTAATTTAAGAAAAATAATTATACAAAAAAAAATTTTTTTTTTTTCGTAAATTAAACCTACTCATGCTTCTTAACCTGCTGTAAAAGTTTTATAGTGTATTATAAATTGACCCTATATATTCGCGACTCTGCATCCGAATGTCAAACAGCCATTCATCTATAGCATATACCATAATATTTCCGTTACCATGAAGTCATACAAACATTTTAATATCGCTGACATATTTATATACATATGTTTATGACATATACATATTGAATATATAGTATTAGAAATTAACTTGCATGAATGTGCCATGACTTGATGGCTCAAATCTGTGGTCATCACACAAATATTCAACCCCACCGGGATTTGACCCCACAACATCTGGCATAGAAGGCAATGTTTGAGAATGAAAAGATTAATGGCGGGTTTCAATATTATGAAAACTGTTCGTTTTGCCTACGAACAATAGAAATCACTACCAAAATGCCTTTCTATATTCAAAATCTTGACGTCTAAACCACTGCTTACGAACTGTTTGACTGTAATGGGTTGCTAGGTTACTTTTGACCATTTACAAAATAAGTCATTATATCTAGCCAACGACGACATAACCAGTTATTAATTTAAACCAATGAGGTAAAGGTAGCATGGCAGTCTGCTGCGGCTAATAAGAGTTATGTTTTCATTACGTATGACCAATTAAAGAATAGGTCATTTTATCTAGCCAACGACGTAAAAATTTATTCATTTAACGAAATATCCTATCAAATATCTGTCAACATATCAATAATCCAGTTTTCTCTTTTTAACTTATCCATAACTGTTTTTGAAAAAAAGGACGAATATTATTGAATGACATAATTTTTCTTTTAAATATTTACTTTGACTTCGTAAAAATCTGATTCATCCAATGGCAAAATTAGTCGAAGGATTGCCGTTTCGTTTTACGTAAGCAGTTAAACGCAATTATTAATAAAAAGCTCTAAAAACATACTATAATATATTTATCGAATACTAAAACATAGCAAACATAAATTGAATAAGTTTATATATTACTTTAGTTCAAATATCATACAAATAATTTGCGAATGCGTGATATTCTATAAATCACATATCACCTATTTTCTTGGAAGAACGTCACGCAAGGAGGGCCCATGCCAAATTTGAGAACTTACAGCCCGTAGCTAAGAGATATTGTGAAACGCTACTTTTTTCCTACCAGTTTTGTACCTGTACCGGTTACGCATAGCAGTCAGTTGAATATTGAAACCCGCCATTAATTAACAGGAACAAACCTAGCATCATCACAACCACAGACATCCATCTATATAGACAACGCAAATGCATGTACTTTGCGTGTCCGAACCCCGTCGCCGCTAGATTCAGTCCCCGCGTATGTATGTCTGTTAGAAAATTGATTTCACAATATCAATATCGTTCTTAATAATCAATTTTATCGGCGGCATCGGTGTATTTGAATCGGCTTGTATTTTCTAGCAACAAATATCAGCTGTGACGTCACAAAAGGTGTTAAAAAGTCGGCACGCTTGGTTTCAATACAAATCTTAACACTTGCGTCGTCTATGTAGATGTATGTCTGTGATCACAACCCTTTGTAATGAGCCCATTGCAGACCCATGAGTCTTTCTTCTGGGTGACGAGGAGGTTTAGGCCGTTATCCACCAAACTGATCAATAGGTCAATAACTATTTTTAATGATCTGAGAACGTTATTTTACATAGAATATACATAGTTTTTATAATAACTAACTTTGCTTAGGACTGTATAATTTGTTCATTTATTTTAATTAATGGCCCACTATGTAATATCAATGTTGTTAATGAGACGTAAAACTAATTATGTATTGATATGCTATAAAACAACAGCATATCAATATCAACCCAATTTACCGAAACGTAATGAAATTTCAGATACCATCTAAAATCAAATTACGAACAGGTTAAAATTCAATTTAATCATTATAAAAACATTGGCATCAGGGTTGAAACTACCCTCCCCCGCCAAGGGGATCCTATCATTTGGGTAGATAAACAAAATTTTGCGGACCAGTGATCCTGAAAATTGTGCCAAATATATGGAGGTTACATTTTGCAAATAATATTTTCAATTTCAAACCAAATTATAGAAAGAAGGACTGAATAAATAAAGGAAATATTTGTCAGGTAAAAATAATGTTTGCGTATTGATATTGAAAATGAAACTTATAGATATTGCGTGGAATATCGGCTAAGAATATCCGGGATAAAATGCTGTTGAGTTATTCTTTAGGTGGGTACAATCGCGTCTAAAGAGATGTATACTTAAGGGTTTTATCTTTTAATATTTAAGCTGTGAGTGACATGCTGCGTACGCAAGCACACCTGAATCATTACTCAAATTTATTCCAATATTCACTCATAGGAAATAGAAACCTATTGTTGTATTGATAGAAATATTATAATATTAGTATTGCTTTACGGATACTTTCCCTTTGTTTCAATAAAACACTGCTTGAAAAGAATATGTTAAAATCCTGAAATATTTTAAAATTATATAAAAACTAGCTGACCCGGCAAACGTTGTTTTGCCATACAAAAAAAAAATAGATGTTGGCCGATTCTCATAGATACCGGATAAGCACAAAAAATTTCATCAAAATCGGTCAAGCCGTTTCGGAGGAGTATGGCAACGAAAACTGTGACACGAGAATTTTATATATTAGATTAGTAAACTCCTAAGTTTAGGATACTTAATATAGTAGCGCTAATGTTAGTTCCACTTAGTATATACTTAGGTATAAGCAAAGTCATAATATCGAATTCTGCTACCAGCAATCGATTTTATTTTACAAAAAAGATGCCAATTTATTTGTCTTGAACCTGCGATTTAAGAAACAATTTAGCCAATTTGATGTAGGTAGAAACATCCCAACGTAATACGTTTTATTTATTCATGAGGATCACTTCACGCAAGTGCTTTTAGACGCAAGCTAAATTACATCTGCTATAGTTTGATTACTTGTACGCACCGATCTCCGAAACAACCAATAAAGAGTAATGTTCACGGTCCATAAAGTGTCTGACCTGTCAAAGTACTTTTTGTTAGGTATGTGAATGTATGAAGATGATATTGTCATTGAAATGCTGCCTTTTTATATTTAAACTATTGGTGCAGACTGGATTTAATTTCTTAGAAACGATATCAGGATTTTAATTTCAAATGGACGATACCTACGTGTAGTCTATTGAATAACTTGAGAGGGTGAAATATTAAAATACTTATTGCGATTTCTAATAAAAGTTGATATAATCCATTTCATGAGTAGTAAAGGATCTGACAGGTCAGTTATGAACATTACTCTTTGAATACCGTTTTTTTGGCATTGGCAGTTCAATTCATAAGTGAGGTAGTTTTATTACGAAATTCCCGCGATATCAAAAGTAAAACGAAGTAGTTTGCCAGTTAGTTAGGTCACAGAATAAGTAAGAGTACCGTTGGTACAGAAGAATTACTCCGCAAGAAGATCTAAATAAACTCGAGTCTTGCTACGACGCGATACGGTGGAATTCAGCTCGCACAGCATTACGTACCTGCAAATTTATATACCTAGAAGTTTTGTCTCTTTCTATCGCATGCCGCTTATCTTTTCTTACGCTGTTAGGGTTGCTGCCTAGTGAAGAATAATTAATCTCCTTATTTGTAATTAAGCATCTACCGATGTAGGTATTACTGTTATTCTACCTTTGTAAAAAATATTATTTCAACTTACCTAAAGTACAAAATGAAAAAAAGTTACGACGAATAATTAGTAATACTACCTATGTTTTGATTACTAAATTGAACATAATCAAATCTAAACATAATCTAATTGAATATTTGTTCCTTTTTATGTCCATTTTTAAATACTATTTGCGACCTCGATCATAGAATTACTGTGAGTGCTATTAGGTAGTTAGGTATCTACAACGCGCGCGCGTGACACACGACCCATTCGAAATGCGCCGGGGCGGAGCGCTTCGCTGTAGGTAAATAACGGATGTACCGCGCGGAGTGAGCCAGGCTTGGTTAGGTGTTTACGGCAGGTTTAATATTATTTTTTACGAAAACCTCTACTAGAGATCGAATCAAACTTTATGTATCAAACATTATTGTCTAGTAGGTATGATTATGTATAAAAGTACCTTTCAGAGAATTGATTTTAAAGTAAGCTCCGAAATTATAACATATGGATTACGATTTTGAAAACATTATTTTCTCCTAAAGAACAAAATTTTTACCCTTACTAATAACTGCGGAACTTTCAAATTTTTGTACCTTTCAACGGATTGGCCACAAGTTCTCAACTCACATCTGAGCCACCACTAAAGCCATAAAAATAGAAAAATACAATTAACTAATATTTAAAAGAAAAGCCCTCGTGAAACAAGCAAGAGATCTAATCTAATCCACAAACAGACAATTCTAAGTAAGTTAATGCAGCTGCTTTAAGCACGCGATCTTCAGATTAATCTAAACCGTTGTACTGAAGAAAGAAAATAAATGAGAAATTGGAAAACCCAATAGATTACTTCCTGTAGATGCTGTATACATGAGATTACTTCAGGTATGATCGATTAATGCTTAATTAAATTTGTTTATTTAACAATCTAGGAACACACCAGCTGTTGCGCGCTGTTTTACCCACGCAATTTCAAATCCCGCCTGAATAACGGGATATTAGCCTATGTGTTCTTTCAGACTGTACACTATCATTTTGCCAAATTTCATCTAATTTCGTTGGGGATTGAGGAACTAACAGCCATCCAGATATAATTCCATACATCCAAACTTTTACATTTATAATATTAATCAGAAGGAATATGAGTTTAAATGAGTTTACTATATTTCTCATAGGAAGTAACGATAAGGTCGAAGTTGATAGAACACGGGAAGAACGGGAAGAAAATGGCTCTTTATAAAAGAATATACAGTATATACATATATATATACAGGGTGACTGGTGACAAATTTTAGATATTGAAGGAGAGCACTCTGTACTCGATTCTGATCATAACTATGTAATAAAAGTAGGTACTTAATTTTTCACCAGAATCCCCTATAAATAAATAAAGAGACATTACTACACGTTTCCCGACGCGCCGCCTCATTACACGCACACAGAAGAGTTCCCGCACACACGCACACCACCACCCTCTAAGTATCTATTGTATAACACTTATGTAACCATGCGTTGCGTAATGAATTCTTTAACTTTCAGTTAAGTTTACTCAGTAAATAATTCATATTTAATTTTCATTTTATTTTTTCTCTTTATGTATGATCTCAAGCTATCCTGTCACGTCCTTGAATTTCGAAAGTGACCCACCAGTCATCCAGTATATTCGGTGTGTTTGATTTCATACTGTAATTTGGATTTTGATTATTAATCTGGGACAGTCAATGGAGCTCAATATACGTTTACCTTGTCTTTGTGATCGTTGAAAGTGATACTCTTGTAGGAACATCATTATAATTACGGGACGGACAGTTTGGAGCTAGGTCTAGCGCAGATCATTATACAAAAGGATATTTATTTACCTTAATTTCATTAATTAATTTAGAGTTTCAGAGAAAATAACTATTTTTTTACAATTATGATAAACAGGTTTGGTATAATAAACTAAACTAAAAACTTATAGCCATAAAACTGAACAAAACCAAAATGGTACATTATTGAAATGAAATAATTTGAGCGGATTTATCGCTTGAAGTGATTTCATCCAGTCGTAATGAAATAATAGTAATCACAAATAAGTTTAGGGTATTCCTCTAAGAATTTGTTTATGTATAATCAGAGAATGTAAACAGAATAAAAATATTAAAGTCGACTTATAAATGTTGCATTTGGTCACTTAACAATTTACAAAAAAAAAATAACAACAAACAATTTGATTGAAAACTGCGAACTTTAATTAATTAGAAAGTAGATTTTAATTTTTTTGTATTAAAAAAAAATATGTTTAATATTGTCTTAAGTTTTCACGATTCATAATTTAAATTAAACTACTTTTAACCGGATTAATCGCTTATAATTTATATTTTACATTTTAACTCGACATTTCGCTCCTGACCGGAAAAAACCCCAAAACGTCGAGTTAAAATGTAAAATTTAAATTATACGCGATTAATCCGGTTAAAAGTAGTTTTATTTAAAATAATGTTTCTTAAATTAATTTTCTACTATGTCACAAAACGTACTAAAACTCCAGTAACGTTAAACTTATCGCAAGAAGGCTCCATACCTGAATGTTAAAACTTTCATGACTACTTAAGAATCTGAATTTTTCAACACCTACTTAGGGGGTACTACAACCACCTGTAGTAAATTCAAGAGTGGAAAGGAAAGATGGCGACTACTGAGTTATTATTAATGAAGTAGGTAAGGTGAGAGGTAAAGTATGTCACTTATTTGAATTAAGAAGTTTAAATGAAATCGTCTTTTGTTTTGTGCTGAAAGTTTTAAGGAGGCAATTTGGTGATCAGCAAAGCGAAACTTGTGTTTTGCTACTCAACTAGTATTTTGCTACTCAACTCAACAACAGCGACTTTCTCATTCCAAGCTTATGACCATGAGGTCTCTTAAAACACCAAAACGTCGAGTTAATATGTAACATATAATAAAAATATACACGATAAATCCGGCTAAAAGTTTAAAATTTTTAATACAAAAAAAAACATTTCATCTTAAACCATACGATACTATTCACTTTCAATAAAGAAAACTATTTTATGTTCCCTGCGTTAGTATCAGGTAGGTATTCAGAGGAAAAAAACGTATAGAAATCGGTCGAAATTGCTACATTCATCCGTGACATGAAATGTCAAACGGTCCCCGGAATACATAAGCAGCGTTTGCAATCACCTTGAGTGTGGCAGGGTGACAATGATTAAGTATTATGTTGGACAAAAAAAACTGCAAGTGTTTTGTTCTTGAATATTTAGTTGCGAAATTGATAAGTAACTGTGTTCCATAAAAATGTAATGTAAGTATTTTGGAACAAACTAAAATTACTGCCTGCTACCGTCGGACTATTAGACACAGGCAGCACCACCATCCATCCCTATGGGAATCGCACAATGCTTATCGCAAAAGTTTGTGTTCCTAACCGTTTTGAATCAAGGTATTCGCAAGCGTCCAGTGAAATGGTATTTTGTGGATGGAAGTGTAACGTATAAAGTTTCATGACCACTTTTTACCAGGTGACATGAAAGCGTTCCACTCTTTTTATAAAAAAAAAGATATGTTGTTTCTATGCAAAAGATAAACATAGAATGTACCAGCTGCTTCTCTTCCCAAGCATACAGGAAAATTCAGTTAAGGGGCAGAGGTGTTATGGGAGGTTTTTTTGTGGGCGACAGGCTGATTCCCTGTCCCTGCTATTTTCATCATTATAATGCCTCCAAATTTGTCGAACGTGACATCAGATGGTTTTATAATCTTTGATGTTCTGCCTACCCCATAAGGGATACAGGCGTGAAGTTATGTATGTATGTATGTAAAAATATGTTTAAATTAACTTAATTCCTTTGTGTAAATTTCTATTCAGGTGGAAACATTTTAATTTAGAGGTCAGCTTTGTCAGCTGTTTAGGTACTCACACGTTATTGTCAAAGGGACTAGTAACGGGCTATTATAGTAACATATGAGTTAAATCTGCATAATAAACTTAAGAAATGAATGCTCTTAAGTTTGCTACTCTCACGCGAAAGGTAACCTTATGGGGCAACTTGCAAGATGCAACACTGTGAAGTTACTTTGATAGTGTTAGAATACTCTAAAACGCGTATACCCAGTAAACTTGCCTAGTATTGCATTATTGTAGAATTATTTTATTTTTATAATAGCAATAAAGAGTTATAATTATTATAAAATATCACCGTAACCGTCTTGCTAGAGACAATTGTCGTGATCGAATTTACAGTCAGTTGTGAATTCTGAGCAGTTTATTTAGTTTTATACTAATAAAAATTTGAACTGTATACAAACAGCAAGTGAAATAATGGTACAATACAAATTACAATTTACACAAAGGTGACAACATTTGCACTGGCTTTCCGTCGACGTTCATGGTCACCCTAGCTAAGTAATAAACACGTGACGAGACCCGGCGGCACTTTCCCCACTTCATGTACTATTTATGTTCCGGGTTTCGTTGAAACTCACAATTAATATTTATTTTTATATTTGTTCATACGAAACACAACTTTTAAATATTGGTAACTGTATTATGTGTAAAGCATTATGAAACTTTTATGCCTGTTTGTACAAAATTATAAAAACGTTTTTTTTATACCTAAGAGGGATTCCATTCCAGAAGTATAGAAAACTACCTCTTGGAACTAAAGATAGCAATAAGAAGAGTGTGCAAACTAATTTTTGTTAACAAAACTCAATAATGAAGGGAGTTTCGTCAAGACCTCTCTTTTTGGCATGGCCACAATGAATCTATTTAAGTATATGACATATCAAGTTATTTTCATTAAGGTAGAAATTTCATCCTAAAATGGCATTAAATACTCGTAATAACAATCAACTATGAAAATGTTGCACCAGGAAAAGTTAGACACATTCTCCTGAGCCCGAAGTTTGTCAATACATTTTGGTCAATAGGCCCGCTACATAATTAACTTACAGCCCGTTCAGACATGGTCCGCTTTTTTGGATACGTTTTACCGGATACGTTTTTTTTTCATCGATGGCGCATGGAGTTGTATGAGGGACTTCACATATGTCACAGTATTCAGTATACGTATTTACGATACAAGAAAGGTATCCAGTAAAACGGATCATGCGTGAACGGGCTGTTACCCCAACACATCATCGGCTGGGTCGTTTAAGTGACAATATCGCAGCCGTGATTCAAAGTGTGAAGAAGTGTCAACTCCTCCACATTCCCAACAATTGAAGTTATCCACGACAAAGACATGGCGAATGTCGCATAAGGATTCGACTTTCAAATTTCAATGAGCTACTGGAAAAGATTCGAAGCAGGCCGATTATTCAATGTAGATTCGCTGAATTCTATCAAGAAGATTTTGTTGTTGTTGGTTGGTATATCTGTTTTTTTTTTAAATGACGACCACGGCAACAAGCAAAATGTGGGGTTATCTTTCACATTTACTCAATCAAATCGATTGCAACGGCCTTAAAACCCAAAAGTCGTAAAGTGATTAACAAAATGGACCCGCCATTTTGCCAAGAAGTGATTAAAACTTTGACGAAAGGATCGACACCTGTGACCGTGTCATGGTGAAAATTAATTTATCAGATATAATTTCTCATTCGTAATTGCCAAACCTTACTTTTAAGGAAACAGTACAAAATTTAATAATTGTAATCCTATTGTTTTATTTTGATTTAGAAAATTAAGTTATACAAAAAATACAAAACTATCCTATGTCCGGTAGTTATTGGAATATTCACCACATATATATGGAAGTTTTTAGTGGGTCTAGTAGTCTGATAGTAAAATTGGTTCAAATTGTTCAAAAAGAGCATTTTTATTGTTAATTTTAACGCGATGTTTCGGTGTCTTTACAGACCCAGTGGTAACTCGTGAGTACGTTTATCACCCGCGATATCACCCGCGATAAATTATTTAAGATATTTCATGACGTTGAACAAAGGTGGTAGTACAAATCGGAACCTAATCAAGTTAAAGCATTAGTTTATTTCATTCGACGTCTAATTTTCTCGTGACAACTGCGTAGAAATATCGAGGTGAATAAAGAAACTAATGTATTAATGTTTTTAAGTTTTTGCATTTAAAATGCTCAATTATTCTTAAACTAGCGACCCGCCCCGGCTTCGCACGGGTGCAATGCTGATACACGCTCTTCCCGCAGCGCCGCGCCGCAAACGCTACGTCCCGCAATTTTTAAATCTGTAATATCTTCGAACATATTCACTTAAATTATACGGTGAAAAGGGCCATATAGATCTATATTAAATGAACAATGTGTTCAAGGTATTTAATTGGTTAAGGATTAATGCTGTATTGGTTAAAATCGCTTCGAAAATTAGCCATTATTTGTCGTAAAAAGTAAATGACAAAAAGAAGTTATTGTGGGTTATCCATAAGAGATAGACATATACCATCACGGACTTTTCTGTAGACCTTTTCAATGTGTACAATACTTAGTACATTATTTTGATAAAACTCGTAGGGTTCAGCCTGCGTTTGCAATGTAAGCGGAAAAAATGTAATTATTTACGACATCACATTAGAAACCTCAAAAATAACAGTACTTCTCCACTATTTAATGGATGTTATTATACATATAAACCTTCCTCTTGAATAACTCTATCTCTTAAAAAAAACCGCATCAAAATCCGTTGCGTAGTTTCAAAGATTTAAGTATACAAAGGGACATAGGGACAGAGAAAGCGACTTTGTTTTATACTATGTAGTGATAAATGAATAATAATAAATAAATATTTCTGACACTCACACAACATTAACTAGCCCAAATTAAGTTTCTTAAAGAACTTGTGTTATGGATACTAGTTAACTGATATACTTAAGAAATATATAAATATACATATAGAATAAATACATTTTTTTTTATTAGAAAATAAACTTAAATAAACATATAAACGTCCATGACTTGACGACTAATATCTGTTGTGTTCATCACACACATATCCGTCGCCGCCGGGATTCGTACCCAGGACCTCTGGCATAGGAGGCAATGTACGTTACCCCTACACCAGCCGGTCGTGTAGGGGTAACGTACATTGATAAAAAATGTGATAAATAAAAATTACCCGACCAGGATTCGAACCTGGGACCTCTCGTTTGCCGGACGAGTGCTCTTCCACTGAGCTACCGGGGCCTGGAGGTACGCCTCGAAATTAGTTACCACATTTTTGTTTTTACGTTATATTGCTAACGTAGCTCCATCTTATGGTATAGATCTTATGGTATAGAAGAGAGGGGGAAGCTGAGTGCAAGTAAACATTGTCTCGTGAATTAAAATTGAATATCAATGTAAACAGTGTGTAAAATATTTCAAACAAGTGTTATTCCTACTTGATAAACAATTTGGAAAGTAAATAAGAAAGAAGAAAACGTAAAAACCATATTTAAAACGGAAAAATAGACAAAACAATAACAAATTGTTGACGTAAACAAAGTGTGATAATCCTTTTACAATACAAACTAGTGCCAGTGCTATATTAATAACGGTGTACAAGAAGTCTAAATTAAGAAAATCTAGGTGATTATACAAGAGAAAGATAAATTTATATAAATTATAACCTAAAATACTTGTTATAAAGATATCGTAAACAAGTCAATCGAATTTGTTAAGATAAGCGCCATCTACCTCAGAAAGGTTGTACTGTGACGTACATTCGATTTACTAAGACAACCATATTAAAGATTGAACCAAGACATTTTAGTACACCTTTTATTCGCTAGATGTCACCTAAAAAAACACTATGTGCGGGATGCCGCCAAAATTTACTAGAACAAGAATATTTAAAATGTGCGTATTGTCAAAATTCATACGACTTAGATTGTGCTCGCGTAAGTACCAAACGGTTCTACAATACTATGCAAAAAGAACACAAAAATAATTGGAAATGTCCTGCTTGTTATTGTAATATGCCGAAAACAAATAACACGAACACCCCCATTCGAGCCCAATGTTCTACTCTACCCACGGAAGGTAACGTAACGTTCCGAAAGAAAAATACCACTTCAATAAGCGGAAATTCATTGAGCTCCGATGAAGACCTAAGTGCACTAGGAGACACTATAGATAGCCATAGCCCTGCAACAGCCCCAAATACCAGTGAACAAACACAACAATTACTACAAAGTTTACAAGAAATGATCAGCACACAGTTAAAGGAGAATAATAAATCAATAATAACAGATTTACAAAATACAATCCAATTGGAAATAAATAAAGCCATCAAAAACATAAACATGGAAATAAAAAAAGAAACAAACTTTTTAAAATTAGAAAATAAAGAGAGAAAATCTGAAATAAATACCCTAAAAGAAACTATAAATATTATCACTCAAGAAAATGAAAATTTAAAACGAGAAATAAAGGAAATAATATCCAAATTCTCTAAAACAAATTTTGAACAGGAAATCTCCTCAGAAAATAACATTAAAAAAATAGTCTTGTATGGATTATTAGAATCTAAAAATGAAAATGAAAATTATTTGCATGATAGAGCTATAGAAATGTTTAGGGAAATATTAGAAATAGATTTAATGGGATATATAGAAGAAATTCATAGAATTGGAAAATATAGAGAAGGATACAATCGCCCGATAGTAATTGAATTAATCAGTAAAAGAATGAAAAAATATCTTCTGAATAGCGCATATTACTTCCAAAACACGCGTTTGTCAATTTCAGACTTTCTTGATAAGCCTGCACGGGAAAAGCGCAAATTAATGAGAGAAGATATGCTCTCTGCTCGTAAGAAAGGACTCTACGCAGTGATAAGGAACAACGAGCTCTTCATAGAAGGAAGGTTAGTAAAATTAAAAGATGCTGAAGTCAAAAATTATCGTGAAAAACTGGAAACCTCCATGGAAACTTCAAATAAAGAGACTAGCAATGAGAACTCAAGCATTTCAAATAACAATAAGCTCAATGAAAATAAATTACAAAATTCCTTTCGAAACAAAAACTGACTCCTATTTTAAAGTTATGTATCAAAATTTACAAAGCATATATAATAAACAATATCTAATAGAGTCCTTCCTAGATCAAAACCCTACATACCAAGCAGTTTGTATATCCGAAACTTGGCTGACCACTGCTAAACTTGACTTGCTCAAGTTCACTGGCTACAAGACTGCGGCAGCCTTTTGTAGAGAAACGAGAACAGGCGGCGGAGTATGTATACTTCTTCAAGAACAAATACAGAGCGAGGAAATCCGCGAGATTAGCGACATGTCCATAGAGCATGTTATTGAAGTTTGTGCTGCTTACCTATTTATAGAAAATATATTGTTAGTTTCCCTGTATTGGAACGAAAGAGAGGAAAATTTATTTCATCAACGATTAAATTGTATATTAAAATATATTAATAAAAAATATTCCAAGTCAAAAATAATCATAGGCGGGGATTTTAATACAAATATGTTAGTAGACAGTCCAAAAAAATTACGGCTTCTAGAACTTATGTCTGAATATAAAATGACCCAACATATAAAAAAACCAACTCATATTACAAAAACATCAGCTACTTGTATAGACCTTATATTTACAAATTTCAATTATGGCTTCAAAACAACTGTAGAAGATTTCGGATTCACAAATCACTTATCAACTAATATCACAATAAAAAATCAGATCACTCAGAAAATAAAATGGTGCAAAGTTGTTAGATTATACACCAAGAAAAATATAGATTTATTTAAACTAGAACTAAATAAGATCACATGGAATGAAATAATTAGTAAAGATAAAAATGTAAATGAAAACTATTTAGAATTTCTTAATACATTATTGAATATATTCAATAAATGTATACCAAAACAAAAAGTCAAAATAAAAAATAAGTCAAAAAAATATTGGTTAACCACCGGAATTAAAGTCTCGTGTAAAAATAAAAGACTTCTTAAAAGTTTTCTGATCAAAAATGATAATGACATTTTAAATAATTTTTATAAAAAATATGAAAAATTACTAAAGCAAATTGTATTAAAATCAAAACGACAAAATTACGTTACAAAAATAAATAAATCAAATAATATAATTAAAAGTATGTGGAATATAATTAACGAACGTACAAATAAGATACCTCTTAAGGAAAATAAAAATATAAAGTTAGAAATAAATAATGTCCAGATAACAGATCCATTCCAGATAGCAAATACTTTTAATCACTTCTTCTCCTCCGTTGGTGCATCTGCGCCGGAGAGTACTCGCAGTGGCACCGCGTCTCAAGGCCGGTCTACTACCTGCTCAACTGAAAATTCATTCTTCCTAAGTCCAGTTGAGCAGCCAGAAGTCTTAAAAATTTTAACGAGCCTTAAGAATAAGAAAAGTTACGGTGTGGATGAAATTCCACCCCATCTATTGAAAAAATGCGCAGAACAACTAACATTTCCTTTTTATCTATTAATAAATCAATCGTTTAATGAAGGCGTTTTCCCTGACTTGTTAAAAATATCTCTAATTAAACCTATACATAAGAAAAACACAAAAACTGACCCTAACAACTATCGGCCAATTGCACTTCTGCCTACAGCTTCGAAAATATTTGAAAAAGCCATGTGCATCCGCATTTACAAATTCTGTGAAAAATATAAAATATTTAACAATGCTCAAAATGGTTTTAGGAAAAAGCGTTCAACTACCTTAGCAGTATTTAATTACATACAAGAGGCCTTAAATATAATTAATAATGAGAAATATGCCATCGGAATACTCCTTGACATGAGTAAAGCATATGATAAAGTCAAATATAATATACTGCTTAAAAAACTATACAACATAGGTATCCGTGGAATAGCTCATAACTGGTTCAGATCGTATCTAACAAATAGGCAACAATATGTAGAAATCGAATATTTCAACACTTTAACCCGAGAAATCCAGAATGTTAGATCTGACTGCCAAGCAATAACAGCATCCATACCTCAAGGTAGTGTTATCGGCTGCCTTTTGTTTTTGATCTACATAAACGATCTTCCAACAGTGATTGACGAAAAGTGCGTTTTATTTGCAGACGATATCTCCTTATTAACATCTTGCCAAAGTAATTTAGCTCTAAATGATAAATTAAATTCAATGCTTAACTCAACAACCAATTGGTTGGAAGACCACAATTTGGAAATAAATTTCAAAAAAACAAAAATTATGACATTTCAACCCTATCAAAAATCTTCTTTAGATATAAATTTTACTTATAATAACAATAAAATAGAGACAGTTAAAGAATTTAAATTGTTGGGTTTAAGTATAGATACCCATATCAACTGGAAAACTCATGTCAAATCATTACGATTGAAGCTCGCAAGATTCGCATACGCTTTACGAGAGATTAGAAAAACTACGAACATGAAAACTGCACTCGTTACGTACTACGCTTATGCTTATGCATGGCTGAGCTACGGCGTGGTTCTGTGGGGGAGCAGCGTAGATGCGTCCACTCTTTTTATAATCCAAAAAAAACTTTTAAGAATACTAGTAAATATCAACAACACAGATAGTTGCAAACCGCATTTTATTAAAAATAATATTCTCTCACTACCGTGCATTTACATATTAGAAATTTGCAAATTTATCAGAAAATACCCAGAATACTATACAATACGTGATGATGTTCCATCAAAATATACTATCAGGCCCTCCCGGAAAAATCAACTAATTTTACCTACTTCAAAACTACATATACATGCCTCTGGCCCACTAGCCATGTCAATTAGAATATACAACCATTTACCAAATAACATTAAAAATGAAACTAAAGATAATATATTTACAAAAATGCTTAAACAATTATTGATAACAAAATGTTATTATTCGATTGACGAATATTTAAAAGAAAAATTTAAATAACCTATAAAATATTTCAGTTGAAAAACAGTTAATCCCTCTCTCTCCTTCCATTGCAGTGCCTACACTAGGCCCATAAGGTTACATTGTATAGAAGAGTGTTACATTTATACTATACTTAAAAAAATTATTATGTAATTTTTATGGAAGCAATAAAATAAATTAAATAAAATAAATTAAATTAAAATTAAATTAGTATTTGCAGTTTAGACTTTTTGTTTATTTTTTTAAAACTAATATTTTAACGCAAGTAAGTCAGGACTTTCAACCTTTATAAACTTAAGAAAATTATAGTTTCACTTATCCAATATGTCTTCTATATTATTAACTTATTGAATTAAGCCTTATAATCATTAAAATAAAAAACTTTATGACCAAAGCACCTAAGCAGACATGTGACATTTATCATAACTGCAATCAGCAATTCCGTGAATTAGACTGCTATTTGGAGGCTATCATTTTTAGAAACCTAGGTACCAGAGAGTCGGTTTCATTTTCATATCCAAAAATCTACCATTTCCGAATAACCAGCAAACAAGAACCCACTACGTATGCATGCATCATTAAATGTGCAAAATTCCTCATAGCAGCAAAACATTTTTTAATTAAAAATGTTTCGGAGGTAATCCCTGTGTCCGTATGAGGAAGCTAATGGGATTTATTTGAGAGAGCGCCACTGTTTGCGTCTGAAATTAGATTTTATTTGATATAGCCAGCGTCTTTTGTAGTATCATATTTAATTATTTCGTTACTCTTTTCAGGAATGTTTATTTGGTATTTTGTTCTTTTGAGTAAGTGATGCCTTTTTGAGTTAAGTTTAGAATAAGATAAATAAATAAATATTTCTGACACTCGCACAACATTATCTAGCCCAAATTAAGTATCTTAAAGAACTTGTGTTATGGATACTAGATAACTGATATACTTAAGAAATATATAAACATAAATATTGAATATATACATATTTTTTATTAGAATAAACTTAAATAAACATATAAACATCCATGACTTGATGACTAATATCTGTGTTCATCACACAAATATCCGCCACCGCCGGGATTCGAACCCAGGACCTCTGGCATAGAAGGCAATGTATGTTACCGCTACACCAGCCGGTCGTCTAAGATGTTTCATTTTTTAGGTCATTGTGGTGTAGTGTTGTTACAAGAAAAGTGAAGCCTTTGGTCCCTGTAATCTGTAGCTGGAAGCTGTAATCCTATAATCCCATATAGGTTATTGGCCATTTCAGTGCCCTGAGCTTTCTTACAAACATCAAATGACAACTTCTTAATATGCTACAATAAACATACTAGACCATTTTGAATATCGAATTAGTCTAAAACCTATAACCTAACTTCTAAATTTGAATTTAAAAGCCAAAAGTTTGCGTATAAGTTTTAGTTTGCAATTTTTTTCCTGTTGCAACAGCTTAACGGATTTGAATTAAATTTGGAATGGAAATAGCTTTCCTGAAATAACACTAGTTTTCTTTTATTCCGAATTCCACGGGAGCTTGGCACAGCTTGTGCCTTTTTAAAAACGCTCTGACTTTATTGTCAGTAAGAAATAAAAGAGGAAAACCCGAAAATAAACTCGTCCGCAAAAATAAAGGGTCACCATGAAAACAGCTGGTACCTTTAAGAAATCATGAAGTTAACTTCTTTTGCTTGAGAGGAGATATGCGGACTGCATGCAAGCTTTTATTTCACATTTTATCCTGAAATGGCAGCATTAATTACTTTTAAAATAAAACCGTTGCATTTCAATTAGCTTAGTGCTCATAATCACCGTCAGGTGGCATGGAACACAAACACTTTGCCCATGCATACTTTACAAAAAATAAAATACTCGTTGAATCCTTCTTAAAAAAGTATGTTGCTTAGAATTATGAATCGTGAAAATAAAAGTCAAATTAAAAGATGTCAAAAAACCCAGCAGGTAACGAAGTTCCTCGTGTATATTTTCCAATGTCAAGATTGGAAAACAACCACCTCATTTCATTGGTGTGGCCCGTCACACAGAACGAGGTTTCCCGGAAATTTCGGCGGTTTCCGGTGGTGTTGCAAGAGTGGACTTTTGTAATTAAAACTGTGATCTTTTGTGTTTGTTTTCGTCGGTCTTTTTGATGATATTTTAAAAAATTGTGTTATTTGTTGAAAGGAGACAAAGTCTATTTGTATAACAAATTATTTTAGTTTGTGATGTAGATTAAGTGACATAAAAGATGATAAATAAACTTGAAAAATATATGACTGGACGGCTAATACCTATGTTCATCGCACAAATATCCACTCGGGATTCAAACCCTGGACCTTCTGGCATAGATGCGTTATGAACTTAAGCCCTTCACTGGTCGGTCTTCAATATAATACAAAGTATACGTAAATGTTATAGCGGAAGTTTGGGTTTCATATCTCTACGAGCAATAGAATAGTTTAGTGTTACAGTCCTCACGTATCTGCAGCATCCAAGAGAATTCTCGATAGTACTAAGCCCCGTTGTTAAATCTAGTGTTCTTAATTTTTATCAGTTAATTCAACATGCAAATTGTTTTTATGTTATTTACTAGGTATTTTTTCAATTTGTCAAACATTGTTTAACTTTCTAAAACAGTTTGCTTGTTCATTTGTTTTCATTCATAAAATAAAATCGAGAGAAAAAACAGACCTTATTAACTTTTGAATATAGCACACTTCCAACGGTCAAAACAGCCCTTAAAATGGCGTTCCTAAAATTGGGTAAGTACACCCTTTTTGACTAAATAGAGTTTTGGTCCCGAGTGAATGAATTTTAAACGATAAAACCCTCGTCAATCCCAACAGCAAAAATCGACAACAGAACAAAATTAGTTCTGCTAAAAAATGGACTTCAACTTTTTTGTGTACACTAAATAATACTCACCATCATTTTGGAGTTGAAAATAGCCTGCCATCCTGTTTACATACCTAAAAAAGGAAAATTGTTTACTTGTTAAGAGATACGCCAGTAATATTCCACAAAGACCATGTTAAGTTTAATTAAGAACTTGTCACTCAAAAATTGTATAAACAGTAATATCGAACATTAAATATTAGAAATAATCTTAAACATAAGTAAGCTGTACCTTTGTACATTCATTAGTCGCTAGGTCAAATTGTAATATCTACCATTGTATATACATAAGTAATTTAATATTAAAAAAAAAAGCCGCGGCCAGAGAGCTCGCACAAATATTTTTATAGTGTATAGGGGCGACATAAAAATGTGAAAATAATGAGTTTCAGCGAACTCGTAGAAGTACGAGATATTAAATTTTAAAATGGCTGTCATTCAGAGGGGTGAGGGGTGGGACCCCCCTTTGATAGTATTTAGTCGATAAACTTTAACGTAGTATACATGAGTGAAGTATCGAAAATCCGAAACCTAACACATATGGATGTTTGTTCCTCAATCACGGCAAAATTACTTAACGGATTTAGATGAAAAGAGAATCGTCACTCCCCATACTAAAAATACTAAAATTTGTATAGTGTTTCTTTTTAGTTTATTAGATACATTTAATTATAGGTAATCACAGAAAAATCATACATTATTATATTTCCTGTTTTTTAATAAGTTATTTCACAGTGAAATTATTAAAATATGGTATCACCAACAACTTCAACAAAGAAGATTGAACTTGTTTAAAAAAAGTACACTTGACAGGTGACTGACAGATAGATGGTCGCCATGTTGTTGATATATGATATCATTCGCGTTTCCTCTGTGTTCGAGAATGCGCTCTTTTCGGTTTTCATAATACTCTTCGCAGTCTTATGCAATTTAGGTGTAGCTCAGTGACAATATCAGCTTTCCGATACAATCAGTATTCTATTTGCCCAAAAGAATATAAGTAATTAAGTTTTTTATATTTTTCACAAAACACACAGAATCAATCAACATCGATGTCAAAGACAGACAGACAGGTGTTTATTTTAATGACAGTGACGGAGGGACGGCTGTCATATTGCTTTATTACCAGTTTCACGTATATTTTTAGCAAAATTACATAAAAATAAAAAAAATATAAGCGACGCTAAAAAATATATAATTACAGAAATAGATATGCATTGTTCCATAGTTGATTTTAAAAATAGTTTCATGTTTATACATTCAATAGTATGAAATGACGATTCTTCTTTGGCAAGCTACTTTTTATCCCAATATTCCGCGGGATCCGAAGTTGCACCGGTAAAACCAAACGAAACAGATAGATATTTTATTTTTATACAATTTATTCTTCAAAATATTTTGGTAACTATTATTCAATACATAAAATTAAATTTGATCTAAATTAATAAGCATAAATCAAAACGCAATAAAACTGTTG
Organism: Stenoptilia bipunctidactyla; assembly: GCA_944452665.1. NCBI lineage: Eukaryota > Metazoa > Arthropoda > Insecta > Lepidoptera > Pterophoridae > Stenoptilia > Stenoptilia bipunctidactyla. The sequence goes on along the minus strand of OX101748.1, from coordinate 5,819,481 downwards.
ACAAAGAATAAAGCTCCATTCACACGAAAAGGTTTTATTCTTTATACACCCTTCCTCTTATACCATCCTACATATTAACCCTTTATATTAAATAAGGGACTCCCCCTTTGGCTAACTACTTGCAAAGTCGCCTGTCACTAAGACAAAGGTATAGTCCCTTTCGCTAAACATTGCAGAGCAAAACAATAGACGCAAATTGAGTCTCGACGTAAAAAAACAGGAACGTTGCAAAGAGCCTGCGATACAGAAGATCCGTGTAATTGCGGACATTAATAAGCATACCTTTCAATCAGATTTTATTATTTGCTACGACACATCAAAAAAAAGAGAGAAAACTGTCTGTGTAAGTACTTTTTGATAAATGGGTTATATTTTTCTTCCTTTATAGCTTTTCAAATGGCAAAATAATTTGATCAAAATCTGTAAAGTAGTTTTTACACTTGATACAAACGTAAAATAATTAATATTTTTGACAATCACACCAAATTATCTAGATTCAAAATATACTTAAATAAACATTTGAATATCCATTACTTGATGTCTGATATCCTCATTGGACTATATGTATACATTCACATGAGGAATGAAGGACCTTTGGCACAGACGGCGATATTTTTACCACTACAAATATATCAAACAATCAGAATTTTTGTCTGAATGAAATTGGCTTGATAATGTAAAAATGTAGTTTTTTTTTAAATTTCCAATGCTGTTATTACCCAAACTAAACACTGCACTATGTTTCCTCAAAGTAAAGTTTAATAAGCTTGTGTTATGGACATACACTCAGAATTTACGTTCACCAAACTAACATAGAAAAGTTTGCTATCTAAACTCAACCGGCAAAGTTTGTTAAGGTAAATGTATTGGTAGATTACGTATAAATAGATTTTTAAGTTGGTAAATAACCTTATAGCTATTATTTTCACCGAAAATACGCGATGACAATGCTATTCCTACAATTCCAGTTTTTGTCATATTTGTGCTTAAAAAAGTCCTTTGTTCTGCTTAGTCAAACTCATCTTTTATTCCGTAGCGCGCTGTATACACGTGTTTTACTTTTTTAAGTTTTTTATGACGTCAAAGTGTGATTTTATTGAGTTACTAGCTGTGACCCGCAACTTCGTCCGCGTGGATACCGTTTATTAGAGTTGGATAAATACTATTATTATATCCTCCTTGAAGTTAAAACGTACCTTATTCTAAATTTCGTCAAAATCGACTAAGTAGTTTAGCTGTGAAAGCGTTACTGATAGATAAACAGACAGAATTACTTCAAAAACTGTTACAACAAAGCAGTGATCCGCAGTTTCACCTAGGTTTTGTGAAAAAGTATAGGTAGGTAGGTATATTACATAGATGATGCCCGCGACTTCGTCTGTATTGAATTAGTCTTTCGAGTAGGTTATTTTCTTCTCCAAGGTCCTAACTATCTTTAACAACAAAAATAAAAATGAAGAATCTTCGCCCATATAATATGTATAACTCCTAACCACAAACATAGGTAGGTAACTATCAATTAGGTACATTACAAAGGCACATAGCGTTATAAACAATTGGGGTGCCAAAGTGCCTTAAATTTTAATATTGTCTTAAGTTTTCGCGATGACTATTATGTATGACTATTAAATAAAACACTTTTTAACTGGATTTATCGCGCGTATATTTACATTTTAAATTTTAACAGTCGCTCGTGACCACGGGGTCTGCAAAGACACCGAAACGTCGAGTTAAAATATAAAATATAAATTATACGCCATTAATCCGGTTAAAAAGTGTTTTATTTAATGCCTTCAATTTTACTTAATTCATGCAATATCTTCATTAATTATACTTAGCTTATTGTTATTCTAGGTAAAGCTAAGTAGTTTTTGCGTGAAAGAATAGCAAAAATCCATCCATCCAGCCATTATCAGTGTACATACAATACTACCTATAGTTATGTATGGCTGCTTTTCACTGCCAAACGGCTAAGCCAATATTAATGTAATTTGGTATAGTAGTTAACACATACGTTACTTTTTATTCCGAAGAAATCTACGGTTTCTGACTTCCAAGAGGCAGAAACGATCATGAAATAAACAAAACCTTGATTTCCATTTTATCTCTGTATGTACAGAAGGCAGTACATCAAGCGTTACAAATCTGTCAATTTTTTTTATTTGAATTTGAACTCTATGCCCTCGATAATAAGTTAAAATTGGTTGGGGAAATTTGACAGGTAATGTAACACTTGTTCCTTCTGTACCTACCTATATTAAATCGTGCAAAAGCTTGCGCTCGCCTCCCGCCTTTTTATACCCTACCGCCGCGAGCCGCGTCGAGCGCGGCAACCGTTACGCCAAAATAATCCTCATATCATTCAGTATTCACGCGCGATGGGTTATTAGCGTATTTCATGTATAAGTTTGGTGTTTCTATACCGATTTCTATGATTCTTTTTTTATTGAATAGGTAATAATGTTAATTTTTTTAATTAGGGATGAGTGAGAGTATTATAAACGTAAGAGTAAACAAATATAATCAGAAAGCTCCGAACTGCTAAGCTATCGGGATTTACATGTGTTATTGTGATTCAACCATAAAATATAGACATATACTGTTGTGGGATATTTTTTATATAATTTTATGAAAAATATTTCTGTCATACATGATTTCTATGTAGCTCTAACCATTAAGGCTGTACACGCGACGGAAGCTTAAAAAATTAAGTAACTTCTCCCGTTTTTCCAACATTTCCCTTCACTGCTCTGCTCTTATTGACTGTAGCGTGATAATAAGTATACTATAACCTGCCCAGGAGTATGAAAAATAATTTTACCAAGTTTCGTTAAAATCCGTCGAGTAGTTTTTGTTTCTATAAGGAACATACAGACAGACAGACAGACAAAAATTTTACTGATTGCATTTTTGGCATCAGTATCGATCACTAATCACCCCCTGATAGTTATTTTGAAAAAATATTTCATGTACAGAATTGACCTCTCTACAGATTTATTATAAGTATAGATTACTGTATTAAATAAACAAACCAACATAATCAAATTTGCAAATATATACATACCTATAGACGATTTGATAAGAAAAAAAAAACAATTTTATATAGTTTTATTAGCTAGTTTCATGTATTTTGATGATAATAGAGATTTTCGTACATCTTGGAAAGCTAAAAAACATTAGGTTTTAGGATGGCGCTCCAGGGGTTATTTAGACAAAAATACTTTACTTAGCTTTCCATTCAAGTTGAAGTGTTTCGTGAGACAAAAAATAAAGTTTTTCCCAGTTCAATTGACTTTAATACGGTTTTATAATATAAGTAAACATATGATTATGAACAGAAATGAAAAGAAATTGAGGCCCTATATTTTTGCACGGCCGTGGACACATTAATGTTTCAGGTACAGTGACAGCATATTTGTTTTGAAAACAGTATGGTAATGAAGGTAGACGTTTTAGGGTAAACAAAAGTTTGAATTACATGTTAGACGCAAATTCCTGGATACTTGCGAGATTTATTAACGTTGTTTAAAGTTACGGTTGGTTAAGGAGGGCGGGAGATATTTTGTAAGCAACTAGGTATTTTTTTTAATGATTTCAATATACATACATACATAACTTCACGCCTGTATCCCTAATGGGTTGTAACCACCAGTGGTTATAAGACCATCTGATGTCACGTTTGACAAATGTGGTATTATAATGATGGAGAGAGGCTATTGCAGTGACAGGGGGTCAGCCTATTGCCTACAAAAATGCCAATAAAACCTCTGTACTGACTTTCACAGTATGCCCGGTAAGAGAAGCAGCTGGTACATTCTATGTTTTTCTTTTGCTCCCAGTCCAGCATGGAAGCAACGCTTATTACTTTATTAAAAAGCTTTTTAGGGGTAGTGTATTTCCTAATTTATTATTTTTTGTTTATCTTAATTCGTGTAGGCTTGGCTTAGAATAGCCCTACCACCGCGTGTCGTAAAAGGCGACTAATCCGTGTGGTAGGATCTAGTCAGGGTCCAACTTGCTAACAACCAACCATCATATAAAATCTGCTGCCAAATATTACTGCAAAGGTAATATTACCTCAAATTACCAATCTGTGATGTCCTAACAACACTTCACAAGTATTGAGTATTATTTAAGTTATGCTTACATTTTTATTTAAAAAAATATACATAGGTACTTCATCGGTTAGTTTTTTACTAACATAGTTCATAAGAAGTCTTAACAAAAATACTCATCTACGGTCTGAAATAAGCTATTCAATTATAATATTCCGACAACCTGAGCATACAAGTATTTGAGCTTGTTTTATACCTGACAAAATTTCAAACTGATTATTATCAAAAGAGTAGTGGCATACAACAAACACATAATACTTTTTTTGAAAGTCAAGAATAAAAGCCCTAACTATTGAGTTTTCCAAACCGAGCTCTACGTATTTTCATTCATCTGAAACATTATTCCCGTATTAAAAATGGACAGAAAAACATGAAAAAAATATAACAAACGAACAAACAAAGGAAATAAGTAGGAAATTGAACACGATCCAGTGAAACCAACGACAGGATTGTGTGCAGTCAGTCAGTACATAAGGGGTCTCCAATAAATAGTGAGATCAAGTTCGATACTAGTTACGATACTAATAATATTTTTTGGCGAAGAATATGTAGTTCAAAAGTGCATACTTTCTAAGATATCATCAATCTTAATATAATGAGTTCATAAATTATCACTCTTGTAAAATCTCATTCAATAGACGCGTATCACTGAAATCATACAATAAACTACTAAAATATTTTAAACATTGAGAAACGATGCATACAATGTGCAACGAAAAACGTTGCGAACTGTACCTGTGCATAGCTTTAAAAAAGGGATATAAAATGCCACGTTGTCATACTTCGCATAAAAGTGTTTTACATACAACCAAAAAACCTTACAACCAAACCTTACAACCAAAAAACTGCAGACCTTAGAGCATCGTCGTAAGGTTGCGCGTCTAACCGTGTACTACAGGATACATTTTGGTGAGTGTGCCAGTGCTCTGTTTGAACAAATTGAACCCTCACCCTTTTACCATCGAACTACTAGACGCAGACAGAACTTCCATCCGTATGTGGTAGATATTCCGAAAAGTCGAACTAAGCGCTTTGACAGTTCCTTTTTGATACGGGTCGCCAAGGTTTGGAATGAACTGCCTGCGTCTATTTTCCCTGACCAGTATAGTCCTAGTACTTTTAAGCGTCGAGTGAATAGGTTTCTCGTGGATGGACGTGTACCACTTTAGTCTTCATGTTCACTTAACATCAGGTGGCATGGAAGACAAACGTCCCATCCATAATTTATATAAAAAAAAACATAAGATATTTTGACTTTATTGAATTATTTTGTATAAAAATAAAAACAAAAAAGAATGATAAATTATTCACACGTTATTTGATTCCATTGCATGGTCCCATTAATACTCTAGAGTTATGGGAAATCAAAAGGAAACCTTGTATATTTTTGGTAAGCCAAGCCCGAGTTTGATTTCAAACTCACCTGATGGTAAATGAAGAAGAGGTTGAAAACATACAGGCTTAGGAAAGAACTGGCTCTTCATAAAATATTGCCGGAACATATCACCTCCAGAGCGGCAATGTTTGGCGGCAGATTTTACATGAAGACTGGCCGGTAGCTAGTCGGAACCTGATGGTTTTCTACAAAACTTGGGTTCAGTCGGATCCTATTTATTTATGGTTGATATGATTATGTTATTAATAAACATACATACATAACTTCACGCCTATATCCCTAATGGGGTAGACAGAACACCAGAGGCTATACAACCATCTGATGTCACGTTTGACAAATTTGGAGGTATTATTATGACGGAGAGAGGCCATTGCAGTGACAGGGGGTCAGCCTACCCCCCGCAAAAAATGCCAATAAAACCTCCGTCCCTTAATTGACCTTTACAGTATGCCCGGGAAGAGAATCAGCTGGTATATTCTATGTTTTTCTTTCGCTCCCAGTCCAGCATGGAAGGTTGTAATGTATTTATAACATAAAATTGTTAAGTTCCTATACCAAACTATATACCTACATATTTGACTTATAAATTAGGTAGTGAACAGGATGAATGCGTTCTCACTTCTTTTTACACGCCCTGACTGTCTGCGCTGAGTACGAAAAAATAAAAAATATCGATGTGAAAAACCATAAACATGCTTTTGTCGGTGCTTATTCGAAGATTATTATTTTCATTTTTCCAATAACTGCTCAGTCGATTCTGGGTTTGATTTCCAGCCAGTTTAAAAAAGATAATGTCGCACGAAACAAAAGCCTGTTAATATGCTACGTATGATTAATTATTTGATTTGTTATTGGCTCTTGCAAGGACATTGAAAATAAAATATACAATCTGAAAGCCTTCAATAATGTCTACGGATATGGTAATCACGTAAAGCTGTGTAGGTACAATCGAACCAACTGAATCATGACCCACAACAAGCTCATTTTGACAAATCGTCTAAATGCTAGTAGGTCGAAATTTGCTTGAAGATAGGTTCCTTGGTGACGAACGTGTTATCATTACATTCGCCACTGACATTTAATGAGGACAGAATTCGTACAGTAGCTATCTAAAGAGTCATTATACGCGATTGACCATATAATCCATATAAGTTGGACAGTTTCAAACGAATTTTCAGTTGGTTCGATGGTACATCAGACTTTTACCTATTAGGCAAGCTATTTGATTTTAGTTTCAAATTCTCTGCCTTCTTGATGAAAAATAAAGTATAAAGGTTTTTTTTTTATCTTTTAGGCTATCTTTCGTAAAAAGAACTCTTTGAAGAAACATAAACTTACATGTTTAATCCCCGCCATATAACTTTTAAACAGAAAAATCGATTTAACAAAAGTCGTTGACATTTCAAAGCTTAAAAATATCCCACATACTCTCATTAAGGACCCGCCGACTAACCTTTTTTATCTCTGCACGTGATCATTAGTAAAGGATCTGAGGTTTTTGAACTGATCTTAATGAAGGCGAAAATTATAAATATATGAAAGTGTATTTTTGTCGGCAGATAAGAGCAATGAAAATTCTTTATGGTTTGGTGCGAAACCAGCAGTATTAAAAATATTTGTATCATCAACTGATATTTGTTTAGTTATGGTTGTTTTCTAAAAAGAAAAAAGTTACAATTAGAGATGCGTAGAAACGGTTTTAAATAGCCCTTCCAACCCGGGATTAGGGTGTCGTAAAATGCAATTAAGTACCAACGCTGCGTCACGCGTTCGCACGCGCGTTTCATACAAAACTGCAACGTCCGTACCATACGCACGTTCGATACGGACGTTCGGAATGCACCAAGCGTATGATACGCGTGTACGGTACGGAAAATGTTATGAAAGTTTATATGTTTGAATCTCTCTTAGAAGGTGTTATATAAATCTATGAGTAGGTGTGAATATTTGAAGATACAGACGTACGGTATGCGCGTTTGAACGCGTAACGCAGCGTTGGCACTAATCCGCAAGTGTCACTCGCTTGGTGGTAAGACTCTTTAAGATTTCACCTGTTATCTTCGATCACTTCTTCATATACCATCAGGTGAGATTGAAGTCAAACGCAGGTCAGGTCACGAATCGTAAAAAAGTTTGATAAACAATAATAATAAAAATATCTATACTAATATATAAAGCTGAAGAGTTTGTTTGTTTGAACGCGCTAATCTCAGAAACTACAAGTGGGATTTGAAAAATTCTTTATGCATTTGATAGCCTAACTCTTAACGAAGGTTATAGGCTATATTTTATTCCGAAATCCCCACGGGATCAAAAGTTAGGCGGGTAAAACCGCGCGCGGTGGCTAGTTTTCTAATAAATATGCAAAGTAGCCAAATTTAAACCTTATAAAGTTGTTTTTACGAATTAAGGGGACCTGGTTGCAATAGCTGACCGTACCAATAAATTTAAAAAAAATCTTTATCTTTACAAGAAGCCGTGCGAGATGTTATTTTAATCTAATTAATTTAATTGCAAATATCCATTACTACGCAGTCATACAGAACTCCCTATGAACCATAATATGAGTGTTTTAATTGTACAATTCCCAATGTTTCAATATCAATTTATTTTTAAAACAATTACAGTAGCCACCACGTTTTGCCTATAAACTGACCACAATAATTGCAGAGCATATGGTGCGAATGCTGATTTAAATCATAAATTGCTATTGTAAACAATACGGCGCTGAATGCAACAATGTTTTTGTTGAATATGCGGATGCAGTGTCAGAATGGAAAAGGAACAGAAGGATGAGTGTGAATGTCTCCCTTTGGGGTAGGCAGAGACAAGAAAAACCAATTGCTACGATCCTTGAAGCTGCTTTACGAAATATTATGGCAATCATATTTGAAAACTGGATTGTTTTGTAAATTTTGGTACGCTAAACTTCCTTGTTTATATATGACGACCACTTTGGCGATGGGGTAAACCTGTCTGCCTCAGACGCCAGTGGTTGCGGGTTCGATACCCGCACGAAACAAGAAAAAAAAATGTTCCATGTCTGGGTGTTTATCTATTTATTTATTTATATTCTAGGTTGCCCCCTAGTTCGCTACATGGTATCCCATAACACAAGCTATGCTTACTTTGGGGCCATGTAGTTGGTGTGATTGTCTGGGGATTTTATTTATTTATTATTGTTTAATATCGGTTTTAAGTATTAATACCTGATTTAGTAATTGCCATCTTTTCTTAATATGGTGCAAAACGAGGCAATGATCACCACTACTCTACGTGTATTTGCAACTTTGGGGTTACAACAGGTAGGTTTTCGACTCTAGAACATAAGAACACAGCAGTGGCGGCAAAAATAAGTAAGGCGGTATCTTCGGCTTAATAGAAATTGTTCTCACTCTGAGTCAGTACGTCCGTGTCGTATAATGTCGTAAAATTTCATTTGTGTGCTTGTTACAGTCGTGTCAATGGAATACTTAGCTCTTACTATCTGGCTAAACTTCGATTTAAATCGGAGAACGTTGTGTCGTAGTGAAGTTAGCCACCTTCCACGCGCGTACGGTATGGACGTAGCAGTTATGAATGAATATACGCATGAATATACGCGTGACGCAGCGCTGGCCCTAAGAACTCTGTCAGCGCATTTCACTACAAGGTATTATATGTATCATCCAAGCAAGTAACGCATGTAAAATTAAATGCCTGTAATGTGATAATATCCAGTTTTTAAGCTATTGCATAGCTTCTATCACGGGCCTTGAGCGTGGGGACCGAATCCAAAAATTCCGTAACGAAAAAAACCCAACACCCCCCACTCCGACCGACACAGCGGTGATACTTTTTCTCATAACTTTACATGCGGGCTTTAATAAACAATTAGCGCCATTTACTAGGAACTTGTGGAACTTTATATTAGATCAAACATTACTGCATTAATAAAATAAATAAATAATTATAATTGCAGAAGTTGATAAACAATGCTATGCAATAGCTTTACCGCGGCAGTCTCCGAGTGCCACACGTCTTTTTTATTCCATATTTTTGATAGATTGATGATAAATTTCATAACAGATAGAACTTGAGCCTATAGCAAAGCTGCATTGGTTGTTTCAGGTTGCAAATGAGCACACATCTAGATACTAAAGTTAATAAATACGTTAGTGACAGAAAACGATAGTCACACAAGACTAAAATATTAGTACGTTATTTGGGATTAAAATATTTTGTGCGAAAATCTGCCTTCTGTAAATTTTCAATATTATGGCGATATAGAGTAAAGAGCAGAATATTAAAGATAGGATGTTCAATTAATGTAAACAATGCTCGACTATTATTTGTTCAAGTATTTACGCGTTTTTGGGGTTCCGTCTCAGAACGAAAATAAAAAAAAAAATGTTTATTCATTTCAGAAAAGTATAAATTACAAATTATGGCTTAAATACTGGGATAATCCTGTTTTTCAGGCTGGAGCGTGCTAAAATAACATTAAAAAATCATTCAAATTAAATATATATATTATATAAAAAAAATTTGATATATATTATTATATATATTTAATTTGAATGATTTTTATCTATATATAAGTTATATAACTTCTATAAAATAAAATATAGAATCTCAAATACAAACATAGTAGAATCTATTTAACTATTCTTAAGAAATAAAAATAAAATAGGAAATTGTCACAATTTGAAATTTAAGAGATTTACCTACATAACTATTTCATTTATTAAACCTAATTACTCATTTATGCAAACATTATCGAAAATATTGGAATTTTTATATTGAATATTTTCATATATTTATTTTTTATATTTTATTATTTGTCCATGGAGGGCTGGCTCCGAACAGCCCTACCACCCTAGGTGGTAGGATCCGACTGGCTAGCGACCACCCATCATAAAATCTTTAAAAATATTATTGGGATCATACTTTTTATAGAGGGTGTTAAAGTGTACTATTGAAGGAATTCCCGAAATTCCCTCTGGAACGGGAAATATAGGACTATTTATCTTATGTGCGTACCAAGTCGCGGACAAAAGCTCAATATTTCATATTTCTTAACTAAAAATCTCTGCGACGATCGCAGTATAAAGAAGATGCAGATACGTTAAGACGTTGACAGGTCAAACGCGGGACAAGTCACTATCAAAGGAAACCATTTAATTTAGTGCAAAAAAATCCCATAGTAAAAGTCTCTTCGATATAGCATTAGATATACAGGGTGACTGGTGACTGGTGGTGATAATTATGTTATAAAAGTAGGCACTTCATTTTTCACTAAAATTTCCTAGAAATAAATATAGTTTTGTTACTACGTACTTTACTTACGTCTGAGTTAATCGCGGCACGTGACCTGGCATGCGGATCGCTGCCAATGCTAGTTTAACCATGCGTTGCGTAATCAATTCTTTATCATTATTTCAATTGATGACCACTTTGGCGTTGGGGTAAACCTATTTGCCTCAGACGCCAGTGGTTGCGGGTTCGATCCCCGCACGGAACCATAAAAAAAACAATTTCCGTGTCTGGGTGTTTATCTATATATGTATTTATATTCTAGGTTCCCCCCTAGTTCGCTATATGGTATCCCAAAACACAAGCTATGCTTACTTTGGGGCCATGTAGTTGGTGTGATTGTCCGGGGATTTTTTTTTTATTTTTTTTTTTTATTTTATCATTCGGTTAAGTTTACTCAGTAAATAATTTATATTTATTTTTTATTATAATTTTTCTCTTCATGTATGATCTCAAACTTTCACTTCCTATAATTTTAAAAGAGACCCACCAGTCACCCTGTATAAATAACACAGTGTTAAAACAGTGAAGATACGTTAAGACTCAAACTTTAACAACTCCGAACGTGGCCCAGCGTTGTATCCCGGATGTCGGCGTTTAAACTTGTTTACGTAGTGCGGTAAGCCGGCGGGAACTTTGGTAATTATTGAGTCGGTCAACTACGTGCTTGGGATTGTTACTGTTGTGATTTCATTAAATTATTTTTTAGAGGTTATCGAAAATATGTTTTTGGTTTTTGATATGTTCATTATAAAAAAATACTAGATTGTTCTTTACCGTGACTAAACCTGCGTTTTAACTCAATCTTATCTGATATTGAGATGATGCAGAAAATAACACATGCATGAGAGTAACACACAGATTTAGAATAGGAATTAAATGATAGATTAAAAAAAAATGCTAGGACTACCATTTAAACCGACTGTTGTTTGATTTAGGAATTGAGTTACAGATTTTTAAGTATTTAATTGTAAAAGTTGCCTATCACGCAATCAATACATCAATACATATAATAAAACAGTAAAAAAAACGTGTCTGTACATTTAATATTTTTACAAAAAAAATTATCTAGGGTTATAAAGAAATGAAAAAAGAGTAAGAATCTGGAAAAAAAAATTTGTCTGTTTGTTTGTAAGTTTGTCTGTTTGCACACGCTAATCTCTGGAACCGCTGGACGGATTAGAATGAACCTTTTTTTGATGTATAGCTGTGAAGCCGGGGCAACATATAGGGTATATTTTATTTCGGTTACTGGAACACCTGATGCTGAACCCTTAAGGGATCATCAAAACAGTAATAAATATAGATATGATGCCTTAACAAAAGTTGTCCAGGATGATGAGCAGATTCTGCAGACATAAAAAATCTAGGATCTAAAAAAATTGTAATAGATTTTTAAAATTTATGCCTTAAACTTACTAGAATATGGTGGAGATGTTCGGCATACTGATCAGAAGTACTCATTGCTCAGTTGCGCGTAGACCGACCATGAGTCTAAGGTCGTGGGTTCGATCCTGCTCGCGTAATTTTTTTTTTATTATATTTTTTTTATTTTGTTTACAATACCTAAATATTTAATTGTGAACAAAATTGTCTTTGACACCAATTGATTTCAATCAAGATCCAAAGAGATATCGTAATAATTTAAAATTAACTCCGTAATAAAATAGGTAGGTATGTTCGATAAGACGCGGGCGGGCGAGCAAGTGATTCGCTGGCATGGCCGGCCACTCACGCTGTTAATTGTTCGAGATACCTACCAAACTCTGGGTGCCTATGACCATATTCACCCAACTTTTATTATTTCACTTGGAAATAAGATTTCTCTGAATGAACCACCAAATTTTTGTAACGGTTGGGAGTCAGACTACCCACGAATTAAATTTTATAACTTTCTATTCCAAAATATTAAAAATACTAAGTTTTTTTTCAAATCGGTGAATAAGCCTGAATTCGACCTCATTCTCACCTGATGAAGTATAAATGAGGTCGAATACCGAAGCCAAGCCAGTTCTATCATAAACCCGTTTGCGGGTCTAGAGCTGGCTCTTTATAGAATGTTTTCGGGACGCGTCACCGCTGGCAGTAGTGATATTTGACGGCAAATTTCAGTCAGCCGAGACAGTCAGTATACCACCAAGCAGGGCTCACTCGGATTAGTCAATTATTCAGAGGCGGTAGGGTTATTCTAGGGGTACCTAAATTATAACTAAATTGTCGTCAAAATCAATGAATGCTGGGTTTCAATATTTTACACGAGTAAAAGCTACTACAAACGAATGGTAGGTAGTTATAACAATAGTAAGTAGTAATTTGACAAGACTCTCTATCCAATAAAACCTCTATCCCTAAAATGACTTTTAAGGTATGCCCGGGAAGAGAAGCAACTGGTACATTCTATGATTTTCTGTTGCTCCCAGTCCAGCGTGGAAGCAACGAACGAACAGTGTTTTTGATATTGTAACGTGGCATTAGTAGATTAGATGTAAAAGCGTTCGGATAGCCAGAAGAAAATAAACTGAACTACACTAAAAATAAACATGGGAATAGGAATTCTAAGTAAATACTCCTGGTAAAAGTACTAGGGGCTTAAAAATAATGAATCTGAAAAATAGTTGGTATGCAGTAGAAAATTTTGCTACGTTGATAGGGCTAAATCATTAATAAAGCTTCTTGCGCGATTTAATACAGGTAGGTACAGAAGGCAGCAGGTCAAGCATTACATTACCTGTCAAATGTCCCCAAACAATTTTAACTTAGGTAATGTCGAGGGTATAGATTTCAGATTCAAGTAAAAAAAAAAATACTGATTTGTAAGACTTGATGGGCTGCCTTCTGTACATACAGAGATAATATTGTAAGAAAGTTAAACTTAAAATAATGGGACTCAAGGTTTTATTTATTTCGTGATCATTTCTAGCTCTTGGAAGTTAGAAACCGTAGATATAGAAGTAGAATAAAAAGTACCGTAGGTAGGTGTTAACTACCAAAAGAAATTACATTAATATTGGCTCAGCCATTTTACCGTGAAAAGTAGCCAATCATAACTATAGATAGATACACATTATACACTGATAATGGCTGGAGGGACGGATCTTTGCTATTCTTTCACGCAAAAACTGTCGAATGTATTCTTCTGAAACTTTACAGTAATATAGCTTTACCTAGAATAATAATAAGCTATAATTAATGAAGATAGGTATTGCATGAAATATGTAAGATTTAAGACACTTTGGCACCCGATTTGTTTATAACGCAATGTGCCTAATATAGTTACCTATGTTTGTAATGTACCTAATATAGCTACCTATGTTTGTGGTTAGGAGTTATACATATTATATGGGCGAAGATTCTTCATTTTTATTTTTGTTATTAAAGATAGTACTTAGGACCTTGGAGAAGAAAATAACCTACTCGAAATACTAATTCAATACAGACGAAGTCGCAGGCATCATCTATGTAATATACCTACCTACCTATACTTTTTCACAAAACACCTATTTGAAACTGCGGATCACAGCTTTGTTGTAACAGTTTTTGAAGTAACTCTGTCTGTTTATCTATCAGTAACGCTTTCATAGCTTAACTACTGAATCGATTTTGACGAAATTTTGAATAAGGTAAGTTTAAACTTCAAGGAGAATATAATAATAGTATTTATCCAACTCCAAAAACCGGTATCCACGCGGACGAAGTCGCGGGTCACAGCTAGTATTTAATAAAAAACTTTAAAGATGGTATTTTGTCTAGTTTATTTTTATGTATATTTGACAAATAGTACTTTTCTTACAAAAACTTGAATGACTCCGATCGCGGAAGAGCGTTGTATCCCGGATGTCGGTGTTTAAACTTGTTAACGGAGTGCGGTGAACCGGCGGGAACTTTGGTAAATATTGAGTCGGTAGACTACATGCTTGGGATCGTGCTATGGTTGAAATGGTATTCTCTAGATCTAATAGCCCGAAGGTTAGCAGTTATAGAACAGAGCAGCCACGGCTGTACCCTGACATTGTGAAGACATGAGACTCCTCAGTAAACTGAGTACATCCACTTAACATCCCCGGAGCGACAGCCAATCGGAAGATAGAGTCTACGCAGCGGGCAATACGGGCCTGAAAGCTAAAATGACAAAGCTAAGAGATTATCTAGGGTTACAAAACTCACTCTAAGATAAGAAAGACGACGAGAACAATGTTTAGAAACGTTGAGCATGTTGAATTTCCTAATAAGAGAGCGAACTTCGTTAAGACCGGAAGATTGACGTTGAAACGTCGGGGCTGGCGTTGAGAGCGGCGCCGAAAGCCAGAATTTCGTCGATGGTGGCGAAAAAAATACGTAATTTTGAACCTTTGGTTTATACATATCCGTGAGACATAAGGTTGATTTACATCTCATGTAAAGTCTGCCGTCAATCAACAGCGCAACAGCAGTGATATAAACTGGAAATAATTTCAGAAGAACCAATTCCTTCGTTAACCCGTGTTGTTTCTTTGTCTTTAATTAGAAATTTAGTTATAATTTTTGCATTCAGTAGGTTTTTCTAATAGAAGTAAAACCTATCAAGCAAGATCAAATAAAATACGATATAATCAGAATCGTGTCAGAAATCAGATCATTTCTGAGGACATGTTAGCTTCCTAGGTGCTTAATCCGTACGGTTTTTCAGTAGCTCTTTGGGTGCCCCGAAAATTATAACTTTCACTGACCAGCACGGAGAGACTATTTAGACTTTGCCCTTAATAAAAATATTTTAATTCGGGTACATTTTTTGGGTTTCAATCCTAATTTTTGGTATGTATGTACGTTCAAGAACAAACAGAACAGACCCTTATTTTATTAAGGAATGCAAGAAAGGGATGTATCTGGAATAAACTCAGGAAAACTTTTAAGTGACGAGTTATTTATGTAAAGTGTTAAATCCGGATACACCCTAATCAGTTTTGTAAAGAGCAATTAATTTTAAAGAAAGTTCTGTAAATGTAAGCTCCTATTTGTTACATAATTATATTATTTAATGTGACAAAACATATTAAAGCTGGAGGGTTTTTTGGAACGCCCATATCCCTTAGACTAGATTTTACTAATTATATTAAAAAAAAAAAACTAACATGATCAAAGCTACGACGATAAGACGAGACTTGAATGATAGTTATATATACAGAAGGCCGCATATTAACCGTTACAGACCTGTAAAATTTCCCTA
The DNA here is from genome assembly GCA_944452665.1 of Stenoptilia bipunctidactyla. Lineage (NCBI taxonomy): Eukaryota > Metazoa > Arthropoda > Insecta > Lepidoptera > Pterophoridae > Stenoptilia > Stenoptilia bipunctidactyla. The sequence continues at coordinate 5,803,472 of OX101748.1, read as the reverse complement.
ATCAATTTTCAACTTAATGTGTAGGGTCTAGAGTTCAGATTCAATTACATTTTTTTTACGATTTGGAACGCTTGATCTAGTACCTTCTGTACTTTTGCCGTTTCGTCAGAGGCGACTAATCCAAGAGGTTTTAGAATATTAATAAAACCCACTCAGACTTACCTTAAAAAAAGTCCTCATATTTGGTTTCGGTATCAAATATGGCGGCAACTCAACGCTGAGGCGGTGACGTGTCCTGGGAATGTTTTACATCCGTGTGCTACATACAAATGTTTTTTATATAAGTTTTTCAAGAACAAAAGCTTGCCGTATGGGTCTTAATTGACCTCGGACCTACTTTATCGTGGACGACGTTTGCCCGCGACTTCGTACACGCATAAACTCAAAAGTCCTATTTTCCGTTCCCGTGGGAATTCCGGGAATTCCTTCCATTATACAAACAGACATTTATTGAGGAACCTTTATACCAAGTATCACGTCCGTGCACTCAAAGAATAAGATTTTATCATACAAACTAAAATATCATATATTTCCCGTTCCCGTGGGAATTTCGGGAATTATTTTTATAACACAACCAGTCTCTTTTTGAAGAACTTTTATGTCAAGTATCATATCCGTGCACTCAAGGAATAAGATTTTTCATACAAACTAAAAAGTCCAATAATTCCCGTTCCCGTGGGAATTTCGGGAATTCCTTCCTTAGTGCACCCCTACATCCCCTAAAGAATGTATGTTCCAAATTTCAGCTCTGTACGCCCAGTAGTTACGGCTGTACGTTGTCTGTCAGTCACTCAGTACCTCAGTCACTCAGTCACTCAGTCAGTAACGGAACAGTTTTATATATATTGATTGATGGATTTAATAAAAAGTCTAAGGTTCAGTTAACCAAGGAGTATGATAAATTAAAAAAAAAAAAAAAGATTTTATTCACGAAATTTGCAAGCCGAAACCACGAAAAAGTTCCTGGACTAATTGCATACTTACATTCCTACTCCAAACACAGATAATGAAAGGAAGCGAAATCTCAACTTTTTTGTAACAAAACTACCTCCATGAGCTTAAAAAAAGTAAAAAACCAGTAGAAACTGGATCATGGGTTCGTTTGAATTTTTTTCATAATAACTTAAAACAAAAAGCTTCAACTTTCATTCGAAGCTCACATGCAATTGTGCTTCTGAAACTTTGTCACAGACCGTACAAGCTCTGGCTTTTGATGTTTTGTCTCTTTTATCTTTTGTACGAGTAAGCTAGATGGAATGTATGAAATATTCTATGTCGAAATTCGAGTTTTCAGTCTGGTTTTTTAATGCTTTGCTTTTCATAATGGGACCGGGAACTAATGATTTTCATATTTCGTGGCAGAAATTAGAGGAACGAAAAGCTTTTTCTGCTATTTTATATCTTTAAAGTATTCTTTTGATATGTTCGTGTTTCTGAATTTGATATAAGATTCCTTTCTCCATTATTCTAGCTATAGAACTAACACTTGGGTGCAGTTTGACTATAAGTTTTTGGTCTTTTTATTTTCATCGACTTGGCTTACAAAAACCATAATATCTTGACTATGAAGTAAGTAATGTTTTCTGATGGCTTTTTTATTCGTGATGGGGATATGGCTGTTTAGTACCATAATGGATGTGTAACACTATTAGTACCTATCTATGCTCACTTTTCAAATTATGTCGTTGGCTCAGCTCGTTAGCTGTGTAACACTAATTAAAAATGTAGAAAAAGAATTACAATTATGTGGTTACCTGAAAGAGATCATCTTTTGATGATATGGCCGCTATTTGTATTGGAATATTATTGAGAAAGGTTGATGACAAATAACAGATATTCGGTTAAGAAGGAAAGGCGCGCGGACGCATTTTCAACCAACTTCAAAAAAAGAAGGAGGTACTCAATTCGTCTGTTTGTTTTTTTATGTTTGTTATCTCATAACTTTTGACTGGGTGAAGTGATTTTGATGATTCTTGTTTCATATGATAATGAATACTTAGTATTTGTTCCCTTATTTCATCAAAATCGATCGAAAAATTCATTTTTTTTTTTAATATATATATATGTATTCGTGGATCGTTTACCTTGACGACATTCTACTTCAGCAAAAGTTTTGTCGTGAAGTCGGTTATTTTAATGCTCTGTATTCGTTGATTATAAAGTGACAGTTAATAGTAGCTCGGTATTATTTGTTTAGCAGTGTAATTGTGAAGTTATTGACGGAGCGCTTACGCGAATAAATATTGTGTTGTGAATAAGCAGAGATTAGTACCAAGTCCACACTGTGACTAATAAGTAATTATTATTGATTGACGTGATTCTTAACCTCATTTAATTATAGGTGTACAATAAAGAATTAATAAATATATCAGCGGTGTCTAGCTAGAGCCTAATAGTTTATTTGGATTGACTTCGGATGCCCGCACCTTCTTAGTGCTTGACAGAGTCTACGTCACGAGTTTGTCACCGGCAGAGAAAATAATAACAATATAGAAGATGGAAACGAAAATAAAGATGATGAAGAAGAAGTAGCAACTATGAAGTGTCACGCTACTAATATCGCAGAAGTAAAAACTGTCATGCACTGAAGATCAATCAGTTCAGCACCACAAGCATTGTCGACAGTAGCAAAACCGACTCGCCCTATAGATGCCCACACAAAGGACTGTATTAGAGAATCTTTATTGAAATCCCCAAGAATACCTGATGTTGAATAAAAGAGAGGAATCACCTCGATTCCGACAAATATAAAATTGCGGGCATTTTGACATCTTAGTTCTTGGAAAACGAATTATTATCTGTGAATACCACTCAACTGGCGAGTAAAGTATCACAGTAACAAGGTACCTACTTGTGTTATGCGAGTCAAAACGGAATAGGATGGCACTTGTTGACAAATGTACACGATATATTTGTCTTATTTGTACTGCAAGCTAAAAGTCAGTTGAAAAAAAACTGAGTTTTAGGACGTCATCATTATTTGCATTTTGTTTTTCAGTGATTTATATAGTCATATGTATAGAACAAATTCAGAAAAAAAATATCAAAAAAAATGTATTACCCAACTTAGGCCGTTCATTACGATTCAAGACCTTTCTTTGTTTTATCTTTATTCACCTTATAATCGTTACGTAATATTTGTCTTCTCACTAAAAATATACGAAAATGGATCACAAATGATATTTTGTACCTCTGTTTGGCTTGTATATTTCTCTCACGCCTTACATATAACTATACCTTGGCAATTAATTCAATGCAGTTAACTGACAGGTCGAAATGTCAAACAGAAAAATAATGATACCAGTTAAAATCGTTGTAGTGTACAAGGGACTGAATGAGAACGATTTAAATTGAGTGGTACTTTTCATTCGTTTAGCATAAATACGTGAATTTGAGGCGTGTACTTTGTCTTCACTTTTTTAAGTCATGAAAGATAAGATGCGGAAAGCATCCCCACTCTAGAATGGGAAAATGAAAGTACCTATAAAAGATTTTATGACTCAAATTTTTTTTTTCCTAACTTGACGATATTATTTAATAAAACAGACCATTCGTTCACTGTCATTTTACTGCATTGAATTATTTTCCAGGGAATAGTTGTGAAATTCGGAATAATACTATGTCTTTATAGTTCTTGTCGTAGTTGTCAAGCATAGTAAATGTGGATGTAGTTACCCTCTAGTTGCACTGGGCGTGTCTTTATAACAAGCTAATTAAGGCTAATTTTAGTGCTACAAAGGTAATGTGTCAGTTTTGGGTGGTAATAAAAAATATTATAAACTAGCTTTATCCCGCAACTTCGTATGCGCTTAACTACCTTACCCTTCTCGTGGAAATTTCAGAAACTATACAACCAGACACCCACTGAAAGAACCTTTATACCAAGTATCACACACATGCACTCTAGGAATAGTTTTTTCATACAAACTAAAAATCATATATTTCCCGTGCCCGTGGGAATTTTGGGAATTTTTTTCGTAGCTCAACCAGTAACTCTTTGAAGAACCTTCATGCCAAGTATAACATCCGTACACTCGATTTATCATACAAACTAAAAAGTCCAACCCCTTACTAATGCCCCATAACATACAAACTAAAACATCATATATTTCCCGTTCGTGGGAATTTCGGGAATTCTTTTCATAACACAACCAGAAACACACTGAAAAACCTTTACTCCAAGTTTCACATCGGTGTACTCAAGGAATAAGATCTTTCATACAAACTAAAAAGTCCTATATTTCCTGTTCTCGTGGGAATTTCGGGAATTCCTTCCTTAGTGCACCCCTACATCCCCTAAAGAATGTATGTTCCAAATTTCAGCTCTCTACGCCCAGTACGGAGCAGGTTAGTGCGCGGCGACTCTATCGACCCTTAGTACCAACGCTTCGTTACGCGTTCGAACGCGCGTACCGTACGTCCGTATCTTCAAATAGGCACACGTACCCATAGATTTATGTAACACCTATTAAGAGAGATTCAAACATGCAAACTTTCATAACATTTTGCGTACCGTACGCGCGTATCATACGCGGCGCTTGGCGCATTCCGAACGTCCGTATCGAACGCGCGTATGGTACGGACGTTGCAGTTTTGTATGAAACGCGCGTTCGGATGCGTGACGCAGCGTTGGCACTTAATCAGACCGTCGGTGCAAATTAGGCTATCCGTACTATACCATACATATGTCCTATAAAATTGGCTACATTTTGAAATGCTATATCTAAAACAGGCGTGCCGTTAAATAATTGTCATTGATTGACTCCCGTTTGTATTATTTAAGATTTAAATAGGATACCAAAATACCAAAACTACTCATACCTAATTATGATAAAGCAAGGATATCATGATATGGCCAACTCAATGATCTTAACACGATATCTACAAAGCTTCATAAAACTTTAAAAGTTATAACAGACATTGTTAAGGATTTTCCGTTGTACAACACTTTTTGTTCGCACACTTTCCTCGGTGCATCGGAACGAGACGCCTCTAACGATACTTGACAACTTGATTTATATTTATACCTTTGTTTTATGTGAGTTATTTATTAGTATAGAATGTATTTCATAATTTTATTTGATATTTTCTTAAGAAAGGAAATCCTTCTTTCATGAACTTCATCAATTTATCTACGAGCATTCTTAATAAAACATAAGTCACTACAATATTTTACCTGTTAATATTGTTTTAGCAATTCAGTAGTGCGATCACAGAACTTTATCGAATCGTTTGTTAACGAATGTTCGTATAGTATGGAGACGGTTTTTAAGAAAAAATTGAAATCTATCCATTGCCGCACGGCCAGTTTAAATAAATGTGTGCCTTGTTAATTTTGAATGTTTGTAAACATGTTGTACTCATAAATATCTACAAAATAAAAAATTACAATGTTACTCAAAACTTGCAACCGTCTCCATACTATACGAGCATTCGTAAACATTCGTTAATATACGATTCGATAAAGTTCTGTGATCGCACTGCTGAATAGTAGGTTGTGTCCTAACTGCCAAGCAATGGATTTGACATTTCCTTTTTGTTATTGTAAGTAAATTATATAAAAAACTATTTTTGACAAACGTACATAATTTTTCTAATTAATTAAAAAACTTAAAGCACTTCGCTGTATTACGAAAGTAAAAATCCAGATTTTTTTCCATGACTCCAGATATGTCTCATTAAAAGTAAACAGAAGCAAGCAAAGTAGCGAATTTGACTTAAAACAAAACAGATACAAAATTTCCAGCCCTAAAACACCATCTTGTCATAAAACGTAATAATGCCTTAATCATTCTAATATTGTATCCCTTAAACAGTTGAAATTTCCGCGAGGACAATGCAAATTGTCAGCAATTATTCTATATCAGCGACAGAACAACGCCCACTGTATTATCTTCCAAACTGCCTAATTTCATCAAAATCAGCACAGTCGGGATATCTACTGCAGTATTGTTATTTATAAATGTCCTTACGGTTCGCAGATAAGATAGCTGTTTAAGATGGAAGTCTCAAATGTCAATTCATTAAATTCATTATATTTTTATTTCTTCCGCGTATGGTTTAAAATTATGAGAATATCTTAATCGTAAAATGTGAGTATTGCAATGATTTCCGTAGTTATTTGAAGTGAATTTTAATATTACTGTGCAATTTAAATGTTATACAAATTAATATGAGGAATAATTGTTAAAAAGATTCAAACATGACGACAAAAAGTTTTTTGAAAGTGACAGAATGAAACTGGAAGCTTGTATTGAAAGATTTGCCGTAAATATAAGCACATGTCAACGTTCGATCTAGGTTTTGCACATGTGAATTCATTTCTAAAATACTGTGTTAATATTTGTGCGAGGAAGAAAGCATATATTTATTAACATAGACTAGTCACTAAACGTATTTTGATAACATAACTTCCTATCTAAAAATAAACCCGAATCTACATACAGACATAACTTCACGCCTGTATTCCTTATGGGGTAGGCAGAACACCAGAGGTTATAAGACTATCTGATGTCAGGTTTGACAAATGAGGAATTATAATGTTGGAGGGAGGCTATTGCAGTGACAGGGTTTTACAGTATGCCCGGGAAGAGAAGCAGCTGGTCCATGCTGGACTGGTGGCAAAAAAAAACATAGAATGTACCTATTCTTAAAATAAACTAAATCGAAAACAGCTTTAATGATAACATCAAATACCTTACAACAAAGTTTGCATAGGACGTAACTATAAATAGAACTTTCCAACGGGCAACGTCTCGGGCCGTAGCGCTATACATCTCCTTTAGAGAATAATACGAACCGATCCTCCAAAAACAATTAAAACTTTACTAACTAGAACCAGTTCTCGCTACTATAGAATTTCTAAAACTTTTTAAGAGGATGCCTGTAAAAAGTTAGAGGTTGTATATTAACGACCAAACTCTCGTGTAACCTCAACCTCATTGAATGTCAAATGATAATGAAGATGAAGATGATGAGATGATGAAGTTCAAGAAATAACTATTTCTCCTTAAGAACCATAATATACTCTTTATAAATTACTCTTTTCAGTAATAAACTAAGCCCGCGTCTTAACTCAATTTCACTTGATGGTAGGTTAATCGAGGACGAAGATGGAAACACACTCGCTTAGGAAAGAACTTCATTGAATATTGCCAGAAACCATCAATACCGGAGCAGTATTTGGGAACAAGGTGGTCACGTCGGCGTCACGGTGTTCGTTGGGAACCCAGAAAAGGAATGGCAGGCCGCGGCCCACGGCCCGACGGTTGATGTCGGGATGTCGTATATATATTCGCTGCTATTAAATTAGTTGATAGCGCGTTGTAGGATCCGTTGTGTCGTCATCGTCGTCGTTACTATGAAGCGATACTAGATGACGCTACAAGTAGTATTGTTTTTGGCTGTGTAGGGTTGGCTAAGAATAGCCCTACCGCCTCTGAAAAAGCGTGCCGACTGGCCTTCGCTTGTTGGTAGGAAACCTTTAGGGACGGCCTGGCTAGCGAGTATAAAATTTGCCGCCAAATATCACCACTCCAGCGCTCCATAAATGTTTGATGATGAGCCTGTACCTTAATCAACACATGTGTACTTCGACTTTCATTTAACTGCTGCGTCACGCGTTCGAACGCGCGTTTCATACAAAACTGCAACGTCCATACCATACGCGATACGAATGCGCTAAGTGCCGCGTATGATACGCGCGTACGGTACAGAAAATATTGTCAAAGTTTGTATGTTTGAATCTCTCTTGGTAGGTGTTATATAAATCAAAAGTTAGGTGTGCCTATTTGAAGATACGGACATACGGTACTCGCGTTTCAACGCGTACAAGCCCGTTCACACATGATCCGTTTTACTGGATCCCTTTTTTGTATCATAAATACGTATACTGAATACTGTGCCATATGTGAAGTCGCTCATACAACTCCATGCGCCATCGATTAAAAAAAAACGTATCCATTAAAGCGGACCATGTGTGAACGGACTGTAACGCAGCGTTGGCACTTAGCTTAAAAAACCGTCAAAAAAAGTATTATGTTTCATTGCAAATGAACGAGATCCACAGAACAAACGGTTATGAACTCAGCGTTTACATTTCTTTCAGCTGAAGATAAAAACAATTTTTCGTTAACGACCGCTTTCTTGTCACAGTTTTTGCTAAGTCAAGAGGTTTGTTCGAGACTGTTCTGTCATAATGACTTTGCAAAACTTCCGAGGAAATCGAGCTTGAGTTTTTATGAGAAGTTAAGTGTTGTGCTTGCTTTGAAAAGTATGTTTTTAAAATAATATTTTCACTAATGTTTTTTTTTAGTTTTTCCATTTAAAATGCTCAATTATTCTGAAATAAATGAAAAATGTGATAAATAAAAATTACCCGAGTTTGAAGAGCACTCGTCCGGCAAACGAGAGGTCCCAGGTTTGAATCCTGGTCGGGTAATTTTTATTTATCACTGTATATAAAATAAAAGGCCAGCTAGACATTTAGACTCTATTTATTTATTAATATTATAATGTGCAGCCGCCATGCAACTTGTAGAAAGGAAGAGGAAGAAAATGGCGGGGCTGCCAGATAACAAAAACAAAAACTTAGGAATTACCAGTAACAAAATAGTCTTAAAATTAAGTGTACTTTACATGACTTGACTCGAGAGCTAAATTTTACTGTTAGATATTTATTTCTAACAATCACATTTTTCATTTATTTCAGAATAATATTTTTACATTACCATTTACATAAATATAAATATGCAGGGCCATTTTTTAGTCAACAGACGAAATTAAAAGTTATTTTCTTTGATAGGATATAAACGTAATTGCTTATTTATTTTAGTATCGCTCAGTAGAAAAAACAAAGATACGGCACCACAAACTTTTGTACAAATAGTCACAGTTGATGAACACAGCTACTACGACGCGGCATTTCATTGATAATGCTACGAATTAGTGCTACAAGATGTTTTGTAGTAGTGCGTAGTCGTCTTTATTTTAATGGTATTAATTCATAATTTAGAGTGGCTATGTTTTGCTTAATATTTTAGCGAATAAATTAATATCTTGTAAAAAAATGGACATTTTCAATAATTTGAGCTCAAATCATGTAATCCCAAAGTGTATCGTTTTTAAAATATTTGGGGTTATTCCTTTTTTTTTTGAAAATCCAGTTTTACTCCTTCAAACAACAATTTAAAAAAGTGGTCGTCCGATTTAAATTTTCTTTTCAGTTAAGATAGGTGCTTAGAAAATCAATAACAAACCTTAATCAACTTTTTTCAGTGTGATTAAAAACAGAAGCTACAGGAAGTTTTATAAAATAAAAATATACGACCGGCTGGTGTAGCGGTAACATACATTGCCTTCTATGCCAGAGGTCCTGGGTTCGAATCCCGGCGGCGGCGGATATTTGTGTGATAAACACAGATATTAGTCGTCATGTCATGGATTTTTATATGTTTATTCTTATAAAAAATATGTATTTATTCAATATGTATGTTTATATATTTCTTAAGTATATCAGTTATCTAGTATCCATAACACAAGTTCTTTAATGCTCGTATTACAGAACGAGACTTAATACTCGTTTCACGTAAGCGTTGTTCACCAGCTGATTCTTGACTTGAGCTTTAGTCTTATTACAAAACAATTATCAAAACCAGATTACCTGAAACTAGTTTCAAATATCTGACTCAGTTGATACTGGGTTTTCTTTGAAAAAAATTTGTTTCCCATTACATTTAATAACAAAAACTAATGGTCTGTTACGTTATCAGCAACGTTTAGATTATAATGTCTTATAAATTGCGTTAAATTCTATATGATATATGACAAAATTGCCAATGTTTTGAATTATTTATCTGTTTTTCGATAGAAGCAGTACGGTTAAATTATAACTGTCGCTTCTTTTTACTATGAAAATATATTTATATTTATGACTCAAAAATAATACAAAACGTAAAAGCTAAATGTAATGTTGCCAACTACTAAGTAAAGTCACTTAAAATTATAAATTCCAATATAGTTTTTATTTACAAAAAAGCAACTTCAAACTTGTTTTAAAAAGTTCAAAGTTGTTATAAAAATATTATCGTAATGGTCAATATCACTGAAGTGTAGTTAATACAGATCACTATTAAAGAAGGCACGAATCGCGTACCTATCTAGTTTTTCTCTAAGCCACAGTTCACAACATCAAAAACTTATTTTGAAGTACGCTCAAGTATGGTAGACAGCACACTCAAGTGAATACAGTTGTGAAACTAGTTTCAATCATTGGCATATGCATAAGTAAAGTTCTATAATAAGCGTGAACACAGTTCAAATCATTTAGTACTCAAGTGATATCTGGTCATTGAATCTAGTATTAGGCAACGTTTTGTAATAAAGAAAGTCGTTGATACTAGTTTCAAAACTAGTATCAATACATGAGTACTGTTCTGTAATACGACCATAAGAAACTTAATTTGGGCTAGATAATGTTGTGTGAGTGTCAGAAATATGAATTTTGCGTTCACTTTTGTGTAAAAACTTCTACAACTCAAGCAGCGAATAACCCCAAATATTTTAAACACGGTACCTACACTTTGAGATTACAATATTTTTGGGCTCAAATGATTGGAAATGACCTTTCCTAAATCACGTTAAGATATTACGGTTTAATTACCAATAACCCTGTTTAAAACTGATCTGTTACTGACTGAGTGATTGAGTGACTGAGCGACTTACAGCCATAACTACTAGTCTTAGCTGAAATTTAGAACATAAATTCCTTTGGGGATGTAGGGTGAATTAACTAAGGAATTCTTGGAATTCCCACAGAAACACATTTAGTTTGTATGAAAAATCTTATCACTTAAGTGTACCTATTTGTATTAATTTGATAATTCTGACTGAAAAAGAGTGCCAAGAGTTTTTTTCCGCCGGCTTTTTTTGTCTCTTGGTCTACTGTAATATCTTATTTAACAACTATCAACAACTAGTTAATGCCGAAGTATGTGATGACTGACTTCATCAAGTGTTTTGTGAAATTCCTAAGATGAATAAAACTTTTTGATTTTTTTTTTTTACCTATGTAAAACTTTTCTGCAATAGGTATTTGGTTGCATTTTAGTATCGCTTATGGAAGAAACTCCCGAAACTCCCACTGTAGCGGGAATAAGGTATAAGATTTTTTTGTTAGTGTGTTATGAATACATACATACATAACGTCACGCTTGTATCCTTAATGGGGTAGGCAAAACACCAGAGGTTACAGGACCATCTTATGTTACGTTTGACAAATTTGGAGGTATTATAAAGATGGAGAGAGACTGTGTTATGAAGTCGAGGGCAAAAGCTGGTTTTCATTAGGTTATTTATTACAGGGCCATAAAATGTTCCCGATAAAATGTATCGAAGACTTTTTAGGCTTTAATGCGCACACAAAAGAAACTAAGTACAGTCACTTGCATTAACATGTACACACTTCGCAACTTATTCGCTTGTGACAAGGATCAAATTCCAATAAAAATGCATACATATTATTAGACGTGACTGTACATATTAAATACAAGTATGCTTTATATTTTATCATCGATACTTTTAAAATTAATAAATGAAATATCGAATTTATGTACACTCTATTTTACTAGCCTCTCGCAATCATTATAATACCTCATTAGTCAAACGTGACATCAGTTGGTCTTATAACCTCTGATGTTCTGCCTACCCCATAAGGGATACAGGCGTGAAGTTATGTATGTATGTATGTCTATTTTACTAACCAAATAAAATTGATGTCGTTTGTTTGTCTCCCATTATCAATGCATACACATATTGGTACAATATGGATAGAACACTGTCCATATATTGGCACCCTTTGCATGTACCCATATTCGTGCAAATAAAGGATTTGATTTGAACAGAATTTCCTACAGCTATACAGGGTGTTCGTTGCATCGCATGGCAAATTGAAATGGCTGACTGAATGGACTACCTGCTGTCCTTTCAGTCGTCTTTCCTCAACTATGTTAGAATAAGATAGACGATAGATGTTGCTACGCAAAAGTGTAAATAGCAAATTATAATTTTCCGTAAGTATCACAAAAGTTTTGAATATTAAACTTATGTGGACCGATTGCAAAGTAAGCGTGTTCACAAAATTGTTTAATACCTTGATTTTTATGACATGTGGCACAACGACAAGATAAATTATATTTTTAAAGGGATTCTGAAGATTCCGGTACGCTAAAGTTATTTCAGTACCTTTTTAAGTGTAAGTAAGCCGTAAATCTTAAAGTCGAAATTGTAATTAAAATTGTATATTTTCCAGAACTTTTGGAGTACATAAAAACATCTGACTCCTAAGACACAGAGTATTCTAGTTTAGGATCAAAATTTAGGAGGAAAATTTCCCCACCAGTCACCCTGTATTTATACGTACACACTATTATTGCATTTTAACCAAACTCTCTAGTCTCAGGTCTGCTGGAAGAAATTTCTTCAGAAATAAGCTGAGCTTTGTGACTTTATTCTATATTTATTTTAAATTGTCTTTTATCCTGTTTACATAAATTGTTAAATAAATAAATAAATCTTGTTTGAAATGACGGATGTCGGATGCCAGATGTAGTGGGTAAGCTACCCTAGATATAGTTCTACGGCTACACCGGACCGTTATTTCTCGTATTATTATTTATTATTACGTATTATTATTTCTCGACTAGCTTTTGCCCGCAACTTCGTACGCGCATAAACATTGTTTATATTTAACACAACCAGTCATTGAAGAACCTTTATATCAAGTTTTACATCCATGCACTGAAGAAATAATTGTTCATACAAACTAAAAAGTCCAATATTTCGTGTTCCCGTGGGAATGGCGGGAACTTCTTTCACAACACTAACAGTTACTCACTGGGGAACCTTTATAATAAGTATCACATCTGTGCAATCATGGAATTAATTTTTTCATACAAACTATAAATCGTATATTTCCCGTTCCCTTGGGAGTTTTGGGAATTTTTTTCGTAGCACAACCAGTCACTCTTTGAAGAACCTTTATGCCAAGTATCACATCCGTACACTCAAGGAATAAGATTTTTCATACAAATTAATAAGTCCAACCCCTTCCCGTGGGAATTTCGGGAATTCCTTCCATAATACAAACAGACACTTATTGAGGAATCTTTATATCAAGTATCACATCCGTGCACTCAAGGGATGGGATTTTTTCATACAAACTAAAACATCATATATTTCCCGTTCCCGTGGGTATTTCGGGAATTCCTTTCATAACACAACCATACACACATTGAAAAACCTTTAAACCAAGTTTCACATCGGTGCACTCAAGGAATAAGATTTTTCATACAAACTAAAAAGTCCTATATTTCCCGTTCCCGTAAGAATTTCGGAAATTCCTTCCTTAGTGCACCCCTACATCCCCTAAAGAATGTAATTTCCAAATTTCAGCTCTCTACGCCCAGTAGTTACGGCTGTACGTTGTCTGTCAGTCACTCAGTCACTCAGTAACTCAGTCAGTAACGGAACAGTTTTATATACAGGGTGTTAGGCAGAACATTGAACATACGCAAATGGTGGATGGGTGGGGTCATGTGCTACTTACTCAGCCCAAATTATTTGACCTTGGCCCCTTGGTTTTTTTTTATAATTTTTTTTTGTATATTTTTCGAATTTCACCACTTTTATGTCTTTGAAGGCGAATATTTTTATTTACAATGAGTAAAACAGGCAACATTTTGTTTTGTTTTTATTTTGAATGTTATCAGATTCTCATGTAATTATCGCTTAACGCTGATGTTACCTTAAAAAAAGTTATGGGTCCTCAAAGTCACAGAAACATGTATGAAAAAACTTAAAGCTTAATTTCAACTTTCATTAAAAAAAAAACTAAAAGAGATTGAGGACTTCCAATTCTAGCAAAACATCCCTAACGTGTGACCTTTCTAACGATATATAATTTGTTTTAATTAAAAAAGAACTTCAAGAGTTATTCAATTTTTTTATCAAGTAGATAAATTTTGACAAAACTCTACTTTTGCGGAAAGCGAAATGTTTTGCGAAATTTAATACTATTGAGTTGGTAAAAATTAAATGATCGATGGAAAATAAGTACTTTGTTTCTTTATTGACACTCTCCGAAAGCAGTCTAAGTGTTGGTTTTTGGGAGATGTGTCCAGTTTTGTCGCCATTTGCTGCATATCGTGTGGACGATGTAAACTTTTTAAGAAGTAAGTATTCTGTGGATAGACGAGCCTAAATTTGACAAAGAAGGAATTACAAATGTTCACAATTTACACTATTGGGCACCTTTAGAACAAAATCCTCGAGTAAAAAGACAAAGGGGCTTCCAAAGACGATTCGGTGTAAATGTGTGGGCAGAAGTGAAAGGCAATAAACTAATAGTGCCTCATTATTTGCCCGATCACATCAATGGGAATAACTAGTTGGGATTTTTAATGGATGATCTACCACCATTGTTGGAAGAAGTATTCCAAGAAGACAGGCCTATTATCTTTTAACATGATGGCTGCCCAGCACACTGGAGTCTGGCAGTTCGTGAGTTGTTGGACAACTGTTTTCCCAATTCGTGGATTGGCAGGGGTGGACCCATACCCTGGCCTGCACGATCGCCTGACCTCACTCCACTTGATTTTTACGTGTGGGGAAGTGCAAAGGAGCTCGTGTATGTCACAGAAGTGGAAAGCCGCGAAGACTTGATAAATCGCATTAATGCAGCTTTCGAGGTTATGAAGCAGGAGATGCAGCTGCGGACAACAACTGTAGAAATTAGGCGCAAATTTTGCCTTTGTATCGAAGTAGAAGGACGGCAATTTGAACAATTGTTGTAATTATTAATAAAAAAATTACTTAAAATGTTATCTGTTTCATTACCACGCCTAAGGTTCATCCTTGTAATTAGTGAAAAAAAAATCTTATTTTCCATCGGTCATTTAATTATTACCAACTCGACAGTATTAAATTTCGCAAAACATTTCGCTTTCCGCAAAAGTAGAGTTTTGTCAAAATGTATCTACTTGATAAAAAAATTGAATAACTCTTGAAGTTCTTTTTTAATTAAAACAAATTACATATCGTTAGAAAGGACACCGATTAGGGATGTTTTGCTAGAATTGGAAGTCCTCAATCTCTTTTAGTTTTTTTTTTAATGAAAGTTGAAATTAAGCTTTAAGTTTTTTCATACATGTTTCTGTGACTTTGAGGACCCATTACTTTTTTTAGGTAACATCAGCGTTAAGCGATAATTTTTGCCTAAAATAAAATAAAATGTTGCCTGTTTTACTCATTGTAAATAAAAATATTCGCCTTCAAAATCATAAAAGTGGTGAAATTCGAAAAATATACAAAAAAAAAATATTAGAAAAGCCAAGGTGCCAAGGTCAAATAATTTGGGCTGAGTAAGTAGCACATGACCCCACCCATCCACCATTTGCGTATGTTCAATGTTCTGCCTAACACCCTGTATATTGATAAGAATCAGGTGTACCGCGTAGTCGCTCTTAGTGTATTGATGGAATTTCTATTAATCCTGTCAGTTTGAATAAACCTACAAAACCAACCAACAAACCTTTTACTTACCAAGCTAAGTAAGTTAAGCTAAAGAGCAAAGCCGCAACTTAAAACTAGTTTAACACAATTCCATAACTCGCAAAGTAAAACAAATTTAAGCCATTCGGTATCACTAATCGCTTTCAAAATTCGACGGAACACCTAAGTTTGGTAGTTTAGTTATTAATTTAGAAAACAAGATGGTTGACGCCCCTTCGTTAGGTCCCCGTCAAACTTTGCCAATTACTAGTTTGCTATTGTTGTACCGAATCACAAGTATTCCTAATTGGGACTGTAGGAATAGTTGCGCTGAGATGTAAAATAATTAAAGTATACCAACTGTGGAGAAATTTATGTAAATAATCGTGTGTTTTGGGATTTTGTACATTTCATTCAATGCCTTAGATTTACCTTCAGTAAAATCTATCTTTTAGGAATATGAGAATTAAATAATGTACAGGCTTTGATCTTATTGTTTGAAAAACTCTAAGTAGCTCGATTCTTCAAATAGATTCAAGAAAAGAAAAATCAATATTTAATTAATTTATTATTTATTTTTAAACTAGTTGGATTGGCGTTTTTATAGGCGATAGGCTGACCTCCTGTCACTGCAATAGTCTCTCTCCATCATTATATTGCCGCCAAACGTGACATAAGATGGTTTTATAGCCTCTGGTATTCTGCTTGCCCCATAAGGGACACAGGCGTGAAGTTATGTATGTATGTTTTATAAATGATAGGACAGGATTTTAATATTGTACGGTTTATTTAAAAAATAAAAAAAATATATTTGGTCGAGGTTTCAGAGTACTTTTTAACTAGTGATTCCTACGGGAATAAAAGTATTACGAATAAAACCGTGCACAGCTGTTAGTAAACGACTAAACGTGTATCAATTTTACATACGAGCACCAAATATCGCAGTGTGTGTCCAATGACATCAATTTCGATTGTAACTAACAATTGGATACGAAAACTATTTTATGTTTTTTTTTGATAATTGGAATATGGACTGACACATGTATATTTTCCACCAAAAAAACGAAAGTTGATGAAAAAACCTTCCGCTTCTATGATTGAGCGAAAAAAATGCGCTGTTTAAATTGTTTTGGTAAAACATCCGTGAAATTCCGTTACTGACTGAGTGACTGACAGACAATACCACTAGGCGTAGAGAGCTAAAATTTGGAACACACATTGCTTAGGGAGTGCAGAGGAGCACTAAGGAAGGAATTCCCGAAATTCCCACGGGAACAGGCAATATGGAACTTTTTATTTTGTTTGAAAAATCTTATTCTTTGAGACCATGAATGTGAAACTTTGTATAAAGGTAATTTCAATAAGTGTTTAGTTGTATTATGAAAGGAGTTTCGGAAGTTCCCACAGGAAGGGTACTATAGCGCAAACAAAGTTGCGGGAAAAAGCTAGTTTTCTAGACTAATGTTTACGGTACATACAGTCTCTGACCTGTCAAACTACTTTTTGTCAGGTATGTGAATGTATAAAGATGACATTGTTTAACACGCAGATTTGATTTAATTTATTAGTAACGATAATATCGGGATTTTCATTTCAAGTGGATGATACGTGTAGTCTATTGAGTAACTTGAGAGGGTGAAATATTAAAATCCTTGCAGCGATTTCTAATAGAAGTAAATGATTTGGTATTAACCGAACATGAGCTATTATTTGCACTATATGTTGTTTTAATACATTTCATGAGATGTCAAAAATCAGACAGGTCAGCTATGAACATTACTCCTTTGAAGCCTTTTAACGATTCGTCTTTTTACAACCGGTGTCGGCGGATTAAAGGTTTTGAAAAATGATCATCTTCGGAACCTTTTTAATGAGCCTACTTTAGGGCCACGAGTCTCTCCCCTGTGTGAAGAGGAGCTTTAGGCAATTAAACACCAAGCTGGCCTAGTGCTGGTTCTTGGATGTCAGAATTTTCAGCGCCTTGAATTGGGGTAAGATCCCACCTATCATCATCATCACAAGTCTGTGTAATGAGCTCACTGCAGGGCATGAGTCTCTCCCCTGGGTGATGAGGAGGTTTTTAGGCCATAATCCACCAAGCTGGCCCAGTGCTGGGTGGTGGATGTCAAAATTTTCAGGGTTCCTAACGACTACGGTATACAGCACCCGGGACCGACTGATTAACGTGCCCTCCGAAGCACGGAAGTCGTCGTGAGAAATGAAAGGTCGGCGGTCACCCATCCAAGTACCGACCGCGCCGAACGTTGCTTAACATTTGATATCGTATGATATACACAGTAACCACGACGCCACGACGAATCCCCACCAAGATCCCACCTAACGACTACTTAATACAAGTATACAGCACTCGGGACCGACTGCTTGAAGTGCCCTCTGAAGCACAGAAGCCGTTATTAGATGACCGCCTCATCAATCCTTGTACCGATCGTTGTTGCTATGTCGTTTTATATGCGCAACGATAACCTTTAAAAACACTTTACAAAAAAAAAGATTACCTTTCAGTGAATATGACGGTAAAAGGGAGACGTGAACGTCTCAAAATGATTTCTGTCAAAATCAGAAAGCAAATTTTTTTAGCAATTTTCCTTATACCGCTTCTCTAAATTTCCTATGGGAAATAAACTAAGTTCTAACAAATTGAATTTGAAGTTAATAAGAAGTGGATATTTTGGTTTAAATGCGATTCTGATAATAGGAAGTTAACCTGCTAGGTTGATTAAGATTTTCAAATGAATTCAAAAAAATAATAGCTTTTATTCTCTGCAGGTATTTTAAATACACTTAATACAGGAGGGCGGCGCGGGACCGGGCGACGTGGAGTATCTTGAGGGAGGCATCTGTCTAACAGTCTGCGTCTCTCGGCTCACAATGATGATGACCGCCAAATATCCGTCAAAATAGCTACCTTAATAAGTCATTTAAGTCTTAAAATTTCATAGACTAGGCAGACACAATAGATTTTTAATTTGGCTTCGAGTAATCCTATCGCCGCCGGCGCGCGGCGCACCGACTCACACTGGGGCAAGGTTGAAGACAATGCGCAAAAGTCTTATTTATTTTATTTACCCTTTATTATACACAAAAACAAATCCAGAATAAAAAAAAACACAAATAAAAGAACACATTATCTATAAAGGGCGGCCTTATCGCTTGGAAGCGATTTCTACCAGGCAACCCAAGTCATAAGTGAGAAATAAATACAATACTGGCTTTATTCTTCTTCGAACATGTCAATAACCTCCGGATCAAAAGATTTTCGCTTCAATTTGGGTAATTCACGTAGATTTTATCTTTAAATTGATTTTGGGCTACAAATCTAAAAAAAATATACCTATAATAAAACGCCCCATAAAACAGTCACAGCCGCTTTTTTAATGTATTCAATTTGCGCAAAGTATGTTCTCTTATTCAGAAAGGTAGTGTGTATATAAAACAGTTAACTATTTCAAAAGAACTTTGCGTAAACTAAGAAAATACCCATAAATAGGTACCTAAAATAGGCTTTATAGGCGTTTTTATGGGCGATAGGCTGACCCTCTGTCACTTCAAGTATCTATCATTTTAATACCTACAAAGTCATACGTGACATCAGATGGTCTAATAACCTCTGGTGTTCTGCCAACCCCATAAGGGATACAGGCGTGGAGCTATGTATATATGCATGATTTATATTCCGATTCGTTTATGTAGCCGTAATGAAACATTTTTTATAACGACACTAGCTCTATTCTCTTCCACAGAACAGTTGTAACTAAATATGACAATGCTTTAAATTTGGAGAAGTTTGAATAGCTCAGTTGGAAGAGCAGTGGACTGTATCCATAGGTCGCTGGTTCAAATCCGGCTCGAAGGACCAAAAAAAAGGTGTAGCGATTTGGGAACTACCCTAAATTAATATACTACATCACTGTTTTTTGTGGCTTTAATTTCGCCTCCCCTCGGGAACCTGAGCTATATTTTGTTCAACAGTAGGTATCACTGAATGCGAATACAGCCAGCCAGTAAAACTTGGTAATCTCAGTTTCTCCACAATTTTGCATCGTTTATATAAACTTAAAGTTTACCTACTTTAAGCTGGTTCTTTGTCCGAATAAGGAAGAACTTTGTTACGAGATTGACTTTTGAGTTGAGAACTGCAGTTTGTTGCATCTTTTCTAGCGTATTAAAAAGATTTGCTGTGAATAAGGTTTCAGTGTCTAGTTTTTTCATTAACTCGCTGTGTTATATTACTTTTTGTTACACTGAAATTGATGCTATGCTTTTTAAAAATTTAGTGAAGAAATTACATATTCTTTAATTCAGTTTTAAAACGGTGTTACGATACCAATCGATCGATGTCGGTCGACTGGTTTATATGGTTAAATATGAAAATGAATTTATGAATATCTTATTTCTACACTAAATTTTCAAAGAGCACAACAACCACTTCAGTCAGAGTAAAAAAAAATTTTAAAAATGTTACGGGTGTTTATCTTCAAAGTGTTCTTTTTGATTTTCCATAACTTTGAGGTTTTGTTCTTTGCTAAATAATAATACTGTTTGATAACGAATATGTGGTTCAAAAGTGCATACTTTCCAAGATATCATCAATCTAAATATAGTGAGTTCATAAATTTTCACCCGTGTAAAATCTCTTTTACATCAATTCAATAGACGCGTAGACGAGTGCCACTAAACAACAAATACAATAAACAACAAAAACATTTTAAACGTTGAGGAACGTTGCATACAATGTACAACGCAAAGCGTTGCGAACTGTAGGTACCTGCGCATAGCGATAAAAAAAGGGATGAAAAGCCACGTTGTCATACTTCGCATAAAGGTGTTTTACATAAAATGTTTTGACTTCATTGAATTATTTTGTATGAAAAATAAAAACAAGAAAAAAAATATGAAAAATTATTCACATGTTATTTGATTCTACTACGGCTTATTCCACTAAACCCCAAAGTCTATCTATTGTTCTCCAAATTTTAGAGTCCATACATTTATTCCACTCTAACCCCAAAAAAATATAGGTTCAAAAAATAAATAAACTTATATTTCCATACTTCAATTCCACTTTAAACCCAAAACAATTTTGGTAGAGTCAGCAGAAAAGTTGTAGGACAAATACATAAAACACATGAGTATAAATTGCGGATAGCACAGGATAATGATTATAATGAATTAACGACCCTCAATAGCAGTACAATAAATTTAGAACTATATTACACTATATAGAAATAAAGTGGACGAAATCAAATTTGAATTGTTTAACCGATAGCTAAAAAAACGAAAGTATAAATGACATCTTCAGGTTAAAATAATTTACTGTAAATATGTTTCGAAAAGTATAAAAAAAAACATGACTGCTTCAAATTAGAATTTTCAAAATAAGGTAATAAGCTATTATAACCTAAAAAATAGCAAAAACTAAAACGTTTTTTTATACAACTACTTGCATACATAATTTTGTAACCATTTATGCGTAGTTGAATGTTGTGTGTATAGTCTCAACATGTTCAATGTGTCAAAAAAACTGTCAAATTTACGTAACGACTTTTGTACAAAGGGCCCATCCCATAGAGGTAGGTAGACAAGTCGCACTAAACTCACTTCTTTTTAAACGTACCTACTTTGTACCTCGTTCATTTTGAAACTGTAATCTGTATTTATATTAACCTCAAACTTGTTATTTATAATTTGAATCTCTTGACATTGTTTTAAGACATTTTATTTAAATTGTTAATACAATTTAATGAAGTCATAATATTTAAACTTACGTGTAGTGTTTAGTTTTTACGTTAAATTAGATATTTCATTACAAATCCAAACTTATTCCGCGGTTGGAATTTATTTTTGTATTAATTTTTTTATTGAATATTTTATAAAATGACGTACTTACAGGCGATAAATTTCTTAACGTGCCTTTCTCCAGGAAAATTTCTTATATTTAGGAACAGATTTTATTGATTCCAATGCATAGAATTAGTCTTATCGACATTCCGTAAAATTAAATTTATTGAAAATGACATTATGCAATGTGATTATCGACCTTTTAAATATTTTTATTCTGTGAGAATCTATACATATAATAAAATGGTAGGAAAGTCAAAACTGTACATTGAATATTTTTTTAAAAGAATACTTGGGGTATGATCTACAATCGAAACAGAAACAAAAAATATAGTTTTTAGAATTTTTGTCTGTTTGTCTGTTTGTCTTTCCGGGATAAACTCAAAAACTACTGCATGGATTTACTTCAAATTTGGCATGAAGATAGTTAAGAAGTCGGGTCAACATATAGGCTACATATTATCACGCTAGCAGTGTTATAATCGTAGGTGCGTTTGGTGCTGCATAGCGTTCACGCAGACGACGTCGCGGGCAGCAGCTAGTAAGTAATATAAATCATAGTGTACAATACTATGCGTAATAAATAATATAATGTAAGCAAAGTTTGGCTTTGTGGATATAATAATTAAAATAAATTACATATTATTTTGAAAATTACTTCGAGTATATATCAGGGACTTTTTTTAAAATGTTTTTTTTAGCATGTTTGATGTGCATGTATATCTTTCTTCACGCAATATTGTCCTTTGGAACACTTTTAATTTCGATGTGCATACGTGACTGGCATTACAACACATGTCGGCTCTATTTTTTAAAGTGTAGGTAATAATGCTTGCCAGCTCTGACTAGTTTTCGATTTGTGTCTTAATAAACAGTAATAAAGTGAATTAAGCCAGGCTTAATGAAGACAGCTCAACAAAATAAGCTGTCAGTCAAGTAGCTTAAACAAGTATTTAACGATACATACTTGATTTTTGAATATGTAAAAATTGCAGCGGAGCTTGATATTGATCGTTTTGGCATGTATGGGATATTGCAGTGTTTTACATCTAAGATCAGTTTAATAGGAATTGAGATAACAATGGTTGATTGAATTCATAGTGAAATCCACCGTGTGCTGAAAAATTTACATGGTAACCGTTACGCCACGATTATTTGAGACTAAAAGATGATCTCATTATTTTACAGTTCATCACAATTTATTTTCATTTTATTCTTTCATACCAAATTGCCTCCTGACCCTAACTTAAAATAAACAAAAATAAAACTTCTAAGCGAAACAACTTTCCCGTCAGAATTTCAAATCGGTTAGTACGGAAACTCGAAGTGGCCTTTCGAAGTCCACTGAACAACTTAGATTGACTGCAAGCAGCTCAAAGTGTAGCTTAAACTTAAACTTAGTCTATTTGCTTAGGAATCCTGAGAATCATTGTGCAATCTTGAGGTTGTTGTGGTGCGAGGATGTGATTAAAGTTAATGGCTTCCTTGATGAGAAAATAAACAAATGACTATGGTGGCAAATTCCTTTTCGGTTTTAATTCAATTTGAGTTTGTATCTCTGTGCAAGTGTGTTGTAGAAGTGACGTCTTATATGTAAGGACTGAGGTTTAGTAGGTGTTAGTTTAACTGTATTGTTGTATGAACTTAAGCTACGTGTACTGGGACGTCGTTTCAGCTTTTATTCAGACTGAAATTTATTCTATTTAGATGTTTAGTATAATGAAATGCAGAGCATTAAGAACGTTATTTACTATCTATCATCTACAAAAAGTACTCAACCGATTTCGATGAAATTTATATGGGAATACCTCTAAAGTATTCTCTATCTTAAAACTAGATTTATAGGTGTCGAAATAATCAAGTAACAAATATTCATAAATAATTATTTAAAAAAACATACACACGAATTGATAACCTCTTTCTTTTGGAATTCGCTTGAAAACAAATACGTAGCAGGTTTAATGATTATTCTTAACCGTAAAAACCATTTAAAACTTTATTTTGAACTTAATTTTAATCTTTAGAGAACAGGGTCTTGCACTAAACCCTTATACAACTTAAACTTACCTCTTCAGCACTGCACTGTCAGAGCGAGAAATATTTAAGATGACTAAAGCAAGAAGTTTTAACTTACCTGAAAAGATAGAGAAAAGTTTTGTGTTAAATGAGCGTTTAAGTTTTTTATCTGTGACTTAACCTGCGTTTTATCTAAATCTGACTTAACGATAAGTGAAAATAATACATACATGAATAGTAAATAATTAAAAAAAAACAACTAAGTGGCCCCAAGCTAAGCAGAGCTTGTGATATGGGATATCATGTAGCGAACTAGGGGGGACCTAGAATACAAATACATATATAGATAAACGCCCAGACCTGGAACATTTTTTTTTCTTGTTCCGTGCGGGAATCGAACCTGCAACCACAAGCGTCTAAGGCGTCGTCCTAATTGACAGCGATCGTACGATGGCGCGATGCGTTCTCGTCGTGCGATGAGTTCAAACACACAGATATCTTCAGAGTGTCCTATTTGAACTTCGCAAGTCATTGTGCGAGCATCTGTATGTTTGAACTCATCGCACGACGAGAACGCATCGCGCCATCGTACGATCGCTGCCAATTAGGACGACGCCTGAGGCAGACAGTGTTACCGCATCGCCAATGTGATTGTCAAAAATAAGGTTGATGATACAGGTTTAGGAGGGAATTGCCTCTTTATAATAATTTTTGAAGCACATCACCGCTGAAACGGTGATATTTGGTGGCAGATATTATAAGAAGGATGGTACCTCCAAGTAACTAGTTGATTGTTACCGTCAAAATGGCGAGTCACTAGTCTCCTAACAGGTTAGAAATGTATTTAAAATATGGTGCCCATTTGGTGCCGTTAAGTGCCGCTAAAGATACAATTAGTGCCACTGAATTTTAGGAGAATCAGCAAATTTAAAGGTGACCGGTCATTCTGACGTAAGGTCACCTGTTTTTAAAGTAGAATCGAATCTGATTTGTTCGAATTTTGAAAAAAATTTATTTGTTACCCAACTGATGCCCAAATTTTTTGAAATATTCGTTAACCTAAGTAATGAGGATCAAAATATATTTTGATCAAAATGATGTTGCTGCCTGATAAAAACTAGGAATCAAACTGGTAAGATAAAATAGTTTTAATAAAATGAGATATTCATCGATTGTTTAAAATTGTAGTAATCGTAGTGTACAAACATACAACGTAGCATTGGTTCATGTTTTTAAAGAAATTTTGTCTTTAATAATTTTTGCTTACTAGTTTTTTTCAGGCATCAACATCATTTTGATTGATGTCTTTTGATTCTCAATACTTACTATAATGAATATTTCAAAAAATGTGGGCACCAGTTGGGCAACAAATACAAGTCTGAAAATTAGAATAAATCAGCGTGGATCCTACTTTAAAAACAGGTGACCGTTCATCCTGACGTCAGGATGAACGGTCCTTTTGGGTCTGAGTGCCACTTATAATCAGGTATATCCATTGCCTGGGGACAGGTTAATTTAATACAATATCAAAATCAGGGAGGCCCTTATCTAAAAAAATATTATGAAAATATTACTTAATTGAAGCGTGATCGAAAACCGTACAAATAACATGAAGCTATACAATAAAGTACCAAAATTCACTAACTATACGATTTTAATACAGTTTTTCCATCTTACATTGTTTATAAAATGGTGGCTCGGATGTATAACATAGGTACTTTCAGTCCTGAAACAATTTGGTGTTACGTTACACAACAACGTTGTTTATTAAAAAATATTCTTATACATTTATAAATATAATTGGATTCTGATAATACAATTCCCTGTGTTTGTTAAAATCTGATTCGTGCGAATCCAAAGGCCTCATTAGTGAACTGAAATATTCGATCCCTAGTGAATCTACGTTGGTACTCCCCAATTAATTTAAATAATAACTGTGTTCTTTATAATATTTTATTAATTTATAACATATTGACAGCCCTGGTATAGGGGTAAAAACTTTGCCGTTTATGTCTGGTATCTAAGAATCCCCAAAGGGGTGGGTCTTTGTATGATGAACACAGATATGAGCCATAGTCATGGAAATTTGTATGTTTATGAAATCTTCGTAAACCTATACAAAAAATCATAATAGCTTAGAAAAGATTTTAGTTCCATATAATTTCAGACCGACGACTCTTTGATCGAACAATTTTAAAATCGCAATCGAAGAACCCTGAATCACGTATCGTTACAATATCGTGACGTCTCTATATGTAAATAGCAATATGACAGGCCTTTCTCGTAATAGATCAAATACGTTTTTATTTCAGATTATTCAAAAAAAAAATCTAAAAGTTTTATGCCTCTTAGGAATTTCACAAAACATTTGATGAAGTCAGTCATCACATACTTCGGCTTTAACTAGTTGTTGATAGTAGTTAAATAAGATATTACAGTAGACCAAGAGACAAAAAAAGCCGGCGGAAAAAAACTCTTGGCACTCTTTTTCAGTCAGAATTATCAAATTAATACAAATAGGTACAGTACAAATTGACCGTGACATGAAAAAAAAACAAACACAAGACAGCTAATTGTGAGAGCCAATGTCATGCCACAACCAAATTACTCACATAGCAGGTGCAATGAGCTATGGATCCACAAACGAACATGACAAACTGTGACCAGAGTATTTGAACAAGAATGGAATAAACTTCATCCACCAAAAGCAACGTCTAATAGAAAACATTCCTGGTACGGTGTAATACAGACTCTGTATAGACATTCCTACGTACTTAATATCTAGAGCTTCAGGATTTGTTACTGTGGCTGTCTCTACAGGGACAAAATTGTTAATAAAGCACGTAACCATAACAAAGTATACTAATGGAAGTACGTTCACAAGGCACAATCATGTAGTAGCATATCTAGTATATTTAATTAAGCTTAATGAGGTTTTCTCGTTGTTTCTCAGCAAATAAACCTATGTTTGGTTTGCTCAAATATCTCACTAAGTAAATATTTGAGTACGCGAGTATAATATTTCGAAGCTTCTAGGTGAAGTCTCGTAAAGGATTGTTAGGTTTTGACCGACTTAATTAGAGGTAGATCTCAACTTTGTAATGTAGCTTGATATACATCATTACTATTTTTATGCAGCCCACTGTAGGGTTATATGTGTCTCCTACGGGTAACGTGGAATTATTAGACCATAAACCACCTATGTGGCCCAGTGCGGTTCGGTGAAGGTCAGAATTTTTACGGCGCTGAGAGGGTTTCTGACATATCATAACGGCAACTTCACCCAAGAATGTAAATAGTAGAATATAATAGTATCTAATATATAAAATTCTCGTGTCACAGTTTTCGTTGCCATATTCCGAAACGGCTTGACCGATTTTGATGAATTTTTTTGTGCTTATCCGGTATCTATGAGAATCGGCCAACATCTATTTTTTTTTTATTTATATGGCAAAACAACGTTTGCCGGGTCAGCTAGTATGTAAATAAAATTCTCGTGTCACAGTTTTCGTTGCCATACTCCTCCGAAACGGCTTGACCAATTTTGATGAAATTTTTTGTGCTTATCCGGTATCTATGAGAATCGGCCAACATCTATTTTTTTTATTTATATGGCTAAACAACGTTTGCCGGGTCAGCTAGTAGTATATGTAAATAGCACCTGGGATTGATTGCTTGCCTCCTGAAACACAAACGTGGTCAGTTAACGATCGAGCAGACAGAAACGTTGCTTACTCTGCTATACAGAGTGACTGGTGACAAATTTTAGATACTGAAGGAGCTGTTTTCGATTTTGATCATAATTATGTAACAAAATTAGGTACTTAATTTTGAAATACAATTCCTTATAAAAAAAATAAAGTTTTGTTACTATTTACTTTACATACAACTGAGTCAATCGCGGCACGTGACCCGGCACGCGGATCGCTGCCAACGCTAGCGTAACCATGCGTTGCGTAATCAACTCTTTAACTTTCGGTTAAGTTTACTCAGTAAATAATTAATGTTTATTTTTTGTTATATTTTTTCTCTCAAACTATCACGTCTTTGAATTTTAAAAGTGACCCACCAGTCACTCTGTATCATCATCATCATCATCATCACAACTCTTTGTAATGAGCCCACTGCAGGGCATGAGTCTCTCCCCTGGGTGAAGAGGAGGTATAGGCCATAATCCACCAAGCTGGCCCAGTGCTGGGTGGTGGATGCCAGAATTTTTAGGGCGCCTAGATGGCTTCTGACAAACCCTAACGACTACTATATACAAGTATACAGCACCCGGGACCGACTGCTTAACGTGCCCTCCGAAGCACGGAATAGTAATATAATAATAAAGCAATATTACAGTAATATTACTTAGGTAATAGTAATATTACACTCTGTATAATACGAGTGTAATATTACTATTAAGCCATGACGAAAATGCAAGTGGGTTAGTAAGAAGATTTACTAACCTTTTCTTTTTGGAGCAGAGCCTGATACCACCGCCTTTTTATATTAAATGCTCGCATTTATGATGTCTTTTGAGGATTAAAATTCACAACGCGACGCTTTCAGTGTGCGTTTGACTTATTGAATGAAAAGTATGCATTTGTTCGTAAAACATTATACGACGTTCATTTAAACGTTCATAAACGCTAACTATTTTTTTTGTTTGGTTTTATTTCACTTGATAACTTGATAGCTCGTTAACTTTCTTCCTTTCTTAACTAATCAATGTATATAAAACTGTTCCGTTACTGACTGAGTTACTGAGTGACTGACAGACAACGTACAGCCGTAACTACTGGGCGTAGAGAGCTGAAATTTGGAACATACATTCTTTAGGGGATGTGGGGGTGCACTAAGGAAGGAATTCCCGAAATTCCCACGGGAACGGGAATTATTACACATTTTAGTTGGTTGTTTTATGAAAGGAATTCTTTTAATTCCCACGGGAACGGGAAAAATATGATATTTTAGTTTGTATGAAAAAACCTTATTCCTGGAGTGCACGGATGTGATACTTGGTTTAAAGGTTCCTCAATAAGTGTCTGTTTGTATAATGGAAGGAATTCCCGGAATTCCCACGGGAACGGAAAATAGGACTTTTGAGTTTATGCGTGTACGAAGTCGCGGGCAAACGCTCGTGCCATATAGAAGACATGAAAACAATATTTCACATCATTATTTAGATAATAGGCGGTGTTACACCTCAAACATTCGATCATGTACAGGCACGTGCAATAACATGTAGACACTTCGCAACTTATCCGATTGTGATAAGGTTCAAATTCCAATGAATTGTATACATCTTATTAGACGTGACTATACACTGAAAAGACTTCTGAAGAAAGCAGATGTTCTATTCAAAAACGACATTCCGGCCTTTTACAAAAAAGTGTAAACCCTTGTAAAGGTCCTTTTAGAAGCAGGTGTCCACAGGCGATGGTTATTACTTTATCGCTTTTATACCATAAAATTTACATATTTTAATCTTTACACTACTTTCATTGGGTCGCTCGTCGTCCGTTTTATAGACTCTACGTGTTACCTATCAATGTTTTGTATTTATAATACATATTTTTTGAATATGGATGGACGTCTACTACTTTAGTCTTTTTACTAACCATCAGATGTCATGGATGACAAACATCCTATCTTTCCCAATCTACATTTAACAGCCCGTTCACACATGATACGTTTTACTGGATACCTTTTTTGTATCGAAAATACGTATACTGAATACTGTGCCATATGTGAAGTCGCCCTTACAACTCCATGCGCCATCGATGAAAAAAAACGTATCCGGTAAAACGTATCCAGTAAAACGTGCCGTGTGTGAACGGGAGGTTACGTGCAGCAAAATGTAGGTGAGACTCGATGGAGTGAAACAAAAGATGCCAAATGACAAGATTTTATCTGCATACATTTTAGCCCATATGTGTACCGCGAGGTACATGGACACCAAATTGTAGGTGCCCTACAATTTGGTGTCCATGTCCATGTACCTAAACCTAGGAACTGCAAAATAAAGGATATATACCTGTACATGTACCTTTTCATGATTAAATGCTGTAAAATAAATTATGTGAAGTTGTAAAAAATAGCCGTTTTGGTACATAAGATCATTATTTTTTGACATATGTCAGCAAATGTCAATAATGACAAGATGGCACCACTCCGTTAGTCATTGTAATAGGGTCGTTATTCCAATAAATAAATAAACAACAAACTGTCATTTTGAGAATTATAGTTTTTTTCAATGGGAGACATTTTCTTGGCTTGGATAGCAGTCTTTTTCTGCATAGTAGGTACAGCAATATGGCAATAAAGCCACGAGTAAGAATTTTTCTCAGTTCAGCTAAGACCTAAACTGTTAATACAGTTTCATTTAGTGCAAAGGTATTATAAACCGCTGAGTGTACCTCGGTACTTCAAATGGGCCACTTATATGGGGATCCTTTAAAACACCTACCATGAATAAATCTTATGGTCAATAAATACTGCTTGCTGCTGACTGTTAGCTAAGAATAAGTAGTGTTTTAGTTTATATTTGCGAGCCTAGGTTAAGCGTTCGGTTTGGAGTGCGGTATACTTGTAAGCAGTAAACGTTAGGGTTTGTCAGAAGTCATTTTGGTGGCCTAAAAATTCTGATGTCCGCCACCCAGTACTGGGCCAGCTTGGTGGATTACGGCCTAAACCTCCTCGTCACCCAGGGGAGAGACTCATAGTTTTGAGTTTATTTAAAAGCTTTAGATTATGATTGTTTAATTACATACACCTTTACGGGAGTTGTTCGAACAGAACTTTTATTTTGAAATCTCCCTCGAGATACCGTTATTCTGTTTACTTTACTAAAATTGTTTCATTTACAGCTAGAATCTAGTGGATAGAAACTGTAGAATCAACTAATATTTACTGGTATTTCTGTTAATTAGTATTATTGATAACTATGATCGTAAAGAAAATCTATAGGTACTTATACATATAATAAATATGAAGGTTTGTTTGTTTGAAAGAGTTTAGTCGGATTTAAAGAATTCTTTTACATTTGATAGTTATTACGGAAGAATTAATTTTATGAACTCGTATGAAATCAATAATAAGGCCGCGTTCTAACCTTATGCACCCGCCACGCGTCTCACCCACGTCAAACATGCATCGCAACAATAAGGCCACGTTCCAACCTTATGCGCCCGCCACGCGTCTCACCCACGTCAAACATGCATCGCAACAATAAGGCCACGTTCCAACCTTATGCGCCCGCCACGCGTCTCACCCACATCAAACATGCATCGCAACAATAAGGCCACGTTCCAACCTTATGCACCCGCTACGCGCCTCACCCACGTCAAACATGCATCGCAACAATAAGGCCACGTTCCAACCTTATGCGCCCGCTACGCGCCTCACCCACGTCAAACATGCATCGCAACAATAAGGCCGCGTTCCAACCTTATGCGCCCGCCACGCGCCTCACTCACGTCAAACATGCATCGCAACAATAAGGCCACGTTCCAACCTTATGCGCCCGTCACGCGCCTCACCTACGTCAAACATGCCTCGCAATTTGTTGCGATTAAACATATAAGCTCAAGTGCAGTCATGCATGGTGTAGTGCAAGCATTTTTAGATTTCAACGGAGTCCAGCGTTTCTAGTTGACATTTTTAGCCAAATTTCAACTAGAAACGCTGGACTCCGTTGAAATCTTAGAACTCATAAACAACGTTGACCTCATAACCAAAAAATTGCAGACCCTGGAGCAAACGTATAACAGTGTGCTCTTTTTGAACGAATCGAACCCTCACCCTTTTACCATCGGACTACTAAACATTTTTGATACGGGACAACGCCAAAAGGTTTGATACGCCAAAAGGTTTGGAATGAACTGCTTTCGTCTATTTTCACTGACCAGTATAGTCCTGATACTTTTAAGATTCGACTGAATAGGTTTCTTGTGCATGGACATGTACTACCATAGTCTTCATGTTCACTTACCATCAGGTGTCATGGTAGACAAACGTCCCATCCTTACTTTAAAAATAAACCTATGTGCCGGAAAGCGCCGGGTGGACTGCTTCAGTGATTTGTCCCACCAGATCGTTGGCCCCTAAGGACGAAACACTGAATTCAAAAAAAATATTATTTCTTGTTCAGCGATTCGTCCCATTGAATTAATTATAAGGAATAATGAGATCAAGTATGGCCAGCAAGCAAACTTATAAGAAAATCAACGAAAGGCAAAATATTAATTCGTAATTATATTAACTCAACGACCACTTTGGCGATGGGGTAAAACCCAACCTGTTTGCCTCAGACGCCAGTGGTTGCGGAATCGATTCCCGCACGGAACAAGAAAAAAAAAAGTTTCGTGTTGGGGTGTTTATCTATATATATATATATATGAAAATGAAAACTTTTTTATTCGCAGTAGGTAATTTTATACACTTTACGAACGTCAAATGCTGGATGAGGGCGGCGCGGGTCCGGACGACATGACGAATCCTGGGGAAGGCCTCCGTCGAGAAGTGTGCGTCTCTCAGCTTATAAAGATAATGATCGCCCATTATCCACCAATGTCTTGGTGATGTCTACTACTACTTCTTCTTCGGCTTTAAAAAACGAAATGAAAGTAGAACCCTAGGTAGACCGAGAGGAAAAAAGCCGGCGGAAAAAAAACTCTCGGCACTCTTTTGTAAAAAGTGCTTATTATAGGTACAATTTGGCAGAAATACAGCTCTGCTATGACATGAACAAATAAACAGAAGACAGCTATACGTGCTTACCAATATCATGTCGCAGCCAAGCTGCTTACATAGTGATTAATGTTTAATATTTGAAAATAACCTGTGGAGACATCAATCCCACGCTCTTTTGTCATCTAAATAATCTTTGAGTTTATAGTAGCCTTTTTGCATAATGTTTCTTTGATAGTTCTTTTAAATTTATTAAACGTTAGAGATTGAATTGACTGTGGTATTTTATTATAAATACGTATTGACATTCCCATAAATGATTTGGTGCTTTTAGCCAGCCTTAATTTGGGAAACGCTAATTTATGGTCGTTCCTTGTCATTACAGAATGATTTTTATCATGCTTATCTTTCATGGTTTTAAATTTACTACTATTCTTATAAATATACATAATGTTTTCATATATATATATATTGTGATGCAAAGGTCAAGATACCAATCTCTTTAAACTTTTCTCTTAGAGATTCTCTACTTCCAAGTTTATATGAATTATTATTTATATTCTAGGTTCCCCCTAGTTCGCTACATGGTATCCCATAACACAAGCTATGCTTACTTTGGGGCCATGAAGCTGGTGAGATTGTCTGGGGATTATATTTATTGTTTATTATTATTAAAAAATAATCAATGTAAATAAAAATATTTTAGTGCTTTCTTTGTCGCACTTGCAAAGATCTTTTTAAGACATTTTATTGATTTTTCTTATTAGTTTGCTTGCTGACCGTACTCGATCAATGGGACGAAACACAGAACAAGAAATAATATTTTTTTTGAATTCAGTATTTCGTCCTTTTGGGACAGTGATGTGGTGGGACGAATCACTGAAGCAATCGCGGGGTGGGCGTGCTAGGGTGGGTGCTGGCCGGGCGCTCGGCAGTTGCTGGGCGGGCGCTGGGCAGTGGTCTAACTGTGGGTCGGCGGGTGAATGGAGAAGTTTTTACTAGGCCAAAAAACCGTTGGACGTAGATCGATGTGGTAACACCGTTACGCGAGTAAAACCGCACGTATGCTGTAAACTTTAAAAGAATTTTTCAAATGCGTTTCATTTTAGACGATGTTGTAGCGTTAATTTGCTTAAAATATAAAAAAAGGAAACTTTACAGAATAAATTCAAAAGAATACATTATAATTATATACATTTATTATTATAAATAATTATATTATTATATTATTATTTTATGTATATGTCAAAAAGGATATTCTCTCTAAAAGAGGTAAGTTATTTAACAATGCGGGCCTAAAACCAAGCATGTTAAAGTTGTGTTGTTTCGTTTATGTTTGTTCCAGACGTTAGAAACTTCCTTGTGATACGGCAGGTGTTAAGTATAATAGATTTTTGAATGGTATAAGTAAGGTGGTGTGGTATATTTAAAGTGTCTAAACTGGTTCTAAAATGTTTTGGTATGATGCCTGTTGATGAAGCCACTAGTGGTACTATTTGTACAGTCTCTGCTCTCCATTGTCATCGTAATTCTATTGCTAAATCCAAGTATTTATTTAATTTTTCGTTGATTGTTTTTTGTATGTTATTTGTATTGGGAACTGCTATATCTATTAAGAATATTTTTTTATGAACCTTGTCATGAATTGTTATATCTGGTCTATTAGCTGTAATTGTTTTGTCTGTTATAATTGTCCGATCCCAATATAATTTAACATGTCTATTTTCTAAAACGTGGTCGGGTTTGTACTTGTAATAGGCTACTTTTTCATCTATGAATTTAAATTTGTGTGCTAGGTATTGGTGTATTATCGCTGCAGTTTGATCATGTCTATGCTTATAGTCTGTCTGTACAAGAGCTTTACAGGAACCTGTTATGTGTTGTATATTTTCTGTGCCAGAGTTACACTTTCTGCAATTGTCACTTGCAAGGTTTTCTCTGAGGATATGTTTCCTGAAATTACGGGTCTTAATCACCTGGTCCTGGATTGCTATCATGAATGCCTCCGTTTCAGGAAACAGTTCCCCCCGACGAAGCCACGCGTTCGATTTTTCTTTGTCGACATGTGCTTCATCGAGTGCAGCATAATGACGCCCATGTAAAGATTTATCTCTCCATTGCTGTTTTTTTTGTTCTATTTCTACCAGAGCAGAGCTTCGTTAGTTTGCTTATCACATGAAAATAGGTTTAACGGTGTCAATTGTTGGTCATTATAATTGATGAATTTATGGAGATTACTGTTTTCTGCTTTGGAATGGAAATAATTTCTTAAATTGGTTATTTGTTTATTATGTAGATTTTTAATATCTATTAGGCCTCTTCCTCCATCTTTTCTTGATAAAGTGAGCCTCTGCACGCAAGATTTTGGATGATGTTTTCGATATCTCGTCAATGAAGTATTTATTACCCTTTGTAGATTGTCTAAATCGCTCTTTGACCAAGAAATAATGCCAAAAGAGTATGAAAGTACGGGAATAGCAAATGAATTAATGGCTTTAACTATATTTTGAGAATTCAGTGTAGTTTTTAAAATTTTATTTATCCTGTTTTTAAATAGATTTCTGAGTTTATTTTTAGTATTTTTCATATTGATTATTTGTAATTGCTCGAAACCTAAATATTTATAAAGATTACCATGCCCTAGAGATTCAATTGTTTCGCCTGTGCTTAATGCGTAGCTTTCTTTCTGTGGTTTTCCTTTACAACTGGAGAGTATTTTGCACTTGTCAACCCCAAACTGCATTTTTATATCATCAGAGAATATTTGGGTTATATCTACGAGTCTAAATAAATCTGTAATATTAGTGGCATATAACTTAATATCGTCCATATATAATAAATGTGTGATATTGTGGGAGCAAGAATTAATATTTAATGTATATCCTGTTTTGTCATTAAGCAGTTTAGATAATGGGTTTAAAGCCATACAGAACCATAACGGGCTTAGTGAATCCCCCTGAAAAATACCTTTTTTAATTTTTATTGTACCCAATTCCCGACTACCAAGACTATCGTTAATACTTAATTGTGTTTGCCATGTACTCATTGCGGTGGTTAGAAACTGTACGATTGTTGGGTGTATTTTATATAAATTCAAAACTTCTATTAACCAGCTATGTGGAATTGAATCGTAGGCTTTCTTGTAATCTATAAACATAGTGTGTATATCTTTTTTCTTTTTGTAAGCTTGTTTAGTAATAACAGTGTCAATCACTAATTGTTCTTTACATCCTTTACTGGATTTTCTACACCCTTTCTGTTCTTCAGCCAGCACATTATTTTCAATAAGATGTTCATAGAGTGTTTCACTTATACAGCCGGTAATAATTTTATATAATGTTTGAAGACAGGTGATGGGGCGAAATTTAGCTGGATTGGTAGTGTCTGAATCTTTGGGTATCATATAAGTTATTCCTTGGGTGATAAATTTCGGCAAAGTCTGTGGTTGTCTGATGAACTCGTTAATAAAATTGTAAATAAATGGATGTAGTGTTGTGAATTTTTTAAACCAGAAATTATGAATCTTGTCTGTACCTGGGGCTTTCCAGTTATGACTACGTTTCAATATTTTAGAAAAAGTCTCTATAGATATACACTCAAAACCCATGTTTGGTAAATTTGGTTCTTTTACATCATCAAGCCACGGAGCATTTCTATTGTGTTCTGTGGAAGATTCCCAAATGTTGGCCCAGAATTCTCTTACAGCTTGTGGTTCTGCTAAATTTGTATTCGTTATTTCATTATTACCCAAGTTTTTATAAAAACACTTTTCATTGTTAGTAAACTGCGAGTTCTGTTTTTTCCTCGCTGTACATAATAAATATCGTTTAAGTCTGCTGCTTGCAGCATTTAGTTTTTGTTTAAGGGTATCAATATAATGGATTATTTCTGAATTTGCGTCTTCGTATTGTGCATGCTGATTATATGTTTTTTTTATTATATTTATTGTATGTACTATTTTTGGGTTTCGATTTCCTTTTGAGTATTGTGTTATATGGCCGATATAGTAACGTAGTTTTTTGATTTTATTTTCTAACCGTTTTTGCCATTTTGGCTTATACTGCTCTTTATTGTAGTTGTTGAACGTAGAATTTTTAATTTTACCGCCATTCATTATTATTATTATTTTATGTATATATCAAAAAGGATATTCTCTCTAAAAGAGGTAAGTTATTTAACAATGCGGGCCTAAAACCAAGCATGTTAAAGTTGTGTTGTTTCGTTTATGTTTGTTCCAGACGTTAGAAACTTCCTTGTGATACGGCAGGTGTTAAGTATAATAGATTTTTGAATGGTATAAGTAAGGTGGTGTGGTATATTTAAAGTGTCTAAACTGGTTCTAAAATGTTTTGGTATGATGCCTGTTGATGAAGCCACTAGTGGTACTATTTGTACAGTCTCTGCTCTCCATTGTCGTCGTAATTCTATTGCTAAATCCAAGTATTTATTTAATTTTTCGTTGATTGTTTTTTGTATGTTATTTGTATTGGGAACTGCTATATCTATTAAGAATATTTTTTTATGAACCTTGTCATGAATTGTTATATCTGGTCTATTAGCTGTAATTGTTTTGTCTGTTATAATTGTCCGATCCCAATATAATTTAACATGTCTATTTTCTAAAACGTGGTCGGGTTTGTACTTGTAATAGGCTACTTTTTCATCTATGAATTTAAATTTGTGTGCTAGGTATTGGTGTATTATCGCTGCAGTTTGATCATGTCTATGCTTATAGTCTGTCTGTACAAGAGCTTTACAGGAACCTGTTATGTGTTGTATATTTTCTGTGCCAGAGTTACACTTTCTGCAATTGTCACTTGCAAGGTTTTCTCTGAGGATATGTTTCCTGAAATTACGGGTCTTAATCACCTGGTCCTGGATTGCTATCATGAATGCCTCCGTTTCAGGAAACAGTTCCCCCCGACGAAGCCACGCGTTCGATTTTTCTTTGTCGACATGTGCTTCATCGAGTGCAGCATAATGACGCCCATGTAAAGATTTATCTCTCCATTGCTGTTTTTTTTATTCTGTTTCTACCAGAGCTTCGTTAGTTTGCTTATCACATGAAAATAGGTTTAACGGTGTTAATTGTTGGTCATTATAATTGATGAATTTATGGAGATTACTGTTTTCTGCTTTGGAATGGAAATAATTTCTTAAATTGGTTATTTGTTTATTATGTAGATTTTTAATATCTATTAGGCCTCTTCCTCCCATTATTATTATTATATATTAATAATAATGTATTGAAGTGAAATATCTAATGATTTTGAGGTTTATTCGAGCTCTTCTGAAAATATAAACTTTATCATTTCATTTCCGTCATTTTATTTTGGCTAAAACATGACAGAGCAAAATAAACATCTTAACTAGAAAACATTCACTTTTAAAATAATCAGAATGCTGCGCAAAATTTTCAATGGTATCCCAAGTTTGAGTTGAAATGTAAAATGAATGTTGAAATTTTCATACAATTATAGTTGAAATGTCATACAATTATTTGAAACCCGGTTAAAAAACTTTTTAGTTCATTACCTACATAATTATAAGAATGATGAAAATTGATAACAGCATTTAAAACTTTAAAAACTGAAACAATATTCCACTCAAAATTTTTCCAAATACACCCCTGTTTCTGAATATAACTTAAGTACGTATCATCCCTTTAGTTGTGTTCAAAAATTCACAACACTTGCTTTTAAAAGTTCTACCTCTTTAAATATTCTCTAGAATACTGTGAGCTGTGAAAACTTCGCATATTTATTTCTGCAAGGTACCCACTTGAGATCTTATATAAAGCGAAATGGACTGAGAAGAGGGAACTAGTATGAAATGTATAGTTATGATATTCTTAGGCTTGTTTTTATTGGAGTAGGATGAAAATGTGCTAATTTATTTTTTATTTAAAATTTTTGTAATAAAAGGTTTTATTTTGTTTGTGTAATTTCAAAGAAAGATAAAAAATGTGATGTTTGCTAATGAGTTTATTGTCTTAAGTTCCAAAAAATTTACAAAGATCTATCTAGAAAATATAATAAAACTAGCTATTTCCCGCGGTTTTACCGGCGCCATTTCAAATCCTGCGGGAATATCGAGATAAAAAGTAGACTGTCAACTATCACTATGCCAAATTTCATCCAAATATATTAAAGCCGTTGTGCCGTGATAGAGTAACAAACATCCAGACATGCATACATCCATTAATCCAAAGTTTCACTTTGATAATATACTAGCTGTTGCGCGCGGTTTTACCCGCGCAATTTCGATTCCCGCGGGATTTTCGGGATAAAAAGTAGCCTATACGGATTCGGAAGAATCCCTCTAAGTAATGGTAAAAGAAATTTTGAAATCGGTCCAGTAGTTTTTGAGCCTATTCAATACAAACATACAAAAATACAAAGGTTTCCTATTTATAATATTAGTATAGAAAAATTTTTAGTTTGCTTTTATTCGATAGATGTCGCTGTATGTCGATTAAATCGCGCAAGAAGAGTTATAAATGACTTAGCCATATTTACATCGTAGACTACTTTAATTCATCCTCACTTTCACAATTGTAATATTAGAAGGATTGGTTGATTATTTAGACTTTTTCTATTGACTTCAAAATCAGTAATAGGACTCATTTATTTGATAGACCTTTAAAAAAGTAGACATATTAATACTAGCTATTTGGCGCGGTTCCCCTCGCACAATTTCGAATCCCTTGGGAAGATCGGGATAAACAGTAACCCATGTACTATTCCAGACTGTACAACACTATCATATGCCACAATTTAGCAGTTCCGTAGAGGCGTTCTGCCGTCATTGAGGAACAAACATCCATTCATACAAACTTTCACATTTATTATATTAGTAAGATTGTATTTTAAATAGCATTTTGGGAAAAAGAGGAAATAAAAAACATAGGCACCATATCAAATTAAAAAAAAAACTTAAATATTATTCATAAAAGTACATTGTACTGTGCACACATCCTTAAACTATTTCAAAGCAAAACTTTTTCAGATACAACTGCTGTTGTTAGTTGTACACAATGCTTTTAAACTAAATATGAGATTTTAACTGTTCATAATAATGTAGTTTCAACTTTATTTAACTTTAGAATATGATATATTATTAAACAGCTGAGTCTGACTATTTGTATACATGATAAAGAAAAACATTTAATGGTTTTTCAACAGGTTTCCTCTAATGAACTGATTTATTATTGTAGTTTCTTTTCTTAACGTAGATTATGTTAATTGAAATTAATACCTACTGGCAGTAATGCAAGATTTTTTTGCCTTGGATCTATTTTCTCCCGTAGTTATCTATTTTCTCCTACATAATCTTCCCGAAGAACAAGACTTATTAATTCCAAAATATGTATTATTTTGCTAAAATATCCGTATTAAAATAAAAGTAAATCCTTTAATTCTTAATCAAATAAAAAATCATGTCAACTTAGAGTTTTGTCCAAAGCTTGGGAAACTGTATTATAAAAGAAACTGTAATAATTCGAAACATACACAGCGGCTAAAAGGGCAATCGTCGAAATGATCCGTCAATTATCTTTTCGAGACCCATATGTATTATCTTATTCACTTATAGTCACTTATAATCAAGTGAGATATTCATCAACAGCAGGTACCATCGCGGCCATTGCCACCTGATCACTTTTAAAAAAAATATCGCATAAACATTTCTGCGGCGCCGAATTGTTTTACGATATATTCTATTTTTTGAGTGCAAGCAAAAATGAAATTAGTGGTTGTTACGCGGAAGTGTCTTTGATTGTACCTGCAGTCTAAAACAAAATAAGATCACTTTAAATGTATTGTGAAATGTTGCCTGCTGTAAATAAATGAAGGAATTACAAAACACTGGAGCGAGTTGTGCTAAGTGTATTTCAGCATATTAAAATGAAATAATCAACGAATGCAGAGCATTAAAGAAACCGAATTCACGTCTCGAAACTTTGGATGAGTTGAGAATGTCATCAACGTAAACATTCTCTGAAATCATACATATTTTTTCAAAAGTTTGAAATATTCAATGAAGTGCTTAACCGATTTCGATGAAATTTATATGGGGCCAAATAATCTATCATATAAAATAACAATTTTCAAAATTAATTCATAATTTTCCGAAATATCGTGTAACAAAGACACAAAAAAAACATACAGACGAATCGAGAACCTCCTCCTTTTTTGGAAGTCAGTTGAAAAGTTTATGTGATCTTCACAACTTATCATAACGTTTATATTTTTTTGTTTTGTTTTATGCATATAGGAAAGAGGCAACTATAATAAACCTTAAGTTAATCACGTATTATTTACTAGATGTAGCGCGAGGTTTTACCCGCGCAATTTCGATTCCCGCGGGATTTTCGGGATAAAAAGTAGCCTATACGGATTCGGAAGAATCCCTCTAAGTAATGGTAAAAGAAATTTTGAAATCGGTCCAGTAGTTTTTGAGCCTAGTCAATACAAACATACAAAGGTTTCCTCTTTATAATATTAGTATAGAAGTATAGATAACTGATAACGTAACTTTATTATGTCTATAGGCCAGAACAAACTTAAAAGCCGCTCTACGTAGAAAAGTCGTCGAGCGGGGCTCTTATGTATTTTTTCTCAAGCATGCTTGAGCATTATTTTGATAACCTTCTTTGAGATAAATCGAACTTGCTGTACTGGTCGAGCAGCGGCCAGCAATAGTTGTATGAATACCCATATCTCTCGTGTTTAGCGGCCAAATAAATTACTATGTAAAATCTTCATATTTGTCGTGTATTTAAAAATGGAACGAGTCTACTCCGCAACATGGCAGCCAAAGAAGTAACTCATCAAAGGTTTAATTAAAATTCAAACTGGCTTGCACATAGAAAAAAGTACTAAGTCGCGTAAAAACTATTGTTATTAGCTGTTCGTCAACTTCGTCATTGGTTTTATAATATACAAAAGGTATTTGACAAAATGAGTTCAAGTGAAGACAATAAGTGTGATGAAATTATTTACTTTAATTTCCGCGTATTATTTGAGAAGAGTACTATACATACCTTGGCCGCAACTAGGCATTGACGGACTTACGTATGTGTGGCTCGGCTTCGCCTCTGCCCACATTTACACGTTCGTCCATCAATGCCTCTCTTGCCGGCCGCTGCAGTAATGTATTATTCTTCTTAGGTTGCAAACTGGACGGTGGCGACAGCGAGAGCGACAGTGACGGCGGCGGCGCGGGCAGCAACTCGGGGAATCTAGGCCGTTCTCGACGCCAGCCGGCGCTCGAGCAATTTGTCGCGGTTTCTTACAAACTCAATACTTTCTATCGTGTGAGAGACACGTCGCTGTCGCTGCAGTCCATTATGCAGCCTCAGGGTGCTTCTCCAAATAGTGAAGTTCAGCGACTAGCTTGGTACAGCCCTCTTTATTCTTTGCTCGACAGAATAGCTCAGCCTTAGATATCCCCGACCGCTCTCTAATATTTCGCAACCACGACTTCTTTCTACGGCCCATCTTTTCGTTTTCCAGCAACTTCACTTATCATAATCAGCTGAAGGAGGTTGATGTCAGAGCACATGACCAAGATAGGAGATTTTCCTCTTTTTTACCGTGAGCATAAGGTTGCGTTTTTGGCCTATCCCTTGCAGACGTTGGTCACTTTCTGGGTCCAACTAATAGGTATACCTTATGTATACCTATAATGTTTTTAAGTTTTGCATTTAAAATGCTCAATTATTCTTAAATAAATGAAAAATGTGATAAATAAAAATTACCCGACCAGGATTTTTATTTAAGAATAATTAAGCATTTTAAATGCAAAAACTTAAAAACATTATTAAAACATTGCAATGCTTCACTTTAACTGGGATTCACAATTTCTGTAAAGAAATTGGTCTCGGGTGGTCTTAGCTGCAAAGCTATACCATAAGATGGAGCTACGTTAGCAATATAACGTAAAAACAAAAATGTGGTAAGTAACTTCGAGGCTTACCGCCAGGCTCCGGTAGCTCAGTGGAAGAGCACTCGTCTGGCAAACGAGAGCTACCACGTTCGAATCCTGGTCATTTGATATATCTTTTGATAATGCAGATTAAAGAATCTCAGCCCCGTCGCTACAATTTTTATTTATTTCGTAAACTTAGTATTGTTTAAAACTATCAAGTAGGCAAAGAAGTCGAAAACTTATAAGACTTTTAAACAAACTTTATCTTCTTTTCTTTGAAACACTGGAAAGTTGTTTATGAATCAAAGAGCCTATTTTGATGAATCGAAAGATTAGTCTGCTAACTTTTTGTCGTTGGAACGACTTTTTTCTACGTAAACATTATCAAAGTATTGTCGTGGGGTTTTTTACATCAACCTCACCTGATGGTAACGTCTTGATTTTGAAACTCGTTTTGTCGTTAAAAATGAAATTTCAAGAATTTAATTTTTAACGACGTTACCTTTTACTAACAGCACCATAAAAAAATCTTGTGAGCCATGATATTTTTTTCCATACATTACGGTATTATTACGTTGCTTGTAACCACGGCGCCACGACGACTTCACTTCACGATGAAATAAATGATTAGGCTGAATTATTATTATTATGCTGAAAACAGTATTTTGTATACTTTCTTTTTGTTCAACAGTAAACAGTATAATGTACTGAAAAACAGTTTAATTGGCAACCCTAGATTGATTTCAAAAGTGGGCTATTCATGATACAAAAATAAACCACTATAAAAGTTCTGAAACCTTAATTTGAAGGAAAAACCCTATATACCTTATTAAGTCAAGATTGAGTCACAGCTCTATTAAATCAAGAAATGCTGACAGGATCAAAATTTATGATTAAAACCATAGTGTTTTGTAAAATTCCTAAGATGAATAAAACTTTTTGAATTTTTGAATTTTGAATTTCGAAGATGTTAGTATACAACAGGAAGAGGTAAATACATATATTAAAACTCAAGTAAACATACCGAAGTCAACGTAAGAGCTCATAAACGCGAAATGAAAACATGAATTACTTTTCTTATACAAACGAAAATGTAAAATAATTTTATATGATTATTTTTGTTTCCATCTTTTTGTGTATTTAGAGGGTATTTTTCTTGATGTTTTTCCGAGCTTTGAAAATAGGTGGCAGTACGTTACCCGAGTGAAAAGGAGTTAGATGTAAGACTTTTAGGGTTGTTCCGGTGTAAAAAGCTAATTTGTTGGTGGGTAGGTAAATAAAATTACCTTTAAGTTTTACTGACTGTCAACGGAATTTAGATTACGGGTACCAATCTAAACTTGTGTAATTATAACAGGCCATTGGATTTACCGGTATAAAAGTATAATAACGGTAATTTTGATTTTTCTTTGCAACTGTGTAACTTACTGCTACCTTTTAACCTCGTTGAATATCCAAAGACATTACAATGCTTTTTGGATAAAACGCAGACTAAATTCACTGTCATGTTTTTGGAGAAATACACTATTAGTGCAAACGTTTGTTCAAAAATTTGTATTTGATTTTATGATAAACTTCGTAACTTCTGATTTTATTTGCTACTTAATACACTGTATTTTAGTACTGCAGCTTCGGTATTTTACTGCTTGATAAACTGAATTTAGAATCAGAATCGGACATTAATTTTTTACAATCCATGATTGAAGGAGTACAACTACTATTTACAAAAAGTGGATAACTTTGATATCATACAATGTAGGGAATATTATTGTAAATCACCTCCTCTAGGTCTTCTAAAAGATTCCATTCTAATTACTATTACTTATATATCTTTCTATTTTTATTATATTTTATTAATTAATTTTTTTTATTTTTATTATTATTATATAATTTTCCAAACTGATCCGGCTGGGACTTGAAATTAGGACCTGTGAAACGATAAATTTTAGTATGCTGAATACGTTTCTAAACAAAGGATCCCGTAAAAGTGGCCCATTT
Organism: Stenoptilia bipunctidactyla; assembly: GCA_944452665.1. NCBI lineage: Eukaryota > Metazoa > Arthropoda > Insecta > Lepidoptera > Pterophoridae > Stenoptilia > Stenoptilia bipunctidactyla. The sequence goes on along the minus strand of OX101748.1, from coordinate 5,759,444 downwards.
GAGGTACCGAGGTACACTCAGCAGTTTATAATACCTTTGATTCTACTTAAGAAAAGTATTAACAGTTTAGGCTTCAGCTGAACTTTAAACAAAGAAAAAAGAAATCTTACTCTTGGCTTTGTACACAAGACATATCGATGTACTATGCAGTGAAAAGACTGTTAGCCATGCTAAGAAAATGCTACCGTAAAAAAATGTTACTATAACTATCAAACTGACAGTTTGTCATTTTGTTGTTTGTTAATTAAACAGAAAACCAGTAGAAAAAGCCAAGAAATCAGTAAAACTCAAGACAGCAAACGAACAAGAAACAACCCGAAACACAGAAACGAACAGTATGACAAGATTATTTGAATTACTAACGGAGGGGTGCTATCCTGTCATTATTCACATTTGCTGACGTATGTCAATAATAATGATCTTATGTTTCGATTTTTTGACAGCATTTAACCATGAATCCTATATTTTACAGTTCCTCAGTTTCTGCCCTACAATCTGGTGCCCATGTACTTTGCGGTACACATATGGGCCAAAATGTATGCAGATATAATCTTGTCCTGTAAGTTCTTATTTAAACTGTTGATTTGGTTTTATAAAGGGGTGCTTAAATTTAATATTATTCTGTCATTCTATTTTGTAGTGTCTATTACTGAGACAAGGCATGTTATATTTTCTTCTTTTCAAACCGCCGACTTTGTAGTTTTTCTGATCCCAACTATTATTTATAGTTCGACTCTGAAAAAATATTTACGCGGGCAGTCTACATACATAATAATTTCGAAATTTTAAGTGGCAATTAAATAGATATTTAAATAGAGTTTGTATTATTGTCACTGTCGATTTTATCATACTGTAAGGAAGACAAACAAAATAATTATTTTAAAAAAGCACTGTAGTATTTGACGACCGCCTGGTGTAGCGGTAACATACATTGCCTTCTATGCCAGAGGTCCTGGGTTCGAAACCCGGCGGCGGCGGATATTTGTGCGATGAAAACAGATATGAGTCGTCAAGTCATGGATGTTTATATGTTAATTTAAGTTTATTCTAATAAAAAATATGTATTTATTCAATATGTATGTTTATATATATCTTAAGTATATCAGTTATCTAGTATCCATAACACAAGTTCTTTAAGACACTTAATTTGGGCTAGATAATGTTGCGTGAGTGTCAGAAATATTTATTATTATTTATTAATAAGCGAAGATATATCACAGCAGCGTTAAGGAGAAACCTATAGATAATATATCTGCCTCTACAGTTAAGAGTTGTTATTTTATATAATAAATTGTTTTTCTATGCCGTTAAAATATTTCTAATCTCTATTTAAAAACTTTGGAATTTTTAAATTTTTTTACTCAAAAAGTAAAGGAGATTGGCTTCTGTGGGCTACACCGGAATATCCCTACAAGGGTGTGATAAGAAGTGTATGTCGCTCAGAGCACTCAGCAATATTGCTCTCACACGTACATACGTACAAATCAACATTACTTGTATACGCAAAGAAATATGAGAAAACAATACCTTTGCGGATTCAGATGGGTGGTTTATTTCGAGATCTGTTATCTCGTTTAACCTAATTATTTTGAAAGATGAAAACGAAGCCAAATTTTGCCTTTCTTCTTGTTCACTTATAATTTTTGTATGACTTACGTGTTTTGCAGATATAAATTATGTATGTTCTGTTTAAAATAGCTTATCGCCCTTGAATAAAAATGACAAAAATCATCTCGCTAATGGTTTTCTTTGACCATTTTCTTCCCTAGTTTCAGACACCCACGTCTTACTTTATTGTTACTTATTAAGGGAGATATAATTCAAACGTGAGTTGATCCAGTAATAAAGACATATAGCTTATATTTTAAATACATACTTAATTATGAAACGCAATCATTATTTTTGTCATAATTTGTAACCCTTTCGAAAAAAAGTTTTCAACACACTTGCTCGTAAAGTGAGCGTTATTCTATTGAATTTAGAACTGTAAACTGGGCTATAAGTCACGCGTGCATAATATATTATACCCTAGTGCATAATATAATGAATCCTACAAAGTTGAATTGTACCTTTGTGCAAATTACATGCGAGTAAACAGAGCATATTTTATTGGTCCGGGTTATACATTAAATATTTTCAGAAACAACAAAGAGATTTTATACCACTTCAAATCCATATACATTTTTAAAGGTTTGCGCCTTATATTAGTAAAACAAATTTGTATATCAAACAAATTATTCAAAATTTACAATAATTTGTTATAAAATATTAAAATATTTGCATTTACCACAAATTAAACATTTGGCGAAAAAAAAAAACCTACGCGCATGCGCGAGGTTCGGCGCCATTTTTCAATCACAATTCACAGCTTTGTTATCAAGTGTGTTTTTTATTTTATGACCACGTAGGTATGTCTGTCTTTTACTCACAAGTGTGTTGAAAAACGTCGTATGTAACTCGTGAGCGTTGCTAATTACAGTCTCGGCTCATTATTAAGCCCTCGCCTGCGGCTCGGGCTCAAATCACAGCCTCGACTGTAATTAGCAACTTAGCTCACTTGTTACATAATATACTATTAACTCACTATAGGTAATATTCATGTTTAAAAATAACTTTAACTTAGATAACTTAGATCATAGTGGGCTATCTCGGATCACTTTTTCTAGATCATGCCGGATTTAGTAGACTCTGTAATCAGAATCTCAGCTGTTTTAGATTGTTTTTTTTTTAAATAATAATCCTCAGATTATCACACCAACTACATGCCCCTATACTAAGCAGAGCTTGTAATATGGGATACCATGTAGCGAACTAGTATAATTAAAAAAGGGAAAAACGTTGTATTTTTATAAAAGAAAATACTTCTGAAAAAGTTTAATCGGAAAATATTAATTTGAAGAAACAATAATTATTTTTTTATATGAATTATTGAAAATAGAAGCAATCTTTATTAATAATTTTCATTTTTATTTCATAGCTCGTACAAAAGATTAATAATGGGGTTATTTTTGTGTCTTTCTTTGCAAGCTTTGCATAATAATGGACCAGAAAAAATGGTCAAGTACGAGTAGAACCCGTACACTAAGGGTTCCATACAAAATTACAGAAGATACTAAATAGTAAGTTTACTCATTTGCCCTGAGTTTGTGGCTGTTATTTTTTTGTTATGGAAGTATAATTTGCCTATTTTCGGATTTATTAATTTATTTTTAAGGTAGTTTCACACTTCTAGCGACATTTCATGTATCCATGATTACCTATGAGAAAAGTAGGCAATTGGTTCTAAATAACGTGCGAGTGTCAAAATATACGTTGAAAACCCATGATGAACACTCGTCTCTTTTGGATGCGTTAGATTTTTTTTCTCTGATCCAAGAAATTGTAAATATGATGATTTGATATTAATTCAAAATGAATACATTTACTAATTCATGAGAAAAATGGTCTTGACCGATAAATAAAACATAAAATCCCCAGACAATCACACCAACTTCATGGCCTTCTAGTAATCAAAGCTTGTGTTATGAGATGCCGCGTAGCAAACTCGGGGGGAACCTAGAATATAAATACATAAAAAAATGCAAAGATATACTCATAACAAAATGATTCTGCAAGGGTTTTGTTGTTTCTTTAGACAACCCTAAAAATACGTCTTCATAACGTCAGTAATGTTCTGATTAAGGTTTTGCTTTCAAGAATCTTATGACTTTGAAGTGATTTGCTTTATTGTATTGCAGTTCGATGTTTCCAAAATTTAGAGGAATGATTATTCATATCTTTTTCTTTTTGTTGTATTAAAGCAAATTGTACTTTTCAAATTTTTGTTCGATACTTTTTTTATTTGAAAATGAGGTGTTTTTTAGAGATTTCTCAATATATCTCTTAAACTGCCGGAGCAAACTACATGAAATTTTTCTGAGTGTAAGATATTATATCGTTTTAAAAAGCTGTCAAAAAATATTTTCAATAAAATGTACACAATCGTTACAAGAAGCAAAAACAGGTTTTGAGACTTACGTCCTCTAGTTCCGAGCTAAAAGTGTTAAAACAGAACAGGCAATTCTAACCTTTACGTCCACTGGAAAAGACCTTATATTGATCGTTCATGGGATCGACAGCTCAGTGCCGCTCGGTTCGTCGAAGGGGGAACACGTATCACTTTGTCGTCGGCAGTGCTAAGCTTACGTACGATAAAGGATTAAAATACATAGTACAAATTTATAATTGACTATAATGGGAAATAAAAACATTATATCTAAGCGGCAGGGATAGCGCGCTAGTCCATTTATCGGTTCAAAAACCAATAGTGGGTTTTGAAACTATTTATATTAAAACATGATAACTAAATTTACGTTGCAAGATGAGGTATTGACTGACGGAGGTCTACTTATAATGGACGGCATGTGAATTTGTATTAAACTATCGATCTCTACCAGATTAGCCTGACCTATGCCTCTGACGAAAAGAAAGCGATGTGAGTAGGATGCTAATATAAAAATGCGATGTAGACATACATCGCCGTTTTTTATGCAATTCGTGACGATTTAGTCTAGTACGAGATTCAATGTATTTAAATATTATGTATCAATATTACGATATGAAAAAAATAGTTTTTATTGCCTTATCAACAATATTTTTCAGAAATAAAAAGTCTTTGGCACAGTGGAGTCGTCATCTGAACTAACTAATTTACTTACGGTTAAAAGGTTAATCTATTTACTTATTTTATACTTTTACTGATATCACTAAATAATATTGTTTTTTTTTTAAATTCACCGTACCGGTTAGTAAAGATACAATTAATTTTTTTAAAAATATATTCTTATATCAAATTAATTTTTACACAAAGATTGTAAACATACCAACAAATAGTTTTATAATGCCTAATAATACCACAGCTCCAATGAGTGAACAAGAAGTACGTGACATAATGATTTTCTCTGTAGTTTTTACTTTTTATATTGGCTCGTTTTTCTAGTTTTAGCTAGTTTTTCTCTGTAGCTTTGATTTAGTTTAGATTGTATACGTACCTACTCTATTTGGCAGTGTAAATAAAAGTTTTTTTTTTAATATTTATAATTTTGGTCATTACTATACAGGGTTAATTTAATTAAAATTTTATAAAAAAAATGTTAAAATTAACCCTGTAGATTATTTATTTAGAAATTTTATTTAGTGTTATTTAGTAACTTAAGTCGAAAATAATCTTACATTAAATAATATTTTATAGCTTTTTTAGTTATACAGGGTGCATTTTTTTATTCCACCTAGAGGGAAAGTAGGTACTCTAAATAATAGAGATAACAAATTTTACTCAAACGAAATATTCCTTTATTTCGGAAAAGAAATAAAGCCGCATTCAAAGATTTTCGAAAGTTCGCTCGCCTCACCCGAGAATCAAATCGACTAAAATCTGTAAAAAAAATTTTTATTGCGTCGATCGTTAGGGTCAATTGCAAGGATGAAATCTCTCTAGCATACTTGGTTAATTGAATGAAAGGAATACCATGAAATCTTCAATTATTTTAATTACTAACAAAATTTACAAAAAATGGCAATCGAAAATTTGTTATCTCTATTATTTAGGGTGTTACCAGACCAATCGATCTATAGTCGATCGAAGTCGAGAACTGATATGGTAATTTAAATTGGTAGAAGGATACCGTTCCGATATGTCAAGTATTAATTCCTAATGTATTACTATATGTCAAGCCACACACTGCATAGTAAAAGTCTATCATCGTCAGTGAAAAATATTTGTGTTCTCATATAATAAGTTGTTTTTTAGGAGATCGCACATTTGGATACAATAGATAACGATAATTTGCTTCCCGAAATCTCATTTCAAAACAGTGGCAAAGATAATATTTGTAATACAAACATAGGCGAAAATTTACAAGAACTACTCTCTTTGACTAATTCGGTATGTAAAATTCATACGTTATTGAAGTTGTTTTTGTCCCTAAAAAATGATCATACCTATTTTTTTTAATCTGTAGTTTTAGCTATCTTTGAAACCTTTCATAGGTTGCGTAAAAGTTAATTTTTTTCAGGAAGTCAAACTCCTTATTCCTTATATAATCAACATACAATATTTTTTAGATCAGTTAAAAGTTACGTTTTTGACATTTAAAAAGAATAATTTTTCAGAAATTACTTTCCAAAAACTCAATTAAATTCAAGAACATAAGGAAATTTCACTCTTTTTCTAAACATAGTGTTCTCGTTATCAGATAGTCCTAAGGTCCATCTATCTCCAGTGTCATCCAAACGAGTCGTTTTTTGGACACCCTGTATATATAAAGTATGTCATCATTAATATTAATAATTTTTGCTGATTTTTCACTCTTTGTTTATTTTAAGAATCTGTAGTTTGATAAAAAATATACAATTATTTGCGTTAGATGTAAATATGACTGAGTTCTGATAAAAGTTACTACGTATAATGCATACGGAAGGTTGAATTCATGCAAAAAATTCATGTTCGTCAAAACTCTCCTTTCTTGTAGGGATACAAATTATAAATCCGACAAGACTCATCATAATCTCTTATCTTAGTCGATCGAAGTCGAGAACTGATCGTTTTTGGACACCCTGTATATACAAAGTATGTCATCATTATATAAATAATTTTTGCTGATTTTTCACTCTTTGTTTATTTTAGGAATCTGTAGTTTTATAAAAAACGAGCGTTTGCCCGCGACTTCGTACACGCATAAACTCAAACGTCCTATTTTCCGTTCCCGTGGGAATTCTGGGAATTCCTTCCATTATACAAACAGACACTTATTGAGGAACCTTTATACCAAGTATCACATCCGTGCACTCAAAGAATAACATTTTATCATACAAACTAAAACATCATATATTTCCCGTTCCCATGGAAATTTCGGGAATTCCTTTCATAACACAACCAGTCTCTTTTTGAAGAACTCTTATGCCAAGTATCATATCCGTGCACTCAAGGAATAAGATTTTTCATACAAACTAAAAAGTCCAATAATTCCCGTTCCCGTGGGAATTTCGGTAATTCCCTCCTTAGTGCACCTCTACATCCCCTAAAAAATGTATGTTACGAATTCAGCTCTCTACGCCCAGTAGTTAAGGCTGTACGTTGTCTGTTAGTCACTCAGTAACTCAGTCAGTAACGGAACAGTTTTATATATATAAAACTATATTTACAATTATATTTGCGTTAGATGTAAATATGACTGAGTTCTGATAAAAGTTACTACATACAATGCATACGGAAGGTTGAATTCATGCAAAAAATTCATGTTCGTCAAAACTCTCCTTTCTTGTACAAATTATAAATCCGACAAGACTCATCATAATCTCTTATCTTGTCCTAGAATCTATAATTCGATTTTTTATTATAATAAAATAGTTTTTTTTTTTCAATATTTTTTAATCTAGATTAGGTAAATACTGAGCGTTCCAGATATTGCTTAAATATTTAAATACACTTCTTAAATAGACATAAAAATTTTGGTATTAACACCTACACACTTACAGGCAAACACTTATTAATTATCATAAAAATGTTTGCTTACAGTTTTTTTGAGTTTCAAATATTTTGATTCAATTCTTATTCCAGGTAAAAATAAACAAAAATTCTGATTGGTATTTCCAAGTCCAAGGTCAAATGCATATCGCAAAGAAAACTAAATGTCTCTTAGCTATAGCTAAGAGACTACCATATAGGACGACCAGTTTTGGAAGAAAGAAATGGAACCCAAACTTGTCTCATTTTATATGGAGTGTTTGTTGCCTGAATTGGTGGATCCTCGCTACCCAACAACAAAAAATATTCGAGACCCATCAATAGTAAATGTTTCCACACCTACCTTGTCGACGATCAATATTCAACCATTTGAAGTAGGGTTGATGAGGAAGAGATTTTGAGGAAGAGGATGAGGAAGCGGAATATTCCAGAATGAATGAAGAGGATGCGGAAGAGGATGAGGATTTTTTCTTGAGGAAGAGGAAGAGGATGTAGGGTAGTGGCTAAGGCGTCAGTCTGCTAGCCCTCTGTAATGCAGATGTCACAGGTTCGATTCCCGTGTGGAATATAAATTAAAGAATGCTTTTAGGTCAGAATTTTTATTTATTTTATTAACATAATCTGGGTTTCACTCTAATAAAGTATCTAAGCCTTGCTTAATATATTACGATGTAGGTGGTGTGATTGTGTGGAGTTTTATAATTTTTACATAAAATCTTATCTTTCTCCTCAAAGTCGCTATATTTATCAGGATGGTGCGACTTTAAATGACTTCTTAGACCAGAAGTGCCTCGCCCTTTTCTCGAACATGTTTGACTGCATAATTTACACTTAACTGTGTCATTATCTACTTCATTGAAATAAGACCACAATTCACTTACTTTTGCTCAAAAATTAATTTGAGCCTCATGCTCAAAAATTAATTAATTTAAAAAAATAACCTACATTATACAAAGCGCACTCACTCCAGGGAAAATTAAACAACAAATAATAAACAAATAACGCAGTGATCGAGATCGCATGATAAACAAGTTTTGACAAGTTCATTACGGAAACGTACCTAGTACCTACAAAAACGCTTAAAAATTTGAAACATTTCTCTCTTTCATATTGTTCTGCACGAACGAGATAACACGCTGTAAGGCGAAAAAAAGTAAGTTTATTAAATATTTATTCCTCTTTAAATTCCTCATTTAGGATGAGGAATATGAGGATTTTTTTAGAGGATGCGGAAGCGGAAGAGGAATTTAAAATCATGAGGAATTTCCGCATTATGTGGAAGAGGATGAGGATTCCTAATTTGAAGTAAATAATAGTACTGATGACGTTTTATTTCTTCATAGTCAACCAGTTCGACAACGAAGATTGGATTTTTATGAATTGTAAAAGATTGTAAAAGGTTTTTTTTTTCTTTTGTAAAATAAATATATATAAATAATAAATATAAATATATACATTACATTATTACTACATTATTAAGTTCAAACTCTGTTTTTTTAATATGTTAGTAACTATGTATAAGTAATGCCATTGAATTCAACATAAATATCAGACGTAAATATAACAAATTATTAAAGTCGATCAAATTATAATAAGGGAACAACAATTACAATTAATCACTTTTAAAAAAATACAAAAATATAACACGTTAGGTACTTATAATTAATGAAACACTGACATTCAAACATTTAACATTTTTTCACTAAACAATATTAAGCGATTATAAAAATACTTTTAATAACAGTTGTTGCGACTCCGTAGATTTCTTGTTCCTTAGGTTTGAACGCTGTTGACCTGCGATGGCGCCATTGGCGCGAAATTCAAATCTTAAATGTTTAATGACGAGTGTTAGCGTGAGGGGCGCGTCAGGGGCGCGCGGAAAAGGGCAGTGCGTTATGAAGTTATATTTTTTGCAATGCGCTCTTAAATTAAAAAAGCTTAAACCCGTACGAACACTCTGCAGATAATCATATAAAAGCTGAATTCTACATTTTGCAAGACCACACCTGTGCTTAATCCCCATATTAAATCTGGATTTTTTCCATAAAAAAACCTTGTTAATATTTTGGATGGAGCACGTTTCATTACTCTATGCATAGGGTTGTCAAAAGTCAATTTCGTAAGTTTTATTTTACAAACTTTTGAAATTAAATAAGGACACATAGTGAAACTCTGTGAACTTTATACAGAGGTGTAAAGATCTAACCAAATAAATAAGAATCAGCAAGATAGATTTAGCAATTGAATTATCTACAAATAATCTTAACGGGCTTAAAAGCCCGCACTCACTTACATTTTAAAATCCTTGTCAAAACTTTGGCTGAAATATAAGGTCATCAACAAAAATATTCATACATAATTTATCTAAAAGACAAATTTTTCCAAAGTACTCTATCGATTTCGATGGAATTTATATGAGACCAGCTATGTATCCTTTATAATATGAAACAAAGAAAATTTAAAAATAAATTCATAATTTTCCTAAATACCACGTAATAAAGATACAAAAAAAACATACATACGACTTGAGAACCTCCTTTTGGAAATCGGTTTAGAATAAAATAGCACATTCTTGTGCCCCTCATATGTAGAACTGCACTACACTAAGATTTAAATACGTTCAATATACAGGACAACTTGGGAAACGAACTTTTCCTAAGTGTCCCAAACTTAAGTGTACACCGGGAAACCTCTAGTTTACTGTGGGGTCACAGGTAAACAAGCTACAAGTATGCATAAGTAACATGATAACTACAGTTTGGGCAGTTCAGTGAAGACTTAACTTATTATTAATATTGTCATGCTAATTTTATTTTATTTTATTTTTACATATTCAAATTTTAATATTCAACATTCTGTTTTATTTAAGGTTTTATTCAACTCAATCTCAAGTTATGTTTTTATTTTTAATTAAAAATTAAGGTCAATTTATAATTTTATGTCAGTATAATCTGCAGTGGATACCTAACCCCCTTAGGCTTTAGCTGAAAATCAGCGTTTTGTTCATTGATAAATAATTTCGCTGAGCTATGGCCCTTTGCACCGCTACAGCATATATACTAAATCTGTTATTATTTTTCTATTTTATGTTTCTTGTATTTGCTTCGTGTATGTGTTTGTTGTAGTTGTCAATAAATTTATTATGATTCTGATTCTGAATGTTAGTAATAGTGTTTACCTTTGACAACTTCATTAGAATTTGACGGTCTCCGTCGTACACTAGTCTAGACGTACTGCGCCAATCGTGAGGTCGATTCCCGATTATACAGGGTAACTGGTGACAAATTTTAGATACTTACGGAGAGCACTCTGTACTCGATTCTGGTCAAAATTATGTAATAAAAGTAGGTACTTAATTTTTCACTAGAATTACCAATAAGTAAATAAAGTTTTGTTACCATTTACTTTACTTAAGCCTGAGTCAATCGCACCACGTGACCTGGCATGCGGATTTTTTACTATATTTTTCTCTTCATGAATGATCTCAAACTATCACCTCTTCGACTTTTAAAAGTGACCCATCAGTCAAAAACCCCTAGACACAGAACATTTTTTGTTCTTTTAATCGAACCCGCGACCGCACGATTGGCATAGTAGCATCTGTACCACTGCATCACGGAAACCATTAAATATAGGTGAATAGTTTGATCTTTAAACACGTTTATCTCTAAAAGTAGCAGTAGAACTACAATAATCAACGAATACAGAGCATTAAAAAAACCGAGTTCACGTCAAAACTTTGGCTGAGTTATAATGTCATCAACGTAAACATTCTCCGAAATCATACATATTTTGTCAAAAGTTTGAAATTTTCAATGAAGTACCCAACCGATTTCGATGAAATTAAAATGGGACCAACTATGAAGTACCATATGAAACAACAATTTTCAAAATCAATTCATAATTGTCCGAAATATCGTGTAACAAAGAGACAAAAAAAAAACATACAGACGAATTTTTTGGAAGTCTGTTGAAAAGGACTAAATCCCTACAAGAAATATGATGCGAGTAAAACTAGCTGGTAGTTATTTAAAAACATAACCTAGAAAAATGTGTTTGTGGATAAAGACAAACATAATAAAAATATATGAATTCTCTTCAGCCTAGTAAACCACATGTATTCCTCCAAAGAACACGTTGCACTATAAGTTCGGATAAAAGCAAGCAGCTGGCAACCCTAAGCATAGTTAGTGTGCTCTAAAATCTGAATTTATGTTGAACCGAATAAATCTGGATAAAACCGGAGCTAGCCGGTTTTCGGGCGAGATAGTGCAGCGCAATCATTGGTCGCTTTACCTTCATTTCATGGTTGATAACGACTTGTGATTGGTGGTTTTAAAATGTAAATGAGCAATTTATTTTCATGAGGCTCCTTTCTTTTAGTGGTTACCACGTTTAATGTGTAATTACTAGCTAGGACAAGAAGTAATGTTTTGAAAGATATTTTTTGGAGCCGAAATTTATTTTACATAATATATTCTTATGCCTAATATATTCTTCGCAGACGATGCAATACTAAAATCAATCTCTGTGCTCAGATAATTAAAAAACTGGAAGAATTTTGTGGTGAAAAAAATACAGGGAATATGTGTGAAACGTCAGCCAAAACTACATTCAAATCGCAATTTTTAATGAATTAAGTTTCCATGTGAACCTAAACAGTAACATAACGTTATTTTATTAAACATAAATGTTAGGTAAGAAAAACACCACATACAAAGAAGACTAAAATGAAAATAATGAAAATTTGTTTAAAATAAATAAGTTGTAAATTAGTGATTAGACTATAGAGCACGCAACAAAATAAATTAGGAGTTTCAAATATTGAAAATTTATATCTTTTGATTTTATGATCATTTTTGGAAACAATGAATTCATGTTTAATGGCAACTATCAAAAAATTACCCAGACTGATGTTATGAAACCCGAAAGTATATTGTGCTACACTATAGATACCACACAGTGGGTACTAAGATGTATCCTTGTATACACCCAGATCCAAAAAATCTAGAACGTTCGTTTCCTAAACTGACCCGGCCTCGATATCGCAGGCAAACGTTTAAGAAATGCATTCTGGCTGTATTTGAAAATGAATCTAAAAAGAAGTTTACCATCTCATAGATTGATTTGGTGTGTATGGTTAAATACTGGTGCAATTTTAGAAACTCTATCTATCTATATATTTATTTCTATTCTAGGTTCCCCTCTAGTTCGCTACATGGTATCCCATAACACAAGCTATGCTTACTTTGGGGCCATGTAGTTGGTGTGATTGTCTAAGGATTTCATTTATTTATTTATAATCGCCATATTGCTAGTTTTTCAAAGAAGTTACATCTTTAATTGCAATAATAAACATTTTGTTGAAGTAGTATAATCTGCTGAGATGTGCACTGGCTGTTTTGAACATAACAAAAAAATGTTCAGCTGCCATGTGTCAAGTTTTCTATTGTCTTTCACCAAAATATATTTTTCCATGTAAACCTGTATTATTCATTAGGTTATGGGATATTTATTGTAAACGTTGATATAATTATGTCTCAATCAGTGCGTATAGAGTTACTGGATAAGGAGAATTATGAAACGTGGAAAATACAGGTTCAAGCGTTGTTGACTAAGACGGAAAGTTGGCAATACGTAAGTGGTAAAAATATAAGACCATGTTCTGAACGAGGTAATGAAAAATTATTAGATGATTGGTTAGCTGCAGATGAAAAGGCGAAGGCAGATCTGATTTTATCAATTAGTCCGAGTGAGTTAAGGCACGTAAGAGGGTGCATGACTGCACGAGAGGTGTGGTTGAAACTCGAGTCTATATATGCATCGAAAGGACCTGCACGTAAAGCAATTTTATTGAAACAGTTAACATTACATCGTATGCAAGAGGGCGAGGATGTGCGTGAACATATTTCAAAATTTATGGACGCTGTAGATAAATTGAGTAATATTGGAATCGAAATACACAAAGATTTGTTATCAATATTATTGTTATATAGTTTACCAGCAAGTTATGATAACTTTAGATGCGCAATGGAATCCCGCGATGATTTACCTTCGGTGGAAATATTAAAAATAAAAATTTTAGAAGAAGATAGCTCGAGGCGGCATAGTAATAATACTATTGAAATACAAGGAGCTATGTATGCTAAGAAAAATTGGACGAGAAATAAGTCTTTCAAGACCGTCAATACTGCATCTAATTCCAGTGGTTCATTCAAGTACAAATGTTATAAATGTCATAAGTATGGTCACAAAGCTAGTGATTGCAAAATAAAGAAGGAAAATCATGAGATAGGATGTGTAACTGAAGAACAAGATAATTATGAAATGTTTAATTGTGGCGATTTACCAAATAATTTAATTCAAAATTCTTTTATTTTAGATAGTGGGTGCACATCTCATCTTTGCAAAGATCCTGAAAATTTTGGTAAAGAGGTTTTACCGTATACTGCAAAATTGAATTTAGCTAGTAATCTGTCGACAGATGTCAAAGGTAAGGGTGATATTCATTTCGTAGCTTCAAATGATCAAGACAAACGTCAAATTCTGCTTCGCGATACTTTGTACGTTCCCAATTTAAGAAGTAATTTAATTTCAGTTGCCAAAATTACTGACAATGGTCATAATGTTCTTTTTAAACGTGATATTGCTTATGTCACTGATAACAAAGGCGTTATCAAAATGACAGCCGATCGTGTGGGTAACTTATACAGAGTGAGAGAGGTGAAAAATAGAATGAATGACGCATTAATTGCTATGAATGTGGATGTACGTTTGTGGCATGAACGTATGGGTCATTTGAATGCTCGAGATCTTGTGAAATTATTGAATACTTACGGATTTGATGTAAAGACAGATGATGTGAATGGATTACATGACTGTGAAACATGTGCGAAAGGAAAGATGACTACATTACCGTTCTTGAAGACGAGAGGCCCATGTAACACTAAATTAATGATTGTCCATTCGGACGTCGTTGGACCAATGAGAACCGAATCTCTAGGTGGAGCTAAATACTTCGTCACTTTTATAGATGACAGTACACGTTGGTGCGAAGTGTACTTGCTCAGTAAGAAAAGTGAGGTATTAAGCGCGTTTAAAACGTATAAAACATTTATAGAAAAACAATCTGGAATGAGAATTAAAGCTCTTCAGTCTGACAACGGTGGCGAATACTGCAACAAAGAATTCGATGATTTTCTAAGAACAGAAGGAATTCAACGTCGTTTGACGGTAGCACATACACCTCAGATGAACTCTATAAGTGAGCGAATGAATCGTACTCTTACGGAGATGGCGAGATGTATGCTATTGTCTTCGGGACTGTCTAAAGGTTTTTGGGCTGATGCTGTTGCAACTGCCTGCCATATTAGAAATCGTTGTCCGACTAATACTTTTAATGGTGATACGCCATATAACATGTGGTATGGAGAATCAGCTAACATTGAGTACATGCGATGTTTCGGTTCTAAATGTTTTGTTTTGGATAAGACGCCTAATAAAGATAAGTTTGTCGCACGTGCTCGAGAAGGCATAATGGTGGGATACCCACGAACTTCAAAAGGGTACAGAATATGGATACCAGACGAACATAAAGTTGTTATTGCACGAGACGTGAAATTTCAAGAAAATTATATTACCAAAATCAATAAAATTTACAGCAATGGAGATGGAAATGAGATTATCGAAAAGGATAAGAAATCAAATAATGAATCGATAATTGATGTAGTATTTAATAAAGATACAATACGTGATGATATTAAAATTGTACATCAAAATAGCTTCAATGATAACAATGATAATGACGATTCAAGTGAAAATGCAACTGGTGGAGCAAATGAAGATAAAACAAATCCGATAATATTAAAAAGAATGCCTGGAAGACCGAAAATACAAAGAGGTCAACGTGGAAGGCCTAAGAAGCTATATAATGTTAGAGAAACCAGTCAAGAAGTGAATCATAATAAAGTGACAGAAAATACAACAATGCAATATGATCAAGAAGACAGTGAAAGGCTTTATGAAAATGAACATTTTGCTGGAGCTATAGAAATATCTATAGATGAAGCTTTATCGGGTGATGAACGCGAAGGGTGGATGGAAGCTATTTCGTCAGAAGTTCAAAGTCTACTTAAAAATAATACTTTTGATATAGTTTTGAAGCCTGACAACTGTGATGTTGTAGGATGTCGCTATGTTTTAGTAAAGAAACAGAACATTGATGGCACTGAAAAGAAAAAGGCAAGACTTGTAGCCAAAGGTTATAACCAACGGTATGGTGTAAATTATTTCCAAACGTACGCTCCGGTAGCTAGACTTCAAACAATAAGGTTATTGTGTGCTCTTGCTGCTGAATTTAATATGGAAATACATCAAATGGATATTAACACAGCGTACTTAAATGGAATGCTTAATGAGGAAGTTTATACGAGAATCCCAGTACATTTAGAGAAAATTTTAAAACATATTATAAAGAATGATAGTACAGATGAAAACAATTTGATGCGGGCAAAAAGGATGTTAAAGGATCTACAAGGTGGTGGTAATATATGTATACTTAAAAGGTCGTTGTATGGATTAAAACAATCCGGACGACAGTGGTACATACGTTTAAATGAAAAATTAGAAAAAATGGGAATGAAATCTACACTTAATGAGCCTTGTTTATATTATAAGAAAAATGAAGATGGTCTTTTACTCCTGGTGACTATATATGTAGATGATATTCTAATAAGCTGTAAAGATAGGCAATGGATTCTACAGTTTAAAAAGGAATTAGCAACAGATTTCGACCTAAAAGATTTCGGAGCAGCAAAGTATTGTCTGGGCTTAGAAATTGAAAAATGTGTTGATGGTGTAAAGCTTTCTCAAAGAAAATACATAAAAGAAGTTTTGCAGAAATTCGACATGGAAGATTGCAATACTGTATCGACGCCGCTTGAAGTTGGCATGAATTTTTCAAAAAGTGTTGAAATAACATGTCAACAGTCATGGCCTTACAGAGAACTCATTGGTTCTCTCATGTATATAGGTATTGGAACGAGACCAGATATTTGTCATACGATCTCGAAACTTGCTCAGTTTACGGAAAATCCAAGTAAGTTACACTGGATATGTGCAAAACGTGTAATGAGATATTTGAAGAAAACTATAAACCATTCTTTATTTTATAAGAAATCTGGCAAATCATTGTATGGTTTTAGTGATGCAGACTGGGGCAATTGCTTGTTTGATAGATGTTCATATTCTGGATATCTGTTTATGCTTGGTAATGCTGCGATATCTTGGAAATCACAGAAACAGAAATCAGTAGCTACATCATCAACGGAAGCTGAATACGTAAGCCTGGCAGAATCTATGAAAGAGAGTATATATTTGAATAGCTTATTAACTGAAGTAGGTTTGGATGACCTTGCTAAGGTGGTGATGCATGTTGACAATAGAGGTGCAATTTGTTTGGCTGAAGATCCTAAATTTCATAACAGAAGCAAACATATTGATATTAAATTTCATTTTGTACGTAATGCTTTGAAAGAAAAATTTTTGACCTTAAGACATCTGTCAACGGATTTAATGATAGCTGACATCTTTACTAAAGCTTTGCCAATATCCAAACATTTATTTTGTGTAAAAGGTTTAGGGCTCGTAGATAATGCAGATTAAAGGGGGCGTGTTGAAGTAGTATAATCTGCTGAGATGTGCACTGGCTGTTTTGAACATAACAAAAAAATGTTCAGCTGCCATGTGTCAAGTTTTCTATTGTCTTTCACCAAAATATATTTTTCCATGTAAACCTGTATTATTCATTACATTTTTTGTACAATTTTAATTTAATGAATATTTTGTTGATGTAGTTTTCATCGCAATACAAGCTGTGGAACTCAGGTGAAAGTCGTTAGATTGAGAAGTTGTATTACAATTCTGGTAAGTAATTTTAAAAACCTGCACCCAGATTAGACTTTCGAAATGGACATCATGAAATTGTGGGGATGTTGCTGACGTGTAGGTTGAGATGGAATTACAGCACTCACTTTATATTAATATACTTTTATTCTCATTTTATACATTTTTATTTTAATACTAACTTTATATGAATGCCGGGTGTATCGATGCGCAATCGATATTATAATAATGCATTGCTTAGTCTAACTTATTTGCCATAACTTAATCATAAATAAACTAAAAAATATTTGAAATCTGCATAGAAATAATTGAATTTATACATTCTAACAAAACTAAGAATCGATTCCCATAAAAAGTAAGTAACCTATAGACATGGAATAAGGAATTTTATGGATGCGTAACATTTTGTTTGTTACTCTTTCATGATGAAACGGAATGACAGTTTGAGCTAAGTATTGCAGTCAACAAAGTATTGTTACATAATTTTAGCAACCGACCATTCATTAATCACCACGACTTTCGTGCTGTATTGGGCACGTTTAGTTGTATAGGTATATGTTGTATAGGTCTTTAAAGTAGTCATTTGTGTTTGTCAAAAGCTATATAAGTCCTCTATACAGGGTGACTGGTGGGTCACTTTTGAAATTCAAGGACGTGATAGTTTGAGATCAATAGGAGAAAAATATAATAAAAAATAAATATTAATTATTTACTGAGTAAACTTAACCGAAAGTTAAAGAATTGATTACCAACGCACGGTTACGCTAGCGATGGCAGCGATCCGCGTGTGGTTACGTGCCGCGATCGACTCAGTTGTGTGTAAAGTAAATAATAACAGTATAACAATAATAACAGCATTTATTTATAGGGAATTCTAGTGAAAAATTAAGTCATCTGTATATTCAACATCCGCCAACCATCAATGAGAAAGCGTGGTAGTTTTTGTCCCAAATCTCGTCATCATCCAGAGGGACAGATTTATGGCCCTGCACTGGGTTATTTGAAAAAGTTTGTCATGCTTAGGATAATAAAAGGACATACCTACTGCAGTAGCCTCATTAAAATCCTTATAATAATTTGTATAAAGCATGTTAGTCTCTTCTCTCTTTTATAAAATCTCTACACAGATTTCATAATTTGATGCCATAAATCAAACTTTAAAACATTTTTTCAAATGCTGCCACTAAAAACACTACATTTTCAGGAATCCACTAGAAAACGGAATGAGTTGCTCCGCTGTCTGTTGAAGTTATATGAAAAATGGTGGGGATCAAATACAAGCGAATGCGGAGTATAAGTTTATTAAAGCGGTTGGTTTTGATAAATGCACGTCTTGTTCTTTAAGCATACGTGTTTTAAGGTCTAATTTACTAGTGTCTGAGGTGCTAGCAAAGAGATTTCCCGTAGATTTAAAATATTTTAATAGTAATTATATTATGTCTATCTGAGTTGGGTACCTGCTTATTTCGACCATCATTAAATACAAATACATTAAATCCAACATAGATGGACCCAATATAGTAACAATTCACACTATACAAACTATCTTTATACATATTTATATTCTGGGTTCCCCTAGTTCGTTACATGGTATCGTATATCACAAGCTACGCTCACTTTGGGGCGATGTAGTTGGTGCCATTGTATGGGGATTTTATTTTACAATATTATTTACAATTTACATTTACTTGTTTCATACCTTTTAGTGCGTGTTTTTAGTACTCGGGTTATAGTTTTTAAACTTTTTTTGTTACTTATTTTGGAGTAATAGTGTTTACATATTTGAAATGTGCTAACAAAGTACTTTTATTTCATAACCCACACGAAACAGTCAAGATCTTTACTATAGCTATTATTTCACTTATTTTCGAGTAATATTTTTTGCTTATTTGAGCTGTGCTCACAAAGTTCTTTCATTTGATAACCCACACAAAACAACAAAGAATTTTTTTTTAAATTCTTTACTTTAAGTCCCCTAGAGGGCGCTATAGTCAATTAAACGTCACTTTATATAGCCCATAACCAGCGGACATTGAAGAGGCTTTCAACGATACCTCATTTATCAAACTATGATTACTAGTTTAGAAGTTCTGAGGGAACAGATGAACATCCATACCCACATACATACATACACGTCAAAATCATAACCCTCCTTTTTGCTTCGCCGTAGTCGGGTAAAAAACACGCACGTGGTCGCTAGCTAAAGGAATCCCACAGGGTTCTGCCAAAAAGAACGAGTTATTTGGGTTAGTCTTCCGTTACTTTCCAATTATTCTTCCATGCTGGACTGCGACCAAAAGAAAAACATAGAATGTACCAGCTCTCTTCCCGGACATCCTGTATAAGCCAGTTAAGGGACAGAGGTTTTGTTGGCGTTTTTGTGGGCAATAGGCTGACCCCCTATCACTGCAATAATCTCTCCATCATTATAACACCTCTAAGTTTGTCAAACGTGATATCAGCTGATTTACATACAAGCGTGAAGTTATTGTATGTATGTACTTTTCAATTTTATTGTTTTTTTTTTTCATTGTATGAACTCTATTCGCTTAATTTTGGACCACACCCTCACCAGCAACAATAAATTCGGAGCTTATGCGGTTCTGAGGCTCGCCAGATTTCGTTCGTAATCCCCCAGTTTTGGCTAATAGCTTTGTAACTCTGGGCAACTATAGAATTATTAACAGATGGGCCGAAACTATTATGGCTGGAAGTATTTGGATTTTAATTGATTTTATTATTATTGATTGATAAGTTTGTAAAATCATTACTATAAATAAATGAATAAATATTTCTGACACTCACACATCATTATCTAGCCCAAATTAAGTTTCTTAAAGAATTTGTGTAATGGATACTAGATAACTGATATACCTACTTAAGAAATATACAAACATACATATTGAATAAATACATATTTTTATTAAAATAAACTTCAATGAACATAAAAACATCCATGACTTGACGGCCAATATTAAGTTAAGTTTTTATTCATCATCACACCGTATCCGCCGCCGCCAGGATTCGAACCAGCCGGTCGTACTATTAAGAAAATAAAAGTACTTTAAAGAAAATACTATTCAACTGCTTTTGCTTAAAGTATCAAAAAGACGCCAAAAACTTATGTTTCTCATGTAATGCTATTAAATTCGGTTATACACACTGTTTGGATTAAAAATGTATAGCGAAAACTTAGAACCATTCTCTGTGCTTTGTATGCTCAATACGTATTAGTGTTTGAGGCAGAGCTGGCTTTTTATGCATTTACTAGTGCTTTTTTATAACAAAACATTTTTTATTCCAATACTTAAATATAAAATAAGATAAGATAAATAAAATCCCCTGACAATCACACCAACTACATGGCCCCAAAGTAAGCATAGCTTGTGTTATGGAATAATATGTAGTGAAACAGGGGGGAAAAATTTTTTTCTTGTCCCGTGCGGGAATCGAACCCGCAACCACTGGCGTCTGATGCAGACAGGTTTACCCCATCGCCAAAGTGGTCGTCAAGAAGACAAGAAGTCTATTTTCTTGACTTGACCACAGACTTCTTCTTTCTAGACCTGGTGTGACTTAAAATTTTCACTTTTTGGTTTCTCCTGACTGAAACGGGTGACAGTTGTCGTGAGATTTTACCTCCGTCTGAGATGATAGTGAACATGCTATAGAATCTTCGCGTAATTTTTTTAATTAATTATTTATTTACCGAATATGTCTGAATATGCATTTATATACAATTATATAATATCACAATTATTAATTTAGGTGGCTGGCTAAGATATATCTAGCTCGCCAGCAACAATAGCTGCCCAAATTAGGTCACTGCACGATAATCCTTATCTACATACGGTAACTCCACATAGGCTGCACATAGCAAGGTAGGCCTCTAGCTATAATTGATGCATGTTTGTGTACGTAGTTAGTATGCGTATTAATTATATAGTGATTAAGAGATAATAGAAAGTCGAAGGACTTGATATGATTGTGAATTATTATTAGTTGTTATTTTGCTCGAGTTGCTTCGATTAAAATAGCCCTGTTGATTAATGATAATGTGATACTGCATAATATATACCTTAATAAATTAATGAATGAAAGCTTGTGTAATGAATACTAGATAATCATCAATCAATATATATAAAACTGTTCCGTTACTGACTGAGTGACTGACAGACAATGTACAGCCGTAACTAGTGGGTGTAGAAAGCTGAAATTTGGAACATACATTCTTTAGGGTCTGTAGGGGTGCACTAAGGAAGGAATTCTCGAAATTCTTACGGGAACGGGAATTATTGGACTTTTTAGTTTGTATGAACAATCTTATTCCTTGAGTGCACGGATATGATACTTGGCATAAAAGTTATTCAAAAAGAGACTGGTTGTGTTATGAAAAGAAATCCCGAAATTCCTACGGGAACGGGAAATATATGATGTTTTAATTTGTATGATAAAATCTTATTCTTTGAGTGCACGGATGTGATACTTGGTATAAAGGTTCCGCAATAAGTGTCTGTTTGTATAATGGAAGGAATTCCCGGAATTCCCACGGGAACGGAAAATAGAACGTTTGAGTTTATGCGTGTACGAAGTCGCGGGCAAACGCTCGCGGCTACCATATACAGGGTGACTGGTGATAAATTATAGATATTGAAGGAGAGCACTCTATACTCGATTCTGATCATAATTATGTGAAAAGTAGGAACGTTATTTTCAGTAGAATTCCTATATAAATAAATAAAGTGTTTTTTTCGCGGAACTTACAACTCTGTAAGCCGCCGCGCCGCATCAAAAGAAATAAGCCGCGCGCCACCGCAAAAGTAGTATGCGCGCTAGTGTAACCATGCGTTGCGTGAAGAATTCTTTAACATTCAGTTAAGTTTACTCAGTAAATAAATATTTTTTTTTCTTTATGTATGATCTCAAACTATCACGTCCTTGAATTTGAACGTGACCCTCCTGACACCCAGTCTTCAAAAGACACAATACACGAATATTGAATTCATTTCTACATATTAGAAAATGAACTTAGGTAAATAAACATATGTATAAAGATTTAAGATTTGACGGCTAGTAAGGTCCAAAGGGATTCGAACCTTAGAACGGCTGGCATAGAAGCCAATGTTAATATTACAATAGCAGGTCGTCAGTAATGGTTACCATGTCGCCACAACGACTTCAAGTAGCAAGTGATTCGGTAAATTAAATCTACAGCTACAGGCGACACTTTGCTGTCACCTTATACAGAAATTTTAAGTCACTCTACCAGTTATTCCTTTAAGTTTCAGCCAATAGACGAAACAGTCACCAGCATAGTTCAAAGACTAAGTTTAAATGGAAATGAGCAGAGCGTATAAGCAAATCAAAGTCTGCGTTTGTTAATTACCATTTGACTACAAAAACAAATAACGAAGGTAAACAAAGCAAAGACTGATTTACATATGCTCAGGGGGGGGGACATTTGCTTGTTAGCTCGGTTTCTTCAAAGACAGTGGCTCTAACTAACGGAAATACTACTTGACGCTAGATGACGCTACTTTTCACATTCATTATATTCATTGTAAATAAATGCAAACTTTTCAAATGTGTTTTTTTTATATTTTAGTGTGCGGGTGTAAATTCGTATATTTTTATTTTCAAAACAAAATTTGAATGAATTTGAAGCTATGAATGAAGCCTTGTCAACGTCAGGTGTGTTTGTTTAATTTCAAAACACCACCACAACACAATATGGCGACTGCTATCTGCGTACGCGCGTGTCTGTAGTTTCTGTTGCTGTTTTGTGTTTATTCCTGAGTTTCATAGTGATTTTTATATTCCATAAAGTCGAAGACTTCAAAATCAATATTTCTTAGAAAATTTTGAGTTGGAAGTCTTCGAATTAGACTTTAGAAGGACTTAAAATTAGAGAATGCAATGTCGAATACGGCGCATTGCCTACATATATATACGTATCTATACGGAGATCTACATATAGATACATTAGTTTGGGGCCGATTTATAGTTAGCGGTAGTAGCAAATGGGATCCCAAAAAATCTGCAAGAGGGCTCTCTATTCCCAAGTATAATATATCTCTATGCATATGCTCTATATTTTTACCCGGATCTCGGTTGGTGGCGTTTTTTTTGGCGCCACCTTGTTTTTTTTGGCGCCTCGTAAACATTGACCTCTATGAAAAAATATCATAAAAAATAGTAAACATTCACCATTTGTGGTTTTTATTTCGAAAAGTAAATATAAAACTATCAATTAAGCCCTGTGAACGTTTGTGAAACTGTGTGGTGTGAAAGTGCTTGAATTGAAAATCTTAAATCAAATTCAGAATACAACTCGTCCAATGAAGAATATCATTACATAAATCAGCTATTACAAGTAATATTAGTCAAACCTAATATTTTTTTTTGCTTGGTGGTAGGATCCCTTCTGGGTCCGCCTGGCTAGCGACCACCCTTTATATAAAGTCTGCCGCCAAATGTTACCGCTCCGGCGGTAATGTGTTCCGGCAATATTGAATAAAGAGCCAGTTCCTTCCTAAACCCGTGTGCTTTCATCTTCGACCTCATCGTCACTTACCATCAGGTGAGATTGAGGTCAAACGCGGGTTTAGTCACTTATAAAAAAAAAAAAAAAACCTACGAATGTGAAGTGATTGCGTCGATTATCAAATAACATTTTAACTCTATTGATAACTAGCTGTTGAACGCGCTTTTACCCGCGCAATTTCAAATCCCGCGGGAATTTCGAATAGCCTATGTGCTTATAGGACGGATGGTCCTACATAAAAACTATATATTTAAACTAAGGTCTTTTGAAAATATAAACACCACGTACAAGAAATTTAAACAATAGAATTTATTTACTTCCACAATTGTTTCTTAAGCTAATCACGTTAAACACTGCACTAATTGTCTTATATTGTTATTGTCTATATTTCTAATGTTCACCTTTTAATTTATAACACTATAGAAGTTCACTCGCGTAATTTATTAAGTTTATTTTTGCGCGGCCGAGAGACGCAGCTTCGCCGAACAACTGCAGGATTTGGACTGGTGGGCCGCTGCTAAGATATCACGCACGGCTTGCGTGAACGCAGGACAATAGCGACGGTCTAGACGCATAGATCGGTAAGTCGCATTTTAGTTTTGCCAAATTATGAAATTGAATTAAATTTTTATGTTGATTTTTTATAATTAAGTTTTTATTGCAATTTGACTTTAAATATTCTAGTACTAGTGGGAGCACTTCCGTCCACTCCGGTGTGTCATGGCAAATAATAGCTGCTTTGAGCTGCCGATGAAGCCGCTCCACCATACCATTACATTGTGGATGGTAAGATGTGGTGGGTCGGTGTTCGGCGCCTATGAGAGTCGCCAGGCTTTTGAATAGGTGAGACTGGAACTGCTGACCTCTATCTGTTGTGATGGTGTTTAGGCATCCATAGCGTGACACCCAGCCGGATACGAATGCTCGTGCACAAGTTTCAGCGGTGATGTCCACCAGTGGGTAGACTTCGGGCCAGCGTGTGTAGCGATCTATTGCAGTGAGGCAGTATCTGTAACCATTCGAAAACGGCAAAGGGCCAATTATATCGATGTGGACTTGGGAGAAACGGAGTGAGGGAATGGGGAAGGTGGATAAAGGAGAAGAAGTGTGACGGGTTATTTTGGATCGTTGGCAATCTGTGCATTGTTTAGTCCATGTTTTGCAATCTGTTTGTATACCAGGCCATACAAATCTCTCAGACACTAGTTTTGCGGTTTCTGTGGTGCCTGGGTGGCACAGTTCATGCAACTTCAAGAAAACCTGCTTGCGAAATTTGGGTGTGATATATGGACGTATTTTGTCGGTGGAAATATCACAGTAGACTTTCCCGTGTTTCTTTATTTCAGGGCCGTTTCCTTCTTTAGTAGATCTTGCAATTCAGGGTCTTGTTCCTGATCTCTTGCAAGGTCTTCATAATTGACGGCCTCTGTTATGTCCTCAACCCTTGACAAAGCATCTGCAACGACGTTGTCGCTTCCAGGTACGTATCTTATGTCAGTTGTGTATTGTGCGATAAAATCTAAGTACCGAAACTGGCGGGGAGAACACTTATCTCGTCTTGTTGAGAACGCAAAGGTTAGTGGTTTGTGGTCAGTATATATGACGAAAATTCTCGCTTCCAGCATGTATTTAAAGTGCTTGACAGCTTCGTAAATAGCGAGCAATTCTCTGTCGTATGGACTATACTTCTTTTGGCTTGGAGATAGTTTTCTCGAGAAGAATGCCAAAGGTTGCACTGTATTCCCAATTCTTTGTTGTAGAACGGCTCCAATGGATTCGTCGGAAGCATCCGTGTACAAGGTAAGTTCTGCATTGATGTTGGGGTGACAGAGAAGAGTAGCTTTAGCGAGACTCTCTTTACAGGATTCGAAGGCTATAAGCATATCTTCTGTCATCTTGATTGGGGCTGCTCCTTTTATGTTCCCTATTAGGGCAATGTTTAAGGGACTTTGAAGTTTGGCAGCTTGCTGAATGAATCTTCGGCAGTAATTTATCATTCCGAGGAATCTACGTAGTTGTTTCGCAGTAGTTGGTGGTTCGATCTTCTGGATTATCGCTATTTTGTCTTCCAGAGGTTTTGTACCTTTTGCTGTCACCATGTATCCTAAGAATGTTACTTCAGGAACTCCCAAAATGGTTTTAGAATTGTTTATGATTATTCCATGTTTGCTAAGTCTTTCAAACAGCTGTTTTAGGTGTTTCAGGTGATCAGCTTCACTGCTGGAAAATAACAAAATATCGTCGCAGTAACAAAAGACGTTCTCCATCCCATGTAGCACTTCATCCATAAACCTCTGAAAGGTTTGTGCTGCATTCCTCAAACCAAAGGTCATGAAAGGGAATTCAAATAATCCAAAGGGAGTAGTTATTGCAGTTTTCGTTATATCGCCCTCAAAAACTGGAATCTGATTGTACGCTTTAATAAGGTCAATTTTAGAAAATATTGTGGCTCCAGCAAGTTGATAAGAGAAGTCATTTATGTGACGGATTGGATAGCAGTCCGGTATGGTCCTCGCGTTCAAGGCGCGTTAATCGCCGCATGGCCGCCATCCGTCGTCTTTCTTCTTTGCTAGGTGAAGGGGAGAGGACCAGGAACTCTCTGATCGCCGTGCTGTTCCATTTAGCAGCATCTCCTCAAACTCCTTTTTTGCGATTAGGAGACGATCTGGAGCTAAGCGGCGCGGGCGAGCACTTACGGGTGGTCCAGGTGTAGTCCTGATGTGGTGCTTGGTATTGTGTTTCAGTTCAACAGGTGCACCAGCCGGTTTAGTAATTCCTGGGTATTTTTTCAGGAGTTCGTGGTATGGAGAATTACCTGTAACTGCTTTGATGGTAACAGTTTCTTCGGAACTTGTATTGCGGTGTGGTACGGAGATGGACAGATTTGTTATACCATCTACAAGGCGGTGGTGGCGGTAGTCGACTAGTAAATTGTAATGGCTTAAAAAATCGATGCCTATAATTGGCTTAGCCACATCAGCCACAACAAATCGCCATGTCAGGTCTCGACGTAAACCAAGATCTAAATGTAGTTGAATAAAGCCATAAGTAGAAATGACAGAATTGTTGGCTGCAAATAACTCAAATTCTGTCTTTGTACGGTGTCCTCTGGTCGCTTTTCGTGGGAAAACACATAAGTCGGAACCAGTGTCAATAAGATATTCCAACTTACTCTTCCTATCGGTGACGAAGAGGCGGCCGTTACATACATGGCAGTCATTAGCCGCCACTATTGGCTGCCGCTGGCATTTCCCGCGAAGTTGCAAGGTCGAGTGCATTTGAAAGCCTTACTACCAAATTTGTTGTGGTATTAACACTGGCCATTGTTCCTGTTTCGCGAATTAGATCGGGATCTTGATCTCCCGCGGTAAAAATGCCTACCACTAGTCCGGGGCTTATGGGCGCTTAGTGCAGCAACTTGCTTTGTCAGCTCTGCTATCTGTTTGGCCATGGCTTCCATAGCTGCCCATGTGGGGTCCAGTGAAGTAGAGGCTGTAGGTGCAACTTCTGCCACTTGAGGTGTCGGAGAAGCTATCGCCATAATTTTATCAGCGAGTTCTGCGAGCTTTTCTATTCCCATGTCACTATGAGACGCTATAATGGGCTGTAGGGATATTGGTAACCGGTTGTACCAGGTGGTGCGAATAAACTCCTCCGGTATGTGCGGTCCGGCCAAGTGCTGGAGGTGCCTTAGGAATTGTGATGGCTTCCTACTTCCCATCTCCTCGCTGCTTAAAAATTGTTTGATATTCTCCTCGCGCGGTGCAGTCAGACGCCGGATCAGTTCAGCTTTCAGAGTCTCATATTTTTTATCAGCCGGAGGATTTTCAATAATGTCTGCGACCTCTACTGCATATTTGTGGTCTAAATTTCCGCAGGCAAAATAAAATTTTGTCGTGTCCGAAGTTATCCCGGATAGCACGAATTGTCCTTCTAATTGTGCAAACCACAAAGCTGGGCGCTCGGGCCAAAAAGGGGGCACTTTCACTCCAACTCTAAATACTTCACTGGGTTGTGAACTATTTTCACTAACGTCCTTTTGGCTCGGGACCGAGTCCGTGTTTTTTGACATGTTGTATAGTGTTCTAATTTATTCACTTTTTGCGTCGGAAGGTCACCAATTATATAGGACGGATGGTCCTACATAAAAACTATATATTTAAACTAAGGTCTTTTGAAAATATAAACACCACGTACAAGAAATTTAAACAATAGAATTTATTTACTTCCACAATTGTTTCTTAAGCTAATCACGTTAAACACTGCACTAATTGTCTTATATTGTTATTGTCTATATTTATAATGTTCACCTTTTAATTTATAACACTATAGAAGTTCACTCGCGTAATTTATTAAGTTTATTTTTGCGCGGCCGAGAGACGCAGCTTCGCCGAACAACTGCAGGATTTGGACTGGTGGGCCGCTGCTAAGATATCACGCACGGCTTGCGTGAACGCAGGACAATAGCGACGGTCTAGACGCATAGATCGGTAAGTCGCATTTTAGTTTTGCCAAATTATGAAATTGAATTAAATTTTTATGTTGATTTTTTATAATTAAGTTTTTATTGCAATTTGACTTTAAATATTCTAAGTGATATTATTAATTGATTTTACTTTATTTTTTAGGAATCAACGAGGCTGCGCCACATGCTATTCCAAACTGTACACTATCACTATGCCAAATTTCAGTCAAATCCGTTAAGCCGTTCTCCCGGGATTGAGGAACAAACATCCATACATCCAAACTTTCACATTTATAATATTAGTAAGATAATTTTATATACCAAAAACACCTAATGGTCGAGTGATTAATTATAGTAACACTATAGGTCTATGACAGTTTACCGTTGCAATAAGGATGAGCATTAGAATAAAGAAAAATAAATAACGAGTTATCAAAAGACGTTAACATAACATGCTTCTATGCTGGACTGGGAGCGAAAGAAAAACATAGCTGCTTCTCTTCCCGGGCATACTGTATCTTTATGCGAGTTTACTGATCAGTGCATTCCTAAACCATCAATACATATAATAAAACAGTAAAAAAAACGTGTCTGTACATTTAATATTTTTACAAAAAAACTTATCTAGGCTTATAAAGAAATGAAAAGAGAGTAAGAATCTGAAAAAAAAAATATGTCTGTTTGTTTGTAAGTTTGTCTGTTTGCACACGCTAATCTCTGGAACCGCTGGACGGATTTGAATGAACCTTTTTTTGATGTATAGCTGTGAAGCCGGGGCAACATATAGGGTATATTTTATTTCGGTTACTGGAACACCTGATGCAGAACCCTTAAGGGATCATCAAAACCGTAAGAAATATAGATATGATGCCTTAACAAAAGTTGTCCAGGATGATGAGCAGATTCTGCAGACATTAAAAAAATCTAGGATCAAAAAAAATTGTAATAGATTTTTAAAAGTTATGCCTAAAACTTACTTTACTAGAATATGGTGGAGATGTTCGGCATACAGATCAGAAGTACTCATTGCTCAGTTGCGCGTAGACCGACCATGAGTCTAAGGTCGTGAGTTCAATCCTGCTCGCGTAATTTATTTTTTATTATATTTTTTTTAATTTTGTTTTCAATAAATATTTGATTGTGATCAAAATTGTCTTTGACACCACTTGATTTCAATCAAGATCCAAAGAGATATCGTAATAAGTTTAAAATAACTCCGTCATAAAATAGGTAGGTATGTTCGATAAGACGCGGGCGGGCGAGCGAGTGATTCGCTGGCATGGCCGGCCACTCACGCTGTTAATTGTTCGAGATACCTACCAAACTCTGGGTGCCTATGACCATATTCACCCAACTTTTATTATTTTACTTGGAAATAAGATTTCTCTGAATGAACCACCAAATTTTTGGAACGGTTGGGAGTCAGACTACCCACGAGTTTAATTTTATAACTTTCTATTCCAAAATATTAAAAATACTAAGTTTTTTTTCAAATCGGTGAATAAGTCCGAATTTGACCTCCTTCTCACCTGATGGTAAGTATAAATGAGGTCGAATACCGAAGCCAAGCCAGTTCTATCATAAACCCGTTTGCAGCTCTAGAACTGGCTCTTTATAAAATGTTTTCGGGACGCGTCACCGCTGGCAGTAGTGATATTTGACAGCAAATTTCAGTCAGCCGAGACAGTCAGTTTACCACCAAGCGGGGCTCTTTCGGATTAGTCAATTATTCAGAGGCGGTAGGGTTATTCTAGGGGTAAATTATAACTAAATTGTCGTCAAAATCAATTAATGCTGGGTTTCAATATTTTACATGAGTAAAAGCTACTACAAACGAATGGTAGGTAGTTATAAGAATAGTAAGTAGTAATTTGACAAGACGTTGAATATTGAAACGCTTTATACGCTTCAATATTCAACGTGTATGATAGCTAAATCTTTAAACGAACATACATACATATAACTTCACGCCTTTATTCGTTATAAAACCTCTATCCAATAAAACCTCTATCCCTAAAATGACTTAAGGTATGCCCGGGAAGAGAAGCAACTGGACATTTTATGATTTTCTGTTGCTCCCAGTCCAGCGTGGAAGCAACGAACGAACAGTGTTTTTGATATTGTAACGTGGCATTAGTAGATTAGATAGATGTTAAAGCGTTCGGATAGCCAGAAGAAAAAAAGCTGAACTACACTAAAAATAAACATGGGAATAAGAATTCTAAGGAAATTCTCCTGGTAAAAGTACTAGGGGCTTAAAAATAATAAATCTGTAAAATAGTTGGTATGCAGTAGAAAATTTTGCTATGTTGATAGGGCTAAATCTATTCTATACTTATAATAAATCTGTAGAGTGGTCAATTCTGTACATGAAATATTTTTTTAAAATAACTATCAGGGGGTGATTAGTGATCGATACTGATGCCAAAAACGCAATCAGTAAAATTTTTGCCTGTCTGTCTGTCTGTATGTTCCTTATAGAAACAAAAACTACTCGACGGATTTTGACGAAACTTGGTAAAATTATTCTTCATACTCCTGGGCAGGTTATAGTATACTTATTATCACGCTACAATCAATAAGAGCAGAGCAGTGAAGGGAAATGTTGGAAAAACGGGAGAAGTTACTTCATTTTTTAAGCTAAAGCTACATAGAAATCATGTATGACAGAAATATTCTTCATAAAATTATATCAAAAATATCCCACAACAGTATATGTCTATATTTTATGGTTGACTCACAATAACACGTGTAAATCCCGATAGCTTAGCAGTTCGGAGCTTTCTGATTATATTTGTTTACTCTTACATTTATAATACTCTCACTAATCCCTTATTTAAAAAAATTAACATTATTACCTATTTAATAAAAAAATAATCATAGAAATCGGTATAGAAACACCAAACTTATACATGAAATACGCTAATGATATAGGGATTATTTTTGCGTAACGGTTGCCGCGCACGACGCGGCTCGCGGCGCGGCGGTAGGGTATAAAAAGGCGGGAGGCGAGCGCAAGCTTTTGCGCGATTTAATATAGGTAGGTACAGAAGGAACAAGCGTTACATTACCTGTCAAATTTCCCCAACCAATTTTAACTTATTATCGAGGGCATAGAGTTCAAATTCAAGTAAAAAATTTTGACAGATTTGTAACGCTTGATGTACAGCCTTCTGTACATACAGAGATAAAATGGAAATCAAGGTTTTGTTTATTTCATGATCGTTTCTGCCTCTTGGAAGTCAGAAACCGTAGATTTCTTCGGAATAAAAAGTAACGTATGTGTTAACTACTATACCAAATTACATTAATATTGGCTTAGCCGTTTGGCAGTGAAAAGCAGCCATACATAACTATAGGTAGTATTATATGTACACTGATAATGGCTGGATGGATGGATTTTTGCTATTATTTCACGCAAAAACTACTTAGCTTTACCTAGAATAACAATAAGCTAAGTATAATTAATGAAGATATTGCATGAATTAAGTAAAATTGAAGGCATTAAATAAAACACTTTTTAACCGGATTAATGGCGTATAATTTATATTTTAACTCGACGTTTCGGTGTCTTTGCAGACCCCGTGGTCACGAGCGACTGTTAAAATTTAAAATGTAAATATACGCGATAAATCCGGTTAAAAAGTGTTTTATTTAATAGTCATACATAATAGTTATCGCGAAAACTTAAGACAATATTAAAATTTAAGGAACTTTGGCACCCGATTTGTTTATAACGCTATGTGACTTTGTAATGTACCTAATAGATAGTTACCTACCTATGTTTGTGGTTAGGAGTTATACATATGCTATGGGCGAAGATTCTTCATTTTTATTTTTGTTATTAAAGATAGTTAGGACCTTGGAGAAGAAAATAACCTACTCGAAATACTAATTCAATACAGACGAAGTCGCGGGCATCATCTATGTAATATACCTACCTACCTATACTTTTTCACAAAACCTAGGTGAAACTGCGGATCACTGCTTTGTCGTAACAGTTTTTGAAGTAATATATCAGTGATTTCTTGACCATCATCAGAAATTTATAATTAATTCAATGATATTCGAACCAAAGTATGTACTGAACATATTCTGTTATCGCTTCTAAGTAGCCTAAAAATTTTTGATAGTACCCGGGTTAGCGACTTAACCTTGTCATCGTGAAGGGTTAAATATTTAGCAGTTTAACTCAGGCTAAACTGCTAACAATGGATGGTGCAAGACAACTTATCAAATTAACAAATAAATCTTTTAACCCTTGCATTTTCAACGCTCACTCTGGTATGTGCAAGCGAGCCATATAACATTGTCACATCTACGTGTTTCGACTGAGGTGCAACTGTAATGAATATTTATGCTTACTTCTTATGTTTTAGCCCCGGAAGAAATCAAAACCTAACCTTAAATAAATCTAAAACCAATAATAATTATAGATTCTAAATTCAAAACTTTCTCTATTCTAAAATTCAAACATCCATATTACCATATCCCAGTGACATACATAGCATGGATTTACTGCACCTGTACCGCATAGATTCCATCCATTCCCGTTCTCCCTAATTCCTAGCACCGGTGTTTCCAAACTTACAGAACGTATTAAACTGGAAAACCAGTTCGGAGATAATCGGATTAATAAATTTGGATAAAGAAGATATCGGGAATACTGAAAACCTTTTTAATTGGTATGCTTTTAGTTTCGTTCGATAAGTTTGTAGTTTTCGAATTTTGTTTTATATTGCTATGTTGCTCTAATGCCTTTAGACGGCTTAAGTTCGTATCTCAAATTGGTCCGTCTTTTGAGTATTTGATTCGTTTGAAAAATGTCAAGCTGGGTTGCATATGTTGTTTTAGCAGTTAGGTGTGTTTGATTTTATACAGGATTGATTTTTAGTCACCGGCCAAATTTAAATGTTAGTTTCTTTGATACGATATAAACGTAACTGCATATTTATTTTAGCGTCGCTCAGTACAAAAAAGTAGAAATATGGAACCTCAAACTATAAAAAAAATAGTCCCTGTTGATGAACATAGCTACTACGTCGCGGCATTTCTTGATAATACTACGACGTAGTACTACAAGATGCTTTGTAGTAGCGCGTAGTCATCTTTATTTTAATGGAAATTCAGAGTGACCATGCGATGGTTAATATGTTAGCGGATATATTAATTTCCTTGTAAAAAAAATTAATGCTTTTTCATTGCAAAAATCATTTCTATACATGATACATATTGTGTAAAAAAAATTTGGCCGGTGACTGCAAATCAACCCTGTATATAAAAAAAACAGTATTAACTAATCTTTTTGTTAACGCTCTGTGATGACTTAATTTTCATCTACTGTTCATTCCTACTGCAACGCGCTACTTTCATGAGTATTTTAAATTTCGTTACTCCCAACATGAGCGTATTCTACGATCAACAGACAACCTCATACTCAGTACACCTTTACACTCTACGGATTACCTGCACAAATTATTTATGGTTCGAGCAGTAAGCTTGTGGAACGAACTTAATCTAAACATTACTTCCGAAAAATCACTTCTATGTTTTAAAAAACTACTTAAATCCCTCTATTTGTCAGCGTGTGAAGTAAGTTTAGCATTAATTTGTGTTTATTTTATTTATATTTTTTTTTCTTTATATATACAGGGTTGATTTTTCGTCACTAGCCAAATTTAAATGTTAGTTTCTTTGATACGATATAAAATTTATACGCTAAAATATTACGATAAAAGATTATTTCCATGGGACTGTATCCTGAATACACAAATAATAAAGTCAAGTTTCAAATGGGAAATACTAAAAGGAGCGACTAAAAAACAATTTTTTATTGAATTGAAAAAAATATGAAAATGAACAGTTTTAAATATTAATAGTGCGACTGAATTACTAAGTGAGAGACTAAAACACAGACTATTTAATCATATGAAAACAAGTAGGTTGGTTAGGTGCAAAATATTGAAAATCATAATGTCTATATTCATACATTTATTTTATACTGAAAAATATGAAAAATATTATGCGACAAGAAGGGCTTCCGTTCCGGAAGACGTTACGGTTAGGTGCGACGACGAGCGCAGTGAGGAAGATCAGTCAGGTTGCATATAGTTGCATGTCGGTGCCGCGGCAGCAGCGGCCAGCGAAGCACCATAAACCCTAGAGCTTTTTTAAATAACCCCGACGTGGTTTGTGGCACTGATTGTGGCTGACATAGTAATTTAGAAGGCAACTAAGATTTTTAGAGGGGAGTAACGCTATTTAAAAGAAGTGTGTTTAATTAGCACTCTTAAATAATAATGTTTTTAAGTTACTGTTTCATTGATTCTTCGTCACTCGTAGTGACGTCAGTCGCTCACTTAATTAAAACAATAAGCCAAATTCATTATTTTTGTCACCTAAAATATTTATTTACAGTTACTCGATTAAATACTACCTAATATGAATATTGACCTAATTAATTACTAGCCTTTCAAGTGTAGGTATACGTATACTATATTTTATTTAATAACGGGCACATGATCTCGTAATTTACTTAATGATAGATAGATAGATAGATAGATAAAAACTTTATTGATACCAACAATTCACATAAATATCACAATAATACTTAATTATAAAACTTAAAAACTAGGATTACAAATAAAGAATGACTGGTTAGTGTGATAAGTATGTGTGCTGTAGCAGCGCAATAGGAGGTAGCTCAGCGTTGGCATTTGCTCGGAAGAGCAAAACGCTGATTTTCAGCTACGTCCTGAAGGGAACAGTATACCAATGAAATGTCAAATATTTAATTAAACGTGCAAATCAAAAATTATTATAACAATTCATACAAAACAAATACATAGGAATTCAGTTAATAATATACGTTATTGAAATCATTATGAAATTGGAAGTAATTAATTATAAGTATAGAATAAAAAATCAATGAATACGTGAATGTCAAAATTATAAAATTGTATGAAAAGGTCCTAAGATAGAAGATAATAATAATAAATAAGAATACCAATATAATGTCAAAATATTTAATTAGACGTGCAAATATAATAAATTTTATAATTATACAATAGGTATAGAATACAAAATTAATGCGTGAATGTCAAATTATTAAATTGTATGAAAATATATATGTTTCCGCTATCCTACGTGCTTATTTTCTGAATATTTAAAAAATGAGATTTAATTTTGGCTTTAAAGGTATTTTTTGTATTGGACATTCTTATTGGCGGAGGTATATCATTCCAACACTTAGTCGCATTGTAGCGGAAACTACCCGTGAATGCCGCAGTCCGGTGATGTTGCATGCTTAGCGGCGGTCTTGCTGATCTTGGTTCACGCTTATATATATTATAGAATTGTGGAAACTTCAGTTTTGAGTGCAAATATTCAGGATTTTTAAAATTGATCACATCAAACATCAAAGAGGAAAGATGGAGTTGTCTGCGCAATTTCATATTGAGAATAGAGGCTCTATTCAAAAAAGGTGTAATGCGACTTCTTGGAGGTACATCATAGATAAACCTGCAACAAGCGTTCTGCACACGTTGAATTAGACGACTAGTCCTGCTTAATAATCTAGGTCCGTATACAAGGTCTGCGTAGTTGAGACGAGACAGTATTAAAGCTTCACACACTCTAATTCTTACCTCTTCTGAAAGCAGATTGCGAATTCGGTACAGGACTTTTAGTCTGTAGAAGCAATTCCTTACAAGGCCCTCCACGTGTGCTTCAAATCTTAATGTATTGTCCATCAGAATGCCTAAGTTTTTAACCTCATCAACCTCAGTAATATTCTGACTGCGAATAACTACTCTCGGACATTGATTTTTAATTTGCACTATAAGTGATTTGGAGCCTAATACAGTGAACTTAGATTTAGTTGGATTCAATAGAAGACTGTTTCTATCAGACCAATCTGCAATTCTAGACAAGTCCTTATTCATCATTTGGACCGATTCTAATATTTTGTCCGGTGCTTCCGAAATATATAACTGTACGTCGTCTGCGTACATATGAAACATGCAGTGTTTGATTTCATTTGCTAAATCAGCACTATAAATGATGAATAGGAGTGGTCCCAGTATAGAACCTTGGGGAACGCCACGACTCACTGATTTAGGATCAGACAGAACAAACGTACCATCAGGCTTTTTAAGTTTTACGGATTGACTTCGGCCAACTAAATAGCTTCCAAACCAATTCAGTGCAATTTCGTCAACGCCATAGTGTTTCAATTTAGAAAGGAGAAGGGAGACGTCAATGCTGTCAAATGCGCGGGAGAAATCAAGCAGTGCCAAGATAGTTCCTTGTCCCATATCCTGCTTCGCCAGCATCGTATCCACAACATCCAGCAGTGCAGTAACAGTACCACGACCCTTTCTGAAGCCCGACTGAAGGGGAGGAAGTATATTGTTCCTTTCAACGTGACCAAGAAGTTGATGATATATTGCTAATTCTAGAACTTTAGACATGAAAGGAAGCACACTTATGGGTCTCAGATCTTTTAACTCATTCGGATTTTCTGACTTAGGTAACGGTGTAACCAATGCTTGCTTCCATGCATTGGGCACAGCAGAAGTACGGATGGACTCATTAACTATAAACGTAATTATTGGTAGTGTAGTGGGAATCGTGAGAATCACCATGTCTTTGCTTATCCCGTCAGAGCCAATAGCATTTGACTTAATTGACATAATGTACTTGTATATATTTTCATCAGAAACTGTGTGCAAGGAGAAGTTTTTGTCTGAGAAATACGATGTTGCAAATTTCTTCCCTTCTAAAACTAGTTTATGTTTATCACCTTCAGGAAGGTTTAAGAAATGATCATTCATTAAGTTCGGATCATTGAAACAACTCGGAAGGCAGTCATTTTTACTAGGATCAATCAGTACTTTTTCCTTCAGATTTTTCCAGAATTTTGAATTGTTTTTCAAATTTGAATTAATGTAATGATTGAAGTAGGCACGTTTTTCAGACAAAACGCTTTTCTCTACAAGTTTTTTTAAGTCGTTGTAATAGTTTTTATTCGCGGTTTTCTTTGCCCGAGCTTCATTGCGCAGTTTCATCATGAGCCTTATATTGTCTGTGATCCAAGGCAAGGAACCGTGACACTTAATCCGTATGCTTTTAAGTGGAGCGTGTTTATTAAACAGTTCCAAGAGCATATGATTAAATTTCGATAACATTGCATCGATAGTCGGTTCTCTGGTTACTTTCTCCCAGTCCATAGAATTTAAGTCATGAAGAAAAACTTGCATATCTATGTTCTGTAAAGCCCTATAAGTAAAGATTTTGGGTGGCAATTTTAATTTATTCACAGCCAACGTAACATTAACCATGTGATGACCGTACGCACTGTTTACATTATTTACTGTAACTTCCCGAACTGGACAGTTAGTGCATACTAGGTCTATCAATGTTTTTGATTCAGGGGTGAAATGAGTAGGTTTTGTGAAATACTGTTGCAAATCTATATAATGTAAAAACTTGTTAAACTTAGTCGTTTTAGTGTAATTTTTTAGGTTCATATTGATATTAAAATCCCCCATCAGAACTAGGTGATCATAGCGGGATAATTTAGATACAGAGTCAGTCAGTGCGTCAATAAACATGTCAACGTTCATCCATTGCGGTCTGTAAGCTGTACCGATTGCAATATTGTACCCATTTGCTTTAGTAGTTAGCCACATTTGTTCAATGGAGTTGTTAGGGTTATTTAAGTAGCGTACGCGCACATCTTTTTTAATATAGAAGGCAACACCCCCACCCCTGCCACCCCGCATATCAGCCGGGCGCGGCGCACAACGCAGTCGGTAGCCCGGCGGCGCTGGCGCACACGACTCCTGTCCGGCACGTAGCCACGTCTCATTTATTGCCACTATATCAGCCTTATACAGATCCATAGCTACGAGGAAATTGTCATGTCCAGTATTAAGGGAACCCGCATTATACAGTCCCAACTTCAGATATTTTGTTTTCGGAGCCATAGATAAGTATCACATTTTTCTAAATATCTAACGACACAAGCAATAAAAAATTGTAAGCACCACATCAAAATCAAAAACGCATAAAAAATATATATTTGGTTTCGTATAAAAAGTAGAAAAATTATGTCATGCTTATTAGATAATATAGTCAATAAAATAAATGTACAGTAAATATGTAAATAAATTATAAAAAAATTGTAAGTAATTGCCAAATGTATTGAACTGATACAGCACACATAATTGTAAAAAAACTTTACAAAAATATTAAAACATTTAACTATAAAGGCACTCAGAAATATAGCCCCATAATAAATTTTTGTGTTAAATACATATAATTTAACTGAAACACAATTTTGACAGAATAATACAATATAGGAATAAAATAATACAGGAATTAAATGAAAAAAGATAAAAGAAATAGTCAGACAAATAAAGTTAAAAATATCATTACAACTTATATTCACAAAATATGAGTAGAAAAAAGTAGGAAGTAAAAGTTTTTTAGAGAATATGGTG
This sequence comes from Stenoptilia bipunctidactyla, assembly GCA_944452665.1. Classification (NCBI taxonomy): domain Eukaryota; kingdom Metazoa; phylum Arthropoda; class Insecta; order Lepidoptera; family Pterophoridae; genus Stenoptilia; species Stenoptilia bipunctidactyla. Next base: position 5,720,523 of record OX101748.1, on the reverse strand, counting down.
TTAGAAAAATAATTAAAATATATCTTGTAAAAATCATAAAATAGAAGAAAACTTTTAATAATGTTTAAGGAATGTTCTATTTTTATATTCCATTTAAGATTTAAAAAAGTTATAAAATGGACACTACTACAACATAATTTGTTCAATGATGTATTCACATATATGAGTAATAAGAAAAATGGTATTTTGTGCATAAATACATAAATATTATTATCTTGACATTTTTTACATTGAAAAACGATTAAGAAAAAATATATATAATTAAGAAATTGTATGAATAGTTGTATGAATAATAATAACAATAAAAAGTAACTTGCAAGGAAATTAGTGAAATTAAAAACAATTGCTAAAATTATTTGTAAATAAATCGTTAATTTAAGGTTCTGTACAAGGTATGACAATCTATTTATTATCACCAACCACATCAAGTCCAAAAACACGTTGAAGGTCAGCCATCGTTCGCAGCCGATGCCGCAGCGCGTCCACGCCCGGGTGCTGGCGCGCGTACACGCGGCCGTCGCGCGACCACACGTAGCGCCAGTTAAGGCGGCCGGCCGCCTCGCGCGCCTGCCGGAAGATGCTTCTGTTGTGGCGCGTGAGGCGCTCATTCACGTAGAAGCGGCGCGGTGCGCCCGGCAGGCCGACGCCCTCGGTGGTGGCGCCGCGCCGCACCCGCGCCGCCCGCAGCAGCTCGTCGCGCACCGCGCGGCGCGCCAACCGCACCACAATGAGCCGCAGCCGCGCGCCGCCCGCACCCGCACCGTTCTCCTCCTCCGGGGGTCGTCCCACTCGCGTTGCGCTCACTATCTCCTGCTCTCCGAGACCGACGCCGAGTTTGCTAGCAAGTGTTATTATAGTGTGTTGCAGGCTTTCTCCCTTCTGTTCAGCAACACAGGAGATTTCGACATCGTTCTGAAGCAGCTCTTGATCACGTTCGTTTAGCTCTACTTTAAGTTGTTCTACAGTAGCTAGCAGGGAAGCATCGGCATTAGTGGGCTTGCTGGCAGACTGACGTTCCATAAGAGCTAAGCGCTCGTCCATTTTACAAACACGCTCTTCACATGAATCCATTCGCGCGCCTAGCCTACTCATAGTGTCATTCAAAGCGGCTATAAGTTCTCTCGTTGACGCCAATTCCCCGCGAAATAAGCGCATTTCAACAACGAGGGCACTCGTACTCGATTCGTTGGGTGAAGTATTGTTTGTCGCGGTAATTTGTGATAAAGTATCCATATAATCAGATGGGCTAGCCGCAGTTGGTCTGGTTCGACGCATATTTACTCCATCTAATGGAGACCGCACAGGAGTGTCATCGGTTTTAGGTGTTTTAGTAACACACAATGCACATTTCCATGTATTTTTATGTTCCTTGGTAAAGGTTTTCACGTAGCGTTCTTTGGAAACATTCGCACAAGCTAAGTCGAAATTTTGTCGACATACACAACAACTTAAATAACACATGTCTTTTATAGGTTGACGGCACCCTGAACAAATTCCGTTTTTAGACATTTTTTTGTTCTTGAAAAAGTCAATAAAAATGAAAAAAAAATGTTGAATATGTATTTGAAGAGAAAAAAAAAGAGAAAAAGAAAAAAAAACAGATAGCAACGTCTGGTCTCGAACTCGCGGCTCTCGGACGAAGCTTTTGGTCTTTACCACAGCGCTACGGCGACTTCTGGTTCCCAGTGCAAAATTAGCGACCAATATGTGATAACTATTTTGGAGAGCAGAATGACCGACCGTTGCGTATAACGGTACATACACCCCAGCCGCGCACTTTGAGTCACACGCACGATCGAGCCGTTTTATTAAAAGGTCCAAAAATCTGTTTTTAACTTCGCACTTTTAACTATGTTGCACTTAACTTTTAGCCACTCACGATATGTCGTTTTGAAGGAGAAATTACGACGTAAATATTGATATATAGATCGTTTCATAAAAAGAAGATTTGCACTCGCTAGAAAAATAAAACTGGAGACGACACAATAACACGTCTTGTAACGTAAAGCGCCGCGCGCCCCTCCTCTGTTAATGTTAGCATCACCGCCCATAGACAAGAAAAGTATTTTGTGTGAACAAGAAGAAAAGCATTTTCTTCATGACAACCACTTTGGCGTTGGGGTAAACCTATCTGCCTCAGACACCAGTGGTTGCGGGTTCGATCCCCGCACGGAACAAGGAAAAAAAATGTTCCGTTTCTGGGTGTTTATCTGTTTATGTATTTATATTCTAGGTTCCCCCCTAGTTCGCTATATGGTATCCCATAACACAAGCTATTTGATTGTCTGGGGGTTTTATTTATATTTATTTATTTATTTTAATCGCGTGGTTTCAACTGCGTAATTTTGATCCTGTAAAGAGTTTAATAATAAAATAGCCTTTCACTAGACTTTCAAATACTCAAATTATGTTTTAAGTCCGTCTGGCAAGTTCTTTCACTTTTTTTTATTAGACTTAACATATCTAGGTACATTTTTATTTCTTCGCGACAACAATTTGCAAAATGCAATAGATTTAATAACATTTTCCACTAATTTGTGATATTTTCTTGATAGGCAAGAAAATAACGCAGGTATTGGACACACGCATTTAATAATAACTAAACAGATAAAAGTCTAGTCCTTTTTGTTTTGTTACTTTTTGTATTTAAATTTCTTTTCATTTTAATTTAATTCGTGGTCTAGTATTTTTTTGTTTTTGTGTATGAATGTCAATTTATTTTAGTGAGTAGATATTACATAAGTGTTTTCATAATTTTTATTTTAGGTCTCTTTTGTTTTTGCTGCTCTAACTGTTGGTCTAATTATTGGTATGTGTGTCTTATTGCTGTGGTACTAGGGTTTAGGGAATATGTATTTATTTATGTATTTATGGGTTCCCTCAGAATATCAGCGCTAAAGTGCATTGCTAAATGGACTTCAGCTTTATGATGAGAGGGATGCCCTTTTTATGTTTGTTTAATATGTTTGTTTTTTAGATTTAAGTGTTAATAATGTTGATGTGGAAAATAAATGTTATTCTATTCTATTCTAACACAATAAAAAAACGTTTTTACTTTCAAGGTTTTTACAAATCCCATTTTATTCCCATATCTTCATGTAATGACTATAAGTCCCTAAGAATTTCGCATGAAACTGTAAGGTGAGGTTACCTCTAATGACAAAGACTACCGCGCTCGCGTTTAACATACGAGTAATCCACTAACTCAGGTTTAACGTTACACACGCCGCCGTTTCCCAAAACTTGAGCCGAGACACAGAGCAATGGAAATATGAAGTAGACATTAGATTTATTTTACCCGCGTAACTTTTGATCCCGTGAGAATTTAGGTATAAAATATAGCCTATAACCTTCCTCAAGAGTTGGGCTATCAAATGCAAAAATAAATTTTCATATCCCACTGGTAGTTTCTGAGATTAGCGCGTTCAAACAAACAAACTCTTCAGCTTTATATATGAGTATAGATAGTATTATATGAGTATAGATAGATATAGTATTAGTATAGATATTGTACACATACATACATACATAACGACACGCCTGTATCCCTTATGGGGTAGGCAGAACACCAGAGGTTACAAGACCATCTGATGTCACGTTTGACAAATTTGGAGGTATTATATAGATGGAGAGAGACTATTTTAGTGATAGGGGGTCAGCCTATCGCCCACAAAAACGCCTTTAAAACCTCTGTCCTTTAACTGACTTTTACAGTATCGGGAAGAGAAGCAGCTGGCACATTCTATGTTTTGCTTTCACTCCCAGTCCAGCACAAGAATAATTTATGAATTAAGCAATTTTTTTTTTTTTAATTAACGAACTACTTAGCCATTTGAATTTGTGTGGTTCTTCAATGCTATGCTCTTTAATTGTATAATTTTTGTGAACAATTTTAAAATATCCACTATTGAAATTCTTAAATAATACTCGTTTCAAGTACATTTACAATTATTATAATATACAATCGCTACTGAAGAACACATTTTTAACACGAATGAGTTATCGTATATCGATTAAAACGGATTTATAGCGTATATAATAAAGTGTTATATTTATGACTTGGGGTTATCTTGGAGGAGTAAACGGACAAAATTATTTTCGACAAAAGTTTTTTATAATAATTATAAAAAATTGCTTACAATTTACGTTAAATTTCCTTAATGATAAATAAACCCAAAATCACATATTATCATAGAAATTTATATGGGACCTCCTCGAATCCACTATCATTATTGTGTAGTTTTAATAGATTGCTGTTGAGTTTCTTGCCACTTCTTCTCAACAGATCGACTTTCCAAAGTAGTGGTAGATTCAGTTCAATAATTTGACATAAGTAGTCTAAGTGTATGTGACTTTGAGTAGGTAGTAAGTTTTGGATTGATTAGTGTAAAAAAAATCTAATTTTATTGCAAAGATTTTATACTCTTTGCTTTCTACTTTATTAAATCGTGGTCCCCATCTTTCGTTTGTGCCAAAAGATAGCACGCCATTGCCAAATGTATAATTCCAACTTCTTATAATCACCTCTATAACCGCTAGCAAAGCTCCAAAGTATACGTTAGATGAGCTGAATGAGGACAGGATGCTGAATATTTATGAGCATTTTCAGTATTGCGTTCTTACGCTTAATTATAATGAATTTCCGTCACTTCTTAGATTACATTTGATGTAACATAAAACGAGCAGTACAGAAGAAAAGGACTGTTTATGAATATAATTATGAGTTCTATGATTAGAGTATAAATCTGAATAAATCAAGCTATGTGGTTGGTTTTTTCCGAATAGACTTCGCTAGTAACCTTTTTATTCAGCTTATATATTTTTTTTCCTACAAAAAAAATACGTTGCTATTTGTTATATGTTTCTACGTAAAAAATATGCTGGACTGGAAGCGAAAGTAAAACATTGAATGTGCCAGCTGCTTCTCTTCCCGGGCATACTGTAAAAGTCAGATAAGGAACGGAGGTTTTATTGACGTTTTTGTGGGCGATAGGCTGACCCTGTCACTGCAATAGTCTCTCTCCATCATAATAATACCTCGTTATTTGTCAAATGTGACATCAGATGTTTTTATAGCCTCTGGTGTTCTGCCTACCCCATTAGGGATAGAGGCGTGAAGTTATGTATGTATGTGTATGTAAAAAGCTATATGAAGGGTTTCAGGAAGACTCTCATTATGATTATTTTTCAACCGACTTCCAAAAAAGGAAGAGGAGGTTCTCAATTCGTCTGTATGTTTTTTTTGCTTCTTTGTTACACGATATTTCGGACAATTATGTATTGATTTTAAAAATTAATGTTTCATATAATAGAGGATACTTTATAGTTGGTCCCATATAAATTTCATTGCAATCGGTTGGGTATTTCATTGAAAATTTCAAACTTTAAAAAAGAAATGTATAATTTCGGAGAATGTTTACGTTGATCACATTCTCAACTCAGCTAAAGTTTTAACGTGAAGTTGGTTTTTTAATGCTCTGCATTCGTTGATTATTGTCTAACAATACAAAATATTATGATACGTGTTCATGTTAAAAAAATGCTTTACATAAAAATGCTATTGACCGAGAATTAACTCTCTAACTTTAAAATAATCCTTTAGTTTGAAATAAATATAAAATAACATAACAAAATATAACAAGCAGATTTACGTGCCAACGTGGATTTTAACATTCAATTCATCATGAGCGTTGCTATAGCAACCATAACGTAGATTGATATTTACTACGTAGAAATGTGCGAATATCGGAATATCCATCCGAATATCAAACGAAGCAACATCTATCTTCTGAGGCATCACCACTTAGAACTATCAGATGTACTAGTAATTTGTAAAGGTTCGACCACACTAAAGTAACATAATTTTAAAGAATATTGTATACCGATTTGTACCATTGATAGATTGATTGAAATTGATTGAATGGCCGTTAGAGATTTCTTTCATGATATCGGTCATTCATTATTTGTTTCGACGCGTTACGTTTACTTTGTGCTTAGAAATTAAATAATACTTCCAGATACTCCGTATTTGAGTGCATTGTGTGTGTGTTCATGGTTAACTATTACGACGGGACGTTCAACTGTAAAAGTTCGGTTGCTGCATTACCATTATTTACGACAGGACGTTTTATATATTAGTGAGGTGTTCAATATTTTCTGTGTTATGTGCATTGTGTAAATGCCTTTGCCATGTCTACTAACTGTAGAAAACGAGCCAAGTGTGGAAAAACTCGTAAAATTGTAAAAATAAATAAAAAATCTACACGTAGGTATGTTTTATTTTTTCATGTCCTAAATTTTAAGTCATTATGCATAGCCCATTTTTTACTACGTGTCTTATTTGGTAAACAATTTGTTAAGATCAAATGTTGAAACAAACGAATATCTAGAGGATACTGTTAATTTTGTAGAAAAGTAAATTATTTTTAAAATTACCTATTTGGTTTCACAAAATTGGAAATAACTTTAAAAGTATGAAGGAATATAAATATACTACTTTGAATATTCCTGCCACAAATAGTTTACACCATATAATGCAGTGGTGCTAGTGATGTATATGAGTATAAGCTATGGTCGCATTTATCTACTATTGACTTACCATTCTTCTCTCTAGAGTATAGGTAATGTTCCTTGGTGTGGATGCACCTTAATTTACCTGATGTAATAATAATAATAATAATAAAAACTCTTTATTGCCATGAAACTTAAAAAATAATGATAACAAAAAAATAATAATAAGAGAGATGACAATTTCGGCGGCCTTATCGCTTTAAGCGATTTCTTCCAGGCAACCAAAAACAATTAAAAAGAAATCACAAACTTAAACTAGGGAAGAGCATTTAACTTGTAAGAATAAACATAATAACTATAAATTACTAAAATTACAAACTATTAGACACAATATGTTACAAATATTAATAATTACAGATATACCTATAGATTAATTATTTTAGATAAATAGATATTAATATTAAATCCGAAAGCAAGTTACTGACTTGTGTAAAAAAATATATATATATATATTTAGACAAATGTGATTACAAGATACTTCCGATAGCAACCTTACAGGGACAAATATAAATTTTTCAGTTCTTTTTTAAAGGAAGTTATGGTTTTTGCATTGTGAATATGGAATGGTACTGTATTCCATAAGGTTGCTGCATGCACTGTAAATGATTTATGAAAGAAATTAGAGGAATGCAAAGGCGTCGCTAAGAGCATGTTGTTTGACGATCGTAGATTCCTTTCGTGTGTTTCATGTCGAAAATTGAAACAATTATTTAAATACGTAGGTGTTGAAGGATTGAACAGTATCCCATAAAGCAGAGAAAGAACATGAGTATTCCTGCGAAGGCGAATTGGGAGCCACTTAAGCTTATTGCGGAAATCTGATACATGGTCATACTTACGTAAAGAAAATATAAACCTTATACATATATTTTGGAGGCGCTCAAGCTTGTCTAATTGCTCCTCGGTCAAATCGAGATAAGTTACATCTGCGTAATCCAGTATGGGTAATAGGAGGGACTGTGCGAGCGCAATTTTTGTAGGTATTGGCAAGAAGTTTCGTAGGCGTCTCAGAGAGCCTACTGCAGCAAACATCTTCTTTCGGACGGCGTCAATTTGATGCTTCCACGATAGAGTGCAGTCCATGTGAACACCGAGGTTTTTTACTACTGAACAGTAATTAATTATTTCACCCTCAAACGTGACAGGAGGAAGGGCTTTTGCGTCAACTCTTGATAATAACTTAGAACTTCCGAACATAATGAGTTGAGTTTTGGAAGGATTAACTTTTAGACCAAAACGCTTGCACCATTCTGATATATGGTTTAGGTCATTGTTTATTATGTTAATAGCAGAATTAATATTGCTGATAGGTGCTTGGGTGTATATTTGTAAATCATCTGCATACAGGTGGTAGGAAGAAGATAAAGAATTAGTTATTGAATTAACGAAAATTGAAAACAAAAGAGGAGATAGCACGCCACCTTGAGGGACGCCGGCAGTTGTGTTACACCAGTCTGAAACAGCGTTTTCCACCGAAATACGCTGCCGACGGCCATGTAGATAACTACGAAACCAGTCAATCACCGTTGGAGATATGTTGAGTGTACTTAAGACACCAAGAAGTATATCAAAATCCACTGTGTTGAAGGCATTACTGAAGTCGAGTAAAGTCAATACTGTAAGTTGTCTATCTTCCATGTTTCGACGTATGTCGTCAGTAATTTTGACGAGAGCCGTAACCGTACTATGGCCGGGCCGAAAACCAGATTGAAGAGGATTCATTAAGTTATTTTGGTTAAGGAATGTTAGGATCTGTTGGTGGACAAGGCGTTCAAGTACTTTAGAAAGGAAGGGGAGGATAGAAATTGGACGGTATTCGGAGTAGGAGATAGGATTTGCTTTTTTAGGCAAGGGAGTTATACTAGCTGATCTCCAAGCTTCTGGAAAGGTGTTTGTGGATATAGAGTAATTAAAGATTTTTGTAATGATAGGAGTAAGGATATCTAGTAAAGGTATGACCATATTACGGCTAATGCAATCGCTACCTACAGCATTAGAAGAAATTGATAAAATATGCTTCTTGACATCACAATCGGTAAATGGACGAAAATTAAAAGAAGGTATATCTGGGTACGACAAAGATGAAAGATTTTTTAGAGTTTGGTCTTTTAAAGATCCATCCATTGAAGAAGTATAGGAAAAGTGCTTATTTAAAAGATTTAAGTCAATTGATGAGGAGTTATTGTCATATTTGGTTTTGCCAATACCCAATGATTTTAAGAATTTCCAAACTTTGGCTGGATTTTCATTTTCTACAGACTTATGAACGTGGCGACGTTGTGCATCCCTACACACCCTGTTGCAGTGATTTCTCAATGTTTTGTATCGTTCCAAGTTTTGTTCAGTGGGGTTTGTCTTGTATTTACAGCGGGCTGAGTTCTTTTTCGCTAGGAGTGTTTTGATTTCCGTCGTTAGCCAAGGAGCGGGAAGCTGTTTCATTTTTACTGGCCGAATCGGTGCATGACAATCATACAGGTCAGTTAATAAAGAATTAAAAACATTAATTTGTTCGTCTACACTAGTTGCTTGATCTATTACAGACCAATCAACTTTTGCTGCATCTATGCAAATTTTTTCTTGGTTCATACCTGCAAAGTTACGGCGCATCAGAATTTTTGGCTTTACTTTAGGGAAACGAATCTTATAAGATAGAAACAATAGATCGTGATAGGAAAAAGCATCAGCACTGCACTGGCCATGTTTGGCGATGCAGTTTTCTGATGAGACAATTATTAAGTCTAGAAGAGAGGGGTCACAATTTGGAAAAAAATGTGTAGCATTAAGTTTAGCTAAATGTAAATTACTGGACTTAATAGTTGACAGAAGTTTGGCTGATCGGTAGTCATTTTTCTGAAGGCAGGTGTTAAAGTCGCCCATAATCACTGTGTGTCGATACAGCGGTGTCAAGTCTTCTAGGAGTTGCTCAAATTCAGAAAAGTAGTTGATTTGGAGCGATGGACTGTAACATACTCCTAAAAGAACTTTAACGTGCGACAAAGTGACTTCTATGAAGAGGTATTCCAGTGCGTTGCCGGATAACTCTGTGGATTTTCGTACAATGTTATAGGAAACACCTAATCTGAGGTAGATGGCTACGCCACCACCTGTTCTAGAACACCTGTCATTGCGTATCAACTGATACCCAGGTAAAGAATACGAGGTCGATGGCAAACATGGTTTGAGCCATGTCTCGGACACAAGTATAGCATGGAGGTCTTTGTTGTCAAAACTATTAAGCATATCTACATGATGAGCAGGAATACTCTGGGCATTTATATGTACAATGTTGAAATTACGGGGAACATCAGAAAACTGAGAGTGTAAAACTTCGTTAAGAGGAGGAGAGGTGCTTTGAAAGCTGAGATTACTGTTCGAATCGTTGGGTGAGCATGACCCATAGTGCAGAGAACCATCACTGTTATAAACCGCCGACATCAAATATAATATTATTCAACACTACAACAGTTTACAATAGATATGAAAATAAATAAAAATATATATAGTAAGAAAATATACCTAAATAAACTTACTTTACCTTCTCCCAATAACCTTATCAAGTTAAACACCTGCATGCTTTAAAATTATGTAAAAAATAATGTTATTTAAGTTACAACTATAACACTTTATACAATACTACAAATAAAATAATAGAACAAAAGAAATCAAACTAAAACAAATAAGGGCATAATTTATAAAAAAGAACTACAGGCTGTATAGAAATAATTTTTGCCATCTTTAACAAAAAAAAGTAAGTGCTTGATTGAGTTTGATTGATTGAGTGAGTGACTGGACTGGACTGACAAATATTACAATTTATTTACAACCAAAATAGAAAAACATTACTTTAACCAAATCGTTTTGCAAATCTAAAATAAAAATAAAAATATTGAATCAACACAAAAATATATCGTTACTTTTCACATTAAGTACCTGTAGATAATATTTACAATCGAAGACGAATAATGATACTAATAAGAAACAATGAATGAAACATAGAAGGTGCCCAATTATTATTGAAAAGTCACAATTTGATTCACTTTTTAGATGGCAGGCGTCTAGTTTTAGGAGCACCAACCTTAGTCTCCTTTACTTCTGCTACTGAAGATGAAGATGTAGATGGATCAGGAATCGTTTTGAGATCGGCGATAGTCACAACCCGATGACGCAGTCCATTCAGGCCAGCTACCAAGATGTCTCCATCCCTAGTCCAACAGTTTTTGACGCCGAAACGTTGCCTGGCAGCCATGAAAGTTGTGTGTCGAAGTTTCGTTAGGAACTCGGAGAGCGTTATACCGGAGCCCTTCAAAGCAGTCTTGGACATCCAAACTTTATCACGGAGAGAAGCATTACAGAACTTAATAATGATGGGCCTACTTTTACCATCCTTTTGTATTCCGAGACGATGGCAGTAACTTATGTCTGCATTCGAAAGTGCAGGCAACTTAAGGTGGTCACTAATTACCTTCATCACGGCAACAACTATGTCCTCCTTCCTTTCTTCAGCCACACCGTGAAGAAGAAGTATTTTGCGGCGACGGCACATTTCGAGTCTGTCAGTCTCAAGCAGTAAATGGTTTATTTGCTTCTGAAGGTTGGCCATTGCGGTGTGAATAAAAGTTTTAAACTCAATAAAATCTGAAGCCAGTGTTGCAGTTGTGTATGAGGAGGCACTTGTTTTATCCAGGCTCTGCTGGAATTGGTCCATCCGGGTATTGAACATCTCCATCATACTTTGCATACTATCCTGTACAGTATCCATTGTTTTTTATGAACTTTTCTTTGTTCTCAAAAGTGTTTTGACAGTGAAGTTATAATCTTAATTGGAGAGATTTTAATTAAGCTAGCAGGTATCTAGTATTACTCACTATTATTGTACATAAGTTTAGTTTAAATATACAAAATAAGCTATTTAATTTAATTAAAAAGTGCAGAGCAATCAAATCAGCTGTTTCTTTATTGTAGTCTGATGTAGTCCAAGCATGTGCGTCACATATGCAGTGGACGTGAAAATGACATCTGGGTGTGACTTTGACAGTTCGTGGATACGTCAAGTCGAAACTTTTATACTTATCACCGAAGTTAGTTTAATTCTCATTAAACCATATAATTAAAATGTAAATGATTGAATGCGATAAATACGTTTTAAAAAATGTAGAAAAATACGTTTTAATTCGAAAACTTGAGCTAAAATAATCATATGATACAAATTACTGTAGGCGTAAATGCATATACTTTTCGATACGCGTCCGCCATTTTTGTGGTAAGGCGCGTTCAGATATAATTTTACTTACATATTCTGTCTGGGTTACAAGAAATAAAATAACGGTAATATTTAAAATCTTTTATCCAAGGCCTACGTTTGAAATACATGATGTGTTTTCAGCTGTAGAGAAATCAAAGAGAATGCTAATGAAGGTGTTATAATATATTCGAGTGCTTGTGTAGGCAAGGATATAAATGTACGGTTTGTATAGTGCAAACATAAGCGAAAAGCGTTTCACGTGACAGACGCGTCATTTTAAGATTAAAAAAAAACTTAAATAAATCACTTTTGAACTGGATATATAGCGTATAATTTACATTTTATATTTTAACTCGTTTCGGTGTTTTTGCAGACCCCGGGGCACGAGCGACTGTCATGTTTTATTTAAGAATATGAAGCGTGAAGTCTTATTGGCATTAGACGGCGCTCATGCATGCCGAAGTATTATGTCAAATATTGTCAAAACATGAGAATGACGCTTCGGTCGCTCCGATGTAGCCATCAGATTTATATAGGAAAACTCCTCACTTGAGGTGAAAAGCTAGGGAATGTATAATAAGTTGAATACATTTTTTTTCTTCTTCTTATTAAGCATCTTTAACAAGCGAAGGTTTAAATCTAGGCTCTGTCAATTTCCAAATTACACAAGTTGAACTTTTTTTTATATTACTCAGTCCTAATTAGCTCTGATATTCAAATTATTTAGTTAAAACTTTAATGAAATCATTTTCGGCATTAGAAATTAAGCAAACGCAATTATCCAAAAGTTTTTCAGTTATGTACAACACAATACAATTCAAATCAACAAAATTAAATTAAACTCTAAAAGTACAGAGAATAGCAAATTTATACGAACAATCCATTACCCAAATTACAAACTCGATAAATTTTTAAGTATGCCCTAACTCGCTTTCTAATTTCACTTGGACCACAACCTAATGTATAATTCAAGGAACCGTCTGCCTCTTAATGTATTAAAGCATGTAGCTAAATATTTATATGATCGCTTTTCCAATTTGCTAATGAAATACTAGTTCGGTGGAATATTCATACATTGTTTATATGGGATAACGTTGGTTGAAATCATTTGAATTCGTAGCAACTTCTCGTGAAGCCACTTTTTTATTTCTATAAGAAGACTTTTTAAGAGATCTTTATCCCGTATTTAACTCGACGTTCAGTGTCTTTGGACAGACAGGTCGAGCTCATGCGTCTATTAATAAATATAATGGAGTGTGAAATAGAAAGACATTGTTACTTTATGTGTTTTAAAACTTGGAACATCACCTACAACTACATAGGTAAAAACGCAATATTTTAAAAATGTCGTGGTTCATAATTTAGTTATTAAAGATGAATTTACATTTGATTGACTACCTACTGATATTTGTAAAACCTTGAGAAGGGCTATATATGAGCTATTTAAAGGTATAGTTTTATAAGAAATTGGTAAGGATAAAAATTGAAAGGGTTATACCAAGCAAAACTGCTAGCAAGTAAATCTGATAGGAACATATGAAGAATACATAATATATGATATAAGATATACCCAAGTGACAGAACAAAGATCATGTTGTTGCTGCAAAGCCATCAGAAATAGGTCCTCAAAGTAATAAGTGAACTAACAGTTGCGCGCGGATTTGAAATGAAATGAAATGAAATGAAAAAATGAAATGAAATGAAAAAAGTTTTATTTGTGACAGAAGCAAAAATTATGAACAAAATATAAATACAAAATAAAAATCCTAAATTAAAATTGAAACACAAATTAGTAGAAAAAAAATGAAAGAAAAATATAACAAATGCCACAAACAGGCCGCAACTCAGCATATTGCTAGTTGACAAACTAGCGCTGGTCTTCCGTTGCAACCATCGTCGAGTGTCGTCACGACAGCACAAATGCACTAGTTGAACTGTTAAAATATTACACTTATGCGTTTGACAAAAATAAAATGACTAAATTAACATAAATTAAATTAAAAGGCAAAGAATCAAAAAAATCAAAACAGTATTTTTACAATAATAATAAAAATAAAAATAAGCAAAGGTCGCACACATTCACGTTTCAAAATATTATAGATATGTATATATTATATAAAATATCGGATAACTAAATTAATAGGAAACACATAAGTACATAAAGTAGGTAGGTATATCTTAAATCGCGCTTGTATCATGCTGTAGGGTTCCCTGAGAAATTTGATGTTGAAGTAATGTTTGTTTGACTTTGATTTTAAAACTCCCAAAACACTTAATGTTCCTCAGCCCTAAAAGCAGCAGACCTATGTCGCTGCGTTGAGAGTTGCGCCACACACGGCCGGGGCTCGCAGGACCTCTGCTTATAAGTCTGCGACAATTTACTGTATAAATAATAGGGAGCTTTATTTTTTTTTTAACATACCAAATAGGAGACAAGCTAGGTGTAATTTTCTGCGATGTTGCATTTTAAGCAGGCAATGTTTATTAAGGTATGGTGTAACATGGTCTCGGGGAGGTATATCAAAGCAGTAACGAGCGCATGCATTTTGTACACGCTGGATAAGCTTTTTCGTTCTCGCAAGTAGGCGTGGGCCGGTCACAGTATCCATATTCAATTAACTGGATCCGTATACTTTCATTTATGTAAGGTCTAATTCTATGTAATATTTTCAATTTATAAAAGCAATTTCTTACAGACTCAGTCACATGTTTTTCGTACCGCAAATTACAATCCATATGTAAACCCAGGTTTCGCGCCTCATACACACGCTCGACTGCCTCGTCTAGTAACTTTACGTGGTTTGATGATCGTAAGCTCGCTAGCTGCTGTGGACTTCCAAATATAAGATATTTTGTTTTAGCAGGGTTTAGCAGTAAACAGTTATCTCGTGACCACTTGGCTATCATATCTAAATCTTGGTTGACGTTTTCAATGGCAGAGTCGATTTCAGAAGGCTTACACGAAATATATAATTGAGTATCATCAGCGTATATATGATACTTGCAGTACTTTATGTGGTTTACGATATCTGCTGAGTAGAGAATGAACAGGATTGGCCCTAAAATTGATCCCTGAGGAATGCCCGTATTTACGTCTTGTTTGTCTGAAACCATGGAAGTTCCATCGCTACGGCTTAACTTAACATACTGGGACCGATTATTGAGGTAGCTACCGAACCATCTCAGAGCTTTGTCATCAAAACCATAAAAACTTAATTTGGCTACCAGTAACTTAATATTCAAAGAATCAAATGCCCGCGAAAAATCAAGTAGCACTAATATCGTACACATACCCTTATCCTGTGCCTGCAGTATACTATCCGTCACGTCAAGAAGCGCAGTAGTGGTACTGCGTCCCTTCCTGAAACCCGACTGCTCCTCAGGTAAAATTTTATGTTTATCTAAAAAATTTGTCAGCTGCGTACAAACACATTTTTCCAAAACTTTAGACAGACACGGTAAATTGCTAATGGGACGAAGATCTTTTAAGTGAACTGGATTTTTACTTTTTGGTATTGGTAGAACAACTGAAGTTTTCCATAAATCAGGGTAGGTAGAAGTAGTTATGGACGTGTTAATTAGATCTTTTATAAAGTAAATTGTGTATGGTAAAGTCATAAGCAGCATATCCAAACTAATTGCATCCCACCCTTCTGCGTTCGACTTTAAGTTACCAATTATTTTTTTTATTGAATCTAGAGAAACAGGCCTCATACTAAAAACTACGTCGTCACTAAATTTACGATTTTTAAAGTATGTAATCTGTGATGCACAGACGTCTGGTAATCCAGGAATATTTAAAAAATGTTGATTAATAATGTTTGGATCATGGAACATCGATGGAAGGTCTGTATTTTCTTTAGGCAGTAATGTATTTTTGAGATTTTTCCATAATAATTTGGAGTTATGAGCTTTCCTGTTTATATTATACTTAAAGTAAGCTGATTTTTCATAAAACAGGGCCCGGTTAGTCAAAGATTTTAAGTCTTTATAATACCGTCTTTTAAAATCCATCTTACTTTTGTGATAATCTGTAGCAGCCTTATCACGTAATCGCATCATAGTTTTTATTGTGTCTGTGATCCAAGGATATGAGCGTTGTTTTATAACTATTGTTTTCAAAGGCGCGTGTACATCGAAAATAGCCAAAATCGTGTGGTCAAAGGTAGTTATCATTTTATTAATATCAATCGATGATAGCAGGTCCCATCTAATAGTTTGTAAATGGCTCTCAAACATTTCAATACATATATTAGTCTTAGGTCTATAAGAAATAGTGAAGGGCACAGGTTTTTCACGCTTTATGTTGAACTCAGTTACTATCAAACAGTGACCATATAGCGACCCCACAAGTTCTGAGGTTATACTCTTAGCTTTTATATTAGTGCATATAACATCTAGTAGTGTTTGACTGTCGGCAGTAAAGTGAGTAGGTTCAGTAACTAGCTGTGACAAATAAAGGCAAGTTAAGAACGTGTTAAATTGTGTAGTTTTAGAATTTTTTTTTTTCATTACATCAATGTTAAAATCACCAAGTAGAATTATACCGTGAGATTGTGGAAAAGAACTAATTGTATCAGTAATCGCATCAAAAAATAAATCTATATTCTGCCATGGTGGACGATATGCCGTTCCAATGATCAGCTTTTTGCCGTCTACTGTCATCGTTAACCACATCTGTTCGACTGCCGTGTGCAGGGGGTCTACCGGATGGGGCAAAGTACGCACCTTTACAGTTCGCCTGACATAGAAGCCGACGCCGCCGCCGCGCGTGCGTGGGCCGGCCGGGCGCGGCACGTGCCGCAGGCGGCAGCCTGGCGGCGCGGGCGCGCGGCCCTCCTCGCCCGCACGCAGCCAGGTCTCGTTTATAGCAAGTACATCTATGTCGTTCCTAATAACTGAGGCTACAAAGTTATCGTGATTCGTGCCTAGGGAACCTGGATTATACAAACCTATCTTTATTCTATGATTAACCATTGTAACGCAATGAAAACTTTTTATCTCTTCCTACAACAAGTAAGTATTTCTCATTACTGGTATAAACAAGCATATTTTGTAATGCGATGATATTATAAACATACATAATATATACACTTAACAACACAATGATAGAGCTTTTGCAAATAACACAACGAAGTTTTATTATTTTCTCATTAATTTCAACCTTTGAGGATTCTATAATGTTTAAGAAAAATATAGCCTTTAAGTTATCTTTTGAATTCACAATAAATAATCGAAAACAGTTATAAACTAATCTTATACAAAACACTAATGCTAGACTTAAATGAAGACATCTTTCAAACGGCCTCAATATTAAAAACCCGATTGAGGTCAGCATCGTTACGAATAGCGTAAACCTGTTTCCCTTCCCCTTGGCGAGCGTAGATGCGGCCCCGCTTCGTCCACGTGTACCGCCACTGCTGCTTGCGACACTCCTCACGGACCCGGTGGAAAAGGAGGTGGTTGACTCGCGTCAGCCGCTCATTGATGTAGATGCGGGTGGGCGGGCCCGCCTGACCGGCGTCGGCGCTGGTGAGGGTGCGGCGCACTCGCGCGGCCTGCAGCAGCTCGTCCCGCAGCGCACGGCGTGCCAGGCGCACCACAACGCGGCGCGGCCGCGGCCCGGCCGCGGCCCGGCTCCCCCGCCTGCCCCGGCCGCGCCGGCGCCGCCCGCGCGCACCGCCCCGAACACTCCAACGCGCTCCGCGAACACTATATCTCTGCACTCAAGTTTGACGCCCAGCTTCGCGGCCATCACGGTTATTGTTTGTAACACATTTTCCCCGTTCTCTTCCGGAATATGTCCTATTTCTAAGTCGGACAGCAGCACGTCCTGATCCCGATCATTGAGCTCCTGCTTAAGAGCGACCACCGTCTGCTGCAACTGTGTCACCCTGTTATTGTCGGTGGTAACTTCGGTGTCCCTGTTCTCTAATGCATCAAGCCTTCGTTCTAACCCATTAACCCGGTCGATCATACCAGCCAAACTGGAGCGGACCTCCATACGAAACTCCCTAAATTCGACCATATACTCGGCGAACTCGCGGCGCATAGCACTAACTTCCATCTCCTCCGCAGGTGACGGAGCCCGCTCTGACTGACTAGCGCAGACGCCTCGGACAGGAGTGCTGCTGTTGTCACTTGTACGCTTCTTTTTTATTGAACATTCCGGGCACACCCAGTCGAAAGGAATAGAATTTCCATCGTTATTTATTCCTATACAGGCCTTATGATATTTGCATGGACATGCGGTACAAGTAGCGGCACCTGCCGGCGATAAGAATTTACCACAAGCTGCACATTTCGCCATATTTGGAAGCAATTTAACACTGAACTTGTTATTAAAAGTTAACGATTTGTTATTTAAGTTCACAAACGCTCCGCTAGATGGCACTTATATAAAGCGAAATGGATGGATTCTTTCAAATCTACCAATTCAGTACTACCCACATATGAAAATTGTCAATCGTTGATAGGACACTATAAAATAGCTCGTAATCGCAACAACAACAAGCCCGTCGCAGACGCAAACACTCACACACGGGTGTAATGGATAGACACACATAAACACAACAACTTCACCGTAAACTTTGACTGTTTTATATTTTTGATTCGTTACTTTTACGAGAACGTATAGTGCAAGTAGTACCGTCGTTTCGACACTCGTTTCGACACTCCAGTTGCCAGTGCAACTTTTGATATCGTAAAAAAATCTTGATAAGGTTGTTACCACATGGATAGTTTTTACTTGGTCAAAAAAACCGGTCGATATCGATCGACGCCGTCGACTAATCCATTCTACCATCGATTGAAGCGGCCGATCGACGATCGATCAATTTGTGTGTTAACACCCTAATAAGAAGTGGGCCGTCAAATGCAATTGTCGTGAAATCCAGCTAGATGACAAGATCAAATAATGACGATAGCGACATGATGTAAAACCCTATTTCTCAAACATGCTTGAAAATTTGAGCGTTATTTTGACAAACTTCTTTGAGATAAATCGAACTTCTGTACTGGTCGAGCAGCGGCCGGCAATAGTTATATGAAAATCCATATCTGTCGTGTTTAGCGGACAAATAAATCACTATGTAAAATCATAATTGTCGTGTAATTTAAAAATCGAACGATCTTCTCCTCCGTAACATGGCGACCAAAGAGGTAACTTATCAACTAAATTTCAAACTGGCTTGCCCATAGAAAAAAAAATAGAAAAAAAACACTTTGGCGCGTAAAAAAACTGCAATTGTTTTTAGTTGTTCGTCAAGTTCGTCATTGGTTTTAAATACTTTTGTATTTGACAAAATGAGTTCAAGTGAAGAAAATGAGTGTGATAAAATTATTAAGTTTAATTCCCGCGCATTATTTGAGAAAAGTACAATACAAGCCTTGGCCGCAACTAGGTATTGATGGACTTACGTATGAGTGGCTCGGCTTCGCCTCGGCCCACGTTCGTCCATCAATGCCGCTCTTGCCGGCTGCTGCATTAATGTACTAAATCGCGCTATCATGATTCCTATAGAGGCTAGGGTAGGTAATGGAACTTCCTAACAAGAACCATCCCTTTTCTAGGCATTGAGAACGAACACCATGTTCCCAAATAATAATCAGTTTTCAATATATACACGCCTGTCTCCCCTTGGGGTTGACAGAGACAAGGGAACACCAATTGCTTCGATCCAGACATACCTCTTTCGCTTCCTCCACGTTCATTAATCTTTTCATACATGATCGCCGGTTACGGGTACTTTTAACTAGGCCCTTTTTAAGAACATTTTCACCTGCCAGTTTTTTAGATTATCGCGTTCAAACTATTATAAAACAGCTTTAATATAATAGATATAGTCTGGCTAATGAAAGTAGAGAATGAAAAAATATGGCGAATTTTTAAAAAATCCATCATCGTAACCCCGACTATAGTACGATACATATGGATAAAACAAACATATTGGTACTGTCCTTCTTTTTGATGAGAAGTATATAATTAAAAAGACAGGCAACTAGTATTAATTAGGCTTAAAAAAACAATAAAATATAATAATTATTTTTATTCCTTGTAATCAAAATCTGAATCCAGCAATTCTATATGGAATTAATCGTCAGAGTCACTGGTATCGCTGTTTCCTGCATTGGTTATGAAAATATCAATTTTTTTTTATTCATTTTTAAATATGAAAATTTGAAAATCTCAATTACCAAAACCACCAACAACCGTTTGATTGACAACAGTGACACCAGAATAAGTTTCCATATAAAAAGTTTGCAAACCGCAATTGTCTACTTTCGTTAGGCATACTCTAATACTGAGGCCACACTACCTTACCGTCTACCGGGCTGTTACCGCAATAATTATGACATTAAATTACCGTTTAAATTACTGCATGAACTGGTGTGGTTACACTAGAGTTTACCTAGATATGTCAATAAATTTGGCGGAAAATATCACTTTTTCAAGATGGAGGTCGAAGCTGCAGCGGTTATGTGTTTTATGAGTGCCAATTATTTTTACATGAATCTTTTAAATTTCAACAAAGCTAAAAGAAGAACAAAAAAGGGTATCCCAAAGAGACAGTTTGGATTGGAATAATTGTGAAAACTCGAACGCTTTTTCATTTGACCACTCCGTGTCGGTCGATACGTGCATCGCCGGTGAGCTCATATTGCACACCGGACAAACGGTAGTGTGGCCACAAACGCAATAATTACTGAGGTAATCTTCTTTGATGTGCGAAAAAAGACCGCCGCCGGAGCTATTGCCTACCACCATTTGCCATATTGATTTGCATTGTAAAATTATGGCCATAAATCATGGTTACACCTAGGTGTTGTTTAAGTTATGGCAATAATTATTGGCATATCACGGTAGTGTGGCCTCAGCATAATAGGTAGTTTTGATAAACTGACTTATTGCAGCGTTTCGTTCGTCTAGCTGCATAATATCAGAGTATCTGTATTGAAATATGAATGGAATTTTATAATAAACATTCTACAATCTATAACATGCTAAGTGTTTCCAAGAAACAATATTCATAACTAAAATGAATATAGTACGATATTACACAGAAGAGATTCAAAGCTACCATGGCAACCACGGTCGAATTTTGAATTAACTGTTGGAATTGGACCGATTGAATCTCACTTAATTTTGTGTACAGTAGGATTGTTTCATTATAGTTTCTGTAGCTTCTCGTTAGATTTCTGTTAAGATATTAAGTTTAGTTATAAGTTTCTAAAAGCGCTTTCAAAGTATATTGCGTATTATTGAAGTGAAACTGTCATTTTGAAAAAAAAATAGATTTTAAATGGTTATAGAAGATATACAGTAGGTGTGAACCAATTATTATATTAGTGAATCAGTGACATTCTGTAGCCGTTGTAGCATACTTGCAATGTATTTTTGGATTTTTCTTTCACTTTATCTGTGTTGTGCCATACTTTTATTGTGTTTTCTATCAATGCTCCTTTATATTATCTTACTAATATTATACATATGGAAGTTTGGATGTATGGATGTTTGTTCCTCAATCACGGGAAAACGGCTTAATGGATTTGGATGAAATTTGGCATGGTGATAGTGTACAGTCTGAAATAGTACATAGGGTACTTTTTATCCCGATATTCCCACGGAATTCAAAATTGCGCGGGTAAAACCGCGTGAAACAGCTGGTAAGTAATAATTTTATACTTCGAGATTTTTTTTTTTAAGTGCTGCCCAAAAGTTTGTGATTGGATTTCGCTTTATGACAAGGTGCTGAGTCCTGCAAAAAATGCAGTTGTCGTTTGGATATAATTCCTTCATTTGCGGAAGCAATCAGGTTTCCAGTTTCTTGGTAAAAATGTGAGTGTAATAATTTGTTCTACTAAATAAAGGATATGATACCGTAGACGAATTTCATAAGTGACTTAAACATTTGCCATGCATCAAATATTCATAATCATAACGGATCGACGGACATCAATTTATTTCAGATAGCCTTCTGGGGAAGTAATATATAAAAACGAGCTTTACTCGCATCTTCGAATGCGCAAATTTACTCTTCCTGTCGGAATTTCAGAAACTTCTATAATACAATCAGACACCCATTGAATGAACCATCCGTGCACTCAAAGAATAAGACGTTACTTCACGCCTATATCCTTTATGGGGTAGGCAGAACACCTGAGGTTATAAAACCACCTGATGTTCCGTTTGATGAATTTGGAGGCATTATAATGATGGAGAGGGACCATTGCCGTGACAGGGGTCAGCCATAAAAAAAACCACCAATGAAACCTCTGTCCCTTAATTGACTTTAATAGTATACCCGGGAAGAGAAACAGCTGGCACATTCTATGTATTTCCTTTGCTCCCAGTCCAGCATTAAAAATCAAGAATAAGAATAAAGGAATAAGATTTTTCATAAAAACTAAAATTTCCTATATACCCATTCCATGGGAATTTCGGGAATTTCTTCCATAATACAAACAGATAACTATTAAAAAACCTTTATACCAAGTATCACATCCGTGCACTAAAAAAAGATTTTTCATAAACACTAAAAAGTCCTAAATTTCCTGTTCCCGTTTAATTTCTGTAATTTCTTCCTTAGTGCACCCTTGCAACCGTTTTTATATATAGGGTTGTTTTTTAATCACCTGTCAATTTTTTAACGTAAGAAGAAAGTATCATTTACATAAATATTTTTTGCAAAAGATAAGGTTTCTAATTTTTTACGAGGATTATATTTTAGTCACTGACATATTCACTAAGGCATAGTCACTTAAAATAAAGACGAATACGCGCTACCACAAGACATCTTGTAGTACTACGTCGTAGTATTTATCAATGAAATGTCGCATCGCAGTAGCTGTGTTCATCAACAGCGACTATTTGTTAAACAGTTTTTGGTGCCTCTTCTTTGACTTTTTTGTACTGAATTAAATAAATATGCAGGTACGTTTAACATGTAAGCGTATCTGCCTAAACAACAACCCTGTTCATATTATATTGATTGATTGTTCTATCGAACCAACTGAATTATGACCCACAACCACAAGCTAGTAGGTTGAAATTTGCTTGAAGATAGGTTTCCATGGTGACGAACTTATTATAATTTCATTCGACACTGACATTTACTGAGTACAGAATTCGTACAGTATCCAAATAGTCATAAGTGCATTATATGCGATAGACCTTACAATTTTGACAGTTTCAAACGAATTTTGTGCAAAATGGATCATGCCATGATTCAGTTGGTTCGATGGTACATTCTAAATGACTGTCAGTAATAAATTTAAAATTACTATCATTATCTTAAGGGCTGCGGATATTGTATAACAACTTTTATACATTTGTAAAATAAAAATAAAAAAAATCATTTTATTTAGTATAATTAAACTTAATTTGTAGTTCTTTATATTTTTATTGTAAACTTTATGTTGTGTAGTGCTGTGTGATGCTTAATAAGTGAGTTTAAGTTTGAGTAAAAATATTTTAGTGAATAAAAGCATACGTATATTTAAAAAAAATAACCATTCTACAAGCCTTCAATACCCTTTCAAAGCTAGCAGTTTCCGATGGAATTTGTTTATGCAACAAGTGAAGGCAACCGTGCCGACATGAAAAATATTTTAAAATTTCCATACCTTTCAATACACTGAAGAGGTTTTCTATACACACAACCTTGTGCAACTCATTTGAGCTGCATTTGAAAAGAACTTTTTGCTTTTTTAAAAATAGAATACATTTTTGAAAATAGATGGATACGATGTTGGTCCTTCACCTTACTTACATAAACAAAAATGCTGAACGAAATCTAAGTGTTGATATAACTTTTAGAAATGTGATACTTGTTTTCAAAATTTTTATTTATTTTGAATTCTCGATATTTATCATCGGTAAGCATTTGGTATTTGAGAACAATGACGAAGGACCGAATATTTTTCAGAAAGGAGTGACGTATTCTCAATTTAATAAGAAACAAGAGATAGCCAGAAATGGCAAAACCTTTAAATGAAATATACAGGGTGACTGGTGACAAATTTTAGATACTGAAAGAGAGCACTCGATTCTGATCATATTTTTGTAATAAAAATAGGTACTTACTTAATTTTTCACTAGAATTCCTTATAAATAAATACTACTATGTTTCTATTTTCTTTGCGTACAATTGAGTCAATCGCGGCACGTGACCTCGATGTGGATCGGTACCACGCTAGTGTAACCATACGTTGCGTAATCAATTCTTTAACTTTCGGTTAAGTTTACTCACTAAAATATTAATACTTATTTTTTATTATATTTTTTCTCTTCATGTATGATCTCAAACTATCACGTCCTTGACTTTCAAAAGTGACCCACCAATCACCCCTTATATAGGTAAATTACAGGAATATTAAGAAGTTGTTAGTAATCTTCCACCTACACAACACTGAGAAACATACCTGTACCAAGTAAAACTAAACATGATAATCAGAGTTGAAGTATTCTTAAAATTACAGATTTCAACCCGAGCTTTTATCGTTTTATTATAATTTTGCAAATTAACTAGACGTAACGTATAGATACCGTGGTCTATAATTACTTAATGTCTTATTAAATTATGCATATAGATAAAGATTACATACAAAAATTTACCTTACCTTTATTACGAAAATCCCAGAGTGACATCAATCTGAAAAACAAATAAAATAAAATTTAGTCTCTATTTAATTAAATTATCAAATTAAAACATATGAAAAATTATATTGCATGTACACTCAGGTAAATATTTGATACAGTGTGCCTGTGACCCCAAGTTACATTTACCAATTTATTATATTGATGGTTGTCTGTAAGATATCGCTTCCTAGCGATAAGACCGCCAAATGCGTGCTCCATTTTTGTATTTTTAATTCTGATTTATTTAATGGTATATGATTTGTAAAATAAGTTTAGTCGAGCTAGATAAAAATAGTGATGATGTAAGGATTTTATTAAAAAAAATAAACAGTTTTAGCACAGCTTAAAATAAGTTGTAGGCTTTCAAATTTGTCTCAGCCTTGGATGGAATGATGAGGAAAGCATAAGATTTTATATAAATTGGCTGAAATATTGGTTTTATAAACTGAAAGACATGCTAACAGTGCCAAGGTAAAAAGGTAGCCCTCGAGATAGATATACTGGAAACAAAAAGAAAATTTTACAACCATCGGTTTCTTTTTGTGTAAATAAATGCTAGTCAGAAATTTTTGCGACCTTAATTATTTAGTTTGAAAAGAAGTGAGCTTAAAATAATTTTTAACAGCGTAAATATTAGGTTTCTCAGGTTTTGTCTCTCTTCATTCCTTAACCACAACTCGAAAGATCCATTTTGACCTCCGCATTACTGATCTTAAGGAGAATGATATGATACATTTTAAAACAATAAATTACTAGCTTTTCTTAACTTTATCCACTTAAATTCCCATTCTATTGGGAATATCACGATAAATAGTAAACAATATACTTATCGAAGTTATTCCACATCTGTGTACAATTGAACATTTAAGCTCAATCCAATTATCATCACCCCTTTATCAGCGTGTAAAATAAACAAAAATCAATCCATCCAATAAATTTCTCAATTATAACACTAAATACGACCTTAGCAAGGTTTAAACAAATATGAAACTCGACAACCCTAATCAATTTTGAGTTACAAACGTCAACTGACTCAAAACTGTGAACTTCTGACCAAAGTTGTAAGTTACAGAGCTTAAAGATTTAGCGATACATAATTCAAACAGATACTTAACGATTGCTTCCGTAATCGTTGCGATGTCGGAGGAAAGGTACACAAAGCGCTATATAAAACTGTTTAGTTTTGTCCGACGGACTCCGGTAGGTGATAGGGTTGTCACATCTGTGTTTTATATTATTTCTTTTTAATTTACCTTAGGAAAAAAAACGTTTTACGATTTATATAACAATACTTGGAGTCAAGATTTCAATGAAAAGTGAATTTAATTTTACACATAATGTTATTTAGACAATATTACTATTATTATTTTTCTTTTTGTTTATACAGAGAAAAAATGTAAAGGCATGCTTAAAATATTGTAAATAATTATATTTTATATGTATATACGTTTTTTTTACAGTTTGTGTTTAAGACTGTTCTTTTGTTCTCTAGAACTCTCTAAAAAACAACTAATTTTGAAATTGAAACTGACTACAAGATCAATATATAGACTCACTAGCACCGATTTTATTTGAAAGGAATAACGCCGCATAAAGCAGGAGTAAATCTGAACTAAAACTAACCTTATAGTTTTACCCTAGTTTATTGATGAAAACCTATTTTTTGTTATTAAAATGCTCAATATATAATAGTTGCTCTAGTTAATGTCATGTAAATGTAAATGCTTTAGTTTGTATTTGAAATGCAACCTTACAATTAATCCAATAATATGTATCCATAATTTAGTTCCTTACAGATCAGTAAAGTTTACGAAAAAAAACTTATTTTCAAAACTTAAAGTTGGCAACCCTCACAGGAAACTTAAGAAGGTACCGGATTGCGTGTAAGCCGATTGGAAAACTTGCAGACTGCTTGACGTAATACGATTTGAATGGATACTGATTTCTTCATGTTTGCTTCAGTTAAAAGGTTTTTCTTTTACTATCTGTTTATCGTTATGAAAAGGAAGTGTGGTGATAGAAAAAGGAGGTGTATGTTTTAGACGGCAACGTTTTTTTTTGGTTTGAAAAAAGGACAAAAAGTCTTTTGAAATTAAGTCGGTTGTAACGTTGTGGTTAGCCAAAGTATTACGGTGAGAAATGATTCTCCTTAAATACTTGATTACTATCTTAAAGTGAATATTAAGGGTCAAAAAGTAAATTACAAGAAAATAAGGGAAAATCATAAACGCAGTCCTAGTATACTTCCCTAAATTCCCTAAAATATGGTTGAGGAGGGTAATGGCTGGTGCTTGCGTTATACTCGTGTTAGCGGTTCCAGGTCGTTTTGCTGATGATACAATGACTATTTTATTCCATTCTTGTTTAAATACTCTGGTCCCAGTTTGTCATGTTCGTGTTGTACATCCATAGCTCAATGCACCTACTATGTAAGCAATTTGATTTTGGCATGACATTGGCTCTCACAATTAGCTGTCTTGTGTTTGTTTTTTTTTCATGTCATGATCAATTTGTACTGTATGTACCTATTTGTTTTAATTCATATAATCCTGACTGAAAAAGAGTGCCAAGAGTTTTTTTCCGCCGGCTTTTTTTGTCTCTTGGTCTTCTGTAATATCTTATTCAATAACTATCAACACCTTATTAAAGCCGAAGTACAAAATTGTGACGTCATTAAGCGGCCATTCGATGGTCTTATGATGAATAAAATTTTTCATTTCATTTCATTTCATTAGTTGTTTTTTAATGATTTGAATTTAATTACAGCTCGGTTCCTACGTGCGGTTTGAAACACCGATTTAAATGTTTTGTTAGGTTTGATAGGTACTACGGGTCGCCAAGGTTTAGAATGAACTACCTGCGTCTATTTTCCCTGAACAGTATAGTCCTGGTAATTTTAAGCGTCGAGTGAATAGGTTTCTCTTGGACGTGACGTGACCACCTTAGTCTTCATGTTCACTCACCATCAGGTGTCATTACTTTACATGTATAATAAAGTTTTTCCGATTAATTTGATACTATAACCTATTTTTAATCGGACGTTTAGGTGTTTTTATTGACACTGGAAACGAGGGGCTATCGGCTCAAATTGTAAAATATGTATTATACGTAGAAAAATATGGATACTAAAATATTTTATAGAACGTTGAATTTTTCACGATAAGTATGTATACAGGGTTAATTTTAATTAACGCATCACCTCTTGCGGGTATGCTCTCCACATCAACCCCAACAACATTTGTTTTACGAATTTTTGTTATTTTTTTGTTATTTATCAAGATTTGTAAAAATCCGTAGAACAAAATGTTGTTGGGATTGATGTGGAGAGTCTGTTCACAAGAGATGATGCGTTAATGAAAATTAAACCCTGTATACAGGGTGGCTGGTGACAAATTTTAGATACTGAAGGAGAGCACTCTGCACTCTATTCTGATCATAATTATTTAATAAAAGTAGGTATTTCATTTTTTACCAGAAATCACTGTGAATAAATAAAGAGCGCTTACTACACTTTTCCCGACGCGCTGCCTTAATAAACACGCACATAGCAGTGTTCCCGCCACACGTACACCACCACACCCTAAGTATCTATGTCATTACGCTTATGTAACCATGCGTTGTGTAATGAATTCTTTAGCTTTCGGTTAAGTTTAGTCAGTAAATAATTCATATTTATTTTATTTTTTTCTCTTCATGTATGATCTCAAACTATCACGTCCTGGAATTTCGAAAATGACCCATCAGACACCCTGTGTAATTTGTGAGTGGGCCCTCATATTGCTTACGGAGTTTTTTTTTAAAGTTCGGTCAGAAATTTATTTTCTAGATTTATAAGGGTTGGACTGGTAAACGTTTTGTAAAATCAACCCATGTCAGTGAACTTTATTTACCAAAATCCATACTGAAGTATTCCTCTATTTTCCTGGAAGGTTTAATTGATATATAAATGATAACCTAGATGTCTACCTGAATAAGATTAATAGTTTTGTTTGTTTTCTTTGTATCAAAAATAAAAATGTTAAACTTTTTGGAGATCATCATCATCATCACAACTCCGTGTAATGAGCCCACTGCAGGACATGAGTCTCTCCCCTGGGTGACGAGGAGGTATAGGCCATAATCCACCAAGCTGGCCCAGTGCTGGGTGGTGGATGCCAGAATTTTCAGGGCGCCGAAATGGCTTCTGACAAACCCTAACGACTACTGTATACTAGTATACAGCACCCGGGACCGACTGCTTAACGTGTCCTCCGAAGCACGGAAGTCGTCGAGAGAAATGAATGGTCGGCGGTCACCCATCCAAGTACCGACCGCGCCGAACGTTGCTTAACATGTGATATCATATGATAAACACATTAACCATGGCGCCACGACGTCTTCCGAGATAACGTCATTTTGGAGATAAATATGAATATTGTCAAAATGGATTCGAAAGTTTCATTGCCCAAGTTTATTTTGAATCTTAGGAGGAACTTTTGGATTGACCACATAATATCACCAGTGTGTGTTGTAGGTATTAGCACTTTTTTATTTTTATTAAGAGCCCATACTACTCCAGCTAGAATCTGAATTTCGCCCCCACCTCACCGCCCGGCCGTGAAGCACCCCGCAACGCGCGTCGGAGCTATCTTACTCACTCGCGTTTTGTTTTCTCCAACTCTGCCTTTTCCTATCTTATATCTCTCATTTCCTATTTTGAAATAAAACATACCACAAATTTATTTATGGAAAACACGATATTTACGTGATGTTGTAGCGGCGGCGGCAAGCGTGAAAGCGACACAGGTTCCTCGTACGAATGCCGGAGCGCAACTGAATCCTTGAGCGGGCGCAGGTCACCCGTCGTACCAAACACATTATTTTAGATTTAAGATTTATAATAAAAAAAATAATAAAATTATTTTAAAATCAGATCATATAGTACACGTATTGTCATACCTTTAAACTAAATACCAAGTTACATTAGTGTAGGTTAAGTACTAATTAAGTAATAAGGTTTCTTTGTTAATTTTAGAGGTAAGTTTGTGATTTTTTTCTATAGAGATTTTTTTCATTAATCGTGTTTTCAAAACATATGGTTCTTAGTTCATACTCTTAACTTTGCTATATGTTTTTTCTAAAATTATTAGTTCAGTACTCTGATAGATATTTGAGATCAAAATTTGGATTCGGAGCGTGTTTGAGGTAGTGTAGGCCCTTAAGTTGCATTGAAAAATTAACCAAAGCAGACATTTTACTTTCCAAGGAAATAAATTATGTGTCTAAATACGTATAAATATTTGAGGTTCCCCTAACCCGTTCGCTACATAGTAACCCATATCACAAGCTTTGTTTAGTTAAGGGTCATTTAGTTGGCGTATTGTCTGGGGATTTTTATCATTTTACTATATGAAATTATGTATTTTAAGAACTTAATTCTAATAGCTATCGCCTAGTTGGCCACTACCTATTCAGTAAGAAATCAGGGCACTCTTATTTCAATATTTATCTAATAATGATTTAGTTTGCGATGCAATTGTATAAGGATTGACTTATCGCAGTCTACTGTTTATTTTTTTCTTAAACAGCTTTAAAATTCGTTAAAAAATCTTTTATTCAATATTTTCTTAACATTATTTCCAGACTTTCAGTTTTTTGATGGCCACATTTTCTTTCTAAATTAAATGAAACAACAAAATGAATAACCTCATATACTTACTGAATGTTACCTTTTGAAAACAACTAAAGAATCTAACACAAAGAAGTTCTTGAAATAAAAATGTGCACTTGCATATCATAAAACAAATCAAAATTTATACATAAATAATTCTAAGCTTTAAAACATAAAGTTCAAATTTCAATAAACTAACATTTCATTTTTATATTCAAACCAACAGTGAAACTTAAGTCTTATTGCTTGATGAATTAGATTGAAATTAGACTTACTCTTCGAAATCAGGGTTGGCACTTGCTTCTGCAGCTGTTGTGTGTTGTATGTGAGATGACACTGGAAATAAAACAAGATGGTTTTTAATAAAGTATGGAACATACTTTTCACAGAATTTTGTTCCCTAGAATTTTTCTTTTGATTCATATACTTAGAGTGAAACTTTTGAAATGGAATGAAATGCTTATATAAATTATGAATTAAATGTTACACAAAGTTGAAAGATTTTTAAATAGTTGCGGTTTCAAAGACATTAAGTGGATTTTAACTTCAAAGGGGATAAATCTAATTGGGTATCATATAAATGCGCGTAGTGTTTGAGATGTAACGACTTTGTGTTTTATCTACCTTTAAGCAACAGTAAGTACTTGCTGATTAATAAAGACTTTATTTTATAAATATTAAAATAAAACCAATACAATTAGACTATATAGAAGAAGTAAGAGATCGTTTAAAAATTTAATTAATGAAATAAAAATATTAACCAATTTGGCACTTTATTCCCTCTAACTAAGCTTTAAAGCATGTGAACACAGAGAAACTAGGGTAGGGTTGCGTCCAGGCACTTTTCAGTTTAGAAACGTTAGCACCCAAACGGGTAACACGATTTGATAATCAAACCGAGAACCACCTAACTTTACGGAAAGCTGTAAAAACAATTGCCCTTCAGTAGGAATTTATCACGTTTCAAACTGAAAACCTTTTCATACTTCATGAACCTCAATCTTTTTTATAGCTAACGCCAGAAAAACTCATAAAAAGTTCTAAAAAGTAAAAAAATCTAAGTTCGTACTGGCAACTTAGAAAATCAAATTCTCGCCTTTTTCATAAAAGGTTTTCAAGAAAAGTTTAAATCTGCGGGCGTGGAATACCATCTTGAACTCTGTAGTTAGGAGTTGGAGTGATTAAAAATATATGATTGAACTTTGTAGAGTTCTGTAGCTAAATGGCAAAAAACGGAACCTTATAGATTCGTCAATATATTTTAAGAACTCTGCTGTTGCAAGTTGTTAATAGATGTTTTCTGTGAACCAAGTTTAGATTTTACAGAAAATTTTAAAAAAAAGCAAAAAAAAATGGGGATAGGTATATTACATCGTTCAATAAGTCCCGAGACTAACTTATATATTAAAAACTCTTTGGAAAATGGAACAATAAAATATTGATTTTGTAGACATTTTAGTGACGCTAAGCTTGAAGTTTCGATACAATGGGAAAAAACGAGTTTCACGTGTCGATAAAACATTGTTTTTTTAATGGAAAAAAATACCGTTGAAGCATGGCAATGGCTAATAAAATTTTGTGCGGGATTAGCTCCCTCTAAAGCAACCATTTGTCGGTGGATTCCAAATTCAAACGCGGTCGCATGTACTCATTATATTCGGGAACGCTCAGGCCGTCCAAATGAAGATCAACAAAATATTAACCAAGTGTTGAAAATCTTAATGGAAGATCGGAAGATAAAAATGCGCGAGATAGCCGAGATAGTGAAGATTTCAGCTGGTAGTTTGCACTATTTTACATAACAATTTAACAATGAAAAAACTTTGTGCCGCGTTTGTTTACAACAGATCACAAAGAACAAGGAACAACGTATCAATGATTCAGAGCGATGTTTGGCGCTGATGAATTGTAACAAAAAGGATTTTTAACGGTGACAATGGATGAAACATGGATACACAATTTCACTCCGGAATTCAGTCAGCGGAGTGGGTGGTGAAGGCCGTCCGAAGCGTTCAAATACTCATAATGGGTCTATATTTTGGGATGATCATGGTTATGTGCTTATTGGAGCGATTGAAGTACAAAATTGCGGAAAAGTGGCCTCAAATGAACAAAAAGAAAGGTGTTGACAACACGCCTTCTCACAAGTCTGTGAGAACGTTGGCCAAAATTAATGAATTGGGCTTTGAACTGCTTTCCCATCCCTTTTATTCGCCAGACTTGGCCCCGGCGATTACTGACTGTTTGTTTGCAGATCTCAAAAAAATGCTCCAGGGTAAGAAATTTGACTCAAATAGTGAAGTTATCGCAGCAACGGAGGCATATTTTGAAGCCAAAGACAAACCGTTCTACACACATGGGATAGAAAACTTAGAAAAGCGTTGGACAGATTGAATGTAACTACGTTCATGAATAAAAAATAATAAAAAAAAACCTTGTTACTTTAGTACTTAATCTCGGGACTTATTGAACCACGTGTTCCACTTCGTTATTGAAACTCATTATTTTTTCATCATACCCATTCGTGTGCGGTATCTATGGATAGGTCTTCGAAAATTATTTATTTATTTATTTACTCTTTATTGCATACCATTACAAAATGAATACAAACAAAAAGGATTATATTATTATTGTATAACAATTTGGCGGCCTCATCACTAGCAAGCGTTTTCTTCCAGATAACCAGGAAAATTATATATACTTTTTTAATTCCTTTTTTTAAACGTAATAAATCGTAAACCGCCATTACCTTTTATTCAATTAACTGAAATATTGATCAAATAATGTTTTTAAGATTTTTTTGCATTTAAAATGCTCAATTATTCTTCAATAAATGAAAAATGTGATAAATAAAAATTACCCGACCAGGATTCGAACCTGGGACCTCTCGTTTGCCGGACGAGTGCTCTTCCACTGAGCTACCGGGGTCTGGCGGTACGTCTCGAATAATTGAATATTTAAGAATAATTGGATTCACAATTTCTGTAAAGAAATTGGTCTCGGGTGGTCTTACCTGCAAAGCCATACCATTAGATGGAGCTACGTTAGCAATATAACGTAAAAACAAAAATGTGGTAAGTAATTTCGAGGCGTACCGCCAGGCCCCGGTAGCTCAGTGGAAGAGCACTCGTCCGGCAAACGTTCGAATCCTGGTCGGGTAATTTTTATTTATCACATTTTTCATTTATTAAAGAATATTGATCAAAGTTACAACGAACTCAAATACTTTATATTCTTATTTTGTTACTTGCTGCTATGGAACCCTTTATGGGCAAGTCTGATTCGCACTTGGCAGCTTTTTTCTAGGTAATGGGCAGTGGAGTTCGGATATAAATGCTTGTTTAATTTCTTGAATTGTTCGCGTGATGTTTGAATAGAGGTTTCAAACGAAGGTAATGAACGTAAAGAATAAATGTTAACAATTTCCTTTCAAATTATTTTAATTGCTACACTAGCCACCGCGCGCGGTTTTACCCGCGTAACTTTTGATCCCGTAGAAATTTCGGGATAAAATATAGCCTATTACCTTCCTCAAAAGTTGGGCTATCAAATGCAAAAATAATTTTTCAAATCCCACTTGTAGTTTCTGAGATTAGCGCGTTCAAACAAACAAACAAACAAAAAAACAAACTCTTCAGCTTTATAAGTATAGATTAATATAATAAATAAATATAATTTTTTATTCGGGAAATCAACAGTTTATTACAGTGAAAGCTTACGTACAATTATTACTCAAAAACCAATTTCAGGTGAAATTGGTTTATAAGTAATGAATTATAAGAGTAGCTTATTGCCTATAACTAAGTTAGTTCTACATAAATACAATCTAAAAAAAAAATTTTTCTTATTTATTTTTTATTTTCTTATTTCTTTAACCTTAGGAAAACTTTTGATTTCTGAATAAATGATAGACTAATAACGACTTTATAAAATGGTTTTAGAGTTGAAAATATTTAACTGAATAAACGATATGTTTTAAAGCAATAACCGACGCGTCCGATTGCTTTATGCCATCGAATGAGACTTATAATAATTAAATTAAAGCTATTTGAACCGAAATTTAACTAGTTTTATTTTTAAAGCCTGAACTAAGACGTGAGAAGACTAAGAAATACTTTTGATGTTTGATGATACTTCTACAAACATTTTGATGTTTTTTTTTTAAATAATATAAACGACTATTATATAGGTAACCGTGAAGCAGATTTGAAACGTACAAAGGTTCCGTTACATTCCTGGGCGCAACCTGTGCCAAATTTTAGGATCTTGGAAATTATTCACAAATCAAACAAAAATACAACATAAAATTGAATCAGTAATTTAGGTGTACAAACGAAAAACAAAACGACGGTATTGCCATAAATCTCCACAGTTATCCAAAATGGCCGGAAGTACTTACTGTATGTACGTACTCAATCTATCAATTAAATGTGTTCCAAACTTATAGAGATTTGTCTTTTGTTCTTAGAATGTATAATAAAATAACAAAAACTTAAAAAATATATTATTACTTCGAAGCTTACGAGTCTTAAAACAAAAAGTTAGAAAACGGTTAATGAGAGATGATCTTGAAAGGTCAACATACTTAATGTACGGAAGTGACATTTCTATCAAAAATACACAATATTTTCTGAATTTAGTTTGCTTTTCTAGTTTATTTTATTGAAATCATATTTTACGTCCAGGCAGAAATCAAAAATATAGGAATGTCAGTAAAAATATGACTTCAATATGGCGTCGTCAGTCACCTGTGGTCATTTTCGATTCAAGTAGTTTTTCTTAATGTACACGAAAAGTAACTAACAATTTAATTAACAGTTATTTTATCTATATATATTTATTTATTTTATTTTAGATATATTTTATCAAAGCAATCGGGCATTTATGTGCAGGATTTTTGTTGTTATTTGCCAATAATGGGATATTTCAAGGTGTATTTATGTAGGTCCTAACGAAATAGTCCATTAAAGCTTAATTTAAAAATAAATTTCTTATAATCCTGAATGGATAAACAAACAATCCCACCAAAAATAGAAATGTAAAAAAAGATAGGCAAGTTCAATACAAAAATTATGCTTGGCTTCGCTGCAAAAAGAAGGGTGATCTTAATGAGTGCCAAGTTCTACATATGCAAAAACGAAATTTGTATTTATAGGAACAAAATAATATGATGAACAAGTTTTTAATTCTATTTCTTTACTTTATTGGATACCTATAAAAATTGCTGTTCTTTTAAAATCTGAGATCTTAAAGTAGGTTAGATTTGACTTGGCCAGTTTTTATTAGAATTAAAATGTTGAATAACTCTATAAAATGACTGATGTAATGAAAATTTTTGTATGGGGACACCATTTATTCTTTGATTTTTTTTATTTTTTCCTACGCTTACATATAATTACCGAGCTGGATTCCAAATTTCATTCTTCTAGGTCATATGGAAGTAGGTTAGGTTTAGATACTATAAGTCATGGCGGGTTTCAATATTATGAAAACTGTTCGTTTTGCCTACGAACAATAGAAATCACTACCAAAATGCCTTTCTATATTCAAAATCTTGACATCTAAACCACTGCTTACGAACTGTTTGACTGTAATGGGTTGCTAGGTTACATTTGACCATTTACAAAATAAGTCATTATATCTAGCCAACGACGACGTAACAAGTTATTAATTTAAACCAATGAGGTAAAGGTAGCATGGCAGTCTGCTGCGGCCAATAAGAGTTATGTTTTCATTACGTATGACCAATTAACAATAGGTCATTTTATCTAGCCAACCAATTAGCCAACGACGTAATAATTTATTCATTTAACGAAATATCCTATCAAATATCTGTCAACATATCAATAATCCAGTTTTCTCTTTCTAACTTATCTATAACTGTTTTTGAAAAAAAGGACGAATATTTATTGAATGACATAATTTTTCTTTTAAATATTTACTTTGACGTCATAAAAATGTGATTCAACCAATGGCAAAATTAGTCGAAGGATTGGCGTTTCGTTTTACGTAAGTAGTTAAACGCAATTATTAATAAAAAGCTCTAAAAACATACAATAATATATTTATCGAATACTAAAACATAAATTGAATAAGTTTATATATTTCTTTAGTTCAAATATCATACAAATAATTTGCGAATGCGTGATCTATACATATAATAAAATGGTAGGAAAGTCAAAACTGTACATTGAATATTTTTTTAAAAGAATACTTGGGGTATGATCTACAATCGAAACAGAAACAAAAAATATAGTTTTTAGAATTTTTGTCTGTTTGTCTGTTTGTCTTTCCGGGATAAACCCAAAAAGAACTGCATGGATTTACTTCAAATTTGGCATGAAGATAGTTAAGAAGTCGGGTCAACATATAGGCTACATATTATCACGCTAGCAGTGTTATAATCGTAGGTGCGTTTGGTGCTGCATAGCGTTCTCGCAGACGACGTCGCGGGCAGCAGCTAGTATTCTATAAATCACATATCACCTATTTTCTTGGAAGAACGTCACGCAAGGACGGCCCATGCCAAATTTGAGAACTTACAGCCCGTAGCTAATAGATATTGTGAAACGCTACTTTTTTCCTACCAGTTTTGTACCTGTACCGGTTACGCATAGCAGTCAGTTGAATATTGAAACCCGCCATAGGTCAGTCAGTCCTAAAATTTACGAGTCTTTGACCTTCATATCTTTATAACCGTTTGAGTTAGCTTCATGAAATTTGGGCTTCTACATGTCCTTATGTATTTAATTAAGACACGTAGTATTATGTGTTTACGTTAAAGAGATTTTGAGTTATAGAAGGGTCAAAAGTGGCACCAAGTGGTTCGTGTAATATTTCACTCGGCGCTGGCTAGACAGTTCCTTTGCTTGAACTTGGCTTGACACGCTGCCGCGTGTCTAAATAGTCTTATATTATTACAAGGTGGATTCTGATATACTCAAACGACTTATGTTTACAAGACCCGGAAATAAAATGAATCTCCTTTTCAAGGCGCCAAAATGGATCGTGATATACCTGTCGTTATTCCTGAATTCACCTGGTTTTTTTTACAGATTTTTGGGATTATCTATAAATATATTAAATTTTCACGTGTATACTTTCAATTAGTGCTCAAGTTTATCCATACCTATAGATTCATGCAGTCATTATAGTGTAGTAACTAAGAAAAGCTTGAGAAACATCAGTATTTTTCCGGTAGGCAATGTTTGGATATAATGCCATGACTTCGCCTAGCAGTTGTAGTCTTCGGAACTTTACGTTATTTCATTAGTTAATATGCTTATTATAATTTTATTACATTTTGTGCTCTGTTGTACGAATAGTAAGGGTTGTTTAAAAAAAATCTACTTTAAGGCGAAGTCTGGAAGTGTTTATGAACCTTTTACAACACCAGAAACCGATATAGCTGATCATTAGCAATTTCGAAGCACGGGAGTCGGCGTGAGAAATTAACGATCGGCCATCCTTGTACTGACAAGGTTGAACTTTGCTTAACTTGCTATTTTGAATGGAAATACCGCGACGGCTTCTCCTGGAAAAACATTTAATTTCAGACAAAAATAAGGTGAATCACTAATAAAAATGAGTTTATATTTATTAGAAGTCCACCTGAATAACTGCTAATGATACTATGACTATTTTATTCCATTCTTGTTCAAATATTCTGGTCCCAGTTTGTCAGGTTCGTACTGTGCATCCATAGCTCATTGCACCTACTATGTAAGCAATTTGGTTGTGGCATGACATTGGCTCTCACAATTAGTTTTTTTTTTCATGTCACGGTCTATTTGTACTGTACCTATTTGTATTAATTTGATAATTCTGACTGAAAAAGAGTGCCAAGAGTTTTTTTCCGCCGGCTTTTTTTGTCTCTTGGTCTACTGTAATATCTTATTTAACAACTATTAACAACTAGTTAAAGTCGAAGTATGTGATGACTGACTTCATCAAGTGTTTTGTGAAATTCCTAAGATGAATAAAACTTTATGTTTTTTTTTTTTTTATAAATAATATCTAAATACGTATTTTGAGTGAAGATGGTTTGAATAGTCGAACAGTTTACCCCCTTCAAAGTACCTCTTGCAAACTTATATATAACCACCTTTACATAACCACCCATTTCCAGTTCAAAAAGATAACATCTCAAAAAAAAAAAATTCAAAAATTCAAAAAGTTTTATTCATCTTAGGAATTTCACAAAACACTTGATGAAGTCAGTCATCACATACTTCGGCTTTTACTAGTTGTTGATAGTTGTTAAATAAGATATTACAGTAGACCAAGAGACAAAAAAAGCCGGCGGAAAAAAACTCTTGGCACTCTTTTTCAGTCAGAATTATCAAATTAATACAAATAGGTACAGTACAAATTGACCGTGACATGAAAAAAAAACAAACACAAGACAGCTAATTGTGAGAGCCAATGTCATGCCACAACCAAATTGCTTACATAGCAGATGCAATGAGCTATGGATGCACAATACGAACATGACATACTGGGACCAGAGTATTTGAACAAGAATGGAATAAAATAGTCATAGTATCATTAGCAAAACGACCTGGCACCGCTAGCAGCACCCGTTCACGAGTTAACGCAAGCACCAGCCATCACCCTTCTCAACCATATTTTAGGGAAGGGGGTGACCCGATACCCGACGCTACCACTAGCCATGCCGCCTGAGGGAGCATGACGTTCTTGCTGTTGTCTTGACAAGAAAATAAGTGAGTGGGACAGTCACGAGCATGTCATATATATACCGCACAGCCAAGCCGTAAACAAAATTATTAAGTAATTGGAAACTTTTA
Source organism: Stenoptilia bipunctidactyla (assembly GCA_944452665.1). NCBI lineage: Eukaryota > Metazoa > Arthropoda > Insecta > Lepidoptera > Pterophoridae > Stenoptilia > Stenoptilia bipunctidactyla. The sequence goes on along the minus strand of OX101748.1, from coordinate 5,681,614 downwards.
TAAATATCCTGTTGTGCTTAATCCCATGCCTTTTTATCATCTAAGTAATCTTTAGTTTTATAATAAGCTTTTCGAGATAGAGTGTTTTTAATGATTGATTTAAATTTATTGAATGGCAGGGATTGAATTGACTTCGGAATTCTGTTATATATACGTATTGACATTCCAATAAATGATTTGCTGCTTTTAGCCAGCCTTAATTTAGGAAACGCTAACTTATGGTCGTTCCTAGTTCTTACAGAGTAATTTGTATACAGAGATAAAGTGCTTTGTAAATCTCAAAGCACTTTATCTCATATAAAATTACAAATTCTGTTTCAAATTAACCTTTTCCAAGAAGCTTAAAACAGAATTACTAAAACAAATTTTCATATCAAGCTTTCCACACATACCTAAAACCGTACATACCGGCATCAAAGAGAATTTTAAATCTAAGCACGAAAAAAAAGACAAATGCATTTCGGCTGAAAACAAACTGAAATAAAAACTAGGAGCATTACGAAACTGCCATATGCAAGCGTGCATACGCCAAACAATGTTTGCATACGAACGATGCGCCGACTCTCTCATTAAAATGTATGAAGGTTTGGCCATAGAGTATCTTGTGTACGTAGGTGGGACTTGTAACATATCTACATATGAAGTGACCTGATTAACAATACGATACTAAAGTATAGGTGCTTTAAGGCTATTTTGCAGTGATACTTTATACAAAGTGTTTGGAAGCTGAGTCGCCAAATGGAATTGGTTGACCATTCATTGCATCGTTGACCATTCATTGCATCTATTTATGATTCGCGGTCTTTATATAAACATACCTTCGTGAACATCAGATGACTTTAATTCCTTACGAAGATTTTAGGAACTTTTTCTTTGTCGGCAGACTTTATATGCTAGCTAGGTGAACACTGAAGGAGTCTTCCTTTTACGACATGCTTATACAGGGTGGTAAGACTATTCTAAGCTGACCTTACACGCACAATTATAGTTTGATAGCTCATTAAAAAAACAAAACGGTACAAAAGGCTTCGATAGATGGCGCTTTACAAAAGGCGAAGTCTTGTCTGTCATATAGCCATTTGCGTTAAAGTAAAGTAAAATAAATTAATTGACGTCTGTATCAGAAATTGAACTTATGAATAACCATAGATGGTAGATACCACTTACCTACATTATAGTTTACAGACTTAACGCCTTCGGCTTTTTAAAAGTGCCATCTACAGAGGTTTTGTTGAACTAATCTTTATGAGCTGTCAGAAAACTCCTCATTGATTATCAATAACATATCGTATTTTTTTTATAGAATAGAAACGCCAAGTCGTTTTTTTATTCAACAGCTGTTAAAAAGAGGCAAAACAAGCAAAAAGGTTATATAACTCTGTGAACGACCATTGATCGCTGAATGTGCTACTATTAGAAAATCACGTTTTGTTGTTTTTCCTTTATCACGTGAAATAGAAGACAAAAGTTCAATGATGCTTTAAAATTGAGCTTTCATTATTTAAGTATAAGGGTTAATTTTGATAGTACGTATAAGGTTTCAGTTTACAAACGGGCTCACGTGATCTTCTTGTGTATTGTACAGTCTATCGACCAGAAGAATTTCTATAAGATATACATAATATATAATGAATTCTGACCAATAACTTCTTAGCTCTATGACAAAGTGTTATCCGAAGAACATATTTGGAATACCTTTTTTACATTATTCATGCTGCAATTTATGCTTTTTTAGCATCGATGCTACAGCTTATAGGTAGAATCATCAATAAGAAACTAGTGGTCCCACTGATAACATTTATCTTCACAGTTATAGGACACTTAGCTCTTAGAAGCTAAGCAGCTAAGCCATAAGTGTGTGACCACACTGAATGCGCGGTGACTGGAACCTAATTCGGGTGTGGCGGCCAGTGGCGTGCGGTGGCCACAGTGAGGCCGTATACAGAAAGAAAGCTGGAAACTTATAAGCGCTTACCGGCGCTTGACAGCGCTGGTCCGTTCTACACAAAGGAAGCAGGTTGAGGCAGACCAAGCAAAATGTCGTACTCATCGCACGATGATTTCCCAGCACTGACCAGCGCGTGTTGAAGCTTGTCGGAACTTGTCGGCACCGTTCAGTGCTTATCGGCGCGCGTTCATAAGCGCTGGTAAGCGCTTATAAGTTTCCAGCTTTCTTTCTGTATACGGCCTGACGCGCGAGCTCTTGTAGCGGTTTGACTTATATCACGTATTGAAAGTAATGTACGAAGATTTGGTATTTCTTTCTTTCTGTTTGAAAAAAGAAATGCAAACAATTTTTTAATTTGTATGAATTTTTTTTTTTAATTTGTACGTAATTTTGAGACCTAACCCAATTTTTTTTTAAATTCTCTCGAATATCCGTATCAATATTTGACTACATTTTAAGTAAAATATCTGCTAAACTCATAAGACAGGTAGAAGCTTTTGCAAAAGTACCTATCAGTCTTGTGAAGAAATTGTTAATATCTCTGAGGTAAGAATAAAACAAATACAACAAACAATATGCAAAATCGCACACCCCAGGCGACAAGACCGAACTGGTTTTATAATATTTTTTCAGTTTTTTCATTTAATAATGTTCAATTATTCTTTCATAATTGAAAATTCTTATTTAGCTTATAAAATTTATTTTTATTTAGCACATTGTTCAGTTATTACCGAACTGGCTTGTTACCCTCGCCACCCGCTTAGGCCCGTAGTGTGGCCAGAAAGCGTGGATGAGAACGTTTGAAAACTACACACGCTGACTCGCTCAGTCCGGTCGAGTTAGGCTTCCGTCTTAGTCACTTCAGTATGGACACTACAGTATGGTTACATATGTTTGATATTTTGCTTTCGTGCTAGGCTCGCAGTATGGACGCACACTAAGAGGCGCAGGCTTAGTCTCGCTTCAAGAGAAATTATTGTTTGATATGCAAATTCTGATGTGTGTGCAATATCTGGATCCCGCTTGACAAAATTTTCGCAGTTTTGAGCTAGGTAGTGATGTATGGAATAAGCAAAATTAAAAACAAAATAAAGAGATAGGCTCTGCCAAGACTAAATAAGATTAACTCAAATGTCAATTTAAGATAATGTTGTTGATTTTTCTTGCAAAAGGATTCAAAGTTGCTATTACGACCAGGAAAAGGGTTTTAAAGCAAGACACGGTTATATCTTGAGTGACAATTTATTAACAAATAAAAAATAGTTTGTATATGTACTAAAATGTACCTATTCACGTCACAAATGTTTAATCATACTTTTATCTTAATTTTATAAAGCACGTTTAACAGATAATCTTATATTCAATCCCTGTGGGTCACGTCTGAGGACGCCACAGTTGCTTGAACGTAAAGCTCAATATCCTATTTTTTTAAATTTAATGATCAAATTGATTTAACTTAAGTTTTGAAATAAAAATATCACTAAAGAACCACGTAGGCTAATTTCTCAGAACTTATGACGTTGTTTTCTACGTTGTTGATAGGTTACTGACTATAAGAAATATAAAATAATATTGTCTTAAGTTTTCACGATTCATAATTTAAATAAAACTACTTTTTAACCGGATTAATCGCGTATAATTTATATTTTACATTTTAACTCGACGTTTCGGTCTCTTTGCAGACCCCGTGGTCACGAGCGACAGACTCGTAACCACGTAAATTAAATTATACGCGATTAAGTAAATTACACGCGAAATTTTACGCGATTAATCCAGTTAAAAAGTAGTTTTATTTAGAAATATAAAATTTAATGTACACTAGCTTTTGCACACGGCTTCGCTCGTGTTAAAGTATAATAAGTTTTTCTGAGAGTAATAAAGAGTGTAAACGCCAGACACATTTTTTAAATTTCTACACAGATTTTTGGAATAGTAAGAATCTATAAACGATTATGAATTAGAAGTATTGAAGACTTACGAATGGTGATCACCAGGTAAATAGGATCACTACGTATCCAATGGGTCCCATCACAAAATGCGATGGTATATTCTAATGACATGCTTTTTCAGGATGATTCATAATATACATACTTACATAACTTCACGCCTGTATCCCTTATGCGGTAGGCAGAACACGAGGAGTCATAAGATCATTTCATCAACGTCGACTAATACATTCTCTCATCGCTTGATTATCGATCGATTGGTGTTTATAATGATTGGGAAATACTATCGCAGTGAGAGGAGTTTATCCTATCGCCCGCAAAAACGCTAACAAACCTCTGTCTCTTAACGGATTTTTACAGTATGCCCGGGAGGAGAAGCACATTCTGTGTCTTTTTTTCGCTCCCAGTCCAGCATGGAAGACTTGTCCGGAATGGAAGATATAATATACATACCACTTAACTTTTTATATTTTTATAGAGCAACATGCGTGTCAGTCAACCTTTTTAAGTTCAAAGGAAAATTCGAAAATGTATTAATATTAAAATTTCATAAAACGAGCGAAAACATCGTACTTATGCATTTCAAACGAATGAAACCTTTTAACATGCAAAAATACGTAAAAATTTTGGATGTTACATTATGGAATTAAGAGAGCAAATTTATTCATTAGGTACTGCTAGGTTCTACACAAATGCAAACTTTTTTGAATATTTAAATTTAAGTAACTAGGTGTATTTTAATGTTTAGGTCGTTTGTAATGGACATAAAAGTTTTGGAACTTTCTATATTGTAGGTTCACATATAAACCGCCTAAGCACCATTTAGGAGATCAGCGGGCCTTTATAGCGATATATTCTTAGAATATGGCATTTAGAGAAGTAATGTTATTCTTTAGAATATCGCATCTTTGGTTCTGTGGGCTTAATCATGGTCCCTGCATTTCCACCTACATAACTCCCCTTCTCGGGGTAAATCCGGAATGAAATCGGTTTTTAAAATCGGTCCAGGAGTTCCTGAGATTAGCGCGTTCAACCAAACATACAAACTCTCGAGCTTTATATATAGTGCGCATGACGACCACTATGGCGTTGGGGTAAACCTATCTGCCTCAGACGCCAGTGGTTGCGGGTTCGATCCCCGCACGGAACCAGAAAAAAAAATGTTCCGTGTCTGGGTGTTTATCTATTTATGTATTTATATTCTAGGTTCCCCCCTAGTTCGCTATATGGTATCCCATAACACAAGCTATGCTTACTTTGGGGCCATGTAGTTGGTGTGATTGTCTGGGGATTTTTTATTTTTTTTTTATGTTGTCTAACCTGATAAAATAATATTTATCTAGTTGATTCGAGTTTTTATCGATGGTCACATGCTAGCCTTGCTGGAAACCACTCATACAACGTGGTAATGCAAAGACGCAAAGACGCAAAGACTGAAAGTTGTTTGTTCAGAACAGAGATTGGATTGGATTGGAACCCACTAATAGCGAGCGATACAGGTTAGCAATCACCATATTTAAACAGGGTTGTTTTGCAGTTCACCATACAAATGTTATTTTCTTTGATACGATATAAACGTACCTGCATATTTATTTTAGTATCACGCAGTACCAAAAAATAAAGAGGCTTTTCATTGATACTAGTACTACACTATGTTTTGTAGTACAACGTAGTTGTCTTTATTTTAATGGTATTTATTCATAATTTAGAGTGACCATGCTTTGCTTAATATGTTAGCAAATATTTTAATTTCTTTGTAAAAAAAATATATACCACATACATGACGCCTGAATCCCTTACGGGGTAGTCAAAACACCAGAGGCTATGAAACCATCTGAGGTCTCGTTTGACAAATTTAGAGGTATTATAATGATGGAGAGAGACTATTACAGTGAAAGGGGGTCAGCCTATCACCTGCCAAACTGTCAATAAAACCTCTGTCCCTTAACTGACTTTTACGGTATGCCCGGGAAGAGAAGCAGCTGGCACATTCTATGTTTTTCTTTCAGTCCCAGTCCAGCATGGAAGAAATACATACTTTTTTGCAAAAGTTGTTTCTATAATTAATACTTACGGTAAAAAAATTTGGTTGATGACTAAAAAACAACCCTGTATGAAGCAAAATATCACCAGACAAGCGCTGTTGTGCTCAATGACGAGTTCGTCGACGAAATGTCAAACAGTTCGACGAATGTCAGTTCTTACACACGCCGTCATCAGCGGCGAGCGCTGGGGTCGAGTTATGTGTTATGTGAATATCAATTATGTTACTGGTCACTGATGTATCGATGAACTCCACGCTGTAGTTTAGAAGAATAGCCTTGCAGATCTTAATCCGTATGTTGTCATCTTTGAACTCATCTTTACTTAAAATCAGATGAGATTGAAGTCATGAGGTCATGCTGGACTGGAAGCGAAAGAAAAACATAGAATGCGCCAGCTGCTTCTTTTCCCGGGCATACTGTAAAAGTCAGTTATAGGACGGAGGTTTTGTTGGCGTTTTTGCGGGCGACAGGCCGACCCCCTCTCACTGCAATAGTCTCTCTCCATCATATTAATACCTCCAAATTTGTCTAACGTGACATCAGATGCTTTGATAGCCTCTGGTGTTCTGCCTACACCTTTAAGGATGCAGGCGTGAAGTTATGTATGTAGGTCATATGTAGGTCATTGGTGGGTTAAGTTAAAAAAAACTTAGGCACGGCTTCCAGAATACGTGCCTCAGTAAATTATTTTAGTAGAAATTAGGGCAAAATATACAAAAAGTTTCACATTTTGATTTTATCTGGCTAGCTTTAAAGCCTAAAAAAGGTTTTTAATATTGCAGTACAGGATCAAGCTTGAACTATTTTCGTAACAGAATATCAGTTTTTGGTTCGAAATTCAGGTGATTTTGCATATGACAGTTTAATTTAGTCAGTTGTAAAGGCATTGACTTTTCTGGACAATAGAGTTGTCGTGAAACAATATTTTAGATAGCTTCACTAAGTGTTACTGAAAGTCAAGTTAATTTATTATTTACTAGCCACCGCGCGCGGTTTTACTTTTGATCCCGTTGGAATTTCGGGATAAAATATAGATTATAACCTTCCTCAAGAGTTGGGCTATCAAATGCAAAAAGAATTTTTAAATCCCACTTGTAGTTTCTGAGATAAGCGCGTTCAAACAAACAAACAAAAAACAAACTCTTCAGCTTTATATATTAGTATAGATTTTTCTACGGAAAACTTACAGCTAGTTTCAGGATATTTTAACCAATAGAAAAATAAGGTTAATAAGCAGTTAACAATCAATCAGGCTCAACAATCATGGAACAACAAGTAATAAAATTGTAGTTTGTTAATAAGATACGAATATTGATGAAATTAACTTAAAAGATCTAGGTAAAAAATTAAATGCCAATGGCGGTACCGTGAGCTCAACTTATGGCGGATGAGGTACACCTGGAGGTTTTTAGTGGGTGGGTCCGGCTTTCTGCCGGGTCATCCCCACATACCCCGCCGCTCCCCCTTGGGCGGTCGGAGACGTGATTGCACGTTTTCCTCCAGTCAAAAAAAAAGGTAAAAAATAAAAGGATCGGACCTTGTCTTCCATATCACCTAGTAAAAAGTGATCATGAAGATAATGTAGGGCGTTACCTCACCAATAGATCGACTGTCGATCGATGCCGTCGATCAGCGGACGAACCGAACAGTTGAAGTTGATCGATAGTTTTTACTATGCCAAAAAATCCGCTCGACGTCTATCGATTGGTAACGCACTAAGGTGGTACATGTCCATCCACGAGAAACCTATTCACTCGACACTTTAAAACAGGGACTGCATATCGGTATAAAATTTTTAAATAGTACTAGTAAAATTTCAGTACCCTTATTAGTGTACTGCTTCATCAAACACAATACCTGTACAAGTTATTAAAATCTAAATTAATTAAATCAGTACCGAAATAATGTATACCGGATTAAGTTTTGTAGATATTTTTAGTACAGAAATATTTTAAACTATTTGATTTCGGTACCGAAATGTATAAGTCAGCATATTTATTTATTTATTTATTTATTGTTAGTTATACGGACAGTGCCCAGTTACATAACTAACACAGTTAGTTTTACACAACAGAAAAAAAGCCTATGTGCCTACGCTTCATAGGCTTCAACTAAACTATCAAACATTCTAAAGTTATTAAAAAATAAAATTTTATTATTAATATTAATACCGGAAAATTTCAGTTAACTGAAAAAAAAAACAGTTATGCTACAATAATTTTACAAAAAAGGTACACGAATTATTTCAGTATGAATTCCTGTACTGTTATTTTTAAATACACCTAATTTAACGGTATGACTTCATACAGAAAAAAATGTACAGAAATTCATACCGGTATGCAGTCCTTGCTTTAAAACCAGGACTAAAGCGGTCAGAAAAACATAAACGAAGGCTGTATGCTACACACCCTTACGTCAATTAAATTGAAATAGAGTTTTATCATACTTATTTGTCTGGAAGTATGTGGTTATTGATAATTTTGAACTCGGACTATAGGATTATTTTTATATTCATTTTCTTTTCTTATTTATTGAAACACCATACCGACAATACCTTGTGCTAAAAATATCGAAATATATTCTAAGTGTAACGGCCGGGGTGGATTAAGGTAGTCTTAGGGGTAGGGAGTTCTGAGGGGTACGGGCACCTCAGAATCTACCAATTTAACCCTCATGTTCAGCAATATAAAGTGGTTCTTATTATATTTGCAAAATAGTGATTATTGGATATAAACTAAAATAAAATCAAATGTTAAATAAAAACTTAAGTTTCAGGGTATCACTTCTGAATTTTTGCCTCAACGTACCTAAATAAAAAGGCCTTTCATACCTTTCATTTATAAAATTGTTAGAGTACTAATACTTTATATAAAGGATACTAAAGCACTTTAATATTTTACAGAAAATCTATTTGGTGCACCTGTAAATTTAACTAGGTACTCGTTATTCAGACATCAAATTTTCATGGCCGATCGCCGCATAGTAAGTGGCTATAAGTATATTTTGATGACACTCATACATTAGTTTGGCTGATGTTGTGAGATTCTCCATCTCATTGAATATTGAAACCGACTCTAAAAGTGGTAGCGCATATTATAGTCTCGGAGTTCATCTGTTCCTGGACTTTGCAAACCTATAAATTCCGCCAGCGACCGTAGAGATCGATATACTTAAATTAAATAATTAATTAAATTAAATTTAAAGAAAATTAATTAAATTAGACGACCGGCTGGTGTAGCGGTAACATACATTGCCTTCTATGCCAGAGGTCCTGGGTTCGAATCCCGGCGGCGGCGGATATTTGTGTAATGAACACAGATATTTGTCGTCAAGTCATGGACGTTTACATGTTTATTTAAGTTTATTCTAAAAAAAAAATATGTATTTATTCAATATGTATGTTTATATATTTCTTAAGTATATCAGTTATCTAGTATCCATTACACAAGTTCTTTAAGAAACTTAATTTGGGCTAGATAATGTTGTGTGAGGGTCAGAAATATTTATTTATTTATTTAAATTAATTAATTCGTTGGTCTTCCTAAAACTAAATAAATAAATACACATATTTTTTGCCGACCTGGCTTAGAATTGCCTTACCATACATACATCACTTCACGCCTGTATCCCTTATGGGTAGACAGAACACCAGAAGTCATAAAACCATCTGATGTCACATGTGACAAATTTGGAGGCATTGAAATGGTGGAGAGAGGCTATTGCAGTGACAGGGGGTCAGCCTACAATAAAACCTCCAGTAAAATCTCTGTCCCTTAACTTTACTTTTATAGTATGCCCGGGACGGGAAGAGAAGCAGCTGAAACATTCTATGTTTTTCTTTTGCTCTCATGGATAAGCGTGTTATAAACAGCGACTAATTCAGGTAGTAACCACGCTTGGTAACCCTTTCAGGGTTCGTTTGCAACTACCCGTCATATAAAGCCCATCGTTATATAAAAAACCTAACATAAAATTTTGTAATTTCACTCAGCTTTCTATATCCACTAGTGGCCGTCTCCAGGCTGAATGATGATGATGATGACTCAGCTTTCGGTCTATCAACATTATGCTGATGATCGGTTAGGTTAAATCCCACCAAAAACATAAATGTAAAAAGGAGAGCCAAGTTCAATACAAGAATTATGCTTGGCTGTCGGCTTCGCCGCAATAAGAATGGAGATCTAAATGAGTGCCAAGTTGTATGCAAAATCGAATGCGCTATGAACAAAGTATTTAACTCTATTTATTTGCTTTATAGAATACCTAAAACAATTGCATCTTATTTGAAAACTAGCTGCTGCCCGCGACGTCGTCTGCGTGAACGCTATGCAGCACCAAACGCACCTACGATTATAACACTGCTAGCGTGATAATATGTAGCCTATATGTTGACCCGACTTCTTAACTATCTTCATGCCAAATTTGAAGTAAATCCATGCAGTACTTTTTGAGTTTATCCCGGAAAGACAAACAGACAAACAGACAAACAGACAAAAATTCTAAAAACTATATTTTTTGTTTCTGTTTCGATTGTAGATCATACCCCAAGTATTCTTTTAAAAAAATATTCAATGTACAGTTTTGACTTTCCTACCATTTTATTATATGTATAGATGTGATATCTTAAAGTAGGTAAGAATTGATTTGGCCAGTTTTTATCAGAATTCAAATGATGAAGAACTTAATAAAATAACTGGTGTAATAAAAACTGACCAAGACAAAGATTTATAGAAGGGTCAAAAGTGGCAACAAATGGTTCGTGTAATGTTACACTTGGCGCTGGCTAGCCAGTTTCTTTGCTTGAACTTATCACTTTGGAATCATCTTCCCATTGCCATTAAATCTGCTCCATCTTTACATTCTTTTAAAATTAAATTAAAAAGTCATTATCTGAGTCAAATACAACCATAAAGAAGTACCTATTGTAATATTTATGTAGTATGTTAATTATATTTATTATGTTTATTACATCGTTTATTAATCTATGTATTATATTTATTATATTAGTATTTATGTATTATAATTTTATATATTTAGGTTTTATGTTTAATTAGGTATAATGCAATAATTCGCATTTTTTTTGTTTTACTCGTAAAGTTTTTTTTGTGAAATGTTTGTGTGATTTGTAATTTTTATGGAGTATTAAGAATTTGTTAACACATTATTTTTATGTTGTTTCCACAAGCATGGTTGTCTGTAAGAAATCGCTCGTCAGCGATAAGACCGCCTCTTAGTACTTACACAACACACTGTTTTTTTCTCATTTACTATCTGTACTGTATACTGAAGTGTAAATAAATAAAATAAATAAATGAAAATAAACTTGGTTTAACACGCTACCGCGTGACTTGATATTTTGATTAGACAAAACAAAATCATGCTAAAACTAGGAAATTTTATACCAATTTAGCGTAGACAGAACTAGGATGCTATTATACAATTTCTGAAGTTTACTTTATGTTAATAAAAAAATCTTGTCTTTAGCGCTCGCTCCGGACACATTCCATCATGTTATAACAGCGATATAACATTTCATTTATAAAATCTACTAAAATTTACTTTTCTATGTGTTTATTTTTTATCTTATTTCAGAACTAAACTTCTACTTTCATTTCGTTTTTTTAAAGCCGAAGAAGAAGTAGTAGTAGACAACACCAAGACATTGGTGGATAATGGGAGATCATTATCTTCATGAGCCGAGAGATGCACACTTCTCGACGGAGGCCTCCCCCAGGATTCGTCATGTCGTCCGGACCCGCGCCGCCCTGATCCAGCGTGTGACGTTCGTAAAGTGTATAGAAATACCTATTACGAATAAAAAAGTTTTCATTTTCATTTCATTTCGAGTAGCCAGGCTAAGGCTTGCCAGATAAATCCTGAAGAATTAGTCACCTTTACGATATTTCTATCCAAGGGCGGTGGAAGGGCTATTCTTAGCTTAAATATGTATTCTGAGTTAACCTATAACCATAGTACAGATATGTACAGTAATTAAACTTCATACAAACGGACGAAACTCGAGCTATACCTACGCGGCATGCGATCTTGGCATGCGGCCATTCGTGAGTGACTGCATGCCGAAACAATTGATGATTGAGCTTTCAGTTAATGTGCGGATTCTTTATACTTTGAAATTTAATAATTCATCTTTTTTTTTCCGTCACTAATTTATAAAACCGATTTGTTAATCAAACGTAAACATAGTTTTTTGACACAAAACGTATTTTTGTTGAACACTTTCTATTCAATTCACAAAGTATTTTATTTGTTTACATAAAATAGTATATTTGCAGTCGCAGTCGCAGTAGGTAAGTAATTTAAACGCTGAAGGCGGGCAGCCCTATCACATAAGAACGGACCGCGGCGCTGCTGTAGGCATTTATTTCAAAGATGCGTCCGAGTTGAATTACTGTATATATCTGTACTGTGCTATAACCGTCAAAAGTGAAGTGGTTAATCTAGTGAAGAAAATAATAAGATAAAAATGATCTTAAAAACGAAATATTTAATAAAAAAAGAGGTTGCTTTTGATAAATGTGGCACATTTTTCAAATATCTCTTTCCGACTTATATCTTAGGGTTTCTGTGGATCCTGACATTGACGTATTAGATGGATCCGTTTCTTTAACACCCTGTATAATATTTCACCTCTAATCGGTTATTGAATGTGGAAATTGAAAATGGTTCTGGTAAATACTATGTCTATGATATATCGACGTTTTCCTCAATATGTTGGGTGTGATGTGAGAAATATTTGCTATTAATGTTTTTTTCTACTGTGACAGTGAGAAAACGACTGGCCTCGATTGAACCAATTCGAGATGGAAGATCAAATTCAATATCGCAGTTTGAGTTAAGGATGGGTTTTGGCCCCGTAATTTTGATGGAGTTAAGTTAGAAACAGCTGGAAATTTAATGTAATTTGACCCTATTCTAATGAGGGACACATGTCGTAGTCATTTTTGCTTGAATCATTTTGTAAACTTACATAAACTGGATAACAGGAAAGTTTAACTAACTGGTAGCTGGATGCACTTGGTAGCAGCAAAGTAAGCTGTTTTTTTCTCGGTATCTTTAGCAGCTTTGGACTTCAATCTCACCTTACATGGTAAAAATTCAAAAATTCAAAATGTTTTATTCGTCTTAGGAATTTCACAAAACACTTGATGAAGTCAGTCATCACATACTTCGGCTTTAACTAGTTGTTGATAGTTGTTAAATAAGATATTACAGTAGACCAAGAGACAAAAAAAGCCGGCGGAAAAAAACTCTTGGCACTCTTTTTCAGTCAGAATTATCAAATTTATACAAATAGGTACAGCACAAATAGACCGTGACATGAAAAAACAACAAACACAAGACATCTAATTGTGAGAGCCAATGTCATGCCACAACAAAATTGCTTACATAGCAGGTGCAATGAGCTATGGATGCACAATACGAACATGACAAACTGGGACCAGAGTATTTGAACAAGAATGGAATAAAATAGTCATAGTATCATTAGCAAACAGGTAGCCTACTTATGCCTAGTAGTGGACGTCTCCTGGCTGAAGGATGATACGTATTAAATGCGAAGCAGTCTCTCATAGCACTTTCAATATAACAACAATTTGATACAAATAACAGTTGTTGACAAAAACTGTAGTTTGTGCATTATGATGATTATTATCTGTGCACATTTGAACTGACAATATTATCAGCAAAATGCAGATGTTTGATGACTCAATTAACAAGCTATCATTGATCAAACAATTTGAAATCTAACTAAAAATATACAGGGTGACTGGTGGGTTACTTTTGAAATTCAAGGACATGATATTTTGAGATCATACATAAAGAGAAAAAATATAATAAAAATAAATATTAATTATTTACTGAGTAAACTTAACCGAAAGTTAAAGAATTGATTACGCAACGCATGGTTACGTTAGCGTTGGCAGCGATCCGCATGCCAGGTCACGTGCCGCGATCGACTCAGTTGTATGTGAAGTAAATAGTAACATTGTAGTATTTATTTATGGGGAATTCTAGTTTAAAACTAAGTACCTACTTTTAATACATAATTATGATCAGAATCGACAGAGTGCTCTCCTTCAGTATCTAAAATTTGTCACCGGTCACCCTGTACTTATAGAAGTCATTTTTAATTAAAACGAAAGCTAGTTTTACTAACTCAAAAACTGTCTTCATTATTAAATAATGGTCGCTCAAAGTATTCGAATAATTTAATGTGATAAAAGGTAGTTAATATTTCGTTTTTAAATTATTTAGAAAAGGAATACTTTATGAGGAATAGACGGGCGTTGCATAAAACGTTTCTTAATAAATGATTCCCAAAGCAATAAGTATTTTAAGTGGATTTCGGTTGTAATCAGTTGCAGACTCAATACGTTGACCCGTGAACTTTTAACTAAGGCCTTTTGCTGACATTGATAAATACATATATAAAAAGCCCGCGTAGGTTTGGCTTGCAATAGCCATAACGATAAAAGTCGACTTATACTGCTGAAATGAGGTGTTCTGGCTATATTTCATGAAGAGCCAGGTCCTTCCTAAGCCCATGTGTTGTCATCTTCAACCTCATTTTCACTTACCGTAATATGAGATTGAGGTCCAACATGGGTTTAATCACCAATAAAAAAAGTAAAGTCAAGGTAAATGTAAAGCAAGAATAGCAAAATAAACTGTAAACTTTAGAGTAGTAAATAAAAATTAAAGATAAGTATAAGAGAAATTGATTTTAAGTTTGTAAACCATATTATGTAAGAGATGAAAGATAAAATAAGAAAATGAGACACTAAGATTGTATGCCACGCAGTGGTTCTATAAGCATAAAAAGAAACATATGCTGCTAAAATTAAAAGAATCAAAAACGTCCCTGATTCCGTTAGTGGCCTAGAATTTATTTAACAAAAAAAAGTAATTTTTTTTGCTACTTCTTCCGTACAATGATTTTAAATTAAAAAACAAAAAAAACACTATTCTCAGCAGACTCAAGACGTTCACTTCTTCCATTGAACATCTTTTTTTTTTTAAAGACTAAGCCCTAGTTTGTCCGCAATCTCACCTGATAGTAAGTAAAGATGAGGTCATATTTTAACAACCTTAATAAAATACTACCCAATCTCTACAAAGTCAACGTGTTATTATATTGGCAACAACTACAAATACAATTTCAAAATGCATATACAGGGTGACTGGTGACAAATTTTAGATACTGAAGGAGAGCACTCTGAACTCGATTCTGATCATAATTATCTAATAAAAGTAGCTATTTAATATTTCACCAGAAATCCCAATGAAAAAATAAAGAGACCTTACTACACTTTTCCAGACGCACTCAGTCAACACGCACACAGTACCTAGTGTTCCCGCCACATTTCGGTTGAAGTTTTCTCAGTAAATAATTAATATTTATTTTTGTTTTATTTTTTCTCTTTATGTATTATTTCAAACTATCAGTTTCTGGAATGTCGAAAACGACTCACCAGTCACCCTGTATATTTTTTTTTATCATAATCATAATATTTTTAACAGTCTTATTAAAACCAATGCGCAGACTAATTTTAAATATTTTTTGGGTATTCGGAAAAATTACATATTGATTGCGTTGACTTAGAAATTCGGAATTCTGCATCAAAGGTTTGCAGACATTATTAGATATTAATTGTAACTCGAAACCTCTTTTTAAAGACTTAGGGAAAGACGAACAACAAAGAGAACCATAAATGCCAACGCTGTGTTACGCGTTCGAACGCGCGTACCGTACGTCCGTATCATACGCGTAACGCAGCATTGCTAGTACAATTTCATAAGTGCGCTTGCACAGTCGTGTCAATGAAATATTTAATTTGGCGCATTACGAACGGACGTTGCAGTTTTGTATGAAACGCGCGTTCGCAGCGTTGGCACTAAGGGTTCTGTTTTTTTTGGTAGCGGAATTCTAAAACATCGTAAATCATATTTTATTTTAACTACACATATTAGATTTATATTTTAACTTGAAGTTTTGATTAAAAAGTATTTTATTTTTAATTATGAATCGTGTAAACTTAAGACATGGTAAGACAAGGCCGATTCTAAAGTAACGTTTAATGTCAGCGGCCATGTCAGTTTAAAAACTTAATATTTTTTATATGTCTTCTTTGATTACTTATTGATACAGAAATGCTACTACTCAATTGATGAATATTTTAAAGATACTGAATTATAATCAATCAACTGTTATATTCTCTATACCCATGTTTACTTAATTATCGAATCAAAATGTAACATAAAATATTGTTTCAACGTTTAAATATTCATATTGTGATACATTATTTATATTCATAAAAACAGATTTTTTCAGACAACAAATTCTTGTAAACTAACTTCTTATAAATATTTGCACGCTGTAAATATTATTAAGAACTATTTGTACACATTTTTTCCGCAGATAAACTTATTTGAATTTTGAATTTGAATTTCGATTAAATAACATTCTCGGATTTCCTGGAATTTCATCAAAGCAAAACTTTTAGTTACATCCCTGTCGTAGTGAGCGACAGAGCTTAATTATACACAGAATTCCTTCAATTTGAAATTAATTTGAAAATGAAATGTAGGAATACATTTATATCACATCTATATACAGGATTAATTTTAATAAGCGCGTCACCTCTTGCAGGCTGCCTCTCCACGTCAATTTCAACAACATTTGTATGCAACACGACTTTTTACAAATCTTGATAAATAACACAAAAATAAAATAAAATAAAAGAAAAACGATTTCTCCTTACTTTACATACATACATACATACACAACTTCACGCCTGTATCCCGTATGGGGTAGGCAGAACACCAGAGGTAATAAAATCATCTGATGTCACGTTTGACAAATTAGGAGGCATTATAATAGTGAAGAGAGACTATTGCAGTGACAGGGGGTCAGCCTATCGCCCACAAAAAAGCCTCACATAACACCTCGGTCCCTTAACTGACTTTTACAGTATGCCCGGGAAGAGAAGCAGCTGGCACATTCTATGTTTTTCTTTCGCTCCCAGTCCAGCATAGAAGCAATTACTTACTTTACATTACTTTACATTTTGTAAGAAGTGTCTATTATTATTTTGAAGCAATATTTTTATACGCAAGGTGCGTGGCATACCTATACTCAGAGTAAAAGAGCTACGCAACTAAACCGAGGCTATAAATATTTTTTGTATGGGAAAACCATTTTTTTTTCTTTTAATTTTAATAAATTATAGAACAAATGTTGTTGGGATTGATGAGGAGAAGTTGCCAACAAGAGGTGATGTGCTAATTAAAATTACCCCTCTATATAAAAATCAATGCCACTTTTCGTTGTGATTTCATAACTCACTAGCAGTTGGATAAATAAGATTAGAAGTTACTCTTTTCAAGTTTACTCTTTTCTAAATTTCGTCAAAATCAATTCAGTAGTATAGTTGTGAAAGCGTTAAGTACTGATAGACAAATAGAGTTTCTTCAAAAACTGTTAATACATAGCTGTGCTCCGCAGGTTCATCTGCGTTTTATGGAAAGGATCTAAAAAAATAACTGTAGTAAAAATAAAACAGGAATACTTACGAAAGGTAAAATGTTTGAAAGTACTGGTAGCGTATCCATATAGGTTTATGAATAAATAACTAAATAGTTTATTTCTGCAAATCCACATTTGATAAGCCCCGAGTACTTTTACCAAGAAGGTTTCTTTAGACTTCCTATTTAAATGTTTATTTTTACTGTAGTTCAGTTTTTTGTATTTCTTTTGCACAAAACTCAGGTGAAACCGCGGTGCAATACGATGTTATAACAGCTTTTGGAGTAACTCTGTCTGTTCGACTATCTGTAACGCTTTCATAGCTAAACTACTAATACCGCATTTCAATATAATAGAATTGTGTTGAGCATACACACATAGCTTCACTGTGTCCCTTATGGGGTAGGCAGAACACCAGAGGCTACAAAACTATCTGATGTCACGTTTGACAAATTTGGAGGTGTTACAATGATGGAGAGAGACTATTGCAGTGACAGGGGGTCAGCCAGTCGGCCACAAAAACCGAGGTAACACCCCTTCGTGTTCCGCCTGGCTCGCGACCACCCTCCATAAAAAAATTGCCGCCAAATACCACCACTCTTGCGGTGATGTATTCCGGAAATATGTCATGAAGAGATAGGTTCACCAGGTGAGATTGAGGTCAAATGCGGGTATAGTAAACAATAAAAAATACCTACTGGACTCTGAATCCATCTGATAGTAAAATTCGTGTTTGCAATAATAACAAAACAGTCATGTTCGTTGGATATCATGTCAATACAATAAATTTATTAAAAGTGTTCATTCACCATAGAATTTAAATGAGCCTCTCTGGAAATGGAAAGTGGGTCGCGAAAATTTTCCAGTTGAAATGACTGTAAAAATATGTTTTGTATGACTTGACACATTTGTTGTGTACATTTCACCACTCACAGATACCTTGAATTCGCATGTCTAGATTTTTAGACCATTTCTTGACCATTTCTAGACCAAGCTAAGCAAGTCCTGTTGGCAAATGTAGAATTATCATGTGCGCAGAAATAGCTTCTGACAAATGCATAAGAGCAGAAAATATCAAATATGCAGTCAGAATATTTAACGGATTAAAGACAAGGAATGTTCAAATTAATTTCTAATATAAATGATAAATAAATAAATAAGTGTGAAATTTCATACTAAATAAATTTTAATGAAACAAACTTCCCTCGGAATCTTTCACTCCACTGATCAAAAAAAACTTTTTTCTGAAACCTTCTTAACAATAGTAAAACTAAAACTGAATAGTTTTAGAATGAAGCTCGTAAAGCAACAACAAAAGCTGATGTTTTCAAAACTATTCTGTGTTAATAGTCTTAAAGAGCAGTAGCAAAAACATTCAATAAACATCAATAAGTGAAACGAAACTAAACCGACTAAAGAATTCTTTTTCATCCAGTAAAACCTCATTGTTTACCTTGTTAATCATGCTAAGCAACCTTCTTTTTCATTTAAAGTACTGGCCGCAAACAAACAACAAAAAAAAAACAAATTTCCCTCCAACTCTTTTGTTTCCAACTATACTTACAAGCTCATTGGTCCGTGCAAATTTTAACGAGATCTACAGATTCCGCCATCTTTTTTCATGTAGTTTTATTTTTATCTATTCAGTAAATTGCGAAACGCAAACAATCTTTGGTTTTATTTTGATGGTATGATTGAATTTACGGGTAGTATTTTATTATTTTTTATCAGTACGTCATAATGTAGATTTTTGGATGCTACTGAATAGTACTTAGCTGTTAAAAATAGCATATTTGAAGCAGCAAATTTTTTTTAGTTTCATAGGATAATTTATGAACATATTTTGTTATCCATGACTGGTTTTCAGCGTGCCTACAGGTTTGCGTTTAGTTGGCTTTTGAATTTGCAAGGTTCCATTTTTGTATCCAATATACTCTGACATCAACCACTGGATCTATCTGCTTGGTGATTTACAGACTAGCTACATCTTCTACGCTATAAGGGCAATGAGTGTGATTTTAAAACATACATTCCAAATATTCCTACAATGCAAAATAATTAAAAAGTACTTCTGAAGAACAGGCATCGGATCGTATAAACATTTAAGGGTGGGAAACAGACATTTTCTAAAGCTCTCATTGCCGAGGAGAGATACCCATTTAACTATTTTGGACTCTAAAATAAAAAAAAAAAACTTAAAATAACTAGGTACACATACATACATAACCTCACGCCTGTCTCCCTTTGGGGTAGGCAGAGACAAAGAAACACCAATTGCTTCGATCCAAACATACCTTTTTCGCTTCCTTCACGTTCATTAATCTTTTCATACATGATCGCCGGTTACGGGTACTTTTAACTAGGCCTTTTTTAAGAACGTCGCCGATTTGATCGGCGTACGTTCCCCTAAGGTGGCCCCTTCCGACAGCACCATCCATTCTTGCTCTGTACACCTCTTTCGTAAATCTATTTTCACTCATCCTTTCGAAATATCCAAACCACCGTAGCATACCCTTTTCAACCTTAGTCACTACATCTTCTTTCAATCCGCATCTCTTTCTTATTTCAACTAAACTAAACACTATAATTGATTGAATCAGGCGTTTTTTTTTTTGCGGAAATCCATGACAATTATTGTAACTAAGATTTTTACCATACCAATCGTCGTCGATCGAAGTCGGGCAACTGATCT
Organism: Stenoptilia bipunctidactyla; assembly: GCA_944452665.1. Classification (NCBI taxonomy): domain Eukaryota; kingdom Metazoa; phylum Arthropoda; class Insecta; order Lepidoptera; family Pterophoridae; genus Stenoptilia; species Stenoptilia bipunctidactyla. The sequence goes on along the minus strand of OX101748.1, from coordinate 5,661,438 downwards.
GGTAGCTTTCATCGATCGACGGTATCCGTTGGACATACCAATCGATCGACGATGGGTCGAAGTTGATCGGGTAACCCCGAATATATTCTATCAGTGTATTTCAAATCGATAGTCGTCGACTAATCTTTTCTACCATCGATAGACGTATTGGTGTGGTTACATCCTAAGTTACCTTGCTAATTCTGCGACCAATTTTTGGCCTGCGGTGCGCGTTGTAGTGTTCAGAGTCTGTGTTTATGTTCGTTGCACTCCTTGGTTCTTGAAGGAGGGAGGGCGGTGCACCGATGCATGAAAATCTTGCATCACTAGCGGTTTGAATTCGAGGAATTAGCAAGGTAGCTTATAATAACAATGGACTGTCTAAAAAGTTCTAATATTAAAACAAAAGAGGTTTAGACTTTAGACGTAAAAACTTCTTGCTCCTTGAAAACAGGCAACATAAGAAAAGGAGAATATTAAACAGACAAAGGCTTAATTTCATCCTGCAAAATTACCCAAAGAGTCGCAAGTACGAGTATAAAATAGCTTAAAATAAATATGAATTTTCAAAGTACTTGTAACAGTGCGTGTAAACGCGGCTTAATTAAAAGCGCTGTTACAGACAGGTATTTCAAAATTTGTTATTTACTGTAAAATTGAGTATAGACCTTATGACAAGAATATAATTATAATAATAATTACTCCTTTTGATGGATATTTTGGGTACAAAACATTGAAAATAAGGTTGATTCCGGTAAAATTATGAATTAAATTTAAATTAATTAGCTGATTTTATAGGAGAGTTTAAGTGTAGGTGTCGACTTCAATCATACCTAGTGATGATAAGTTTAATAATCAACAAATGAAAAGCATTAAAATACCGACTTCAATGATTAAAAAATTTGAAATTTTTCAAAGAGTACTCAATTGATATCGATGAAATTTATATGGGACCATCCGTGTAGTACCCTCTATCATATGAAAAAAGAATATTCAAAATCAATTCATAACTGTCCAAAATCGCGTAACAAAGATACAACAAAAAAACATACAGTTGTAGCGACATCTAGCGAAGCTCCATAGAACGTTGACGATACGACGAAGTTTCCTACATCGCGCTATCAAAGTTTATATAGCAGCGAACAATATATACGACATCCCGACATCAACCGTCGGGCCGTGGGCCGCGGCCAGCCTTCCCTTTTCTGGGGATTGGGAACAAACACCTTATTCCCAAACAGTCTACTTCAGAAGCTACTCCTTTTGGAAGTCTGTCTGAAAACAGAGCATGCGTTATATGATGGAACCTGCCAGTGTGGTAGAAGGATGAGTACTGACTTTATACTATTACGGCGTCTTCGGTGCTAAGAAAGGCTCAATAGCCGTCGGTACTCATCAAAGTACCTAGTTGTTAGGGTATGTCGACAACCCATTCGATGCACTAAAAAAATGTGAACTTAGTGGCTTATGTTCTGACCAAAAAAAAAAAAAATCCCCAGACAATCAAACCAACTACATGGCCCCAAAGTAAGCATAGCTTGTGTTATGGGAAAACCATGTAGCGAACTAGGGGGGAACCTAGAATATAGATACATAAATAGATAAACACCCAGACACGGAACATTTTTTTTCTTGTTCCGTGCGGGAATCAAACCCGCAACCACTGGCGTCTGAGGCAGACAGGTTTACCCCATCGCCAAAGTGTCGCCAAAGCACTCAAGTTTTTTGTGATTGAAATGATTGTGTTTCATGTTATTGATTAGTTTGCGTTTGGTTAATAAAGAATGTCTCTACCATCCCTGAAAAATCATCTATTGACTGGTCCGAGAGAACCACTGAGTGAACCCTGAACAAAAACAAGAGATCCAGTAACGAATTATGACGAGCCAGTTTTTCAACTTCATGAAACTAGTACCTACACATATTTTACATACCTACTGTTTCTTTCATTTCAATAAAATGTTTACAACTTACCTAAATATAATGTTGAAAAGGAGGCCAGGAACAAAACAAAGCTTTTTCCCATCCTGAAGATTAGATCTGAAACAAAAGCAATACAAATTGAAATTGAAAACATTAGGCTGTAAATATTAGTTTAGTAAAGACGTTTATGGACGGATTTTATCTCGTTGATTTTCGAGAAGGGATTTTAAATACGGCCGCTTAAATTTTGACAACCTATAACGGCCATCTTGGTAAAGTAAGTGTGCAATTACAATGCGAGTTATAGGCCAGTTGGATCACAAACATAAGCGATGCGAAAATCGTGTGATAAATAAGTCCGAAGCTACATCGCGCGAGTGCCGATTAGGACACTTATACCATATCAGGGTCCTTATTTTGTAAGTACCTACCATAATATGCAAACATAATGTTATCATGTGACATTTTGTCAGTATTCTGTCAATGGGGTAGAAAACTGCCTACTTTTTCCACTAGAGGCGCTAATTACGCTTGACTCATAACAACTGTCAAATACCACAGTAAAAGTTAATTTAATACTGTTTTTTTATCAAATAATAGAAATGTATCAATGTGTAGTCTTAAGTTTTATAGAATATGGATACCACAATTTTTCTGAGGATATACACATGTGGAAGTTGTGGATGTACTTGATTTGAACTTTATGGAAATGCACAATGCCCGACGACCACTTTGGCGATGGGGTAAACCTATCTGCCTCAGACGCTAGTGGTTGCGGGTTCGATTCCCGCACGGAACAAGAAAAAAAACATGTTCCGTGTCTGGGTGTTTATCTATTTATGTATTTATATTCTAGGTTCCCCCCTAGTTCGCTACATGGTATCCCATAACACAATCTATGCTTACTTTGGGGCCGTGTAGTTGGTGTGATTGTCTGGGGATTTTTATTATTATATTACGGTCCATATTCTCCATATTTTTAAACGAAAAAACAAATCATCATATACATTTACCGCAAAAAATAACAGTGAACAAGCAATTTCGATAACAACTTGTTCATTTGACGGTTTGTACTGGGTCAAGCGTATGAAGCGACATCTATTTAGAGCTTTTCGTTTTCTTCTCCATACTGCCAATACAATGAACAAGGAAAACCATCGTTGAACAGCATGCACGTTACAGTGTATAATGTTAAAAGTTTCAGAATCGGGCCCCTTTATATTTGATCGCTGATTTTTATGACTGAAAATACTGCTTCAGACTATTAGGAATATGCCGGAGTCAAACAGTGGAGAGTATAATCATATCATTGGTTTTTATCCAGCCAGTTTTATTTTGTCTGTAAAAATGCCTACACAAATTTTAGAATCAAGAAAAACTGAACAAATCAAATATTTTTACAAAAATAAATAATGAAATCTGTTTTAGATGATACGCGATTTTTTTATTTGGAGACGATGGATTGTTATAAGTTGATGATGATTGATTCGATTGATTGATGCTATCCCAGACGTATCCGTAGACGGCGATACATTGACAGTTGCTCAGATTCCGTCTTCGCTAATGGCACGGCTAATGGCACGCATAGTGTGAAATGAGTTCCCCAATTGTGTTATAGGTGTAGTGATTGGAAAACTTAGGACGGGTTTTTAGAAGGCTGCGTTTACAATATGAGCCCAGAGGTAAGTATATGATCATGTTAATTTTACTTTTGACATAAATTTTAATAATTTATTCTTAAAACTTTGATAGATACCAAATTCAACTCAACTTTTCAACGTTTCAATCGTTTATATTTAATGCCAATCCGAGCTTCACGGGAGATGCAGAGCAAATTTTGAATCTCATCAAATAATATTAATTTAAAATCCCAGGTAATGACATTATCGGATTTAACAGATCACATTCATTATTGCCATATTGGGATATTAATATCCACTGCTACAATATGTTGAAACTTAACATATTGCGAAGAATTTTGTTGAAATATTATAAAATATCGATAATGAACTAATTAACTTAATATTACAGGAACAACATTAATTTGATTCACATCTCATGTCATTATAAAATCTTTTAAGCTGTCGTAAGCTTTTTCGCTCATTCTTTGTAGAAACTATGAACGAACGAGGAATGTGTCAATATTGGTGCGTACTATGCAACAAGTAATGTTGCATTCTACGCACGTTGCGTATTTGGACGTGTGGTGCGCAGAATGTTACATTACAAGTTGTACGCACCATTAGGGTTTCTTACCCAAAGGCTAATGAACGAGTAAAGCGATTATAAAGACTCTGTATCTCTGTCCGTCTGGCTATCACCAGATGGTATCTCATGATTGTCTAACGTTTAAATATTTCACAAATGATTTTTGTTGCCGCTAAAACACCAAATGTAAAATGTTAAAAAATTTGATAAAATAATCAAAGTAGTAAGGCTGCAAACTCGACGGCACCGACAGCGACAGCGAGAGCGATAGCGAGAATGAGAGCGGCGCGGGCGGCGATTTCTGCGACGCGATATAAAGTATTGGGTTTGTATGTAAACGCGACAAATCGCTCGAGCACCCGCTAGCGTCGAGAACGGCCCAGATTGCCCGCGTCGCTGCCCGCGCCGCTTTCGCTGCCGTCCAGTTTGCAGCCTAAAGGACCCTTAGTCCCTACGATCGTACGCCGACTCGCATTTAGCTGATTTTTAAATTTTGAGGTCATCCTTATAAGCTTATAAGATTTCGGGTTATTTGATCAATAGAGACTAGAGCTTCTAGTTGGTATTTCGCAGAACCATCACAAAGGCTTCTTTCATTGACCCTTTTATAATACTCAAGATTCCTAGATAGGTGGAGTGGTAACTGGTTGCACCAAAAGGTCTGATGTCAAACAGTTAAATCCATTAAAATTTAATTTGTAAAACCCAATCTCTAGTAACATAAATAACTTTAACAAATCTATTGAAGTTGTGGTGTTATTAACTACTAGCCACCGCGCGCGGTTTTACCCGCGTAACTTTTGATCCCGTGGGAATTTCGGGAAAACATATAGCCTATAACCTTCCTCAAGAGTTGGGGTATCAAATGCTAAATAATTTTTCAAATTTCTGAGATTAGCGCGTTCAAACAAACAAATAAACAAAAAACAAACTCTTCAGCTTTATATATTAGTAAGTATAGATGTTTAGTTTTTATATTAAATATTTTGCGGTTCAGTACAGCCTGAATTATGTGTTAGGTAAAATACACACAATCACATAAGACTCGCATTATATATATGCTGTATGTATTTATTTTCCTCCCTTGCCTTTTTTAGTTATGGGATTTTTATAGTTGCAAGTTGGCAACACTAACTTTTCGCTTGTCAAGTGAGACGAACTCATGGCGGTCGTGTCGACCTGTTGTTAATTTCATTTATTATCTTGTGCGCGCCTATAATTAATACTTATCCTCATCCCGGGAAGAAAGACAATTACCTACGTGTGTTTTTATGTTTTATTGAAGTGCAAGTGTAAGACGTGAGGTGACGCGGACATTCAGGTGGGTGCCTAGGATATACGTATTTTATTATTTATTGAGTATATACTGTACAGGTCCTACTCTTCATACGCTTAATTTCGATGATAGCGGAAATTAGGTTTTTTCCCCTACTGCAATTACTTTATTTTGGGGGCCGGCGCAGCGCGTGAGCAGCTATCGAAGGAACCAACATCTCCACTACCGCTGTGCTGGCTTTCCTCTGCTCTTTACGCGGTATTCCAGTGAATATTGCACATCGCCCTCTTCGAGCCGGATTAATAATCGTTTTGGATTGAAAATTGCAGTACTGGAAATTTCCAAAATCATCGAAATTAATTTTACACTTTTTTTTTTTCTCATTGGAGGTAGTCTTAAATCTGTATAAGAGCATAAATTATTCTAGAATCTTCGTTAAGTATTGATTAATTACATTAACACTGCACTTTTTTACACTCACAAGTATTATATCTATCTATATAATTGCCCTCCCAAGTCTTTTATTGTAATTTATTATCACACCACACAATAGGTACTCACACATTCCTACGTAATTCGGGCTGTATTGTATTTCATTAGAAATCAGAGTAAATATTAGCGAGGAAGTAACTATTAGCTTACTTTATTTTACATACTTATTTAGGCATTTCGTGTGTTTATTGATTATTTTGATTTCATTCAATTTCATGTTTGGTTATTGTGTGTAATGTGCAAGTAGACTTGGCGCCATTATAGTCAGCTGAAGCTGCACATGGTGAAGTTAGGCGCGAATTAATTTCGTTTGGGTTTATTAGAATTATTTACTTGCTCGATTGGAACTTTCTGGTCGGTGTTCGTGTTCACACGCAGAGGTCCCGAGTTCGATTCCTGGGATATAACTTTATTTTTGAATTTAATTCAGACTTTAATTCTTTTTGCACTATTTTGGTATTGGAATAATTATTCTGGATTTCTTACGGTTTAATATCTCGTAGAATATTATTATCTCTTGTTTGCGGGGTGCATTAAGAAGTAAAGGAATTTATTTGTTGTTATACTTTCGGTATGGGTGCGGGCGCGCACTATTAGGTTTATTTTAATAAGTAATTGGTTATTCGTACTTATTTGCGGAACTTGTTTTGTCGGCTCGGTATATAGGTACATAGACTATAGGTACCTACCGATATTGTGAAGTTACTTTCATTAATTTGTATTGAATTGATAACTCGAGTTATTGCCTTGTTTGTCTGGGGACTATAGTGAATATCGGTTGACGGGAGCACACTTGCGCCACCTAGTGGTTGGTGACGTGAAGCTCATTTATTGTTTTTTATTTACTGTAGTATTTTCGCTCGGCATTTTAACTTGTGTTAGCTTATCTATTGTTTGCGGGTTTGGTTTTTTATACTATTTTGTTTTACTTTGCGGTTTTATATATACAAGCGTTTTTTTACTTGATATTTACAATGGCGGCGACGCGTAAGCAAAAGTTACGTGATTTAACGTATGATGCGGTCGTACAAAGGTTTGAAATTATTTACGATCTCAGTAGAAAGGATTATGCAGTTTTAGGAGAAGCTAGCTTGGCGGAGTTTAAGGCACGGTTCGCAGATCTCGAGAATGTATATAAGGAATTAATCTCCTTGCATTTTGAGATACAATTAGACCAGGGTGATGATTTAGACACTTCAGCACATAAGGAAAAATATTTATCGTATGATAAGATGTACTATGAGATTAAAAGTCGTTATTCGGAGTGTTTTGCGGATAATCATACTGATACTAAACCACCCGTGTCACTTTGCGGGGGTTCTAAACCCAATGTTGCTTTACCACGGTTACATTTACCTACGTTTTCGGGAAAGATTGAAGAATTTATTTCATTTATTGAGTTGTTTGAGTCGATTGTGGGTCGCGACCGTAGCTTGAGCGCTACTGAGAAATTATATTATTTGTTGGGGTCAGTTACCGGCGAGGCTAAGTCGTTAATACAACATTTAAGTATTACCGAAAGGAATTATTCAGTTGCAATTGATCTTTTGAATTCGCGGTATAGAAATAAAAGAGTATTAGTGGATAGATTGATGCATAACTTATTTAACTTCGGTCAGATACATAAAACATTAAATTCTTTAAAACCATATTTAAATTCATTATTAGAAAATACAAAGGCACTTGAAAAACTTGAACTACCTGTATCTGAGTGGTCTTATATATTGTGTTATTTAAATTTACAAAAGTTAGATCCATCGCTACGGAAACATTTTGAAGAGCGGTTTGTAGACCGAGAGCTGCCGACATTTGAGGACTTTATAAAATTTTTGGAGACCGAGGTTCGGATATTGGAGACAAGCTCGAGCGTACCCAGCGCGAGCGGCCCGCGAGCTGCGCCGACGCGTGCTCATGCTTCGGTAACTATGGTGCGCGACGGTTGTTGTCCTGTTTGTAACGGTACTTCTACTCACTCCTTATTGAAGTGTAAGACCTTCTTATCGTGGTCGCCTCATGTTCGTAAAAATTATATAGCGGATAACGGGTTTTGTTTTAGATGTTTTGGTAAACATCGAATTATTAATTGTAGCTCTCAATATAAATGTTCGAAATGTGGCTCTTCTAAGCATAGTGTGTTTTTGCACTTCGATGAAGCACGGGATGCGAGCGGTCGTGAAGGGATGAGGAGCTGTCAGCGATGGCCGGGCTTCCCCCGGGACCCCCCAGTAGGTGTCTTGAACCCGGGGCCGGACCGCAGACGCAGATTGCATCTCATACTTCGCAGTTGACGCGCGAAAGGGAGCGCGTAGTTCTGTTATCTACGGCTAATGTTCGGGTCCGTGATAACAGCGGCTCCTACCGTTGTGTGCGCGCGCTGCTGGATGGCGGCAGTCAGAGTACATTTATAACGGACGGTTGTGTGCGTAGGTTAGGTTTACGGCGGTTTCGATATGATATCGATATTTTAGGACTTAGCGGGGCCTCGGTTGGTAACTGTAAGGGTGCAGTCACACTTAATATTGTACCTTGTAATGCGGACGGTCCAGAGTTGTGGACGCGTGCGGTAATTTTAACTAAAATTACACATAATTTACCGTCATTTGAATTGCCTTCGAATTTAGCGGATCGGTTTAATGGTTTAACACTAGCGGATAATCAATTTTATAAATCCCGAGACGTCGATCTTCTTATCGGTGCGGATCTGCTCGGTGATGTTATGTTGGGTGGTGGGTTTAAGATCAGCGATGACTTACCTACCATATTTAATTCTATTTTCGGTCATGTACTCATGGGGCCCGTTACTTGTCCTTCCGCGGGAAGTAGCGTGTGTAATTTTGCTAACTGTTTTTTGAATACTGACCAGATTTTGGAAAAATTCTGGCAAGTGGAAGATCTTCCAGATAACGTTGCGGATACTAAGGATCTCGAATGCGAGACTCATTTTGCGGAAACTCATGTGCGGCATGAGTCAGGTAGTTACATCGTGCGTCTACCATTGTTATCGATTCGTCCAGAGTTGGGCGACTCGGCTCCAATAGCCATGAAGCGGTTCTTGGCTTTGGAGAAGCGGTTACTCTCTAATAATGCGTTGCGGGAGAAATATGTTTCTTTTATGAGAGAATATGAGGACATGGGCCATATGGTACCCATGGAAACTTCAGTTGCGGACCTAGAAAAGGATAAGCATTTTATTATTCCACATCATGGAATTTTTAAGGCGGGCTCGGATAAGATTCGAGTGGTATTTGACGGAAGCTGTCGAACTTCATCGGGTTTTTCTATTAATGATTGCTTGCATGCGGGACCAAAGTTACAACGGGATATTATGGAGATAATTTGTAGATTTCGGTTATTTCCTGTGGTTTTTACAACTGATATTAAAATGATGTTCAGATTTATTTTCGTCCATAACCAAGACACCATGTATCAATTAATATTTTGGCGGGAATCACCTAATGAGCCTATTAAGATCTTTCGTTTGAATCGTGTCACTTACGGTTTTAAGAGTAGTCCATTCTTGGCGATCCGAGTTCTACGGCAGTTAGCGGACGATGAGGAGGAGCGGTTTCCTGTCGCCGCCAACCTGCTGAGGCAATCAGTCTTTATGGATGATATTCTGGGCGGTGCACACAATGTTGCGGATGCTGTGCGTTTACGAGAAGAGCTGGTTGGATTGCTTCGTTCGGGTGGCTTTGAGCTGAGTAAATGGACTTCAAACCACAGGGAAGTTTTAGCTGAAATACCGATGGCGGATCATGAGAAGCCTCGGGTTTTTGATAATGCGGATGGACCCGAATATTATAAAATTCTTGGGGTACAGTGGGATTCAAAATTAGATTGTTTTAGTTATAATTTAAAACTTGGGGATATTGCGGGCTGCACAAAACGCAGCATTCTTTCTACTTTGGCTAGAACATTTGACCCTTTAGGTTGGATTTCACCAGTCATATTGCAAGGCAAAATTATCATGCAACGTTTGTGGTTGCTGAAATTATCGTGGGATGATGAACCACCAGTGGAGGTATTTTCAGAGTGGAAATCTATCGTAGCGGATCTCCCCTGCCTAAGCGATGTTAGGTTAGATCGGTTTGCCTTGACAGATACTAAAAGTTGCTCACTTCACGGATTTTCCGATGCCTCGGATCGCGCTTATTCGGCTTCAGTATATTTACGAGCTGTTGATCGGGACGGAAACGTTAAGATCACGCTGATTATGTCGAAATCACGCGTAGCGCCGGTGAAAACTAAGTTAACAACTCCCAAACTCGAATTATGCGGTGCGACTTTATTAGTGCGGGTATTAAAGTATGTAAAAGAAGCCATTGAAGTCGTGGTACATGTACAGGATATAGTGTGCTGGACGGATAGCACGATAGTTTTATCATGGTTGCGTTTGCCACCTCACACTCTGCAACCATTTGAAGGCAATCGCGTTTCGCAGATAGGTAGTTGCGGTTTATCTTTAGTATGGCGTCACGTGCCGTCTAAACTGAATCCTGCGGACGTAGGCAGTAGGGGTTGCAGAGCTTCGGATCTTGTAGCGCATCCTCTCTGGTGGGGACCAGATTGGCTTAAGGACGTTGAAGAAACTTGGCCGCCCAATATTGTCGATAAGGTTCCGGAGTTGCCTGGCTTGCGGAAGGCAATTGCCAATGTTTTGTTATCGGGGGCGGAAAATCTCAATCCTATATTTACACGGTTCAGCTCATTGGATAAGTTACAAACAGTTGTAGTTTATTGTTTTAGATTTGTTTTTAATTGTAGACACAAGGATCCATCCCAACGGTTGAGTGGAGTTTTAACTACAGCGGAACGTAAAGCGGCCTTAAATCAACTTGTGCGCATGGCGCAAGTTGATGTGTTTTTTAAGGATATTGACCTTCTACGGAAGAAATTACCGGTTTCAAACCTTGTGCGGAGGCTTATGCCATTTTTAGATGATGAAGGTCTGTTGCGGGTTGGAGGACGTTTAGACCATGCGGTTGGTTTATCTGCGGATGCAAGGCACCCCTTGTTGTTACCAAAAGGACACCCTCTAACGATCTTAATTATAGATCATTTTCATGTTGTTCATTGTCATGTAGGCCCTACAGCTCTGCAAGCAATTTTACAACAGCGGTTCTGGATTATGTCGGCCCGACAAAGTATTCGGAGTCGTATATTTAAATGTGTGTTTTGTTTTAGGGCCAAGGCTAAACCTTCGGACCCCATTATGTCTTCTTTGCCTAAGGATAGAGTTAACCCTAACGGAGTTTTTCATACCGTGCAAACGGATTTCGCCGGTCCATTTTTGACTAGGGAGTCTCGCTTGCGAAAGTCACGACAAGTTAAGAGCTATTTGTGTGTCTTTGTGTGCTCTGCCACTAAGGCAGTGCATTTGGAGGTCGTAGGTGACCTTTCCACGGAGGCCTTCCTTGCAGCATTGTCACGTTTCACAGCTCGTCGTGGGTTGCCTAATGTTATACGTTCTGACTGCGGCTCTAACTATGTTGGGACGAGCAGACACTTAGATGATGTTCAAAGGTATTTATCAAACAAGGATATTCAGGGGAACCTATCGGATGTCGCTTCCAAGCGTGGTATTAATTGGTTGTTTAATGTCCCTGGCGGACCTCATTTCGGTGGCTTGTTTGAGGCGGCTGTCAAGTCAGCAAAGACTTTATTAAGGCGAGTGGTAGGCGATCAGGTTCTTACCTTTGAGGAGCTGTCTACTGTGTTCACGAGAGTCGAAGCGGTTCTTAACTCTCGACCACTCTGCCCTTTATCTCATGATCCTCGTGAATTTGACGCTTTGACCCCGGCCCATTTTTTAATCGGTAGACCCCTATTATCGGTCCCTGAATATGATTTTTCGGATACGACGGACAATCGTTTGAGCCGTTATCAATTGGTACAGGCCATGGCTCAACGATTTTGGCGGAAGTGGAGTGAACAATACCTCCATACTTTACAAATGTGGTACAAATGGACTTCTCCTAGCGATCCACCTAAAATTGGTGATCTAGTCCTAATCAAGGAGGACAACGTAGGTCCCTTAAAATGGCGGCTAGGTAGGGTCCGGGAGCTAGTGCCAGGAAAGGACGGAGTTGTGAGAGTAGTCAAACTCGGTACCTCTGCAGGTACACTTTTACGTCCAGTCGTTAAAATATGTAGACTGCCAATTGACTAGGTTGGTATAGGTCTACTTGCATGTTAGATATTAGGTTTTTTTTGTTGTTAGTTAGGCTGTAAGCTAAAGGTTTTGTGGTTTATTTTTATTAGTTTACAGTGGCTTCCCAGCCATCCTCCGGGCGGGAGGATGTTTAGTTTTTATATTAAATATTTTGCGGTTCAGTACAGCCTGAATTATGTGTTAGGTAAAATACACACAATCACATAAGACTCGCATTATATATATGCTGTATGTATTTATTTTCCTCCCTTGCCTTTTTTAGTTATGGGATTTTTATAGTTGCAAGTTGGCAACACTAACTTTTCGCTTGTCAAGTGAGACGAACTCATGGCGGTCGTGTCGACCTGTTGTTAATTTCATTTATTATCTTGTGCGCGCCTATAATTAATACTTATCCTCATCCCGGGAAGAAAGACAATTACCTACGTGTGTTTTTATGTTTTATTGAAGTGCAAGTGTAAGACGTGAGGTGACGCGGACATTCAGGTGGGTGCCTAGGATATACGTATTTTATTATTTATTGAGTATATACTGTACAGGTCCTACTCTTCATACGCTTAATTTCGATGATAGCGGAAATTAGGTTTTTTCCCCTACTGCAATTACTTTATTTTGGGGGCCGGCGCAGCGCGTGAGCAGCTATCGAAGGAACCAACATCTCCACTACCGCTGTGCTGGCTTTCCTCTGCTCTTTACGCGGTATTCCAGTGAATATTGCACAATAGATTTATTTACTAGCTTCATCTAGATCATAATTAGAACCAAATCAACGAAACGACAGTCAAATGCATTTAACAGAATTTCAAAACAAAATGTCGCTTCAAAGATTCTCCTAGCTAAAAACGTCAACATTACACTTATTTCAATCTCTGACACGACGTCGTTTTCTGAAGAGATGGGATTTAACAACGTAAGTGCTGGAATTTTCAGTCACTGCACATCAAGATGCGGCCATGTTTCTTTTGGGCGGCCATGTTTGGTTTAAGGCTTATTCAGGTCGGTTTGTTACTTACTTTGTAAATGCTGGGTTTAAGTATTGGGTTGTAAATGTAGATAGATAAAATATGTTTATAGGTAGATTATTTCACGGTAATTTACGGGATTTTCAGCATGGATTTTTGTTTCCCACGGCCGATATTCCAATGCTGTTAATTCCGTGCGATATTCCGATTGCGGACTTCGTAAATTTGAATCTTGGGGCAATTACCGCGATTGTTTAAAACAGTCATAGATTACTGTAGAGTCTGATATCTAATTACGGATTTTCTAAGTGAGGTATTTTTTATTCAAGAATAAAAATTAAGTTTGTGAGATAGAAACCAAACTAAATGTTTATTAAACACAAGATCAACCCGGCTCCACACGGGTGGAGTTTGGTTTTAAGTTGATGCTGTCTATTCATCTTTTCAAGTTGATAATTTTACAGACTTTTTTGACAAAACCCTGATAGCTCAATCATCTAGATCATCATTGAAATATAGTCTGGCTAATGAAAGTAGAGACGAGAAAATCCTGGCGAATTAAAAAAATTGCATCATGGCGACCCTGACGATAGTACAAAATAAATGGATTAAACTAACTTTATACTTGTTTAATGGTACTGGCCTACTTTTTGAAGAGTAGTATATTATTAAACTGATAGGCAACTAGTATTTATCAGGTTTTAAAATAAAACAAAAAAAATATAATACTTATTTTAATTTATTATTATCAAAATCTGAATCCAGCAATTCTATAAGAAATGAATCGTCAGAGTCATTGATTATGAAACTATCAACATTTTTATTTTTTTTATTTATTTCAAATAAAGGGTTCTTCACTAAGCGCGCTCGACTTTCAAAATTGAATAAAACAAACTGTGTTTGAGATATCATCGAAGTTTTTTATTCATTCGATAGGTCCATCGATACCATTACGTATGGAATATGATATCATTCAAATGGCCGCCCCGATTTCATTTGACAGCGCCAATCCGAGAGGTCCAATTTTCGATGACTCTGGCGCACAAATCGGACTGAATCTCGTTGATGGCTTGCGTTATGTTGGCTTTTAAGTCATTATTTATTTGCGGCTTGTTGGCGTAGACCAGTGACTTAACGTAACCCCAAAAGAAAAAGTCCAACGGCGTCAAATCGCATGATCTCGGTGGCCAGTTCACGTCACCGCGGCGCGAGACGACGAACTCGGGAAAATTCTGATGCAGTAAATCGATTGTGGCGTCCATATGTGGCACCGTCCTATTGGAACCACACGTCAGTGAGGTCCATGTCGTCCAGCTTAGGCCACAAGAACTCGATCAACATGTCCCGGTAGCGTTCGCCGTTAACGTTGACTGCCACACTCCCTTCATTCTCAAATAAGAACGGGCCGATGACGTCCGATGGTGTCATCCCAAATTTGGCAATTCTGCTTGTTGACATACCCGTTCATCCAAAAGTGTGCCTCCTCGCTGAAAATGATTTTCTTGCCGAAATCGGGGTCGGTCTCCAACTGCTCCAAACCCCAAAGCAACTCCCGGCGTTGTCTATGGTCGGTAATTCAAGATTACAAGTTCCTGAGTAAGTTGAATCTTGTACGAGCGCAGGCCCAAGTCTCAACGCAGAATTCGCCAAGTTGAGGTCAACGAGAGGCCAAGTTCTTGTGAGCGACGCGGAATTGACTACCTCGGGTTCTCCTGTACACTCTCGCGTACAGCGGCTATGTTTTCGGCGGACCTTGCGCTCCGGGAACGTACGGGTGGTTGAGCGTTTACTGAACCAGTGGATTCGAATTTTTCCACCAGACGGTGGATAGTGCTCTCGGCAGGTCGATCATTCCGACCGTAAGATGGGCGAAGCACGCGGAACGGGCTCGAACGGACGATCTATTTTCGTAATACAGTTTTATTATTTGCACGTGCTGCTCAACGCTGTACCTTTCCATGGTGATATGGTAAGACTAACTCAACATGTGTGTGAAGTTTGACAGATGTCACTTCAACAACATGGCCGCCATCAAACGTCAAAGTTCTAGCGTCCCTATTGAAAAACCCGTTACGAAAATTCCAAAATCTCAATTAACAAAACCACCAACAACTGTTATCACTAATTGATAAAAATGATGTTTTGAGTGGATTTCATCGCAATCATTTCTTATATTATTAAACAATTAATTCACATTTATTAATCATAATTTTTTATACATGTATACAGGGTGACTGGTGACAAATTTTAGATAGTGAATACTACTATGTTACTTTTGACTTTACATAAATCTGAGTCTGTCGCGGCACGTGACCTGGCACGCGTAATGAATTCTTTAACCTTCGGTTAAGTTTACTCAGTAAATAATTCAATTTTTTTTTATTATATTTTTTTTCTTCATTTATGATCTCAACACCAGTCACCCTGTATTGTAGATATAAAAAACTTCGGTTAAAAAAATATTTAACACGTATTTTAACACCCTTTAAAATACACTGAACTCGACACTTAAGTCAACCTTGTGTGGTATTAAATTATTCATACAATTTAGATCGAGGGATGTAGGTGCCATCAAAACTTAATGTAAAATACAAAATATGAAAAATTATGTACGAAATGTGAATATATTACATTTTACAGCTTTTTCATAAAGATTAACAAACAATGTTTCTGAGAGTTTATTTTTGTAAGGAGTTTCAAACCTGTCATTGACTTAAATTTCACCTTATAGTAAGTAGCCATAAGGTCTCAGACAAATGTATATTGGCTTAAAAAAAAACTGGCAATTCATAGTAGAGATGTTCTATTAGGATCGAATTTTAATATGCCTGTTAACTAATATATCGTTTTATCAATAACATAGTGTCCTGACTGTTACTGGGTAACAGTCAAATAACAGTGAGAGTTTTTGTACTAGCTCGTAAAATGTACTATATTCATTCTATTATATTGTAACATAATGATTATCGCGGGCTTTGACGACTGCATGCAACGTCGTTCACTATTATTTGACTGTTATTGAATAACATAATAAAGAAATGTTTGTATTACAGAATATAACATTTCTGGCTTGTAACTGTTATGTATAACTAATATGAATATATTAGTCACACCTCTAATTCATAGAACTTCAAAATGCAGCAGTAAACCGGTGGTACTATTAGGCGACAGTCTTTATATGAGGGAACAGATGAACATCCATACCCTTATAATATACATACATACAGGTCAAAATCATAACCCTCCTTTTTGCTTCGTCGTTGTCGGGTAAAAATAACTTATCTATACTAATATATAAAGCTGAAGAGTTTGTTTTTTAATTGTTTGTTTGTTTGTTTGTTTGAACGCGCTAATCTCAGAAACTACAAGTGGGATTTGAAAAATTCTTTTGCATTTGATAGCCCAACTCTTGAGAAAGGTATATTTTATCCCGAAATTCCCAAGGGATCAAAAGTTACGCGAGTAAAACCACGTGCGGTGGCTAGTTCTACAATAAAATTTACAAACAACATTTTTTTCACAGGAGCTCCAGGCCTCATACCTCGGATTTGTCGCCAACAATTTTTCTAATAATAACCGGAAAGGAATCCGGGGTGTCTTGCTGCACAGAGGTCAGCTACCTCGAGATCTACACCGAGAAGGTCAAAGACCTGCTGGGAGTGGATTCCGGACTTCCGCTTAGGGAACACCTGAAATTGGGGTCCTATGTGCAGGACTTGTCGAAGCGTTTGGTCTCCGATTATGATGATATAGAGGTGAACAGAGATGAAGAGAGGTGAATATCTTGACAACTAAACATATCGCCAGGCGGTATTTATCCATTGCACCATAAAGATTATATAATAATAGCTTCCTTTTGTACAACGTGTAACATAACAACAACAATAGTGTCAACCCTAAAAACAGCTGTTAGCTTTTGATGAAAGCTATTCAATAACAGATGGCGTAAAAATAAAGTGATAGGCAACTAAGACAGATACTACAAATTTCAGCCGGTGCGGGAAAGGTCATAAGGTCACTGACTGCGGCACAAGTCTTGCTTATTAGGTTGACTAGGGTTGTCAAAATATTTTGTTGTACAATAATTACATAAATTTGTATGAAAGTCTATACAAGTACTGATCATGCTAATTCTTTTACTGTATATTCTACGTATGGTATAGCAGCTAACTCTTAAGTTTTATTTCTCCATTTTGTTACACGTTGTAGATAAACTATGTAAGGGTGTCTTACCCACAAAGCAGATACATAGTAGAGCTGCTGTAAGCAAAGTTGCACAGCTTCAATTTGGGTTGTCCTGACGTCACAGCCTTTAGTGCAAGCTATTTCTCGCTAGAGGCTCTGGCGTCAGTTCGTCGCTGACTTCTGTGAAGTATGTACACGCGTAGATATTAAAAAAAATTAAATCCTCCATTTGTTTCTCGATGTAAAATTTTGTTTCCTATACTTTTATAAAGGAATTACATTGACAATCCAAATAAAATTAACTTACCACGAAGATAATTTCATTCATAATTATTTTTTACAAATTGTATGTTTTCCAATTATTTGTGTCCAAAATTTCAGATTGTTATTTGTTGCCTAGGTGATTTTTATGCCGCGAAAAAAGGTTGCGCTATCTGCCGTCAAGTAGAAATACTTTTATTTCGCGGTTTTTTCTGACAGATTTGAAACGTATGAAATTTCGTTAAAAAACTAGAGCCACCTAGTAAAGTATGGCTGAACTTTTTTGATGATCATGTGAATATTTTAACCTTATGTTTCAACCGGTTTTTACTACTCGCTACTAGGTGACTAATGCCATCGCCTGTCTGGCTATGATTGGCCATAACCCACCGCTTACCCCTCCCGCACCCCGCGCGTAAGCTTCACTTGAGTCCCTAGAAAAATACCGGATAGGGCAGCTCCTCTATATATTTCCTCCGTGGTCTTACCTTACCAATCGATCGACCTTATAGATCGAAGTCGTCTAACACCCTAATAATTCAATTGTATAATTATACAAATTTAAAAATTAAAAAAGTTTACCTATATTGCTTTATATTTTCACGTCGTCAATAATGTCTTCTAAAGTCAGTTAAGGGACTGAGGTTTTATTGAAGGTTTTTTTTTGTGGGCGATAGGCTGACCCCCTGTCATTGGATTATTCTCTCTACACTACCAGTTATATATGTATTATCTATGCTCTACACCATTATAAAACCTCCAAATTTTTGTTCACTTGTAATTAACTTGTTAGTTGTATAGTGATTCTGTATGGAAAACACCAGCTTTCATATGCTACGGCACACAAAAGATGAAAGAGTATAAAATGCCAATACTTCCTTAATTCTTACGTTTATTTATAGCTGGCACGTGTATTTAAATCTTTACCTTTTGCTTGCAAAGATTAACACTAGAGTGCACGCGCTCAAAAACTTCCTTGAGCGCACGCGCGGGTTACAGGTGTAGCCCAATTATCATTCATAGTTTTACATACTTATCCATTATTTTTGTAATAAAACATAATGTAGATTAATTAAGTATCTTTATTACTATAATTTTAACTCAAAAAATAAACAAAAAACATCCTTATAAATATAATTTGAAAACAAAACATAAAATCTTCTAAAAATCTACTTTTTTTGGAAACAACATAAACACTCAGTCTTATATTCAATTAGGAACATTGTAACTCTTATATTTTTAGTTTTTTATGATTTTATTGAACTAATAGTATATGTAAATTGCCTTCTTTTTACTCTGATGGCATGCAGTCAGGGCAAAGGAGACGCTGATGATCTGCACAGATACGTCGCATACATTTGCAGCAATGTCTACGCGTGCTGCGGTCACGGGCCCTTGGGCATAAAGCACAACGGCCAGGTCCGCTTCGAACTGGCATAGAGTGATGTGGGAGCTGATCTTCAAGTCCCAGCAGTAGCCTTCATTTCTATGACGTCAGTGTGAGACGTATCTCTTGCTCTTTGGTATTTGTCTTTGTGGTATCAATATAAATGTTTGTCGACTCAACTACAACGTTCCACACGATCAAAAAATAACAGGAACGATTCGAGTGCCATTTTGGCGTCTTTTGCCGCTCCTAGTGGGCCTGGTGGTCGGGCTAGAAAATTGTGAGATCGAGTTCTAGAAGTAGGCGGTGGAAACTTACTCCATTTAGTACCATTGCGGGAATGGAAGGATGATAACGCTGACAAAGGAAGATCTTCGTCATCCTCATCATCAGTTTCTTGTTCGGTGTCAGACTGGTGGGGGGATCCAAGTTCAACATTTTGCTCCTCACCGCCTTCTTCCTCCTCACTTTCATTAGAAGCTACGGTATTGTCTTCGTCATCTTCATGCAACCAGCTTTCTATCTGTTCATTCAATCGATTTGAATTTCCCGCCATCTAAAAATAGTCAAATCATAATATTATTTCATAAAAATACGTAACTAATTGGACTTAATAATAAAATAAAACAATTTCAATAATTATATTGAAAACTTGTCATAATTACCTTAATATAAATTTGAACACCAACAAAAAAAAACTTCCTCAAACGCACGCGCGGGTTACAGGTGTAGCCCAACGACTTCAACGATGCACTACTAAGACGTCCGTGCACTGCGAGACTCGGCACGACTACTGGCGGGTGCGGTCGTTCAACCTAGAGGAATACATGCGACGCTGGCGCCTTAGCATAGGAATTGTTGAAACTTGACAACCAAATTGCACACTGGGTGACATATGTAACCCGCGCGTGCACTCTAGTGTTAAAAGGAATAATAGATTAAATACACACATACATACGTACATAACTTCACGCCTGTATCCCTTATGGGGTAGGCAGAACACCATATAAGACCATCTGATGTCACGTTTGACTAAATTTTGAGGTATTATAAAGATGGAAAGAGACTATTTTAGTGACAGGGAGTCAGCCTATTGCCCACAAAAACGCCTTAAAAACGCCTTAACTGACTTTTACAGTATGCCCGGGAAGACAAGCAGCTGGCACATTCTAGAAAAACATCATCTGTGAAAATTTTAACTGTCTTACTTTTGGTGGTTCATGAGATACAGGGTGGTGACAGAGGGACAGTCTCAGTAATAGGAACCCGTTTAAACATTTGAGTACGGAACCCTATAAGTGAAAGATTGACAACCCTGTATTTCTTTAAACACCAAGTTTGAAGCACATAATACAGTATGTTAAAAATGAAAACATCACAATTTTATGCGATATACTTAATAAAGATTTTCACACGTAACCCTGTATAATTTTATTGGGGATTGTTCTTTTATACCGCACTTAAAATACGAATGCATCATTAAAATAGTAAACACCCTGTACGGTAATAAAGCCTTTTGATGTAAAAGTGAAAGCGTACAGTCAGTAACTGAATGTGGATAAAATTGGGAATATATTTAAAAATAATAATAGTTTATGTCCCAAAAAAATATATAATTATAATTATAAACGTTTATTGAAAAAAAAGAAATAACATCAATGAGGGAAGCAGTGGTTGCTACACTAGGCTCGCAGGTCTGTCACGTAGCAACCGTAATATATTTTTAAACAAGTAAAATTAGCCTATGATCTCCGTACTAGGCTTGGTATTGCATAATAGATGACCGTTGGGTCAGTAACCCCCCCCCCCAGTATAGGCCCCCGCAAGATAGACTGACGGTCAAGGAATGAGAATATTATAATTTTTTGGGAACTCGTGCAATGTTTCGTGGTTGGCGATAAGTTGGCAAGTGATGTTTCCATATTGAGGTGGAAAATGAAAGCACACATTTTATGAACTTTCCGCCAAATATCACCGCCACAGCGGTGATGTGTTCATTTTCAACCTCATATACACTTACTATCAGGTGAGATTGAGATCAAAGAAAAATCTAGTCTTTAATTAAAAAAAAAAAGATAATATCTTATTGTGAGGTGAAAAAACATAGCATTAGTTGCTAAAAAGCGTTTCTATTTCAAAATTTGTACTTACTTTGACTCGAATTCTAATTTTTTTATTGATAAATAGGTAGATAGCTAAATAATATGGATGGATAGATCTATGAATATGTCACGTTTAAAAGCCATGATTTGGCTCGACTTCAAATCTAAGATATAAAAAATTAAAAGCCTTTTATACAGGGTGTCTGATGACAAATTTTAGATACTGAAGGAGAGCACTCTGTTTTCGATTCTGATCATAATTGTGTAATATAAGTAGGTACTTAATTTTTCACTAGAATTCCCTATAAATAAATACTAGTATGTTACTATTTACTTTACATAAAACTGAGTTAATCGCAGCACGTGACCTGGCACGCGGGTAATACCATCGATGCATTTCAACTATTAGGTATAAGTATATGTAATGTGAAGTCAATACCTCTGTATACAGCGCTGGAAGCGATTTAAAAATAAATTCAAAACTAACGCAGGAACTCTAGAATATTTCACAAGCATTTAGGTTTTATGAATATTGCTAATGGTGTTTTTTTTTGCACAACGTACAGTCACGACTACATTTGATATACATTTTCATTGAAATTGGAACCTTATCTCAACCGAATAAGTTGCGAGGTATACATATTTATGCACGTGACTGTATGCCATGTGTAAACTTAAAGTAAACGTTTTATACATAATACATACATAACTTCACGCCTGTGTCCCTTATGGGGTAGGAAGAACACCAGAAGCTGTAAAACCATCTGATGTCACGTTTGATAAATTCTGAGGCATTATAATGATGGAGAGAGACTATTGCAGTGATAGGGTCAGCCTATTGCCCACAAAAATGTCAATAAAACCTGCGTCCCTCAACTGACTTTTATAGTATGCCCGGGAAGAGAAGCAGCTGGCACATTCTATGTTTTTCTTTCGCTCCCAGTCCAGCATGGAAGGTGTTATAGATATATAACGTCTTATATGTATGTATTAAACTTCAAAGTTCATGTAATTGTATGTTTCTTTTGGAGCTGAGTGTACAAAGCTATAAAATCAGCCTAAGTTACGTCTGGCGTAATAGTGGTATACGGCCTGCGTCTTGTATTCGTTTTTATAGTGTAGTTTTATTTCAGATCTTGCTATTTGCGACCGAAACTTTTATGGAAATCTTAAGAATTATATGGTCGTAATGATGCTGTTTCTAACATACTTTTTGTTACGATTTTGGGTAGCTTGATATTTTTTTTAACCTGCGTATCACGCTATCATACGTTGCAATATGTTGTGTACATAATTTGAGTCTTACTTAACACGGGCGCGGGTGAACTTCGATAATTGCTATTTGAGATGTATTTATATATCAAATAAGTCTTAAATTATGTACGACAAATTGCAAGGCGAGTAATGAGGCGCGTGACGTACGTTGGGCGGGTACAATGCGTTTGGTATGAATATGTGTCAGTTTGGGTATTTTATCAAGTTTACCAAATTTCATACACACATACATAACTTCACGCCTGTATCCCTTATGGAGTAGGCAGAACACCAGAGGTTAGAAAACCATCTGATATCACGTTTGACTTTGGTGGTATTATAATGATGGATAGAGACTATTGCAATGTCAGCCTATGTTTATTTCATACTAATCAGTTAATAGGTAAATAAGTAACAAAATGAAAAAAATAACAGAAACAAAATGTAGGTCAAACATTCGCATCTGTTGTGGAAAAAATATTCTTGGGGTTAATTTTTGTATGCCTTTTGGTTTATGGTTCCGTGGTAATAAGTAGATATTTTATTATTTTGGTTTCTTCAAAGTTCGAATGAACTTTTCCGTCACAATGAACCGTCACAACAATCTAACTTATGCTGCAGAGTGTATTTATATAAGTTTTCAATTCGACAAATTGTAAATAATAATTGTAATATTAGCCCGGTCAAATTAGACCAAAATTAAAGAAAAGCTACATAAATCCACATCAAGCTGAAAATCGGTAAGATGGTATAAAATATTATAAGTAAAATTTGAAAGTTCCCCATCTTTCCCCTATATGGATTTTTTTTATTCAAGGTCAAAGGTCAAAAAAAAGTTATTTGCCATTTTTAGCAAGAAATTGTAGATCTTAAAATTATGTACAGAAAACGTGTGACCGTTTTTGAGATATAACGATTCAAAAATTTGTAAAAGTTTTAATCGTCACAATAGGCATAGGCACACGTTTCCACGCCACCTATGAGGTAGCGGAACTTTGTTTAGTTCTTGTTTAGTTTCATTTGACGCACTAGATGGCGCTGATTGTCTACTAAATCGCGCATAAACTGTAATAAATATAATCAACGAATGCAGAGCATTAAAAAACCTACTTTGTACGCAGCCTCTGACTCCAATTGGCTGTCGTTCCGATGATGAGACAGGCCCAACTCGGGACAACTCAGCAAAGGAGGTGTTTAGCGGGTATCGCTGGGTTTGGTGAGTCCCGCACTGTTAGGGATTGGCTGGCGGGGTAGTCCCCCAAAGGTCCCCTCTTCGTGCATCAAGCATTCACCTCCTCTCCTTCTGGCCTTCCTTCGGGGGGTCAAATCGGTAGTCCAAGCTTTCTTTGGCGGAAAAAAAAACTGACTTCACGGCAAAACTTTAGCTGATTTGGAGTGTCATCCACGTAAACATTCTCCGAAATCATACATATTGTTTAAAAAACTTGAAATTTTCAATGAAGTACTTACTACTTAAACGATTTCAATGAAATTTATATGGGACCAACTATGAAGTATCCCCCATCATATGAATTTTCAAAATCAATTCATAATTGTCCGAAATATCATGTAATAAAGATACAAAAAAAACATACAGACCTCCTCCTTTTTTGCAAGTCGGTTGAAAATAAATATATACTTGTTTTAAAATTGCATAAATTGTTCTCAAATAAAGTGATTTCCTATAATAATAGAGTGAGTAGTTTCAATTAGTAGTTTAAACATACTGAGTATCTGAGTAGGTAGGTAACTAGATACCCAGACACGAGCCAGTTTAGACGTTTTTGGTTACCAAACTAACCCGATTGGCTCTCAAAATGAGATCTCTTAAACCACAGACATAAACTCGACTACTGCATTATAAATATTAACTTTAGCTTTGAAAGGAACATTTTATAACATTAGCTCATTTTACCTATCTCATGAATATTGCTGAAATGCAGAAAGCAACCGCGTTGAATCTTCTTTCATTGACTGACATTAATCATTAAATATTGTTTTAAATATGCTGGAATGAGAGCAAAGAACCAGCAGCTTCTCTTCCCGGGCATACTGTAAAAGTCAGTTAAGGGTCAGAGGTTTTATTGGAGTTTTTTTTTGTTGGCTGACCCCCTGTCACTGCAATAGCCTCTCTCTACCATTGTTATGCCTCTAAATTTGTCAAAATTGATATCACATGGTTTTGTAACCTCTGGTGTTCTGCCTACCCCGTAAGGGATAGAGGAGTGAAGTTATGTAGGCATTATCAACTCTTACTACAGTCCCAACTTCGATTAAATCAAATTTGAACTATGCATTTAACTCACCTCTGTAACAACCCTATAAAACAGGAATTTATAATATGGATAAACTTAAAATACCGATATCGCTTTCTGCATATGAATGTGATATCGATGCGATTGTAGCAACTTTATGTGCCGTAGTGACATTCGACATAGAGGAATAAATGCTATATTTTGTAGCTGGTATAAGAATATCAGTGTTATGCTCCATGCAATCGTTTTGAGGATAGTCCAAGAAAAATTTACCTACACAATAACATTGTAAGAGAATATCGAATGAGTTATATTTTAACATACATACATACTCATGTAGGCATTATCAACTCTTCCTCCTCACGCCTGTCTCCCCTTGGGGTAGGCAGAGACAAGGGAACACTAATTGCTGCGATCCAAACATACCTCTTTCGCTTCTTCCACGTTCATAAATCTTTTCATACATGATCGCCGGTTACGGGTACTTTTAACTAGGCCCTTTTTCAAATTGTCGCCAATTTGATTGGCACACCTACGTTCGCCTAGGCCCCTTCCAACAACACCATCCATTCTTTTTCTGTACACCTCTTTCGTAAATCTACTTTCACTCATCCTTTCCAAATGCCCAAACCACCGTAGCATACCCTCTTCAATCTTAGTCACTACATCCTCTTTCAATCCGCACCTCTTTCCTATTTCACCGTTGCGCATCCTATCATTCAATTTCACTCCACACATGCTTCTCAACGCACTTATCTCCGAAGCATTAATACTGTGTAATATTTTAACTAACTCTATATATTATGATATGTCCACGTGCAAGCAAGCCTGGCTGTGTATATCATCTTTCTTATTTCGAACACATAATTAACTAACTAACATTGAATTAAGGAAATAATAAACATCAACACGCATCACATTCAATGTCAATAAATTAAAAAAAATTCGGGGTCTGCAAAGACACCGAAACGTCGAGTAAAAATATAAATTATACGCGATAAATCCGGTTAAAAAGTAGTTTTATTTAAATTATGAATCGTGAAAACTTAAGACAACATTTAATGTATTTTGAAGCTGTGTATTTTGTGAATAATATTAGAATATATATACTGACCGCCGACCATTCGTTTCTCACGGCGACTTCCGTGCTTCGGAGGGCACGTTAAGCTGTCGGTCCCGGGTGCTGTATACTTGTATACAGTAGTCGTTAGGGTTTGTCAGAAGCCATATCGGCACCCTGAAAATTCTGACATCCACCACCCAGCACTGGGCCAGCTCGGTGGATTATGGCCTAAGCCTCCTCGTCACCCAGAGGAGAGACTCATGCCCTGCAGTGGGCCCATTACACGGAGTTGTGATGATGATGATGATTAGAATATATAATACTATGGACCTACGACCAGCGGGGCTAGCATGCTACCGTCAACAACGATAAATCGGGCCTTTTATCGATATTTTCTTAGAATATGGTACTTAGTGTATGTAATTTATTAAGATTATGACATATTTGGTTCTGTGGTCTTAATCATGGTATCAAATCGAGTAATTTTATCTATTATGGTGCGCATATGAGCTTACATAATAGGATAAAATAACAAAATAATATTTATCTTGTCGATTCGAGTATTATCGATGGTTTCATGCTAGCCCTGCTGGTCAAAGTCGTCGGTAAACGCTGGATGAGGGCGGCGCGGGACCGAGCGACGTGGAATAACTTAGGGGAGGCCTATGTCCAGCAGTGGACGTGTACAGGCTGTGGATGATGATGATGATGATTAGGATTATTAAAGATATGCTATATGCTATCTATAGGCAGTAAAATGCCACTGGCTTTGGGACTTGTCATGCATTACTAAATCTTGAGAAACGTTATAGGCAATATTTTATCTAGAAATACAAATGCAGCATGATGATTAAAAAATATAGTAATTCTGTGTGGCTATATTTAGTTTATATTTATTTTTCCTTAGAATTCTTCTCTATCAGTTTTTAATTATAACCAGAAATTACTGATTTTTTAGTTTAAAGAAGGAAAGCGTTCAGCCGCTTTAAACTTTATAAAAACTTTATCACCCGTCAAATTTACGTCACCAACTATTCCATCTACCCAGTTTCTATATAAAACCATATCAAGATTTGCTGATTACACCCATTTGACCGCAGACCCCCAAAAACGTTAACCCTTCGGGTGCCGTGGACATTTGAGTAAGATTAATTGCTCAGTCATCAATAACTCACGTGTTAGGTGATTAGCGTTCATGTTATGGGTTAAATCTATACTATATCTAACGGTTATCTTGTTTTATTGATGGATAAGCTAAAGATGGGGTTGAAATGGGTTAAACTGAAATTCAATTAAGTTTAATTTAGTTTGAATGAAATTTTAACGTGAGTTATGTTCGTGATATTGATAGCTTACTTAGAATTAATAAAGTCGGTCAGAGAGATATAGAACCTAGATGTCAATCACTCGTAAACTTGTAAAAAATATTTACAGACCATATTTTACATAATATACTGTCGTCGTACGTACAGTACGTACAGTACACGACGACGATTGCTTCTTATTTTCAGACAGTACTGCATCCTTGAGACGAACATTTACTGCCGAATTATTTAAATTGTTAATATAAATCTT
This sequence comes from Stenoptilia bipunctidactyla, assembly GCA_944452665.1. Lineage (NCBI taxonomy): Eukaryota > Metazoa > Arthropoda > Insecta > Lepidoptera > Pterophoridae > Stenoptilia > Stenoptilia bipunctidactyla. Next base: position 5,634,344 of record OX101748.1, on the reverse strand, counting down.
CATTAATTTTCTGTTTATATTTGCAATATTTTACTGTAAAAAAATATTTAAATATTCCAAATTTTTCGATTACTTGTAATTAACGATCTTTAAATTTGATTTTTAATTTTAGTTATATGTGAAAACTTGTCAAAAGCTAGCTTGTAACCATACTTATATTTTATATCACATAATAGCTATGAGATTTCCTTTAAAATCAAATAAACTTTAGCCGCGTAGGGGTCTATTCTACGCAATATCTGGTTTTTGTATGAAAAAGTAGGATTAATTTCATACAGGGTTATTTTTTCGTCACCGGCCAATTCTTTTAATACAACGAGTATCATTTATTGAAACGATTTTTGCTAAAAAAAATTATGTATTTTCTAACAAGGAAATTAATATATTCGCTAATATATTAACCAAAGCATGGTCGGACACTCTAAATTATGAATGAATACCATTTAAATAAAGACGACTACGCGCTACTACAAAAAATATTACTACAAGATTTTTTTTCGTAGCGCGTAGTCGTAGTATTTTCAAGGAAATGTAGCGTCAGAGTAGCTACGTTCATCAACAGCGACTATTTGTAAAAAAGTTTGTGGTGCCATATTTTTTTATACTGAGCGATACCAAAATAATAATCTAGGTACGTTTATATCGTATCAAAGAAAATAACATTTAAAGGAGACAGAACCTGCTCCATACATTTCTGGGCCACAGTGTTAACAACTTGTCATTTGCTTTTTTTATTTAAAATATAATCATGTTTCATCACCGAAATTTTCAAGATAAACCAGTGTTGAGGAATTGAGATATCCATAATTTTGTCTATAGGTATACACATAAGTTAAGTGAGCTTAAAATCACTATCGAAAGCTATTCTTTTTCTTATTGTTGAGATCTATACATGAATTATTTTTCGAATTATTTAGAGAGTTTATAATTAAAAATAAATAGTAGCATATTTTACTTAGATAGCATACTAGATAAAATAGGACATTATAAGATATTACCTTAGGCTTCCATGCTGGACTGGAAGCAAAAGAAAAACATAGAATATACCAGCTGCTTGTCTTCCCGGGCATACTGTAAAAGTCAGTTAAGGGACAGAAGTTTTAGTGGCGTTTTTGTGGGCAACAGGCTGACTCCCTGTCACTGCAATAGCCTCTCTCCATCATTATAATACATCATTTGTCAAACGTGACATCAGATGGTTTTATAACCTCTGGTGTTCTGCCTACCCCATAAGGGATACAGGCGTGAAGCTATGTATGTATGTACCTATACTTACTTAGTTATAAGTTATAGTTTTAAACAACTATTCAAACTAGTAAATTGATACTAACAACTTTCACTTTTCTTAGGGCTATCTTAAAAATAGAAAAAACCATGAAAATACTCAAGAGTAAGGAAAGAAACCAAACAAACGAGTGAACAAATAGATCGATTGACTTACTGAACGAGTCAATTACCATAGTTTCGTTCTTCATTCACTCAGTATTGCCAAACCTAATAAAGGATTTCGCCTATTTTAATTACAAAATAATTATTTAAAATAAAACTAACGCGGTTAGTTTACATTCATTTAACCTTATAATGATTTTCATTTAATATTTCTTCAATTTTACTCAGCGTATTTTCAATTATATTATGAGTTATTCATACATACTAAAAACCCATGACAGCGATTTCCATATCTTGAATTAACTTGTTTCCCCCTCACTACATTTTTAGGGGTTTTATGTATTTTGAATAAGGATAAAATAAGCTATTTTTTAGACCAAAGTCAACCTGTTAACCCTGTGGCCCAGGCTTACTCAGTTTCCTTTGGCTGGTTACTTAACAACAACTCTGTACATACTGACTGTAGTATATTAATGCCTAATTACTTAATCTTTAAGTATCTACCTTGATTAAAACTGTTAAGGTAATTGAAAAATGCTATACCTTTTCTACCTTTCTACAGTCCTGGTACTTTTAAGTGTCGAATGAATAGGTATCTGGAGGATAAACGTGTACCACCATAGTCCTCATGAGAACTTTCCATCACGCAATACTTGATAAAAAGTAGATAAAAGAGCGTGGGGTTAATGTCTCCACAGGTTATTTCCAAATATTAAACATTAATCACTATGTAAGCAGCTTGGCTGTGACATGATATTGGCAAACACGAATAGCTGTCTTCTGTTTGTTTGTTCATGTCATAGTAGAGCTGTATTTCTGCCAAATTGTACCTATAATAAGCACTTTTTACAAAAGAGTGCCGAGAGTTTATTTTCCGCCGGCTTTTTTCCTCTCCTTTAAAGCCGAAGAAGAAGTAGTAGTAGACAACAACAAGACATTGTTGGAAAATGGGCGATCATTATCTTCATGAGCCGAGAGATGCACACTTCTCGACGGAGGTCTCTCCCAGGATTCGTCATGTCGCCCGGACCCGCGCCGCCCTCATCCAGCATTTGACGTTCGTAAAGTGTATAAAAATAACTATTACGAATAAAAAAGTTGTCATTTTCATTTTCATTTTCGTGGCATGGAAGGCAAACGTCCTATCCTATATATAAAAAAGCGAAGTTCCTTACCCAAAATGTTTCAGTTCCAACGAAAAACAAAAGGCAAAATCTCTAATGAACCTCTGAAATTTCGCACGTCCAAACTTATTACTCACATGCGCCTAAAGTTTTGTAATTATCAAAGTTTTAATCTAAACATTAGAACGGCTTAACAAGGTCGCTGCTCGTGAAATTTGTAGCTACTTTAGATTTGGGCTGGGGAGGGGTTAAACAGAAAAATACTGGCCTTTTTTGTACGAAATTGTACGGTTATACTGTACTAAGTTTTTACAATTCATTTTGAGAAATAAGTGACTTTATACACCTTTTTAAGCCTAGAATTAGATGTAAATATATGACTAACTGTTTCATGTGGTTTCAGTCGCGTTGCTCAAGATACCAAGGGGAGCTTTTGATTAAGTAAAGCCTTGGCTAAAATATAATATATAATAAATAAATATACAACTATTTTTGACACTCGCACAACATTATCTAGCCTAAATTAAGTTTCTTAAAGAACTTGTGTTATGGATACTAGATAACTGATATACTTAAGAAATAAATAAACATAAATATTGAATAAATACATATTTTTTTATTAGAATAAACTTAAATAAACATATAAACATCCATGACTTGACGACTAATATCTGTATTCATCACACAAATAGTCGCCGCCGCCGGGATTCGAACCCAGGACCTCGGGCATAGAAGGCAAAGTATGTTACCTCTACACCAGCCGGTCGTCAAATACTTGGCGTCTAAATTATTGTAGCTTGAAAACAATGAAAGAATTTTTGAAATCGGTCTAGTCGGTAATTATTAAGTTTAATTACAAACTTAATAAGTTTTTTAATTTAAATGGTCGTTAATACTTAAACTACTTATAGAAACGGAATATTTACCACGTTTTTTGTTATGTTTTTCATTTATTTTGAGTTCTCAATAGGTATTTTGCCGCCGTTGCAAACGTCAGGCCTGATCATGACGAAACGTGATTGATTACGACACGACATCAAACATGGTAAGTATGCTGTTACTAAAGTGAATTCAAACAAAAAAGAAATTAATTCTTTCCTATCTATAATATTAGCAGACACTTAGGGGACTAACGCTGCGTTAGGTGGGCGTCGCATCGCCTTGTCGTACCTATGATTAAATTTCTAGTTTATATATATAGCGATTAAATATTAATGTTTTCCAAAGCGTACCTGTCGGTAAATGTACTAATATCAAGCTTAATTACCCTGTAAGGCGGCTTTGCTAGTTTCTAAATATCAGATAGAACGAGTTGATAAGTACCACCGAGTTGATACTTTAATTAATAGAAGAACTATGCTAGACACCGCTTTTTTGCATTATATCGTAAATGCCAACATTGATAGTCCCAAATTACTGTCCTTAATAAATATGGTTGTTACTCAACGGGCTCCCCGACATATCCTACATAATATCTTCTATTCGCCTTCTAGTCGTACCAATTATGGTCAAAATAAATATATAAGCAGAGCTACAAATACCTATAACAAGAAATTTAGTGATATAGATATATTTACGAACCCTAAACGTCTTTTTAAATTCCGTGTATTGCAAAGACTGTCCAGCTCAAAAAGTAATTAATTAATTTCTCATCTGGCTCAGAAATAAGTTTTATAATTTATATATTAAATTATAATATAGTATAAATATAATTTATATATTTTTATTATTATCTTGTATTATTGTCAAGTAGTGTATTTATGTATTATTTTATTTTATTAATTACATAATATATTTACTGGAAATTAGACAAATAATATATTTTAAAATTGATATTCGTAGTACCTACCTAGTTCCTTTTAATTAATTAATATTTGTTTGTGTTCGATCCATTAGTTTAATTAAGTAAGTATAGCGCTTATTATCTGCATAAATTGTATAATTAGTTAGTCAGTGAAATGTTTTGTTTGTCTGTTTTGTTCGACTTAATGCAAACTACTCTAGAATATGCTGTTATTGGCGAAGATATTTTGTTACTCTAGATTTAAAATTATTTGTTTTGTACCTATAATGCTGTTGGATATCTTGTTATAAATAAACATATAATAAAATGGTAGGAAAGTCAAAACTGTACATTGAATATTTTTTTAAAAGAATACTTGGGGTATGATCTACAATCGAAACAGAAACAAAAAATATAGTTTTTAGAATTTTTGTCTGTTTGTCTGTTTGTCTTTCCGGGATAAACTCAAAAAGTACTGCATGGATTTACTTCAAATTTGGCATGAAGATAGTTAAGAAGTCGGGTCAACATATAGGCTACATATTATCACGCTAGCAGTGTTATAATCGTAGGTGCGTTTGGTGCTGCATAGCGTTCACGCAGACGACGTCGCGGGCAGCAGCTAGTAAATAAATAAATAAATAAAGAACGATAGGTAGTGTAATAACTGTGGGGCTAGCATGCGACCGTCAACAATGATAAATCGGACCTTTTATCGACATGTACTTTGGCACTTTGGAAGAATTTGGCACTTACAGTATGTATATTTTTAAGAATATGACATCTTTGGTTCTGTGGGCTTAATCATAGTATCAAATCGAGTAATTTTATCTACTATGGTGCGCATGTAAGCTAACAAAATAGGATAAAATACACAATAATATTTATCTTGTCGATTCGAGTATATATCGATGGTCGCATGCTAGCCCTGCTGGTCAAATATCGATAGTTTACCGAGAGTTTCTGGTGTCAATGGGCTGTTGTTAAATAATCATTGTTTGCAGGTTCATTACTCGAATTTGAATTAATTGAAGTACCTAATAAATCTGATTTGATAAAGAATAAAGCGTCCTTTTAACACATTTTAACAAGACACTGTTGCTGCTGTAAGCTACTGTTGTCAATTGAATTTCAATACAGAGGACAATATAAAAAAGATCGTTATTTGTTTTCCTACATAGGTAAATATCGAACAATTATTAGCTTTTTGATTCATGTACTCTTTCAGAGCATACTGTAAAAGTCAGTCAGGGGACAGAGGTTTTCTTGGAGGTTTTTTTGTGGGCGATAGGCTGAACCACCGTCACTGTAATAGTCTCTTTTTATCATTATAATACCTCCAAATTTGCCAAATTTGTGACATCAGATAGTTTTTTAGCCTCTGGTGTTCTGCCTACCCCATTAGGAATACAGCCGTGAAGTTATGTATGTATGTACCATACAGGGTGACCGGTAATTAGTGAACACTTTTGTAAGAGAGTATGGTTCAGGTCATTTGCAACAAATTTAGTTATGTATATGATTGTGCTAGAGTCAATCATTAATAAGATATTTCAATTTTGATATTTTTTTTTATTCACTATGGCTTCTCTTTAGGTTTGAATAAAAATAAAACTATAATGATTTTTCCATGTTTTGTAATGAATTTTTACTGGCTATATTCCAGTTACTAAACCGACATAAAATAAGGTACATTTATTTGCCTAATTTAGATGCAGTACTTCAGACAAATAGAAATAGCAGAAAAATTTTCAAGTCTTGCTCATAAACACTTTATTTTAACACTAAAAACACGGTAACTTAGTTGGCATATTATTTTAAGGACATTTAAAGTTAATTAGCTTTAAAATGAGGTATTAAAATCTAAAATCAATGGAAAAAACCAAGGTATAGCCCGAAAACAAAAATACTTCCGAAAACAAAGGACTCGGTCGCAGGAGTTTAAGGCAGGGGTCTCGGAGTTTATTAAGGCGCTTTGCACACGTAGCAACTTAAGTTTACAAAACTGACAACTTAGTTGAGGCAACCATCAACTTTTTTAGAAATTGCCACGTGCTGCAACTATAGTAATAGAATCGTTCTCTATAGTAAATAGAGAATCTGCAATTGATGCAACTGGTAACCTTGTTGAAGCAACTATCAATTTTTGTAAATGTTCTAAAGGTTTCCAGTTGCAGCAACCACAAATTGGCCTTTACGGTTGTCGCAATTTTATGTGAACCTGGTTTGTTAGGTGAGTCCACTCAGTATTACGATGGACACCGGAGAGACAGCACTCGTTTAAATTAGGGGCAAGTGCTTTACCTGTGGACATTTTCCAACAATCGAAATAAAACATTTTTTAAATCTGAACTGTTAAACTTTTATTATTTATTAATATTTTTTTAGTCTTACATAATAATCAGTCTGTCTTAAAAATCAGCTTAAATCTGGATATTACCTATGGACAGCAAAGTTGTACCTATGGACTGTATTGTACCTAGGGACGGAACTCTTTAATAAAATAAAAAACATAACAATAGACCTCTAAAAGTAACTTAAACAAATAAACATACACTATTACAATATTATTCGTAAGCTTTACGACACTCTTCAAATAAATTATGTGTAGATTCATCACTAAAACTGTCATCTGCTAATACAAAGCAAGCCATACATACAAAACTTTCACTCTCATCGTCAGAATCAAAATTCTGTCTGTGTGACTGTGGAACGCACTTAATCTGAAAATTATGATGGCATAGACTACAGTTTAGCATCTTTTTACTATCTTTGGCATAAATTTTACATTTCAGGCACATAACATACGATATTTTTTCGTCTTTCAATATTTCAATGTTTTTGGAAAGAGACTTTGAGCAACTGGCAACTGGAAGCGGAATTTCCGTAATAGTGAAGGAACTAGTATTATCGGCAGAAGTACTTGGTTGAGAAATATCTGTAGTAGTAGAGGTATTTTTAGTGATTTTCGGGTTCTTCTGTTTAGAGATTTTTTTCTTAGTAGTCTTTTTTAAAGAGTCATTTAGTATAACATTTTTTTCTGGCGTATCTGTTAAAATTCTAGTTCTTCCAGGTTTTCGTCCTCGTGCAGCAGCCTTTCGCAGATTAGCTTTAATAAAAGGGCGTACGGTTTCGGGTGTAATTGTAGGAGCTAGTAAAACCAGCTCTCCTGATTGCACCTGGTAATTATTTTCGATAGAAATATTGAGTGCAGAAGCAGGATCATTTCGAATGGTAGTTTGTCTATCTAATTGTTGAAGTGAAAGTGTTATCGAAGTCTCTTGTTCACTAACAGATTGAACTGATTGTGTCTGTTCATCATCACGCCTATTTTGACTTGGTTCTGGACGATCGGTTACATATGAACATAAAAAGTCTTCTTCTGAGAAGATATCTCTGTTGTATGGATATATGCCCGAAACTTCAAAACCTTTCACTATATTTTTTGGAGAAAATGAGACTCCATATGCTTCTCCTGCTATTTCTGCTACATCATAAATGGTTATAGGTTTACCGGGATGATTGAGCATCCATCTATCTGCAGCTTGACTGAAATGAGCTTTGAAAGGCCCAAAAACTGTTCTATCTAATGGTTGCAGCCGGTTTGATGTATGTGGGGGCAGCGTCAAAAGGATGATTCCATTTTCTTTTGCTTTGTCAATGATTTCTATGGAGATATGGGTTTCGTGATTATCCATTATTAAGAGAACTGGATCACCTGTACTTGGTTTGGCAATTTCGATAAAATGGGCCAAAAACTTTCGAAAAATTGGCTCTGTTGACCATCCAGATTGATTAGCAACACCCAGTGAACCTGGTGGAGCTCCTTTCATCATGTTGTCTTTGAAGAAAACCCTCGGGAAAATAAATACTGGAGGTATAGAGTTACCAACAGCATTGATGCAGGCAATCATTGTGGTATTCACTCCTCGTTCTCCTGACGTCATTTTACCGAGCTGGCGTATCTCTTTAGGGGCCAACACCTTACCCGGCTTGTGAACCGTGGACACACCAGTTTCATCCACATTATATATCGAGCCTGGTGCAAAATTATATCTTTTTATAACAGATTCTAAATTATCGAAGAATGTTGTCACATTAAATTTATTAAAACTAGTCGCTCTTGCTATACTGGTTGCCTCGGGTTTACGCAATGATAATTCTGGAAACCGCTGTCTAAAATTGCGCAACCATCCAATTCCAGCCATCCTGTGTAATTCCCAGCTACTAGGTATATTTTTTTTCGCCGTTGATAGTGCATATTCATAAGCTAGTTGTCTGCATTGTTTTGTAGTCAAACCCAAATGTAGGAATGCAGCTTTTCTTAAGTATTTACACAGCAAGTCTTCTTCTTCCGGAGAAAATACCTTCCTTACGTCATTTTTTAACAATTGAAAAGAGTCTTTATTTATATCTTTGTTACCGTAAAGTTTCATATATTTAAAAATTGTTGATTTTGGAAGTTTGTATTTTGCAGCAACTTTTCTTACAGAATTCCCTTGTTTTGCTTCCTTTATGGCCTCCTTGAGGGTTTCCACACATATACTTCTTCTTTTTAAGCCAGTTTTGCTGCGGGGCACTGAAAGGTAGAAGATTCAACTGATTAGTAAAATATAAAAACACTATTTTGTACCTGTGGACAGTCCATAGGTACACACCGTCGTCTGTCCATAGGAACAAATTACCGCGAAAAAAACAAAATAAGTCTATGTCCGCCGGTACGTTGATTAAAGCTTTAGTTAAAATCAAGAAAATAGGCTAGAAACTACAGAGACTACAGTGCACATATAGTCTATCTGTTATGTTATATAACTTCACGGTAAAACTTAGTCAAAAACAGCTAAAAAACTTACTTTTTCGGTCCAAATACTTTCTGCGCCGGTACAACTCAAACAACACGGGAAAAAAAGATGGCGATACGTCAAATCTGTCAACCACAGACAAATGCATACGGCTGCGTTCAAATTATAATTTTAGGGTTGGCCGTTTCTTTAGAATTAACGGTGTCCACAAGTAAAAGCGTCCATAGGTACAGCACTTGCCCCTATATTACGTCGGCGTCGCCGACACGCTGGCGACTACAACAAATTATTCGCAGCAATCGTCGGTTTTGGATTCATCCCTTCTTGCAAGATAGGACTGGATTTATTAACATAAATGAGCTTCAGAAACATAATGACAACTTTAAACAATATTTTAAAATGTCTGTTTACATATTTAATAAGTTGCTGGAAAGTGATTTAAAACTACAGAATACAGTGATGAGGGAAAGTACTACATTGGTTGAAAAGTTCGCGGCCTGGCCATTAAAAAAAAAACTTTTGTTATTTTTTCTGCCGTCATTTTGAACTGTCATTATTCAATTGTCAGCCCGCGAATTTTCAATTTGATATCTTGTTTAAATACAATTTTACGAACAATATAAATACGTGTGTAGAACAAATTTTCACTAATGGAGAAATTTGAACAACGTGCTGTGATTAAATATTTGTTTAAAAAAAGATTTACACCAAAGGAGATCCATGATGACATGCAAACAACATTAGGGGAATCTGCCCCGTCTTATACCACTGTGAAAAAATGGGTTGCAGAATTTAAACGTGGACGAGAGAACATCGAAGATGACCCTCGCTCCGGCAGGCCAATGACGTCTACGACCGAAGAAAACATCAATAAAGTGTGTGATCTCATATTGAAAGACCGTAGATTGACTATCAGAGAAATTGCAGACACTATAGAAATCTCATATAAACGAACGCAAAACATCATTGTCCATGAACTCGGCTTTTCTAAGGTTTCGGCTAGGTGGGTCCCCAGATTGCTTTCAGTAGAGCAAAAGCGAATTCGACTCACGATTTCTCGCGACTGTTTGGAGATGTTCGAGGCTGATCCACAAGGTTTTCTTGACAGATTTGTGACAATGGATGAAACCTGGGTTCACCACCCCAGAATCAAAACAACAATCCAAACAATGGAAAAAATCAGGTGAACCAACTCCGAAAAAAGCAAAGGCAATTCTGTCGGCTGGCAAGGTGATGGCATCGGTTTTTTGGGATGCTAAGGGTGTCATTATGGTGGACTACCTTCCAAAAGGCGAAACAATAAACTCTGCGTACTATAGCACCCTTCTGCGCCATTTACGTGAAGAAATTAAACAGAAACGCCCAGGATTACTGAGAAAGAAAGTGTTGTTTCACAAGGACAACGCCCGAGTCCACACGTCTGTCGAGTCTATGGCTCAAATTCGCGATTGTGGTTTCGAATTGTTGCCACATCCAGCTTATTATCCTGATTTGGCACCTTCGGACTTTCACCTGTTTCCAAACCTGAAAAAACACCTCGGTGGGCAGAAATTTTTAACGAATGAAGAGGTCGAAGCCGCTGTTAACCTGTATTTTGAAGACCTTGAGGATTTTTTTTTTAAAACAGGTATGGAAGCTCTGGAAAGCAGACGGAAGAAGTGCATAGAGCTAAATGGAGATTACGTCGAAAAATAAAAATATTTTTGTATGTGCTTTATTCTGTTTTCTTGACTAGGCCGCGAACTTTTCAATCTACCCTCGTATATACCCCAAAGAACGACTTGCTATTGCTGATTTTAGAAACTTTTGTTAGCTGCGATTGTCAGTTGCAAAAACCAGCAACTTAATCAAAGTTGCTAATTGCGAGTTGCTGCAATCAGAAACTAACTCCTAACTAGAATTGCTGTGTACGCAATTCCATTGGAATAATATATGAACAGGGAGTTGTCAGTTGTCGGTTGTCGCAACAAGGCGCATGAAGTTTATCGTCTGCTAAGCGCCTAAGCGGCCTTTACTAGCATGTTACCTACGTCATCTTAGCTCCGATCAACCGAAACGTTTTTTGTCACGTGGATTTTTTTTTTAATTTAAAATTTTATTCAAAAATTGGATTTTAAATTAAAGAGTTTTAAAAACACACATTATATTTTATTACGATTTTAAACTCAAAATCTATACTAATGAAAAAATACAGGAAAATTCTATTTCGCAGTAGACTTATTCCAAAATAAAAATCGACATTTTGAAAACAAAAAACCTGAATTCTAAAAACAAGTCACACACCCGTACATACAATAATTTCAATATATTCCCTCGACAATCAAAACTGTGCTGCGTAGCGTTGCACTCAAAAAAATTAATAACGCACCCGTGCGTACCTCATACAAAGTTTTTGCCATACAAAATGCTCATCCAAGTGAATATGGCTTGCTCCCAGTTTGATTTAACTTGATTGAGGTTGAAAAGATTACATTATCAAGTCTGAAAGACGGCTTCTTTAATGTAAGTTAAGTGCTCAAGTGACATGAATCAATTAAGAATCTGGACTTAAATGTTTTAAATTATTGTTTTAAGATGGCCAGGTTTCTGGATTACAAAATAAATTATGATAGCTTAAAAATTCAAGATTTGTTTTTAATGTAATTTTAGAGCGTTTTATATAGGATAATATTTGAATAGAGTTTGGGACTATTTCTTAGAAAAATCTTTATATAAAAATACCTATACTTTTGAAATTAAAATCTCAGAATACACTTAAAAATATAAAAAAAAAACATCAAACGATCATCGTCAGTTATAATTAATTTGTATATAAATTTACGTTCAACAAAACAATCAAGAAAAACTCACAAAAATCAAATAAAGATACCAATTATGTTTATATTCATAGGCATGCCGTATACCATAATCATTTGTGACGTTTTATGAAAATGGACTAAAATACCAAGCTGAATAGTAATTTAGTTCTAAATATTATATTTCACTGTTATTAATTTGGTATGTGACATGGAAGTAATACTGTAAACTCTTTACTAACACCTAACTTTACAGAGGTTTTATTGGCATTTTTGTGGGTGATAGGCTGACCCCTGTCACTGCAATAGCCTCTCGCAATCATTATAATACCTCATTAGTCAAACGTGACATCAGTTGGTCTTATAACCTCTGATGTTCTGCCTACCCCATAAGGGATACAGGCGTGAAGTTATGTATGTATGTATGTCTTTACTAAACGTAATCATTGAATCTATTACTCCAAAATCTTTTTCCCCTACCACTTTTCCAAGAATTTTAATTTTCCCTTGGGGTTCTCGCATATCACCCTCAAAAATTTCAAATCTCTACAATATTTTAAAGTTGTAATTCAAGATCCCTACGAGGTTTAAGTCACCCAAGATAATTCAAGATAAAATTCGTCTTTACTTCGGCTGGATTTCAATATCACATCTCTGCTGTCAATTTCAGATTTAAAACACAACATTGTTTGAGTATTATTATAATAACCAAAAGATCTTTGTTATAACCAAAAAATTTGGATATACTATAAAAATCCAGTTTAAATAAAAAAAATATATAAAAATCATGTATTTCTGGCTTGTACCCATAGCAACACAAAAGCATATTCAAAATGAAAGTACAAAATAATATAAAAATTTAAATAACCCAAATGTCACCTTTAAAAATAAATGACAATATTAAAAAAGTATATCAGCTATAAAATTTTAAATACTCTATTTTAGTCATAAATAAAATAAAATAGCTTGTTTTCAAAATAAGTAAAAAGTCAAATACACAAAACAAAACACGTCAAAATCACAATAAAATAAAACATAGTCAAGTTATGGATAAAAAATAAAATACAATACAATACATCTATGTCAAAATTTAACCTTAATAAAACAAATTGAGTCAGTATTACACAAATAAAATATATAGATTGATTAGATCGTCCATCATTCAAAACATGATAAATACAGCAGTGCTGCATGTAGGGGCAATCGAACCTCTCGGCTATCATCTTCAGGACAGTGCTGGAGCTGGCCAGCATTCTACATAGCAACGCAGCACTCTTTTTACGCATCGTTGTATGAAAAAAATCTGTACAAGCTTCTGCAAATATAGTTGAGGCACTGCAGAAGCGAGGCAGGGCCAGCAATACCCTAAAAGCAGTGTTGTACTGTACATGCAGCGCGATATAGGCTTTCTTGGAGAAGTTAGCCCACAGCGCGCCCGTATACAGAGAGGTACAGTAAATAAAATAAATAAATAAAATCCCCAGACAATAACAGCAACTACTTGGCCCCAAAGTAAGCAAAGCTTGTGTTATGGGATGCCATGTAGCGAACTAGGGGGGAACCTAGAATATAAATACATATAAACACCCAGACCCGGAACATTTTTTTTTCTTGTTCCGGGCGGGAATCGAACCCGCAACCACTGGTGTCAGGGGCAGATAGGTTAACCCCATCGCCAAAGTGGTCGACATAGTGACGATCGAAAGAGTGTGACCTTCACCCCCATTGAACAACGTGTGAATTTTCGAGCCAACATATTGGCTCTGTTTTAAGATTTTTTTTTTTGTAATATTAATAATAATTGATTTTATACGGAATTACCTTATTATTATAAATTCTTAACATTAAAACAATTAAGTAAGCACAATGAGAACTAATTAGCTTTTTTCTTAGTTTTAAAAATAAATGGAAAACTTTCATAGGAAGCGGTGCACTAAATAAAATTGTGACCAAATAGGAATCTTACCAGATGGGAACATGAACACGTCCATCCAACCGAAAAGTGCATATCTGATATTAATCTGCGCCATGTTTTGTATTCGGTGACATTTTTTTCATATTTCATGTTTTATCGATATGAAAATGTTAATACGCGCGAATGGAACAACGGAATATTAATATGCCTGTGTCTAATAAGTTTCATGTTCTTTTTAAATGTTATGATGGGCATAGAAATAAAATAATAATAAATAAAATCCCCAGACAATCACACTACCTACATGGACCTAAAGTAAGCATAGCGAACTAGGGGGGAATATAAATACATACATAGATAAACAGATAAACAAATAGATTTACCCCATCGCCAAAGTGGTCGTCAGGTATGTGGGTTACCTGGCCGTAAGTAACAATTTTCGACCAGGAGATATCCACTGCTGGACATAATCATACCCCAGGTTCTCCAACTAACTCGGTCCTTTGCTGCGCTCATCCAGCAGCGTTTACCGGCGAGCTTGATGAGAAAATGGGTCCATTTTGCGGGGTAGGTCCTAACTACACCGCCCACAGAAACCTTCAGCCTTAATGGAACTGCTAGTTCGTTGCCGACCCTGGGACAGTATATTATAGGACTTATGTGGCTCACTATGGCACCAGGGCCAGTTATTGGAACGTTTATCCTACCCGGATCACAGCAGTCACATGTGGAAATTAGATAAAAAAATAGGCATAAGCTGACTTTAATAAACGACCGGCTGGTGGAGCGGTAACATACATTGTCTTCTATGCCGGAGGTCCTGGGTTCGAATCCCGGCGGCGGCGGATATTTGTGTGATGAACACAGATATTAGTCGTCAAGTCATGGATGTTTATATGTTTATTTAAGTTTATTCTAATAAAAAATATGTATTTATTCAATATGTATGTTTATATATTTTTTAAGTATATCAATTATCTAGTATCCATAACACAAGTTCTTTAAGAAACTTAATTTGGGCTAGATGATATTGTGTGAGTGTCAGAAATATTTAAAAAAGAAGCCCCAGAGAATAACACCAACTACATAGCCCCAAAGTAAGCAGAGCTTGTGTTATAGGATACCATGTAGCGAACTATAACTAGAATATAAATACATAAATAGATACCCAGACACGGCACATTTTTTTTTCTTGTTCCGTGCGGGATTCGAACCCGCAACCACTGGCGTCTGAGGCAGACAGGTTTACCCCATCGCCAAAGTGGTCGTCATCTAAATCTAAGAAAACTAAGAGATTTGTTATTTTATAAACTAACAATGGATCGATTAATAAATGCCTTATGACAGCTACATTTAAAGGTTTAAACAATATTCTCTCATGAAATTCGTACAGGAAAATTATACTTAATTTTTCACCAGAATTCCCTATAAATAAATAAAGAGACATTACTACACTTTTTCCGACGCGCCGCCTCAGTCAACACACACACAGTAGTGTTACCGGCACACGCACATCCGCTATGGTATCTATGGTATTACGCTTATGTAACCATGCGTTGCATAATGAATTCCTTATTTTTCAGTTAAGTTTACTCAGTGATTAATATCTCAAAACTATCTCAAACTATTATGTCCACGAATTTTGAAAGTGACCTACCAGTCACCCTGTATGCCTATGTATTTTATATTCTAGGTTCTAACCTAGTTACGTTGCGTGGTATCTCATAACACAAGTTTTTCTGACTTTGAGGCCATGTAGTTGGTGTGATTGTCTGGGGATTTTATAATAATTATTTTACTATAACGTACTTTTAAATGCTGAGATCTTTGACTTAGAAAAGTAATAGAAAAGGTAGTGAGCAATTCAACCGTTCCTAGTTACATTTTCATAATAGTATTAATACACCTAAGGTATTTTAGAAAATTTTTGCTTTGAATATTAAAAAGTTGACGCAGGCGTGAATAATGAACATTTTTGGTGACCTTATTTAAAAGCAATCTACTTATAAATTAGTTATCCACTTTATCAAGTCTACTATTGAAGCCGTCACTTTTAAACTTATTCTGATTAAATTATGTAAGTGAAATTATTTAAGGAGCATTATATTCATGAGCTTTAAGATATATTTTTGTGGCTAAAAAGAATATTTTTAATTTAGTTTTGTTCACTATATGTTATGCACTTACTTTATAGCTTCATTATATAGGGTGACTGGTGGGCTACTTTTGAAATTCAAGGACGTGATAGTTTAAGATCATACATGAAGAGAAAAAATATAATAAAAAATAAATATTAATTATTTACTGAGTAAACTTAACCGAACTTTAAAGAATTTATTACAACACAAGGTTACACTAGCTAGCCAGGTAACGTGCTGCGATCGACGCAGGCGTAAGTAAAGTAAATAGTAACATAGAAGTATTTATTTCTAGGGAATCCTAGTAAAAAATTAAGTACTTACCTATTTTTTTTAAACGATATGATATATGATCAGAATCGACTACAAAGTGCTCTCCTTTAGTATCAAAAAATTGTCACCAGTCACCCTGTATTTTGTTGTTTAAAGGAAAAAATAAATTAGTATTCCCAGTTCCTTTCTAGACACAAGTTATTCTATGTCGCCTTTACCTAACCTCACAGAGTTCCTTTACGGAGTAGAATGTTAGTTAATAGTCTCATTACTACAACGATATGGTACGTTAGATGATACCTTCTCTTAATTAAGCGGTTTGAATACTGCGAAGGCCCCTTTAATGACGTCACCGTTCTGAACGTTATTATTTCGTTTGATGAAGTCACCGTGCAGTAAAACCATGGAGCGTAGTATAATGTTGGGGTATGGTTTTTAGAAACAGTGGTTAAAATTTTGCTAGTAAGACTCAGCTAAGCTTGCGGATTTAAAATTTTGCTGTGAACTCGCTACGAAAGTAGCTCTGTGCATTGCAATTTTAACGCGAGGGATAAAAAGGCTGAAGCATCTTAAGTGAAATAGTACTTAACTGAAGCGGCCGGCAAGAGAGGCATTGATGGACGAACGTGTGAAACTAAGTAGTACAATTCAGAACTTTTATTTGAAAATACAATTAGATACATACATACATAACGTCACGCCTGTATCCCTTATGGGGTAGGCAGAACATCAGAGGTTACAAGACCATCTGATGTCACGTTTGACAAATCTGGAGGTATTATAAAGATGGAGAGAGACTATTGTAGTGACAGGGGGTCAGCCTATCGCCCACAAAAACGCCTTTAAAACCTCTGTCCCTTGACTGACTTTTACAGTATGCCCGGGAAGAGAAGCAGCTGGCACATTCTACGTTTTTCTTTCGCTCCCAGTCCATCATGACAATTAGATATTGAATATACAATTCTTAAAATTTTAGTTTTTTACGCGCCCAAGTATTTTTTTTTCTATGTGCAAGCCAGTTCAAAATTTAAATTAAACCTTTGATAAGTTACCTCTTTGGTCGCGCCATGTTGCGCAGTAGAAGATCGTTCCATTTTTAAATTACACGACAAATATGATTTTACATAGTAATTTATTTGGCCGCTAAACACGACAGATATGGGTTTTCATACAACTATTGCCGGCCGCTGCTCGACCAGTACTGCAATCTCGAAGAAAGTTGTCAATATAATGCTCAATTTTCTAAGCATGTTTGAGAAAAAAGAATTTTCAAATCGATACTTTCACCAACTTTGTTAAAAAACCTTCATATCTTAGGGAGTGTACTCGTAGGGAATGTATCGTGATGTTCAATGGATTATAGCGAGCTTTTTTTTTTTTTTGTTTTTCCGCCACAGAAGACAACCCCTCAGAGCACCCGCAGGCCTATTGACCGTACAAGAGCTCACTGAGAGGAGGAGGAGAATACGTCAGAAGTACGAAGAGGCACTTGTCAGGGGGTATTAGTCCCCAGCCAGATGACACCCAACAGTGTGAGACTTCTACTCACTAAACTCCCCCTGTATGGTCTTTTGTCTTTCTACAGACAATCGACCGAAGAAATGAGCGACAGCCAGTTGGTGGTGCAGGCTGCGCGTAATCTAAATACCTACTACTCTAGTACAAACTAGATGAAATGTATTCAGTTTAAGATTATACGTTCACACAGACAAACAATTGTTCCTTTATGAGATGTAAAGATAAACTTTTAAGTAAGTTTCAAAATTTCAAGTTATTTGCGAAAGTTTGAAAAGTATACTTTAGCAGGTAACATGGTACGCATTAAATTTGACAGATTATTTTAACGTAAGAAGAAATATGTTATGAAAGGAGCTTAAGAGTATTCTTTAATGGCTTCTGTTTAAAATCTTTAATAACTGAGGGCATTTCTTTAAAGTTATAGAATAAACCAATATAACTTTTATTGGATTTGATTCAAAGTTAACCACATCCAAAATACGGGCCAACGCTTCATCACGCGAGTACCGTACGTCCGTATCGTACGCGCGTACAGCACGCGTGACGTAATTTCGCAAGTAAAATTTAATTGGTATGCTTGTACAGTCATGTCAATGGAATTCTTAAGCCCCAGCTAGACTGTTGGAAACAAAACATCAAACCAAGGTGACCTTGTTAGTTTACAATACTGAAAACAGCTGTTGACAACCAAATTACGCATAACCTTGGCGGGTTGTAAACGGCGGTGTTTAGAAACACAGACATACATCTACATAGACAACGCAAATGCCACGATTTGTATTGGAACCAAGCGTGCCGACTTTTTAAGACCTATTGTGACGTCACAGCTGATATTTATTACTGGGAAATACCAACAGATTCAGAGACACCCGATACCGCCGATGAAATCGATTATTGAGAACGATATTGATGTTGTGGAATCAATTTTCTAACAGACATACATACGCGCGGATTAAATCTAGAGGCGAACAACCTTGACGCTTGGTCGGGGTTCGAACACGCAAACAACATGCATTTCCGTTATCCATGTAAATGTATGTCTGTTTTTAGGACAGTGTGTACGCTTGTTATTGTATATTTTAATGAGTAACTATAACTATAAATGACTCGAGTTTTGTAGCTTTTTAGCCTGCGTTTCAACCTTTCCTTCTTTATATTCTCAATTGCATACAAAACTGCCATCGCGAAGATGTTGCCAAAGCGAGAGATCAAAGCGCAATGACGATTTGGGGCGCGGCTTAGCGTGACCTTGGTTTGTGTTCTTGTTTGTCTCCTTGTTTGCACCCACCGTTTGTAACAATGTGGATGACTCGGAGTAGGTTGTCAACAACTTAACCTTGGTTGGAAGCATTGGTTTTCAACGTGTTTTCAACAGTCTGGCTGGGGCTTTAACCTCTTACTATTTGGCTAAACTTCGATTGAAATAGAAAAACCGATATACGGGTATGTAGAACACGCGGGAAATAGCCACGTCCCACGCGCGCGTAGCGGTTTTCTTACGTCCGTACCGTACGCGCGTAGCTACGTCCGTGGCAGTTTTGTCTGAATACGCGCGTGACGCAGCGAGTGTCGCAACGTTGGCCCTACTTTGTTCCCAAAGTTGATAATCTCTTATCTCGACAATAGAATACTTATTTTTGGAACTCCTGCGATAATTAAACTGATTTTATCTCTTCGTATCAACCCACACACACTAGCACAGCAACAAACTACATGTGCCCTCTACGTTAAAAATATAATTTATAACTTTATTCTCTGAATTTGCTTGGTGGTAGGATCCCTTCTGGGTCCGCCTGGCTAGCGACCACCCTTTATATAAAGTCTGCCGCCAAATGTTACCGCTCCGGCGGTAATGTGTTCCGGCAATATTGTATAAAGAGCCAGTTCGGGGGTTTAGTCACTTATAAAAAAAAAAAAACTCTATGATAATAATAATTAAAAAATAATATTTCTGACACTCACACAACATTATCTAGCCCAAATTAAGTTTCTTAGAGAACTTGTGTTATGGATACTAGATAACTGATATACTTAAGAAATATATAAACATACATATTGAATAAAAAAATATTTTTTATTAGAAAATAAACCTTAAATAAACATAAAAACGTCCATGACTTGACGACTAATATCTGTGTTCATCACACAAATATCCGCCGCCGCCGGGATTCGAACCCAGGACCTCTGGCATAGAAGGCAATGTATGTTGCCGCTACACCAGCCGGTCGTCATTGATTTTTTAAGAAAATCTCCACCATCATCATCATCAGTCTGTAGACGTCCACGGCTGGACATAGGCCTCCCCCTAGGTTTTCCACGTCGCTCAGTCCTGCGCCACTCTCACCCAGTGGTTACGGTTTAAGAAAACAATTTTTTTAATTTAAAAAAAAACAAAATCTGATTATTGTAAAACGAGAAAATATTCGTTTTTAAAAATTTTGAGCATAAATATCGCAAAGAAAATATTAATCATTTTAAAATCTGGTCATTACTAAATTTATTAAATAGGTCGACGAATTTTCAGCAGAACAATATGACCTGAAGCATTAAATGCTACTAATTAAGTTATTGAAAATAAAATAAAATTGCTTAAAACGTACATCCATTTTATTTCATAAATATATTTAGTCACTCAATCAAAACTAATGAGTTCAAAGAATACAAAAATTTTTGTTTTGTAAATCGGTCATAAGGCAATAGATAGCTTTCTCTCTACTTCAGCATCGTAAAACAAATAATTTCAGGTTATGAGATTTAATTCTAATTTGATTAAATTGATCCTGGAATTTGAGATGTTTTTAGCTTGGTAAGCAAGAACTTTGTAATCTTTTAAGTCCATATTTTTTATAAATATTGACGTTATCTAAAGATAAGTTATTAATTAAATATTCAGCAATCATAAAAGGTATGCCAAAAAAAATAGAATTTTAACAAATTGGTCAGCATACAAACCTTATGTTTGCAATAAAATAAATCATTAATTTACACATATCATTTTTAATTGTAATCGTAAACGTATATACTAACTTTCATACTTCTAAGTCCAGAAATGGCAAAGTTCAATACCAACTTTACCCCCCCATTTCACCCCTATAAGGGTGGAGTTTCCAAAAATCCGTCCTTAGTACTAATTTACATCATAAAAGGAACTCTTGTACCAAATTTCAAGTTTCAGGTACAGTAGTTTCGGCTATGTGTTGATACCTAACTTAGTCAAGTTAGCCTTCTACATTGTATAGATAGAAAAAAGATAGAACCGGAGTAAGTGTCTGCCATTAAATTCTTGTACACAAAAAAATATATTTTAAGATATCAAAATGGCAGACAAGCTGCGATCACGTTTTTGAAAGTCAATATTTACGCCTTTCGACTTCTTGCCACGCGCAAAGGTACCCTCGATGGGAATAGTGAACCCCCATTTCACCATCGGCAGGTGAAACAGTATACCTGATATAAATATGGAGCTAGTTACTATGACGTAAGTCTGCCGCGTACGCGCTCTCAGTATATACAAGGTGACTGGAGACAAACTTTAGTTACTGAAGGAGAGCACTCTGTAGTCTATGCTGATCATTATTATTTAATAAAAGTAGGTAGTCAATTTTTTCACTACAATTCCCTATAAATAAATACTACTATGTTTTTATTTACTTTACATACAACTGAGTCAATCGCGGCACGTGACCTGGTACGCGGATCGCTGCCAACACTAGCGTAACCATGCGTTGCGTAATCAATTCTTTAACTTTCGGTTAAGTTTACTCAGTAAAAAATTAATATTTATTTTTAATTATAATTTTTTTCTTCCTGTATGATTTCAAACTATCACGTCCTTGAACTTCAAAAGTGACCCACCAGACACCCCGTATATCTGGATGCCGTATATCTCCAGTAACCTGGAAGAAGATGAGATTCCCTGGCTGTTAACTGTTATTGTGTATTTTTAAAAGATGATTGCTTTTGAGTTTTTGATACTTCTTCTCAACAGATCGGCTTTCCGAAGCGGTGGTAGATTCAGTTCAATTAGTAAATATTGTGTATTCAAATACCTACGAAATAAACATATTTTTAACTTTGACTTTGCCTAGCTTGTAATTGCTCTTACTGAAATTATACAACAACACTACGGGGACTTTAACGAACAAAACAACGTTTACGGAAATCATCACAACCAGGTTAAAACCATAACAAAATAAAACTAATAAAATCTATTACGAAAACTCCCATCAAAATTGTGAAAATTGAAACTAAAAATTTAA
Source organism: Stenoptilia bipunctidactyla (assembly GCA_944452665.1). Lineage (NCBI taxonomy): Eukaryota > Metazoa > Arthropoda > Insecta > Lepidoptera > Pterophoridae > Stenoptilia > Stenoptilia bipunctidactyla. The sequence continues at coordinate 5,612,348 of OX101748.1, read as the reverse complement.
AAGTAAAAAGTTACCTATAGCTTTTGCTCGATTTAAAAAGTTCTTAAACACAAAAGGGCTGTGTCAATATAAAGTTTTTTTCGTACGTCGTATGTACCTTTTTGTTAGAAACCTGCTTTGTTCTCTGTAGTAACCCGTATCACCAGTCCTTGTTTACATAAAACTTTCAATTTATTTCTGAACCAATTTATTTTTATGTAAGTTTGGAATTATGGAAATAAAATAATTAAATCTTGTTAGTTTACGTAATTAAAGTCAAAGTCAAAAAAATCTTTATTTCGTAAGTATTTAAATACATTTAAAATAAGTCACAATTTACAAATTGAACTGAATCTACCACCACTTCGGAAAGTCGATCTGTTGAGAAGAAGTGGCAAGAAACTCAACAGCAATCATCTTTTAAAAGTAAAGTAGTTATTTTTTGAAGCAGAAGAGTTAGTTCGATCGATTGCTTGAAAGCGCTAATATCGAAAACAACGATTAAAAAAATATTTTAATATTTCATAGTTTAACTCTTAGGAAAGTATAAAAACATGTTAACTTTACTAATAACTATTAAATAAATTTGAAGAGTTTGTGATAAACGGCTAATGAGGGCGGCGTGGTTCCGGGCGACGTGAAGAATCCTGGGGAGGCCTCCGTCCAGCAGTGTGCGTTTCTAATATATCTACATATTCTATTCTATAAATTCCTATAGTGTCAAAAGTTACTTAGGTAACACCGCAACGCACTGCTGCACAAAGCTGCTAGTTCTTATAAAATATCAAAATAATACACCGGTAACTTAAAGCTTCAGTAGGTTTTCTAACAGCTATTTAACAAGTAGACATTCTAGTAAAATCTTAATAAAACAAAAGCAACATAACATTTCAAAGCAAAAACGTATAATAAAACAGAATAAAAACTTAAAACTTTTCTGAACTCCCAACAGGCCATCAATCTTCGAACTCTATTATTACTTTTATCATATTGTGTAAGGTATAGATACCAAATGTCTTTTTTTTATTTTATGGATAGGACTTTATCTTCCATGCCACCTGATGGAAATACAATAAAGACTATGGTGGTACACGTCCATCCACGAGATATCTATTCACTCTTTACCTATTAAATAAAACACTTTTTACCGGATTTATCGCGTATATTTAAATTTTAAATTTTAACTCGACGTTTCGGTGTCTTTGCAGACCCCGTGGTCACGAGCGACTGTGGTGTCAAGCGTCAGATTAATAGGTGGAATAAGTTATACATTATTAAATCATTAAAAATGTAAATATACGCGATAACTCCGGTTAAAAAGTGTTTTATTTAATAGTATGAACCGCGAAAACTTAAGACAATACTATTCACTCGACATTTAAAAGTATCAGTACTGTCGTGTTAAGGAAAAACAGAAGTAGGCAGATCGTTCCATACCTCGGCAATCCGTACCAAAAATTAACTTTGGAAGCGTTTTGTTCAACTTTTTGATAAATCCATAAATTTTTTGACATGCCACTTAAAACTTATACAAATGGAAAAGCAGGAATAAATCCCGCAGCATATCAAGACGTTTAATGGTAATTTTTTATTTATTTATTTATCATTCACAAAATCCACAGTCCTTAGAACTAACTTAAAAAACATATCACGGATTTACATTTTATAATTTTTACATTAAGAGAGCTGAACTTTAATTAATTATAAAATCTTCTATGAAAAATATTGCGCCTTGCGTCAACAATTACACAGCCTACATTTAGACCACATTAAAAACTGAATCTGACTGCTACTTTGATTCTAAATTGAAAAGCTTTCTAAAATCTTAAACAGAATTTCCATTTTATTTGATAAAAATAAAAATAATTAAGTACTAACGATTTTTCAACATATGCTTTATTAATATTTTATTGCACATTTGTAAGTTTTATTAATACCGATATTTAAAAATCCAAATAAAAACATGACAGTATAATCTGACAAAACTAATAAGTATAATAAAACACATAGCAAATTAATTTCTTTAAAATTTTCCAAAGCCCCAGCTACACTACACCATCAATTTTCGAACTCTATACTTTCGCTCTTTACGACGCTGGGCGTCATAGGTAGGCATATTACATTGTAACTCTATACTAATATCACTTATACTACTTTTTAAGGTAATTTAATAAATTATAGAAATAAATGAATTTCATCACACATTTCTCAATTTTTTGACTTGATTTTTTTGATATGAAATGAAATGTCAAATAGAGAGCAAGTTTCATTTTACCGTTAAAACCTATATCCAGATTTTGAAATAACTATTTTCTTATCAATCAATCAATATACATATATAAAACTGTTCCGTTACTGACTGAGTGACTGAGGTACTGAGTGACTGAGTGACTGACAGACAACGTACAGCCGTAACTACTGGGCGCAGAGAGCTGAAATTTGGAACATACATCCTTTAGAGGATGTAGGAGTGCACTAAGGAAGGAATTCCCGAAGTTCCCACGGGAACGGGAAATATGGGACGTTTTAGTTTGTATGAAAAATCTTATTCCTTGAGTGTACCGATGTAAAACTTGGTGTAAAGGTTTTCCAATGTGTGTCTGGTTGTGTTATGAAAGGAATTCCTGAAATTCCCACGGGAACGGGAAATATACGATGTTTTAGTTTGTATGAAAAAATATTATTCCTTGAGTGCCGGATGTGATACTTTGTATAAAAGTTTCTCAATACGTGTCTGTTTGTATTAGGGAAGGAATTCCCGAAATTCCCACGGGAAGGGGTTGGATTTTTTAGTTTGTATGAAAAATTTTATTACTTGAGTGTACGGATGTGATACTTGGCATGAAGGTTTTTCAAAGAGTGACTGGTTGTGCTACGAAAAAAAATCCCAAAATTCCCTCGGGCACGGGAAATATATGATTTTTGGTTTGTATGAAAAAAACTTATTCCTTGAGTGCATGGGTGTGATGCTTGGTATAAAGGTTCTTTCAGTGGGTATCTGGTTGTATAGTTTCTGAAATTTCCACGAGAAGGGTAGTAAATCGCATACGAAGTTGCGGGATAAAGCTAGTGTATCATATAGAACAATTGAATAGATTCTTACCTACATACCTTACAAAATAGAAATTCGAAAATAATGTCACTACAAACAAGACAACATAACATTACCGAGCAAAACAAAACACATAGAAAAATTATTTCCCTAAAACTTTCCCAAACCCCAACAAGGACATCAATCTTCGAACTCTTCCAATACTTTAACCATAGAATGAAAGGTATTAGAACGAAAGGGTAAACTTAGATTACGAAGAAAGTCTCTCCAAAACTAAAATCGCTTCAAAAGAAACTCAGACTGTACCTACCCAATCAACACGGCATTGTCTTCTGACGCGCCGCTAAAAACCAATAGAAATGCAAAAGCAGGAATAAATCCCGTGGCAAGGCAAGACGTTGAGGCGATTCAACGGCGGGTGGCTCATTTAAAATTCTAGCCCGCAATGTAATTCGGAATTTGGAGCTACCATTTGTTTTAGAAAGTTCGAGAGAGTTCGTTTCGAGTTTGTTTCTTTTTGATGTAAAAACTAGGCTTCGAACTAGGGTGAGTTTTTGATTTGGGAACGAAACTGTTACTTAAATGAAGGTATTGACTAAAGTTTTTAACTGAAACTATTTTGAGTGAGATATAGGGATAGAAATCTGCTATTGATTGATATAAAAAAAATGTTATAAAGCTAATATTAAGTTAAGTTTATACTAGTAGGCTTCTTTATCTTTAAACCAAGTTATAAATAATTTAAAAAAAAATACTCCGGTATGTTTGCTGTTTGTTAGTATTGTATATTTTTACCGAGATAATACTGTCTAGACAAATCTAAGATAGATTTTAAGATAGTAATAAGACATTCCTATAAATTTTGTAAAAACTTATGAATAAACTAGCTTTATCCCGCAACTTCGTATGCGCTTAACTACCCTTCTCGTGGAAATTTCATAAACTATACAACCAGACACCCACTGAAAGAACCTTTATTACTTTATTATTTTTATTATTTTTTATAGGTACTTTATTACTTATTCATGCACTCAAGGAATAAGTTTTTTTCATATAAACTAAAAATCATATATTTTCCGTTCCCGTAGGTATTTTGGGAATTTTTTTGTAGCACAACCAGTCCCTCTTTGAAGAACCTTCATGCCAAGTATCACATCCGAACACTCAAGGAATAAGATTTTTCATACAAACTAAAAAGTCCAACCCCTTCCCGTGGGAATTTCGGGAATTCCTTCCATAATACAAACAGACACTTATTGAGGAACCTTTATATCAAGTATCACATCCGTGCACTCAAGGAATGGGATTTTTTCATACAAACTAAAACATCATATATTTCCCGTTCCCGTGGGAATTTCGGGAATTCCTTTCATAACACAACCAGACACACATTGAGAAACCTTTACACTAAGTTTCATATCGGTGCACTCAAGGAGTAAGATTTTTCATACAAACTAAAAAGTCCTATATTTCCCGTTCCCGTGAGAATTTCAGGAATTCCTTCCTTAGTGCACCCCTCCATCCTCTAAAAAATGTATGTTCCAAATTTCAGCTCTCTACGTCCAGTAGTTACGGCTGTACGTTGTCTGTCAGTCACTCAGTCACTCAGTACCTCAGTCACTCAGTCAGTAACGGAACAGTTTTATATATATTGATAAATAATAATAAATAAAAAAAATATGAATTTAGATAGTACTTGATTTAGATGAAAAGTGTTATTTAAATTTTATTCACTACATATTTATTTATTTACTCTTTATTGTTAATTAAAAAAAATATACAGATAAACATAAAAGGATAACAATGTACAAAACGGCGGTTTCGTCACTCTAGAGCGATCTCTACCAGACAACTTAAACAATACATAACAAAAACTTATAATAATTACAAACAAAAGAAAGTAGGGACATTTTATCATGAGTCAGTATGTGGGCTCAATAAAATATATAAGTTAATAAAAATAATATACAATAAAATACAATAACTCGATATTCTTAATACATAATTTACAATATAACATGTATAATAAACATAATACATTAATAACGAATACGTCTATTAATCTTGCGCTAAAGTTAAATAATGTTTTTTCAGTATTAATTTAAATGAGTTCAGCGAAGAGGCAGATTTTATTTCATAAGGAAGCTTATGCCACAGGACCACGTACACATACAGGGTTAATTCTAATTAGCGTATTAACTCTTGCAGTCAGCCTCCCCACATCAATCCCAACAACATTTGTTCTACGACTTTTTAAATTAATAATTTAAAAAATTTAAGTTTTCCATAAAAAAAAATATTGTCTTTAAACTGGCGTTACTCTATTAACACTGATGCCACGCACCTTGTGTCACGCCGCGTGCAGCCATAGTATAAAGAGGGGAAGTAGGCTATCTCAGGCCCAATCCGCGATATAATTGCCTACTGTGTCAGGGTCCACTTTTAGCTAAATTTTAATTCAATGCCTATGAATTGGCAAGGGTCAGAAAGTTGCATTTTTTACTTGTATTCTCTGGATACAGGGTTTGTGAGGTCGGTTTTACCTAAACGATGATGAAACCTGTTCAATATGAAATATGAAATGATAATTATGATATAATTCAATATGAAAAGAAACCTGTTCCTGTTCAATAGGTAATCTGAACAGAGACAATTCTGGAATCGATGAATTATTAAGATACCCAAACACACAGCAATACGTTCTCCTGCGATTATAATTTTTCATTCATTTAGCGGTGCCGAAAAATCGTGAAGCGCGAACCTCATGTGGTGTTAGCCCCGACTGGCGCACTGAGAAACGGGTCGAGATTTTGTATAAGTGTGCGTGCGGCGACGCATAATTACTGTGGCGCACACATCAAGCTGCGCGCGATGCGTTTGTATGAAGATAGCCTACTTCCCCTCTTTATACTATGGTGCAGCGGAGCGGGGTTACGTGGTGACGCGGCAAAATACAGAGTAATAAATAACAGAGGGATAAATGACATATAAAAAAAATAACTCCCCATGCTATGTTCATCTATTTACACAATTCGAGCACACCAGCATAATGAAAACCAATATTGTCAGTTAATTAAACTACGTTTCCAATTCTTAAAAACTGTATATTTATTTAATATGACTTTGTTTGTCATTCAATAGCTAACGAAAATTTCTATTGTATGTTTTTTACAATGTGTATTTTGAAAATAAAGGATTTTTGCGAGCTCCATTAATTGTTTCATATTATTGTTTGTATTGTTAATGTATGTTTTCGTTTTGTTATGTTTTATGAATATTATGTTTTTTCGTATTCAAAACTCGTGTGTAGGTACTGATATTCTTTTATTTGAAAAATGCCATTTAGTAATACATTATATTGGTAGAATTGTAAGACATTATATTCACACAATGTTAATAGCGCCATCTCTCTCTAAAGTAAGCTTACAGCTAGTGTTATAATTACAAGACAATGGATTTACAAAACAAGCTCTCATAACTTTTCAACTTATTTCAAAATCAATCTAAAATATGTGTTCTGTTAAACACCATAGGATTAAGTTTTATGTGGATAAGTTTCTTCTTAAACTTAAGATTTACAGTAAACACTAGAAATACACACACAGCTGTTCCTGTAAAAAATCTTGACGTCACCTCTGTTATTCTTTGATAATGTAGCTTTCTAATTTCTATAGTTTTAAATACAGGTATAATAGTTTTTAGAGCTCCGTACCTAATAGGTAAAATAGGACACTATTTCCAAGACTTCGCTGTCCGTCTGTACGTCCGTCTATCACCAGGATAGATCTCATGAACCGTGTTAGACAGGTGAAATTTTCACAGATGATGAACGCATTTAAATCCTTATAAAAATATAAAATAAATAAAATCCCCAAACAATCACACCAACTACATGGCCCCAAAGTAAGCATGGCTTGTGTTATGGGATACCTTGTAGCGAACTAGGAGGGAACCTAGAATAAAAATACATAAATAGACACGGAACATTTTTTATTTCTTGTTCCATGCGGGAATCGAACTCGCAACCACTGGCGTCTGAGGCAGACAGGTTTACCCCATCGCCAAAGTAGTCGTCAAAGTTACAATTTTAGTTTGAATCGTACTTTTAGAAAACCATCTCAAATTGAAGAAACCACTTCAAAAAATCTTTCTCTCACTCCGAACTCGCTTCGATATTTAAATCCTTAGTAGATCTTCAGTTCATTTGAATTCCGTCGTTCAATTTGAATTGGAGATTTTACAGCCTTTAATCTAAAACCGACGTAGAATGACGACTGGGAATGTATGCTGTTATCCTACTAATTATGGGCCTGATGAATCTGAAATTTGGGCACTGTTATTTTTGTGAAAGCTTCGTATAAAGTAGAATTATTTTTAAAGACGGTTAATTCAATGTAGATTTCCATGGTTGAAGGGATTTTGTGATTTGTGTTGAAGAAGATGTTTTTTTTTATGTGGAGTATTTTAGATGGTGATTTTAACTGGATTTTATTACGTTATGTTATGTGATATAGGAGAGAGTTCATTTCAGTAAGTCCCACTTAGTGAAATGAACATATGAAAACATCACCGACTCACATCAATTTCTGGACTCATTTCCAGTATTTCTTTGAAACTTAGTGAAAAAAAAGTAGTTTTAGTGGCAGCTAATGATGAATCGGTTATCCATCATTAGCTGACACTAGAAGCCTCTCCGTGGACAGTATAACCTAGCTGGTATAGAAGCACACACTTTGACCATTCATCATTAGGACATTGAGTAAGCCTCAGTGCCGTAAGTAGGCAAATCGGCTATATCAGCCATTTTTGGGTGTACGAGCGCCTTACTGACTTCGAACCTGTTTGACTTCGAACAAGTCAAAGTTGTTGCTATGGCCAAAATCGGTGGGAAACATTTTGGATATGGCATCTAACTATAGATTTATTTCACGTAGATGCATGAACTGCGTATAATATATGTTTAAAGCAGTTGTGCCAGAGACCACTGCGTTGTATAGGATTATTGGGAATGTACTGTGTAGGCACTGGACACTGAGTAAGCGCAATAAATTATAACAATAAAGTAAACTGAACTGAAAATAAACTATCGTAAGGTGAGCGGTTAAACAAGCAACCTTACATAGCGTAAGGTTGCTTGTTTAACCGTGTACTACAGGATACATTTTGGTGAGTGTTCGAGTGCTCTGTTTGAGCAAATTGAACCCAATTGTTCCTTTTTGATACGGGTCGCCAAGGTTTGGAATGAACTGCCTGCGTCTATTTTCCCTGACCAATATAGTCCTAGTACTTTTAAGCGTCGAGTGAATAGGTTTCTCGTGGATGGACGTGTACCACCTTACTCTTCATGTTCACTTAACATCAGGTGTCATGGAAGACAAACGTCCCATCCATATTTTATAAAAAAAAAAAAAACTGTAGGTAAAGTAATACTTTGAAACTGGTACTTACATTAGCATCTCTTATTATAGACAATTTCTCAACTCTTTTCTGTGTCTTAACAGTCGTCAAATTGTCACACTTTTACAGAGTTAATATGTTTATTTAAGTTTATTCTAAAAAATAAATATGTATTTATTAAATAATGTATGTTTATATATTTCTTAAGTATATCAGTTATCTAGTATCCATAACACAAGTTCTTTAAGATACTTAATTTGGGCTAGATAATGTTGTGTGAGTGGAAAAAATATTTATTTAGTTATTATTTACTAGCTGCTGCCCGCGACGTCGTCTGCGTGAACGCTATGCAGCACCAAACGCACCTACGATTATAACACTGCTAGCGTGATAATATGTAGCCTATATGTTGACCCGACTTCTTAACTATCTTCATGCCAAATTTGAAGTAAATCCATGCAGTACTTTTTGAGTTTATCCCGGAAAGACAAACAGACAAACAGACAAAAATTCTAAAAACTATATTTTTTGTTTCTGTTTCGATTGTAGATCATACCCCAAGTATTCCTTTAAAAAAATATTCAATGTACAGTTTTGACTTTCCTACCATTTTATTATATGTATAGATTTAATTAGATTGTTCCATATATTTCATTCTAACAGTCTAATTATAATAATATAACTTCACTTCACTTCACTTTTCATTTTCATTTCATTTCACTAATGAGATGAAATGAAATTATGCAATTCAATATAAAAGCTGGTTTTTGAAAATAAAAGATACGAATGGGATACATATTCTTGACTTAGAGGATAGTTTTTAGATTTAACTTTGAATAGATAAAAATCTTGAAGTAAGACAAATGTTTCCAATAGTCGCGGCCCTAGAATAGAACAGAATAACATTTATTTTCAACGCCAATCGCTTTAGCCATCTTCGTTTCAGAGTCAGCTACGAATAGCTCTGCCACTCGTAGTTAAGCGAGATCTAAGAAGCGACTAAGCCATATACCTCGCTTACTGGTAGAAGTCAAAATAAGTCTATGTTTAATATTGTCTTAAGTATTCATGATTTATTCTAATATGATATTCTAATATATTCTAATATGATTTATGATAAGTATTCCTCAGGAATGAGGAGATTCACCGGCGAACCAAAGTCACCGACATAGCCAGAAGGATTGCAGAGCTGAAGTGGCAATGGGCAGGGCACATAGCTCGCAGAACAGATGGCCGGTGGGGCAGAAAAGTTCACGTGTGGCGGCCACGTACTGGGAGACGCAGCGTAGGCAGGCCCCCTGCACGATGGACCGACGACCTGGTCAAAGTCGCCGGTAAACGCTGTATGACGGCGGCGCGGGACCGAACGACGTGAAAGACCTTGGGGAAGGCCTATGTCCAGCAGTGGACGTCTACAGGCTGTGGATGATGATGATTCATGATTTGTAAAAAAAACTTTTCTAACCGTTTTTTTTAATCGGTGACCGACTATACCCGCGATTCGCTTCAATCTGACCTGACAATAAGCGAGAGGTCAAAGGTCACACGGGTTTTGGAAGAAACATATGATTTAGAGTCTGCGTAACGAAAGAAGACAATGGGGGTTTTTGCTAACTTTTTATATGGCAACTTATTCTGGAGTCACTGTTGTCAATTGAAAGATTGTTGGCGGTTTTGGTAATTGAGATTTTGGAATTTTCATATTTGAAAATAAATAAAAAAAAAAATTGATAGTTTTATAACCAATGTAGGGTACAGCGATACCAGTGAGTCTGACGATTCATTCCATATAGAATTGCTGGGTTTAGATTTTGATTACAATGAATGAAAGTAATAACTGTATTTTATTGTTTTATTTTTAAGCCTGAATAATACTAGTTGCCTGTCATTTTAATTATACATATACTTCTCATCAAAAAGTAGGACTATACCAATATTGTTATCTTTAGGATAATTTTATAAAAAAAAAAAAACTAGTATCATGTTTGTTTCATCCATAGGTGTCGGGGTTACCATGATGGGATTTTTTTTATTTCGCCAGATTATTTTATTCTCTACTTTCACTAGCCAGACTATAGTTATACATTTATATTTAACATTTCAATTTTAAGAGTCGGTGTCTTTACCGACCTCATGTTCTTCAAAAGTCTTCTATTTAAGGCTATTTTTGTAAAAAGTATTTCTTTACATTGCTGTGTAGTATGTACAAGTATTAAAGTGCAAGACAGTCGAAAAATAACGAATGAAATTAAGCAAGATTTTATCCTGTTCAATTAGTTTTGTAACCGCGCGTTATTATATTTAAAACTTTTTATTTCGTTAACCAATATAGATAGATAATCTATAAATATTGCCATAGCCTTTGCAAAAATACTTTTTCCAAACAAACCTTAAATAGTAATGTTCATAGCTAACCTGTCATATAGTGCAAATAATAGCTCATGTTCGGTTAATTCCAAATCAATTACTTATATTAGAAACCGCAGCAAGGATTTTAATATTTTACCCTCTCAAGTTACTCAATATACTACTAGTATCATCCACTTGAAATGAAAATATCGATATCGTTTCTAAGAAACTAAATCAAGTCTGCACCAATAGTTTAGATATAAACAGGCAGCATTTTTACATTCACATACATACATTCACCTACCTAACAAAAAGAAGTTTTACATGTTAGAGACTGTACGGACCGTGAACATCAGTCTTTATTAAGCATATTAGTATTATTGGTTTTAACTTTATTTTTCAGTTTTCTTTACAGAATTGATACCTTATTAAAACGAAAAATAGACAAAATGAAGGTTGTTTAAAGGTTTGCTGATAAAATAAAATGGTTTTGCGGGATTGATACCACGACGGACTGTCCGCGATTTTGGTGCTTGTAGCAGCATCAAAATATCGGACGCGCGAAATAAAAATCGGAAGTCGTGGCAAAGTCATTAAATTATAGTAAAAAAAACGATGTTTAAAAGCAAGTTTGTATTAATTTTTTTGTATAAATGCATAGGTACGATACTTATTAAGCAAAAACGAAAGTGACTCAGCAAGATGTCAGTGTCGTGAAATTTACGACCGTCGAGTTCAGTCGGCTCCTAACTTACATAGTTATTTCAGGAGACAAAGAATATGGAAAATATTCCAACATAAAACAAAATGGGAAAACTTATATGGAAATGAAATTTCCAATTTTGGAACTATATTGAAATCGTTGTGGCGCAGTGGCTGCTCTCCATATCAGACGATATTCACAGGTTAAGCAACGCTCGGTGCGGTCGGTAAAAGGATGGGTGACCGCCGACCATTCATTTCTCACGGCGACTGCCGTGCTTCGGTAGGCTCGTTATACAATCGTCCCTAGGTTCTAACGGTTCTAAATTCGGAAGTCGTCATGGCGCCGTGGTTACTGTGTGAACCATACGATATCACAGATTAAGCAACGTTTGGTGCGGTCTGTGCTTGGATGGGTGACCGCCGACCATTATTTTCTCACGATGACTTCCGTGCTTCGGAGGGCACGATAAGCAGTCGGTCCCGGGTGCTGTATAATTGTATACAGTATTCGTTAGGGTTTGTCAGAAGCTACTTTGGCGCCCTGAAAATTCTGACATCCACCACCCAGCACTGGGCCAGCTTGGTGGATTATGGCCTATACCTCTCCAGGGGAGAGACTCATGTGATAATGATGATGATGAATGGTTCTAAATACTGTTGCTATAAAGTTGTCGTTAGGGTGTGTCAGAAGACATTACGACACCCTGAAAATTCTACCACCTACCAACCAGCACTGGGCCAGCTTGGCGGTTTACAGCTCAAATCTCCTCGTCACTAAAGGAGAAGAATCATCATCCTGCAGTGGGCTATTTAAAATAAAGGTTGCTATTATGATGGTGATAAATATCTACGTCTCGGTGTATTACAGATAAAGGAAGATCAGCCAATGGGAAAATTATCGCAAAGGACTGGACTATTGAACGCGAATTTCACACCGAACATAATCGGATTAGATTCTATGAAAAAACGTGCAACGTACGTTTTTTTTTATTGTAAGGATAGGACGTTTGTCTTTCATGCCACCTGATGGAAAGTGCGCATGAAGACTATGGTGTCACACGTCCATCCACGAGAAACCTATTCACTCGACACTTAAAAGTTCCAGGACTGTAGTCGTCAGGAAAAACAGACGCAGGCAGATTGTTCCACACCTTAGCAATCCGTTCCAAAAAGGAACTATCGAAGCGTTTTGTTCGACTTCTTGGTAGATCCACTATATAGGGATGGAAGTTCTGTCTGCGTCTGGTAGTTCAGTGGTAAAAAGGAGTGGGTTCAATTAGGTCAAAAAGAGCACTCGCACACTCACCAAAATGTAGCCGATAAAATATTGTTTTTTTTTTATTGTCATATTTGTTGTTATTTATAGTTTACGGGCTCTTCGGTCAACAAAGTCTAGCGCTTCGAGCTGGTATTTGGCAGAACCATCCCAAAGGTGACTACAGTACTCCATGCAAGACCTCACTTGGAAATGAAACACGAATGAAAAAGATTCATACGTGCTCAAACAAACGAATGAATCTTTTACCTTTAGTTTATGAAATAAAATATTTAATTGCTTATAAATATATTTCAAATATGTTTGTATTGTCTTGAGTCAATTTTATTCAATTCAATTCTTGCAGTTTTGGCAACCTGCTGTCGATATTGTCTTGAGTCATGCAGTTTTGTAGATCGCAACATCTTTCACTGTCAGCCCGTTTAATGTTCATCCTGAACGCTACGCTCAAAGACAGAAAAACAGATCATGATGAGCTATCACTCTGTACCTGTCAATGACTGTCAATGGTGGTAGTCGATCACCTCAGTCAGTCGCAGGGGGAGTTTACTAACTTATTAGCCAATGCTGCCGATGGCAGCCGGAGCCAAAGTGGGACAAATCTATACGTATGAATGAGAAAGCTTTAAAGTACTTTGCTTTGACGTAAGTCTATATGTCAATCTTCTCAAAAGGAAACAATCAAAGACAAACAATCATCTATCGCCAACGACTGACTGACGCCATTTGTAAAAACAGTTCATTGCGTTAACTGCGTAATTCCAGCAACCCATTTTTAATTTGAAAATCTGTAAGCTGTGTGTTTTTACGGAAGTGCTATTTGTTCAGTGCGAAACTGACACTTTATATTGTGATAGTGACACTAAATATTTTGTAATTGTTTGTTTGTTTATTTGCGATATTGACGCCTTTGTGCAGTAGTTTTAAGATAATGGTTGGAAAAGGGACTGATTAAGGGGATTAAGTAAATGATTATATGATATCTGTAATAAAAATATGTAAAACTGATATAAGTGCATACAAGTAAAAATTTAAACTGTTATGTGCCATACTGATCTAAGTGAATTATTCTATGTATACTATGGACCACAAGTGATTTTCTTTTTCCATTTTTTTTAATGAAGACTTTATATTGTTATAATTTGTACCCAATACATTGCATTTTGACACTAAAAACATAACGTGTTTTATTGTAACTCTTCTACCAAAGAGTTTTGAACTATTTACAAAATTCAGTTTTTCTTCATTTTGTACAGGTGCCACTTATACCCCAATGGTTTTCAACCCGTCAATTATACATTAAGTTCCTATATTAGAGTAATAGACTGCATAGATTACTACTGTGTAAAGTGGATCTATTAATACACTGAAAAGTTGCGGATGGCATTAACTGAAGCGCTAGTGAGCTGTATGTATGCATTTACGAAGTATGAAGTAATCGTTCTTCTCTCGTAAGAGAGTATATTGTTCCATGGTCAGTCGTGATCATGTGTTTTGTAGACACCGAAACGTCGATTTACAATGTTAAATATTATTTCACGTGATTAAAGCCGACTAAGATAGACTTAAGACAATATATTATTATAATTATCTCAGCTGTTGATCACGGTTCCGGTTCTGCCCAAGCTCGTTTATCAGCATTTATTAAAAATAGATTATTTTATATATCCGGACTTCTTGACTTAACCTTTTCTTACCAAATACATACTAATATAACATACCTCAAGTAAATGATAATGATTTTGCGATCACGACCCATTTATAATAACTTTCCCGTCGCGGTCGTATCAGAACGGAAAGAAAACGAAAAGAGTTCAAATGAAGTTGAAAGTTGCACGGAGATGCTCCTTGATTACAACATCTATCGACTCACGTTTTCTTATCTTTTGAAAATGTTACGAACTATCAAAATAATGATAGACTTATTTCAGTTTTTAAGACTCATTATTTCACCTATAATTTTTTCTCATACATACATAAAGTCACGCCTGTATCCCTTATGGGGTAGGCAGAACACCAGAGGTTACAAGACCATCTGATGTCACGACAAATTTGGAGGTATTATAAAGATGGAGAGAGACTATTGTAGTGATAGCGGGTCAGCCTATCGCCCACAAAAATGCCTTTAAAAGCTCTGTCCCTTAACTGACTTTTAGATTATGCCCGGGAAGAGAAGCAGCTGGCACATTTTATGTTTTTCTTTCGCTCCCAGTCCAGCATGGAAGCACTTTACTTTTTTCTCAATAGGACTCAATCCACGTAGAACTCAATCTCCTTTACTTAGGGTACCTATTACCACACCAATCAATCGACCGTCGGTCGATGTCGTCGATTGACAGAAAAATCAAACAGTCATCGTCGATTGATAGTTTTCATTGGATTGGTACACTGGTTCTTCATAATACGGCTAATAAATCTAGAGGCGTTCAGTTAACCTTACTCCTAGTATTGACTATAAAAATTTTTGTACTGATAACCGGCGATCATGTATGAAAAGAATAACGTGGAGGAAGCGAAAGAGGTATTTTGTGTTCACTTGTCTCTGCCTACCTCAAAGGGAGGCAGGCTTGAAGTTATTTATGAACATAGATGAATATAAGTACTGAGAACTGAGTAAGATGAACTGGAATTTATGGTTTATATGAAGCAAAGTTGTACTCGAAGCTTCGGTATTTTTAGAGACACAGGTGTAGCAAGTGATTCTTAGGCAAGACGTTAAAATGTTAAAGTTTAGCGTTGTTACGGTTTTGGTAAAGACTTGGACACTGATTTGAAAAATATGTGATCATTATAATGTTTGGCAAATTTTATATAAAACTTTCTATACAAGGTTTTCTTTTTGATGTCCCAAAACTTTGAGGTTTGGTTTCTTGCTAAAAAATCATACTTTATGCCAAATAATATGTGGTCCAAAAATGCACACTTTCCAAGGTATCATCAATCATAATATAATGAGTTCATAAATGATCACCTTTGTAAAATCTCTTTAACATTCATTCAATAGACGCGTGTCACTGAAGCCATACAACAAACAACAAAAACATTTTAAACATTGAGGAAAGTTGCATACAATGTACAACGCAAAACGTTGCGTACTGTACCGGTGCATAGCGATAAAAAAAGGGATAGAAAATGCCACGTTGTCATACTTCGCATATAGGTGTTATGAAAAATAAAAAGGAACACCTTTTATAATTATCAATAATTCATTTACTGCAACCCTGAAAGTGCTGACAGTTAAATGACGGCACACGAAAGACGTATGGTAGGTTAAAAATTTTCAAGTGGGTGTTCTCATTGCCTTGCCTGCTTCTAGGAAAGTTCTAGAAAAGGAGGTCGGTGCAATAACATACGAAAATCACGATCAATAGTGTTGAAGTCTCGGAATTAGCAAAGTAACTAAGTTAAAGTAAATCTATTTTTAAATTTTATGTACTTACAGGAAAATTTGTTGTTGTAAATTATATCGAAAAATTTGATTTGTTTTATATTTATCATAATACATATAAACAAATTAATGGATGTTTGGTAGAAAAAAAAATCAGAACATTCACTCTATATTATCTAGTCCAATATAGCATAGTATATATATAAAGTATGATAAGCATATTAAAGCTGAATAACTGATCAATAATCCAAGGTCCTTTAACCTAAAGTTGTAAATGGTACACATTAATGACTATAATACCGTCTAAAGTTTCATACTCATGATTTATGATCTGTGCGATTTATTATCTATACGAGGGAGCCAAATAAGACACGGCTTGTTCTGATGGAAGTTAACAGTATATTGACATAATGTATTGATACGTAACGGGGAGGCGCGTCACACACTATATCTGAAATAAAATGCTTTTTAAGCGGATATAAAGCATTTTTTTTTCATTTTAAAGGTACGCGCACACTATGCCAGTGCGCATTGCAGCGAAATAATCCGTCTGCGTCACTCGCAAACATTTTATATGAAATGCGAGCCGCCCCGCCCCGTCTTAGTGTGCGGCACTTCATATAAAATGTATGAGATGCTCGCATACGCATAGAGGCCCGCGGATTTTTGCGGCAGACATAGTGTGCGCGTACCTTAACTGGACGTTTCCTTGCATACGTGTGACGAGTGTTTAATATACAGGGTGACTGGCGACAAATTTTAGATACTGAAGAAGAGCACTAAGCACTTGATTTTGATCATTATTATGTAATAAAAGTAGGTACTTAATTTTTCACTACAATTCCCTATAAATAAATACTACTACGAGTATGTTTAGGATTAAAAGATAACTGTGCTGTTAGTGCGGATGGCATCTCGAGCAAGATGGTTAAGAGATACTCACGCTTCTTGGTTACTCCGATAACACACATCTGCAACCTTGCCATTTCGAATGGGGTTTTCCCCTCATTATTTAAAAAGGCCCTTATTAAACCTGTGCACAAAGGTGGTACAAAAGATCGTGTCGATAACTTCAGGCCAATTTCGATCTTAACAACTTTTCTAAAGATCCTGGAGCGTGTGATGAATGAGAGATTGATTAATGTTTTGGAGTCAAACAATTTACTTGCACCTTCACAATACGGGTTTTGACGTGGTAAGTCCATTAACGATGCAGTATTTGATCTAATTAACTCAGTCATTACAGCACTAGATAAGAGAAAGAGATGTGTTACTGTTTTCCTTGATCTCGCTAAGGCATTCGACACGGTCTGTATCCAACGACTTTTAGTGAAATTAGAAAACTTAGGAGTAAGAGGCCTTCCCCTAAAACTATTTCATGATTACCTCAGTAATAGAACCCAGAGAGTTAAGATAGGCGAATGGATAAGTGACGCAGTCCCAGTCTCGATCGGGGTGCCCCAAGGTAGTATCGTCAGCCCTACGCTATTTCTTGCCTATATAAACGACCTTTGCCACCTCCCGCTGCCGGGGGGTAAAGTCTATAGTTTTGCCGATGATACTACACTCTTTTTCACTGGAGATACGTGGAACGAAGCTTTTTATAATGCTCAATTGGGTTTGGATAAGGTTGTTGATTGGTTAGGTAGCAATGTGTTGACACTCAATGTTGCAAAAACAAAATTTGTACCTTTCGCTCTAAAATCTTCACAACTCCCACCAGATACACTCAATTTAACAGCCCATAAATGTCCCTCTGGCATCTCGACTTGCTCCTGCCCCACGCTCGTAAAGGCTAGTAGCATAAAATACTTGGGTGTGATAATTGACCAATCGCTTTCTTTCAAACCACATGTTGACTCTCTTTTGCCCAGATTGCGGAAGCTTATAAACATCTTTAAGGCTCTTAAGCATGTAGCTAACCGCGAAACTATCAGAATGTTCTACTATGCCTTGTCTCAGCACCTTCTGGAATATTCTATCTCGGCATGGGATGGAATTGCAAAGACTACTCTTCTTGAAGTAGAGCGAGCTCAACGTGCAATACTCAAGGTTGCTGCTGGTCTCCCGTACCGATACCCAACGGTTAAACTCTATAGAGAATGGAATTTACTTACAGTTAGACAGTGTTATATTCTCCAAACCATCTTAACTATGCACTCGCAACCTTATGACTCTGACCTGCTTAAGGGGAAACGTAGAAAGGGGTCAGTTTTTACCGCGTTACCACTGAAATGTTCAACTTCACAAAACTTTTTTTGTTTTATGGGTCACTACCTATACAACAAGCTAAATACACATCTTAATATGTACCCACTTCCAAGAACCAGGTGCAAAACTTTGGTCACTAGGTATCTAAAGGGATTGGACTACCACTCTACTGAAAATCTCCTTCTTGTACAAAAGTAAAATAAATTAACAACAAATATATATATATATAAATATATTCTTAGCTAACTGTCCATCAAAATGAAATTCGGTACGTAGGTATCATCATATCTCAAATAAATACACTCACAAATACACATGCACACAACACAACACCACAGTTTCCATCTGTCAACAAATGTTTTTGTTATAATTTCATTTAATTTTCTTTTTTCATCTCTATTTTTATTTTTTTGTTTTCTGATTTATTTATCCGCATACATGTAACCAGCCCATCCGGAGGAGGGTCCTGGTGACCTGTAACACAGGTTTTACAAACCTATCATAGGCACCAGATTCTCACACATAGGAAAAATATTGTAAAAAAGTACTGTGTTTAGCCATAAGTTTAAATTGTTTCCTATTGTGAAGAAATAAATAAATGATTGAAAAAAAAAATGATTGATTGTTACTATTCACTTTACTTACGCCCATAAAGTAACTTTTATAGGTTGAGATAGAGATATCAGCTAAAACGGGGAAACTTTTCCTAAAACCAGTCGGGAACTTACCCTGTATTATTCTTTAAGAATATTTAAGATTCCTCTAATATGTATATTATCATGATTATATGAAATATGTATATATCAGAAAACCGTTATCACTATCGAAATTCCAATAAACATGCAAAGGTCGAATTGCAGCGTTGTTTCCGAAATCGGAATCGAAAACGGGTGCGCAGTAACGAACACAGGTAACGAATGAAAGATAGATTTAATGAGTCGGTTAGGTGATTGATTGAATGAACCGAAGAATGAAGAGTAGGATGAAAGAGACATTGTCTATGGCATTTTTCTAATTTAATAAATTATAAACAGTGCCATCTATATCTTAGTGATACTAACGAAATTTAGTGAAAACACCGTGCTTACGCCTGAGTCAATCGCGGCACGTGACCTACGTAATCAATTCTTTAACTTTCGGTTAAGTTTACTCAGTAAATAATTAATATATATATTTCTATATTTTTTCTCTTAATGTATGATTCACGTCCTTGAATTTCAAAAGTGATCCACCAGTCATCCTGTAAAAGTATTAAAAGTGTTTTATTTAAGATTTTTGACAATCCTGTTCAACAAAAATAAATCTATCAAAATTACATTATAAAAGAGCGTAGGATTTATGTCTCCCCTAGTTATTTCTTCAGTAATCACCGTGTAAGCAGCTTGGCTGTGACATGACATTAACGCGCACGGATAACTGTTCTGCGTTTGCTTTTTCCAGATTTATTTTAATTCCTATCTTTAATTCCAGGTTAATGTACGCTACAATAATATACTTCATTCAAGTTTATATTTAAATTTTTGACTTTGGATTTGCATTTTGACAGCTTATCAAAATAAATCTGCACATTATTATCGCATATTTACTTATTTAATAATTAATGTACACAAGTTAAGATAAAGTTAATAAGAAAATTACAATAGATTAAGTACGAAGGTACTGCTAACTTATAGAGAAGACCAGCAGACCTGAGACTGGAGAGTTTTATAAAAATGCAAAGTGTGTACACAGAATAGTTATACTTAATTAAATATTATTTAAACACTACATATACGTGAATATAGGTACCTAATTTTATCAATTCAAACTAATAATATAGAATATACATATAATATATAAACTACTTTCAACATTGAGAAAAGTAGTGTTCCCTAACTTTAAAAAAAAAAACAGATATTGATTTTGATTCACGTATAATGTGAGGCAGTGAATTCCATGATCTGACTTCATGAACCGAGAAAGAGTGGGATAAATAATCAGTTTTAAAAGTGGGCATACGAAAAGACTACGCACATGTGCTCTTCATGGCGTGTCCTGAGAATGAGTGAAATTAAACTGGTTGCGCAAATAGGGAGGATTAAGTGCGTTAAACAGGATATTGGAAAGGAGATGCAGGATTCTAATGTTTCCTCGGTTCCGTATTAGGAGCCATCGAAGATTTATCTCCAAACTAAACAGAACTCGTAATATACAGGGTTGATTTGTAGTCACCAGCCAAATTTAATTGTTAGTTTCTTTGATAAGATATAAACATACCTGCATATTTATTTTATCGTCGCTCAGTACATAAAAGTAGAAATATGGAACCACAAACTTTTAAAAATAGTCGCTGTTGATGAACATACCTACTACGAAGCGGTATTTCATTGATAATTCGGTTTGACGACCACTTTGGCGATGGGGTAAACCTATCTGCCTCAGACGCCAGTGGTTGCGGGTTCGATCCCCGCACGGAACGAGAAAAAAAAAATGTTCCGTGTCTGGGTGTTTATCTATTTATGTATTTATATTCTAGGTTCCCCCCTAGTTCGCTATATGGTATCCCATAACACAAGCTATGCTTACTTTGGGGCCATGTAGTTGGTGTGATTGTCTGGGGATTTTATTATTTATTATATTATTATTATTATTTTATTAATACTACGACGTAGTACTACAAGATGTTTTGTAGTAGCACGTAGTTGCCTTTATTTTAATGGTAATTTAGAGTCACCATGGTTTTCTTAATATGTTAGCGGATATATTTAATTCTTGGTAAAAAAATGAATAGGTACTTTTTTTTTTGCCAAAATCTTTTCTTTAAATGATACTTATTGTGTAACAAAAAAATTGGCCGGTGACTACAAATGAACCCTGTATTATGTCATATGTTAAAATAACGATTGAAACATATGTTTTTTTTTTTTGTAAAATATGGAATAAGATAGCAACTATACCATGAAAATTATCTGCAGATAATAAAACTGACCGAATGAACCTGCATATTAATTATGTCTGCCGTTATCATATTCATTAAACTAGCTGTTTCGCGTGGATTTACCCGCGCAATTTCCCTCGGGAATATCGGGAAGGGTTGCCTGGTTGAAATCGCTTGAAGCAATAAGGTCACCCAAACTATCCTTAATTTATGTTCTTTTTCGTTTTATATTAGTTTTGATGGCATTAAAGTGTATTTATTATTATTACTGTTCCAGACTGAACACTATCACTCTCCTAAATTTCATACAAATTCGTTGATCCGTTGATTCAAAATTCAAATAGAATTCATTATAGGTTTACAAAAAACACTTAATGAACGTCAAACGGTAAATGAGGATTGCGCGACGTGGAGTATTTTGTTGGGGGAGGCCTCTGTCCAGTAGTGTGCGTCTCTCGGCTCACGAAGATGAAGATCGCCCATTATATTCAATATAGCTACCTACTTCTTCGGCTTTAAGAAACAAACATCCATACATCTATTCAACTTTAACGTTTTAGTGTTTTCGTAACACTAACCCAATTTGGAATCCATTTGCAATCAATATTTAATTAAGCTTATGCATAAGAATCTAAATAAATTAGTAGAGTATTTAAAACTTAAAAAAAATACGCCAAATTCTTCATTATTTTCAATTTTAATTTTAATTTTTAGTATCTCATTAATGTTCCGTATTTTGCACTTCTATAAAAATGATAGGTCTTTGTTTTCCATATGAATACGTTTTAAATAATTATATCGGATGAACGAAATAAGAATCCGAAACCGTGGTAAGAATCCCGAAAATTCATTACATTATATTTATTAAATACATATTCCACGTATGAACATAACGCTTGAAAGCACCAAAATCTTTTAACATGGTATTCTTTACATTTTTTTATATTTAAATTACTTATTTTTACAGGTACACGCAGTAACTCATGAGCATGCTGGTTTAAAGACGAAACGTCAAGATACAATAAGGTTGCCTGAAAGAGATCGCTTCAAAGTGATGAGTTACCTTTTATTGTAATTTTTTAACTTTTTAGGGTTCCTTGCCTGATAATGAAAATAAAATTCTTATCATCTCAGGATTATTTCATTGTTCGTCTGCATGTCTGTCCACCTAACTCTCTTTTTTAAGGAATAAGTAGATGTAGTGAGGTAATTTTAAAATATAATAAGTGTACAACCAAATGAAGTAGTCTAAAATTCAAACTTTAAAGTTAATGCAATTTAAAATACTTCTTTTGATGCTCGTAAAATGAATACCAGCGGTGACCGGCTGGTTTAGCGGTAACATACATTGCCTTCTATGCCATAGGTCCTGGGTTCGAATTCCGGCGGCGGATATTTGTGTGATGAACACAGATATTAATCGTCAAGTCATGGACGTTTATATGTTTATTTAAGTTTATTCTAATAAAAAATATGTATTTATTCAAAATCTATGTTTATATATTTCTTAAGTATACCAGTTATCTAGTATCCATAACACAAATAAAGAAACTTAATGTGGGCTAGATAATGTTGTGTGAGTGTCAGAAATATTTATTTAATTTTACTTTTAGGTTACCTTCCACTGAATTTTGAAATGTGACAAAAATGTAAAATCTAAGATAAATTATAAGAAAAACTCGAAAATTGTAAATGTGAGTCTGACTCGCACTTGACTGCCGTTATTCGTAATATTTTCTACTTTTTGCTTATATTTTACAAAAGTAAATAATCAGCTTCTATCATATTAAATAATGAATAGTGCACATTTGAAATCTTTAGTTATTCTGTTTTGTTTCTGATTATACAGGGTCTATCGTAATGAATGGATAACCCGTTATCTGGAGTTGGTCCGAATGTAAAACTGTAAGAAAATCGTATCTATTTGGTGGAATACTCAACCATATAAAAATGGTGGAGACTTTTATACTTTTTCATAAATTTCCCGAATTCTTTCATTATTTTCGCTGCCATTTCATCAAATTTAGGTATTTTTGTTTATTTTATACTGAATTATATTTCCGAAGAATTGTTTTACCTAATTTTATACAATTTTAGGTGTTTTTAACGTTATTTTTATTCTATAAATCAGCCTGGTTTTCTTCTGAATATCCTAATTAGTGATAGAATAGTCACTAATTGATATAATACAACCATCACGAACAAGTTTTGCAACAATTATAACAAAACTTGAAACATGAAAATTCTGATCTTAAACAATGGTGTCGCTCCTGTAATTTAATGTTGCTTCTAAACCACACACTGTTATACCTTTTAAGAATCTACACATACTAGACAAGTTTCCAAGATTATGGGCAGCTATAGCTCTATACCTCTTTTTGGTACAGTAGTTGATCAAAAATGACACAATGAAAAAAGTTGAAAAAAATTTGCAATTAAACGACAATTTTGAAAATGTTTTACATCAAGAACACCTAAAATTAGGTAAAACGATTCTTCAGGGATATAACTCAGTAAAAATTAAACAAAAATACCTTAATTTGGTGAAATGGCAGCGAAATGAATGAAAGAAATCGGGAAATTTAAGAAAAAGTATAAAAGACTCCACCATTTTTATATGGCTGAGTAATCCGCCAAATAGACACGATTTTCTTACAGTCTTACATACGGATCAGCTCCAGATAACGGATTATCCATTCATTACGACAGACCCTGTTTATCTGCATGATATTTTCTACTTTTAAATTATATAAATAGACTTCTAATAAGATATTGAAGGATTCACAATGTTTTTTGATAATAGTACATACTATTGTGAACAGAACAAAAATAAATTTCAAGCTCCAAAAAAAATTAAGACACGGTTTGGTTTATTTTGTACAAAATTTCGAACTAGGGATAAAATTATATTCAGTATATATAATTTATTTTATTAAAATATCTAATGTTTTTTATACGAACTTTCAAATATATTATTTTGTAAAATGAAATCACATTAATATTATTCACATAATATGCAAGATACGTAGTATAAACGTAGCATACTCGTAGCATTCTTGTAGCATTCTCGTAGCATTGTTATTATTCCGTCTTAGAAATTAAGCTTTATTAAAGTAAACATATTTTAATTTATGATTAAAAAACAACGAATAAATTGTATAAAGACATTTTTAAAAGTCTTAAAATATATTCATATTTATTACCGTTTGATAAATGTTTCATTTTATATAAAACCGTACAATTTATTAACATAAAAAATAAGTAATAAAATAACTTACCTTCAAATTTTAATCCAAAACAATGCAATAACAACTTTTCAAATAAACTAACCAAATAAAATCACATTCTAAAATTTTTACCACGAACCACGAAAACTATAAAACAAGCCATAAACTTTTCGAACTTTAAATCGCGATCGAAAACTTCCACAGAAATGCTGAATAGAACGCGTTCGCTCGATTTCACGTCGAGTCTTCAACTGAATTCAGCTTCCCAACTGTGTTGGACAAAGTTTTCGATCAGTTCTGAGATACGACAATTCATAACCGCTCGTATGCCATTGCAATAGAGGTGAAATTGAAATGGAATTTTCATAATTACACCTTTTCATTTTGGCGGGATGGCACTTGTATTTCTTGGTAGTTGTGTCGTATGAAAGAAAAGCGCGGTAAAATAAATTAGGGGTAATATTGCTTCATCAATTTTGAAGAATTTCAATACTTAAAGGGCTGAGTCCAAAGGGTTTGAACGATCGGCTACAGATGTTTCAGTAAAATAAAGAGTAACAATTATTTTTATTAGAATAAGGAGTAAGCGAAATACTACATTTTATTATCAAATGAACCAAAAACTTATTAGTTATTTAAAAAAAAATAAGTTGAATTAGCCCGCAGTAGTGCAACTTAAGAGTTTGTATCTTTATATAACTATGATTTTTAGCACTACTGATCCCTTAGTCTGATACTATCAACTAATATTACTTATTTAACAAGGATATTTGTTATAAATTAACAAAATGAACAAGTGATTACTTATTTTATTTTGTATATTAATAACCCCTTGTTCGAGAACCTTGTCCGTGTCGCTCAAGATGCATGCGGAAAGAGATTTCATGCTTTGATTTAGTGTCTTTTATATTATTTGGTACATTTGGTGGTTCCGACTTCGTTTTAAATAATCGCTTTAGACTGATATATGAATAAGCGTATAGTTATTTTTTTCCTATAGGGCTGAAATAAAAAGTAGCTTGGGATGGACTCCACTATTTAGAGGTTTTTTTAAATGTAAAATGTAAATAGGTAACTTTCGGTATTTTAAAGTACAAATTTCAAAAGATTGTTTCTTGATTTCATTTAACCTATTAGTAAGTTTGTATTTTTTAGTCTTACAAATGATGTTCATAAAGTATTGCTGAAAATAATAAAATTAAATTGGATGTCTGACGTGATAGGATGTTAATATTGATTTGGGTGTTTCTATATAAGTCAACTCCCTTTTTGATCTCAATCTCATCCGAAAAATGATAATGACGAGTGCGCATTGTTTCACATAACTTTTCCACTTCTAAAATTGGAAGTCCGAAATTTTTTCTCATACCATTTAAAATTATGACCAGTATACTGACCAGTATAGTCCGAGCACTTTTAATCGTTGAGTGAATAGGTTTCTCGTGGATGGACGTGAACCACCTTAGTCTTCATGTTCACTTAACATCAGGTGGCATGTTAAGTGAAAAAGTGTTATAAAGAAAACATAATGATCATTCTTGCAAAAAAAACACTAAATATTAATGTTTTTTAATCATTGAAATTCATAATTTCACTTTTCATACATTTGATTTTACTAATATTTGTTTTAACATATATGTTTATACTAATGATCGAAACTCATAATCGTTCGGATAAATAACTATAATATTCATAAATATTTTTATCCATATTATTGAAAATCATTATGTCTATATTCATACATTTGCTTTATACTAATATATTTTTACATTGTGATGTAAAAGATTATGCGACAAGAAGGGCTTCCAAACCCGAAGACGTAGTTGGTACGGTTAGGTGCGACGACGAGCGCAGCGAGGAGGAGCAGTTAGATTGCATGTAGCGAGGTGAGCGGTACCGAGGCAGCGGCCGGCGAAGTTAAATGGCTCTAAAATGTGCGGTCGGTCACCACAACCCCGACATGGTCAATAGTCAAGCTATAACTCATCAAGAAAAAAAATATGACAATATCGTCTGTTACAAAGCAAGCTATTCTAAACAACCCTTTTTGATTTGACGTATGTTCTTAGTAACAACATTATTAATTAAAGCAATATAATCATTAAATGTTACGAAGAAAAAACATCTGAAAAAGAAAATTATGAATTTTAAAAGGTTCTTGGTAGAAACAGTATGAAAAATAAAATTATGAAGAGTGATAATTATGAACACAAATCGGTAGTAAGACAAAAAATAAGAGTTAGAATTTTATGTGCGCCAATATGGACCTAATACACACCGGCTTTAGAAAAAAATAAACTTAATAAAATGGCTGTATGACGTACCTATATAAAGCTGTATGTATGTATTTGCTTTTAGCTACTTTATAAACATTCTTTATACAATTAATACTAACCTAAGTATTACATTTAGATGTTGTTTTTGCCGTATTAAAATAAATAAATAAATTCTTTATTGTACATGAACAGCATACAAAAGAAAGCAAAAAAGTACATTATAATTTGGTATTGGCACAAAGGCGGCCTTATCACTGTAGAACGATTTCTTCTAGCAATCGAATCTTGTTATTATCGGAGTATTTACAATAACATTTATTTACATCGATTTCTTGATAATGAAGTAATGTTTCGCCGTAATCATGGTGCTTGCAAGAATATTAAAATACCGAGAACTTGAATTGAAAAGACATTCCCTTGGTAAATATTAGTTATAAATATTCCCGTTTCTAAGAGAATTGAAAAGATTGATTTTATCTGAAATAAAAAGAAATTAAATAAAATAAGTTTTTAACCGCATTTATCGCGTTTACAATTCAACTCGACATTTCGGTGTCTTTGTAGAGGTAAAGTCAATAAAAATTTAATTTCACATTCAAGTTCCGGACGTAAGCTTGTCTCATGTAATGCGAAGATTAAATATGAAATAAAATAAGTTGGTTTAAAGTAGCCCCATCGTCCTTGCATTCCTTCTCTTAAAAAGCAACTTATCCGAGCAAAATCCTTTTCAGGCTGAAAACTGGACGGCAGCGACAGCGAGAGCAATAGCAGTGCGGGCAGCGATTTCCTAGACACGATAGAAAGTATTGAGTTTGTATTGCACCGCGACAAATCGCTCGAGCGCTCGCTGGTCGAGAACGGCCCAGATTTCCCGCGTCGCTGCCGCGCCGCTGTCGCTCTCGCTGTCGCTGCCGTCCAGTTTGCAGCCTTAGATTCACTTGGCTAGCGACCACCCTTCATATAAAATCTGCCGGCAAATATCTATCAACGCTTCAGCAGTAATATATTCAGACAATTAAGAGCCATTTTCTTCTTAAGCCCATGTGCCCATGTGCCCCTTTCCTCATCATCTTTCGGTACGTACAGAAAGTAGCAGATCAAGTGTTACAAATCTGTCAAAAATTTAAATTGCAACTGAACTCTATGCCTTCGACATAAAGTAAAAAATTGGTTGGGGAAATTTTACAGGTTTTTAATCTGCTGCTTATCTGCTGCTTAAAAAGGTCCTTTTCTGAATTAGCCCAACTGGGACTCAAAACCAGTACCTCTATTGCACCATCGAGGCCATCAAAACTGATATTCCAGTAGCATGAACAAAACTCACACTAAAAGTAGGTACTGTATACAACGATTATTTCAACAACATGCAAAAAAGTTAATAGGTTTTTATGAGGTTACATTGTTTTGGGTGTACATGTTATACTCACTGAAAAATGAACTTTATATCCAGGAAGTTAAAAATGAATTTTCGCAAAAAGGAAATATATATTTTAACACTATAGCAAGGAGATAATGAAACCCATTTACTTTTATAGTTTTGTTAATGGTTGAAGCTTAAAAGGGATTAAGAAAAGACATTAGCATTAGAGGCTGTATCGAAAATTTGTGTATAATGTAATTAGAAGATATTTTTGACTGTAGAAAATCGATATGTGAATCATAGGGTTGGGTTAATAAGCAGGTCGTAAAATGTGAGTAATACGAGTCCTATACTTGGCATCAGCAAACAATTTTAACCAAAAAACAAAAAAAAAAAATCTATACTACATACATACATACATAACTTCACGCCTGTATCCCGTATGGGGTACGCAGAACACCAGAGGTAATAAAACCATCTGATGTCACGTCTGACAAATTTGGAGGCATTATAATAGTAAAGAGACTATTGCAGTGACAGGGGGTCAGCCTATCGCCCACAAAAAGCCTCCCATGACACCTCGGCAAATAATGAATCTATACTCTGGCAAATAATTCAACTAAAGAATAAAGTGTTTTAATGTGAAATCGTTGTTGTTTATAGTGCAGAACTTTGCATAATACTGCCATTATCATCGTTAGATGCAATGTGTTAGACTGCCCCAAGAAAAACTATGAGCACTATAACAAGCCGCCATCTTTGTTTCTGACTAAACAGGCACGTTTTTTCGTAGTTATATCAGGTTTTCTTGTTTCCCATTGTCGATGCTGCAGCGTCACTGCCACACAAATGGAATTTGTATTATTACAAGGGCACGCACACATAGCTCCGCGCACACATACATAGCGCCGCGCGCACAACTTAGTTGATCTGTCTATACCATGTTATCCCGTATTATAATCTTCGCTTGGTTTAGGGTCACGTCTGGGAATTTTATTTTAAAATTATGATCAAGCGTTGCTTTTAGCCAACCATCCAAGAAACGGGAGTAAAACTTCCATTCCAAAGCCATGAATTCTATGACTTTTTCTTAAAAATCTTTATTCTTAACAATTAGCAGTGGTCCCAACTGGTGATGTTAAAAATTAATCAACTCAAAGAATATAAATAAATACATACATAACTTCACGCCTGCATCTCTTACGGGGTAGGCAGAACACCAGAGGTTTTAAACCATCTGATGTCGCTTTTGACAAATTTAGAGGTATTGTAATGATAAAGAGACTATTGCAGTGACAGGGGGTTAGCTTATTGCCCACGAAAAAAATCCTCCGACATAACCTCTGTCCCTTAACTGACTTTTACAGTATGCCCGGGCACATTCTATGTTTTTCCTTTGCTAATAGTCTAGCTCGTATGTATAATTTATTTTACGACGAGCATAAAACGGGTGTTTAATATTGACAGCTGTATTTTTCTGTGGTGCCGTAGCTCATAAACAGATGAACAGATTCGAATACAATTTTAAATCAAAAGTCTATTCCGTCGAGATTAATATAAGCTTGAGTGGAAAGCAGAGCAGACTTCTCAAAGATATTTAGTTCGTATTGGAGCTAGTGATTTTAGAAGCCTATTTTCAACAGACTTCAAAAATGGAGGTTATCAATTCGACTCGTATGTATGTAATATTTCCAGAATTACTCTTACTTTTGTATAATTCAGACAGGCACCAATATCAAAAAATACTTAGCCGGTATATCGAAGTGAGTTTATTTAAGACAGAATTACATACATACATACATAACGTCACGCCTGTATCCCTTATGGGGTATGCAGAGCACCAAAAGTTACAAGATCATCTTATGTCACGTTCGACAAATATGGAGGTATAATAAAGATGGAAAGAGACAATTGTAGTGACAGGGGGTCAGCCTATCGCCCACAAAAACGCCTTTAAAACCTCTGTCCCTTAACTAACTTTTACAGTATGCCCGGGAAGAGAAGCAGCTGGCATATTCTACGTTTTTCTTTCGCTCCCAGTCCAGCGTGGATTAAGACAGAATTTTCTTGTTATTTTTTACTTTTTAGTTCCGTTATATTCTATCTAAACAAGCATGATATCACAAAATTTGTTTTTAATTCCTACTGGAAACAGCTTATACTTTTAGAGATTCGTTCACCCAAATATATTCTTTTTTTTTTAACAAGAATTTAAATCTTACCGATTTTTTTTTTGTATAAGATGTATTTAAAGAATTTATCTAGAGTAAAAATCTCAAATACAACAGAAATACGTCCAAAGTATGGTTTGGTTTGCAGAATACTTTTTCGTAAACAAACATGCCTATTGTTAACTAGATAAACATACGTAACAAATGAAAGTATCATAACTCAGTTACCATCCCATCGCCATTATGACAACAATAAAGGATAAAATATAAGACTAGTGCTACACAGAAAAATAAATATTTCAGCACTGACCCTCTCTCAACTTATAGCAAAACCCGTCTTAGCAGCAAAACCACTTATCCTTTATTTCACACATATAATACAATTGTCATAAAATCTGAACGTGGCTTTTGTGCTTGGGCTGTTGAAAAAACATAAGGGAAATACAGTTATACGGTTTGTGCTCCGAGGTGGAGAGACACCTGAAAGTCGGGATTACTTTTTAGTACACTAGCCTTCAGTGGTTGAGTTTTACACTGTGAGAGTTCCTGGGTTCGAGTCCCAGCCGAATCAGGAGTGCAATCACAGAACTTTAGCGATTCGTGTGTTACCGAAAGTTCGTACAGTATGGAGTATGTTTGTACGCAGCAACAAAAATTTATACACTATCGCACGACCGGTTTAAATAAATTTGTGCCTTGCTAATTTATACGTAAACATGTTTTATTGCTGAATCATTGTAAAATAAATGTATTACAATACTGCTTACAACTTGGAAACGACTCTATTCTATATTCAAATTCGAATTCAAAATTTAAATTCAAAATTCAAAATTAAAATTTCAAATTAAAATTCAAATCCAAAATTAAAATTCAAATTCAAAATCAATTTATTGCTTCAAATATAGTAGTATAAACATTTGGTGGTAAATATACAAACATTCGTTAACAAACGAGTCGATAAAGTTCTGTAATCCCACTGCAGATCAGGTACCGAATTTTTTTTAACTAGCTTAAGCCTGGGTATATACTAGGAAACCCTCTGGATATGTGGTGTGGTCCCCAAAACACAACCCTAATAAAACAATACTGTGGGGCCAAACATAATAGATTACGTGTCAGTTTGGACGCTTCAATATGAAATATAATATTGAATTCAAAACCATACAACTAAATTCATCCATGACGGACTGGGCGCGAAAGAAAAACATAGAATGTACCAGCTGCTTTTCTTTCTGGGCATACTGTAAAAGTCAGTTAAGAGAAAGAAGTTTTATTGGCGTTTTCGTGGGCGATAGACCCCCTATCACTATAATTGTTTCTCTACATCTTTATAAGTTTGTTACTACACCAATCGATTGACCGTCGATTGGAACAGTCGATGAACGAATGGAGCAGTCGCCGTGTATCGATAGTTTTTACTATGCCAAAAAATCCTATCGACGTTAATCGAACCTCCAAACATGTCAAAAGTGACGTCAGATGGTTTTTGCTTACCTCAATAGGTGTTCTGCCTTTCTCATAACTAAAAGATACAGGCGTGAAGTTATATATGTATGTATGTTCAACTTAATTCATTAACTCTTCAAATCACATAGTGGTTTTAACAAACAAAAATTGAGATAGATCATTGAAAAAAATTATAACTTTCGTTTAGCATAGCATTTGCTTAAAGACACAGTTTACCAAGATATAAATAATTAAATCTTTTACACAATTTAAGCTTTAAAAAAAGAGTATAAACTACAATTATAATAAGTTTAGACACGTTAGTTGGGTTTAAAACATAATATATTTGTTTTCACTAACAAATTGTCAAAGAATGCTTCTCAAAGTATAGGATAAAAAAGGTGCAATAGATCAAATTCAGCAATCTCATAATTGAAATGTGCTTTCTGTCACCGATCAGCTCATCTTCACTTAACATTAGGTGAGACTTCTGTTAATCTCTGGTTTAGTCACCATTTAAAAAAAATACTTAAATTGGTGACCTTGAAATCAGTTCTTACAAACGTCTGTTTATTTTGAATTTGACACGTCTATCTCTCTCTCTATATACGCCTATCTTTTCCTTAATACCAAATTCGGTGTTATATAAAACCAAATAAATAAAAAATCAAAATCACAACCCCCAAATATCACACAGAAAAGCTGAGCTATTTGCACAATATGGCGTTCTTGAGTTCAGATCCTCGATACAGCTCAAATATAAAATGGAATTATTTTTACAAAATATCAAAGCGTCTCTGATCCCCCGCATGAAGGACAGGCGCTTTAGCAATGGATTTGCAGTTCAATTTTATGAGGAGATTATTTTCACATTTTACGTTTTATACTTTGAGGAGGACGTGAAAATGAAGAATTATAATTTGAAAATTTCTTGTTGGAAACTGCACATAGAGATTTTTATGATTTATTATCGAGATTTTAGATTTTATGTTTTGATTTAGCTTTTCGAAGACGTTGAATCGATAGTTATGTTTACTTCTAGGGTATAAGAAATTAATTATTTCTAAACATTAATCATCATCATCTTATTAACAACTCTAAAAAATAATCAACGAATGCAGAGCATTAAAAAACTGACTTCACGTCAAAACTTTTGCTGAGTTATCCACGTAAACATTTACCGAAATCATTCAAAATTCAATGAAGTACTCAACCGATTTCGATGAAATTTATATGGGACCAACTATGAAGTATCTTCTACCATATGAAATAAGATTTTTCAAAATCGATTCATAATTGACCGAAATATCGTGTAACAAAGACACAAAAAAACATACAGACTAAATGAGAACCTCCTTCTTTTTTGGAAGTCGGTTGATAATGAGTTCAATAGGGCTATGAGTCTATTCTCTGAGTCATGAAATGTTTAAGCCGTATGCCATTAATCTATTCCAGGCGCTGGTCGGTGTATGTCAAAATTTTTATGACGCCGAAATGGCTTGTGAGTTGTGACAAATCTTAACGAATACTGTACACAGCACCCGGGACCGACTGCTTACTGTGCCATCCGAACAACGGAATTTTTAACGTCAATTTTCAAATCCAAATTTTAAAGCCAAGATCTTTGCAATGATATCAGCAATTCGTTGGAGTTGCTATTCTCTTACATTGTAGTATAGAGATCCACTTATTTCCGATTTACAGTTTAATCAGACGTTAACCACGACTTAAGGAAACATAGCGATATTTTAACAAAAGGTAAACCTATAGATATTCAGAAGTAAATTTCCTCTTTTTCATTATTCAGTCAAAATTTTGTAATAGTAATACCATCAAAAACATAAATAAAAAGTGTAAAAGGAGAGCCAAGTTCACTACAAAAATTGTGCTCGGCTGTGCGCTCCTCCGCAAAAAGAATGGAGATCTAAATGAGTGCTAAATTCTATGCAAAATCGAAATATGTATTTATTGGAACAATATTACATTATGAATAAGTATAAAACTTTATTTCTCTGCTTTATTGGGTATTTTTTTAAATATATTGTAAGGATAGGGTAAATAATCTTAAAGTAGGATAGATTTGGCTTGGATTTGAGTTATTTAATTTATAAAATTGAATAACTTTATAAAATGACTAAAGTAATCATAATATTATATAAAAAATAAGAATCATTTAAAAAAAACATCAAATTACTTTATTGGAAAATGATTTAAGACTAAATTATTAAGCGAGGTTTAGATTACTTTCAAATTAAGCTCCTGTCTTCTAAATATCCGTATCAGACGTCTTGTCCAAACTTATTCAATTTGAATAACGTGATCGTACGCGTTTCCATTCACCACTTTTAGTTTAATTAAATAATATGATTTCGTTAAAATAGTCAAATGTGAAATTAAATACTATATAGTTGAGCCTGTTGATTATGGGAAAAAGATATGGAGTTATGGATTTTTTTAAAGAAAATAATTTATATGGAAATAGATTAACTGAGTTATGAATTAACTGAGTTTTTGCGATTTATCTTATCATAAATAAAACACCGGATTAATCGCATATACCTATTAATATATTTAACGTTTTAACTAACGTTTTGCTTCTATGCTGGACTGGGAGCGAAAGAAAAACATAGAATATGCCAACTGCTTCCCTTCCCAGGCATACTGTAAAAGTCAGTTAAGGGACCGAGGTGTTATGGGAGGCTTTTTTGTGGGCGACAGGCCGACCCCCTGTCACTGCAATAGTCTCTCTCCACTATTATAATGCCTCCAAATTTGTCAAACGTGACATCAGATGGTTTTGTTACCTCTGCTGTTCTGCCTACCCCATACGGGATACAGGTGTGAAGTTATGTATGTATGTATGTATGTTTTAACTAAATATTTTGTTTTCTTCACAGACGACGCAGTTACTCTTAGCTGAGGCTGTAGGCGTAGTTTTATAATTTAGAGTTACAAAAGTTATAGATTATCTAATTCTCAGTCAATGAGCGTAGAGATCAGGGTTATCATAAAATAAGGTATCATCGTCTTGGGCTTGTGATTTTGGACTCACATTTTTAAGTAAAACGCCCATGTCAGCTACAGCTCCCAACCTTCTTCTATATAGCTTCAATAGCTTCTTTGATCATCAAAATTTTCCCAAAGTCAAGACTTAAATAATTGTTGGAAGTGTCCAAGGATTTTAAAATTCTCGCTTTCTGGAATATTGAAGTATTATATAATACTGCTGCAAGTTTTATTTATTTGAATACACTTATCTCCGAAACAACCAGTTGAAATTCTAAAAATCTTTTTGGCCGCCTCTTTGTGCAGTCACTCAAACCAATTTGAGCCGACATTTTCAATATCGTGGTAAAATGGAAACAAAGTCAAAACTAATCGATTCCACACTAAATTAATGGAGTCCGAATCGAGTGGTCTTGTAGGGCTTCACTGTATAATTGCTACAAATAAGTGATTTACTAAGACAAGATCCCTTTAACGTGTTTAACTAAAACGCTCCGTAATTAAATTTGACGATAGGACTCAAAATGTAACCCTGTCTCAACTAGTTAGGGTTATATTTTAAGTAAATATTATTGCGTATTAACTCAGGGTGAATATTGTTTTATCAGTCTAGGTCTTGTGTATTTATTGTATTATCAAAATGTTTATCTAATCTTCAAACTAAATAAATATATAGAGGTATATACGTTGTGTAGTATCTATAACACAAGTTATGCATAAATTACATTGCATTGTTAGGGCGATAGACCAAATTTTCAGGACTTTAAGAGTTATGTAGTTCTAACTCAAGCGCGTTTATCACATTGATAAATATTGTTTTCATCTGTTATGACTAGTTATCTTGTTTCAAAGCTTCATCAGTAAGATAATATTAAAAATGAAAATAGTTTATCTGTATTAAATTTTTGTTTAGAAAGGCAAGAGTAAAAAATCACCGAATCACCAATTATTAGTACAGATTGAACCAATTCTCAGCACTGTGTAAGTTTTATTGAAATATAGCACCAAAAGATATGGTAGATATTCCGAAAATCGAACTAAGCGCTTTGACAGTTCCTTTTTGATACGGGTCGCCAAGGTTTGGAATTAACTGCCTGCGTCTATTTTCCCTGACCAGTATAGTCCTAGTACTTTTAAGCGTCGAGTGAATAGGTTTCTCGTGGATGGACGTGTATCACCTTAGTCTTCATGTTCACTTAACATCAGGTGTCATGAAAAACAAACGTACCATCCATATTTAATAATAAAAAAATAAAAAATACACATAGGAAATCTACTGAAAGACTTGGCAATAAAAAAGCAATAAAAAAGGGTATGTCCAAAAAACTAGTTCTTGAAACTCACAACAAACCTAGAGGAACTTTCCAGTTAAAATTAATAAAGAACGCCGTGAAATCTACCAGGCTTAGAGCTAATAGGTATTGTCGTACGAAGAAAAGGGGAGTAGTAGAACAGTGGTTCATAGATTGTTGTCGGAAGGATTCCCCAAAAATAAAGTCTGATTCTAATTGGGACTGAGAAAATTTCTTAAAGAAGGCATAGATAATCCCCTTTAAATATAAAATAAAACACTTTTTAGCCGCATTTGTAGCGAATAGTTTATATTTTACATTTTAGCTCGACGTTTCGGTGTGTTTGCACACCCCGCGGTTACGAGTGATTGGTTGAGCCGCTCGAGACCACGGGCATAAATTATTCGTGATAAATCTGGTCGAAAAGTGTTTTTTTAAATCATACACCGTTTAAATATGATATACCTGGTAAAAATGGTAACATCCGCGAGTGTCTATATATCAGACCAGGACATCAAAGGCTGGTTCTATATAAAAAAAAAATCAAAAGCAGAAGTGTTTTCAATGGGGACGAATTTACCTTTCAGCTATATCCCAAAAGTGAAAAATATATTTTTATTACTAGTGTAACACTATGAAATAACATTACTGATACAAGAGGGCACTAGAGTGCGCCACCAGCATATTGGAGCTACAAATCCACTACATTCTAGGAAGTTCCGAATCCTGTCAATAGATGGCACTAGTAGTCGATTAAATCGCGCATGCCCTTTTTTAAATGAGTTAAGTAAAGTCTGCTTACAATAATGTAGCGTTAATAGCGCCACCCAGGGACCAGGCATCGAGGGCTAAACCTTGCGGACGCGAGCGGTTTTCAGTCCCCACAAGCATAATGCAATAGAAAGAAACTTAGCGGGTGGTGGAGTGCGTGTGGCTGGAATAGGGGTGGGTAATAATATAGGTTTTGTAGGATATCACATCAAAACTATTTATTATATATATAATATATAATATAATATACATATTTATTGAAACTACATATTGGACATATCAAGTCGGTGCGGCGGGCGATACTTTGCGACGGTGATACATGAATCAATTGATACGTACGATACGGGTAGGTACGGTACAAGTGGTTTTGTTAGTTTAAAAAAAAAAAAGTATTAATTAACGAAATTTGATTTGATACCTTTATTTAACTAAGACTTTGAACTACTACCTATTGTCTATCTACATACATACGTAACGTCACGCCTGTATCCCTTATGGGGTAGGCAGAACACCAGAGGTTACAAGACCATCTGATGTCACGTTTGACAAATTTGGAGGTATTATAAAGACGGAGAGAGACTATTGTAGTGTCAGTGTGTCAGGCTATCGCCCACAAAAACGCCTTTAAAACCTCTATCCCTTAACTGACTTTTACAGTATGCCCGGGAAGAGAAGCAGCTGGCACATTCTACGTTTTTCTTTCGCTCCCAGTCCAGCATGGAAGACTATCTAATATACTATAACTCATCATGTCTATCTATAGTACTTATTTATTTATAATAATATGATAAAGAGGTAAGATTTGATTGTTTGTTTGTAGCAGTTAGGCTTTTAAACTACTGAACTGACTTTCTCTTCACCGAAATCTTTTACCGCTAACACTAGGTAACAAAGGCTAAAAGATATTGGAAACGCATCGCTATGTCTTAAAACGTAAAGGCGGAAATTCAATACAAGATGTGATATTACGAAATTGAATATATAGTTTTTTTAGTAAGGACATACATACATACATACATAACTTCACGCCTGTATCCCTTATGGGGTAGGCAGAACATCAGAGGTTATAAGACCAACTGATGTCACGTTTGACTAATGAGGTATTATAATGATTGCGAGAGGCTATTGCAGTGACAGGGGGTCAGCCTATCGCCCACAAAAATGCCTATAAAACCTCTGTCCCTTAACCGACTTTTACAGTAAGCCCGGGAAGAGAAGCAGCTGGCACATTCTATGTTTTTCTTTCACTCCCAGTCCAGCAAAGACAATATCGTATTTTTTATATTCTTGCCAATTTAATCCGTAATGCAATGGAATAAAGGTTAAACTTGTATTCAAGCGATATCAGAATTCGGATACAGTGTTCGATTGAATCGCCGAGTGAGTACAACAAAATATAGTGTTCTGGAAATATAGAGTTTCGTTTTGGATGAATATCCGATTCACGATATTGCTACGATATATAGTTTAAAATATCCGATACGATACATATCGCCCACCTCTAGGCGGGAGCACTGCTGTGTGCGTGTTGACTAAGGCATCGCTTTGGGAAAAGTGTAGTAAGGTTATTTATTTATACATAGGGATTTCTGGTGAAAAATTAAATACCTACACTTTTATTACATAATTATAAAGATAATCGAATTCAGAGTGCTCTCCTTCAATATCTATAGTCACCAGTCACGCTGTATACTAAGATACCTTTAATTTCCGCTGTGTGGTCATTTAACATAAGTTTATTAAGCTGACTTTGAGGCCATATAGTTGGTGTTTAAGTTTGTGTCAATAATTGATAATTACATGACATTAAACTAACGATAATACATTTTATGTTTATTTAGGTTATGTGTATTTACGAAAATAAACCTATAGATATGTATTATATCCGTTTTTAATACCAATGATAAAAGTGCTTTTTTGAGGGGTAAATAGCGCTGTGTGAATATATGTCTAACAGTTTTTCATACTATTTCGGTTATTTTGGCAATATAAAATTCATATCACGCGTAAAACTGCGAACTATTGACCCACACTGACGGCACCTGTCGGGTATGAATGATGAAATACCAATTTCCAGCCACTAACGTTAAATAAAGTTATTTTAAAATTAAAAATTAAGAAAATTATACATCAAATTAAATTATCTCTCAGCACCAACCTTTTTTATTAAACCCATGTCTAACCTCCATCTGATGGTAAAAAATATGAGTTTGAAAATAAAGACCTAATGGGACATTAGTAGCCCTTTACGCCACGCCTAACTAGGGGCGTTAGAGTTATTCTAAACCAACCCTGTGTAGCTCATTTTTGCTATGAACTCTGATAGTAATGTAGCCAATGGGCCCGAAAATAGTCATTACTGGTATCATGGAGCGTGGATAGCTATCAATTTATATGTATACAGGGTTGATTTGTAATCACCGGCCAAATTTTGTTTACACAATATTTTTGCAAAAAAAAAGTATGTTTTTTACAAGGAAATTAATTTATCCGCTAACATATTAACCAAGGCATGGTCTGTCTAAATTACCATTAAAATAAAGATGACTACGCCCTACTACAAAACATCTTGTAGTGCTACGTCGTAGTATTATCAAGGAAATGCCGCGTCGTAGTAGCTATGTTCATCAACTGCGACTATTTTTTAAAAAGTTTGTGGTTCCATATTTCTATTTTTTTTTGTACTGAGCGACGCTAAAATACGTTTATATCGTACCAAAGAAACGAACATTTAAATTTGACTGGTGACGAAAAATCAACCCTGTATAAAAATTAGAGATTCAATATTAAATGTAGATATAGACTTGTGACTGGCCTGTGAAAGCGAAATAAACACGTAGAATGTACCAGCTGCTTCTCTTCCCGGGCATACTGTAAAAGTCAGTTAAGGAGCATAGGTTTTATTGTCGTTTTTATGGGCGACAGACTGACCCCTTGTCACTACAATAGTCTCTCTTCATCATTACAATACCTCAAATTTAGTGAAACGTGACATCAGATGGTTTTATAGCCTCTGGTGTTCTGCCTACCCCATAAGGGATACAGGCGTGAACTATGTAACGGGTGATTTTTTAAGAGCTGTTTTTTTTAATCGAATAAAACACTCAAATTTGCATCATATATTGTTTTTATTGGAATCGATAAATTGGCCTATGCCATTTACGTTTTAAAGATACATACATACATAACCTCACACCTGTCTCCCTTTGGGGTAGGCAGAGACAAGGAAACACCAATTGCTTCGATCCAGATATACCTCTTTCGCTTCCTCCACGTTCATTAATCTTTTCATACATGATCGCCGGTTACGGGTACTTTTAACTAGGCCCTTTTTAAGAATGTCGCCAATTTGATCGGCGTACGTTCGCCTCGGGCGGCCCCTTCCGACAGCACCATCCATTCTTGCTCTGTACACCTCTTTCGTAAATCTACTTTCACGTTTTAAAGATAATTGCATATAAACGTTGCCGCGGCTCCGTTTCAAATGGTCCGAAGAAGAATGTGGAAGAAACGTTACCGTTAACGGCGAACGATATCGATGATTCACGACTTTTTGTTGCCCCAGTTGGATAAGTTGAACTTGGTTGACACTTGGTTTCATCCAAAGGGACATGCAACACAGCTCGTGAAACAATGGACATGGTGAGCAGCTTATCTCTCGAAATGGCCCTGTGAGTTGGCCGCCAAGATCATGCTATTTAATGCCTCTAGATGAATACTTGTGGGGTTATGTAAAGATATGAGTCTTTGTGGATAAGCATGTGGACACTTTACAGGATAACATAACACGCGCAGTTCGTGGAATAAAGGCCGAAATGCTCGAAAAAGTGACGCAAAATTGAACCTTTCCAAATGGACCATTTAAAATTGAATTGCGGACAACATTTACATGAAGTTATCTTAAAAAAGGAATATGGCTAAGACCAGTTTATCAATTCCATTAAAAAAATTATGTATGATGCAAATTTGAGCGTTTCATTCGATTTAAAAAAAAACAACTATTTAAAAAAAATCACGTTTCATATGTATGTATGAGAAACATTAATTGATTTTATATTCTAAAATATAGTTAGTTGATGAATAGGTCTTTTGAAATTTAATTTTAATATTAAAATAAAATTCTGGCAGAAAGTGATTTTTTGAATAAAATATGGTTCACCGCGTAACTCAATTAATTTTGAAACGCAATATCTTTGTGACACTGCCGGGCATGTAGCAAAACTGTAAACGAAGTATCATTTTTATTTTCCGAAATAACCTTTTAAAATAAATTTTCCCGAAATATTAGGTGAATAATAACTTTGTTTGTCTGTTTTTTCTACTCAAGCGTTATTGTTTTGAAAACTGATAGCTTGAGAACATTCTTAATAAAAAGTTTTATTTTTTTAAAGTAATAAGTCTTTTTAAAAAAGAAATATTTTGCACATTTTGTTCATATATAACCTTTATTCCATAATATGGTAGATGGTGTTAAAAATCATAGCTGTTATTTTTATGCAAGGTTGACATGCGAGGCAATGCGAAGCGCAGCTTTGGTCTGTAAAGAACTTCACGGTCCCGAGATTAGTCCAACATCTTAAGTGATAGGCTTTAGTTTATTTTAGACCTCAATTTCACCGAATGGTCACAAGTGAGAAGCATACACGAGAAGATCGCCGGTCGAGCGTCCACCGCGGAAACCATATTGGCTATCGATTAGGAGCTGGTTGGTCTCGAGGTATGCAAGGAGTCGATTGTTTAATACACGTTCCATGTTTTTGCAAAGAATGGAAGTGATTGAAATCGGTCGATAGTTGACAGGATCAACACGGCTTTCCTTCTTCGGTACTGGTTGTACGTTAGCCAGCTTCCAGGATTTGGGGACCTTAACAGATTCCAAAGAAAGTCTATGGAGACGCGTCAAAACGGGAGAAAACTTAGCTGCGCAGCGTTTCAACACCACTTCAGGAATACTATCTGGACAGCTAGCCTAATTCTCGTCTAGGTGCAGCAAGTATTTAAGAACCTCCTTTTGGCGAATTTGAACGGTACCCATTGTAGGACCGAACTGAGGTAATTGGGGTAGGATTTTTTCTTGGCTATCTAGACGAGAATTTTCCGTAAAAATACTGGCAAATAAATCTGCTTTCTCCTTAGCGGTGTGGGCCAGAGAAACGTCAGGTTTCCGCAGAGGTGGCAGCGACGGGCGAAAAAGTTCGTTTCGACCGACTTGACGAGGGACCAGAATACTTTATTTCCCGAGAGGTATGAGGCTATTCTGTCTCTGATACTGCCTATGTGGGCGCAACGAGCCCTTTTGATCACCTTTTTACAGGACTTGGCGGCAGCAATGTACCTCTTCTTGTGTATATGCGAATCCACGGCTGTGCTTCGAGGGCATAGAATTTAGATTCAAGAATATTTTTTTCAACAGATTTGTAACGCTTGATGTACCTAATAACGGAAGTAGTGGTGACGAGGATGACGAGAAAAACAATTTATCATAAAAACATGATATTATTTTCATGTTGCTCTATTGGAGTCGCCGTGGCTTCGTGGTAATTGTGCATATCAAACGATATCGCAGGTTAAGCGCGCTCGGTGCGGCCGGTATTAGGATGAGTGACCGACCATTCATTTCTCACGACGACTTCCATGCTTCGGCGCGCACCTTAAGCAGTCGATCCCGGGTGCTGTATACTTGTATACAGTAGTCGTTAGGGTTTGTCAGAAGCCATTTCAGCACCCTGAAATATCTGACATCCACCAACCAGCATTCATATTTTTCCCTGAGAAGAGGGAAATCATACTGAATGGTTTTTTTTTTTTTTTATAAGAGACTAAACCCGCGTTTGACCTCAATCTCACCTGATGGTAAGTGACGATGAGGTCGAAGATGAAAGCACACGGGTTTAGGAAGAAACTGGCTCTTTATACAATATTGCCGGAACACATTACCGCCGGAGCGGTAACATTTGGCGGCAGACTTTATATAAAGGGTGGTCGCTAGCCAGGCGGACCCAGAAGGGATCCTACCACCAAGCAAATGGTAATCCTTATGTCACCCTCACGCCCCTCTGATGTCATCATCCAAGCTCCAAAAAAGCCTTGTTGGACTGTAGCCGCTGCAGGGCCGAATTCAGTCCATGCCGCGCATGCTCCGCGCTCTTGTCATAAAACTGTAACACATTTTTCGACAGCTTCTCTATACGTAGTACCAGAGATTGTAGTACTAATATCTCAATGGGTTATGTGTAGTTAATGATAAAAACTTTAAAGGGTTTTACAATTCGCAAAAAAATAAATAATCAAAATTTAAGTTTGAAGGAATGCGTATCTTATGAAATATGTTTGAAAAAGAAAAAAATTTTTCGTCATAAGACCATCGAATGGCCGCTTAATGACGTCACAATTTTGTACTTCGGCTTTAACAACGTGTTGATAGTTATTGAATAAGATATTACAGGAGACCAAGAGAAAAAAAAAGCAGGCGGAATAAAACACTTGGCACTCTTTTTCAATCAGGATTATACGAATTAATACAAATAGTAACAGTAAACAGTACAAATTGATCATGACGTGAAAAAAAAAAACAAACACAAGACAGCTAATTAATTGTGAGAGCCATGCTACAACCAAAATATTTACATAGTAGGTAGGTGCATTGAGCTATGGATGCACAACACGATCATGACAAACTGGGACCAGAGTATTTAAACAAGAATGGAATAAAATAGTCGTAGTATCATCAGCAAAACGACCTGGCACCGCCAGTAGCACCCGTTCACGAGTATAACGCAAGCACCAGCCATCAGCCGCCTCAACCACATTTTAGGGAAGAGGGTGACTCGATACCCGACGCTACCACTAGCCATGCCGCCTGAGGGAGCATGACGTCCTTGTTGTTGTCTTGACAAGAAAATAAGTGAGTGGAACAGTCCCCAGTATGTCACATGTCATATTGCACAGCCATGCCGTAAACAAAATTAATAAGTTATTAGAAACTTTTTGAAATATCCTGTAGTGTGCTAATCCCATGCCTTTTAATCGTCTAAATAATATTTAGTTTTATAATAAGCTTTTTAATATCAATTGTCATAAACGTTTTAATAATATCCCCGGTGTCTATGGGTTGGAACTTGAAAGACACCTTGCACTCACTCATATGATTTTTGAGCAATGATTCAGCCACCACAGTTTTAGTGAGACACAGAGTTCTATTTAGTAGTTGAGACTGGAATGACAGCAAAACAGTTCTCAAATGCTGTCGCAACATTTTAATCTGCTTTAATGATTGTATTGTCAATTACAAGCTTAAAGTCAGTATTGCGGTCCTTAACTTTCCCAGTTTCCTTCCTTATTAATTATGTTCCAAGTAGTTTTAGTCTCATTAGCACTATTTTTAATCGTATTACCTTGATAGATTGATTTGGCTGCGGCACAAATTTTTTAAAATAATTTTGAGTAAGTTCTGACATAGTTGCAAAAACTGTCATTTTTGCTATACGATTTCTCATGATAGAGATCTTATAGGTGCTTTCAGTAAAATAAACAGAATGGACAACATAAAGCTATTATTT
The DNA here is from genome assembly GCA_944452665.1 of Stenoptilia bipunctidactyla. NCBI lineage: Eukaryota > Metazoa > Arthropoda > Insecta > Lepidoptera > Pterophoridae > Stenoptilia > Stenoptilia bipunctidactyla. The sequence continues at coordinate 5,567,966 of OX101748.1, read as the reverse complement.
TGAACGTTGCATTGCTGATGACGTAACTTCAGACAAAACCCATGCGCACCTTCTCCTTATAACTCATAAAATATAATAAATACAAGTAGATACAGCAATTAAAAATCTCTACAGTTTTACTAATAGCCAAAAGACGGAAATTCTGAAACAATTACAGTACAAGATAAGTGCTCAGCGGTTTTGGCGGTTATCCAAGATGTCCACATACATACGCTTTGAGAGGGTAGATGAAAAATGTTCGTTAATTTTCAGCGTCGCATATCTGGTGGATTTAGGACGTGGTAATTTATTTCTCATCGACCCTAATTTCTGTTATCTTTAGGTAACAGATTGACGAGTTACTAAAAGAATTGCATACATACAATAACTTCACGTCTTTATCCCTTATGTTTTAGGCAGAACACTGGATGCTATAAGAACCATCTGATGTCAGGTTTGACAACTTTTGAGGTATTTTAATGATGGTGAGTGACTTTTGCAATGACAGAGGGCCAGCCTATTGCCCACAAAAAAACGCCAGTAAAACCTCTATCCCTTAACTGACTTTTAAAGTATGTCCGGGAAGAAAAGCAGCCGGTAAGAGAATAAGATTGTTCAATTTATTTGCATAATTAAACAAACTGATATCTAGGCATACCTAATTTTGTGAATTAGAATGAACCAATCGACGTCAAAATAATAAACACAACAAACTATCACAGCAGCTATGTGGCCCAAAGTAAGGCATATACAAACTTGTATTATGTAAACCAAACAGAGGGACTTGATGGATTTACTATATATCTAGACCTGGGCCACCTGCGCAGCCTTTATCACCAACTGGTTGTCACTCATGTCTTCAAACGATGCTCCTTAGGAAGACAAAAAATAAAGTTCAAAAACTAAAATCCGACTACTAAAAACACGCTCTAAAAAGTACGAAACAAGAAAATAGTATCCGCTGAAATATTTATGTATTTACGTCATGCTGATAGAGATCCTACAGGAAACGCTCAAGAAAATTTTTTTAGTTCTTTACTATGATTATTATTTCACTTATTTTGGAGTAATACTAGTAATAAATAAAGGGCTTTCATTTGATACCCCACACGAAACTGTTAAGATAATTTTTTAAAGATCTAACCTCTTGAGATTCCTTTAAGGGTTTCAACAGAGGGGTTGTCGAAGGTTTTTTGGCGGAAAGAAAACCCAGGCCAGTTTAGAAAAATTCTTTTCTAAACTTTGCATCTACATTTGCTAGAAATGTAATTCACACGGCGCACAGTATCTCGTCTAGTACAAGCTAGCTGGACAAAAATACTTATCGATGTTTTTAATTTTTTAAATGTTTGTTATTTATGTTTATATACATCTAAGTTGTTTGCAGTGATCATTAAGTTCTATTGTATAGAGGCGCCCTTGTCAACATATAGCATTTATACATATACAAATATCATTCATATATGGTATAGAACAATAAATATATATTTTTCTCTTTTTTTCACGGCTAGGTTTGCATATGAAGAAAGAGACATATATATATTTTAGATATTGCTATGTGTGCCACATACTGTCAAAGTTCATTTGACAGCTGTAGGTACGTGCCTCAATTCGCCATCTTGGTTGCCCGTATTTCGAGGTAGTTCGTTGTCAAGTGTTTGTTTATTTGAGATTTGCATAAATAAACAAGAAATAGTTGTTTAAAACTAAGTCGCAGTGTGGTGAAACTGTAGGTCAAGATGCCATCTTGTTGCATTTTAAAATGTGGTGCAAGAAAAATCAAAAATCAAGTAGCATTGACTCTTCTTATGTGAGTACCATTTTTCATGTAATATCACATATAACCTCTTGAATTCAAATGTAAAGCTAAGTATATATAAATAAATGTTAAAAGAATCTGTATCTTACCTTATTTCCGAGTAACAGACTCTTTTATTTATTTCATTCGTAATTATTTTCATAGTTAAAATAGGGTTATGCTCTGATTAAAATTATATGTATAGTTTAGTGGATTTTGATGTTGATTACATACAATAAGTACCTACAAATATTTTGTTTCCAGATTTCCAAAAAATGAAGGATTGAGACAAAAGTGGTCAAGAGCAGTTGGTGAAGAAAATATTAATCCTCGGCAAAAGCAGTGGTTTGTTTGCTCACTGCATTTTCCTGAAACATGTTTTAATAGAACTCTAGATGTAATAAGATTAAGAGAAAACTCAGTTCCTTCAATATTTCCCGTAAGTATCAAAATAAATTTAATATAACATTCGGTAATTAAATTATGTCAAATTCAAGTTGATGATAATAAATTTTTAATTTGCTTTTTGTTTTAATTATTTCTTTCTTTACAGGTAACAGGAAATTTTATTGATAATTCTAGTACATCTGCAGTTTGTACCCAATTGTCAATACCACATCCAGTTGCGAAAGAAGCTCAGAAAGAGGTATTTATTTTTATAAAGCATATTTTCTTATAACAGTAGGTATCTAACCATGCATGCTATAGTTGGATACAGTTAAAAATATACATTATATTTTTCACCAACAACCAATTAATTCAAAGAGCCTTACAGTGGTGTAAAATAAATATAAGTTGAGTCTTATAACAATAAGGAATAATTTAAAAATATTCGAACAGAATCACAAATAATTTTGTTTTTTCATATCATATCAATCAACTCAAGATGCCAATGTTGCATTCATTTTAATAAATAGCATTTTATAATAAATATTTAATTTTCAGGTCATACTTTAAAAGAAAATTGAGGCGTTTCAAGAAAAGTGTGATGAGCAAAAAAAAAATTAAGTGCCTGAATGAAAAACTTCGGAGGAAAAACAAAAAACTAGTTAACTTTAGAGAAATCATAGATGATCTTCGAAATAAAAATCAAATAAATATGGAACAAGCTGTATTAATTGAAGACTTAGCTGGATCACAAGATTTTCTGAAACAAAATGTGTTTTTAAACAAATTGTTATTATTTAGAAATGAGTGAATGAATGAAGTGTTTTTTTTTTATTTAATAACCGATACCTATTTAGTTCTTAATTAATAAAGTAATACTAGTACCTCCTATCATCATGGATAATGTTGTGATTAATTTCACTGACACAGCAAAGAACTTGGGGGTCATTATGTTTTCAAACCTCAAATGAAACACGAACATCAGTGAAATTAATTTGAATTTTGAAAATTCCTTCCAAAATCCTTGTCGCTCTAAAATGAACTCAAGTGTAAGATTTCAGCTTCCTAGGTCCAACGGTTTAGGCTGGCCGTTGATGATCAGTTAGTCAGCCAGCTTGCTATTTCATATATTAGATTTTTATGTAGGTATGATTCAGTATATTTAATCTAATATTAAAGTTTAATTATTTTATCTAACACATATTATTATTGCTCCTCAATCAAACTCTCCAGTCTCAAGGAATTTCTTTATTAGCAGTACCTTTGTACCTACTAACTTTGTATAGATCATTCATCGGTATAATGTATCTTACTTTGTGTATATAAACTGTTAAATAAATCAATTAAGTAGGTAGGTAATGGTACCTAATTTAAGTGAAATCCATATGCACATTATATCCTGACCGTTTGCCAATTTTTTTCCTAAATCTTCCAGCTTGTGCGTTTTTTACACCTAGATACCAATTACCTCATCAATCATTCGTTTAAATTAGCTCTTTGGTTGGAATAATATTGAAAATTATGATTTCACTAATAAAACATAAAAATATTGAAATATATTCAATATTGACAATCCTAGGCTATCCCCACCCTAAGGCGGCCATTTTAGTTGCCCAAGGTTGGCACGTTTTTTTTGTAGGTATTTCGAGTCCATTTGATATAGGTCAATGGCAGTGATAGTTAACAAAAAACAATGGGCATACATAACTTTTATAGTTTTTTTGCATAAAAACAACATTTTTAAATGTAATAATCTATTACAGAAGAAAATAATAATTAATTACATAATTGTTCAAAAGTCTTTTTATCCACCGTACCATAAAGGGACAAGCAATTCAAAACTTGCAATTCTAATCATAAATTCAAAAGACTAACGAAAAAACTCTTTACATAAATTTACAATAGAATTAATAATAACGAAATGAAAAGACATTTTTGAACAAGGTGAACATTGAAATTAACAGTCATTGTTAAGAAATTTATCAAAAGATTTATTCAAACTTCCTTTGAGTGTACTGTAAATTGTGTTTTTATAAAAAGAAATTTGTAACAACGTAGCGAATATTAAAATTGTGAAAGTTTGAACAGATGGACGGTTCTTCGTAGCTCTTTCACGTGTAGCGACCTCTGGCGACGCTATTACGATTTCTATCGCAACTATGTACGATAACCAATTACCAACCGGCTGGTTGCTGAGGCTGAGGCTGCTTGCACAGAACCGACATGGACCGGTTAGGTTAGAAGGTTAATGCAAGGAGCGAATCAAAGCGAAGCTCTTTGCATTAACCTCCGTGGTTATTTTTTTATAATCGCACAAAACAGAGTTAAACAGAGAGTTAACTTCGACTTTCGGTAATTATTAATAATAATTGATAATTAAATCTTCAATTATTCACTATTACCGTAACATATACACGCACTACGCTGCGTGATGCAGTTGTGTGTGAATCGTCAAAAGTAACGGGAGATATTGAAATTGAACATATAGATACGGCAATTTCAGGAAACACTCGTTAGGTTTCTTTCATATGGATAAATAATAAAAAAAAATATCTCATAATAGCGCCGTTCCAGGGCGAGGGTGATATGTATAGGTAATATGTTGATCTAACGCAATTAATAAAAAGTAATTTTATACGCCTCATTGATTTAACTTACTTGCATGTAATAACTTAAATTTGCTTTGCAAACCATACTTCTTCCTAAAAATCGTTCATGTTTTACCTATATGAATTAACGAAGCCTTAGTTACTTAAACGCGTCTTAGGTATATAAACTATTGTTTACCTATAAACAATTTAAGTTTATTCTGTACAAGGATTAAAACTTACTTACTACTCTCCCATACAAGGGATCATACTCCTTAACGACTAAAACGAGCTTAATACGTTAATCCAGGAATTAAGGGATATTTTAATCTCCCGATTAACAGGCAAAACCCAACTAAAATAATAATGTGAAATAGTTTCACAGATATCTGATATACAGGGTTGATTTTTCGTCATCAGCCAAATTTAAATGTTAGTTTCTTTGATACGATATAAACGTACCTGCATATTTATTTAAGCGTCCCTCAGTACAAAAAAGAAGAATTATGGAACCACAAACTTTTAAAAAAACAGTCGCTGTTGATGAACATAGCTACTACGACGCGGCATTTCCTTGATAATACTACGACGTAGTACTACAAAATGTGTGTGGTAGCGCGTAGTCATCTTTATTTTAATGGTAATTTAGAGTGACCATGCCTTGGTTGATATGTTAGCGGATAAATTAATTTCCTTGTAAAAAAAAATATACTTTTTTTTGCAAAAATCGTTTCTATAAATGGTACTTATTGTGTGAAAAAAATTTGGCCGGTGACTACAAATCAAGCCTGTATAATTCAGTTAGTCCCAGGTGTTTTACACGTGTATACAGCAGTCGTCAGGGTTTGTCAGAAACCATTTCGGCGCCCTAAAAATTCTTTCATTCACGAAACTGCACTGAGCTAGTTTCGTGGTTCACTGACTAAATCTCCTCATCAGGAAGGGGAGAGGCTGTTGAAGGTAGACATATTTCAGATAAATAATAAATATTTCTGACACTCACATAACATTATCTAGCCCAAATTAAGTTTCTTAAAGAACTTGTGTCTAGATTAACTTATACACTTTAGAAATATATAAACATACATATTTTTTATTACAATATAAACTTGAACTTATCACAAGCTTTGCTAACTTTGAGGCCATATAGTTGATATGATTGTCAGGGGGTTTTATTATTATTATTAATGATTAGCCACCGCGCGCGGTTTTACCCGCGTAACTTTTGACCCCGTGAAAATTTTGGGATAAAATATAGCCTATAACCTTCCTCAATAGTTGGGCTATCAAATGCAAAAAGAATTTTTCAAATCCCACTTGTAGTTTCTAAAATTAGCGCGTTCAAACAAAAAAACAAACTCTTCAGCTTTATAATGTACTAGCTGTTGCGCGCGGTTTTACCCGCGCAATTTCAATTCCCGCGGGATTTTCGGGATAAAAAGTAGCCTATACGGATTCGGAAGAATCCCTCTAAGTAATGGTAAAAGGAATTTTGAAATCGGTCCAGTAGTTTTTGAGCCTATTCAATACAAACATACAAAAATACAAAGGTTTCCTCTTTATAATATTAGTATAGATAAACATATATACATCCATGACTTAACGACTAATTTCTGTGTTCATCACACAATTATCCGCCGCTGGGATTCAAAGCCAGTACCTCTGACATACAAGGCAATATGAGGAGTAACAGATAAAATTGTATTAACTCCACCCACCGAAAAAAAAAGTTAAAATTGGATTTTTATCTTCTATAAACCTTTAAACTCATGTCAAAAATATGACGCATCAAACATTTAAATATGCTAAATAAAAATCACCCGACCAGGAGTCGAACCAGGGACCTCTCGTTTGCCAGACGAGTGCTCTTATACTGAGCTGCCTGGTCGAGTCGTGGTCGAGTCCTGATCAGGTGATTTTTATTAAGCACATTTTTATAGTTATTTAAAAGTAATTAAGCATTTTAAATGCAAAAACTTACGCCAATCAAACCTCTATCCCTTTACTGACTTTTACAGTAAGCCCGGGAAGAGAAGCAGCTGGTACATTCTATATTTTTGTTTCGCTCCCAGTCCAGCATGGAAGCACTGTTACTCCTGATAATTATATTATGTTACCAGCCGGCCATCGAGATATATTTTGAGTACCTATTTCTTAAAAACATAATTTTAGCTGGATAAGGTTATTTTAATTCTATAGTGATATATTTTTACTATTTTTAAAATTACAAATATTCATAACAAATAACTTGATATAATCCAGTATCCATATGTTACACTCAATAACAATGCCAGGCCACAACTTTGCCATTATAGTGGTCTACAGAATTGCAGCCATGTTGTAGGCACCCAACAAAAACACACATAATAATAAAATCTCTATTGTATATCTAAAATTAGTCTGCAGATCTAAATTTACGACTCATTTCTGACATTATTTGATTATCAGAAATGTGTTCATTATTATTTGCAAAGTGCTCCTATTGAATTTTAGGGTATTGTTTTCATTTGCAATTCTATGATTTAGATGAGTCTTGCAGTGGGCCTTCTTAAATAGATCGTGATGGTGATGACAATAAACCTCCATAATATGGCCAGAACATGTAACGCCAGAATATGAATGTATACAAAATATTATTTTAGTGTAATTTTAAATTTGAACGCGTTTAAACATGCAAACAAAAACTTTAGCTTTATTATTTTTGAAAGTTTATACAATTGTAAGAAATTTAAGAACAAATCATATTCATTACTGACTGCAGCATTCAAATAGAACCATGTGGGACTTAGCCCCGCAAATAGATTGGGTAATTTCAACTGTAAAGGGATCCAATCCGTTCAGATGGATCCTATAAATAGATTTAAATTCTATGCATTTCATTGGACTTAGGTTCATTTCAGGAGATTATAAATGATATGGCATTATATTATAGAAAGAAAAAGACGAGTTTATTTTACAACACAGTCTTTCAAATCAATTAAAAAAGAACTAAGTAATATAAAAAAATACTGTAAAAAGATGACTCCAGTACAATACTAATACAATAATTATACAGGGTCCGTCTATATTCATCATCCATCACCCAAATAGACCCAATGTTCTCGGTCTATACAGCCTCTGAACTGTCAAACTACTTTTTGTTAGGTATGTGAATGTATAAAGATGATATTGCCATTGAAATAAATTATTGGTGCAGACTTGATTTAATTTCTTAGAAACGATATCTGGATTTTAATTTCAAGTGGACGATACTAGTAGTCTATTGAGTAACTTGAGAGTTTCTAATATGAAAAACGAACATGAGCTATTATTTGCACTATATGTTGTTTTAATACATTTCATGAGTTGCCAAAAATCTGACAGGTTAGCTATGAACATTACTCTTTGCTTACCATCAAGTGAGATAAAAATCAATCCTGGCGACTTATTAAAAATAAAACAATAGTTTGCGAAACTTAGGCCAAATTATGCATCAATTTTTTTTGCTCTAAATAATTCTCCAGTTCCATTCTCCCAACATTATTTTAAGCTAAAAGTCAACTGTATAATTTGAACTAACGTTACAAACAGGGCTGTGTTTGGGAGTCAGGTCCTATAATGAAACGCTCGGTGCGGTTATCGGGCGGAAGGCATGCGGGCGCAACGTTGCAATGATATCGTTGCGAGTCATTGATGATGTGTTTACACGTTATAGTGGAATGGAATGAACTAAATGGGTTTTAGAATATAGAATAAAATGAATATAATATAATAATGTTTTTAAGTTTTTGCATTTAAAATGCTCAATTATTCTTATAAATAAATGAAAAATGTGATAAATAAAAGTTGCCCGACCAGGATTCGAACCTGGGACCTCTCGTTTGCCGGACGAGTGCTCTTCCACTGAGCTACCGGGGCCTGGCGGTACGCCTCGAAATTACTTACCACATTTTTGTTTTTACGTTATATTGCTAACGTAGCTGCATCTTATGGTATAGCTTTGCAGCTAAGACCACCCGAGACCAATTTCTTTACAGAAATTGTGAATCCCAGTTAAAGTGAAGCATTGCAATGTTTTAATAATGTTTTTTAAGTTTTTGCATTTAAAATGCTCAATTATTCATTTATTTATAAGAATATAATATAATTTAATGAATGAACCCAGGGTTGCCTGTAAGAGATCATCTTTCGATGACAAGGCCGCCTATTGTTCTCTGTATCTTAAAAATTGTTCTGTGTAAATATTCCTTATCTTTGTGTACAATGAAGAATAAATAAATAAAATAAATAAATTCTAAGTTTGAGTTTGATGTTTTTTATTCTTCGCGTAATTCTTTAAAATAAAAAATTTCTCAGTCGTTTTCCCTGTCTGAGTAGTATTTTGTTTTATTTTGATGTGATTTTTGTATGTAAGTATGTGATGTTAACTTATGTAATCAATTTCAATTAATCGTTTTTTTTTGTTTGCTTATGCGTCTCAATATTAATATGTAATGCTGTGTATATCTGTAATAGGTAGACATATAGGGTCGCCACATAATACTTAATAATATTTTAATATCAGAAATAATGATTAGCGGGTCTGAATTTCGATAAAAAAAAGTTTTTTGGATAATTTTTCAGAAATTGAAATTTCAAATTTTTTTTAAGTGATCAAAATTTAAGATTAGGCTGTGGCTTATGAATACACAGCAAGTAATAAAAACGTTTCCATCTTATTGCATGTAGTCATAAAATGGAGTTTAAACTTAAATTTTACTCACTGAGAAGAATTTTGAGATTTTAATTTATGAAATTAAATTTAATTTATGAATAGTCTATGAAAAAATTATATATATTAAAAAGAATATTACTTTTTCGAAATTCACACCCGCTCATCATTCTTAATCTGCTATTAAATTATAATTGACTATTATAGGCGGACCCTGTATAAGTACAAGACAAAGTATCAAAATTGATATTTTAATGTTTATGTATGTACTACTGTTGATATACCTAAAAAATAAATAAATGGAAAGTCTTATTAAAATTTTCTATTGCCAGCGTAGTGGGGTTGGCTTGAAATAACCCTGCTGAGCGTGGACAAGCGTGTCTTAAAGACGACTCATCCAAGAGGATCCCGCTTCGTGATAGGACCACTTCAGGGTCCACCTGGATAGCTACCACCCTTCATATAAAATCTGCCGCCAAAAACCTTTTTTTTTGTATTGTAAGGATAGGACGTATGTCTTCCATGCCACCTGGTGGAAAGAGCGCATGAAGACTATGGTGTTACACTTCCATCCACGAGAAACCTATTCACTCGACACTTAAAAGTTCCAGGACTGTAAATTGTTAATTTGTAAGGTTGTTGTTATTTATGAGTTTACGGGCTCTTCGGTCAACAGAGTCTAGCGCTTCGAGCTGGTATTTGGCAGAACCATCCCAAAGGTGACTACAGTACTCCATGCACGACCTCACTTAGGCTGTGATACGTTGAGCAGCCAACATGATGAAGCGCATGGCAGCCGTTTGCTTCATCATGTCTTCCAGCTAAGAGCTAGGTTCTTTCTAAGCCCGTGCGCTGTCATGTTCGACCTCATCTTCATTTCCCTTCAGGTGAGATTGAGCAAACACGGTTTAAACCTTTTGAATAAAGTCACAATCTATCATATCACGTCATTATCAGGTGAAACACTGTCCATCTTAGCTATCTACATAATATAGGTATATATGTAATCGTTTATGTAAATGTATGTAATTATTCGTATATGTAGTCAATTTTACGAGGCGTACACCTCGCCCACGTAAATTTCCTCCAACGCCTGGGTTTCCTGGCAGAAACCACTCTTTGGCGTTAAGGCCGCCCTTTGTATGTTAATTGTAATTGTTGTTTCATTTAAACTATGTAACCATGTTGGTGTACAATTAAGAGTTTTATCATTATTATTATATCAGTGTTCGTATTTTCATAATAAAAGTAAATAATGTTAATAATAAAAATGTTGCGTTTTGTTTTTTTTCTAAAGTTGGTTATAATTAAAATTAAAACGAATTTAACGTATAAATTGTTTTCACTGTCTCATGCAAACGAGGTTCATAGCACGTTATCTAACTGCGCAGTCAAGCATTGGGAACTAGATGGATTTTGGGCAAAAGCTGCCAATACATTACCTAGCACGATGCGTGAAGTATTGCGTTGAGAGAATTAGAAACTCTGGTTAGATAATTTAAACTGTTTTTTTACACACACAGATTTAAAGGATAATAAAATTTGAAGTCATTTTAATGATTTTTTATCACCAATTTTTGTTTCACCGCAAGATTGAAACTTCAACAAAAATGATCACCGTGATCACCCTTTATATTAAATCTGCGGGTTATTACGTAGCGTCAAACTTACTAATATTATAAATGTGAAAGTTCTGATTGATGGATCTGGATTTTTGTTCCTCAATCACGGCAGAACGGATTGGATGAAATTTGGCATAGTGATAGAACACAGCCTACTTTTTATTCCGATACTCCTGCGAGTTTCGAAATTGCGCGGGAAATAGCTTGTATTTAATAAAGAGTCAGTTCCTTCCTAAGTCCGTGTGCAATCTATGACCGCATATATATACAATTAGCATCAGGTGAAATTGAGGTCAAATGTGGGTTCAATCAATCAATCAATCAATCAATCAAATCAAATCAAATCAAATCAAATCAAATCAAATCAAATCAAATCAAATCAAATCAAATCAAATCAAATCAAATCAAATCAAATCAAATCAAATCAAATCAAATCAAATCAAATCAAATCAAATCAAATCAAATCAAATCAAATCAAATCAAATCAAATCAAATCAAATCAAATCAAATCAATCAAATCATATTTATTTGCATGAAAGTGTGTAAGTACAAAAGTTGGTTCAATAAGTTGTGTGGATCAACAATTTCTGCTAAGAATCAGCGTGCAAATGTTTACTACAAATTCTAACACTAATTTTCTTATAGGAAATATGTCCTAAAAATATAAAATTTTAAATGATGAAGTCACCGATAAGAAAACACGGTTTTATGTTTTCTCAATTCATTGCCATTAATAAGAGATATATTAAGCGAGGTGACTGAGATGATTGGCGTTAGCAATCGATCAACAACTGGTTGACAGCCTATGAAAATATTCCAAGCAAAAGCAGCCATTTTGAAAAAGATTAAAGAAAATTTATAGCCTGTATATCGTAGCCTGTATAACGTCGACTGATCCATTCGACCTTCAATCGGCGTTCGATCGATTGGTGCGTTAACACCCTAAGACGTAATGATGATTTAAAATATATTGTCGTTAATCCAGTTCATTTAACTTACCTAAACCTATAAATCATTGGAAAAACGTGGATGTTCCAAATTTTGATTGTAATTGCTTGAAGAATAATCTCTTCTTCTTAATGAGTGCAGTAAGTTTATCCAACAACTTATAGGGTAATCTTTAGACTGACAATCTCTTTGGCAATGGGGTAAACCTGTCTGCCTCAGACGCACGACTTGTGTCTGCTTGTTCCCGCACGGATAAAGAAAAAAAAATATTTTGTGTCTGGGTGTTTATCTATTTATGTATTCATATTCTAGGTTCCCCCCTAGTTCGCTACATGGTATCTCTTAACACAAGCTCAGCTTACTTTGAGGCTATGTAGTTGGTGTTGTTGTCTTTGTCTTGGGATTTTATTTTCATCATCCATCATCCACAGCCTATAGACGCCCACTGCTGGACAGAGGCCTCCCCCAAGGTCTTCCACGTCACTCGGTCCCACGCCGCCCTCATCCAGCATTTACCGGCGACTTTGACCAGGTCGTCGGTCCATCTTGCGGGGGGCCTGCCTACGCTGCGTCTTCCAGTACGTGGCCGCCATTCGAGAACTTTTCTTTCAAGGTTTTATTAAGCTATTGCATAGCTTCTGTCGCGGGCCTTGAGCGTGGGGACCGAATCCAGAAATTCCGTAACGAAAAAAACCTAACACCCCCCACTCCGACCGGCACAGCGGTGATACTTTGATTTCATAACTTTACATGCGGGCTTTAATAAACAATCACCGCCATCTACTAGGAACTTCATATTAGATCAAACGTTACTGCATTCATAAAATAAATAAATAACTATAATTGCATAAGTTGAAAAAAATGCTATGCAATAGCTTTACTGCGGTAGTCTCCGAGTGCCACACGTCTTTTTTATTTTATTTTAATATTTAGGACTTTTTAAGTTATTCTATTTTTACAGTATTAAATGCGATAAACAATTTGGAAGAAATATCGGAATTTTATTCTGAATAGCCCTACTACCATGGATAAGTGTATCGTAAGAAGCAAATAATCCAAGTGACGTTTACTGGTAACACCTGCAGGGTTCACCAGACTAGCGACCACCCTTCATATAAAATCTGCCGCCAAATATCGCGGTGATGCGTTTCGGCAATATTTGGTGAAGAGCCAGATCCTTCCCAAACCCATGTGCTGTCATCTGCGACCTCATTTTCAGGTGAGATTAAGATCACACGCTTGCTTAAACTCCAAAAAAAATCGATTCTGCTAACTTATCAACGGTGGCGTAATAATTACTCTGCATGAACCATGTCAACTAGTTAAAATTTCATTTACCCACGCTGTTTACTTCAATCAATTTTAAAACTAATTAGTTTTATCTGGCATGTAGGAAAACTAACAGTTCCAAGCATATTAAAAATTTAAAGCAATCCCATTTGGAACCAGGCCAATCCACAGGCAGGTTAAATTTTAATAAGACCTGGAAGATAAACAGGTTGGAATCAGCGTAAAATAAAACAAAGTTTGCTTTGTGGTTCAGTAATGTTTGAGAGTTTCAGATTTGAGAAGGTACATAGAGAATCTGTAAAAAAATGTAATTGAATCTGAACTCTATGCCCTCGAGATTAAGATAAAAATTAGTTGTAGAAGATTGTAACGCTTAATCCGCTGCCTTCTTTACAAAGAGGATAATATTGTGAAAGCTCACTCAGATTTTAAGTCTTGCAGAATGTATATCTTCTGACAGTTTCCATGCAGATTGATACTAAATATATTCTTTAGACTTTAATAGGACTCTAAATACAAGCCTAAGACTTTGATCAAAAAAATTCTTTTTAGTACATACTTTTAATGTAAAATAAACCCACATTTGATTTCAGTCTCCCTTAAATCAATTTCAAAGATCTTGACACGATAATTAGACGACTGACTGGTGTTTTAATAGCAAAAATTGCTTTCTTTGCCAAATATTGAACAGTAGGATCAGCCAATTTCATTCAATCCTTTAGAACGCTCTGTAACGTAGTAGTTTTTGTGGGTTATAAAAATTAAAACTCGCGACCTTAGAATTTTGAGATTGGCAACATTCTTTTTTTCTTCAAGACGGACGGAACGCACCGCTACTGCAAGATGTGAAATTTTTTCTTTTTGCTGGCTTTGCTGGCTAGATGTTGTGATCGTCCCATTTAATAAAACCTTTATCTAATAAGGCGTAATACGTATAATATGTAGTCGCCGCAGTTTGTGTTATAAAGACATTTTGCCCATATTGGAAACCATATGGGTGCTTTGCAGGAGTAACTCTGGTGGAGTTTTTTCATTGTTTTTAAATTTTGCTGAAGCTGTTCGTTACATGATTTAACACAAGATCATGAAATCCTCATGGTAACATGCAGATTTGCTTTAAGTAGTAAAAAATGTTGAGCGAGGAATTATAAGGTAACACTGTTTTTTAACTATAAAATCAAGAAAGAAAGTACCTGTGGTGATATTGGAAATTGATATTGGATATTGGATATTGAAACTGGATATTAGTTATTGTTGTGACATTAAGAGATAGAATATTCCTTAATTATTGTTAATAAATAATAATCATCATGATGATGATGATGATTGTTTTAAAAGATAGTCCTTGCGGTTAGTTTAAAGTAGACTTAAGCACTAATCTTAGTTTATTAATTATTTTGTTAATTTAGCTTCATGGTAACTTAAGTACCTATATAAATTGTTTTTTTATGTATAACAGAGACGGTGAGGTGATTTTAGTATGGTGAACTCCCTCTCCTGAGCTAGTTAAACTTTTTTTCTCACCGCTCTCTGTGTAAGGATACTCAGGACTCGCCTTGAACTATTACACAATAAAATCTGTGATATTTATTAGTATTAACATCTTTTATTTTATATCACAAGAGCTGTTAAGTAGGACCTACCCCACTACATCTTGGATAAGTAGGATCGAGGGTGAGTCTAGGGTGTTTACGCTCAGAGTATCGTTATTTTGTGACCTGTGTTTTGGTAGGAGTGTCTGGTTACTTACAACTTAAGCAATCTTCACTCCGGGCACAAACTGAACACTCCCCCTAATCCACAACGTTACAGCTCTATTCATTTTATATCAGCAGCCGTAAAAAGCCGTCTAGTGTTTGTTTTTTTTTTCATGTCATGATCAATTATGTATGTACCTATTTGTATTAATTCGTATAATCCTAACTGAAAAAGAGTGCCAAGAGTTTTTTTCCGCCGGCTTTTTTTGTCTCTTGGTCTACTGTAATATCTTATTCAATAACTATCAACACCTTGATAAAGCCGAAGTACAAAATTGTGATGTCATTAAGCGGCCATTCGATGGTCTTATGATGAATAAAATTTTTCATTTTCTTGCAATTGCCGTCCCTGAATATGCGTGTCTCTAATGGCGACTAAACCGGACATAGGCCAAATGTTGGTATGACGTATTCAGGGTTTGCCTGGGCAGCGACTAACCGTCATATAAAATCTGCCGTTACATATCACTGCTACAAAAAAACAAAATAAAAATTTTGAAAACCCACGACGCGACTGTTAAAAAGTAATTGAAAAAGAATAAAATAATTTAAAATCCCCCGACTGAAATGATTTATGTGACGAGAGATAATTAACGTGAAAATCTTTTTTAAAAGTTCACTTGATCTCACACAGAGTCGGTCATATTATGAACAACATATTATTCGTTTTCATAGCACTTCCCTACGCTTACCTATTCGGTTCTCGAAGACGTAGATGTCGCAATAACATAGGTATTCAACTCCCTATGAACTTTATAAGAAGAGCAAGAAAATCCGTCTGGGGCTGCCATCAATATTTTAAATTTCAATATAAAACTACAAAACGAATTCATACAATGGCAGCCCCTCACACAACACCTCGTTCCTCATCAGCCCTCTAATGTCCCCACCACCGTTGGAGAACCCATGTAGTTTATTTAAATACATAGTGAAGTATTATAATAAGTATTTACAACTCAACTTTGCTGGGGCTTTGTTGTTACGTAACCCGATATCATATTACGTAGAATAGATGATTAAACGAACTTCTAAGTGAAGTTCTATCGCTATTATATGAGTCGCTTCATTCGAAGATATTATATAACAGGTAGTCCTTTTTAGGTACTAGGTAACTTCGCATAATTTAAAGTATCATAAAAAAACACTGTGGTGGGGCGCCGCGTGGCATGATCCACCCGGTTCGCGCCAAGCCCTCATTCTTTAGAGACCCTAAACGAAACTTTTAAATGGGTTCTGGGGTGGGTGGGTACTCCATATCTTCGAATGAAGCGACTCATATAATAGCGATAGAACTTCACTTAGAAGTTCGTTTAATCATCTATTACATTTCGTCGCTTCATTCTTCAGATATTATATAACAGGTAGATTTTCAGAGATAGAAAGTTTTGTTTAGGTATATACTTGGAATTGAAATAAGTAAAGATATAAATATGTAATTACGTATTTTATTATTATAGTACTTAATAATTAGTATTATTACATAATGAGCTTCAAATAATCTTACTTTATTTGGGTCGCTAAAAATTATAATCAGCTTAAATTAATGAAACTTAGTGATAGTCTATTTATAGACACATAATTTTTAATGTAGTAATTTACTTAATATCAAAATACGTAATATTCAATAACTATTTTTAATATTAGGTTAAGTATTGTTCATGTCTCGATTAAGTATCGACAAAGCAAAGTTATTTTTTTGATCATCTAAAGGCCGATGGTAAAACTTTGCGAACACCTGTGAGTTTTGTGTCCACCCGGCCGTTTTTCGAATGACATCGACACTGATACCGAGCGCGCGCGCGGCTGAGGTCGACGCGTGTCGTGTGCTGTGCGCACTAAAACGCTCATGTCAATGCCGCTCGTGGCGAGCGTTTGCTTAATCCATCGACTTAGCGTCTGACTTGATGCAGTTCTGTGGGGAGCTTTGAATGTTACGAAAAGATTCCCGGAGTTTGAACCTCAGATATTTTTTGTAATAAAAATATATTCTTTTAAAGTTGATACTGGGCATATGTTGATATTGCTTTGAAAGTTTGGGAGAGATAATAAGGGCTGTTCACGATTTGGAGCGGAAGTCTTGATTATATCTGTTATAATAATATTTACTTTATCAGATTGAAAAACAATATTTTCTAATTTAATTAAAGACAATGTCTGTACTCTTTGACCGGTACATAAAGCTAATAATGTAACGAGTTTTTTTTTTTGTAATATTTTCTAATGATAAATTAATATTTGGATACCAAGAAGACAGTTGATTTAATACTAAATTTGGATCCCAAGTAAATTAATATTTAGGCTTAATATGTTTAGTTTTATAGGCTCCTATTAAGAGGCGTTTAACACAACTATTATCACTTATCTCTTCTCCTAATAAAAGAGATAATGCAGATCGATGTGTATTTAATGAACCGTAAGAACATCCCTTATTAAATTGCTCGTTTAAGAATCAAAGAAATAATGGAATGGATTTTTCGAAACTATTAATTCATAACCACACTTCTTGAAACCATAACTTCAATGAGACGTTGTACTGGCGAACAGTAGTGTCTGCGAGCGAGGCGAGCATCAACGTGAGAGCCTCTGGTGGGCAGCTGCGCCGGCTGAACGACGCCCGGAGAGCCTCGCGGCACCCAGGGTAAGGCTGGAGTGCAGTGGGTGCTGACTCCATGGCTGGGAAGGCCAGAAGGGGAATACAAGTACCCTTTCGGCTTTATCATCAATGATTATTCGTATACATTTTAATACAAGAGAAAAGGGAGGAAATGCATAAAAATCCAAGTCAGCCCAGCTTATTGTAAATGCATCAACTGCGACTTCATCAGGTTCAGGCTTCCAGGTGACAAATAATTAACATTTGGCATTGGCTCGACTTGAGAACAAGTCGATCTTAATGGGCCCGAAACTATTTACAATAAGTTGGAAAGCGCTATCCAGCCCATTTCTGGACTCGAAATCTGCTCGATTTTCTTTGGTGTTAACATACGAGTAAGAAGCAAATATCCATAAATTGCGTTTTTCACACCATTGCCAAATTTCTCTACTTAAAATATTCAAATGTGGGAATTGAATACCTCCCATCCTATTAATGTAGCTAATGGCGGTAGTATTGTCAATACGTAATAATATTGCACAATCTTTTCCTTCACTAGCTATACTTTTGAGACCTAACAAAACCGCGAGTAATTCTAAAAAGTTCATGTGATTTTCTTTTTCACTGTTCGTCCATGAACCACTATATTTATTATTTTTGCATACTGCTCCCCAGCCTGTCCTAGATGCGTCGGTGTAAATTTCTGACTTATAATTTTGAGTAATGATTGGACAAGAAATAATATTAATATTATTTTTCCACTACCATAAATCTTTTAGTAATATCTTATTAAGATTCATTTTCACCTCATAGTTTCCTCCGAACTTATTTAAGGCTAAAAACTTTTGTCTCTCTAATATTTTTGTATATAAGAATCTATATTTTGTGGCTGGACAGGCTGCGATCAATACACCTATAAGTTTAGCAAAATTTCGTAATGAACAAGTTTTAAGATTAATGTACCTATTTATTAATTGTGCAATGTTATGCCGCTTATCGCCAGGTAACGTAATAGACATCTGTTCTGTGTTGAACATAAAACCTAAGAATTTGATTGACTTTTTTGGTACAATGTGACTTTTATCGAAATTTACAATAAAACCTAGACAATGTAATAACTTCAAAGTTTCTCGTACATTAATCATGCATTCTTCATATGTATCTCCAATAAGAAGATCGTCTTAATAGGTAGTAGACTTAAAACCTTGTTTTCTCAAATGACTCATTACTTCACGCATAATTTTTGTAAATACCCACGGAGCTACCGATAATCCATACGGCATTGCTGTGAACTCGTAAGTGATCGGCTCAGACGAATCATTTTCTTGGAATTCGAATCGTAGGTACTTTCTGTCACTAACAAAAAACGGCATAAGTAGATATGATTCTTTCATATCTATGTTGGCTAAGTATCCATTACGAGGAATTAATTTCGAGGCTGTTTTGTAAGATTCCATTTTAAAATGTACTATTGTTACGAACTTGTTTAAAGATTTTAAATTTAGTATAAACCTTTTTTCTCCGTTAGGTTTCGGAGCTAAAAATATATTTGAAATAAATTGATCATTTGAAGGAGAACAAGGTTTTATAGCCCTAAGTCTAATAATTTATTTATAGCTATTTTCATGTCTCTTTTTTCACATGATGACAAATTATTTTTAGGAATAGAATACTGACAAATTTGAGTATCAAATGTTATTCTAAATCCATAATTTATCCACTTCAATATAACTTCGTTTTTAGTTACTTTTGTCCAACAATCATAAAATAAATTACTTCGACCTGCATGTACCTTGATTAATGTTGGGTCGGAGCACGCGTCCTGGACTAAGTCTGCGGCTGGAACTTGGCGTTGAACGCAGAGTTCGATTGAGGGCGCCGCTGTGTTTGAGCTGCTATCGGTTTCCTCTGACCTCCCCGCCCCCCCCTGAACGACGGGTAACGAGGAGGTCCTGTCCAGTTTCCCTGCTGAGACGACCGGTTGACCGTTGATATTTGAGAGGAGACTGTTTTGGCTGGGCCTTTTTTAATTAGGGCTCCCTACTTTTCAATGGCTTTACTTGCCTTTATTTTTTCCGGCAACGAACTTCCGAATAAAGTTTCGTCTCTTTCGGAGTCTTGTATAACATGTTTAAAGTTTGTATCCAAATTAGGTAAAATCAGTTTTACCCTATCTTTGGTGAACATAAAGTGTAGGTCTGATAATGGGCAGCATCCATCACTTACGTGACGGAAGGCCTTCATTTTGTTTTCTTCCTTCTCAGGGAGGACGTCCATCTCTCGATTTATGGTGGTAATACCGTACCCCAGCTGTTGCTGAAAGTTTTGGATTTTTGTTTTTTTTTTTTTTTTTGTCACGTGCTCGTGCTATGTCAGTTATGGCTGCTGAGATTTCAGCATTTATTTCAGCTGTAATCGTATTGAAAACAAAAGGTGATCGATAAGATCAAATAAAATTTATTAAATTTTACATCATTACGATATTGAGCGGATAACGTGATATATCTATTATAGATTACACGCATTTTCTGCTCTGATTTTTTAAATAACCTTGGAGGCGACATGTTTATGTCTAATTCATATCAATATAACGCCCATAACGTATTACAGACAACGAGATAAATCTCCTTGAGATTACCCGCATTTTCTGTAATCGTATTGAAAACAAAAGGTGATCGATAAGATCAAATAAAATTTATTAAATTTTACATCATTACGATATTGAGCGGATAACGTGATATATCTATTACAGATTACACGCATTTTCTGCTCTGATTTTTTAAATAACCTTGGAGGCGACATGTTTATGTCTAATTCATATTAATATAACGCCCATAACGTATTACAGACAACGAGATAAATCTCCTTGAGATTACCCGCATTTTCTGTAATCGTATTGAAAACAAAAAGTGATCGATAAGATCAGATAAAATTTATTAAAGTTTACATCATTACGATATTGAGCAGTTAACGTGATATATCTATTATAGATTACACGCATTTTCTGCTCTGATGTTTTAAATAACATTTTTAAACCGAATAAGTAGGTCTTACCTTGTAAGATTTCTTCTTCATCGGAAGAAATAATTCGCAGTTTCCGTTTTTTATTTATTTTTTGTTCCAACTTTTTTATCTTTATATTATAATGTTGAAGCTGTTCTTCTGCTGTACGTTTAGGCATTTTGTAAAAACTTAAGTAAATGATTAAAGTAAATGACGTATGCTTGTTACCACGCACGAAAAAAGAATGAGGGCTTGGCGCGAACCGGGTGGATCATGCCACGCGGCGCCCCACCACAGTGTTTTTTTATGATACTTTAAATTATGCGAAGTTACCTAGTACCTAAAAAGGACTACCTGTTATATAATATCTGAAGAATGAAGCGACGAAATATAATGGT
This sequence comes from Stenoptilia bipunctidactyla, assembly GCA_944452665.1. Taxonomy (NCBI): domain Eukaryota; kingdom Metazoa; phylum Arthropoda; class Insecta; order Lepidoptera; family Pterophoridae; genus Stenoptilia; species Stenoptilia bipunctidactyla. The sequence continues at coordinate 5,546,913 of OX101748.1, read as the reverse complement.
TTGTGCAAACCAATGTTACCATTCTTCAAAACCATTGGTCCGATTTTAATGCGGTTTTCAGTGATGGCTTTGGATTTGTTTATCTATATCTATGATGTCATGAGTCTCTATGAATGATTTCTGAAACTAATAATTACACAACATAAGCTGTCCAACTAAACCCATCACTGAAAACCGCACTAAAATCGGACCAGCGGTTTTAAAGATTAATGGTAACATGTAGCGCCCCCTGGCGAGTTGTTACAGTAACACCTATCTAAGAACATGCACCAATCAAATCCAAAGCGATTACTGAAAACCGCATTAAAATCGGACCAGTGGTTCTGGAGATAAATGGTAACATTGGTTTGCACAAACACCCTCTCACCCCAAACGCATATACCGTCTCCGTTCCGTCGTGGGTAAAAAGTAATGTAATAAATAACAATATTTTATGAAGACCCAGATTTTTTCTAAGCCCATGTGCTTGTTATTACTGACGACTAGGTGAGATTGAAACCACACAAGATTTAGGCTCCGTTGAAATAAAAGCTTAGATATTGAATCATTTGCTGATTGAAATTTTATTCATACTAACACATCTTCACGCCTGTATCCCTTATGGAGTAGGCAGAACACCAGAGGTTATAAGACCATCTGATGTCACTTTTGACTTTGAAGGTATTATAATGATAGATAGAAACCATTGCAGTGGCAGGAGGTCAAACTATCGCCCATAAAAACGCTAATAAAACCTCTGTCTCTTAACTGACTTTTACCCGGAAGGAGAAGCAGCTGGTACATTCTATGCTTTTGTTTCGCTCCCGGTCTTGGAAATTGATGGGATGATGTTTATGATTATGTTTTCATTGATTTTCTAAGACAATTGTTGTTCACGCACTTAAAACATACCTTTCGTTTTATACAGGGTGACTGGTGACAAAATTTAGATATTGTAAGAGAGCACTCACTACTAGATTCTGATCATAATTATGTATCAAAAGTGGTACTAAATTTTTCACCAGAATTCCTGTTCGCGCTGTAACTTAGCAATAAAGTTTTTAGACGCCTAACACAATGCGTTGCGGAAGTGGACTGTAGGTATTATATAAAGAAATCAACTAACCTGAAGGGCTTCAACGAGACACATCAATATAGCTACAGAACGATACCTCTCCTCGTCTCTGTCTTCTAGCTTCTGTGTCTTGGGTCTGTGTCTTATCCAAAGCGCTTCTTCTTTTGTTAAGTTGCTATAGTTCACACACGGCGTGTCGTACGTAATTATGCGTAAAGCTAATATGGAGCAGCGGTGCTCATTAGCTACAGTAGTCAAGCGTGACCAGCGGCTTAGAGGGTATTCCGTAGACTGACCTTTATATTAGTCAGTACATTGATGCGTCAAAGAAAGATGAGAACCCCAAAGGATAAGCGAGACAAAGATAGCCAAGACGTGGTTATGAAAACCAAAAATATGCGGGTAAAACAAAATATTGAGCTAAGGCCATTTGATGGCCGCAACATTATCCCCGGCCTTAAAACCACCGGTTTTAAAGTATTGGATAAATAACAAGTATGCTATGCGTAGAAATATAGCGGCATGAAGAAACTAAGATATAGTACTTAGGCAAAAATTTAATATTATAAAGTATGTATATGTAAAGATAAAAATAATTGTATATGTATTTTAAATTTGTATAAGATAAATAAATATTATATAAATTTTATTGACTCGGAAGAGGACAAAGACGAACAGCAGGTCTCTTGTAAACCCCTGTCGTAGTCCTCACCGAAGCGACTCGGCAGACGCCGTCAGCGCCAGGGTAGACAGCCTTTACTACACCTAATGGCCACTGAAGCGGTGGACAGTTATCCGTGACAATCACTACGACAGAACCCAATTTGATGGGATTAGAAGGCGTATTCCATTTAGCTCGAGACTGAAGAAGATGTAAATAGTCGTGTTTCCATCGCCTAGAGAACGACTGCACCATCTGGTCTAATAAAGCGTATCGTTTAAGTAAATTAGTCGACTCAGTACTAAAATCGTATGCAGGCAGTTGTCTTAGAGGAGTCGACATTAAAAAGTGAGCTGGAGTTAGAGCACTGAGTTCTGATGGGTCTTCACTCAATGGAGTAAGCGGTCGTGAATTTATAACACATTCAATTTGAGTGATAACTGTCAATAATTCTTCATATGTTAATAGCTGAGAGCCAATAACTCGATATAAATGAGATTTGAAAGCCTTAACATATATTTCATAATGGCCCCCAAAGTGAGGGCTGCGTGGTGGATTTAATTTCCATAAAATGCGATTATGAGCTAATTCATTTGCAAAAGATTTATTATATTCATCAGAATTGATAAGCGTATACAATTCTGATAATGCGTTTTTTGCACCTAAAAATACTGTGCCACAGTCCGAGTACATACATGATACTGCACCGCGACGCGATAGAAAGCGTTTTAAGGCGGATAAAAAAGTATTGGTAGAAAGATCGGTCGTTAATTCTATGTGAACAGCGCGAGTTACTAAACACACAAAAATACAGAGATAAGATTTGATAGAACGAACACCTCGCTTACGATACGGGATTATACTTATAGGTCCTGCGTAATCTACAGCCGTGTGTGTAAATGCCTTCGCTTCGTTTACCCTACACGCTGGAAGATCGCCCATAGTTGGAAAAACCTGTTTTGGTTTGTATTTAAAACAAAAGTTACAGTTACGAATGACTTGACGGACAATGTTTCTACATGAAAGAATCCAGTACTTTTGTCGTAAAATTGACATGAGCGCTACAGGTCCCGTGTGACAATTAGTAATATGATAGTACCTTATAATTATTTCGACTATATGACCTTTGCGCGGTAATAATATAGGGTGTTGTTGATCATAAGTCACCTGTGCGTGGCGTAACCGACCTCCTACGCGGAGTAAACCATTGTTATCTATAAACGGTGAAAGTTTGTAAATTAATGATGAACAGCGTTGTCCAGTTTGCAAACGTTTTATGTCGTCTGAAAAATGTAAGGCTTGAAAAGCTTTTAAAAGTTGCAATTCTGCATAATTAATATCAATGGCTGTGAAATTATTTATTAATGGAAGTTTTTTGATAAAGCGATAAATATAAATAATTGCATGTAAAAGAATGGACCACGATGAAATTCGATTAGACAGTGTTATGAGCGGGTGTGACTCGTAATCTTTACATTGGGTGACTGTTAGTGCAACAGTCTTGCTTTCAGGTAAATTTTCAGGTATACTACTTGAATTTATGCATGTTATAGGCCATTGAGATGAATCAAACTTTAGCCATTCGGGTCCTGTAAACCATGTATCATAACTTATAAGTTGAGCGGGTGTCAGCCCCCGAGATAAACAATCACTAGGGTTGTGAATCCCTTGAACATGAAAGAAATATTTAGATGGTAAATTATTTATAATTTTTGTAACCCTAGTGGCTACAAACGTTTTTAATAAATGTGGTGCGGAGTGTGTCCAATGCAAAGCAATCATTGAATCACTGAAACAAAATATGTTTTTTATATCATGGCGTTTCTTGTATGTATTGTAAATGCGATTAACTAATTTCGACATTAATACAATGGAACAAAGTTCTAGTCTAGCGATCGAAATAGATTTAAGCGGAGCAACTTTTGATTTAGCGGTGATAAGCGTTACTTGCGGAGTAGAATATGCATCATCGACAACCCTAAGGTATACGACACAGCCATAAGCGCGTTCACTGGCGTCAGAAAAGGCGATGATTGAAATATTTGAGTTTTGTAATGTACCTAAATGTCGGGGTATTTGTAATTCCTTTAATAAGTGTAATTCTTGAAAATATTCAGTCCACAGGTGTAAAATATCTGAGGGCGGTTCATCATCCCAGTCTAATTTTAAGATAAATAATTTTTGAAGGATTAACTTCGCGTATAAAATCGTAGGTGCGATCAGACCTAAAATATCAAACTGTCTCGCTATGACGGATAGAATGTTTCGTTTGGTACAAGGATGATTATCAAGCGATATGGCGAATGAAAACTTGTCACTTTCCGGCGACCATTGTAAGCCAAGTACCTTTTGACTAAGTTTAGATTCTTCAAAGGGAACAGTTGATGAATAGCGTGAGGAAACCGGCAGTGATTCGATTAATTCTTGCGAGTTACTGGACCACTTGGCTAACTCAAAACCACCTGTCTTAAACAGTCCTAGCAACTCATCTCTGAGTAGCGAGGATGCACTGACTGTGGGAAGCGAGTAACAGATATCATCTGTGTAAATATTATTTAAAACTACATTTGCGGCGTGTGGATAAAGGGAGGCTTCATCTTTACATAATTGTTTAATAACACGTAAAGCTAGAAAAGGACTACTTCGTAGACCAAAACAAACGCGGTTGAATTGATAGACGGATAGCGGATCTGATGAATCAAAGCGAAACAAAAATTTTTGAAAATTGCGGTACTTTTTTATGACGTCAATTTGTAGGTACATTTGACGAATATCTGTGGTGAAAGCTACAGAATATAAACGAAAATTTAATAAAATTAGAAATAAATCATTTTGCAAGTTACTTCCGGTATGTAAAATATCGTTTAGCGATACGTTAGTGTCGCTTTTGGCGCTTGCGTCCATCACCATACGAATTTTGGTTGTAGTTTTGTCATTGCGTATTACTACATGATGCGGTATGTAATAACTTAACTGCTGACAGTCATCGTCTACTAGTGAAATATAGCCTTTCAATAGGTATTCGCGAATTATTTGATTATATTCTGATCGTAATTCCTTACTTGAAATCAATTTTCGTTCCAATGACAAAAATCGTCTTTTTGCGGGTAGAAATGAATCACCCAGTAGGGTAGGCGAATTGCAAAATGGTAAGGGAACAGAGTAGCGACCAGTGGTTACGTCACGAGTACACTGGTTTGTAAAGATGAGTTCACACTCGCGGTCAGCTTCGCATAAAGAAATTTCATGAGTAACTTCCTCGAGTTGCCAAAATCGTTCAAGAAGTTTATATAAGGGTTGTTCCTGATCTATACATGTTAGAAATGAATTAAATATTTTTAAATTACTATTTTGCGTGGGTGTATTACCAATGATCATATAACCAAAAATGGTCTCAAATCCAGTAGGAGTCCCAAGTGGACCCTTTAAACGGCCTGTTAGTAATATTTGAGAAAATAGCGGAGCTCCTAATAAAATATCAACTTCTGAGGGGCAGTAAAAATTATTATCTGCTAGAGAAACGTCATTAAATTGTTGTAAAATGCTTTTATCAACTTGAGTTGTTGGTAAATTATCAGTTATGCGGTCAATAATAAATGAATTTAAATTTATTGAAATATTATTGTCGTACTGAGAGAACAGTCTTAGTGTGGTCGCACCCTTAATTGTGTTCGAAGACGAACCAATACCTTTAACTATCAGGTTATGTGTTTTGTCAATTTGTAAATTTAATTCATGACAGCGTTTTAGGGTTATGAGGTTATTTTGAGAACCTGGATCTATTAAAGCGCGTAATAAGTGGGAATGACCTTTAGAATCGTAGGCAACAACTTGCACAGTACCTAATAAGCAAGTTACATTGTTTAGCGTATTAGATAGGTTACATAATGAAATGTTATTATTTTGCGTAGATGCGTGTTTTTCGTTCGTAGGAAAGATGTTTGTTAGCGGTGCGGGATGCGGAGAGTGCGGTGGCGGCGCGGCTAGCGGGGCGCATGAGGTCCCGGACGACGACGACTGGTCGGCGCGGGAGGTTGCGGCGGCTGGAGCGTGCGTTTGCTCCGTATTCATTGTGCGACGACCGTGCGAGTGCGCCGAGTAACACAACAATGAATGATGTTTACGATTGCAGAATCGACATAAAGATGTAGATTTACAGTGAGATATGCGATGCGTTAGGCTTAAACAATTTACACATGCGTTGTTTTGTTTTATAAAGTTGAATTTAGCGTTATTATTTAATGTTAAAAATGATGAGCATTTATAAAGGTTATAGTGATTCGTTTGTTTACAAAGTGGGCATTGAAAGTTGTGTTTAAAAGATGAAACTAGTGAGTGAGTAGTTTTTAACGGCGGTTGTTTAAGGGTAGTATTTGTTTTAGAAATTGAGTTGTAGGACGTGCGTTCTAATATTTTAGCGTGTTCCCGTAAGAAGGTTATTAAATCTTCATAAGTAGGAATACCATTGCTACGATTAGACATTTCGAAACTACGTACTGTGTCGGTATCTAACTTTTGCAGTGCTAGGTATAATAACATAAAGTTTGATAAATCTTCGAGTGAAAGGGCTTGAAGGCAGGACACGGAAGAAGCAAAAATGTCTAAAAATGAATTTATATTTTTTGAACATGCGTTTGTAAAAGGTTTGAAATTATAAATTTGATCTAAATAAGCGGATCCTAAGCTGCGTTTATCTTCGTACTTATTTACTAGTGTACGCCATACTAAGCCATAGTTGGCGGCTGTCGGAGCAATTCCCGTGCATACTGTAAGTGCGCGACCTGACAATTTACCTATCAAATATTGAATGCGTTCGTTGTCACTCAACTCAGGATTATTGTGAATTGCGTTCTTGAAGTTTTCATAAAATATGGGCCACTTATTTGGCTCACCAGAGAAACTAACTAAGTCTAACTTAGGCAATTTGATAATTGATTTCCGAGGCGGGGATTCATTGTTATCCGTTTTGCCATCGGATGAGTTTGGACTGGATAATTTATCGAGAGTTCGTTTGCAGCGACAGTACATTTCATCAAAGGATATTATAGTTTGGTAATTAGGTTCAGTATCAGGGTCTAACTCCAACTCCAATTCACTTATTTCGTCGATTAAAGAATGAAATGTGGTACGAGTACCCTCAAGCGTGATGACTTTAGTTAAAAATAACTCCTTATTTGTTTCATCATCAAATGCTACTAAAGATTGATTAAATATAGTTTGAACTGCGGCAAAGATTGCATTACGTTTAGCAATGAGTTTTTTCAAACTTAGAGATGTCCTACTCGAGACTTTATCACCGGCCATCTTGAATTACGCTCCTTATGCTACCAGACAAGATGGTGGCACTCAGTTCAAGGCGGAAACTTAATAGAAGTTAAATTTATGTAATGTAAATGTATAATAATGGATATATAGATAATAAACTATAGATTTTATTTTTATAAATAAAATAACTATATACCTATGCGTAAAACTGGATAGGTATCCAATTATAAAAATGCGTATTGATAAACGATTGCGTAAAGAATATAGGTAAATATAAAACTAGGAATGCGGAGGAAAGTAACGACACGAAATATGGAAACGAGAATGAGCTTTGAAGGTTATCAGGCTCGAGGACCAAAAAATGTTCGCGCTGTAACTTAGCAATAAAGTTTTTAGACGCCTAACACAATGCGTTGCGGAAGTGGACTGTAGGTATTATATAAAGAAATCAACTAACCTGAAGGGCTTCAACGAGACACATCAATATAGCTACAGAACGATACCTCTCCTCGTCTCTGTCTTCTAGCTTCTGTGTCTTGGGTCTGTGTCTTATCCAAAGCGCTTCTTCTTTTGTTAAGTTGCTATAGTTCACACACGGCGTGTCGTACGTAATTATGCGTAAAGCTAATATGGAGCAGCGGTGCTCATTAGCTACAGTAGTCAAGCGTGACCAGCGGCTTAGAGGGTATTCCGTAGACTGACCTTTATATTAGTCAGTACATTGATGCGTCAAAGAAAGATGAGAACCCCAAAGGATAAGCGAGACAAAGATAGCCAAGACGTGGTTATGAAAACCAAAAATATGCGGGTAAAACAAAATATTGAGCTAAGGCCATTTGATGGCCGCAACAATTCCCTATACATAAAGAAAGAGACATTACTACACTTTTCCCGACGTGCCGCCTCAGTCAACAAGCACACAGTAGTTATCCCGCCACACGCACACTACCACTCGTTGAGTATCTATTGCATTATGCTTATGTAACCATACGTTGCGTTATTAATTCTTTAATTTTCGGTTAAGTTTAGTCAGTAAATAATAAATAATGATTTTTTATTTTACTTCTCAAACTATCACGTCCAAGAATTTTCAAAGTGACCCACTAGTCACCCTGTATCATATTATTGTAATTATTAATTGTTCGAGCAAAGATATTTTCCAGCAAACTTTGAAAGATGGCCGCTTGCCAGAAGGATTCCTAAGCGATCCCTCTCTCGAACCCCGTTTTACCTGTATCCTTTATATAATCCCCGCAAGTTGGTATTGCGCTGAACCGTGTTGCATTAATATCCATGTAACATCCCAGTCAGTACAATTTGCATAGCTATGATGTTTACGTATTATCTATATCTTTACTTATAATAAATCTGTAGAGAGGTCAATTCTGTACATGAAATATTTTTTCAAAATAACTATCAGGGGGTGATTAGTGATCGATACTGATGCCAAAAATGCAATCAGTAAAATTTTTGTCTGTCTATCTGTATGTTCCTTATAGAAACAAAAACTACTCGACGGATTTTAACGAAACTTGGTAAAATTATTCTTCATACTCCTGGGCAAGGTATAGTATACTTATTATCACGCTGCAATCAATAGGAGCAGAGCAGTGAAGGGAAATGTTGGAAAAACGGGAGAAGTTACTTCATTTTTTAAGCTTCCGTCGCGTGTACATCCTTAATGGTTAAAGCTACATAGAAATCATGTATGACAGAAGTATTTTTCATAAAATTGTATAAAAAATATCCTACAACAGTATATGTCTATATTTTATGGTTGACTCACAATAACACGTGTAAATCCCAATATCTTAGCAGTTCGGACCTTTCTGATTATATTTGTTTACTCTTACGTTTATAATACTCTCACTCATCCCTAATTAAAAAAAATTACATTATTACCTATTCAATAAAAAAAGAATCATAGAAATCGGTATAGAAACACCAAACTTATACATGAAATACGCTAATAACCCATCGCGCGTGAACACTGAATGATATAAGGATTATTTTTGCGTAACGGTTGCCGCGCTCGACGCGGCTCGCGGTGGTAGGGTATAAAAGTTCGACTTTATTGACAGACAATAATTGATATTATAAACCGTGCTTATCAGTGCGACTTTTAGTATTTAAATAGTTTATTTGAATTTCTTTCGTTGTTATTTTATAAAATAGGTACCTATTAGTTGTTTTGGTAGTGTTTAAATATTCGGTCAAATTACAAATTTTGGCTAATTTATGTTCAGTTTTTTTTTTGTATTTTTTAGGTAAAAGCGCAGGTACTTTTATTAATTATTGTAGTTATAGGTATTTATTTTTAAGTGAATTAGGTACTTATAGGTAGATAGCATTGCACAGACGTTTCAGCTTTATTTTCATTTCTTTTTCTGTTGTAAGTTGTACATATTTCTGGGTATAATTCTATTTGGATATCTCAAATTTTAACAGGTTGCGGAGTCTTTATTCCCAGAATTCCCATAATACCAAATAATTTTCCATTTCAATTTAAAAGAACGCAATTCCCAGTATCGGTGTATTTTAAATTGACAATTAATAAGGCTCAAGGGCAGACTTTTCGTGTTGCTGGAGTAGATCTCGGTGTCAGTTATTTCTCGCATGGTCAGTTATACGTCGCTCTTTCCCGGGTTAGCAGTTCTAGAAATCTTCATGTTCACGTGCCGGACGGGTCAACTTTCAATATAGTTTACTCGGAAGCTTTGCGCTGAAGTATTTTCGTTCCATAGATACTTAAGCCTCATGTGAAAGTGATCTAAACAATTAATTGTCAAATATTATAAAATGTCAATCCTTATCCTTACTAATATTATAAATATGAAAGCGTGGATATTTGTTCAGCTTTCACGCAAAACCAACTCGACGAATCATGAGAGGTACTAGAAGTAACATAGGATACTTTTTATCCCGAAATTATCGCGAGCGGAGCCGCGGGCACAGCTAGTATTAACTAAAGCTGTATCAACTATTGTCAAATTAACTACTGTTGAAATATCTTATATACAGGGTCATTTTTTTGAAGATCAAAATATATTTAACTAGCCACCGCGCGCAGTTTTACCCGCGTAACTTTTGATATCGTGGGAATTTCGGGATAAATATAGTCTATAACCTTTCTCAAGAGTTGGGCTATCAAATGCAAGAAGAATTTTTCAAATCCCACTTATAGTTTCTGAGATTAGCGCGTTCAAACAAACAAACAAAAAAGCAAACTCTTCAGCTTTATATATACCTATAGATATCTAAAGACTTGACCACACAAGTCTATAGTAACTAGTGTACGATTCACCTATTAAAGTTAAAGTACCTGAAGTTGATGCATCTTAGGTTGATTGAATTATATTTCACAGCTTCTTTCTTTGCGATTGAGGTTTACTTTATGTAGTAGCGCCACCTACTGCTAGCCTTTGCACGGATTTTAGAGTCTATGATAAGGGTTCTTTTCTTTTTTTTTTTTTTTTTAACAACTGTCACGTTTCGCTCCCTATGTCAGCATCCAGTCTACAGAACTCATTCTGCGTTTCCGTGCTGTAGCCTGCGCACGTCGACTAAAATATATTAATTAGCTAGTTAAATTTTAAAAGTTTAAATGGTAAAAATTGTGCATCGAAGGAAGAGAAAATTCTCAAGAAAATAATTCGAGGAGGTTGAGACATCAAATTACAAATTCCGAAGAACCCAACGGTGTTGGGACTTATTAGAAAAAATGTCGTTGACACAAAAACTACCCACATTGTATGTGCGTGTAGTCATCGAGGTTCGATGCATACAATTAATTCTCCTATTTAGTCCGTTACTCGATAATAATATCGTCGTTGGCGATTAATCTGATGTACGGTGGAGAATCTCTAATATAATTTTAATAAATATTAGAAAAAATGTCGTTGACACAAAAACTACCCACATTGTATGTGCGTGTAGTCATCGAGGTTCGATGCATACAATTAATTCTCCTATTTAGTCCGTTACTCGATAATAATATCGTCGTTGGCGATTAATCTGATGTACGGTGGAGAATCTCTAATATAATTTTAGTAAATATTAGAAAAAATGTCGTTGACACAAAAACTACCCACATTGTATGTGCGTGTAGTCATCGAGGTTCGATGCATACAATTAATTCTCCTATTTAGTCCGTTACTCGATAATAATATCGCCGTTGGCGATTAATCTGATGTACGGTGGAGAATCTCTAATATAATTTTAATAAATATTAGAAAAAATGTCGTTGACACAAAACTACCCACATGGTATGTGCGTGTAGTCATCGAGTTTCGATGCATATAATTAATTCTTTTGATTAGTCAGTTACCAGATAATATCGCCGTTGGCGATTAATCTGATTTGCGGTGGAGACGATCTTGCACGCCGAATCCAAGATTTGAAGTGCCCGAGCTACCTCCGTCATTATCAGCCTTTTTTTTTTTGATACGATTAATGTCCCGGAAGAGGTCTAAAAACCAGCAGTTGTCGGCTGAAGATCTAAAGAATCTAAAGATAAGCCTGTTGAGGACTATCTTGTACCCGCAATTTGCAAATATTTACTTGCTCCCTTTATTAAATTTAGAAGCAAAAGCAGCATTGGCTGAAACTCTTACCAAACGAGATTCTATACATCAACAAAAAAAAAAAAAAAGGGCAAATTGGAATCGCCTTGGCAGCTTTATCGCAAGCGATGGTAATCATTTTCAATGAAACTTTGAAGCAAAAACTTTTAAAACTGCTGAGTTACGCTTGTCGCGATAGCCAGAATAGGGAAACTAAAACTCATCGTAACATAATAATGAGTTCCATAAACGTATGCCTGCGTGACACGCTGACCAATACAAGTTGCGATGATTATCTATTGGGAGGAGATGTTGCTGAAACGCTGCAAATTGCAAAAAACGACGACGTCATCTCCGCAGCCACAGCTGCCGGCTCGAGCTCCACAGCAGAGCTACACGTACCCGCCACGTAGGACCTACCACGAACGGTCGTGGAACACTAGCAACCAGCGGAAATAAACCACCAGGTGCAGTGCGATGGACGTTTACGATATTTTCATCAAAAATGGGCTTAGATAACGAGTGATCCATTAATATTATCGTGAATAGCTGGTTACTAAAGACCTTTTAAATATCTGCCCGCTAAACAAAGTAGCTCTTGTGTTTACCCAAGGTCAATACATGGCCATAAAGATTATATTTTAGCGTTGGATAAACTATTAAAAATAAATGCTATATTCGTATGTTCTCATGAGCCAGGTAAATTTTATCACAAATTTTTTCTTGTGCTCAAGCTATACGGTGAAAATCGCTTCATACATAATTTAAAATCTTTGAATTAATTTACTACAAAACACTTCAAAATGGAAGATTACAGAACCGCTGATAAGTTAACAAAACAATGCTACATGTTATTTTTTCATCAATGTTGATAAGTCTTTCCGAAAGTACCTTCGATTTGAATATAACAACGTTTTATATGAATTCAAATATTAAACGTTTGACTTATGCACCGCTCTTTATATAAGTATTTACTAAAATATTAAAACCAGTCATGGAATTTTTACGTCGGGATAATTTTTTCATCCATAATATATCTAGATAATATATTTTACATTGGCAAAGATTGTGATGATTGTAATGAGAATGTTTGGATTACAAAACATATTTTAATAAATTTAGGTTTCATAATGCATACGAAAAAAGGTTGCTTTGTTCCTAGAACACAATGTAAATTCCTTGGGTTTATTTTTGATTCAGAGAAAATTATTTTAAAACTACCCACAAAAAAAAAAAAAAAAAAAAAAGTTCTAAAAATAGAAAAAATAATACACAAAGTTATTCGAGCAATTTAAAATATTGTCACCAAATAAAAATCCTACTTATGATCAGGTAGTGAATTTACCCAGATATAATAAAGATGATTTTACTTGGTGGTTAAATTATCTAGAAGAGGGCTTTTCCCCTCTTAGAACAGGCCAATACACTAAAACTATCTATCCTGACGCATCATATACTGGCTAGGGCGGGTTTTGTGATGGAAAAGAGGCAGCGGGTCATTGGAAGGAAAGCGAGTCGTCGCTACACATTAATACTCTGGAATTAAAAGCAGTTTTTTTCGGACTTAAAACATTCGCATAATTATGGTAGTTACGATTGTGATATATTGTTAAGAATAGATATTACCATTACCTGTATAAATAGAATGGGTAGTGTTCAGTTTTCACATATGGATCATATTACCCGAGACCAATGGAAATAGCGTGAAATGCGTAAGATCAATATCTTTACATCTTATATTACTTCAAAAGATAATATAGAAGCTGAGAGTTTGTCACGAAAACAGTTTAATGACACTGAATGGGATCTAAGTGACTATACCTTTAATAATATAAACAAACTTTTTTTTTGGAATACTATCGGTTGATCTTTTTGCAAACAGATGCAACTTATAATGTCCTATTTATGTAACCTGGAAAAATGACCCAGATGCAAAAACTCTTCAGAAAATTGTTAGTGAAAAGTCTGTGGGTATTGTGGTAGTACCATACTGGCCCACGCAACTATGGTTGCCATTGTTTAAAAGGTTGTGTTGTGATTGTATTTACTAAATACTAATTCGCTGAAATCTCCTTTCAGATCTGCGCACAACCTTCATTAAACATTAACCTTGGTTGCCGCGAAATTGTTCAGAAAGCGTTAGTAAAAAGATCACTGTCTTCAAAGTCCGTTGAAATTATGTTGGCATCTTTGTTGGATAATTCTTACCGAGACAGTGTGAAGGAGGTATCAAGGCGTGGATTGAATATTGCAAAAATAATAATTTTAGTTTTACTCAAACTTCTAAACCAATAATTGTTCATTTTCTAACTGAAATTTTCGAAAAAGGTGCTAAGTACGGTACTATTAATAGCTATAGATCTGCATTATCATTAATATTAAACATAAATTCCCAATATGACAGGTTAAAAAGTTTCATGAAAGGAGTCGTTATGTGAAGACCAACCACATCAAGTATGATCTTACCTGGGATCCAGCAGTTGTATTGAGCTACTTACCTACAAAATTTCCTAATGAAGACCTTGACTTAAAGACTCTTTTCCAAGAAAACTGTTACACTAATAGCTCTTGTAACGGAACATCGTGTTCAAATTTTATCCGTGACAAAGATTAAAAATATTTTAATAACTAAAAAAGGTACTTATAAAAGGGTTTATAAAAACCTCTAAATTTAATAGTAAACAGACCTTGGTAAAGTTTCCGTTTTTTAATATTCGTCCAGAAATTTGTCCAGCAAAAACCTTACAGATGTAGGTATATAAATAAAACGAAAATTTAAGGAAACCTGATAATTTGTTTATTAGTTTTAAGAAACATATAGGTTTCCAAACTTTAAGTCACTGGGTTAAAAACACTTTAACTCTCAGTGGTATTGATGAAAATATTTTTAGTGCACATAGTACATGACATGCTGCTACATCAAGAGCTATTTATTTAGGAGTTTCTATTGACCTATCAAAAAGACTGCAGGATGGTCGGATTCTTCCTCAGTCCTTGCTAGAAATTATAACAAACTTTGTAACGAAAAATAATTTGCCTAATCATTGTTGAATTGTTTTCAATAAGTATGTTTATTTACTATTGAAGAGTTTTACCTTACTACTCTGCCAATTCATTTCACTATAACTAATCTTTAAACATCCTACATAAAGTAAACCTCAATCGCAAAGAAAGAAGCTGTGAAATATAATTGAGGATCAAACGAACTTCTAAAGTGAAGTTCGATCCTAATTATGTGAACAGCTTCTTTCGAAGCGATTTAATATAAACCCACCCGTTATTATGCTTTGAAATAAGCATAATATGAATATGTTTCAACATGGAGTAATTTCAATTTATATTTGTATTTTACCCAACCCCAATATAGTGAAATGAACAAACAGGAATAAGACAGATTGACTTTAAACAAAATGAGTTCTGTAGACTGGATGCTGACATAGGGAGCGAAACGTGACAGTTGTTAAAAAAAAAAAAAAAAGAAAAGAACCCTTATCATAGACTCTAAAATCCGTGCAAAGGCTAGCAGTAGGTGGCGCTACTACATAAAGTAAACCTCAATCGCTTCGAAAGAAGCTGTTCACATAATTAGGATCGAACTTCACTTTAGAAGTTCGTTTGATCCTCAAGTAATGGATGATTCACTTATTGTTGATTTATGTATGGTCTACTATTGAGTCATCAAAGTTAAGAAAACACAAAGAATTTTTTAAATTTATTAACGTTAAAACTACTTTGTAATAAAAAAGGTTGTGCGAAGAAAAGGGAGCTCAGGAAGACGTAGTTGGTACGGATAAGTACGACGATGAGCGTAGCAAGAAGGAGCAGTAATATTGCATAGTCCACACGTGCACTAGCTGAGTGAGCGAGCGGTGAATCGTCATGAACCTGCAGAGATTCGAAATTCCTACATACGAAATGTACATACATAACTTCACGCCTGTATCCCGTATGGGGTAGGCAGAACACCAGAGGTAATAAAACCATCTGATGTCACGTTTGACAAATTTGGAGGCATTATAATTGAAGATCAAACGAACTTCTAAGTAAAGTTCGATCGAAATTATATGAGCAGCTTAATTCGAAGCGATTTATTAGGTTTACTTATTGTAGTATCGGTCCCATGTGTCAGCCTTGCACGGTTATTTTAGAGTCTTTTTTTTTTTTGTATTGGCAACACTGCTTCACCTCCGGCTCCTAATTAACCGGCCCTTTTGGAATCATTTTGTTTAAAGCCGAATTATATAAAAATGTAATGGATTATTCTATTTATAGGATAAACCATTGCATGGTAAGGTAAAAAAACGATAAGCACAGGTAAGTATTTTACTTATATTAAGATATAAGGGTTGGGATATTTATTTTCAGTAAATAAATAAGTAATATATATGTTTCGTTTTAAACTGGGAGGGTGATTATAAATCGCTTCGAATTAAGCTGCTCATATAATTTCGATCGAACTTTACTTAGAAGTTCGTTTGATCTTCAATTATATTTCGCAGCTTAATTCTTTGCGATTTATTAGGTTTACTTATTGTAGGATGTTCAGAGAGAAAATAAGTAAAATAGCTTACATGATCAACGATTATTATCCATTTTTAGTTATAATATAGCAATTAAATCAATTTCCATACAAAATATAACAACATAATTAGGTACCTACATTAATTATTATGTAGGCATAAAATCACTCAAAATAGTTGTTGCGAAATTGCTAGAATTTTCAATAATATCTTTGTTATATTTAGCGAATACTTTGGAAGAGTTACTCCAGCCAGCGGCTTTTCTAATTGTATCTAAATTAACTCCAAGCTTGTTGGCCTTAGATGTTGCAGCATGCCGAGTGCTGTGAGCACTGAACAGCGAAGTGTCGATTCCACTTTCATACAGAGTCTGTTTTATCCAATTACTTAATCTTTGTGAAGATAGTTTTGAATGTGGCTTTTTATAACTTATAAATAAATATTTACAGTTTTTACGAAGTTCTCTTGTTTTGTTAATATATGATTCTATACACCGGACAGGACAAATCTCTGGACGTTCATTATAAAAAGGGAGCCTTAATAATGGTTGGGGTGAATGTAGTTTGGAGGTTTTAATTATGTCTGGAATTTTAATAATCATTTCAACACTACATTTACTTATATTATCGAGGTGTATTAAAGATAATGTCTGCACCCGATGCGCAGTTATCAAGGCCAACAAGGTTGCAGTCTTCCTGGAAAGAGTTTCCAAGCTAAGGTTTTCGTTAGGCCATTTTTGAGCCAAAAAATTAAGGACTATGTTTGTGTCCCATGTGACCTCATATTTAGGATTTGTAGGCCTTAGCTTGTAGACTCCTTGCATGAAGCGCTTTATCAATATATTATCTAACGGAAATAATAGAATATGTATTAATAGTTCCGTATTTTGCACCTTTGTTAAAAACATCGGTTTAAAAATTAATTACGACATGAACTGAACAGGTCAAGTAATTGTGCTGCATTTCGGAACAATAACTAAACAAGACTTGATACAGCTGTTATATTGCTTGTAAGTATTACTAGATAAAGAAGATAACATTATTTCTGTAGAATCAACGGATAACGATTTATTTAATAAAACCTGCCTGATAACTTCACGGCAATCAAGCCGAGTATCTTGTGTAAGCTGTGTGTCAATTTGAAAGGAGATTGAAGAAGGTTAATATTGGGTTCAAAATAAATTGATTTAGAAATAGATATCTTTTTCAATAATGGGAACCATGGCTGTGTGGGCCAATTTAGTACTACGAATATACCCTCGGCCTTATCATCTATTATTTCTCTAAGTGTCTTTAAAATGAGGGCAAATGGCGGAAATGCGTAAAAATAATAGTTAGTCCAGCTGATGGTGAACGCATCAACAGCAAATGCTTCGGGTTCATTTTTCCACGTAATGTACAATGGGCAATTTGTATTACACCTACTGGCAAACAAATCTATTTCTGGTATATTTCACCAAATACTCGTTTAATACCACAATAAGCATGTTCACTTAATTCCCATTCAGTATCTAGAAACTTTTTGCGAGACAATGCCGTGGGTAAAAAATTGTCCTTCGTATATATGCCGCTTTTAATTCAAATTAATTAATATGAAGTGTCATTTCAGACTCCTTCCAATAACCAAAACATTCCTTGTTATTACTCGAGGCACCCCAGCTTGAATGAGAAGCATCAGAATTAATTTCAATTTTATAATCATCAGATCTTAAGCTAGCATAACCATTATCAATTTTGTCTAGCCACCAATAAACATCTTCCCGGATATTTAATGATAAACTGATCTGTCGTTCATATGATGAATTTTCACATAAACTTAAATATTCAAGTCTTTCAAGACGTTTAGAATAAAGCCACGAATATTGAATAGCAGGGCAAGCCGATATGAGAAGTCCAATCAATTGTGCATAATTACGTAACTTAATTGTTTTTGCTTCGAAGATTTTTAAAAGAGATTGTTTTATTTTTACCCTCTTTGTTTGAGGTAATTTTAAAACCATGTTTTGGGCATCAAATACAAAGCCTAGAAATTTAAATGTGTTTGAGGGTTGTAAAGAACTCTTATCACAATTAATCTAGAAGCCTAAACTTTCTAAAAGTGTCTTTGTAAAAAGTACGTTATTATAGCAATCTGCCTTTGTTTTACCAACGCAAAAAATATCGTCGAGATAAATAACTGATATCATATTTCTTTGATGTGATCGCAAAAATTCCATAACAGGTTTTAAAAGTTCTGTAACGGAAGACAATTAAATTCATATAGTTTGTTATTGAATTTGAATCTTAAGTACTTTTTGTGCGAGTTATGAACTCATAGAAAAAAATATAAGTCTTTTAAATCATTAGTTGACACAAAACATCGCTCGGTAACGAATTTAGATGCAGTTTTATAGCCTTCCATTTTAAAATGGACGGTTTCAACAAACTTGTTTAATTTTTTCAAATTCAATATGAACCTTTTGTCTCCGTTTGGTTTAGGTACTAAAATATATCGGATACAAACTGTTCACTATCGTATGTACACTTAGGTATGGCTTTTATTCGAATCAAGTAATCTATGCAAATTTTAAAATCGTTAAAATCTTTATCTGGCTTATATCTTGAGTCAGGATTACTATTTCCGAAGGGCTTTTTAATAAACGGTATTTTATATCCCTTAATCCAGGACAAAATTATAGCATCATTAGTTATTTTTAACCAATTTTTGTAAAATAGCTTTAGACGGCCAGAATAACTGACCTCAGATGTTAATATCTCCTGTTGTATTTCTTGGGCGGCGAGCGTGAGCGTGTGTAGTTCGGGGTGTGTCGCGGCGGCGGCGGAGGCGGCGGCGGCGGTCCCGAGCGCTGCACCGGGCGAGGTTTCCCCGCTTCGGGCCGCGCAGCAGGCTTCCGTTGCGGGGGCTTCCAGTTTAAACAATTTTGAGAAGTAATCCTATAATTTTGGTTGTTTCTGTTTGAAATAAATGGTTGTGAAGGCTTAAGGGATTCTCCGGTTTTTTGTATAGTTTTTGCGGACCTTAACTTTTCTGGTAAATCGGTTCCAAATAAAAATGTATCTCTGGTGGTCTGACGAAGGGTATCTTTTAGTTCTGCATTGATAGTATTAATAACTAAATTTCTTCGGGCCTTCGTTAGGTAGTAGAAGGAATCGCACAACAATTTGCTTGCATCACTTAAGGGTTTTAGAATATCCTGCGATGAATATTTCTTTGTAATGACTTTCTCTGTCGTTTGCGCTAATGCAGCCAAAGCAATGCTGATTTGTTTTTGACTAAGCATTAAGGAAAAATCTTTTTTGCTTGTCAGTTCTGAAATACCCGCTTTAACTTCAGGGTTGAGGATAGGCGTTAATAGCATTTCACAGTTTTTGGGTACCCGATATTCTTGTAACAAGGACTGTTTTGTTTCTTTGATGAGACCCTTGGTAAGTATGAGCTGCCATCTATCGGATATGTTTTTATTAATTTCATCTCCCAAAATATCTTGCGACTGGGGAACTTCCCCTAATAATGACAGTATTTCGACATCAATACCACTGTCTCCTCGAACCTCCTTTGTGAGATCCGACGTCGAAGGTACTGGATTCTGTGCCGACGACGACGTATGAGGAACTGCCTCGTTCATACATGCCTCCTCTTCAAGCGATTCTTCGTGATGTGGTGAACTTTCGGGAATGACTTCCACGATAGATTCACGGTTGTTCGGTGAAGCTATGATTAGAACTTCACCATGTTCGTATTTTTTTTGTGGGTATTTTTAAAATAGGTTTAGTTCTGTAGTATAATTTTTGATATTATCATGAATACGTTTTATTTCATAAATGCTACCGGGCACAAATAATGTATGTTGTGCTTAAGTAAAGCATTATTTTATATTATATTTTTTAGTGAGTACCTACCCTCAGGCGTGGTACAAATTTGTGTCATTTGACAAGTGAGTACTTTAAATAAGTACAAATTGGGTTATAAAGTAAGTATGTTGTGCTTAAGTAAAGCATTATTTTATATTATATTTTTTAGTGAGTACCTACCCTCAGGCGTGGTACAAATTTGTGTCATTTGACAAGTGAGTACTTTAAATAAGTTCAAATTGGGTTATAAAGTAAGTATGTTGTGCTCAAGTAAAGCATTATTTTATATTATATTTTTTAGTGAGTACCTACCTTCAGGCGTCGTACAAATTTGTGTCATTTGACAAGTGAGTACTTTAAATAAGTACAAATTGGGTTATAAAGTAAGTATATCTGCAGACAGATGCGCAGAATACAAGTTTTTAAACAATGTTAAATGACATTGTTACATAATTTACTTAAATTCGATGGATTCTTCGTCAGATGAAATAACGCGAATTCTTTTCCTCAGCTTATTTTCGAGTCTCCTTATTTTTCTTCGTAATAATATTCATTCTTATCTTCGTTCTTGCGCTTCTTCCCCATCTTGAGAGCTTTGTGTAACACTAGATGACCGTTACAATGAAGTCTTGAGCGTTGCCAGGAACACGTGCGAAGGCTTGAGCACGGGAACGAACAATGATTCCAAAAGGGCCGGTTAATTAGGAGCCGGAGGTGAAGCAGTGTTGCCAATACAAAAAAAAAAAAAAAGACTCTAAAATAACCGTGCAAGGCTGACACATGGGACCGATACTACAATAAGTAAACCTAATAAATCGCAAAGAATTAAGCTGCGAAATATAATAGTGGAGAGAGACTATTGCAGTGACAGGGGGTCAGCCTATCGCCCACAAAAAAGCCTCCCATAACACCTCCGTCCCTTAACTGACTTTTACAGTATGCCCGGGAAGAGAAGCAGCTGGCACATTATATGTTTTTCTTTCGCTCCCAGTACAGCATGGAAGTAATTCCTTTGTGTCATCGTGAAATTCTGTTACTGTGTAATTCTACGATTGTTATTGATTATGTTATATGATAAAACTCAGGTTTTCTATTTTGCGTTTTTTCTTTCAGCGAAACAAAACAATCGTAGTACCTTTTCATAAACCGTTGGCGAGTCATCCATTAGTTATTACCAACATAGTTTCAACGACCATTAACTCAGTCAAATGTGAGATTAATTTATGAATAGGGCAATCAACTTTCGGTCAAATGAAGAAAAATTGAAAATAAGTAATAGTTAAGTCCTTCAATATGCTTTAAACCAAATATGAAAAGAATATTAAATATTTTTTAACCGGATTTTATTGCGTAACATTTTCATGTACTTACAGACGATATGGTTATTTAAAGTACAGCAGTCTTTTATTTTATGCAATTAATCATGAAAACATTTGATAACAATTTAAACTTAAAATCTCAATCTCCTAATACACATTTGAAATGCTGTAATGTTTAGGCGATGAAGAGATATATAATGTATGTATAATTAGAACTTTTTACAAAAGAGTGCCGGGACATTTTTTCCCTCTGGCTTCTTTCCTGTCGGTCTAGCTAGGGTTCTGCTTTAAATTCGTTTTTTTAAAGCCGAAGAAGTAGTAGTAGACAACACTAACCCATTGGTGGATAATGGACGATCATTATCTTCATGAGCCGAGAGAGGCACACTTCTGGACGGAGGCCTCCCCCAGGATTCGTCATATCGCCGTCATGTTTTACGTTCACGAATTTACCTACTGTGAATAAAAAAAAATCATTTTATTTTATTTTCATTTCATTTCATTTCACAACTAAAATATATTTTTAGGATTGAAAATTTTCAACATAAAAATAAGGTCTTAGAAATGAACCTAGAAATACATGGTCACATAAAGAAAAATTAACTAGATTATGTACTAAGCCTGCTCTCATATACACAGGGTGTAAAGTTTATTATTATTTACAATTATCCTGGATTACTTTATATTTAAACCTAGATGTTAACCAAAACTAATTAGCCATATTTAATAGAAACAGGTCGCCTTGGTGTGGTTAGGTTTTTCTATAATAGATAATGTTTATGCTCTCATAATAAGATTTACAAATTATAGAAACTATACATATCGATAACCAAAAAAATATCAAAAATTAAAACATAAGAGTCTCTACTTAGCCAGGAGAGTCTTATTTGTGGTACCTATACGTTAATTTAGGTGATTTGGTTATTTTCACTTCATTTGTTAATACGAAACGTGAAAACAAATTGTTCTGAATATCAGTAATATAATCAATAGCAATAGTATTATACCATAATACATTTTAACTCAATAATCTCAAAATCCGTTCTACCTGTTTCCTTTCTGTACACCAATTAACCGACTTCAAATACAACTAAGGAGATGTAGAATTTAGGGACAACACGAACGCAGCTAGGTCGCGTCCCACTGAATAATCTACGTTTTAATCCGAAGTGTGATTACACACAGAATCCCACGGGAGTTAACGTGGTTGTTAAGCAATGAATTACCAAACATGTTATTAACGTGTTGAGTTTGCTATGGGAATGTGACTTTGAGATTTAATTTAACAATGACCTTTGGATTTATTCCACTTTAAAGCTATGGACTTGTAGGTGACCAAAAATGTTTGAGCTATAAACCAATTCATTAGCAGTTGTGTGCTTATTGCGACTATAATAACATTTTTTTTAAAGGATATCCGCGTGAGATTTTATTTTAAAAAAAAATCCTCGAGATTGAGGTTATGGATAAAAAAAATTGCAAAAACAATATAATGTCAAACCAACTACTAGTACTACTTAATACAAAACACAAAGACCTAATTAAGTCTCGAGAAGTACACAAAAAAATAAAGTTAAATCCGAATCGCATAACCAACCGGCCTTTATACTTTGATTAGGCAGTTATTCCTTTAAATAAATAAATAAATAATTAAATAAAATAATTAAATAAAATAGTCCCTAACAAATATCGGACTGAAAACTGTCATAAAGTGACATTTCACAAGATGGCGGTAATATCCCATCTTGGCGACACGCCAAAATATCCTTGTCTGGCTATAAACGTATTTGAATTTCGACGAATGTCACTACGGACTTTAGTCACTTGAACACTAAAGGACGAAGCCGTTAAGGACAAATGTGGACCTAGACGTGAGACAAGTTAATAAGAAACATGTCCTTCCCTAGATCTATCTTTGTTCTTATCTTAATAAAAATATGTATCTGTGATGAAGAACGATAGACAAAAATAGTTTGGAGTATAATAAATAGACTTACGGGTAAAATCATAAAATCCATAGACGAAGTGTTATTAAAGGCTTTTAAGACCAAAAATGCGAAAAAGCTCAGTAATGAATTTCAAAATAATGTTCAAAAAATATGTACTTCATGTGACAAACCTTTGTTAGAAAAAAAACTTGTATATCAAAAATTCTGACGTGTCGTTACGACTAAAGCAATGTAATGAACAAATTGTAGTAGAAATAATAAAAAAAATTAATGAGAAAAAAGTCCCGGATTCGATGGTATTAGAGCAAAAGATATTAAATTGTGCTATTCTAAACTAGCCCCCGTCTTAACCCACTTAATAAATAAAATAATAGCTTCAAAAGTATACCCGAATAAACTTAAAATTGGTGTCATAAGACCCATTCATAAAAAAGGCTCGTATAAAGAAATCAATAATTATCGACCGATAACTATACTTTCAATAATCGAGAAAATAATTGAAAGGTTTTTTGGAGATCAAATAACAAGTTTTTTAAATGCAAATAATATAATAAACGCTGATCAATATGGATTTCAAAAAAATAAAAATACCAACCAATTATTATCAAAATTTACGAACGATATTAATAAATTACTTGACGAAAAAAACATATAATTGCAGTATTTATTGATTTCAGCAAAGCATTTGAAACTTTACATTTACAAACACTATACTACAAACTTTATGAAAACGGAATACAAGGTCCACTATTAGAATGGTTAAAAAACTATCATAATAGTAGATTTACGGCAATAAAAATCGATAATCAACTGAGCGACCTAATCCCCAGTAGCATAGGAATAGCCCAAGGATCGATTTTAGCGCCGGCAGAATACCTACTTTACGTAAACGATATGCCAAACGTTTTAAAAAACGGTCAAGTATACCAGTTTGCCGATGATACTTGCATTATTACGTCACACAGAAATATCACACATGCAATCGAAGAGATGTAGTTATGCTTCAATAATCTATGTGCGTGGGCGCATGACCTTGGTTTAGTAATTAACTATGAAAAGACTAAAATGATGCATATTCATTCGGCACATAACATAACGCCTATAGAACCGGTAGTTTTAGCCCACGAACATAGATGCCATCATAACAAGTTTCTAGACTGCAGCTGTAAGTGTTTAGAGAAGGTACATACACATACTTATCTCGGTCTTATAATAGACAGTAGGTTCTCCTGGAAAGAGCATATTTAACACATTTGTGACAAACTAAGAGCTATAATATGCAAAATGTCAATTATAAAATTTAAGCTTCCCTACGCTGTAAGAAGAACATTATATACAGCATTAGCAGACTCCGTTATAAGTTACGGTATAAGTAGTCATGGCAGGTCATATAAAACATATCTAGAAAATATTTATAAATTACAACTTAAATTATTGAAAATAATAGTACCTAAAAAAATTAAAAATGAACATAAACATAATGAGTACATAACATTATTTGAGCACTGTAAAGTAATAGATATATACAATAAAGTAAAATTCCAAATCCTTAAAGAAAACAAAAATATGATAAACAATTTACATATAAAAGTAAGACCCAAAAAATTAAGAATCTTGTCTGAGGACATAAAATATACTTTACCGAAAACCAATAATTTATACGGTCAAAGAATGTTAAAGTTCATGCTTCCAAACCTTCTAAATAAATTGCCAAGTCAGGTATTCAAAGTATATATTTCAAACACAAAAGTAATGCAAAAATTTTAAGAATACTTCTACCAATCAAAAATGTAAGCGGTGTGCCTACTATAAGAATAATCTTGTTTAATTTAATTATTTTTAATATTAAACTGTATAAATGTGCGGCCCGCTGTCACACATAAGCGACAAGCTTACGTGACAGCTACATAGTTTTTTATATAATGTAAAATTGTTATCTTGGATAAATAAAATTAAAAAAAAAGACAGTAATTCTATGAATAATGTATTATTTAGTAATTTCTTAATAGTAATTACTAACCATTGTCTTTTTTAATTTTTTAATTTCAATATAAATATAATTTTAAGAAAACTTTTGTAATACAGCATTAGTTAGTCTTCATCAAGTGCTAGATCAGCATCGAACATAAATGTTTTGGCGATAGTCTATTTAATGCCTTATGAAACACATATTGCTAGGTGCCTTGGCTCAGTTGAGTTTGAAATTATTGAAATAATGCCAGTAAAAAGTTCCATTTATTGATAAATTATTTTATCCATTATACGTTTAAAGCGTATATTTACATGTAAACTCAATATTTCGGTGCGTTTCTCTGTAACTAATAGCAGAATTTGCGAATAATAACGTCCATTACCTTACATTCAACCCTGTTTTATTGTTCAATTGGAATATGTTTTGTGTTAGGGCTGATTAGGACTATTGTGTTCTTCCTGTATGATAAACCAGGGCTGACTCTCAAACTTGTAAAGTCTGGCTTCTCACACTCGTGATTATTTCAAGTCAGCTGAGCTCATAACCTGAATAATGGATGAGGGTGAAATGTAACGACATGCAGATTAACTCCCCCCGCAGTCACAGGATAAATGTGAGGATATGGCAATTTTGATGCTAAATTCCGGCAATATTTTATGACGAGCTAGTCCTTTCCTTAGCACACGGGCTGCTTTCATCTTCGACCTTATTTTCACTTACCATCAGGTGGGATTGATGTCAAACGCTAGATAGTATCTATAATAAAAAATATGTTGACATAGAAATAAAAATCTGTTGTGATCAAAATTTTAACTAGATACATTTTCATACACAGGGTTGTTTCTTAGTCACCAGTTAAATTTAAATGCTATTTTCTTTGATACGATTTATACGGACCTACATATTTATTTTAGGAAAGGCCCAGTATTTTGCGGAAATCAAAGCACTTTCAGCTTGGATATATACTAGTGCGAATCTCAGTCATTATTGAAGCTGTGAGTTCAAAACTTTGTTTATATTAACAGTAGCATTTTCTATACTCGCTACATAAATAAGGATATTTTATTGACCAGCTACTTGAAAAGAAAGATCTCCTATCCTAGAATAGGTTTTCTATTTAATTTCGTTAGCATTTTTCACTAAGTCCCGGTTCAGTCAGCGGACACCAGGCCCGCCCATCATATTTTTACAGATCCAAGAGGGCAAAAAGTAGGGTCTGGTTGGCTTGGATTAGCCCTATAGCGACTAATCCGGGTGGCTCGCTTGGTGGTAAGACCCCTCCAGGGTTTGCCTGCCTAACGACACGTAAGAATTCTCTTCATAAAAATTCTGCAGCCACCAAATATCACTGCCCTGGAGCTGATGAGTTCCGGCTATATTTTATGAAGAGACAGTCCCTACCTAAACCCGTGTGCTTTCATCATCTACCTCATCTTCACTTACCATCAGGTGAGATTGTTGTCAAATGCGGGTTTAGTCAATGTATAAAAAGTCAAGGCGAGGATCAACTAGGTATGCCACATCCACATTTTCCAACGTCAACTGAAACTTGAGTGTCCCAAGCATTAATTTATTCTACCTGGGATCTCAACACCGTTTGAGTTTTGACATTACCATGCCTTCGGAATTCCATATTGCGGGAACAGATGCCAAGTGAAGAGGTGCATAAGTACGTCATTTATTTATTTATAAAGCAAGTCAGGAGTTGCTTGGATGTGCCACGCGATGGTTGTTTATGAATTTTAAAATCTGAAAAAAGTTTCTTTGTGGCTTCTGCACTTAATGTATCAAAAACATTTGAAATTGTCGTAGAAAATGTTGTTGTATCGAAATAGCTCTGGTTTCAAATTGAGGAGTGCTGGATTTGGGGTGGGGGATTCAACTTTGATTTACACGTAAAATGACTTTTCATCATCTATTGTTGTTCAACAGTAATAAAGAAATAAAATAAAATAAAACCCCTTTGAACTGCATATGATTATGTATAATCGTAATCTACATTTTAAGTCGAAGTTTCAGTGCCTTTACAGACACTAAGACCATGAGTCTCCAATAAAGGAGTCTTAGTCGTTTCGAACCGCAGCTGATTCGAACCACGGTTCGAATCGCCCAAGTGTTCTTTTGAATGGGTCGATTCATACCGCAGAGGGTACAGTGATGCAAAAGGCGCAATGCTTTTTTTGAATGGGTCGATTCGAACCACTTCGACTTGACATTATACAAAACATATTAGGACTTCAACTATTTATTTGTACAGATAAGTTTAAAAGTGGTTAGTCGTTAAAAGGATAAAAAAATTACAAAATATAAATCTAAAAAATATATGATTTTAATAAGGCATAATCACAGATTGAGAGCTTAAAATAAAAAAGAAAAACATTGTAATCTTATAAATAACTAGTCTTATAAAAAAGCACGGGTCTAAAACATTAAGGTTTATTAATGGCGGGTTTCAATATTCAACTGACTGCTATGCGTAACCGGTACAGGTACAAAACTGGTAGGAAAAAAGTAGCGTTTCACAATATCTACTAGCTACGGGCTGTAAGTTCTCAAATTTGGCATGGGCCCTCCTTGCGTGACGTTCTTCCAAGAAAATAGGTGATATGTGATTTATAGAATATCACGCATTCGCAAATTATTTGTATGATATTTGAACTAAAGAAATATATAAACTTATTCAATTTATGTTTGCTATGTTTTAGTATTCGATAAATATATTATAGTATGTTTTTAGAGCTTTTTATTAATAATTGCGTTTAACTGCTTACGTAAAACGAAACGCCAATCCTTCGACTAATTTTGCCATTGGTTGAATCACATTTTTATGACGTCAAGGTAAATATTTAAAAGAAAAATTATGTCATTCAATAATATTCGTCCTTTTTTTTCAAAAACAGTTATAGATAAGTTAGAAAGAGAAAACTGGATTATTGATATGTTGACAGATATTTGATAGGATATTTCGTTAAATGAATAAATTTTTACCTCGTTGGCTAGATAAAATGACCTATTCTTTAATTGGTCATACGTAATGAAAACATTACTCTTATTGGCCGCAGCAGACTGCCATGCTACCTTTACCTCATTGGTTTAAATTAATAACTTGTTACGTCGTCGTTGGCTAAATATAATGACTTATTTTGTAAATGGTCAAATGTAACCTAGCAACCCATTACAGTCAAACAGTTCGTAAGCAGTGGTTTAGATGTCAAGATTTTGAATATAGAAAGGCATTTTGGTAGTGATTCCTATTGTTCGTAGGCAAAACGAACAGTTTTCATAATATTGAAACCCGCCATAAGTAAACGAGTAATCAAAATTCGATCAACATTATAAATTTTACTTAAAACTAACTCTTATGGTAGAAGTTTATTTAAACAACAAAGATATAAAACCTTTAAAACATAAACCCGTAATTTTTCCACAAAAAAACACATTTCGCTTAAAAATTACTTTTGCTTTTCATTTTTACAATGATAAAAAGTACCTATAATTGTACTTATCACTAGATAATCATATAAATCAGACGCGAAAAATTTAAAAATCCAACAAAAAATTTAAATTAAAATCTTAATATCATAGAAAAAAATCACAGATTTAATAAAATTATACATTTTGCTTATAACTTATCACTAGGTAATTATGGTAAATCAACAACAAAAAACAAAAACAATAAATGTTTCAAATCAATGGCCGATTGTGCGAAACGACTAATACTCCAATTAGGAGTTGAGTGATAATATTTTATGTAAACATTTATGTTTAATTTAATTATTATAGATTCGTTTTAATCAAAAAAACATCTGAGTTATTTCAATTGTGTCTAGAACCGTAAAAAACAATTAATATGTTGACTTTTACTTTGATTTTGTAGTATAATCAACTCTATCCTACTCGCATTAGAGATGTATCAAACATTTTCTATTTATGTGTTGCAGATTACAAACAGAATATATAATTAAATTTACTCCACTTCGGGACATGTCAGAACTAATTCGTTATTCCGTTTGAAATAATCAACATGGAGAATTTAAGAATTTTAATAAATTATATTCCTAAAAATGCACACAAGCATAGATGATAAAATTAATAGGAATAATATTTTATTTACATTATAAATAAATAAAATCCCCAGACAATCACACCAACTACATGGCCCCAAAGTAAGCATAGCTTGTATTATGGGATACCATACAGCGAATTAGGGGAATTTAAATACATAAATAGATAAACATCCAGACACGAAACATTTTTTTTCTTGTTGCGTACGGGAATCGAACCCGCAACCACTGGCGTCTGAGGCAGACAGATTTACCCCATTGGTGTTGATAAATAGTTTTTTTTATAATTAAATACCGGAAAACATGATTTTTGGTAGCAAACTTTATATGAGGGAGGTACGCCTCGAAATCACTAAGCAGATTTTTGTTTTTACTTTATGTTGCTAACGTAGCTCTTTCTAATGGTATAGCTTTGCCAAATACTAAGGACTCTCGTAGGGCTTTTCTTAACCGATTTTATTTTTATTTTATTGGGCTAATTTGAAAGCACGACTAAAATATGGTGCATGTTTTTTATAACGATCAAAAGTGCATTTTGTTATATTTAATATACAGGATGAACTACTAAAATGACACGTTTCCGTGATACTGAAGGTAGATGGATCTAAGGCCTATCAGATTACATCAAAATGGGTTCAGTAAAAGTTCTCCGGCTTACACAAGTGGTAATATCTCGAAAACCAGGTAACTTTAACAAATATTGTTTGAAGTTTTCGCGATTAATATTATTAAATAAAACACTTTTTAACCGGATTTATCGCGTATATTTACATTTTATATTTTAACTCGACGTTTCCGTGTCTTTGCAGTGGTCACGAGCGACTGAGGTATCAAGCGTTAGATTGATCGATGGAAAAAGTTATACATCATCAGCTCCATCTGTGTCTCAGTCTTTGAGCATAGCGTTCTGGATTGACACAAAACGAGTTGACAGTATTTTGAGTTTTAGGTCGTGCAGCTTGCTGGAAATATTTTTTGAGGATAGGGTCCCATATCGGTGATAGTTTCCACCATCTTCTCTATTGATTATTAGGGTGATTTTTAATATCAATCGCTTCTCTGATCATTCTAGGAATGTAATGTTACATTTTATTTAACTTTAACACAACCTATTTTGAGGTTATCTGCTAAGCCTTAGGTCCATCTACCTCTAATGTCACGGAAACTAGACATATATTGAGACACCATGTATGGTTAGATAAATATTGATTTTATAATCAGTTCTTATAACAAAAGTAGAAACCAGAAACTCTATCGATAACTAACAAATTTTCTGAATTTGAATACCGAGTCCAATAAAACAAATGAAGTCTATTTTCATTAGATTTTGGGAATCCTATTAGGTCTGAACATTAAAAACTAAATAAACTTATATTGGAAATACCGTATGAAATATAATAAAAGCTCAGGAACATTAGAGCCAACAAAGAATAAAAGTGAATGGAAGGAAAATATATTTAGACTCATACATCGGCAAGGCTAAGGGCCGTATTTTAAAACGATACTTAAAACTAAAACTAGTTTTAAACAAAGTTTAAATCGTTGAGCTTATTATCAAACGTAACTTAAAACTGCGAAAACCAAACGAATATCAGTAGAACAAATATTAGTTTAATCACAGTTTAGCTTTATTTTAAAACTTAACTTAAAACTCTATTTGCGTTTGCTTATTATTGAAAGAATATTAACTGCCAAACTATACTTAATCATAATTTTGAACACAGTTTTATACGCGTTTTGGTAGGTTTGGTCATACCCACACTTAAGTAGCGAAATTTACATACTTTTTGGCTCCTTGTAATATAATAATATTCTATTCTGTGAATTGAATTTAAGCGATTGCTCCGCTCACTATTTAGACTAGATAAAAAACACACAAGTTGCAAAAAGGTTAAAAGAAATGGACCCCCTTTGAATCTGTTTTTTTATTTTCTACCACATGTTTAAACTTCTTTAATATTTCTTTCAGAAGATTGCGCTCTTGCATCGTAAAATTATTTTTACGAGGCATTTTGCTTTCTCTAGCTTAATTACTTAATTGTATTATAGTAAGTAAGTAAGTATTAACCACGGAGGAAAATGTATCTGCTTTGTGGTATTAACATACGGAAGGCAAGGCCGAACGAAAAAAATTCGAATATAACCCAATCAAACAATTAATATAAAACGACAACGAACGAAGGTTCACGTCACGTCCGTCCGTAACGTCAAACTATTTAAACGTTCCGTTCACGGTAACATGCATTGACTCTAATAGTTTTTATTAATTCTTATTTTAGGTAAGTAAGGTAACTTCAAGCCATTTGATAGAGTTTTAATATATTTGCTTTGAAATTCTTACAAAATACTTTACAGTTAATACTCTTCTTAGGTGAAAAAACGATTTCAAATCTAGCATACAAAAAGAAAGTATGCGTTAAACGAATCTGATTATAATTTTTATTAAATTGTAAACGAGAACAAATATTATCCATAGTAAAAACTGTTATAAGCCAAGTACGGATAAATAAGTAAGATTCAGTTAAACAGAACTTAATATTCATTCAGTAATGCGACGCGTACTTAAAACCGGAATCGTTATTTAAACTCACATCATCTAATAACATATTAAACTGCTTTTAAGTTTTGTTCTATAATACGACCCTAAGAGTGCCTAAATGACGAATTTATGTAAAGTTGTAATAATAAATCATAGAAGTTAGCCAATATTAGTAGTTATTTAGGCACAATATGGTGAAAAACGACTTTGAGAATTTTAATGTGCTACTCTACTTTTGCAGTTGACTGTACATTGAAATCTAAGTAGGTACCGTGAAATCTGGCAACTTTGCCAACGGACGTTGACTTTGCCACATGCTGACTTTTTCTACAAAATCCCTTATACCATGGACGCAGATATGTTTTTAGAAATTCTGCCTTAATTAGTAGAAAGGTTGATATACGACTGGCAGCACTAATTTCATTTTGGCAGCACTGGACCCACAGTTGTCATATATTTGAACACGCAAATTTCGTGCACGTTTTAACCTCAAAATCAGTGCTCCCGAAATTTTACAATTAAATTGATAAATACTGCTACGAGGTATGTATATTTTCATGTAAAGCTTTATGCGTAAAGTGGCTAATCAAATCATCATAATTATTTAACTTCAGATATTTTCGTCTATAACTACGTCGGCAATGTCACCATACCGGCATTAAAACAAGGTTTGGTAACTTTACCATATTTCGTTGAGGGCTAGGGCTGTCACTTTGTTTTCAAGACTAAGTACTTTAAATTTTTTGAAGAAGTAGGTATAACTATGTGCCTATGTGTGTAACGTCGCCCGCAATGTTTTAGTAGAATCATAAATTGTATGGCAATCAACATTTATAACCATTTACCATATTATTATAAAAGAAACTAACTTCTATGGAGTTTAAAAATAAGGTATTCAGGTACTGATTATTTTCCAGTCCAGAACTGATTATTTTTATTTTTCGAAGACTGTGTTTGTTTGAAAGAATATTGTTTGAACACTTAATTTATAAGAATTATTTACCTACTATTTTTTGCCAAATACTAAATGCCATTATAGTATTTAAGAGTAGAAACCTAATGAAGGGATACCTGATAATTAAATAAATGAAAAATGTGATAAATAAAAATTACCCGATCCTGGTCGGGTAATTTTTATTTATCACATTTTTCATTTATTTAAGAATAATTGAGCATTTTAAATGCAAAAAAAACTTAAAAATATTACCTGATAATTGTTACTACCTATGTAATATGTTCTCATTTTTTTTTTAATAAACATATTTTAAAATTGATTATTTTGTTGTCTAATTTATATTTTAGAAGATGTGTGTGCGCCATGATAGATAGAATATTATGTGCGTGCATACATTTGTTTTTTCAGTTTTGGACAACCCTAACCTCATATCTTAGTTTTGTATGAAAAAAATATTTTCAGGTAAGCAACTTTACCACATTGGTCTTTCTATTATGTAATTGCAAAAAAAAAGTAATGAATCACCTACACTAAAACTGTAAAGGCCTTATAGATTGTTTTTCTTCAATCGGTCATAATAAAGCCTGTCATAATGAGATACAAAACCCTGTTGGCAAACTTGCCATACAGTAGGGCCATCTTTGCCATATTTTGTTTTTGGCTGTTTACTATGTTTTTGGTAAATATATTTAAAATTCATGAACACGTAGGACGCCTTTATAAAATACAGAATTGAAAAAATTTACTCAACAGTCGTGTATAGTGTTTTTTTTTTAAATAACGTCTCTTGAATTTTAATACACTACCAAAAATGGCAAAGTTGCCAGATTTCACGGTAAGCACTTATTTGCGTAAACAATATTTCTGTTTATAAGTTAATATTATGCTTGATCACATTTATTGTGTTAAGCGTTTTTTGTGTGAAATTTATTACATACATCATTAATTCAAAATTGAAATGGATATAAAAATACACCGCCAGAGTTGAAACACTACAATCTCCTGTGATGTTATGTGTTCCTGTTATTATAAACGTAACTTTCGAAACAATTTAAAAATTATCGACAAAATGTATCGATGAACTTATAACTTTAATTCCAGCCTTGACGCAGTGGGTGCACGGGTAAATGCGAATTACCCCTCCACCCACTGGTGGGTGGAGGCGGTGGGTGGACGGGTCATCCCCCATGTATCAGAGTTCAAAATGCTTAAATAAGATAGACCCCCAAAAGATAAATACCTGAAGCTGAAATGCTGAATTTGTATAATGAGGACTTTCAGCAAAAGAATGCCGAGGGTATGTTGAAAGACGGCCACGTTTAAAAGCACACTTTTGTAAGCTTATTCCTTAAGTTTATAAATAATATTATTATTTTTTCCGTAAAATACAATCTCTTGTCTTGTACAATCCCATTCCCATCCTTGAATGATTTGTGAATCTTGTTTTCATTCATGTATTAAAAATACCTAGCGTAAAGGTCACTTCCAGAATCTTAACTTCACTTTTTCCTTCACTGCACAGGTGTTTAAAACTGCTGCTCATATCACTACGATATGCCAATAACACCCTTATGTTTAGAAACTCGGGGTTATGGCGATATTAAATTTTCATACGCAGTACTTGCTAAATATTGGTATTTCTTAATTCATATTTTAGATAATATCTATTGTTTTTTGGAAAAATACTATTGCTGATTCGGGACAAACATATTCAAGTGACTTCTAGTATGTAGTAAGCCACCTTCTATCTGCATGCAGCCATGGCTATCGCATTTTCTTTGTATAAAGCTTAGGCGTTGTCCGCGACTTCATTCGTGTTAACGTTTTATTGCACCATCTATAGTTGAATTGTTTTCGAATGATTTTTGTGACAGTTCTCATTTTCCATTACGCGCAAACTATTTACAACTAATAAAATATCAATTGGCGCGTTAAGAAAATAAAAACTATGTCAATGAAATTGTTTATTTTAAAATTATAAATTGAACTATTAATAAAGTGTAATTGTTATTATTAACTGTAAATAAATTAAGTAAATGTCATAAAAATATTCATCTTAAATAGACAGATTCAAAGAAACGGAACGTTCAGTTGATAGTGACACTACTGCAGTGCTATCACGGATCTTTTGTCGATCGTAAGTTTACGAATGCTCGTATAGTATGGAGTCGGTTGCAAGTTTTTAGTAACAATGTAATTTTTTATTTTACAGTTATTTAAGAGTAGAACCTGTTAACAAACATTCAAAATTAACAAGGAACACATTTATTTAAGCTGACCGTGCGGCAATGGATAGATTTCAATTATTGCTTGCAAAACCGTCTCCATACTATACGAGCATTCGTAAACTTACGATCGACAAAAGATCCGTGCTAGCACTGCTGAATCGACATTGAATCGACATATGAGCGGCCATCTTGTATGTAATCGGAAGATTGTATACA
Organism: Stenoptilia bipunctidactyla; assembly: GCA_944452665.1. Lineage (NCBI taxonomy): Eukaryota > Metazoa > Arthropoda > Insecta > Lepidoptera > Pterophoridae > Stenoptilia > Stenoptilia bipunctidactyla. Next base: position 5,511,758 of record OX101748.1, on the reverse strand, counting down.
TTTTTTTCACTAACTGATTCGATACGTCACAGCCATCGAATGGAAGATCGAACAATTTCATTACGGCAACGTCACAAAGATTGTCAATTTCGAATTGTCACAAAAACCACTTGAAAAGAATTCAATTATAGTGTCAATATTTTGTATTAATTTTTTGAAACAATCCTTTCCCGTTAAAAGCAGTAAAAAGTAGCCTATGTGTTATTCCAGAATATAAGCTAATTTTTTATCCCTATAGCCATTCTTCGCTGATTGAGGAACAATTATCCGTACATCCATCCAAACTTTCAAAATTATAATATTTAAAAGATTCCCGCAAAATATTGTCGCTTCAAGGCCGATGATATCATAAAGATTGTGCTTCATGATCCGTTTCATAGTGATATTGAGGTCAAAATCAGGGCGCAGTTGCCAATAAAAAAATAAGAAAGTTAAAGCCGACTCTAGAATAATAATTAATTGCTAACAGATTACTTAACTCCAAAGAAAGCTTCAATTAACTTGCTATATGGGTGACTGGTGGGTCATTTTCGAAATTCAAGAACGTGATAGATTAACATAATACATTCAGAGAAAAAAAAATATAATAATAAATAAATATTCATTATTTACTGAAAGAAGTCGTCGTGGCGCCGTGTTAACTTTTTTTTTTTTTTTTTTTATGAATTATGGATAGGACGTTTGTCTTCCATGCCACCTGATGTTAAGTGAACATGAAGACTAAGGTGGTACACGTCCATCCATGAGAAACCTATTCACTCGACGCTTAAAAGTACTAGGACTATACTGGTCAGGGAAAATAGACGCAGGCAGTTCATTCCAAACCTTGGCGACCCGTATCAAAAAGGAACTGTCAAAGCGCTTAGTTCGACTTTTCGGAATATCTACCACATACGGATGGAAGTTCTGTCTGCGTCTAGTAGTCCGATGGTAAAAGGGTGAGGGTTCAATTTGTTCAAACAGAGCACTGGCGCACTCACCAAAATGTATCCTGTAGTACACGGTTAGACACGCAACCTTACGACGATGCTCTAAGGTCTGCAGTTTTTTGGTTGTAAGGTCGACGTCGTTAATTAATTTACGGGCTCTTCGGTCAACGGAGTCCAGCGCTTCTAGTTGATATTTGGCAGAACCATCCCAAAGATGACTGCAGTACTCCATGCATGATCGCACTTGTGCTGTGTATAAGTTAAGAAGCTGTGCAGGGCCGAAGTACCGCCGTACCTTCGAGATGATTCCCAACTTTTTCGAAGCTACTTGAGCCATGGACACAATTTGTTGACCGAAGTTTAAACTGGATGTTACAGTTACGCCTAAAAGCCCTAGATGGCCAGTGATGGGGACAGATACATTTTGGAAAGTGGGCGTAAATGTGAAGGTGCTCTTTTTTGCGGAGAATAGACACGCCTGAGTTTTGGACGCGTTGAATTTGACCAAATTCGACTCACCCCAATCGGATACTTTTCGTAAGGTCAAATCAACGCGCTCAATCATTGACTTTCTTAAACTCTGGATGTCACGGGGGCTCGCTCGCGCATTGGATACGTATCTCTCTACAACAGTGCTGTCATCAGCATAACCAATAATGCCCGGTGTTAAAAGGTCATTAATGTGCAGCAAGAATAATGTTGCAGAGAGAACAGATCCCTGAGGTACCCCGGCATTAATTGCCATTTGGTCGGAGGAGTAGCCATCTAAGACTACTCGAATTGACCGTTCCCTCAGAAAATCAGATATCCAGTCGCAGAGCCTAATCGGTATGCCATATGATGGAAGCTTACTTAAGAGACCATCATGCCAGACCCTGTCAAAGGCCTTGGAAATGTCTAAGGATACAGCTATTGCTTCACCATGACCCTCCAAGGCCTCACTCCATAAGTGAGTGGCATACACGAGAAGATCGCCGGTCGAGCGTCCGTTGCGGAAACCATATTGGCTATCGCTTAGGAGCTCGTTGGTCTCGAGGTATGCCAGGAGTCGATTATTCAATACACGTTCCATGACTTTGCAAAGTATGGAGGTGATTGAAATTGGTCGATAGTTGACAGGATCGGCACGGCTTCCCTTCTTCGGTATTGGCTGTACGTTAGCAAGCTTCCAGGACTTGGGGACCTTACCCGATACCAATGAAAGTCTATAGAGGCGCGTCAGAACGGGAGACAACTCAGCTGCGCAGCGTTTTAGAACCACTGCAGGAATACCGTCTGGACCACTAGCTTTGTTCTCGTCTAGGTGCAGCAAGCATTTAAGAACCTCCTTTTGGCGAATGTGAACGGTACCCATTGTAGGTCCGAACTGAGGTAATTGGGGTGGGATTTTTCCTTGGCAATCTAGACGAGAATTTTCTGCGAAGATACTAGCAAATAAATCTGCTTTCTCCTTCGCAGTATGGGCCAGAGAACCATCGGGTTTCCTCAGTGGTGGCAGCGACGGGTGACAAAAGTTCGTTTCGACCGACTTGGCAAGGGACCAGAAAGCTTTACTTCCCGAAGGGTATGCTGCTATTCTGTCTCCGATACGGCCTATGTGAGCAAAACGAGCGCTTTTGATCACCTTCTTGCAGGACTTGGCGGCAGCATTGTATCTTTTCTTAAGTTCATGCGAATCCAGGGCTTTACTTCTGCGAGCATTTGCCCAGGCTTTGTATGCTTCCCGCTTTCGCTTTTCAGCGGCAAGGCAAGCACTATTAAACCATGGGCAAGCTTTGGTTTCAAGGGATAGTTCAGCGTGGGGAATGAAGTACTCCATTGCTTGAACTATCACACTTGAGACAGCATCAGCGCAGCACGATGGATCGGTTGATGTAAAACATGTTTGCCGCCATGGATAAGATGCGAAGAAATGTCGCATTTCATCCCAATCTGCTGACTTGTAACGCCATACTCGCCTGGAGCCTTTAGGGCGGGTGTCAGGTGGCGAGTACAGCGATACAGATTTCACCATACAGTGATCGGATGTCCCTAAAGGTGCAGTGACGGACACCGAGCATCTGTCAGGATCGGTTGTCAGCAGAAGGTCCAAGCAATACGCAGTGTGGCCAGCAACGTCGGGGATGCGCGTAGGCTCGTTAACAAGCTGTGAGAGACCGTAAGTCAGCGAAAACTTAAAGGCCTCTCTGCCAGCATGGTCAGTGTCCTGATACGGGTATAACCACTGCCCGTGGTGAGCATTAAAATCCCCCAGAAACACCAACTGCGCCGTGGGAAAACGTTGCTGAATCTTATCTGCTGTATTGCCAAGGTATTCCATAAGCCTCGTTGTCTCCCGATCTCCGCTATGTGAACGATAGATACAGGCGTAAACCACTTGGTCTAGGCCAGTATCTATGTGAACCCACATGACTGAAAGGTCCGGCACTTCCAAGTAACGGAGACGCTGATAACAGATCGCGTCACTGGCATACATGCACACCCCGGCGTGCGGGCGGAAAAGAGACTCCAGGATATAGCCTGGGTAACCAAGGTATGCCGAGTCTGACGAATCACAGATCTGCGTCTCCGTTAGAAAGAGTAGGTGTGGTCTCTCCGTCTCAAGATGGTGGTGGACATCATTCAGATTGGAGTGCACTCCTCGGATGTTACAGAAGTGCACTTTAAGGGAGAGGAAGTGCAACCGCTGTTGAACCGTACTCTTTTTAGGACCTTTCATTGTGAATTGGTAGTGGAGTGAATAGGGAGGAGAATAGAAGTTGAGTGAAGCGCTGCAAATGGAACCAAGCAACTCGTAGGGAACAACGCACCATTGGGGAACTCGCCTGGAGACTGCGGGGACGCCCGAACCCCCCCGAGGTCGCCATCGGGTCCTCTCCAACCGGTCGCCAACCGGCACGATGGAGCCTCCCGGGATTTTTCGCGAGGTGGCGGGGCAGCCTTTCGCATGTGGCTGGCATGCTACTTGGGCCCCCTACTACCTGCGGTCGGCCAGCGGTGCACCGTGCTTCGGATCCCGCTACCCTCCAAAACGAGTTACCCGGTGAGTCACTATCCTACGAGTTGAAAACAGTTCTCCAATGCAGCACGATTACTCAGACCTACCCTCCTAAATGGCTACACTAAACATCATGCCGGAACGCGACTAAGTCACTTGGCGGCATGGTTTTGTCTAGTGGGTGGTGACAAGCCGCGGCCGAAGCCTACCACCAGATGATGCCGCTCGTTTAGCGCCACCCAGGGACCACGTACAAGGCATCGAGGGCTAAACCTTGCGGACGCGAGCAGTTTTCAGTCCCCAAACCCCAGTCAGTGCGGCCGGTACTAGGATGGGTGACCGCCGACCATTCATTTCTCACGACGACTTCCGTGCTTCGGAGGGCACGTTAAGCAGTTGGTCCCGGGTGCTGTATACTTGTATACAGTAGTTGTCAGGGTTTGTCAGAAGCCATTTCGGCACCCCGAAATATCTGACTTCCACCACCCAGCACTGGGCCAGCTTGGTGGATTACGGCCTAAACCTCCTCGTCATCCAGAGGAGAGACTCATAGCCCTGCATTGGGCTCATTACACGGAGTTGTGATGATGATGATGATTTACTGAGTAAACTTAAACGATAGTTAAAGAATTAATTACGCAACGCATGGTTACATAAGCGTTATACAATAAATACTTCGGGAGAAGTGTAGTTATGACTCTTTATTTATTTATAGGAAATTCTGGTAAAATAAAGTACCTACTTTTAATACATAAATGTATACAGGATGGTGACTGGTGAATTTTAGATATTGACGTAGAGCACTCTGTACTTGATTCTGATCAAAATTATGTAACAAAAGGAGGTAGGTACATAATTTTACCAGAATTTCCAAAAAATAAATAAAGTTTTGTTACTATTTACTTTACATACGCCTGAGTCAATCGTGGCACGTGACCTGGCACGCGGATCGCAGCCAACGCTAGCGTAAACATGCGTTGCGTATTCAATTCTTTAACTTTCAGTTAAGTTTACTCAGTAAATAATTAATATTTATTTAAAAAACTTTACTTATTATAATTTTTCTATTTATGTATGATTTCAAACTATCACGTCCTCGAATTTCAAAAGTGACCCACCAGTCATCCTGTAGATACAGAAATCGGAAGTAGAGTTAACTGTATGGTTTAAAAACAAATACTGGATGGAAGATACTGGAGGAATATTATTATTGGACATATTCACACCGTGCCATCTAGCCCTATGTACAATAATGTAAAGACCAAAGACATACATCTACATAGATACCCCGAACCAAGCGTCAAGGTCGGTTTGTATTTCCCATCACTAAATATCAGCTTGTCGAATGTCATCGACAAGCTTGATTTCAATAGTAATCGTGACACTTGCGTTATCTATGAAGATGTATGTCTGTGGTAAGAACACAGCTACAGTTAACAATCCATAATCGATAATGGATCCTTATGTTTAGAGGTATGAATGAGATATGAACGAACAAAATAAGTTTTTTAACAAAATATAACAGTTTCATTAAAACGAAAAAAGGTATAGTACCTACTTATAAATCTTATAAATTATAAATCTTGCTTCCATGCTGGACTGGGAGCGAAAGAAAAACGTAGAATGTGCCAGCTGCTTCTCTTCCCGGGCTTACTGTAAAAGTCAGTTAAGGGACAGAGGTTTGATTGGAGATTTTTTGTGGGCGATAGGCTGACCCCCTGTCACTACAATAGTCTCTTTCCATCTTTATAATACCTCCAAATTTGTCAAACGTGACATCAGATGGTCTTGTAACCTCTGTGTTCTGCCTACCCCATAAGGGATACAGGCGTGACGTTATGTATGTATGTATGTATTATAAATCTTATTTAACGACAACATCAACAATGCTCTATATTTTACACAGTATGAAGCCAAACAGTTATGTCTCAAATAACAAAGAAGTCATAATTATTTCTTTTAAATTTATCTTGACGTAAATAAGCTCAGACTTGGAAAACATTCAAGTAGTTGGATCGCATTACATGACCGCACAATTATGGATTGTTGTTTAGGTACGAGTTTATGCCTACGTTTCCGAAACTCCTTGATTAACAAGTTGTAAACCTGCAACAGTTTTTTTAATACCGATCTTGTTTTCAGCACAATAAATAACAGAAAATCAATTTCTAATATTAGTAGAAATAAATATTTGTTACTAACTCTACTTTGAAGTCATCGTGGCGCCATGGTTACTGTGTGTATCATACGATATCACAGGTTAAGCAACGTTCGGCGGGGTCTGTACTTGGATGGGTGACCGCCGACCATTAATTTCTCACGACGACTTCCGTGCTTCGGAGGGCACGTTAAGCAGTCGGTCCCGGGTGTTGTATACAGTAGTCGTTAGGGTTTGTCAGAAGCCATCTAGGCGCCCTGAAAATTCTGGCATCCACCACCCAGCACTGGGCCAGCTTGGTGGATTATGGCCTATACCTCCTCTTCATCCAGGAGAGAGACTCTTTGTAATGAGCCCTGCAGTGGGCTCATTACAAAGAGTTGTGATGATGATGATGATGAACTCTACTTTAGTAATGATAAACATATCAAAGTAGCCGTTAAATCATTGCAACCAAAACAATAGTCGTATAAATGATTCCTAATTTTCTCTACTGTTTATTTTTTGTTATTTATTCTTTCCCACAATTGCAAATAAAAGTGAACAGTTATAATGACAGTCTCATGGCTTAGCGGTTAAAACTTTGCCTATAACGCTGCAGGTCATGGATTTGAATCCAATTTAGGGTAAATATTGTGCAACACAGCACTAGCTATATTTATTTTAGTTAATAAAATGTATGTTTACATACATCTTATGTTTTGTATCTTTAACACAAAATTTCTGACGTGCATTAAGTGTGCACCTTTTTTTGTCTGGAGGAAGACATGCTATCACTCCCCCGACCACCCAAGGGAGTACACTGGGGTATGTGGGGATGATCCGGCAGTAGGCCGAACCGACCCACTAAAAACCTCCAGGTTTAGCTCCCCCGACATAATTGGAGCCCACGGTATCGCCAGTGGCATTGCCCGCGAACCCCGGTGGATTGCGCGCAGCCTGAGACGTGCGCTCCCCACGTAGGAAATTACCTAATACAAATGATAGATTTTTATTTTTAAGGCTTAATTTTTTTTTACTAATTAAGAGCAATTACTATGTGGGTATGTGTAAGATATTTATTTATTCAATAATTCAGCAGCTTATTTAGTTTATTTATTTATTTACTCTTTATTGCACACATAAACAAAATGGATTACAAACAGAATTATATGTATCTTATTGTATAAAAATTGGCGGTCTTATCGCTAGCAAGCGATTTCTTCCAGACAACCAGGCTAGTTTTAAGTTAAATAATTATCTAAATATGAACGTACTGTGATTAGTTCCCAAGAAGAGTAAAAAAATATCAAACCAACATAGTAGACGTCTATGCAATATTGCCTAAATATTTAACTCATCTTTACTTATATCATCTTTGATAAAATATTTTTAAGAAAATCTGTGTTAAAAAATAAAATGGCGCTCAGTTTCTTATGCGGTTTCTTTGGTTGTTTACAAGAAATGATATATGATAATGGTTGGCAAATTTTCATCGTTTTAATAGTATTCTTTAAGATACAATTTTGGGTGCGGTTTGCCTGTTAATTTAAAAGGAATTTTGTTGTAATTTTGAAAATATTTGCTAACGACAGGTTTTAATGTTTATTTTTTAACCCAAAATAATTGACAGGTTTTTACACAGTTTTCTGTTGTTGCCATAAAAACGCTACATCACTTTGCGAGCTTCATCATTGGATTAAATATTGAAACTCACGATTATTGGCCAAAGCTCTTCAAATAACAATAAATGTTGTTGGGAGATATATATCCAATGCGCGAACGAGCGCCCATGAAATCCAGGTTTTGAGAAAGTCTATGATTGAGCGCGTTGATTCAACCTTGCGGAATGTGTCCGATTGGGGCGAATCTAACCTGGTCAAATTCAACGCCTCCAAAACACAACCGTGTCTGTTCTCCGCAAAAAAGAGCACCTTTACTTTTACGCCCTCTTTCCAGAATGTATCTGTTCCCATCACCGACCAACTAGGGCTTTTGGGCGTCACTATAACGTCCAAATTAAACTTCGGTCAACAAATTGAGTCTATGGCAAAAACGGCTTCAAAAAAATTGGGTATCATCTCGAAGGTCCGGCGGTGCTTCAGCCCTGAACGGCTGCTCAACTTATACACAGCCCAAGTGAGGTCGTGCATGGAGTACTGTAGTCACCTTTGGGATGGTTCTGCCAAATACCAGCTCTAAGCGCTAGACTCTGTTGACCGAAGAGCCCGTAAAATCATAAATAACAACAACCTTACAAATAAAAAATTGCAGACCCTGGAGCATCATCGTAAGGTTGCTTGTTTGACAGTATTTTATCGGCTACATTTTGGTGAGTGTGCGAGTGCTCTTTTTGACCAAATTGAACCCACCCCTTTTTACCACCGGACTACCAGACGCAGACAGAACTCCCATCCCTATATAGTGGATTTACCAAGATGTCGAACAAAACGCTTCGATAGTTCCTTTTTGGTACGGATTGCCAAGGAGTGGAACAATCTGCCTGCGTCTGTTTTTCCTGACCACTACAGTCCTGGAACTTTTAAGTGTCGAGTGAATAGGTTATTCGTGGATGGACGTGTAACACCATAGTCGTCATGCGCACTTTCCATCAGGTGGCATGGAAGACAAACGTCCTATCCTTACAATATTAAAAAAAAAGAGTGAACTTAGTTTTAAATAAAGTCCACTTAAGGCTAAATCCTCCTTCATCTATCTTTAAACTATCTATGTATTTTACTCTACTCTAGAACGATACCTTAACAAGACATAATTATTATTAATTAACAGAATCAATTATATGTTTAGAAGAAGAGTTTTAAAAGTGTTACATCCTGAAAATAAATCAATTTGGTGTTATAGAATTTTTGTAGTATTCAATTTATTTTGTTTCAATTGAAATCAAAGTTGGTGGATTAGAATAAGAACTGAACTGAAATTGCATGCACTTTTTAACTCTGCCAGAATATCAAATGCTTTTTTGTCAGTTATATCAGAAACTTGCTTATGTCTGTGCTGAGAAACAAAGTAAACAAACGCAAGAAGATTAAGAGTTCTTTTCTTTCTATAATCTATTACTAATATATAAAGCTGAAGATTTTGTTTGTTTGTTTGTTTGAACGCGCTAATCTCAGAAACTGCAAGTGGGATTTGAAAAATTAATTTTGCATTTGATAGCCCAACTCTTGAAGAAGGCTATATTTTATCCCAAAATTTCCACGGGATCAAAAGTTACGCGGGTAAAACTGCGCGCGATGGCTAGTACGTGATAATCGTAGTGCCGCATCGTATAGCAGTATTTAATTAGAATATATTTTTAACTAGACTAGAGGTTTTATTGGCATTTTTGCGGGCAATGGGCTGACTACCTGTCACTGCAATAGTCTCTCATCATCATCATAATAATACCTCCAAACTTGTCAAATGTGACATCAGATGGTTTTACAGCCTTTGGTGTTCTGCCTACCCCATAAAGGATACAGGCGTGAAGTTATGTATGTACAGTGGAATCCGTTTATAATGACATCGAAGGGAAACAAGAAACAAGTCATACTAAACGGACATCATACAAAGCATAGGTACTGCAAGAATAAATAAATTGTTTAAGTTAGTATGTGATTTATTTTAATAGAAAGGAATAAAATAGAGATAAATCAAAGTAGATAATAATAAGTAGACTCAATAAATAAATCTACGCTCTGAGACGTAAATCAAAAAAGCCTTTCACGCGTGACTCTCCCGAACACTGCCAAAGGTGTTAAAAATCATACGGTCGGTCACTATAAGCGGACAAAATTTGATAAAAAAGGGTCACAATAAGCAAAGTCATTACTTAGTTATATAATTTATATGAAAACCAAACTTCACAGTGTAAACACGTCATAATAAGCGGTTGGTCATTATAAGCGGAGTCATAATAAACGGATTCTACTGTTTGTATTTTAACTAGACTATTCGAAACAAACATTTTTGTTGAAACTTGCTTAAATATTGTGCTCTTACTAATGATAAATTCATTTTTATAAAGACTTCATATTGAGCGATACACACTAACAGGATCAGCTTTGAATAGTCTTACCGGCCCTAGATAAGCGCGTCGTACAGGGCGACTAATTGAAGTGAAATCTGCTTTGAGTTAAGACCCTTTCAGGGCTGGCATGGCTAGCGACGACCTTTATAAAAATCTGCCGCTAAATGTTACTGCTCTCAGGGCGTGGATCTATCTCTACGGCGTCGTGCACGGCGCACCACTCAGCGTTTCATTATCACTCTTAAAATTACCACCATCGTGATTCATTATAGAAAAGTATGCCGTATAAGTTGTAGTTATATGGCATACTATTCCATGATGAAACATGATGGCGATAATTTTACAGTACAGACATCTATTACAGTAATTCAACTTCATAAAAACAGACGAAACGCGAGCTATACCTACGCGACTCGATCTCGGCATGTGGCCAGTCACAATTGTCTGCATACCGAAACAATTATTGAGCTTTACGTTAACATGCGGATTGTTTATACTTTAAAATTTAATAATACATCTTTTCGTGCGTCTCAGTCGAGGCGCAAGTATTTTCCGGTCGCTAATTTATAAGACCCATTTGGTATTCAAACGTAAACATGGTTTTTCAATTAAAAAAAAAAAGTATTTTATTTCTTTATATAAAAAAAGTATATTCATCATCACGACTCTTTTTAAAGAGCCCACTGCAGGGATATAAGTCACTCCCCTGGATGACGAGGAGGTATAGGCCATAATCCACCAAGCTGGCCCAGTGCTGGGTGGTGGATGTCAGAATTTTCAGGGCGCCAAAATAGCTTCTGACAAACCCTTACGAATACTGTATACAAGTATACAGCACCCGGGACCGACTGCTTATCGTGCCTTCCGAAGCACGGAAGTCGCCGTGAGAAATGAATGTTCGGCGGTGACTTAACTGACTTTTACGGCATGCCCAGGAAGAGAAGCAGCTGGCACATTCTATGTTTTTCTTTCACTCCCAGTCCAGCATGGAAGAAAAACTATATAAAGATTATTTGTAGATCTTCATCATACTAGTGTAGGAATACTAGGATTATCCTCCTTCATCTATTTTTAATATAAAAAAATAATTAAATAGAATAACAAAAGATGGTGTTAGTTTTATTGTTATATCCATAACACATGTTTATCAAGGCTGAAATAAAACAAATAAGTTATATGAAGTTAACAGCAAGCGCGATCGTCCATTACCTGGTAACATTAATATATATTAGACCATAAAGAACATTATTAAGGGCGTTTAATAAATAAATAAATAGGTAGCTTCATGTGAATATGTGTACAGGGTGACTGGTGTGTCACTTTCGAAATCCGAGGACGTGATAGTTTGAGATCATACACGAAGAGAACAAATACAATAAAAAATTATAATCCATTATTTACTGAGAAAACTTAACCAAAAGTTAAAAAATTCATTACCTAACACGTGGTTATATAAGCGCAATACAATAGATACTTAGCGAGTGGTGGTGTGCGTGTGGCAGGAACACTACTGTGTGCGTGTTGACTGAGGCAGCGCGTCGGGAAAAGTGTAGTAATGTATAGTAATAATTATTCATTTATAGGGAATTCTGTCGAAAAAAAATACTTATTTTCATTACATAATTGTGATCCGAATCGAGTACAGAATACTCTTCTTCAATATCTAAAATTTGTCCCCAGTCACTCTGTATAGAAGCGCTAAATAATTAGTTTTCAGAGACTTTCTAACTCAAACTTACACGTACAATAATTATCATCAGTGTAACCAAAAATTGCAATTAACGAAACAGCAATTATAAACACGATTTAACCTCGTTCCCTATGATAGGGCTTATTTAAACGAAATACCTTATCCCTGCTAATGTCGTACGTAATTTTAATTGGTCGACGCTGGCCATTACCGCAAATGTTAAATTTTATTACAGATTCCGTTCCAAGGGCGTGGGCGATAATGGTCCATTTTGTTCACCCCTGAAATATCTAAATTATATGTTGGTAACGGTAAAGGTGCTGTAACCGTAAAGGATGAGTTGAATTGTGATGAAATTGGAAACTTAAATTTAATAAAATAGACGTGTGGCACTCGGAGACTGCCGCGGTAAAGCTATTGCATAGCATTTTTTATCAACTTATGCAATTATAATTATTTATTTATTTTATTAATGCAGTAATGTTTGATCTAATATAAAGTTCCACAAGTTCCTAGTAGATGGCGCTGATTGTTTATTAAAGCCCGCATGTAAAGTTATGAAATCAAAGTATCACCGCTGTGCCGGTCGGAGTGGGGGTGTTAGTTTTTCGTTACGGAATTTCTGGATTCGGTTCCCATGCTCAAGGCCCGCGATAGAAGCTATGCAATAGCTTAACAATTTATTTTATTTAAATAATGAATAGTCAGAATTAAGACTGTAAAATTAGAGCGGTTATGCGCTACATCCGATTGTTATTATATCCAAATGTGACGAAACAAAAATTAAGAAATTTTGTATGAAATGACGTTAAACATATGCCAGACATAGTGCGTAAGCTAGTTGCGTCACAATATATTTATGAAAACATTATTTACATTTATAAAAATAGTAATAAATTTAAAACTTTGAAAGATAATTATGATAACAATTATTCTGTAAGGGCAAGGAATGATCATAAGTTAGCGTTTCCCAAATGAAGGCTGGCTAAAAGTACCCATTCATTTATGGGAATGTCGATACGTATTTATAATTAAATACCAAAGTCAATTCAATCCCTAAAGTTAAATAAATTTTCAAGAACTATCAAAGAAACATTATGCAAAGAGGCTACATTAGACTCAAAGATTATTTAGATGATAAAAGAGCGTGGGATTGATGTCTCCACAGGTTATTTCCAAATAATAAACACTAGCCACCGCGCGCGGTTTTACCCGCGTAACTTTTGATTCCGTGAGAATTTTGGGATAAAATATAGCCTTATGACCTTTCTCAAGAGTTTGACTATCAAATGCAAAAAGAATTTTTCAAATCCCACTTGAAGTTTCTGAGATTAGCGCGTTCAAACAAACAAACTCTTCAGCTTTATATATTAGTATAGATTAATCACTAAGTAAGCAGCTTGGCTGTGACATGATATTGGCAATCAGGAATAGCATTCTTATGTTTGTTTGTTCATGTCATAGCAGAGCTGTATTTATGCCAAATTGTACCAATAATGAGCACTTTTTTTTTAAAATGCCGAGAGTTTTATAGTAAGCCTTTCTTCCTCTCGGTCTGCCTAGGTTTCTACTTTCATTTCGGTTTTTAAAGCCGAAGAAGTACTTGTAGACAACACCAAGACATTGGTGGATAATGGCCGATCCTTTATGAGCCGAGAGACGCACACTTATGGACGGAGGCTTCCCCCAGGATTCGTCATGTCGCCCGGACCCGCGCCACCCTCATCCAGCGTTTGACGTTCACAAAGGGTATAAGAATACCTACTGTGAATAAAAAAAAACATATTCATTTTTAATTTTACCGCTCTTGAGATAGTAACACAATATTAATTATTTATTCAACAGTGTTTTCAGCACTAACTATTTCCGCGTTTGAAATCAAAGCAAAGAGTTTAAAATTATTTTAAAAAAATTCGTGATCAAAATTTCGTGTCCAATGATAAGACTTGTAAGAGTAAAATAAAGACATATCTTGACGTTATTTGTATTCTTGCATATTTTCATACAATTTCAAAAGAGATGCGCGAGAAAGTCCTAAAATTCTAAGGAAAACACACACATACATAACGTCACGCCTGTATCCCTTATGGGGTAGGCAGAATACCAGAGGTTACAAGACCCTCTGATGTCACGTTTGACAAATTTGGAGGCATCATTATAAAGATGGAGAGAGACTATTGTAGTGACTGGGGGTCAGCCTATCGCCCACAAAAACGCCTTTAAAATCTCTGTCCCTTAACTGACTTTTACAATATGCCCGGGAAGAGAAGCAGCTGGCACATACTTTGTTTTTTTTTCGCTCCCAAGCCAGCACGGAAGCACACTCTTATTAATCAAAACACAATCTTAATAATATTACAATTGGATAGCATTTGTGTTCCAAGTTTTGCCTCACCGTTCGTTTATTCATGTCACTGTGAAACAATATACTCACCACTATTTTTAATTTTTTTTTAATTGGTAGAATATATTGAATTTTAATAGAAAGCAGTTGGAGAACAACGAAAACTAAATTGAATATCTGTTATATCCTTTGCATAAGTAAGAAAACAAACTAGTGAAGAATTAAAAGTGTATTGTGTTTCACGGGAGTAAGTTGAAATAATTTTATGACTTATTTAATCTACTACCTAACCACGGGAATAAAATCCAAACGGACGAAACGCGAGCTATACCCATCGATCTCGGCATGCGCTCGGCATGCAGACAGTGGCGGCAACAAATTTTTGATTGAGGTTTACATTAAAATGCGGATTTTTTATACTTTTAAATTAAATAATAAATCATTTCGTATGTCTCAGTCAAGGAGCAAGTATTTTTCGGTCGCTAATTTATAAGATCGATTCGTTATTCAAACGTAAACATGGTTTTTGACGCAAGACGCATATTTTATTAACACTTCCTATTCAATTCATAAAGTATTTTATTTTATTTTTTTATATAACAATGACGTCGCTCGGTCCCGCGCCGCCCTCATCCAGCGTTTACCGGCGACTTTGACCAAGTCGCCTATGTCCAGCAATGGACGTCTACAGGCTGTGGATTATGATGATGATGATGATGATAACAATCACAGTTATTATACAATCACAAAACTAAACGCAAGTAAATACAAAGTAGGCAAATATAATGAAGGCGGGCAGCCCTATCACATGTTCAAAGATGCGGCGGAGTTGAAGTACTGAATATTATATTTTCATAAAATTTCACCTAACTTACGGTTTCACTGAAAACTCTATGTTTTCACCATATATTGTTTGGTAACGGTAGTTTGACATACACACAGATTTCCACCTACATACTTTTTATTCATAAAAAAAGCATTTTATATATTTGACGATAGAAATAGTTTGTTTTATTTCGTATTCAACTCGGCCACAGTTATAATAGTGGAAAAATGTAATATGCAGTGAGCAGCAACAATAGTTTTTGTTTCGTTCCAGAAAGAAAAATAAAAAACCCGAGCTCGCATTCATTGTGTTTCGGACAAAAGCTTCTTGCGGATTTGTGTGTGACATATGTTATATTAAGTCGGTATTCTTTTGTCAGAGCAAATAGCGAACACCCTACAGTTCTACAGAACTGTCTTGTCTTCTAAGGTGAGTTTTTTAATCGACTGCTTTTTTAATATTGTCTTCATATTGTTTTCATTTTGAAAAATAATTTTATGACGTGAATTTTGGACGAAGGGATACTCGTGAAATCTGTTACTACACTGTTATATTTAAACTTGAGTAAAAATAAATAAATAAATATTTCTGACACTCACACAAAAATATCTAGCCCAAATTAAGTCTCTCAAAGAACTTGTGTTATGGATACTAGATAACTGATATACTTAAGAAATTTATACTCATACATATTGAATAAATACATATTTTTATTAGAATAAACTTAAATAAACATATAAACATCCATGATTTGACGACTAATATCTGTGTTCATCACACAAATATCCGCCGCCGCCGGGATTCGAACCCAGGACCTCTGGCATAGAAGGCAATGTATGTTACCGCTACACCAGCCGGTCGTCATATAACTCTCGGTCGTATAAAACTCAATAGCTTGCGTTTCCATTGAGGGTCCACATTGGACTTTTGTACTTTTCTATGTATCAGCTTTAGTAAAAGTTCTCAAACTATTGTCAAGTCAATAGAGTAATGTTCACGGTCCATACAGTCTCTGACCTGTCAAACTATTTTGTTAGGTATGTAAATGTATATAAAGATGATATTGTCATTGAAATGCTACTTGTTTATATCTAAACTATTGTGCAGACTTGATTTAATTTCTTAGAAACGATTTCGGGATTTTTATATAAAGTGGATGATACTAGTAGTCCATTGAGTAACTTGAGAGGGTAAAATATTAAAATCCTTACTCGGTTTCTAATATATGTAAATGATTTGGAATTAACCGAACATGAGCTATTGTGCCAGCCTAAGCCAGAGTGTTTCCGGGTATTGTGCTCAGTAGAAGAGTAGATAGTTCTATAAAGGAATTTAATAACTTCGCTGTGGTCCAGTTGTAACTAAAAATACTTTACCCGGGCTTTATTTATAACAAAATATTTAAACTTTGAACTTTGAAACTTAGGAAAGAAGTCTGAGAGTTGATAGTGGCTTATGAGTAATAGCCTAAAGTATGTTTAAACGCTAAACTGACTGAATCATTGTCTTTTGCAGAACAGTTGCAAATGAGGGACAGCAATCGAATGTTACGTTATATCAAAAGTTAGAAATAAACAGTTATTTCTAACATCAACACCACGATACAAACCCGATCGTAATACATGACAAATAAAGTTGTTTTTGAACATGCGTTATGCGTACTAAATGGACACAAAAACTTAAGTTAAACATAGAAATACACATTGAATTTATAAATATTAACTTGACGTTTATCTGTTTTTGTAGCAGAAATATCCACCCCGACACGGTTCGAACCCAGAACCGAGCATATTAAGCCGTTTTCTACCACTATACAAGGATTCTTCATTGCATTTTCTATTATTTTTTTTTTATTCATTTTATTTTTATTTTTTATTATTTTTATTCTATTATTATTTATCTTTTATTAGTTCACTATTTTTGAATATTATTAAAGTCACTGCATTTTATAAAAAATCGTCATCAGTTAGGAGCCGCCTACTGCATTTAATACAAATATTAATATCAGAACTTCAAATATCATCAAAATACAGAACCTTATTTAATAATTTATGTACACACATAGAAACTTAATAAAAGAAACATATAAATTAAAAAAAAATGTACAAAGGCAAAGCTTATTTCTATAAGAAATTTCTACCAGCAAGCCTGCGGCAGGAAAATGAGATTAAAAAGAACAAATTAAGTGCGTACAACTTACTTACAAGCAAATAAATATGTATTACATACACTACATACTAAATCCATACATGCAATTAAATATATAAATACATAAAATATATATCTATGAACTATTGTTGAAATATTATCAATGAACGATCTATAATATAAAAATATAACCTTCTTATTATTTAGTTGAAAGTCGTCGTGGCGGCGCCGTGGTTACTGTGTGTATCATACGATATCACAGGTTAAGCAACGTTCGGCGCGGTCGGTACTTGGATGGGTGACCGCCGACCATTCATATCTCACGACGACTTCCGTGCTTCGGAGGGCACGTTAAGCAGTCGGTCCCGGGTGCTGTATACTTGTATACAGTAGTCGTTAGGGTTTGTCAGAAGCCATCTAGGCACCCTAAAAATTCTGGCATCCACCACTGCAGCACTGGGCCAGCTTGGTGGATTATGGCCTATACCTCCTCTTCACCCAGGGGAGAGACTCATGCCCTGCAGTGGGCTCATTACAAAGAGTTGTGATGATGATGATGATTATTTAGTATATAGTTTTTACGTTATGTTGCTAACGTAGTTAAATTTAATGGTATTTCTTCGAAAAGTTTGTCAAGTCAACCAACCAACGTCAATTTCTTTACAGAAATTGTAAATCTCAGTTTTAGTGAAGCATTGCTTATTAAAATAATAGTTGTTGCATTTAATAATGATCAATTTATTCTGGCAGATCTTAAGAACATTTAGTATATTTTTTTCAGATCCTTAAGAATAACTCTTAGGGCGGCTTGCGTAACATTTGGTCTAAACAGAATTTAGTTAAATGAGTTTATCTTGCTAAATATGTTTATTTATTTATTTATTTATTGGAGAAAAAACAGATATTTACAATATGGTTAGTAAAATAAAAATGAAATTTAAATCTAGTGTTAGTTAATTGTAAAATCCTTAATATTCTCACTAGGTAAACACAGAATCAATACATAATGAGGACTAAACTTATGGATAAAAAATAAAAATAAAAGTTACAAAATTAAAGAAACAAAAAAAAATTAAATATCAAATACAAAATCAAGTAATAATTAATAAATTATTAAACATTAAAAAAATAAACATTAAATCAGATGAAATAAATTATAAAAAATATATATATATTATAAAAAAATTATGAATTATTTCATTTTAAATCAAGTAAGTATCAGACAAACCAGAAAGTATCTCGTTAATTTCTTTTTTTGTTTAGCCTAAATACAATTAAAAAGGTAAAAGGTCTTGCTCACGTCCGTTTGGATAGTAATTTAACTAATCGTAGTTAGGGAGTCGGTAAAGCAGTTGCTTGCGTTCTTTTTTACGTTTTCGTGCGTTGTACACTTGACTTAGAGCAAAATGGTTGAATTTCTTAAAGAAAAAATGTGTGAAATGGACCGACGAGTTTTCAACTGTCACATCAAGTCACACCGTAGTTGAGTTCATTGATAATTACCATGGCAAACGAAACCTTCTGAAGAATTTGTCGTCCGAATACATTCCAAATAAGTCTGCTCTTTCAAACAATTCACTCGGTCTGTTGATATATTCTATAATCTCCTCATCGTCGTCAGAATACCATTCCCACAAATCCATCTTACAAACTTCCTACCGAACTCGTTACAATCTTTTATAAAATAATAGTAAAATTTCTATAATCTCAAAATGATGACGCTCGATTGCTACTAAACGTATTTAGCGACGCTAAATCGCCATCTTTGGGTATTTAACTTTGACAGTTCGTTAAACGTGATTAGTGCCTAAATTTTTGTTGTGCAAGACGCTAATTATAATTAGCAGACTAAATGCGTTTACGTCGCTCTTAAACTGTATTTAACGACGATGCGCAAGCCGCCCTTAATATTTCTTACTGACTTATTAAATCCGACATATACACAGCATAACTAAGTATACCTATGTTCAACTTAGTTAGCTTAGTTAAAGAAAACCCCTAGTACAATTTATTTAACTAAAAAATAAACCAGTTAACAATTCGCTTGTATAAACTCTGAGCACTGACCTAGACAACATTGTACGGAACCCTGATTGCAAGCTTAGGAGATTACTTTGGACTGCAGAATTCTAAATAAGCTGTTCTGTATAAGTTAGCTTCAGATACAATCAGTGTGGAAAAGCTGGAAGCATTACGGGGTAATGTAATGAGGGAACTTTAGAAAAATGCACGTATGTAAACCTTTTCTATATGTTGAAGTTTGTGAGTGTATAAGCAAATAGAATGTTCAATGTTGGCAAACATAAAATCATTTTTTTTTATTCTATGTATTTATTATTATAAAGCTTTTGTTTTTTTATGTGTTACTTAATAATATTATTAATTCTTCAGAATATCAACAAATTACTAAAGCTTTAAATAATTTTTTAATGCTGAGAGAGAAAGCTAATTTTAAACGGATGGTATTTAATTTTACAACTGTAAATCCACATTTTACTATCAAAGTATTCGAAATTGCTAACAAAAATACTGAATTGCACACTAAATTTGCGCATCAAATAAATCAAATATACTACACTGTTTGATGTTTAAAGCTAAACTATTTTACTGAATTACTATCTGTTAACTTATAGTAAATCTAATTATCCTTTTAGTGCAACGAAACATTTAATCTGTTGTTTTGGAATACGTCACCTATTAAATTTTAAAGATAACCTAACCTAAGCTAACCTACCTATTAGTAATTTTGGTATTACAGTAAAGTACTGTTGGTAAGTAATTATCTTATTATTTTCTGATGAGCATGTCGGGATTGTTGACAGGGTAGACTATGATAGCTGACCAGGTTTATGGTGCTTCGCCGGCCGCTGCCGCGGCACCGCCCGCTTCGCTCGCTCGCCTCGCTCACGTGTATAACTATTATGCAACCTAACTACTCCTCCTCGCTGCGCTCGTCGTCGCACCTAACCGTACTGACTCCGTCTTTCGGTGCGGGGGACTTCTCGTGGCCTATAAAACATGTATTCTTTGTAATGCAATTTTAGATAATAGTTTTAGTAATTCGGTGGTAATATTGGATAATTTAAAGTGGAAATCAATATTTTTGTTATACGGCGAGTAATTTTGTTTTAGAATGCTTATATCTGTGGTTTTAGAAGGATTTTCGTAGTCAAATTATATAAATAAAGTCGCTAACTTTGATATATTTTAGACATTTTTTTATACTACACATTTAGTTATACAATTATTTAATTTGATAAACAGTCATTTATTTGATATGCTGGTACATTATTAGTGGATAATTGTTCTTTGCTTAAATTTTAAATAGAGGTGCAATTAAAAATTTCCCATTTTAAACATTTCACTCACGATTATAAACTAATTAAGCTGATGCTTGTTTCGATTCCTACATAATACTTCAGATGTGGTCCTATATAAAACTAAATATATACTTATAATAACCAATTATCAAATATAAATAAAAACAAAAATATACAGGGTGACTAGTGACAAATTTTAGATATTGACGGAGAGCACTCTGTACGTGATTCTGATCATAATAATGTAATAAAAGTAGGTAAGTACATAACTTTTCATCATAATTCCCTATAAATAACTATAGAGACATCACTACAGTTTTCCCGACGACGCGTCAATCACCAAGCCGCGCCGCCGCCGGCGCGCCGGGTCATCACAGTCAACACGCACACAGTAGTGTTCCCACCACACGCACACCACCACCCGCTTATTATCTTTTGTATTACGTTTATGTCACTATGCGATGCGTAATGAATTCTTTAGCTTTCGGTTAAGTTTACTCAATAAACGTTTTTTTTCCTCTTCATGTATGATCTGAAACTATGACGTCCTCGAATTTCGAAAGTGACCCGCCAGTCTCCCTGTATAACTAATATGTAGAATTGTAGATAGATTACGTTTAAGTTCATAGTACCCTCCAGAAAAAAAAATTGACAAGGTCTTGAATAGGTGTGTGAAGCGTAATATTCTAAGCTTTACGTTAGTTGATTATTGTTGCCACCATGTTTCAAAGGTTCTCGACATATAACATTAAAGTGGTCATTCATTCAATAATGAATGACCACAGTCCCCCATGCTGAACTGGGAGCGAAAGAAAAACGTAGAATGTGCCAGCTGCTTCTCTTCCCGGGCATACTGTAAAAGTCAGTTAAGGGACAGAAGTTTTACTGGCGTTTTTGCGGGCGATAGGCTGACTCCCTGTCACTGCAATAGTCTCTCTCCATCATTATAATATACCTCGAAATTTGTCAAACGTGACATCAGATGGTTTGATGGCCTCTGGTGTTCTGCCTACCCCATAAGGGATACAGACGTGAAGTTATGTGTATGTATGTATGTCATTTAATAATTAAACATTTTCAACATTAACACATTATCTATCACAAAGGAAGTTCCTTATAAACTTGTGTTATAGAAACTAGATAATGGATATATAAATTACACTAATATACAAAAATACGAAATGTAATCTATACTAATATATAAAGCTGAAGAGTTTGTTTTTTTTTGTTTGTTTGTTTGTTTGAACGCGCTAATCTCAGAAAGTACAAGTGGGATTTGAAAAATTATTTTTGCATTTGATAGCCCAACTCCCCAAAATCCCACGGGATCAAAAGTTACGCGGGTAAAACCGCGCGCGGTGGCTAGTTTATGATATTCATACTTGAATTAATATCACAACTTGAAAATTATTATCTGTATTAAATGGCATACTATTCCTTTGCTATTAGAGTCCACGTTTCAAAGTTTCGGTTAAACTCAAGTGGCTCCAAATCCCTGTTCACAGAAATACTCTCATCCTTTGCTGTTATTGAGTTTCTGTTTAATCCACACTCATCAAGTTACTTGAAGGAAAGCTTCAGACTAAAGCGTGAATTGCGTGATCAAGAGTTTTATTACGATCAAAGTTTTTGTCTGAACCTCTTAGAATTTCAGGTTTCTTTCACAAGTCATTCCCTTTAAACACTGCTTGTGTAACTTTGTTTCTTTATTCATTTCATACACACATACATAACTTCACACCTGTAATCCTTACGGGGTACGAAAACCAGAGGATATGAAACCATCTGAGGTCTCGTTTGACAAATTCAGAGGTATTATAATGATGGAGAGAGACTATTGCAATGACAGGGGGTCAGCCTATCGCCCGCAAAACTGAAAATAAAACCTCCGTCCCTTAACTTTCTTTTAAGGCATGCCCGGGAAGAGAAGCAGCTGGCACATTCTATGTTTTTCTTTTACTCCCAGTCCAGCATGGAAGAAATCTTTTTTATAACAAGATTTCTTCCATGAAAATTTATAACAAAGGTTTTATTTGGTTCATATGGAACTTTAACTAGGAATCTACTTCCATGCTAGACTGGAACCGAAAGAAAAACATAGAATGTTTCAGCTGCTTCTCTTCCCGGGCATGCCTTAAGAGTCAGTTAAGGGACAGCGTTTTTGCGGGCGATAGGCTGACCCCTTGCTACTGCAATAGTCCCTCTCCATCGTTATAATTCCTATAAATTTGTCAAACGTGACATCAGATGGTTTCGTAGCCTCTGGTATTTTGTCTACTCTATAATGGATACAGGCGTGAAAATATGTATGTAAATTTAAATGGGAATATTAATCCAAGAGCCTGCCATGGATAAAAATCATTTAGATCTTATTCAATGCATATAATCAGGTAAAATTTAAATGAAAATAGTTCTTAATCTATTCTTCAAACTGTTCACATTTAAATCTTAACGACGGTCAGTCCCAGCTGCTATACAGGGTCACTTTTGAAATTCGAGGACGTGATAGTTTGAGATCATACATGAAGAGAAAAAAAATTATTAAGAAGTAAATATCAATTATTTACCAAGTAAACATAACGGTCCAAAATTGATGAGCATATAATTTATCTGTACTGGAAACCTGTTTCTTATTGTAAGTACCCTAAGAGACAACTTTTCTGTATAGAAGTTTGATGAGTTTCGTTCCTTGATTCTAAATTCTAAAGGCACCGGCTGCCATAACTTTTTTTTTATATTCAGGTATGCAAAACTAAAATTTATTTTAATTTTTATTGGTATATTTTTTTATGTCAAAAGATCAACATAGATTCGGGCTGTCCTCTGAAATCAATATTTTGTTAATATTTTTAAGTATTTGCATTTGATATTGCTCAATTATTCTTAAATAACTGAAAAAATCTTCCACTTTCGCTTGCCAGTAGGGTGCTACCAGGCCTTGGCCACACGCCATCGAAATTACTAAGGATATTCTGGTTTAATTTTTTCTGTTCAGTTAACAATACAGAAGTCGTCGTGGCGCCGTGGTTACTGTGTGTATCATACGATATCACAGATTAAGCAACATTTGGTGCGGTCGGTGCTTGGATGGGTGACCGCCGACCATTCATTTTCTCACGACGACTTCAGTGCTTCGGAGGGCACGTTAAGCAGTCGGTCCCGGGTGCTGTATACTTGTATACAGTAGTCGTTAGGGTTTGTCAGAAGCCACTTTGGCGCCCTGAAAATTCTGACATCCACCACCCAGCTCTGGGCCAGCTTGGTGGATTATGGCCTATACCTCCTCGTCACCCAGGGGAGAGACTCATGCCTTGCAGTAGGCTCATTACAATGAGTTGCGATGATGATGATGATGAACAATACTTTACAGAAATGCAAACTAACAAAGTAAATTTAATTATTTTAAGATTTACGTTGATATAGTTCAGTGTGTTTTTTTGCCGCGAGATACAAAAAAAGTAATAATATCTACCTAAAACTCTTCAGTGATGAACAAACAAGCTTTCGGTGAAGTATTTCGATATAACACACGCAAAGTAATTACAGTGGGCGCAAATCAGACAAACTAATCAAAGTTGGATCAGTTGCTTGTGGCGAAATAAGTTCTTGGGTTGTGGGCACTATGGGAAATTTTATGTTTTATTTATTTATATACACAGCGAAGTATTAATTTACACGGCTTCATAATATAGAGACTTAGGTAAGGGTTTAATGATGTAAGATTAGTTGGATACTACTATTAATATATTAAAGTCTGTACTACGCTTTACAAGGTATTTATGGTACCTTACATGTGTTTGAAGTATTCCAGTAATAAAGGTAAGTAACTAACTGATCAATATCATACATAACTTCACGCCTGTATCCCTTATGGGGTAGGCAGAACAACAGAGGTTATAAAAACCACCTGGTGTCACGTCTGACAAATTTTGAGGTATTATAATGATGGATAGAGACTATTGCAGTGACAGGGGGTCAGCCTATCGCCCACAAAAAGCCTCCAGTAAAACCTCAGTCCCTTAACTGACTTTTACATTATGCCCGGGAAGAGAAGCAGCTGGCACATTCTAAGTTTTTCTTTCACTCCCAGTCCAGCATGGAATTATCAATATCATAATTTTTAATTTTACATCAATATCAGTTTACTGTATAAGTCATCAAATTGTCATTTCGTTTTACAAATTCTGTACAGCCTCAAAAAAAAAGTACAAAAAACGTACAGCCCTTATTTTGGTAGCTAAACCCGTTTGAACTCAATCTCTCCCGATGGTAAGGAAGTGGCTCTTCACAAAACATCGACTGAACCATCAAGTTCACGGCAGTTTCTTTTATGAAACGTGGTGGCTAACCAGGCGTACCTTAATAGGGAACAAGCGGGGGTCACTCGGATTAGTCGTATTTTAAGACAAGCTTATTACGACACGTAACGCTATTCTGACCATGATTTTTTGTTTAAGATAGTTTTCAGTTGTGTTGAATGTCCCAAACTTCTTTATAAGTAAACACCATTGCCCTTTCTAAGGGACAACAAAGTAGATGTTGGCTAATAGGACGCCATTTTATAGGATATTTAGCATTGGCCGGTATTCCATGGAAGATAGGCAGTAAGGCGTTTTCTTAGGTGAGCGGCTGGACGCAACGTGATAAAATGTAATTCAACCAAAACATCAACACGACTACATAGAAGACCTGCTTTATACAACAATAGCGCTCTTCTTACTGCTTTATTTTCTTTAAAAAAAATCAAAAAGACTGCAAAACTATTACGATCTGCAAACTTTTATATTTTTCTTAGCCTCATATTCCTTTTTCCTCTTTTTTTTCCTCTTGGTGTATCTAAAGCTTTATATTTTCGCAGCAACCAACAACATAACTTTGATAACTCTTGCCTAATCATTTACTTGCGAACGAGGAAAATATGTATTCGAATACCGATACTTGAAAACATGTAACTAACATTTGTATGCTAGTAATATCTTCAACTTTTTGTATTACAAGCCTGTATGATTTTTGTTTTGATGGAAAGAAAGTTAATTTGAACAAGTTCTCCTTCTTTTGTTTTGATGCCCTAAGGATTTGAATGATTTATGACTACCTGCTCTGAACACTACAAGGCCTGCAAACGTGTTGATTAAAAGTTTCAGTAAGACTTTGGAAACGATGGTTGCAATAGTGATAGTAATTTACTTTGACGACCACGCTGGTGCAGTGGTCTATCTAACACACTTCTACGTTAATCATGTGGTTGCGGGTTCAATTTCTGCAAGTTAAAAAATTAACGATTCTGGGTTTTTTTCTGTATACAAGGCTGTTTTTTAGTTTATTTTGTTTTATATTTCTTGGGTGGCCAACAGCTTTAACTTAAAAACTAGGTTTAACATATAATGTCGAGAAAGGGATGATTCTCATTAGAACGTGCAGTGTCCGGGACGTGCCGTGTACGTGGCTCGGACGTGGCACGGATGTGAGACGTTACATACATTTAGTATGAAGCAATTTATATTACACAATGCATGATCTCCCCGTATTCCCGTCGTAATGCGAACACTCTGCCGTGCTGCGTACGGGCAGTCAAAGAGGATATAACTCACAAAGCAGATACATAGTAGAGCTGCTGTAAGCAAAGTTGCACAGCTTCAATTTGAGTTGTCCTGACGTCACAGCCTTTAGTTCAAGCTATTCCTCGCTAGAGGCACTGGCGTCAGTTCGTCGCTTACTTCTGTGAAGTATGTACACGCGTAAATATAAAAAAAAAATTAAATTCTCCATTGTTTCTCGATGTAAAATTTAGTTTTCTATACTTTTATAAAGGAATTACATTGACAATCCAAATAAAATTAACTTACCACGAAGATAATTTCATTCATAATTATTTTTTACAAAATTGTTTGTTGTCCAATTATTTGTGTCCAAAATTCCAGATTGTTATTTGTTGCCTAGGTGATTTTTATGCCGCGAAAAAGGTTGCGCTATCTAGCGTCAAGTAGGAATACTTTTATTGCGCGGTTTTTTCTGACAGATTTGGAACGTATGAAATTTCGTTAAAAAACTAGAGCCACCTAGTAAAGTATAGCTGAACTTTTTTGATGATTATGTGAATATTTTAACCTTATGTTTCAACCGGTTTTTACTACTCACTACTAGGTGACTAATGCCATCGCCTGTTTGGCTATGATTGGCCATAACCCACCGCTTACCCCTCCGGCACCCCGCGCGTAGGCTTCACTTGAGTCCCTAGAAAATACTGGATAGGGCAGCTCCTCTATATATTTCCTCCGTGATATAACTAGTACGGGCAGTGAGCGACGAATCTTTAGTGAGGTTCCACGCACGTCTTCGCACTCTGTTGTCTTCTAAGGACGGGCTGTAGCTCATTTAGTAAAATGTCAAAGTTTTCTTTGGACAGTCTAAAATATACAAAGAATTTTTCTTCATCGTCTGGTGAATATCTGCACAGACAGTTCAATTCTCCGTACAAGTTTCGTGTTTTCCAAAGAGGATGCACACCCCATTTTCGTTCAACCCTTCTCTGCCTTCTATTTGTTTCTGCTTCCTCTTCATCAAGAGCTAGTGCAATAGCAGCCAGCTCCAGAGTGGAAAAATCCATTTTTATTATATTAAATAATTGGGAATATTCACATCACTATGTAACCGCGGTGGCTTAAAGCCCGTTTAACACTCGGTGTAATATACATTGTATTTCACGGAGAGGCCCCGGCCCGTCCCCGCCACGTATATGGCACGTCCCGGACACTGCACGTTATACTAAACAATTTATGTAGAATGTATGGACAGGGCCGTTTTCATAAGAAGAGTAACGTCAGAAATATTTCTCCTTAAGTAAAGTGGCACTAGGTGATATTTGAGACAAGACTTGTGGTAATCTAATTTTGGAAGTTTGAACTTATACGAAAGAAATCTGCTAAACTTTTTTTGGATACGCTCTATCCTTGTGGAGTATTTTTCATAATAGGGGTATTAATAGTTACCAGCCAAATTCAAATATTCCTTTCTTTGATACAATATAAACGTACCTTCTCCGTGCTTCGGAGTGCACGTAAAGCTGTCGGTCCCGGGTGCTGTATACTTGTATACAGTAGTCGTTAGGGTTTGTCAGAAGCCGTATCGGCACCCTGAAAATTCTGACATCCACCACCCAGCACTGGGCCAGCTTGGTGGATTATGGCCTAAACCTCCTCATCACCCAGGAGAGAGACTCATATCCTGCAGTGGGCTCATTACAAAGAGTTGTGATGATGAAACGTACCTTCATATTTAGGTATTTTAGTTTTGCGCAGCAGAGAAAAAAAGATATAGCACTCTGCGCACGGTACGATACTACGACGCGGCTTTTCATTCCGATGTTTGATAATACTACGCTATGATTTGAAGTAGCGAGTAGTCTTTATTTTATATTTTAGTTTCCTTGTAAAAAAATACATACATTTTTGTTGTAAAAGTCGTTTCTATAAATTACACTTATTGTGTAAAAAAATTTGGGTGTTAACTGAAAAATAGCCCTGTATTACATATTTTTATTCTGGGATCCCCCCTAGATTGCTTCATGGTATCTCATATCACAACCTTTGCTTACTTTGAGGCCATGTAGTTCTTTTACACGGGATTTTATTACCTAACTGTTTACTCCTGGGTAATAGATTATAGCGCAAAACTCCATTTTCTGTCTTTTCCAATATGGGTTGTAAATGTTAATGTTACTTTTTGACCAGCTCAACTTTCAATATTTATAGAAGGATTATGGAAATCGATTGGATCAATAATGATTATTCATTGATGGAAAAGGTAGTTAAGATAAGGGTCACGTAATAAAGTGATAATCGCCACATTTAGTTGGATCTCACTCATCACTCATCGTAATCGTTTGTTTGTTTATTTAAGTTTTCTTATGTTTTATTTATTTTTCTAAAGAAGTTTTGGGAAAATAGTAAGCTGTATTTACATTAAAAAAATGTGTTTCTTACTGGAATTGGAAATTGTACCATAAATACACCTTATTAAAAGCAATAATCAATAAACATTTTCTAAATTTATTTACGTCAGTATTATAATTAAACAAAAAATTAACAAAAAGATTAACGTACAAAGTATGCATCAATAGAAAATTTGCCGTTAAGTAAATCATTCTTATTCATCCTTGGACATAAATTATCAGATGTATCCACGTATTTCGAACAATTCTCAGGAGCACTAGTCTGTATTATTGTATCTCTAAAAAAAACTTTTCTCCCTTTATGGTTTCTGCTATAATCCACAGTTTTACATTGTATCTTCTTCTGTTGACAGCATGTCTTTGTTGGTATTTGATAATCATCATCTAGACAACTGACTGAATCCGTCTCATAACAATCAAAGTTCTGGTCACCTACACAAGAAACTGCCACTTTCTTACAATGGCAAGCAGGGCCTAAGTCAAATTCAGTTTCTACAATCTTTGAACAATAGCTCGTTTGAGATGTTTGTATTGCTGCATCATTACAGCAACTAGATACACTTTTCGTGGATCTTATTTTTTTTGGCTTCTTACACTCACATTTTACAGCTTGTGTTTTGATCGTTTTACAAACTTGTGTATTAGCAGTTCGACTTTCTTGTGGTGGTTGAGGTGTGCATATTGGGCTACAACCAAAATCAGCTGTTATCTTTATTTTCTCAGTTTGGCAAGTTGTAATTTTCTCAGTTTGACAAGATGAAGTTTTCTGAGATTGGCAAGATGTAGTTTTTTCAGTTTGACAAGATAAAGTTTTCTCAGTTTGGCACGGTATAGTGTTTTCAATTCGGCAGGGAGTAACTTTCTCAACTTGGCAAGGTATTGTTTTTTCGATTTGACAAGGTATAGTTTTCTCACTTTGGCAAGAATTTTTTTTCTCATTTTGGCAAATTATAGTTTTCCCGCTTTGACAAGGCAAAGTTTTCTCCACTTGGCAAGATAAAGTTTTTCCACTATGGCAAGGAAAAGTTTTCTCATTATGACAAGACAAAGATTTTTTATGACAGGATATAGTTTTTTGTCTACAACATTTACGCGTTTGCGTAGTACATAGTTGTTGTATTTCGTCGTCTCCACAGCCTACTTCATTGTAGTTTGGAATGTCGATTTCAACTTGGACTGAGCATGATTTCTTTTTGATGTCTATACGAGTATAAGATTCACTGCAGCCTTTGAATTTGGACTTTCCATATAACCTGCAGCTTCCACCGCAAGTGCATTTGCATACCTTTAATAATAAAAAATAAAAATTGTTATTAAAACTTTATTACCATGTATTAAAACATATTATCACAGAACAATCAATTACTATTCGGAGAATAAGCTGGCGGTCTCCTTACAATTTTTCTTGGTTTACGCCTGATTCTCAAGAATCTTGGTCTTGCATGCAAATCAATATTTCTAGAAACCTTCCTTCTTTCGGCAGCAGCATGAAGTTTTGACATAGTTTGACAAACTCTATTGTCACATGAGGTCATCACACCTTTAAAAAGAAAAGAAAAATCAATAAATTATAGTTATTCTATTGTATACAGTGTTTTTTATTTAACTGCGTATACTTTCTTTACTAAGTATACCGTACGACAGACTTTTCTTGTTTCGGCCTCATATGATAATGTAACAGATTTTTAATAGCTCAATCTGACATATTTAAGTTTCACTTATTACTTTCATCTAGAAATAATGAAAGGTTGGATGGAGCTTTCCAAAATATACCATTATGGATCCTGTTTTATCTACTGCCAATACCTACGTCTAAAAGAATGATAATTAAAATTAATTAACCTTAAATATGGTTTTAATCTTCATCTAAATCTTTTTTGTTATAAATAGAAAAAAAAGAAAAATAACCATACGAAATAAAAAAGAAGTTTGGTATTTGAGAACGGCTACATTGAGAACCACACAAAAAGATAAAATGAAACCTCTTTCAAAAGATTTTAAAATTGTCGCAAATGAAATAGATAAGTCTTACAGACACTTAAGTTAAAGATGTAACATATAAGTGTAAATAAATAAACATACCCATGATTGTTTATTAAAAAATGTAAATGAACCAAATTGATTTATTTTATTATTTTTGACAAGAATTTTAGACGGTGTAAAATCGTGACCATCTTGATTTAATAGTTTTGGTAATATCTTGTATGTATCACTATAACAATCGAATTAAGACAAAGCTAATCGAATAAACTATTCCATAATCGTTATATCTAATTCAAAAACTGAACCAGTATGTTTGATACAATAACAATAAATATTCTGTACTAGCTGCTGCCCGCGACGTCGTCTGCGTGAACGCTATGCAGCACCAAACGCACCTACGATTATAACACTGCTAGCGTGATAATATGTAGCCTATATGTTGACCTGACTTCTTAACTATCTTCATGCCAAATTTGAAGTAAATCCATGCAGTACTTTTTGAGTTTATCCCGGAAAGACAAACAGACAAACAGACAAACAGACAAAAATTCTAAAAACTATATTTTTTGTTTCTGTTTCGATTGTAGATCATACCCCAAGTATTCTTTTAAAAAAATATTCAATGTACAGTTTTGACTTTCCTACCATTTTATTATATGTATAGATTGCCACAGAACTTAAAATTAAACATTTCAACAATATTATCAATGACAATGTGGGCGGCCTTATCGTTCAAAACGATTTCTACGAGGAAACCCGGGGCAAAGGAAAAATATCACAAACTTATAATAATAATAGGGCAGAGCATTTGAATTGATTGAGGGAATACCTATAGACAATAATTACATAAGACAAAATATAATAACAAATATGTGTATAAAGGATTGTTACAATTATTAATATTTGATATAAGTAATTAAATAAAAGTATACATATATAAATAAGTAAAAAAAATATAAGAAGCAAAAAGAATAATTGTATATACAAATAATTGTTTTTGTGTAAAAGATAGAACAAGGTCTAATATAATATTATGGTGATAAATAAAAAGTCTTTAGTTGTTATTTTAAAAGAAGCGATGGACTTTGCACTGTGAATGTAAGATGGCAAGTTATTCCATAGGATTAGTGCATTTACTGTGTACGATTTGTGGAAGAAATCAGAGGAATGCAGAGGAGTCGCTAAGAGCATATTATTTATAGAACGTAGATTTCTCTCATGACCTTCATGACGAAAATTAAAACGACTTTTTAAATACAGCGGTGTGTAAGGATTGAACAGAATCCCGTATAGCAGAGAAAGAACGTGTGTATTCCTGCGAAGGCCAATTGGGAGTCACTTAAGCTTATTGCTGAAGTCTGATACGTGGTCATACTTAAGTAAAAAAAATATAAACCTTATACATATATTTTGGAGGCGCTCAAGTTTACCTAATTGCTCTTCGGTCAAAACGAGACACGTTACATCTGCGTAATCCAGTATGGGTAATAAAAGGGACTGAGCGAGCGCAATTTTTGTCGGTATTGGCAAGAAGTTTCTTAGGCGTCTCAGAGACCTGACTGCAGCAAACATCTTCTTACTAACGGAGTCAATCTGATGCCTCCAGGATAGATCGTTGTCCATGAGCGCTCCGAGGTTTTTGACAAATGGACGGTAATTTATAATTTCACCCAATAAATTTTAGTCATATGGTTGAGAATACTGGCCGGAAGATAGGACTTTCTTACAGTCTTACATCCAGACTAACTCCAGTTAACGGGTTATCCATTCCATACGACAGACCCTGAATATTATTACACCTATAGAGGCACGTGGCGTACTCATGCATATTATGTCGATTACAACTTTTTAAATCCTTTTTAAATCCTTATGGCATCTAGGAAAAAAAGTAATGATACATTTTTTGTAGATAATTTTATAATCTACAATTGTGTCTTAGCTATTTTTATGATAAAACTTACCGTTTTGCTGAACATTGCAAAAAATCCTTTTTTTTTTTGACGTTTGATCTTGAATAAAAAATTCCTTACAGGGGAATGATGGGAAACTATTTCAAACAATATTACCGATTTTCAGCTTTTAAAAGTTCAATTTATGTAACTTTTCTCTAATTTTTGGTCTAATTTGGCCGGGCTATTAGTGAATATATAATCAATGAATGCAGAGCATTAAAAAAACGAGACCACATGGGAAAAAATAATAATCAAAATTGGTTCACCCAGTCAAAAGTTACAGGTAACAAACATTAAAAAAACAAACAGACGAATTGAGTACCTCCTTCTTTTTGTGAAGTCGGTTGAAAATTTAAGCTTTAATTTTATGACTACACATTAGATGGGAATGTTTTATTACTCGCTGTGCAGTCATAAACTACAGTTTAAACTGAAATGTTTACTTAGAAGAAAGAAAACAGGAAAAAAAAAATAAAAAAAAATATTCGTAATTTGGATCCACTCATTATTCTAAATCTGCCAATAATATATAATAATAACCAATACTGAAATTCCCTATACAAGGTGACAAATTTTAGATATTGAAGGAGAGTACTCTGTACTCGATTCTGGTTATAATTATGTTATAAAAGTAGGTACCCAATTATTCACTAGAATATTACTATTTACTTAACTTACGTACGCCTGAGTCAATGGCGGCGGGTGACCTGGCACGCGAATCACTGCCAATGCTAGTGTAACCACGCAATGCGTAATCAATTCTTTCGGTTAAATTTACCCAGTAAATTATTAACATTTATTTATTTTATTTTATACTATTATTTTTCTCTACAGTCTTTTGACTTTCAATTTCAACCTACCAATCGTCCTGTATATTAAATTTATCAAAACAAAATGAAAAACAAACTCACTTCAGCAAACTTCTAATTAAATTTAAACCGCTAAGTGTAAAGTATATAATCACAAAACAATGTCAAAAACAATTACAGTCAACCAAAATCCGATCAATATTCATTAACTTCAAGACCTGGAAACAAAATCTAAATAGACAGACGATCCAACAACTACAATGGAAACAACAAAGAGAAACAAACAAGCAATTAAACTATACCCTGGTGTATTAATCATTTGTTCGCTGTACTAACTGAATGGTATTTGCGAGGTACTAAGGACTCTCGATTTAATGTCGCTTTGAGACAATGTGAATATGAAATTCAAAAGGATATTTAAGGTTCCGTACCTTAAAAGTAAGAAATGAAACCTTTGCTTTAAATATCGTCTTTCTGAGGAACGCGTAGCATCAAGCCGTAATTATAATCAAATACCAGCTGTTTCGCGTGATTTTACCCGCGCAATTTAGAATCTCGCGTGAATATCTGGATAGTCTATGTGCTATTCTAGACTGTGCACTATCACTTTGCCAAATTTCACCCAAATCCGTTGGGCCGCTCTGCCAAGATTGAGGAACAAGTAACAACCATCATAAGTAAGATTCAGCAGTGCGAGCACAGAACTTTGTCAACTCGTATGTTTACGAATGTTCGTATTCTATGGAGTCGGACATATGTCCAACCTGGGTCTCGCTGACAGGGCGCTCTGCAGGTACTGTGAGAGCGCCGAGGAAACGCTTCTACACCAACTGTGCCACTGCCCTGCATTTATGCACAAGCGCTCCGCTCACCCGGATAAACATGAACTACTTAGATCCAAAAGAGATTATCATTGGAGCATCGCCGTAAGGAAAATCGTAAACTTCCTGGACTCCGTAGGAGTGTACGGCGTTTTGTAGATGAGGACTCACACAATAGATCTTCTAGGTTTCAGTGTGAAGAGCGGACAAGACTGCTTACATAGTCCCGTAACCTAAATAATCAATCACAAAATGCCTTATTACCAGTACACGCCGGAGCCAGTTCTCGAAAACGGCAGCGCCAAGCTCTACTGGGATCGGCCCATTGTCACGGACAGGACTATTCTAGCAAATAAACCTGATATCGTGTTAATGGACTGTTCGTCGTTCAAGGTGTTTTTGTGGACATAACCATATCACATGACGAGAATCTCGTGAAGGCCGAGACCGAGACGAAATGTGGGAAGTTATGTCCACCAAAACTTCCCGCTTGTAATATCCGCAAACGTTTTGATCCCAGCCACACTGATCAGACACCTTGAAAGGTTGGAATTTGGCGGTGGTTCGCTTCCAGCACGCATGCAGAAAGCGTTATTGCTCGACACTGCCCGAATTGTTCACAGGTTTCTTTCTCTCTTGACCTGATACCCGACCGCCTGGTCCAATTGTCAGGTCTTTTCCGCCGAAAGGCGTGTAGTTATGAGTATGCGTAATAATAATACTATGGAGTCGGTTGCAAGTTTTAAGTAACATTGTAATTTTTTATTTTACAGTGATTACAGTAAAACATGTTTACAAAAATTCAAATTTAAAAAGGCACACATTTATTTAAGCTGGCCGTGCGGCAATGGATAGATTTAATTATTGCTTACAAACCGTCTCCAAACTATGCGAACATTCGTAAACATACGAATCGATAAAGTTCTGTGCTCACACTCCAGGTTAGCAATCCACTATCCAGAAAATTTGAACTTTTAAGTCAATGCAATTAATAGATACGACAGTTTATGCTGCATATTTTGAAGGAGAGGAGGTGATCAAAAATAATTGGGTACTTTCTGTCGACCTAAAATTATGAATAGAACTATAAAAAATACAAAACCATTAATTTTTATTTCGCTATAACATTACATCAAAACTCTAAAGATTAGTAGGTTATTCTAAGTTATATCAACAAAAAAAAATCAAAAAAAATGGATACCTCGGAACGCATTCCGACTACCACTTGACCGTTTTTTTCCATGTTGTGCAGGTTATTTTCTCTTTGAGGCTCGCTTTAATGTTTTTGGAAAGATTCAAAAAGAATTGTCAGTTGAATTTCCGTAAATACTGCTTAGTTTTAACTCAAAGTTTGTGAAAGCTTTCCTGTACTTTTTTATTGACTCTAACTTATATGACTTAAACTTAATGAACGTTTATGATTTTTATGACTTAAGTTTGTAACCTTGTAAAGTAATTCTGTTGCAACGTTTACTTCTATGGGTGCAATCTTGGCGTTTTTAACTAATCAATGTACTTAGTAAAAAAAACTAATATTTTAAAAAAACTTTGTAAAATCCTCTGTTCCATCTGTCAAATCGAAATTTGATTGTTAAGGGTATTAAGATAAACTGGCAGGGTTTAAAAATAGCCCAAGCAAACAAGCAAAAAAAACCTTCTCAAAGTTATAAAGAGTTTGAATAATAATTTCGTTCAAAGGAGTATTTATTTATTTAATCCTCACAGAACCAACAGCACTTTAGATTACAATAGAAAGAATCAGATACATACAGCTTACTGCTAATAAAAGGTTCACAATTTTTACACAATTATTCTAAAAGTAATCAAATCTTTTAATTTTAAACCAATGGTAGTTCCTCGGGGCCAATACAAATTGCATGGTAGAAGTTTATATTGGTGAAGTTTTAGTCGGTCCACCAACTGGAGTGTGACGTCATCAAACAGAATAGAGGTAGTGAAATTAAAGTTTGCAAGTGTAATCTTTTACCTCTTAAAATATGTTAGTTAAAGTTGGAATCTTATCATGCTTTTGAGTAGCTGGATTTTATGAACAAAAAAAATGTTTTACCTCAATCACTTCATATTTATACTAGCCACCGCGCGTGGTTTTACCCGCGTAACTTTTGATCCCGTATATTTTCCCGTATATTCGGGATAAAATATAGTTTATAACCTTCCTCAAGAGTTAGGCTATCAAATGCAAAAAGAATTTTTTAAATCCCACTTGTATCTTCTGAGATTAGCGTGTTCAAACAAACAAACAAACAAAAAACAAACTCTTCAGCTTTATAGTATTAGTATAGATGTGAAAGTGAAGACTAGGTCGGAGATGAAATCACACGGGTCTAGGAAAGAACTGGCTCTTCATAGAATATTGCCGAAACATTTCACCGCCGGAAAGGTAATATTTGGAGGCAGATTTTATATGAAGGGTGGTCGCTAACCAGTCGGACCCGGACGGGATCCTAAAATAACATTTATTATTCTTAAATTAGGTATACGAATTTTGTCGTCGAGTGTACAGTATTCACATAATCTTTGAATTATAGTTTGGTTAAGTAATAAGACACAATTTAATACCGAGAGTGTGGAATTGTAAATGCTTTTGAAAAATGTAACGTCATACTTTACAAAAAAAACATGAACAAAAGTCGATACCAAGTTCAATGTTAGCTTTTCGAACTATAATTTCAGCTGCACATTATAATGACTTTTAAAGCACATAAAATTGATTCAATAGTGCAGGTTTCTTGTAACTAACAACTTTCTAATTATTATTATTAATTATTATTGCATACTTCATTATTAATGTCAGTTTATCGCTTTCATTATTTTTTCAAGCTGATTCAGCGCTTGTTCGTTGGTTTCTTACGTGGAAAGAAAAACAAAAGTAAGTAGTGAAACATTTGAAAAAATTGCTATATTTTTAAGTAAAAAAACTGCAATAGTCTCTCTCAATCATTTTAATACCTCATAATTTGTCAAACGTGACATTAGATGGTTTTATAACGTCTGGTGTTCTGCCTACCCCATAAGGGATACAGGCGTGAAGTTCTGTATGTATGTATGTAAAACAGTTACTGTACACAACAACAGTTATTATAGTTTTTAAACAATAATTGCTGCTCAATTTCTTGCAATTTCTTCTCAATACGTCCACGTTCCGAAAGGGTAGCAGATTTATTACAATTTTTAACTCATTTGGCTAAGTTCAAATGTATTTTTTAAAATACTCATAAAGTATATCAGGACTTAGACACTGGTTTTAGCTTATTTTCATACGATTTAATGTGAACTAAAACGCCAGCTTCTCTAATACTTACAGCCAGTAGTTTTCTGAAGAACCAGATTCCTTACGAACAATTATCAAAGTCTAGTGTTGGTCTAACCTATCAACAATACTTCAACATATATGCTTAATAATAAATGTAAACAAACCAGTTTGGAATAGAATATTCGCGAAAACTAGTCGATTTTAGTTTTATACGATACCCCAGTCCCGCTATGTAGGTTACCGGTACGTCAAACTTTTTTAACTATTTTTAAAATTCAAATACTAAGCTCCACGGAACCGTATAACAGTGGGAATGTGGGAACAAAATCTCTTTTACATGTAAAACGACTTAAAATTTACATTTATGTTTGAAATAATCGATCAATGATTTATTTAAATAAAACACTTTTAAACCCGATTTCGATTTAAATTTTAACTCGACGTTTCGGTGTCTGCAGACCCCGTGGTCACGAGGGACTGGAGAGAAATGTAAATATACGATATAAATCCGGTTAAAAAGTGTTTTATTTAATACCAACGTTTTACCTAAAATTAAAACGTAAATTAAATCACTTACCTTAATTTGAAGCCTAATAATACTTGAGAGAGATACCATCGTTCTGTCCTTTTTTCGCACGTTCTATCCTTCATATACCTACTATATTGCCTTCTTTTTCTTTACCCCACCACCACACAGGTAGCAGCTATGCTGAATGCGTTAGGATTTTGACTCATTGAAGTCGTTGTGTAACCAGGCAGAATTAAAAAATATTAGGCTTCAAATTAAGGTAAGTGATTTAATTTACGTTTTAATTTTAGGTAAAACGTTGGTATTAAATAACTTGACCGTTAATTTGAAGCCTAATAATACTTGAGAGACGTGTTTGATATCGCCTGGTGTGGTGGTGACGTCAATGTGAATACGAATAAAAGTTAACAAAATAAATTGACTTGTGGTATTGTTTTACAATGCCAGGGAGATGTATATAAAAATAACCTATTATAGCATTTTCAGTAACGTAATATCAA
This sequence comes from Stenoptilia bipunctidactyla, assembly GCA_944452665.1. Taxonomy (NCBI): domain Eukaryota; kingdom Metazoa; phylum Arthropoda; class Insecta; order Lepidoptera; family Pterophoridae; genus Stenoptilia; species Stenoptilia bipunctidactyla. Next base: position 5,473,517 of record OX101748.1, on the reverse strand, counting down.
TTACCTTTCAAATACACAGGAATAAGCAACAGTTGCTGACAAAAACTATAATTAGTTTAAATTAAATAGAAATATAAAATATATTTCATCCACTGCATTAAATTGTAACTGAATTTTGAGCTTTTGACATTCTTACTTATTTACAATAAAATCGTTCAAATGTATTTTCAGAACGCCAGTTATCTCTAGTGAGGATTTCATCCAACGGACCATTTTCCACCCAACTTTTTGACGCCACAGCGGAACGGAAGCTGTCGGCTGAGGCATTCATACCAGCACTTTTTTTTTTTTATTATTTTTATATATACACATATATACTAATATAACCCGACTAGGTTGCGAGAGGCTAGTATAGGTTTCCGACGTATAGTTATAAATACATTATAACACTTAGTTTTGATTGTTATGTCTTTTACAATTAAAATGAACTTATTTACCCAATAGACTGGGTCCAAGCATCTATTTTTTTATATTTCAAAAGGATTTTCTGTATTAGGATTTTAGCAGGACAAAAAATAAAAATATAACATTATCAATATTCCAGATCGATGATTTGGTGCATTTTCGTTGCGACCAGTGCAATAGATTATAGGATTCGCTTGACAAGAGGATGTCCTCTCAGTCGTTCAGTTCGTTCCGGGCTACAAAGCGTGGAGACGACGATGGCTTTATTATTAAGAGAGTTTTTATATTATGATGCAGGTCTGCCAGAAATTGAGCTTAATCTGAGCCAGTTGGTTCGTTTACAGACACTTGCTGGACCACGGACCACACTTGACCACGTTGGTTTATAAATATTTATTGTAGAAGCTCACCAACTCTTCATGAGCAACCATTTTTGTTATTCTGACCAGTTTGTCGGTTTTTTATTATTTTTTAAGCTATTGCATAGCTTCTATTGCGTGCCTGCTGCAGGCCGGCCGCCCGGTCAGTACGTCCTAGCTCTGTATGACGTGTCGCAGCCGGTGCTGGTGTCGGTGGACGCCAGCAGCGTGGCTCAGGGCGCGGTGCTGCTGCAGGCCGGCCGCCCGATCAGTACGTCCTAGCTCTGTATGACGTGTCGCATCCAGTGCTGGTGTCGGTGGACGCCAGCAGCGTGGCTCAGGGCGCGGTGCTGCTGCAGGCCGGCCGCCCGATCAGTACGTCCTAGCTCTGTATGACGTGTCACAGCAGAACACCTTATCTCGTTGCAAGAGCTTTACCGCGGCAGTCTCCGAGTGCCACACGTCTTTTTTTTTTTATATGTAAGCCACCCTGGTATTAGAAGTTCACGCCTTATAGTTAAGTCACGGTATTTTTGCTCACACATGAATATCGACTTTGGTACTAGGTCGAAAACCTGGATACCTTGTCAACGTGTAAAGATACAACGACATACAAAGAGTGAGCCAGCACTATTTACACAACATTCAGTGGAAAGATTCGCACATGTACACATCGATATCATCGGCCCGTTGTTGCCTACATTGAGTGATGGCTACAAATACTGTGTTACAATAATAGACTGCTGTACACAATGGCCGGAAGCAACATCTGTGCAAGACATTCGGGTCTATAGGACTATCAGGCGAACTGTCGAAAAAATAAATAATGAAAATACGCTACGAGTAACGGAATACGATTAGATTTACCAGCTACGCGCCATGAAAGAACTGAAACCAACATTAGCTCCGCACGCGACCGAGCGCAGTATTTTTGGACACTCGGACTTGTCATCGTGCGATCACGTTTTCATAAGATGCGACGCAGTGAAGACACCACTCGCACCGGCACATGAAGGCCCGTTTCCTATACTGAAATGAAACAGAAAAGTTCTCCCGATAAAGTTACCGACTCGAGAAATTACTATAGCTATCGATCGATACACAGAAACCAGCGTATATCATCGCCTCACCACTGCCGCATGACAACGTCCTAGCCCCGACCGCAATACCTCGCAGCATACGACACTACAAACTACTCGAAGTGTCGAGTTGTCAAACCACCAATAATAGGCTTCGCTTGAGGGGGAGCACTGTAGCTACCCTAGCAACTAGCAACTAGCTGCTGCTCATTAATTAAGCTGTATCAATTTAATAAATAATTCTTTTTCTAATCTCCAGCCCTGATAGTTTAATTTCAATATCAATTGAGAAGCGGCTAAATACACCATAGCGCGTATTCCGTGCTCTCGAAATTTCTGGGCAACCCAATTGCATACAAGCAAAGTCCCCTAGTGCAAAGCTGAGCCCGAAGGGCAGCCAACTGCTTTGTCCACGGTATCGTATAGTAAACAGCATGTTATTAAGCTCTCCACAAAACTTGTTGAGTAAATAAAGGGAATCACATCCACTACATCATACACTGCAGCGAATTGCATCACAAATCTGTGGCAGCGGATATCATTTTGCAAGCAAGAGGAACATTGATTATCAATTTCACTTTCTCATAAGCCAATAATAATTTGAAATGTATTACTTCGTCATAACCTGGATAGAACAACTACTTTAGTACTTATATTAATCTATGAGAACAACCAATCACGGATTGATAATTGATCAACTTAACCACAGACTAAGAAGATTATGTTAATAAATTGCCAGTATTCAAAATAACATCAATCACAAATAGTACACTGCACCATTAAGTTCTATTATCTATATAGGTCAATGCACTGCACCCACTGGAGCTGTCAATTATTTTCGTTCATAAATTAATATATACGTAATCTCAGCTCGATTTATTGTCTGCTCTGCTGTTGGTTACAAGAAATTACCCCTTTCTTTCCACCGGTTGTGAAATTTTTTCATGGAAAATACTTGAAGAGTCAGTATCATCTGGATTTTTCTCTCCTATCTAGGTGGAATGAGGGTGAGCCTTAACGTCCTTGTGAAGATGCGTTAGATTTACGACCATGTGGTCAGTATCACCTGGATTTACCTCTCCTATCCTGGTGGGATGAGGGAGAACCTTTACGTAGTTGTGCAGATTCGTTACATTTACGACCGTGTGGTCAGTATCGTCTGGATTTACCTCTCCTATCCTGGTGGGATGAGGGAGAACCTTTACGTACTTGTGCAGATTCGTTAGATTTACGACCGTGTGGTCAGTATAATCTGGATTTACCTCTCCTATCCTGGTGGGATGAGGGAGAACCTTTACGTAGTTGTGCAAATTCGTTAGATTTTCGACCGGGCGGTCAGTATCGTCTGGATTTACGACTCCTATCCCGAAGGGATGATGGAGAACCTTTTCGTACTTGTGCAGATGCGTTAGATTTACGACCGTGCGGTCAGTATCGTCTGGATTTTCCTGTCCTATCCCAGTGGGATGAGGGAGAGCCTTTAAGTCCTTGTGAAGATTCGTTAAATTTACGACCGTGTGTTTGCTTACTTCCACGACCTCGAAAGGGCTTTCTAACATTATGATAAGTGATGGCATGAGGGAGGAGTTTTACTTAACATGACCTTATTTAAAGGATCCTTGACAGAAGCTAAAATAACCTAATATTTGTCCAATCAGGATTGTCAAGGCTTTGTATAACTTTAAGAATTTCAGAATAATTATGAGGTGTTTTTGAAACTACAGATGTGGCTGTAGGTTTTGTGAATCCCAGATCGTTCAGATTATGTTCGTCGATTATAGGATCATCATTATAAAGATGTCTAACCGAACAAGATTAAGATAAGATTCTTTAAAAAAGCTACATCTTAGATTAACTGTCCTATTATGCCGTAATTATGATTCCGCTCTCGATTCTGACGGTAACGGCGCGAACGCTTTTGATAAGAAGAATTACTCGAGCTTCTGATCCAGAACTACTAGACGAAGAACTACTTAAATTCGTCGTCCTTGAGATAGTTTGTACATATGAAGTACTAGTACTACATTGTTTTGATCACTTAATTTTACCCCACGATGCAAATAATAAATTTCGCTTACCAAAGGAAATTAAAAGGTAGATAAAATCAATTCTAAAACGAACGTTAACAACGTTAAACTTATTTTGGAGCAGGTATAACATTTTAAAATAAAAACATTATTCTTAAATTCACGATAGTGGAAGCTAAAACAAAATGCTGGTCAATAAAAACTGTGTGACGCATTAGAAGCAGGTAGAATACTCTATTTATAAACAATTAATTTATTTCTCGCTCGATATTGTTTAACACAATAATAGGTAATAATAACTCTTGTTGTGTAAATTTTTATTCTAGAATGCTTCCACGGCACTATTCTATTGTATGAACCTCGGTTTATAAAACAAAGTCAAAGGGATTGCTGTGATATAACATGATTATAAAAATTGAATTATAAATTATAACACGTTGCATTATAAATAACAATAGCCGTGCGAAATTTATCAAAGAAAACACATAGGCAAGTAAAATAATTAAGATAAAATGAACTCACCAATGTCAGCTTTAATCCGAAACAAGTTTTAGAAAAGATAAATATGTACCTTCAGTAAACACTGTGTCTTCTCTGATATAGACAAGTTGTCAGGACAAGAACAACGACGTCAATGTGTCAAAATCCTAACGCATTCAGCATAGCTGCTACCTGTGTGGTGGTGGGGTAAAGAAAAAGAAGGCAATATAGTAGGTATATGAAGGATAGAACGTGCGAAAAAAGGACAGAACGATGGTATCTCTCTCAAGTATTATTAGGCTTCAAATTAACGGTCAAGTTATTTAATAGTATGTATCGCGAAAACTTAAGACAATATTATTTACTTACAGGTCTCCCAAAGTGATAATGCGCATAGAAATATTCGTCACTGTTCGGCAACGGTCGTAATCCCCGAGCGTCGGAAAACTATATGTACGAGTATATAGAGTGGTTAAGTGCATTTTCTTCATGCATTATGGCCCACGATAAAAAAAAATAAAAGGGCATCGACGTCTCTCTACCAATGTACCCTTTTTGTAAAAACGACACAAAAAAAGTGTATGGAAATTATCGCAAATATGTCGTAAACGACTAAAACATAAGTATCGTTTGCGTAGAAGTATGAGTATCGTATGAGTTTGTGTAAAACTTGGTAGAAGTCGAATCAATGCCGTTTTATTTTTTCTCTCGTGGGCCATATCATAGTTTAGTAGAATTAATGAGAGATAAATATTGTTTTATCGGTAACAAAATTTGATTCGACAATTCCATGTAAGTAAATAGCGAGGATAAACCACACAATTGCAAGGTTAAGTGCATTTTCTTCATGCATTATGGCCCACGATAAAAAAAAATAAAAGGGCATCGACGTCTCTCTACCAATGTACCCTTTTTGTAAAAACGACACAAAAAAAGTGTATGGAAATTATCGCAAATATGTCGTAAACGACTAAAACATAAGTATCGTTTGCGTAGAAGTATGAGTATCGTATGAGTTTGTGTAAAACTTGGTAGAAGTCGAATCAATGCCGTTTTATTTTTTCTCTCGTGGGCCATATCATAGTTTAGTAGAATTAATGAGAGATAAATATTGTTTTATCGGTAACAAAATTTGATTCGACAATTCCATGTAAGTAAATAGCGAGGATAAACCACACAATTGCAAATATAAACAGGTTTATTGGTTATTAGGCCGGAATCTTTTCAAGTTAGAGGTAATTTCCAATCATTTGAGCCCAAATCTTGTATGGAAAATTCATAAGTACTTTTTTGGAGAAAAAAGCATTTTTTTATAAAATTATTTTTATTTTATAAAACGTCCTTTAGCTTCTGAAAAGAACATTGAAATATGACCATTAGTTTGCTTACGATCGATATTTGAAGGAGTCACACTGGATTTTCAGAAATAAATAAATATTTGTGACACTCACACAACATTATCTAGCCCAAATTAAGTTTCTTAAAGAACTTGTGTTATGGACTCTAGACAACTGATATACTTAAGAAATATATAAACATACATATTGAATAAATACATATTTTTTATTAGAATATACTTAAATAAACATATTAACATCCATGACTTGACGGCTAACATCTGTGTTCATCACACAACTATCCGCTGCCGCCGGGATTCAATCCCAGGATCTCTGGCATAGAAGGCAATGTATGTTACCACTACACCAGCCGGTCGTAAAAGAAAAAAAAGTAATAACTCAAAATATTTAAAAAACGGCACATTGGGATTACAAGACTTGGGCTCAAATTATTGGAAATGACCTCTCCTACGTCACTTGAAAAGATTCCGGTCTAATAACCAATAACTCTGTATATATTCGCAATTGTGTGGTTCGCTATTTACTTACATGGAATTGTCAAATCAAATTTCGTTACTGATAAAACAATATTTATCTCTCATTAATACTTAGTAACAGTCTAATTACTAAGAACCCTGGGGCGTTGTCAATTATCAACACATCAATTATTTACAGTCAGGAGTTCTTTGAGCGTCAACAGAAAATTGTATATCATATTACGAATAACACAGTAGTCGCAATCATCAAGTCTCAGCCAAAATCTACTTTTAGGTTTTTTTTTTCGTAATGGAAAATTTCGTTGATTGATTCTGTTTTTTTTTTTTCGTTTAAGACATTATCAAAGTTCGTCGTGAAATTCCTGTAGCTTTTGTAACACTTTCCTGAATTTTATTATACTACATTGGTTGAAAAGTTCGCGGCCTGGCCATTAAAAAAAAATCTTTTGTTATTTTTTCTGCCGTCATTTTGAACTGTCATTATTCAATTGTCAGCCCGCGAATTTTCAATTTGATATCTTGTTTAAATAAAATTTTACGAACGATATAAATACGTGTGTAGAACAAATTTTCACTAATGGAGAAATTTGAACAACGTGCTGTGATTAAATATTTGTTTAAAAAAAGATTAACACCAAAGGAGATCCATGATGACATGCAAACAACATTAGGGGAATCTGCCCCGTCTTATACCACTGTGAAAAAATGGGTTGCAGAATTTAAACGTGGACGAGAGAACATCGAAGATGACCCTGCTCCGGCAGGCCAATGACGTCTACGACCGAAGAAAACATCAATAAAGTGTGTGATCTCATATTGAAGGACCGTAGATTGACTATCAGAGAAATTGCAGACACTATAGGCATCTCATATGAACGAACGCAAAACATCATTGTCCATGAACTCGGCTTTTCTAAGGTTTCGGCTAGGTGGGTCCCCAGATTGCTTTCAGTAGAGCAAAAGCGAATTCGACTCACGATTTCTCGCGACTGTTAGGAGATGTTCGAGGCTGATCCACAAGGTTTTCTTGACAGATTTGTGACAATGGATGAAACCTGGGTTCACCACTATACCCCAGAATCAAAACAACAATCCAAACAATGGAAAAAATCAGGTGAACCAACTCCGAAAAAAGCAAAGGCAATTCTGTCGGCTGGCAAGGTGATAGCATCGGTTTTTTGGGATGCTAAGGGTGTCATTATGGTGGACTACCTTCCAAAAGGCGAAACAATAAACTCTGCGTACTATAGCATCCTTCTGCGCCGTTTACGTGAAGAAATTAAACAGAAACGCCCGGGATTACTGAGAAAGAAAGTGTTGTTTCACCAGGACAACGCCCGAGTCCACACGTCTGTCGAGTCTATGGCTCAAATTCGTGATTGTGGTTTCGAATTGTTGCCACATCCAGCTTATTCTCCTGATTTGGCACCTTCGGACTTTCATCTGTTTCCAAACCTGAAAAAACACCTCGGTGGGCAGAAATTTTTAACGAATGAAGAGGTCGAAACCGCTGTTAACCTGTATTTTGAAGACCTTGAGGAATCTTTTTTTAGAACAGGTATGGAAGCTCTGGAAAGCAGATGGAAGAAGTGCATAGAGCTAAATGGAGATTACGTCGAAAAATTAAAATATTTTTGTATGTACTTTGATCTGTTTTCTTGACTAGGCCGCGAACTTTTCAATACACCCTCGTAATAACCATCATGGTCCCTTTTGAAAACATTGGCTTAATTTTTCTTAAAAAGGTACACATTAAATACAATTTGCCGTTCTTGTGAATGAAGCAGCTTTCCACGTTTCAATTGATCCATTCTTGAAGAATTCATCTTATAGAAAATGGAATTGGCAGAGCTAGGCATATTTTTACTTATTTGTTTTATTATAATTAAGTACGTATTGCATTATGTACTTATATACTTTATGTTATTATTCATTCCTTTTAGATGTTTACTTATGCACGTGTGTCTTTCTATTAAATTTATATAAGTCTGAATCTGATTTTTAAAATGTTTTTTTTTTTCTAGTAGGTAATTAATTTGTATATAACGTAGGAATTTTATTTTTTTAATATTAAAATACTTGAAAACGTTAGTACATTTACCTATTTTACAAAATAATTTATTCAAATTTGAATAAGATAATTAAAGTTAAATTAAATTCACCTTTGAAAACAAAACCAAGAAGGGTGTGTAATAGCAGCTCTGTATAGGGTGTCCCGCCAACCCTATATAATACCTTCACAGAGGTATTCTAGTACCCATAAGGATTACAGAAAAATATAAAAATGAAAAATTCGAAATTTATTTTTCAATTTTTGTATGAAAGAAAAAGTCGAAATTAATTGCTTTCATACAAAAAATAAAAAATAAACGAATGTTACTAGAACACTAAATAGCTGAAAAAATGTGCTTAATAATTATTTAGCACATTTTTTTCAGCTATTTAAGAATAATTGAGCATTTTAAATTCAAAAACTTAAAAATATTATTACACCTCCGTAAAGATATTATATAGGGTTGGCGGGACACTCTGTATAATTCCACACAGAGAGAAAACGTGCATTCACCACCAATATATAGAAGACGACTGACGGATCTTTATTTTATTTATTTATTTATTAACACTTTATTGAAAAAAAAAAGTACAATAATAAGACAAACTTAAGAATGGTGCAATGGGCGGCCTTATCACTGACTGACCGCCGCCAACAACCAGAATTGTTTTTGATTGTGTACAAATGATATTGACTCCTATTTCTTTGGAAAAAGGTACAAAATTCAAGTGCATTGTTTAGGGCTCTTATGATTCAATGATACGACAATTAGCAAAGATCTGCATCTTCATTATTAATTTGGGAGTGATACATCGTAGGTACCCTATGTGGTATTCCAAACTATCCACTATCGCTATGCCAAATTTCATAGTTAAGCCTTTCTGCCGTGATTGCGGAACAAATATCCATACAGCCACACACCCATTCAACCAAACTTTTACATTTATAATAGTAGTAAGATAAATGGAAAACTAACAGCCAGCATCAAAATTTGAGGACCACATTGAAATTTTCAAAATCGCTATTCACCATATTGTGCCTCAATAACGACTAATATTTATTAACTTCTCTGTATAATTATAATAATAAAACATAGAAGTAAGCCAATATAATTTTTTAATAACATAGGAACGCTAGTAACAAATGGGTTTAAACAATGATAGAAATATAAGGCCAGTAAGGGTGTTACCCATCGAGCAACGGTCGACCGACGTCGATCGGATATTTTGGCCTAATAAAAACTATCCATATCAATTTTTGTCCTAAAAAATAATAACAAATAGTTTGCAAGGTAGTATTCACAACAATTATACATACACATATTCACCAACAAAGCCACAACTCTTTTTAAGGCACCCATAGCGTGGCAAGGAGTCTTAGGCCGTATACAGAAAGAAAGCTGGAAACTTATAAGCGCTTACCAGGCGCTTGACAGCGCAGGAAAATATATGAACGCGCGCCGATAAGCACTGAACGGTGCCGACAAGTTCCGACAAGCTTCAACACGCGCTAGTCAGCGCTGAGAAATCATCGTCCGATGAGTCCGACATTTTGCTTGGTCTGCCTCAACCTGCTTCCTTTATGTAGAACGGACCAGCGCTGTCAAGCGCCGGTAAGCGCTTATAAGTTTCCAGCTTTCTTTCCGTATACGGCCTTAAGCCAAAAACCACCAGTGCTGGTTGGATGTCAGACATACACAGCACCCGGGATTGATTACTGAACGTACCCTCCGCAGCACGAAAGACGACAGATTAAAAATAGAATATAAATGAATGTAAAAAAATAATTTCTATGCTGGACTGGGAACAAAAGAAAAACATAGAATGTGCCAGCTGCTTCTCTTCCCGGGCATACTGTAAAAGTCAGTCAAGGGACAGAGGTTTTAAAGGTGTTTTTGTGGGCGATAGGCTGACCCCCTGTCACTACAAAAGTCTGTCTTCGTCTTTATAATACCTCCAAATTTATCAAACGTGACATCAGATGGTCTTATAACCTCTGGTGTTCTGCCTACCCCATAAGGGATACATGCGTAAAGTTATGTATGTATGTATGTATAAATGAATGATGATGACTCACCTTTGTACCAACAAGGCGAAATGTTGTTTTCTCTGCTATATCAAAGAAACCACTACCGCGAAAGGCAAATGGTAAGAATATACTCAACATTTTGGAAATATTTTCTGTTGAAAAGTAATAATAATAGTGATATCAGGGAATAAAACATACATCAAATGTTTCGCAAAGACGCCACTACGCCACGGCGAAAAACAAAAAATTTAAGCAATATACTTAAAATTGTGGAAATATTTCTGTTACCCATCAATGCCCACAGAAAAGCACATTTGAAGAAAATTAAGGTAACGTCATGAAATAAAACGGTTTGAATGTGCGAACTTTTAAATTGGTTCTGTCGGCTCGTTGTTAGTGCTGTAGCGCTGTTTTGATGACTTCAATTTTCAGTAATTGCTTCATACTAACCATGAATTTTTTCATCTATTTTATTTGTGAAAAAAACTGCTTTTGACCTAAATATAAGACAAAAATACTCTAAATCACGTCAGAAAAGGGATTCTAAAGGGTCATACATCAAATTTAAATTCCATCTATTAAACCAATGGATATAATTAATGCAGTTATAAGACTTCAAGGCTTGTACGACGACCACTTTGGCACTGGGGTAACACTGTCTGCCTCAGACGCCAGTGGTCTTGGGTTCGATTCCCGCACGGAACAAGAAAATAAAATGTTCCATGTCAGGGTGTTAATCTATTTATGTATTTATATTCTAGGATTCCCTGTAATTCGCTACATGTTATCCCATAACACAAGCTATGCTTACTTTGGGGCCATATAGTTGGTTTGATTGTCTGGGAATTTTATTTTATTACCTGTCAAATTTCCCTAACCAATTTTAACTTAATGTCGAGGGCATAGAGTTCAGATTCAAGTAAAATTTCTTGACAGATTTGTAACGTTTGATGTACATAAGAACAATCTTTAGCGTTTCATTAGTCTATGTCTTTAGACCTACCTTAGAGTACTCGTTTAAACTCCTTCAAAAGGCTGTCGAAATAGAATCGGTAAACGTCATTGTGCCATCAGCCAGGCTAAATATAAAGAATCAAAGATGGCGTCTGTGCTTTGCAATGACACAGTAGGAAAAAGATTTACTTACCTAATATTCGCCTGACTAGGTATTGAGTAGGTAAAAATTAAACAGTTAATTAAACAATGATAAGAATATAATAACCAAATATTCAACTAGAATTCGTAATAATTAATCATGTACCTACCTTACAAACAATAAGCCTGTGGGAAAGTTTAACCCGATTATAGCGTGAGACTGCGAAAATTGTTCCATGAAATGTTGATATCTCATTTTATTTTTATTTAACCAATATACAGGGTGTTAAGCACAACGATTAACTAGCACGAAAAATTTAGCCTAGGAATCAAGTTTTTTTGTATATTTTTTTTTATAGTTTTGGATTGTTTAGCTTATTTTCTTTTTTAAATGGTAGGTACATTGCAAATGAGGGACATCAATTTCAGCATCACTTAAACTAAACGAAGTCTTACTCGAACTGACGTCATAAGTTAAGATGTTTTATGATTTAATTATGTTATTGATCTTTTTAATAAAAGATACCAGTTTTTAATTGGTCGTTTAATTTTTTTCAACCTTAGCAGTAATAATCTTTGCATAACATTTAACTTTCTACATAAGTAGATTTTCGTCGAAATGGTCTGCCTTGGTAGAAAAGATCGAATAACTTTACTTACGAAAAAGCTATCTTAGCAAACTACATATCCGTAGAAAGCTCACACTTCAAAGATGTTTTAAGCAATTCAGAATATCACTCGTATTTTTTTTTAAATGCAACGCGAAGTTGAGTTTCAAAAATTTTTTTAACCCTTTTTGTGTTTGAGGGGCCATAACTTTTTTTCTTGCAAGTTCAATGTAAATCTTCTAATTTTGAAAGTACCTACCAATTGCCTTAATTGTAATAAAAAAGAGAAAAAAAAGACATGTACTTGAAAAAAAAAAATTAGACGGGTTTAAATAGTACATAAGCGAAACAATCTCAAAGTATGAAAAAAAATATTAAAAAAACAACTTGAATCCTAAGCAAAATCTTTTGTGCTGGTTTGTTAACGGGCCACCCCACCTGCCCCCCATTTCGTATGTTCCACGTTGTGCCGAACACTTTGTATTATATGGTTTTATAATCAACATAATTTAAATATTACTACAATATATTGCGAATAATTAGGTTTTCTCATTACACACTTGGTTAGCTTATTTCAAGTGGTTCTTTGAAGAGTATAGCTTATGATGATTCTTAATTGCAAATTTATCTTGGAAGATTGCTCGACTTGTAATATGTATGAGAAGCTCTTTAAGATTTTAAGCAGTGCCATTAAGGTGTGTTGTTTTTCTTCTCATTTTCAGTGGTAACCCCACCTTAGACCCCAGTCTCACTTGATGTTAAGTGAAAATGAGGTCCAGGATGACAGCTTAGGGTTGTTCATTAAAATATATATCACCGCCAGTGCCTTGGTATCCTAGCCAGGTTAATACTGAAGAGCTCGAACAACCACCGTTAGTCGCTTTTCAAAACACGCTTATATTGCGGCTCCTCTGGCATCATTAAATACAGTTTTATTGATACAATACATTATGGCAAACATAAATAAATTAAAGACAATCACACCAACTACATGGCCCCAAACTTAGCAGAGCTTGTCATATGGGATACCATGTAGCGAACTAGAATATACATAAATACATATACAGGGTGTCCCAGTAATGGTGGTCAAGCCAGTAGGTACGTATGCGTCCCCACGCAATTTTGTAATAAACAAGGTTACTATTGCACATTAGCGGCTATAGCTTAGTAAACAATAAAATTACCTACATGGTATGCCACTATTCTAAAATTCTCATGATGTAGGCAAACTTTTTAGGTAGTTGGGCACACAGATCAAATAATTTTTTTTTACACCAAAGTTGCTCAAACTTTCAAGTTCAATAAAGTTTAAAAATACAATTTATTTTCAGTGGTGTTTTGTAAATTACTAGTCATAGTTGTTGAGATTTTTAACTGTTATTTAGTAGAACCATTATCACGGAATTCATTAAATAAAAAACAAATTAGTCTAGAATTAAACTGCGGGCGTGCTGCCTATGAATGTGAAGAAAAGTAGGAATTTTCTAAATCTTACACAACCTCGTAGAGCGCAAACTAATCGGAATAAAAAATCAAATCAATTGGATCGAGATCTCCTACCCTCCCACGCGCACGTACCTACTGGCTTAACCCCATTACTGGGACACCCTGCATAGATAAACGCACAGACTTAGCAGTTTTTTTTTGTTCCGTGTGGGAATCGAACACGCAACCACTGGCGTCTGAGAGAGACAGTGTTACACCATCGCCAAAGTGGTCAAATAAGCATAGGAGTAATCTGATACTAGTCAAGTCATCAACACTACCTGAACACACCTGAAACTGTAGAACTATGATGCGTTGTGAAGCTTGAGCTTATTCATATTATATACACTATATCATATTGTACAAGCCCGTTCACACATGATCCGTTTTAATGGATACGTTTTACTGGATACCACTTTTGTATCGTAAATACGTATGCTGAATACTGTGCCATATGTGAAATCACACATACAACGCCATGCGCCATCGATGAAAAAAAATGTGTCCGGTAAAACGTATCCAGTAAAACGGACCATGTGTGAACGGGCTGTAACGGTTCCCATCCTGACCAATCTTGTCGGTACTAATATCTACACTGACTTTCCTATAAATTTTGTACCATATAGCTCAAGTAGTAGTAACAATTTTTTTTATGTTTTCATCATTCTTAAGCTAAACTGAAGGGTCATTTGAAGAAAAAACATGTACGTTATAACATTATTTGCATAAGGATCAATTTATTTAAATCTATTTCTTGATTAAATCCCAAGCTGCATAAATTTGCAATATCTACGGTAAGCAAACAGCAAAACAATTACAAGTTTACAGACAACTTCGGCAGATTTCGGGAGTTGAAGTTAGCCTGCGAGAGTTGGGTTCTTGAATTAAGTGCTTATTTTGTTAGTATTGGCATCTTAGGTGCTGATATTGCAGTAGACAGCTAGGTTTAAAAAATATGCGTTTAATTTTTTTAACTTTTTTGTTCACTCGCCATAGGACCACTAATTGGGTGCATTTAGCTTAAACGTTGCCACCTTTACAGTAAAAATCTTTTCAAATTCAACAGTTTTGACAAAACCGTATTAACACCTCTTGTTGGCTATTTACCATCATTACAACTCTTTGTAATGAGCCCATTGCATGGGAGTCTGTCCCCTGGGTGACGAGGAAGAATAGGATATTATCCACAAAGCTGGTCCAGTGCTAGGTGGTGGATTTCAGAATATTCAGGGCCGAAAATGGCTTCTGACAAACCCTAACGACTACTTTATACGAGTATACAGCACCCGGGACCTAACTTAACTGCTTAACGTGCCCTACGAAGCCCAGATGTTATAGTGATGTTCAATACTACATATAAATGGCGTAGGTGGGCCTATTCTGAACATACTTGCTATGGGTTTTACTAGCCTATTTCTTATAATTTTATAAATATGATAGTTTTTCATAATTTTCAAAAGAAAACCCAAATTTTGAAAGAAAGAAAGAAAGAAAGAAAGAATGAAAGAAAAATGTTTATTGCCAAACAACAAAGAAGAAAAAAAAATACAAAACATAAAAAGAAGAAAAAAAAAATACAAAACATAAACATAAAATCAAAATATTACTTAAAAGTACTTCCTGTATTGTCTAGGCAATAGGACAATGCTCAGCTTGTGCAGTTGCATAAAGGTAACTGCGCTGGTTTTCAGCATGTCCTCAAAGTGAATATATACAATAAAATAGATATGTGTACATTTAAAGAATCGCTACGTAATCCCTATAATTAAAAATATCAAAAAACAAACAACAACAAAAATATAAGTCAAACAAAATTTCAGTGTAAAAATTTTAAAAATAACAAAGCAAAAAAAAGAAAATAATTAAAGTAACAAAAAAAATAAAAAAAAGAGGTCCACTCGTATAACTTATATACATAATATATGCACTACTTATATATTTTTAAAAATAAAAAGTATATGGATAATAATAATAAGGATTAATTAATATTATAAATTTCAATAAACATTGATAAATATGCCACAAGTTATACAAGTTATACAACGTGTAACACAATGAAGAGACAATACCCAAGGGGATTGTATGTTTGGTGATGTAGTTTATAAGTAACAGTAACATGAATTTGTTATCCTTACGGTTCGGCCAAAAAAAAAGTTCAAAGTTTAGATCAAAATATCTAAGTGTCAACCTCACAAACAGCTGTTAGCTTTTGATGAAATCTATTCGATAAGAGATGGCACAAAAGTCCAGCCTATGCGGGAAAGGTCATAAGGTCACTGACCGCGGCGTGAGTCCTGTTTTAGCTCATAAGGCTAACTAGGGTTGTCAAAATACTTTAAGAATTAAGAATTAAGCAACTTTTTATGAAAGTCTATATATACCAGCACTGATCATGCCAATTCCTTATCTGTATATTCTAAGTTTTTCACCTTCTTATCTCAATAACTTTTTTGTATGAGTATCTTCTCAAAATAAACTTTGTTTGTATTGTAGGTACAGCCTTATTATAACTAAATTAGTATTTGATGCCAAAACACGAGAAAAAAAAAGTTATGAGGCAACAAAAAAGTCTCGAGGGCGAGGCAAAATTATATCAGATATTTTTTCTTATATTGCAATAAAAAAAAAAAGAAACGATGAGAATTTAAAATACTTTCATATTTTTTTTTGGTTTATCCTCTTCCTAATGATATGCTACACATTATTATAAATCATCAAAAATCATGACTTTTTAGAAACTCGATTTAGATAACTCCGATATCTTAATAATGCATCATCGAGATAAAATTTACACCATTGATGTTTTTTATTCTAGATAAAATGTACTACAATGATATTATATGGTTATGTTCCTTTGCCTACTCCTATGCGCAGTGACAAACACCCCGGCATATATTCCACAACTGGTCCTCGGCAACTTCAAAATTATTTTATTTTTTATTTATTTATTTTATTCTTTCTTTGCCAGAAAGCTAAATGGTGTTGAATATTTAGAAGCAAACATATTAAAATTGTGCTCGCAAGGAATGGTCACTTACTAACTGTTCTAAAAACAGCACAACTATTAGGCATAGCCTTCATTACTGTTGAAAGAATTGTGGACGAGTCACAGGAAGTACATTATGAGGGACGACACAGTGGACGTATGTTGAGCGTACCGCCAACCTGTAGAGTCCCTCAGACATGTAGTTTCAGGTTGTTTGGTTCTTGCACAGACACAACCAAGCAGTCAAGACCCTCCATCAATAGCTCGCTCTGAAATATCGTGTCATCTATCAGAAACAACCTAGAGCGCGTTCTCGAAAACGACAGCGCCAAGCCCTACTGGCATAGGCTCATTACCAGGAGTCAGGGACAAGACTACTCTGGGGAATAAATCTAATATCGTGTTAATGGACCGATCGTCTTCTTAGGTGTTTTTGGCGGACATCACTATCCCACAAGACGAGAACCTCGTTAAAGCCGAGACTGAAATATAGGAAGTTGTGTCCATTAAAATTTTCCCAGTTGTAATATTCGCAAATGGTTTGACCCCAGTCACATTGGCAAAAACCTTGAAAGGCTAGAATGGCAAAAGCGAGTAGTTTTTGATATACTTACCAAATACTCGTAATAATAATGATATTTCGTGTATCTTAGACTCTACAAATCTTGCCTTATTTTGTAGAATTGAGGTTTAAGCATGTTCGATATTTCTAAACATCTGCCATTCAATTATTTGCTGTTTTTTTAGAACTAGGATTCGTTGCATGATATTGAATGAAGTATAGAAAGGGTGCATTATCGAGATCAAAAACATTAGGTTGCGTTTTTAGCGTTTGGATGCACTTCAAATAATAATCATAATTCATATTATTACGGTAGTCAAAACTTCTACGGTTGACTTTAAAAATGAACAAAGCACTCGGTACAAAACCAGTGTTTGTCTGCCTTGGGGCAGTTTAGAATAGTCCTCCCGCCTCTGGATAAACGTGATATAAAAGTCAACTAATCCGAGAAGCCATGACTGCAAATGATGGAAATCAATATTCCGATTCATATAGCAAATAATTAAGCTGGAGTCAACAAGTTGCTTGGCATCTATTGCATTAATTTTTACAATATTCATAAAAATTTTACAAAACGTTTTTGGTTTGGGAAGTCAAAAGCTTACCTAGACCCTGTTTTCGGAACCATATAAAATTTTATTAGAAATCTCAGAATAAACGACATATAAAATCGATTTATTAATTTATTAACTAAAACCAAATAGTCTGACCTCACAACAACAAGCAAAGTTTTTTTCTGACTGTGCAAGGAAAGTTGAAGCTTCCTGTAAATGTAAATGTACGAATGCAAAATCGTTTAAATATTTATTTATTTGTAACCGGGGTATAGTGCCGTTTACTATTAATAGGGCACCCGTCGGACCCATGGACTTAATACTGTTTTTGTGACACTCTATAGATATATAATTATATTATTATATATTTAATTTATTGTCTGTATAAATGAGTATTTACAATATTTTCGAATCAAAAAATATATTTTATTTAAATGAATGCATCCAAAAATGTTGAATACATCTGACATATCAATTTTCCAATGACCTTTGTCTGTTTACAAAAAAAAACTCTTTAATCTTGAAATGGACGATAGGTAGGTATTCCACGAAAAGTAATCCAACAGATCCAAAGTTACATAGATAGGGACGCGTTGGGGCGGAAAATTGAATCTCGACGTTCCCAGATCAATGACTTCGTTTTGTGTGTATAGAATAATGTATAGGTGTACTGTTTAACTTTACTTGTAAGTATTTATTTAAATATTCTTAATCAAGTAAGATTACAGAACCAAATTAATGGAAAAAATACATATTAATACAATCACACTACATTACCTAGTCCAAAATTAAGTTTTTTACACAACGGATGTGGACGTCGATGACTTGATAATTAATATCCATGATCATCACAAAAATAGCCACCCCACTAGAACATATAAGGCAATGTTTTGCCGTTAAATTTGGGTTCATTCACATAGTTAAGACCGGGTACACATCGAGCGTTGTCAAGCGTGCGCTTTGCCAACGTGCGCTTTGAGAACCAAAAATTCTATTGATGCATACACATGCAAGCACGTGTTAAGTGCACGTTCCCATTTTTACAAAAGAGCGCACGTTGCGCGGGCCTCGGCCACACGCTTCGGGATGTATGAGCCGACAAGTTGCTGTACATTTGAACGCGCGCTTTCATGTAGGTATTGAAGACACACTTCAACTGAAATTGGAGATCGAACATTTCGATATAGATTAATTTATTGACGAAATACAAAAGCTATCAGCTATTTAGGGTTTTGCTGATTATAAAAATACCGCGTTGAAAAAACGAAAACGGTAGAAATTTTTGGCAAATCTGAAGATTGGTTAGAAAGAAAGAAACAATATTGGATGAGTAATCATTGTTAATTATTTTCTTACATTCATTTCTTTGTCTCTATCGTTGTTTGTTATAGCGCCGATAGAAGAGCCACACAGAAGGAATCACTTCGATGTCAATTTTCAAACTGAGCCAAAATAAAATGCACACCCTAATAACGCCAGCCGAACGCCGCCCAGAGTGCGGTGTGTATACGATATTAATGCGCGCTCAACGCCGAACGCCCAATGTGTACCCGCTGTAGATTGTAGGAATAATAAATCGTTGCAGGCCCAGTGCTTAAAAAGCCTCTTGTTCCATTAATAACCTGCTTATCTTTTCCTAATAACTGTTGGTATACGATCTGGTCAAGGTTTCCATAAAAGCTAGATGTTGGCGGCGCGGGAGTGAGTGGCGTAAGTGAGCAAACTGGGCGGCAGCGACAGCGAGAGCGACGGCGGCGCGGGCAGCGACGCGGGGAATCTGGGCCGTTCTTGACGCCAGCGGGAGCTCGAGTCGCAGTTCCATACAAACTCAATACTTTCTATCGTATCGCGGAAATCTTTGCCTGGGCCGCTGTCGCTCTCGCTGCCGTCCAGTTTGCAGCCTAAAGAACGTTGAGGGACTCCTTTGTACAGTGTTGTGCCCAGCTGATGATGATGATGTTGAATGATTTCATCATGATAAAATACAATGATGGAAATCCAGAACATAACTTGTTACAGTTCGTTATTATTTTAGTGATAAAGATAGGATAGATTGTTGTATTTGCCCTGAGTGCCCCCGAAAAGAAAAGAAATATTAAATTATATATAAAATATTTAATAATAGTTAAATATATAGAGACTATGAAATATTTAAAAAAATACGAAAAGCTTATTCAAGGGCAGCGGTAGAATTATTCGGCTTAGTTCATCAGACCCCCCGTTCACCAAGCCCCGTTCACGAGGCCACCTCTTAGCAATATTTATTATTTTAAACAACCGGTTTATAGACAACAATCTTGGGAAAATACAGTTCAAAAGAAAAGTGCTTTCAAATTTAAATTATATTTATTTAGCTCTGTGAACTAAGTCAATTATTCTTCTCTGTTCCCTGTTGTTTAATAACTTTCATGAATTTAAATGAATACAAAATAACATCACACGATAGCTTTAGTTATACTCAAACTCAAATAAATGCAATATACAATAAGAAAATATTTTAAAAATAATTTAAATTAGGGCATGGATATTTAAAAAGAACCATTTATTGTATTGATCAAATTAAAACATTTAATTTGAACAGAAGTCGTCGTGGCGCCGTGGTTACTGTGCATATCAAACGATATCGCAGGTTAAGCGCGCTCGGTGCGGCCTGTATTAGGATGGGTGACCGCCGACCATTAATTTCTCACGACGACTTCCGTGCTTCGGAGGGCACTCTAAGCAGTCGGTCCCGGGTGCTGTATACTTGTATACAGTAGTCGTTAGGGTTTGTCAGAAGCCATTTCGGCACCCTGAAATATCTGACATCCACCAACCAGCACTGGGCCAGCTTGGTGGATTACGGCCTAAATCTCCTTGTCACCCAGAGGAGAGACTCATATCCCTGTAGTGGGCTCATTACACGGGGTTGTGATGATGATGAAATTGGCTGTGTAAGAATATTACATAATCCACAAAACCAAAGAATTTACAAGCTACTCCCAAGAAACGTAGAATCCTTAAACTTACGTCCTGGAAATTTATGCATTTGCCAAAACTATCCATATATTTGTCAGTCATGTGTGGCCAGGACTTTACAGGGTAATTGCATATCTTAAAACTACTTCAAAAGTAAAGACAAAATTAAAAACTCCTGACAAATTGAGTGGGATAGAGAAGGCAGTTCAACTTCTGCTACAGGATACATTTTGGAGAGTGTGCGAGTGATCATTTTGAACAAATTGAACCCAGACCATTTAACCTTTCCGAACTTCTTTTTCATCGTCTTAACCGATCTTCTATCTGTATATGGTGAATATTCCAAAAAGTTGAACTAAGCTCTTTGACAGTTCTGTTTGATGCGGGTCGCCAAGGTTGTTAATGAACTGCCTGCGTCTATTTTTCCTGACCACTACAGTTCCGCTGCCTTATCACGGAAATATTAGCGATCAGCTATAATGGCGCAGTCATCACGCCATGGACGCGCGATCCATTGCTACCTTTTGCGTTATCTTTTGCGATGTATTACCTACATCGTATTATGTAAGCGATAGCTGTTCAATCGTTCGTTGATCGCAGAATGCATTTATTGCTACGATACTAGCGCCAAAAACAATTTGGTAGCTAAAAAAGAAACTAATAAAATGTGAAACAGATGTTTGCTTTTAAAATTTCGCAGAAAAGTACACACGAAAAGTATGAAATTCAAAGGGATTATATGCACTTTTAGTACGTCGATTGTATGATAAAGGCAGCACAATCGTCGGATTGCTATGGCTTTGTTTTTGCTGTAACGTAATACGAATTAGTTCTTTTTTAGCAAATCTTGCAATTCATGCAAGTTACGTGATAAAGCAGCCGGTAATTTTAAGCATCGAGTGAATAGGTTCCTGTTTCATAGACGTGTATAACCTCATTCTTCATAATCACTAACCATCAGGGGTAATGATATAAAAATGTCCCATCCTTACTTTAAAAAAAAAAAAAACATATGGCTGAGATTTTGTGACAAATTCTAACAGAGAAATATACAATAATAATCAAGTGATACCTACTGACGATAATCGTTTCTAGATTACAGGCTTTTAAAAATAAAAGAAAAAACTCATTTGGCTCCAAGAGGGTTAGATCGTGAATTTCATGGCCTCATTCTTTACGTCCCATATTGTGGGCAACTTTGTCAATTTTCCGACTGAGTGCCTGTGATCTTAGTTTAACGAAACTTTCAATAACTTGTACTCGAAGTTTTGCAAACAAACGCGAATAATGTGGGCAATATTTGGAAAGTTTATTTTTGATGGTGTGCTTGAATATTTGTCATTGTAAGTTTTCGAGAACTTCGATTAAAGTCTAGGTCTGCATTCTACTTTTAAATTTTATACCTCAAGACAATTTTCATTTGTTTTAAATGAAGTTTGAAAAAAACGATTAACAAGGTCTGAAGTTTTGAGAAGTTAATATTTTGAAACTAAGATGGTCCATGATAAGCAAAATGTTGCATAAAAATTATCTACAGTTTCTAACTTCAAGCGCTCAAAGTTATCAATAAACTAGTACCCAGCTCCACTCTGTTGCAGATTTTCAGCCATAACATGCGTACAGACTATCTAACATAACACGTTATACAACATTGCTATATAACATGTTATTCTAAGGCTGCAAACTGGACGGCAGCGACAGCGACAGCGATTTCCGCCACACGATAGAAAGTATTGAGTTTGTATGAAACCGCGACAAATCGCTCAAGCGCCCGCTGGCGTCGAGAACGGTCCGTGTCGCTGCCCACGTTGCTGTCGCTCTCGCTGTCGCTGCCGCCGTCCAGTTTGCAGCCTAATGTGTATGTTATTGTTTTATGTTGCCATGTTGAATAACAAGGTTACATAATGTGGACGTGTTATAAAACATAAGTTGTATAAGGTTTTTTTTTTTTTTTTTTATATTGTAAGGATGGGACGTTTGTCTTCCATGCCACCTGATGGAAAGTGCGCATGAAGACTATGGTGTTACACGTCCATCCACGAGAAACCTATTCACTCGACACTTAAAAGTTCCAGGACTGTAGTGGTCAGCAAAAACAGACGCAGGCAGATTGTTCCACACCTTGGCAATCCGTACCAAAAAGGAACTATCGAAGCGTTTTGTTCGACTTCTTGGTATATCCACTATATACGGATGGAAGTTCTGTCTGCGTCTGGTAGTCCGGTGGTAAAAAGGGGTGGGTTCAATTTGGTCAAAAAGAGCACTCGCACACTCACCAAAATGTAGCCGATAAAATACTGTCAAACAAGCAACCTTACGACGATGCTCCAGCGTCTGCAATTTTTTATTTGTAAGGTTGTTGTTATTTATGAGTTTTCGGGCTCTTCGGTCAACAGAGTCTAGCGCTTCGAGCTGGTATTTGGCAGAACCATCCCAAAGGTGACTACAGTACTCCATGCAAGACCTCACTTGGGCTGTGTATAAGTTGAGGAGCCGTTCAGGGCTGAAGTACCGCCGGACCTTCGAGATGATACCCAATTTTTTGGAAGCCGTTTTTGCCATAGACTCAATTTGTTGTCCGAAGTTTAATTTGGACGTTATAGTGACGCCCAAAAGCCCTAGTTGATCGGTGATGGGAACAGATACATTCTGGAAAGTGGGCGTAAGAGTAAAGGTGCTCTTTTTTGCGGAGAATAGACACGCTTGTGTTTTGGAGGCGTTGAATTTGACCAGGTTAGATTCGCCCCAATCGGACACATTCCGCAAGGTCGAATCAACGCGCTCAATCATAGACTCTCTCAAAACCTGGATTTCATGGGCGCTCGTTCGCGCATTGGATATGTATCTCTCAACAACAGTGCTGTCATCAGCATATCCAATAATGCCTGGTGTTAGGAGGTCATTAATGTGCAGCAAGAATAAAGTTGCAGAGAGAACAGATCCCTGAGGTACCCCGGCATTAATCGCCATTAGGTCAGAGGAGTAGCCGTCTAAGACTACTCGAATCGACCGTTCCCTCAGAAAATCAGATATCCAGTCGCAGAGCCCGGTCGGTATGCCATATGCTGGAAGCTTGCTTAAGAGACCATCATACCAGACCCTGTCAAAGGCCTTGGAGATGTCTAAGGATACAGCTATTGCTTCACCATGACCCTCCAAGGCCTCACTCCATAAGTGTGTGGCATACACGAGAAGATCGCCGGTCGAGCGTCCACTGCGGAAACCATATTGGCTATCGCTTAGGAGCTCGTTGGTCTCGAGGTATGCCAGGAGTCGATTGTTCAATACACGTTCCATGACTTTGCAAAGTATGGAAGTGATTGAGATTGGTCGATAGTTGACAGGATCAGCACGGCTTCCCTTCTTCGGTACTGGTTGTACGTTAGCCAGCTTCCAGGATTTGGGGACTTTACCAGATTCCAAAGAGAGTCTATAGAGACGCGTCAAAACGGGAGACAACTCAGCTGCGCAGCGTTTCAACACCACTGCAGGAATACCGTCTGGACCGCTAGCCTTATTCTCGTCTAGGTGCAGCAAGCACTTAAGAACCTCCTTTTATCGAATATGAACGGTACCCATTGTAGGACCGAACTGAGGTAATTGGGGTGGGATTTTACCTTGGCTATCTAGACGAGAATTTTCCGCAAAGATACTGGCAAATAAATCCGCCTTTTTCTTAGCGGTGTGGGCCAGAGAACCGTCAGGTTTCCGCAGAGGCGGCAGCGACGGGCGACAAAAGTTCGTTTCGACCGACTTGGCGAGGGACCAGAAAGCTTTACTTCCCGAGGGGTGTGAGGCTATTCTGTCTCCGATACAGCCTATGTGGGCGAAACGAGCTCTCTTGATCACCTTTTTGCAGGACTTGGCGGCAGCATTGTACCTCTTTTTGTGTTCATGCGAATCCACGGCTTCGCTTCTGCGAGTGGTTGCCCAGGCTTTGTACGCTTCTCGCTTACGCTTTTCAGCGGAAAAGCATTCAGCACTAAACCATGGGCGAGCTTTGGTTTCAAGGGATAGATCAGCGTAGGGAATGAAGAACTCCATTGCTTGACCTATCACACTTGAGACTGCATCAGCGCAGCACGATGGATCGGTTGATGTAAAACAAGCTTGCCGCCACGGATAAGATGCGAAGAAATGTCGCATTTCATCCCAATCTGCCGACTTGTAACGCCATACTCGCCTAGAACCACTTGGTCGGGTGTCAGGTGGCGAGTACTGCGATACAGATTTCACCAGACAGTGATCGGATGTCCCTAAGGGTGCAGTGACGGACACCGAATATCTGTCCGGATCGGTTGTCAGCAGAAGGTCCAGGCAGTAAGCAGTGTGGCCAGCAACGTCTGGGATGCGCGTAGGCTCGTCAACAAGCTGAGAGAGGCCATGAGTGAGCGAAAACTTAAAAGCCTCTCTACCAGCATGGTCAGTGTCCTGAAACGGGTATAGCCACTGTCCGTGGTGTGCGTTAAAATCCCCCAGGAACACCAACTGCGCTGTGGGAAAACGTTGCTGAACCTTGTCCGCTGTACTGCTGAGATAGTCCATAAGCCTCGTTGTCTCCCGATCTCCGCTGTGTGACCGATAAATACCAGCGTATACCATTTGGTCAAGGCCGGTATCTATGTGAACCCACATAACTGAAAGGTCTGGCACTTCTAAGTAACGGAGACGCTGACAACAGATCTTGTCACTGGCATACATGCACACCCCGGCGTGCGGGTGGAATTTGGACTCCAGGATGTAACCTGGGTAACAAAGGTATGCCGAGTCTGACGGATCACAGATCTGCGTCTCCGTTAGGAAGAGAAGGTGGGGTCTCTCCGTCTCGAGGTGGTGGTGGACATCATTGAGATTGGAGTGCACTCCTCGGATGTTACAGAAGTGCACTTTAAACGAGAGGAAGTGCAACCGCTGTGTTACCTTACTCTTCTTTAAAAAAGAGTGGTCTTTTTGATATCCAATAACTTTTTTACTAATAAATAATACTTTTGCACTTGTAGTTTCTGAGACTAGCGCGTTCAAACAAACAAACAAAAAAACAAACTCTTCAGCTTTATATATTAGTAAAGATAACGCAAAAGGTAGCGAACTGTACCTATGCATAGCGATAAAAAAGGGATAGAAAATGCCACGTTGTCATACTTCGCATTAAGATGTTTTGATTTAATTGAATTATTCTGTATGAAAAATGAAAACGAAACAAAAAAATTTAAAAATTATTCACATGTATTTGATTCTGTTACATGGTCCCATGAATAACCTAGAGTTATGGCAAATCAAGCGGAACACCTTGTATGATATGTTACATAATCAGTACGCACAATCCGTTTGCTGCGATGCGTCCGATCCGCATCGCATCGCAGCGATGCGGACATGTGGACGCTTAGCATAATCTGGATCATTCCCGCTTGGTGCTAAGTACCCTCCAGGGTACGCGTGGCTTGTAATCACTCTTCATTTAAAGTCTGCCACTCAATATCACCGCTCAAAAGGTAATATGTTCAGGCTTTTTTATTGAATTTTATTAATTTATTTATTTACCCTTTATTAAACACAAAAACAAATCCAGAAAAAAAAACATAACAAAACATAATTTATAAAAGGCCTTATCGCTTGGAAGCGATTTCTACCAGGCAACCGAACCCTATGAAAATGGAAATTGTAGATGGGGCATTAAATTAACATAGGTAAGTAAGTACTTAAAAAAAACTATGAATAAACAGTATTAGTTGGAAGCCCGTAAACTCATAAATATCAACCTTGCAAATAAAAAATTGCAGACGCTGGAGCATCGTCGTAAGGTTGCTTGTTTGACAGTATTTTATCGGCTACATTTTGGTGAGTGTGCGAGTGCTCTTTTTGACCAAGAAGTCGAACAAAACGCTTCGATAGTTCCTTTTTGGTACGGATTGCCAAGGTGTGGAACAATCTGCCTGCGTTATCTGATTTTCTGAGGGAACGGTCGATTCGAGTAGTCTTAGACGGCTACTCCTCTGACCTAATGGCGATTAATGCCGGGGTACCTCAGGGATCTGTTCTCTCTGCAACTTTATTCTTGCTGAACATTAATAACCTCCTAACACCCGGCATTATTGGATATGCTGATGACAGCACTGTTGTTGAGAGATATATATCCAATGCGCGAACGAGTGCCCATGAAATCCAGTTTTTGAGAAGGTCTATGATTGAGCGCGTTGATTCGACCTTGCGGAATGTGTCCGATTGGGGCGAATCTAACCTGGTCAAATTCAACACCTCCAAAACACAGGCGTGTCTATTCTCCGCGAAAAAGAGCACCTTTACTTTTACGCCCACTTTCCAGAATGTATCTGTTCCCATCACCGACCAACTAGGGCTTTTGGGCGTCACTATAACGTCCAAATTAAACTTCGGTCAACAAATTAAGTCTATGGCAAAAACAGCTTCCAAAAAATTGGGTATCATCTCACAGGTCCGGCGGTTCTTCAGCCCTGAACGGCTGCTCAACTTATACACAGCCCAAGTGAGGTCGTGCATGGAGTACTGTAGTCACCTTTGGGATGGTTCTGCCAAATACCAGCTCGAAGCGCTAGACTCTGTTGACCGAAAAGCCCGTAAAATCATAAATAACAACAACCTTACAAATAAAAAATTGCAGACGCTGGAGCATCGTCGTAAGGTTGCTTGTTTGACAGTATTTTATCGGCTACATTTTGGTGAGTGTGCGAGTGCTCTTTTTGACCAAATTGAACCCACCCCTTTTTACCACCGGACTACCAGACGCAGACAGAACTTCCACCCCTATATAGTGGATTTACCAAGAAGTCGAACAAAACGCTTCGATAGTTCCTTTTTGGTACGGATTGCCAAGGAGTGGAACAATCTGCCTGCGTCTGTTTTTCCTGACCACTACAGTCCTGGAACTTTTAAGTGTCGAGTGAATAGGTTTCTCGTGGATGGACGTGTAACACCATAGTCTTCATGCGCACTTTCCATCAGGTGGCATGGAAGACAAACGTCCTATCCTTACAATATAAAAAAAAAGATATTTCGATATCTTGAAAATTCTGAAATCCACCAACCAGCACTGGGCTAGGTTAGGGTGTTACCACACCTATTGATCGATAGTCGATCGATTAATGTAATCCTGGTCAATCTATTAATTGGTCCTGAAGTGTAATCAATGAAAAGGGGTATTTGTCATATGAAAGGGGTAATAATGAAATAAAACAATTAGTAATCTAGCTAACAATGATATTTAATTTTTTCAAAAAATCGGTTCCCTAAATACTACGTAAATTGAAGATTTACACATTTATAATATTAAAAATAAATATTAAATAATCAGTCTTTTGAAGATAATAATTTTATCAAGTGACTAGGTTTTCGACTAAAATACAATATTCGTTTAGAAATTTTATAATTATCTTAATTTAGTTAAAATTTTACCAAAAATACACAATATTGTGTATTTATTTATGTAAATATAAACGAAATAGAAATTTTTAAAGGTTGATAACTTGAACCCATATAATGAAAATATAATAGAACTTATGGGGGAAAGCTTTGAATTATTTACTGTAATCATTTGCATATGTAATAAGAATAGTATAATTATTACCTATATTATTTACCTACATAAGAAATAATATAGGTAAAAAATATATGTTTTCAAGTCTCACTTGTCTCATTCATTATCATTACAAGGTACGATAATCATTTTATAAGTTCCGTAGGTACTGCTAAATTCTATTCTGATTTACACATACACCAACCAACAAGTAGCAGATAGGCTTAATAAATAATCATCAAAATGACAGTTCTGTAAATCTTTTCCAGTCAATTCCACTTAATTCCTACAACTGTACGTTGATATTTATTATTTATTTGTCCACTCTTTATTATACAATAACAAAAATGCAGACAAATAACGTGGCACAAAAGGTCTTATCGCTATAGAGCGATCTCTATCAGACAACATTCAAATTATATTAAGATAGCCTATTAATCTTGTTACATTGGGCAGTTTTTGAATTGATTTTTGAATTCAGATAAATCAGTTGTATATTATGCAATGCTTTAGTAGTAATTGTAGCTGTAATGTAGATAAAATACGTAGTAGTTGCGTGTAGTAACAATTTGAATTGCTACAACTGTTATAGTATACACACATTTTTATATTACTTTTATTTTAATTGGGTCTGTGATACTCGTACAAGCATGAACTTTTTTAGGCTTATAAAGTTACTCAAAAAGATTTTCTATAACCCGTCCTTCTTAAAAAGGCGTTTGCCTTTTAAATGTGCTTTATTCAAGAATCAGCAAAGACCATAGAAGAAAAAACAAGTTTATATTCACAATAAAAACTCTTAATTCAAAAGTATGTCGCAAATACATTACTATACTGCAATAGTACAAATTGTAGTATATTGCAGGTACATTGTAAAAAAAACGGAGTGGCAGTTTATAAGCTTAATAGACCGATTCAAACTGTATTTTTTGATATGCTTTCTACATACATACATACATAACCTCACGCCTGTCTCCCTTTGGGGTAGGCAGAGACAAGGGAACACCAATTGCTTCGATCCAGACATACCTCTTTCGCTTCTTCCACGTTCATTAATCTTTTCATACATGATCGCCGGTTACGGGTACTTTTAACTAGGCCCTTTTTAAGAACGTCGCCAATTTGATCGGCGTACGTTCGCCTAGGGCGGCCCCTTCCGACAGCACCATCCATTCTTGCTCTGTAAACCTCTTTCATAAATCTACTTTCACTCATCCTTTCCAAATGTCCAAACCACCGTATTATACCCTTTTCAATCTTAGTCACTACATCTTCTTTCAATCC
Organism: Stenoptilia bipunctidactyla; assembly: GCA_944452665.1. Lineage (NCBI taxonomy): Eukaryota > Metazoa > Arthropoda > Insecta > Lepidoptera > Pterophoridae > Stenoptilia > Stenoptilia bipunctidactyla. The sequence continues at coordinate 5,444,171 of OX101748.1, read as the reverse complement.
GCATCTCTTTCTTATTTCACTATTGCGCACCCTATCACTCAATTTCACTCCACACATGCTTCTCAACGCTCTCATCTCCACAGCATTAATCTTGCTTTCATGTCTCTTCTGCCACACCCAAGATTCACTACCATACATAAGCGTTGGCGCCAAAACTCCTTCAAGTACGGCAAGACGAGCCTTATTTGGTATAGTTTTGCTTGCCATTATCGAGTATATGGCGCCATTAATACAATTTCCTTTCTATAAAATCTGCTGGCGAATACCATTGCTCCTGATTCCTTTCTTCAATTCAATGACTGCATACCGGTATGAATTTCTGTACAGTTTTTGTCTGTATGACGTCATACCGTTAAATTAGGTGTATTTAAAAATAACAGTACAGGAATTCATACTGAAATAATTCGTGTACCGTTTTATTATTGTAGCATAACTGTTTTTTTTCAGTTAACTGAAATTTCCCCGTATTAATATTAATATTAAAATTTTACTTTTAAATACTTAACTGTAGAATGTTCGATTTAGTTGCAAGCCTATGAAGCGTAGGGACATATGCTGACCTGACCATTTCGGTACAGAAATTAAATAGGTTAAAATATTTCTGTACAAAAACATCTACAGAAATTAATCCGGTATACATTATTTGATATAGGTACTTAAGTTACATTTTAATAACTTGTACAGGTGTTGTGTTTGATGAAGCAGTACACTAATAAGAGTACTGAAATTTTACGAGTATGGTTTAAAAAAAATATACCGATATGCAGTTTCTGCTTCAATCTCATTGAAAATAACCATCACGCGATATCGCGATCCTTGAGTGCTGGCAGTGAAATTATGTTACATATTGAATTTATTTTTATACACTGCTGAATAAGCATTTATAAGGACATTACATATTTCTTTATAAAACCAATAGTAACATAAATAATGAATGTAAACAATATAGGTTTTTTTTTTCAATGAAATATGAACTTTACTTAATCAGTTTTAAATCTTATTTTTCCTTTAAATGAACAAAAACATATTCCAAAACCTTTTCAAAATCTTTAAGAAAGTTTTTTAGCTTCCATGCTGGACTGGGAGCAAAAGAAAAACATAGAATGTACCAGCTGCTTCTCTTCCCGGGCATACTGTTAACGTCAGTTATGGGACAGAAGTTTTATTAGAGGTTTTTTTTTGTGAGCGATAGGCTGTACCCCTCTCACTGCAATAGTCTCTCTCCACCATTATGATGCCTCCGTACTTGTCAAACGTGACATCAGGTGGTTTTATAACCTCTGGTGTTGTGAAGGCATGAAGTTATGTATGTATGTTGGTAAGAAAGTTTTGTGCGTTTCACCAAACATGTAAACCTATGTGAGAAACTGAGCAAAAATGGACTGAGACAATCTATGAGCACTTTAAATCGAGTAAATCTCTACAAATACTTAATTTATCTAGCGAAATTTGAAAGTTTCAAATTCAAACTATGTTGGCATATTTTTTAAGTAATTCTTGTATGAATAAATAAAATAAAATCCCCATACAATCACACTTACATGGCCCCAAACTAAGCAGAGCTTGTGTTATGGGATACCATGTTGCGAACTAGCGGGGAACCTAGAATTTGAAATACATATATAAATTAACGCCACGACCCGAAACATTTTTTTTTCTTGTTTTTTTCACTGGCGTCTGAGGTGGATATTGTTATCCCATCGCCAAAGTGGTCGTCTTGGTTGAATAGGTTTTGTTATTCTAAGTAATGTAAAACATTTGTACTAATATGGTTTATACACATGTATTTTTCTGATGAATAAATTAGATTTTTAGATGTATACACATATTTAAGTCTATGAAAGTAATCGTTTTCTTACATCATGATAGTTGATTTGTTTCAAATAATTATTCCTTAATTACCTAGGTAGCTTATAGTATCTTACAACACATATATACGTAGATACCTATTACGCTGTAGACAATATATAAGTTTATACTATTTAATGTTTTGAACACAACCGTAAAAATATTTGAAATACTTTTAACAATTAAATTGATTTGAGTTGCTTCTCAGCTACCTGTGATGTGGAACTCGGCAAGCTTCTGAAATGAACAAGAAAATTTGATTAAGAACGATACGAAAATTTTGAAATATTTTTTATTAAAAAAAGCACAATCACACCAACTACATGGCCCCAAAGTAAGCATAGCTTTTGTTTTGTTATACCATGTAGCGAACTAGGGGGGAACTTAGAATATAAACAGATAAACACCCAGACACGGAACATTTTTTTTTCTTGTTCCGTGCGGGAATCGAACCCGCAACCACTGGCGTCTGAGGCATATAGGTTTACACCATCAACAAAGTGGTCGTCCAAGGCCATAAAATTGTAATTGCTTTCATATGTTTTTATTTGAGACAAAGCTTGCGTAAAAATACCGCCGGAGCTCGAGTGGTAATATTAAGCGTCAATTAATTTTATTTTGCCATTCTGCTTCTCTTCCCGGGCATACTGTAAAAGTCAGTTAAGGGACAGAGGTTTTAAAGGCGTTTTTGTGGGCGATAGGCTGACCCCCTGTCACTTCAATAGTCTCTCTATATCTTTATAGTACCTCCAAATTTGTCAAACGTGACATCAGATGGTCTTGTAACCTCTGGTGTTCTGCCTACCCCATAAGGGATACAGGCGTGACGTTAAGTATGTAGGTATGTATGTAATTTTATTTTATAATGGGTCCACATCTTGCAAACGGCCCTTAATTTCGTTTTTAATAATAAGCCCGCGTTTGACTTACTGTCACCTGATGGTAAGTGAAGGGGTCGAGGATGAAAGCACACGGGCCTAGGAAACAACTGGCGCTTTATAAAATATCGCCGGAACACATCACCGCCGGAGCGGTAATACTTGGCTGCAGATTTTATATTCGAAGTCGTCGTGGCGCCATCGTTACTGTGTGTATCAAACGGTATCACAGGTTAAGAAACGTTCGGCGCGGTCGGTACTTGGATGGGTGACCGCCGACCATTCATTTCTCACGGCAACTTCCGTGTTTCGGAGCGCACGTTAAGTAGTCGGTTCCGGGTGCTGTATACTTGTATACAGTAGTCGTTAGGGTTTGTCAGAAGCCATTTTCGGCGCCCTGAGAATTCTGACATCCACCACCCAGCACTTGGCCAGCTTGGTGGATTATGGCCTATACCTGCTCGTCACCCAGAGAAGAGACTCATAGCCCTGCAGTGGGCTCATTACAAAGAGTTGTGATGATGATGATGAGATTTTATATGAAGGGTGGTCTGATTAGTCGCCATTTATGACACGCTTATCCAAGACAAGACTATTCTTAGCCAACTCTACACGGCAGATTCTACCGCCAGATATCACAGTTCCAGCGACGATGTGTTCCGGCAAGTTTTGTAAGGAGACAACGAATCAGCCTTTAAACTTCATTACATTTAATAAACCTTATTAAATAATACATACTTCTTGGCACGCTCTTCAAAGTTGTACTTCTAGAAACGCAGTCACTCTCTTCTGATTCTGATCTTGCTTGGAAACTTGTTTCTGCAAAGGAAAGAAATTGTCATATATTATTTGTAAAGCTTTTGATAACTAATGTGAAAATGGAAATATAAACTATTCTTTTCGATTCTCAAATATTAATATTGATCCCCTAAACTAATATATAAAATTCTCGTGTCACAGTTTTCGTTGCCATACTCCTCCGAAACGGCTTGACCGATTTTGATGTAATTTTTTGTTATCTATGCTTATCCGGTATCTATGAGAATCAGCCAATATCTATTTTTTTTTATTTATATGGCAAAACAACGTTTGCCGGGTCAGCTATTTTATATATAAAATATATCGTATTTTTTTTACAAGAGTATGAAAACGGTATTTTTTTATGTCTATTTGTTATTATACTAAGTATACAGGGTTGTTTTTTAGTCACCGGCCAATTTTTTTTATCATTATATAGAAACGATTTTTGTAAAAAAAAGGTATGATTTATTTTACAAGGAAATTAATATATTCGCTAAAATATTAAGCAAAGCATGGTCACTCTAAATTATTAATGAATAACATTAAAATACAGACGACTACGCGCTACTACAAAACATCTTGTAGTACTAGGTCGTAGTATAATCAACGAAATGCCGCGTCGTAGTAGCTATGTTCATCAACAGCGACTATTTGTAAATAAGTTTATGGTGCCATATTTATTTTTTTTTGTACTGAGCGATAATAAAATAAATATGCAGGTACGATTATATCGTATCAAAGAAAATAACATTTGAATTTGGCTGGTGGATAAAAAAACAAGCATTTTATACTTTTAGATTCAGAGATAAACGCGACAAAAAAACTTCGTTTTTATAATATTTCAATACAGAACGTCCCAGTGACACTAGAGCTAGGTCAGCCCCTGTCGAACCAGCGTGTCGAACGGGCGTGTCGAACCAGCCTTCCAGCAGGCTTCCAGCGAAAGTTGCAAGATTTCAAGAATTTCGTAAATTTTCTCCCATTTCAACAAAAGACTTTGTGATATATTTTTTTTTAATATTGTAAGGATAGGACGTTTGTCTTCCATGCCACCTGATGGAAAGTACGCATGAAGACTATGGTGTTACACGTCCATCCACGAGAAACCTATTCACTCGACACTTAAAAGTTCCAGGACTGTAGTGGTCAGGAAAAACAGATATATCATTCGCCATTATGCCTTTCTTCATTATCACTAAATGTGTTGGTTTTGGGAATGCTGTAAGATAAAAAAGAACATACCAGTATGATATCTGCTGTCACTGTTCGGTAAATGTCTCGGTGCTTCTTGATTTTCTACGTGGCCGAAAGTGCGGAACCCAATGGCGAATTGTGCGTATGGACTTATTTCGTATAACTCTGAAAATACAGAAAGAATGCAAAGTCATGGACGATGTAAATAATCATCACAACTCCGTGTAATGAGCTCACTTCAGGGCTATGAGTCTCTCCTCTAGGTGACGAGGAGGTTTAGGCCGTAATCCACCAAGCTGGCCCAGTGCTGGTTGGTGGATGTCAGATATTTCAGGGTGTCGAAATGGCTTCTGACAAACCCTAACGACTACCGTATACTAGTATATAGGACCCGGGACCGACTGATGACGTGCCCTCCGAAGCACGGATGTCGTCGTGAGATATGAACGGTCGGCGGTCACCCATCCTAATACCGCCGAGCGCGCTTAACCTGCGAAATCGTTTGATATGCACAGTAACCACGGCGCCACGACGACTTTGTTGCCACTTCGAAGCTTCGTTGTTGTAAATAATAAATTACCTAAAATTACATACTAACTATGTGGCCCCATGTTGTATAACAAAGACATGTTATATGAGCTAATATTGTAAATTCTATACAACAGAACAAGCATTTCTTAGTATACACCCAAACCAAGCTAGTTCAGAATAGTTCGTTTCCAAAATGGCCCGGTTGGGACACGAACCCAGGATGAATTTTCACGATAACTGAAAAAATATGCTAAATAAAATCATTACCTGACCAGCGGGCCTATTACGGTTCTTCCATGACATGATAAACAAGATTTATATCTTAGAGTAATAATTATACTTTATTCTTACTCTAAAATTTATATGACACAATGATGATATAATCTAATTCCTTATACATAAATACATTGCAATTCATTGCATGCAAGAGGCATTTCCTTTTGCGATTTCAGTTTCAATGATATCACCTACGACTTAAAAACGTCAATTGAAAAAGGTGAGATCGCACCCACCTCTATGATATGTTTGTTTCTTTTGATATATTTAATTTCATTTGTGTTTTTCCGTTTCGTACATAAATACTATGTTATTATATATTGGGATTATTGTGTTCAGTCTACATGGCAAGAGCTTAGCTAAGAGATTTTGACAAGGAGTAATACCGAGAAATGATCGCATGATATGTTTTACGTTAAAACTATTTGATGATATCATCGCATGGTTTTGAGATCCGTAATAGGCCTGCAGGACTCGAACCTGGGACCTCTCGTTTGCCGGACGAGTGCTCTTCCACGGAGCTACTGGGCTCTGGCGATCCACCATTGAAATTACTTAACACATTCTTGTTTTTACGTTATATTGCTAACGTAGCTTCATCTAATAGCTTTGCAGCTAAAACCACCAGAGACCAATTTCTTTTCAGAAAATTGTAAATTTCACTTAAAGTGAAGCATTGCAATGTTTAACAATATTCTTAAAGTTTTTCATTTCAAATGCTCAAATATTCTTAAATAACTGAACGAGAGGTCCCAGCTTCGAGTCCTGGTTGGATGATTTTTATTCAGCACATTTTTCAGTTATATAAGAATAGTTGAGCATTTTAAATGCAAAAACTTTAAAATATTTCGTTTATAATTTTTTTATCGACATTTCGGTTTCTTCTTAAAACGTGGTTATGAGTGATGAAATCTTAATTAAAGTTATAAACATATACAAAAATAAATAAGACCACCCTAGGCAAACCAAATTGGCGACATACTTAAAAAGGGCCTAGTTAAGCCTTGGATACACTAGGGAATATTTTGTCCCGCAACATGACGCGCAACACTCAATACGTGTCGCCGCAACGTTGCATAGTGACCCGCAACATGCTTCGCAAAAATTTACGTTTGCTCCCGCCTCGAGAGCGCGCACACGTGTCGCGCCATTTGTCACCGAGTGTAGTCGCGTACGCAACGTGCCTCTTAAATATGTCTGTACTGTGGAGAAATTATACCGTGCTTTCACTTCTGGAGCTTAACGAAAGGCGTGGAATGTTGTGGGATACTTCACACTGTAATTATCGTAATAAAATATAGAAAAATGACGCGTGGGAGGATGTTGCCAAGGCGCTTTAATTGCCTAGAAAAGAAATAGAAATCAAAGTACCTCGTTCGCAATTTGTCCAAGAAAGGAAGAAAGTTAAATCATCTATAAAAGTAAAATTAAAAATTTTAAAAACCCCCCGACACAAAAAAAAGACCTTAAAAACTAACAAATAATATTTTAAACCTATTCTAATTATTATCGTCCCATATATAATTGACTGTAAGACCTGTACTTTAAAATATTTTTATTTTCCGAGCTTCGTCGCCGCGTCGGGGACCGCTCAAGTATATAAAGTATTAAGCCAACAACAGCTAATTTATTATTACATTTAGGTATGAGCGATCTTAAGTTTCATGCATAGTCTACGTTCTACGTAATGCCGCGCGCGGCGAGCTCGGTGTGCGGCTTGCGGCGCGGGGGTGGGCGTCACCAAGTGCGGCGACCCGAACGGGCAGACACGTGAGGGCAGGCGACGTTGACGGTTGTGTCGATTTTACGAATTTTTCGGAGTGAATTCTTTTGATGCAATCTGCAACTGACTACTGTTTTTCTCACTTAGCGGTCCCCCGACGCGGCGACGACGCTCGGAAAATAAAAATATTTTAAAGTACAAGTCTTACAGTCATTTATATATGGAACGATAATAATTAGAATAGGTTTAAAATATTATTTGTTAGTTTTTAAGGTCTTTTTTTGTGTCGGGGGGTTTTTAAAATTTTTAATTTTACTTTTATTTTGTACTTTTTAAAGTAGGTAGGTTTTAATATTAGGAAGGTATTTAAAGTACCTAATTAGTTAGTTGAGTTAGTAACTTAGTTAGGTATTAGATATCATATTAGTTTTAATTTACTAGATTAAGTTTTAACTAGTAGGTAGTCTTAGGTTAAGTGGAATATAAGGTTTAAGCAATTTAGGTAGGTATTAGTTCAATAATCCACATGACAAATCAGCTTTAGCAGAATTGACAAGACTAAGAAATTACAATACAAAAACTTAAGGCTCAATTCCCATTGCGGCAGAGTTGAAGCAACGCAACGCATCATTTCACACATTGGAAGTGGTGTAGAATTTCGAATCTATAGAACTAGCGAAAGGAAGTCAGATCCCCTCATTAACTATAAAAGAGCTGATCATCTTCGAACGGCTGATCAGGTCATGGTAACTTAGGTACCACATACTTTCAATTTCACTGAAATAACACGGTACGAAATTTTGAATCGATAGGACATATGGAAGGTAGTCAGTTCCCCTCATCAACATTAAGAGAGCTGATGATCTTCAAACGGCTGATCAGGTCATTGTAACCTTACCATACACTTTCAATTTCATTGAAGTAATACGGTACCAAATTTCGAATCGATAGGATATATGGAAGGTAGTCAGATCCTCTTATCAACTATTAAAGAGCTGATGATCTTCAAACGGCTGATCAGGTCATGGTTCCCTTACCATATACTTTCAATGTAATTGTAGTAATACGGCACCAAATTTCGAATCAATACGACATATGGAAGCTATTCAGATCCCCTCATCAACTATTAGAGAGCTGATGATCTTCAATTGGCTGATCAGGTCATGGTTACCTTACCATATACTTTTAATATCATTGTTGTAATACGGCACCAAATTTCGAATCGATACGACATATGGAAGTTAGTCAGATCCCCTCATCAACTATTAGAGAGCTGATGACCTTCAAACGGCTGATCAGGTCATGGTTACCTTACCATATACTATCAATATCATTGTTGTAATACGGCACCAAATTTCGAATCGATACGACATATGGAAGTTAGTCAGATCCCCTCATCAACTATTAGAGAGCTGATGACCTTCAAACGGCTGATCAGGTCATGCTTACCTTACCATATACTTTCAATATAATTGAAGCAATACGGTACCAAATTTCGCATCGATAGGACATATGGAAGGTAGTCAGATCCCCTCATCAACTAGAAAAGAGCTGATGATCTTCAAACGGCTGAACCGATTTTCATGAAACATGGCTAAGAACACTCGGGATAAAATTATCTATAACACAAAAAAAACTAAACGAAAATCGGTTCATCCGTTTGGGCGCTACGATACCACAGACAGATACACAGATACACAGACACGTTAAACTTATAACACCCCTCTCGTTTTGCGTCGGGGGTTAAAAACTACTTGTAGCGGACGAGAGGACGTGAAGTCCAGTACATGGTTTGCGTACGCTGCAATGAAATTCTTGCTAAAGGGAGCCACAACTTCTGACTAGTGTGGCCTAGATACTCCGCGACATTTGTCTCAGCACGTTCTACGTAGTTGTTGAGGAACTTGCTTGGCAACATGTTGCTCCATTTGCCCCCTAGTGTATCCAAGGCTTAGTACCCGTAACCGGCGATCATGTGATTAATTAACAAGGAGCAAGCGATAGAAGTATGTCTGGATCGTAGCAATTGGCTTTCCCTTGTCTCTGCCTACTCCAGAGGGAAACAGACAGACATGGAGTTGTGTTGTTGTTGTAAATTTAAAACCGAATAGTTATTGCTAGTTAAACTTCAACCTGAGTAGCTTCATTTCTCAGGTATATTTCTATAATATATTCCTGTAGCTTTTCATGAACTCACCATGTTTTCCATCCGCCATATGAACAGGGGCGCTATACAACCTCGCGTCCTGGCTTTGTGCGGTGTTTACTGTGATGTTGCTTCGTTCAGATTTAATTTCTGCTGTTAGGGAATTTCGGTATTCTTCTGAAAGACGATGATGACTGCAAGAAATAAATAAACTATCAATATATGGAAAATAACTATCTGAAGGATTAATAAAAGGTTTTAAGTGAATCTATATAGCCTAGTCGAATTACGGGGGTTTATTATGAGACAAGCTCTATTTAAAATGTTGCAGGAACAAATTTATGTATACTACTGTCCTTATATTATTAAATTCTACCCTCATCATTATAATAAAATTACAAATTGAAAATGTTCAAGATCGATCAAATGGTGAGAATTAATTAGCTTATATACTTTATACCATATTTATATTATATATACCATATTAAGAATTTGGATTGGCTTTATTGTACATTGTTTTCTGTGTTGCCTACTTAGACGACTTAACAATTTTATTAATGTGTGCTATGGTTATTATCTCTTTGGATTGTTTGATTTGTGTCAATTTCATGTCGTTATTTAAATCATATTTAGTGCTGCAATCCTTATAAAAAACTAGCCACCCACAACACAGGGAATCCTAGTGTGGGGGCTAGTGTGCTCAAATAATTAAAAACAATACTTATTTTGTTGTAACTAGTTATAAGGTAAATACTGTTTCTACACAAACTTAATTGGAGAAATTGAATAAATTATTACCGCTAGAGGAGTGATATTTAGCAGTAAATTTTACATGAAGCGTGGTCGCTTGCCAGGCGGTTCCTTAATGTGAATCACCAAGCAGGAGTCACGAGTCGCCTCTACAGCACGCTTATCCGGTAGGGGGTAGTAAGCGGGCGCTTAGGGGTAGAAGGACTAAGTATTTTAAGCCGATCCTTCGTGCCTAGTAACTCCGTAAAATACTTACTTGTGTCTCTTCACAAGGATGTAAACACAGGTGATGGAACAGATCAGCAGCAGAATGGAGGAACAGATGATGACCACCATATTGATGTCGAAGAAGTCTGAAGGAGGCCCGATTCTTTCTGCAGGAGTAAAAAATAAACAATAAATAACCAAGCATTTTATAAGAACTTACTTTCAATTATACAGGGTGACTGGTGACAAATTTTAGATAGATAGATAAATTATTTATAGATTAATTTATTTTTTATTATATCTTTTCTCTTCATGTATGATCTCAAACTTTCACGTCCTCGAATTTTGAAAGTGACCCACCAGTCACCCTGTATTTTACTTTTATATAAAATTATCTTTTATATTACAGCAAAGTAGTGATGTGAATGCAGCCCGGCTGCAGTACGACTTTGCTTTGCCGTGTTAATCCCAAGTTAATCCACATTGTTTGCGTGGATTGATTTTGACATAGGTGAATCAATATTTTCTTTATTTTCACCCGACTGCGGCGCAGCAAAAAGGAGGGTTATGATTTTGTCCTGTATGTAAGTATGTATGTGGGTATGGATGTTCATGATCTGTTCCCTCAGAACTTCAAAGCTAGTAATTATAAATGGGCAAATGAGGTCGTTGGAAGCCTCTTCAATGTCCACTGGTTATAGGCTACATAAAGATTCGTTAAATTGAATACAGCGCCCTCTAGGGGACTTAAAGTAAGGAACTAAAAAAAATTTCCTTTACGGTTTCGTGTGTGGTATCAAATGAAAGAGCTTTGTAAGCACAGCTCAAATATGTAAACATTATTACTCTAAAATAAGTGAAATAATAATTATAGTAAAGAAATTTAAAAAAAAGTCTTGACGGTTTCGTGTGGGGTATCAAATAAAAGAACTTCGTAAGCACATTTCAAATATATAAACACTATTACTCCAAAGATCGTATGCTAGCCGTGATTGTAGCATACGATCAAGCAAGTTGAACTTTATAATTTTTTATTATTTAATTATTCTTGCATTCTTTTAACACAGTTTCATATCTTAATAAAGTAGGTACAAGTCGTAGGTAAATTGAATTCAAAAATATTTTATTTTTATTTTCACAACTTTTAGGAATCATTTATTATTTTGGACTTTTAATTAGCGGTATTTTCTTCTAGTACCTACAACCTAGTTTGTAATAATCAACGAATGCAGAGCATTAAAAAAAAAACGATTTCGTGTCAAAACTTTTGCTGAAGTAGAAGGTCGTGAAGGTAAACGATCTCCGAATTCATATATATGTAGGAACGGAACGTAAGAGTGAGTGTAGAGAGAATGATTGAGAACGAAGGATGAGAGGGAGCTAGGACGGATGTTCGAGAGAATGACAGAGCTGAGCGGAGAGACGACGGTGCGCGTGCGATTTGTTAAATAAGGTGTTTAGAGTATAGATAAAATCAGTAAATAAATAAGTGTTTGTCAAAATCCAGTTTTGTCTTTATTGCGAGATTCCTCTATCACTACAAATTTTGGGGGCTCGTCCGGGATCTCGCAAAACAAAGGCTTAACCAACGACATCCACGTGGCTGGCGGAGCTCATCATACCACAATCGCACGCAACGGAAAAGACGAAAGGTGAAAGACGATTGCTGTTCTACGGGAAAAATCAACGACGGTACGACGAATAGAACATTAAGTAGCTACAATTACGACGATTTGTAAGGCTAAATGTTCGACGGTGAAACATCATTCGTGGCAGCAATGGCGGTTACTGGTGGCGTGGCTACTCCTAATCTCGACGGATTCGGCATCTCGGTGTTCAACGGGGACGATAGAACCTATCCATCGAGCAAATGGGCTCAAGACATCGAAGATCATGCAGAAATTTTTAATTGGACGGCGCAACAAAAACTAATTGTGGCTCGACGTTCTTTGTCCGGCACAGCTGAACTGTGGCTAAGATCAGAAAAGGTATTCAAAACTTATGAAGAGCTAAAAACGGCACTGCAAAAGGAATTTCCGGATGCGCTCAACGTCAAGGAAATGCATGAAATAATGGCAAAACGAAGGAAGTTAAAAGATGAAACTTATTTTCAATACATGTTAACTATGAAAGAGCTTGGAAAACGTGCTAAATTCCCTGACTACGTAGCCATACAGTACATAATAGATGGCATTCAGGATCATGAGATGAATAAAGCAGTTTTATACGGAGCAACAACTTACGCGGCGCTAAAAGAAAAATTATCAATATACGAACGGATTAAAAGTAAGGTTGGATCGGCGCGATTATTGCAAAATGGATACGAAAAACAAGCTGTAAAAGCAGGCGGTAAGCAACGCTGCTATAATTGTGGAGAAATGGGTCATAAAGCGGGATCATGCTCAAAAGGTGTGAAATGTTTTCGCTGTAACCTGTTCGGCCATATTGGTTCGCAATGCAATGGAGCTGGCGGCGCTAGTAGCAGTAAATCAAACGCTCCTGATTTGACATATCGTCGTGAGTTTGAAGGCAAGAACCAATCAGCGGCGAGATTCAATAATTCGGGCCAATCACATTCCAGTAAACAGGTGATGTTAACTTCAGTACGAACGGATCATGATTTCATCAAGATGGCGAACTCGACAATAGCCAATGAGAACGAAGTTAGCGTTCCGAATGAACAAGTGAACGAGTTGGACTATGTGTTGACATCAACAAAGAAAGAGGTTATGTTTGATGTAAACAAAGAGCTATCTTCTGAATGTTTCGAAAAAACATCTTCACAAAAACCTATGAAGAATGTGAGTATGTGTGGAAAAACAATAGAAGCCCTGATTGACTCCGGCAGTGATGCAAATTTGATATCGGATGAGATTTACGAAGATATGTGTGTGACAACCACGAACGACAGTGTTACGTTTAGCGGCCTAGGAAAATTAGATGTGAAATCATTGGGAAAGTTTACTACTAACATTGAAATAGATGGACAGCAGTATACAAGTGTGACATTTCATGTGATACCTAGAGACTTTATTCCATTTAAAGTGATAATTGGTCAAGAATTTTTAAGATGTGTGAAAATGATTATGATTGAGGGTTCTGTGTGTTTGTTGTCGGATAAAGATGATGAGTGGATGAGATGTATGAATTGTTTTAGTTCAATGTGTTTTGATGTCTTTATAGGTACAGCTGCTGTGAAAAAAGATGTGTTGCAATGTATTGAAAATTACAAACCAATACAGACCAAGGAGGCTCCTATTGAACTTAAACTCATTCTTAAAGATGAAATGCCAATAGCACAGAGACCACGAAGGCTATCATTAGCAGAGCAACAAATTGTTGAGAGGCAAGTTGATGAATGGTTATCTAAAGGTATTATAAGGGTAAGTTACTCTGAATATTCTAGTCCTCTAGTCCTGGTGAAAAAAAAGGATGGTTCTGTTCGAGTATGCGTTGATTACAGGTTAATCAATAAGAAAATTGTTAGAGATGAATTCCCATTGCCAGTAATTGAAGATTTGATTGATAAACTTAGATATGCTAAAGTTTTTAGCGTGCTTGACTTAAAAGATGGATTTTTTCATTTAAAAATCAGTGAAGATTCTGTACGCTACACTTCTTTTGTGACACACCATGGGCAATTTGAATTTTTACGTGCACCATTTGGGCTATCAGTCTGCCCCAAGTATTTTATGAGATTTGTATCAATTATATTTAGAAAGTTAATTGCTGAAGGTGTTATAGTTATTTTCATCGATGATATTTTGATTCCAGCTCAAGATGAGAACGAAGCTGTTGAGAAATTAAAACGAGTGTTACAGGTTGCATCTCAATATGGTCTCCAGATAAATTGGAAAAAAGCAAAGTTGATTTGTAGAGAAATAGAGTATTTGGGACACGTTATCAAAGATGGAGAAATACAACCATCAGTAGAAAAAACTGAAGCTGTAGTTAAATATCCAGAGCCAAAAACTGTGAAGCAGCTACAAAGCTTTTTAGGATTGACTTCATATTTCCGAAAATATATTGAGAACTATGCAGAAATAGCAAGACCATTGTCTGATTTGTTAAAGAAAAACATTAACTTTGTATTTAGTGAAGAGCAGCTGCTTTCCTTTAAGAAATTAAAGCAAATCTTGGCCAGCAAGCCAGTGTTAAAGATTTTTGATCCTAAACTTAAGACTGAGCTACATACTGATGCCTCTTGTGTAGCCTATGCAGCTATTTTATTACAGTATTATCCAGATTCAGGCTTGCACCCCGTGCACTATATGAGTAGCAAGACAAGCGAAGCTCAGAGTAAGTACTCTAGTTATGAATTAGAAGCGCTAGCTGTTGTGGAAGGTGTAAGAAAATTCAGGCATTATCTATTTGGAATAAAGTTCAAGATAGTTACAGACTGCAAAGCTTTTGAGATAACTTTAAGGAAAAAAGACTTAACTGCTAAAGTTGCTAGGTGGGTACTATTACTTGATGAGTATGACTATACAGTGGAACACCGATCTGGGTCAAAATTAAGACATGTTGATGCGTTAAGCAGAAATCCTTATGTTGCAGCAGTTGTTACAACATTTATTGAACAAATTAAAATGGCCCAAGACCATGATGAAGGTACAAAGGCAATCAAAGAAATATTAAAGGAGAAATCATACAAAGACTATTGGGTTGAGAATGAAATTTTGTACAAAGGTGAAGAAAAACGGCTAGTTATTCCAAGATCTTTTGAGAAGGAAATAATTAGAAAAACTCACGACATTGGTCACTTTTCTAAAAGAAAGATGAAAGAATTAATTCTTAGAGATTATTATATCAAAGATGTTGATAGAAAGATTGAAGACTTTATAGTGGGTTGCATTCCTTGTTTATTGGCCACAAGAAAGGAAGGAAAACAGGAAGGTTTCCTAAATCCCATACAAAAGGAGAATATTCCTCTTGATACTTTACATCTTGATCACGTGGGACCATTAATGGCAACGAAGAAACAATACAACTATATCCTCACTATGGTAGATGCATTTACGAAATTTGTGTGGTTATTCCCCACTAAAACTACAAGTAGTATAGAAACCTTAAATAAGTTGCGTATTCACCAGCAAACTTTTGGAAATCCAAGAAGGGTAAAAACAGATCGAGGCACAGCTTTTACAAGTCACGAATTTGAAGATTATTGTAAAGAGGAATGTATACAACACATTCTGATCACTACAGGCGTGCCCAGAGGCAACGGACAGGTAGAGAGGATCCATAGAATAATTATCCCAGCTTTGACTAAGTTATGTCTGGAAAATGATTCTTTATGGTTTAAGCATGTTAGCAGAGTCCAGCGAGCACTGAACAGTACTTTTCAGAGAAGCATTGGAATGGCTCCATATGAGTTATTAACTGGTTCAAAGATGAGGAATAAAGAAGACCTAGAATTAATTAATTTAATACAGCAGGAAACAATAGACCAGTACTGTGAAAATAGAGAAAATCTTAGAAAACAAGCTAAGGAGCAAATTTTAAAGGTTCAAGAAGAAAATAAAATGACTTTCAATAAGCATAGAAAACCAAGTTCTATATATAAAGAAAATGACTTAGTAGTCATTAAGAGAACGCAGTTTGGAAGTGGTTTAAAACTGAAAGCTAAATATTTAGGACCTTATAAGGTGATAAAAGTCAAGCGGAATGATAGGTATGACTTAGAGAAAGTCAGCAATTCTACTGAGGGGCCTAATAGAACCTCCAGCTCCGCAGATCAAATGAAAAAATGGGTTGAAGAGAACCTATCAGAGTAAGTGTGGACTAAAATTTATTTATTTTAGCAAATTCTATTATAGGTGAGAGCGAATTTGAAGTATGCTAGTTTTTTTTTATTTTTTGTATGTTATGAAATTAAAATATTTGATGTAATATGTGTTAATAAATAAGTTGAAAATTGTTCTGTATTCTAATAAGTTAAGAAGTTGCTTTGTAAACTACATACTTAAATGTAAGATAAATTTAAAAAAAAAAACCTTTGATTGTAAAAGTATAAAGATGTAAATGCAAATAATTGTAATAACTTTTGGTTGTATACCTATATCAGTACTGTATGAGTGATTAAACTGTTTGTAAAACTATTGTTATGAGTGTATGTCAAAGTGTTAAAGCGAAGGATGACTGAGGACAGTCATGAAAGCAGGATGGCCGAATGTAGGAACGGAACGTAAGAGTGAGTGTAGAGAGAATGATTGAGAACGAAGGATGAGAGGGAGCTAGGACGGATGTTCGAGAGAATGACAGAGCTGAGCGGAGAGACGACGGTGCGCGTGCGATTTGTTAAATAAGGTGTTTAGAGTATAGATAAAATCAGTAAATAAATAAGTGTTTGTCAAAATCCAGTTTTGTCTTTATTGCGAGATTCCTCTATCACTACATATATTAAAAAAAAAAACCATGAAATGCTCAATCAATTTCTATGAAAATTATATGGAAAGTATCTTCTATCATGTGATGAAAACATCATCAAAATCGGTTTACCCAGTCAAAAGTTATGAGGTGACAAACATAAAAAAACATATAGATGAATTGAGTACCTCCTTCTTTTTTTGAAGTCAGTTGAAAATAGATAAGCTATTCAAAAAGCGCGGTGACACTAAACTGAACTTCGACCGAATTTTTAATTTTTGCCGATTGTTCGGTCGAAGTTCGTATTCGGTTCAAACCACATTCGGCCCATCAGTACAAGTTACATATTATACTTTTTTTATTATGGACCCTCTTATTTTGAAGTTTGTAAAAGTTTCGAAATAACAAGAACTCAAAATAAGAAAAAGAATGGTAAAATCCTATTTAAAAATGTATTTAAAAAAATTTAAACCATGATTTTTTGCAAAAAAACTAACCTCCTTTCTCAGTAGTTGTTGCATATCCGAAAACAGCAGTGACCGTTCCTGCGGCGTTCTCCGACGAGACTCGAACCTGGTACCACGTGGCAGGAGTCAACCCGGCGATCGTGAATGATGTGTAGTATGTGTCTGGGGACTATAAAAAATAAAAAAACGTATAAGATTCTAAAATCTTTAAACTAATAATCAAAGGCTTTTTGAACGATGACAGTCGCTAGTAAACACGGTGTTAATAAAGCCACTGAAATAATGAAAAAGGACAGGTAATTTTATTTAGCACATTTTTTCAGTTATTTAAGAATAATTGAGCATTTTTAATGCAAAAACTTATATATATTATTAAAACATTGCAATGCTTCACTTTAACTGGGATTCACTACTTCTGAAATGAAATTGGTCTCGGGTGGTCTTAGCTGCAAAGCTATACCATTAGATGGAGCTACGTTAGCAATATAACGTAAAAACAAAAATGTGCTAAGTTTTTTTTTTTTTTTTATAAGTGGCTAAACCCGCGTTTGACCTCAATCTCACCTGATGGTAAGTGACGATGAGGTCCAAGATGAAAGCACACGGGTTTAGGAAGGAACTGGCTCTTTATACAATATTGCCGGAACACATTACCGCCGGAGCGGTAACATTTGGCGGCAGACTTTATATAAAGGGTGGTCGCTAGCCAGGCGGACCCAGAAGGGATCCTACCACCAAGCTAAGCCTCGGTAGCTCAGTGGAAGAGCACTCGTCTGGCAAACGAGAGCTTCCAGGTTCGAGTCCTGGTCGGGTGTTTTTTATTTAGCACATATTTTCACTTATTTAAGAACTAGCTGCTGCCTGCGACGTCGTCTGCGTGAACGCTATGCAGCACCAAACGCACCTACGATTATAACACTGCTAGCGTGATAATATGTAGCCTATATGTTGACCCGACTTCTTAACTATCTTCATGCCAAATTTGAAGTAAATCCATGCAGTACTTTTTGAGTTTATCCCGGAAAGACAAACAGACAAAAATTCTAAAAACTATATTTTTTGTTTCTGTTTCGATTGTAGATCATACCCCAAGTATTCTTTTAAAAAAATATTCAATGTACAGTTTTGACTTTCCTACCATTTTATTATATGTATAGATAATTGAGCATTTTAAACGCAAAAACTTAAAAATATTATTTTTAAGTTTGAACGTGTCTGAAACGTGTCGTGTTAAAATTATACATAATGAAATTCGGTTAAAAACGATTTTTTTAAATATCTACATTTAAATTAAATAAATCCATTTGTAACAGGATACATCACGTATAATTATATTTAAAATTTTAACTACACATGGGCTTTTCTGCATTGGTGTCCAAAAGAAACGTATCGTGTGCTTAAGCTTCGGTCAGTTATAAATTCGTACAATCTTAATATTTTATCTACATCAGCCACGCATCATTCCCCTAATTCTGAACCATCCCTTCTGGATTTAATGATTGTCTCCTCTCTTAACCATGTTCAAAAATATGGAAAACTTGACGCTGATGCATTTTCTTTTCACGATCTCCTTTTCCTATCTTATAAGATCCGTCCCCCTAAATCTAAGCCGAGAACTCTTCTGCAAAGAAATTTTGGTGGTATAAATGTAAATCACTTACTTGATGATGCTGAAAAACTGGATTGGCACGGTGTGTTAAATGCTGAAACTGTTGATTCCCAGGTGGAGTTGTTTAATCATTTGCTGACGGAGCTTTACGACCGCCATGCCCCAGTACGACCAGTCAAAATGAAGCATCTCCCTGCTCCATGGCTCACTGATGACATAAAGTCCCTCATGACGAAGCGCAATCGTGCACGTTTACGTTTTAAGAAAGAGCCTACTGAAACGAACTGTGATAGATATCGGCAACTTCGAAATCGCTGTAACACTGTGTGTAGGGACGCACAACGACGCTATATCCATAACTCTGTAACAAATCAAAACCCAGCTAAAGTCTGGAAGTTTCTAAAAACTTTAGGAGTCGGCAAAAATAAAAATCATAACCTCCCAAATTCTATCGATATTAACTCTTTGAATACTCACTTTTCTGCTTCTTGTCACATTGATGACCATGCTAAGTCTAGCACATTACACCATATTTCTTCTTTGCCTGCTCCTTCTTACAAACCTTTTTCCTTCCGTCCATTTACTGAATGTGATGTTAAGAGAGCTATTACATCGATCACTTCAAATTCGGTGGGCTGTGACGGTATCAGTCGAAAGATGATAATTATCCTACTTGACTTCCTAGTACCTATCATCACAAATATCTTTAATAAATCCATTATCACGAATTCCTTTCCCACCCAATGGAAAGACGCACAGGTAATACCTCTCCCTAAAAAATCCTCACCCCAGTCCTTTTCCGACTTCCGTCCTATTTCTGTTTTACCTTTTTTGTCCAAAGTCCTGGAGCGTCTCATACATAACCAAATTTCTTCCTTTGTTAATAAAAATAACATTTTGAGTCCTTACCAGTCAGGCTTTCGAACTGGACACAGCACCGTAACATCTTTAGTAAAAATATCCGATGACATACGTAAGGCTAAAGAAAATTCTCACCTTACCATACTGACTTTGTTAGATTTCAGTAACGCCTTTAACAATGTGGACTTTGATATTTTGTTACAAATGATGGGTTCTCTTAACATATCTCCATCAGTAATTGACTTTTTTCAAACATACCTTAGAGGACGCCGGCAACGTATTGTCATGGATGATGCTCGTTCAACTTGGGCTCAGCTCGAAACCGGTGTCCCGCAAGGTGGCGTGTTGTCTCCTCTTCTCTTTTCAATTTTCATAAACTCAATTTCTTTCAACATATCTTCTTCCTACCACATGTATGCAGACGATTTACAGATTTATACCCACTGTACTCCAGAAAATCTGCCCGCTGCGATAGAGCGAATAAATTTTGACCTCTCACACATTTCTCGGTGGAGTAAATCACATGGTCTAACTGTAAATCCAACAAAATCGCAAGCTATAATTATTGGCAGTTCTTATATGATTAGTCGCATAAACATAAATATGGTTGATCCATTATTTTTTAATGGTGTGGGTATTAGCTACAGTGACAAAGTCACAAACTTAGGTATAATATTTGATAAAACTTTATCTTGGAAACCTCAAGTTGAGGCAGTGAGCAGGAAGATGTTTGGCATCAATAGCTCCCTTAAACGCTTGCGCAATTTTTTGCCTATATCAACCAAAATTTCTTTAGCACATTCTCTATTTCTCTCCGTTCTCGATTATGCCGATGCCAGCTACCTTGACCTAACAGAAGAACTTTTAAATAAACTTGAGCGACTCCAAAATCTTTGTATACGTTTCATATTCGGCTTACGTAAATATGATCATATCTCCGAATTCCGCACTAAGCTCGAGTGGCTCCCTATTCGCCTTCGCCGGGATACTCATATTCTTTCTTTACTGTACCGTGTGCTGTTTAATCCTGTGGTTCCGAGCTATCTCGTAGATCTATTTTGTTTCCGACATGAAAATCACAACAGACAATTACGGTCCACAGAAAATTTGATGCTGAGCACTCCAATACATAAATCGCACTGCTTTAATCAATCCTTTTCCGTGAGAGCAGTGTCCTTGTGGAATAAACTACCATACGAGGTAAAATCAGCCCCTTCACTAAATTCATTTAAATTTAAATTGAAGAAATATTATCTCTCTTTGCTCAAAAATTAGAAGAAGTATTCTTATATGTGTATTATTATTAGCTTGTAGGATCAAGATTTGTATTTAAACCTTGGTATTTATTTATCTATATATTGTATGTGTATGTATAATATATATATATATATATATATATATATATATATATATATAAATATGTATTATAGTATTTTTATTTGTAGTATGTTTATTGTTAAAATGTAGTTGAACTTGTGCTTTATTAGTACCTACTGATCTGTCTAGTTTTTATCTTTACTCAAATACAAGGTTGTCTGGTAGAGATCGCTTTACAGCGATAAGGCCGCCTGTTGCGCCTATCTGTATGTTTTTTCATTGTATTTTTTTTTCCTTTTTGTAATTGTGTGCAATAAAGTATAAATAAATAAATAAAATAAATAAATATCGACTCGAGTTAAATAATACATAGCTGATTTTAAAAATCGATGAGCTTCAAAGTCTGCAGTTTTTGAGCATTCCATGAACAAGCCCAATCACTATTTTAGGTTTTACTCTGTGAAAATTTTATCTAGAGAGAAACATTACATTTCTTGAATGATCAGAGAAGCCATTGAAATTAAAAAACACTATAATTTCAATAGAAAAGATGGTTGGACACTATCACCGACATGGGATCCTATCCTGAAAAACATTTGATCTAACATCTAGCAAGCTGCACTACCCAAAACTCAAGATACTGTCAGCTCATTTTGTGTCAATCCAGAACGCTACGCTCGAACACTGAGAAACAGATGGAGATGATGATGTATAACTTTTTCTATCTATCAATCTGACGCCTGACACCTCAGTCGCTCGTGAACACGGGGTCTGCGAAGACACCGAAACCTCGATTTAAAAATTAAAGTGTAATTATACGCGATAAATCCAGTCAAAAAGTGTTTTATTTAATAGTATGAATCGCGACAACTAATTAAAACTTTATTAAAAAATAAAATATATTTAAAAAAATTACAACCAATCACTCAAAATTAATTTGCGATTAAATCTAAAGTGATACTTCCCCAGCTTGAAACATTTTTTCCGAATAAAGGATGGAAACTTTGTATAGCATAATTCTTAGTTTTGTAGTGTTAATCTACGAGTACAGTCACGAGTAATGAGATGTACACAAGGTTCAAAGTCCAATGAAAATGTATACATTTTATTAGACGCGACTGTACTTAGCGGCCATTATGTGTGCATAACAATGTGTTTAGAACTGAAAGTATGGTATAAAATCAACTATCAAAAACTGGCAATTTGACCTGAAATAAAAAAGAGAGTTAAGTTAAAAAGAATAACTTAAATTAATGATTTACCTCTCTAACCTAATCTTAAAAACGTCTGAGTTTTTAAGATTAGATTAGAGAGAGACCTTAAGTAAACCTATTTCTATATTAATCGTGTAATTTTTATTTACACATTTTAATCCGAAGTTTCGGTGTCTGCAGATCATGTCCATATGTTTCTCAGTCTAATGTTACCTTGGTCTCTTAAGTGAATAACACTATAAGGCCGCTAGTTGACGCAAAAAATTTTTTCATTGCCAGGCCATTTCTGTAATTTATTTGAAGTTAAAAGAGACAAAACGATGTTTTAAATATGTTTATCTCTAAATATGATTTTGGCACAAATTACTCACCATGGTATTCTCAGCACGCTTCCAACTTTTCCCGCCATAAGGCTTGTAATCGACCTGCCATCTTGTGACGTCACAGCCGTTGTCATCCCATCCTGATAGTTGTATATAGATGTGGGTGGCGTTGCTCCAAAACCATTCCGTTGATGTTGGTGCTATCGGTGCTGCATGTAATTTAGTGTTAGATAAGAGAAAAACACAAAAAATAACCTATTTCATTCAACAACCAAAACCCATGCATCATCATAATCCGCTGGCACTCGATAAAGACACTTGAATCCGATATACAGGGTTTGGTGGCTAGGTGCAAAAGTAAGTATTAAAGTGTTAAAGGTAAAGAAGGTGATAAACGAGGTATTTTTGACGAAACTTGCTTTTTTTTTTTGGGATTTTAGAAAAATACCCAGAATTTGGTAGATACTGGTTAATAGTGTCCGAATACATGTTAGTTTGTAAACACTATCTTTTGTTTCCCATAATTTAATGTATGTCGGACCAAATAAAACTACTTTTATGTGTATTTATGGCTTCTAAAACCAAATGGAGACATACAATACTTTTTTAAAAAATCGTATTTTGATACGAGCATAATTTTAAAGTCCCATAAAAAAATCTTTATATTGCTCAAACCTTTTAAAAACATGCCTATTTATTGTTCTTTCTTTGGAGGTATTAGTCATTCACATCGCTTGCCAAATCTTTGAGTTAGGGCTAAAAACCAAAGTAAGGGAGCATTTTTAACAAAACTACATGAACTTTAATTACAAAACTTTAGTAACAAAATCAAAGCAAGAACTTAACACGTATTCGGGCACGTAAAACTATCTCGTTTATCACCTCCTTAACCTTTGTACCTAGCCACCAAACACCCTGTATCTTTTTCGATAAGAAAGAAAAACTCTTTTCTACTTTGTAGCCATGTAGATTCGACTTAGACTGAACTCACCGCCTACAAACAAGCGTGTCGTAAGATGCGACTCATTCGAGTGAGCCCCGTTTTAATGTACAAGTACTTTTGACCGATACCTACTCGATCATCATCATCATCATCACGACTCTTTGTAATGAGCCCACTGCAGGGCTATGAGTCTCTCCCCTGGGTGACGAGGAGGTATAGGCCATAATCCACCAAGCTGGCCCAGTGCTGGGTGGTGGATGTCAGAAAATTTAGGGCGCCGAAAATGGCTTCTGAAAAACCCTAACGACTACTGTATACAAGTATACAGCACCCGGGACCGACTGCTTAAGGTGCCCTCCGAAGCACGGAAATCACCGTGAGAAATGAATATTCGGCGGTCACCCATCCAAGTACCGGCCGCGCCGAACGTTACTTGATCTGTGATATCGTTTGATACACACAGTAACTACGGCGCCACGACGACTTCAATACTTCAAATACCTACTCGATACTTCATTTCAGAGTATTGATACCAAAAGTACTTGGTATCTATTCAAAAGTATCGAGTATGTACTTGTATTTACTCGTATCGTTTTATCCCTATGGACAATTTTATTTCAGTTCAGTGTTCAGTGTGTGTGCCCATCTAGCTGCTAACCTATATATAAAATCAGTAACCAAATATCACAGCTCCAGCGGTGATGTGTTCTGGCAAATTACTTCCCTTATTTATTATATTATTATAGGATTTAATTTATTTACTAACTTACCTCCACCAAGCGTGCTAGCTTCCATATAAGCAGGTTGAGAACTACCCACGGAATTGCTGGCTGTGATTCGCAAGGAGTATTTTGTCCCACACTTCAATTCCTCAAGGGTATACTCCTGAACTCCTTGTAAAGTAGTGCCTTTGTTCGAGTAGGTGTCTTGCCAGGGTCCAGTTGATTCTTTCCATGATAGGTTGTAAACTGAAAATAGGATATCTTAGTAATCTTACAGGAAAGTTGAAGACAAAAATAAAGTCATTCTGTAAGTTATATGAAAATCATTCACTTTCATGTTGTCATAAATATTATTTACATTTGAGTAACATTACGAGACGTGATAGTAAATAATAAAACTGAAAAAGTGTAAAATAGTGGCTACGTAGAACTGGCAGTTCAAAAGAAGCTGTTGGAGTTTTTCAGCGATGTATAGTTCTTTTTATAATTTTACTAATATTTTTTTAACTCAATTTTAATGCTAATGTTTTAATTTTATTTTATTTCTATTTTCTTTTAATTTTAATTTTAATGTCTTGTTATTGAAATTGCTACATTTTAAAATTTTATTCTTTTCTTAATTTTTATGGTAATTTTTTTATTAGCATACATTTAATACTATTTAACTAATATTTTTTTTTGCTTATAAATGTTTCGTGATCTATGTTTGAATGATGTGGCTACCTTAATCAGAGGTTGCATTTTGCATTTTTTTCTGTGTCAATAAATTAGATTTAAGATATAATGTAACTTTTACTGGTGGTCCTAATAAATAAATAAATAAATAAAAACCCATTTAAAATCCGCAAAGTAGCGTATAAAGTATGCAGCTAAGTATCATTCCTTTGGAGATACATACTTTGTTTAGCTGGAGTAGTGACTTACCATAAGCTAAACGCAGGCTATGTCATTAAAAGTACATCCTTTATACGACACGGCTTATCGAACTCCCAGTTTTGAAATTAATAGATACAAAACATAAATTAGGTATCATTTGAGTTTCAAATCACTAATAACTTACTGATCTTATGTTTATTGGCAACATTTCTCGGCACATCCCAGTTCAAATGCAACGAGTTCTTATGTGATATAACTCGTAAATTTGGAGGATCTGGTGTTGGTAACACTGAAACTTCGTATGAAACTGAATCGGATCCGTAGATGTTTTTTGCAAGACATGTATAGTTTCCACTTAGGGATTGGTCAATGTCTGAAAAATGTTAATATAGACAGGTAAGATAAAAGTATGAATAAAATAAATTTGGTACCTACCCAAACTGACATATGACTCTGTGGCACCAAAACAAGATTTATTATTAAATAAATGAAAAATATGATAAATAAAAATTACCCGACCAGGATTCGAACCTGGGACCTAAAGTTAGCCGGACGAGTGCTCTTCCACTGAGCTACCGGGGCCTGGCGGTACGCGTTGAAATTATAATTTACAGAAATTGTGAATCCCAGTTAAAGTGAAGCATTGCAATGTTTTAATAATTTTTTAGGTTTTTGCATTTAAAATGCTCAATTATTCTTAAATAAATGAAAAGGTCTTGAAAATAAATGCAAAGCTATACCATTAGATGGAGCTACGTTAGCAACATAACGTAAAAACAAAAATGTGCTAAGTAATTTCGAGGCGTACCGCCACTGCCAGGCCCCGGTAGCTCAATGGGAGAGCACTCGTCCGGCAAACGAGAGATCCCAGGTTCATGTCCTGCTCGGGTGATTTTCATTTAACACATTTTTTCATAAATTAAACAGGCTTATTTTGCTTGGTGGTAGGATCCTTTTAGGGTCCGCCCTTGGTATAAAATTTGCCGCCTTATATCACCGCTACTGCAGTGATGTACCTATTCCGGCAATATTTTATGAAGAGCTAGGACTTTCCTTAACCCGTGTGCTGTCTTCGACCACATCTTTACTTACATCAGGTGAGATTGAAGTTTGGGTTTAGTCACCAAAAAATATAAATAAAAGTAACCTACAAAGTGGTCCGTCTATAATAGTCAATAATATTTTAAAAGCAGATTAAGGATGATAAGTGGGTTTAAATTAAGAAAGAAAAATGGAAAAAAAAAATTTCATTATTTAAAATTTCAAAGTTTTTCTAAGTACTCACTTAATCAAAATTTAAGTTTAATCTGTTGTTTATGACTACACAGCAAGTAATGAAAACGTTTCCATTAATGTAGATAAAACTTAAATTTTACTAAAAAGAATAATTTTATGAATTTTATGAAAAATTAGGTAAGTATCTAAATTTTTTTGTTTTTAGAATTTCAGATCCATTCATCATTTTAAATCTGCTATTCAAATATAATTGACAATTATAGATGGATTGTGTATACCTTAGGAAGATCTTGATGAAATCTCTAACTTGACTATCAAATACAAAGTAAAATTCAATGCTAAATCACCAATAATAATAATATTTTAAAGTTTTTGCATTTAGAATGCTTAATTACTCTTTAACACATTTTTCATTCATCAATAATACTCACTATTAAAGATAAAAAATACTTAATAAAATTGATACATGCTGGGACTCTCACCCGAATCTCCTAGGACCTGGTAGCGTATTTCCAAAGGCTTTAAATGCTATTTGAGTCACGAGTCAGACTCTAATAGAAGAGCTTTTGTTTATGCAATAACTCGACAATACCTCAGTAAAAAAATTGACTCAAATGGATTAAATGCAAGGACAAAACCTAGTATTGTATTATACATATTCACTTAAATAGATAAGTTTTTGTCGCGATATTTTCACATAGTACGTACGAATAAAACCTAATCGGTAGAGGTTCACCGCCATCTTTGGTTATCGTTCATGTCGTGTGTGTCTTTGCCACATTATAACGATAAAGGTAGTAAGAATATCAGTCAAGTGTGTTGCGTGATACCACAAAATTTATGAAAATGTGATTCTCTTTTACCGTTTTACGTTTGATTGATTGATACATTGCGATGAAAGAGATTAATTACGGCGAAGTACCATAAACCTGGTCAGTTATTATAGTCAACCCTGGACAATCCCGACATGGTCAAAAGTCAAACGTTAAGTCATCAAAATAACGATGGTCATAATGCATGAACATTCTATTTCAATCTTTGAAAATCTGAACAATTGCCATTTAAGTATCAACCTATTATTGAAGCTAAATATCGATATCAAATGGAAAAGCATTTGTTGCTGCAATTTAAAAAAACTGAAGTTATCTCACAAAGTCTACGCGACTTCGGTCAATTTCTGTACTAGAATAGATTACGGTTTCGCCAAGTTTTTATCATACAGTTCAGTAGCTCAGTAGCTAAGTCCAGTAAATGAAATGAAATGAAAAACATTTATTCGGCAAATAAAACAAGGATACAAAAATATTACAATTACTACAGAATATACAAAAATACAGATTTTACACCTTAAATACTAATTTGCCAAAAAGGTCACAGCTCAGCATTATGTCAAAGTCTAGACTGACACGCTGATTTTCAGCTGTTGCCATCACAGTAGCTCAGTTGGTAGAGTACCCGCCTGAAATGCAGGAGATCGGGGTTCGAGTCTCAGCCGGGATCGATATCATTTAGTATTTTAATCTATAAAATTATATTTAAAGTTTAAAAAATATATTTATACTCACTATTTATCAACAGACTATCATCATGGTTCCTCGTAAACCTTGGATGATGTGTGATGATGTTGTGGTTGTGGTACCACACAGTCCTAGGCGGGGGGCTGCCTACACAATTACACACGAGTAGCAGAGAACTACCCACACCGACTGAAATATGACCGCCTAGGGATGCTACCCCGGCTACAACTAGAAAAAATAAAATATTCATTTATTTTCTAAAGTAGTTTCTAGAAGGACTATTATATTTTCTAATCGAATCTTTTTATTTTCAAAATAGGTTTTCAAAACTATTAGGTACTTGTTGTAATTTTTTTTATTCTCTCCTTGTTTTTTTTAAATAACTTTTATTTATTAATAACTTAACTTGGTGTTAAGTCCCATAAACTTAATACAGGGTGACCGGTGAAAAATTTTAGATATTGAAGGAAAGCATCTGTACACGATTCTGATCATAATTATGTAAGCTAGAAGTAGGTACTTAACCAGAAATCCCTATAAACAAACAAAGAGACATTGGTTTACATTTCCTACGCGTCTCCTCAGTCAACACGCACACAGTAGTGTTCCCGCCACGTTGCGTAATTAATTATTTAACTTCCGGTTAAGTTTACTTCATAAATATTTAATATTTATTTTATTTTTTCCCTTCATGTATGATCTCAAACCATCACATCCTCCAGTTTTGAAAGTGACCCACCATGCACCCTGTATATTTCGCAGGGAAATTCTTAATTTATTTTATACCGTAAGTTACTAATAAGTTTATAATACAATGGCTTTTATAATAACCCTGCAACATATTATATTTTAAAGGTAGTCAAAATCTTCATGCTAAAATCATTTATTAGTATTTTAAAAATCATTATTTAGTTTCTTAAATAATTTAAATATAATCCCCAACTCACCTTTCCCCTCATCATTAGCATGTTTTGGTCCACTTCTCGCATGTAAAGTGACATGCCGTCTCTCACTCGAACTGCCTTCGCCAGCACTGGTATGAGCTGTGACTCTCACCTCATATTGCTTACTGAATGTCAGGTTGATTATGAGAAATTTTAGCTGTTTGACGTCAGCAGCTTCTAGGTCTACTCGATAGTTTTGGGGGAGAACTGAACTGAAAGATTGAGAAAATATTGTTTAGTGAAATTAATGGCATTTCATTTAGGAATTAATAATTCAACTAGCTTTTGCCGGCATCTGCGTATGCGCATGAACTACTGTTACTGTGGGAATTTCAGAAATTTTTTCTATCATGCAACCAGACACCCGTTGAAGAATCTTTTACATCCTTGCACTCACTGACGACCACTTTGGCGTTGGGGTAAACCTATCTGCCTCAGACGCACGTGGTTGCGGGTTCGACTCCCGCACGGAACCAGAAAAAAAAAATGTTCCGTGTCTGGGTGTTTATCTATTTATGTATTTATATTCTAGGTCCCCCCCTAGTTCGCTACATGGTATCCCATAACACAAGCTATGCTTACTTTGGGGCCATGTAGTTGGTGTGATTGTCTGGGGATTTTGTTTTTATTTATTTATTATTACTCAGTAAGATTTTTCATACAAACTAAAAAGTCTTTTATGAACCGTCCTCCTGGAAATGTAGGAATTCCTTCCTGATAGCACCACTACAACCTATAAGTAGTGTATTTTCCAAATTTCAGTTTTCTATACCTAGTAGTTTTGTCTGCGCATTAATTTAATGTAAAGAAAATCCAGTTAGTTATAGAAGACTTTTTTTACCAAAATCACATTGATCAAAACAAATGTCTCTATGAAAATACTACTAACCTCGACGTTATTTTACAATAGACGGTGTAATGTGTTATTATTCCGTTTGGGTGATCTGGCGGTTTCCAGCTCACAAGTATAGAAGTTGGAGACGCCATCAGAGCTTTCATAGCAGCGGGAGGTCCGGGAACTAAAACATTAATGCAAATATATAAATGGTTAAATTAAATTGTTCTGATATATTTTATTTATTTACACTTCAGTTTATAAAGGTACAGTAAAAGAAAAAAGAACACTTACATTAAACATAAAAACTTGGCGGTCTTATCGCTGAGTAGCGATTTCTACCAGACAACCATGTTTGTGGAAGCGACAAAAAAAACTTAAACTAGAAATCACACAAATATAAAAACTTAACAAACTAAATAAAAACAAAAAAGAAACAAAAAAATAACAATATAGCTGATGAATTCAAGAGGAATTTCAAAATTCATCATCATACTCTTTGTAATGAACCCACTGCAGGGCTATGAGTCTCTCCTCTGGGTGACGAGCAGGTTTTGACCATAAATCACCAAGGTAGCTCAGTGCTGGTTGCGGAATTTAGAGAACGTTGATTTTGCTTCTGATATACCCTAAGAACTACTGTATACAACGTTGCGGCAATTTGGACCGACTTGATTACCTATTATTCTGACTATTTATCCTACAAGGTATGGAATTTGTCACGTAAAATAAGTGAGTCCAAGGTCATCCATCGTTGCACCGACCGGGAAGAGCATTTGGTAGCCTGCTATATCCAACTATGGCAGACTTTTGACTTTGGGAATTATTATTTTCGGAAAAGGCACAAATCGTTAGATATTATTCGATAAAAGCTAACCTTGCGCGTCTAACACCCAAAAACTATGTCTTTGAGAGGCGATTCATAGTCTTGCAGTGGAGTATTAATAGTATAATTTGTTTTTGTAATGTACTGGTTAAAGAAAAGAGACAAAAAATGTTCTATATGAGATATAAAATCTCGAAACTAGTCATACATATCACATACAGCTACAGTTGTAAAAAACCCGTTACCTACCGTTAACTAACCAAATTCATGTTTAGCTTCCGATAAAATGCAGTTATTAAAGGTTAAATATCTGACTTCGACAACGAAAAAGGATAAAGTTTTTCTTTCTTTTCTTGTTAACCGACTTCAAAAAAGGAGGTTATCAATTCCACTCCATGTATGTAATATTTTCAGAATTGCCCAGTTTTCGTATATGTAGCGATATAAGTCTATATTAACGTCTGAACAAATGTGCCTTTCAATAGTGTATGTATGATTTTATGTTTGTATTCGCATATCTCCGGAACTACAAGTCCGATTTCACTAATTATTTTTTTGTTGTACTAGGTATTGTTCAATTTAGGGTCTCTCTCTCTCTATCTCATCAAAATCTGTTCAGTCGTTTTCGAGATAGGAATTTCAACTGACTTTTTTTTGCCAGTCGAAGCTGGCATCATCGCGTAACTTGCGATACACATTTCAAGCCGTTAGCGACATCTAGCGGTGGTATTCAACCGTAACAAGCACATAATGCAGTTAATTAACCGTTAATAACGAAAAATGCATATTTAACCGCATGGTTAAAATCGTTAATAACCTGCTTCGCATCTATACATACAGCCATCCTAACATAAGCGTGTTGCCAAATATTTTTTTTAGAAATAAACATGAATTTAACCTTTGTAGTATGTACAAACAATTATTGAAAAACATCAGAGTAAATTTCATGCTTCTTACCATCTTGCAACGTGGTACAAACTACAGGAAAAGAAAAAGGTCCCATTCCATAGTTCGACACTCCAGCCAACTTGACCGTGTAGTTGGTGTATTTAAGAAGACCTTGAAGGTAGATCTCTGTGTGGGAAGTCGACGTATTCTGCCATTGGCCATCTAAAAATTAAGAATACTATGAATTAAAACATTGAAATAAAATAAAATACCATATGGTATTTCTAACTAGCATCAATTACTAGTTTTGAGTATTAATGAATGCCGATATTTAGTAAAATCTTGTAGTAGCAATTCATTTAAGATTTTGTCCACAGTCAATAATTTTTTCACCTAGCATAATAACCGCCGCCGAAATGAAAACGACAAATTATATGATTTAAAAGTTGTTTAATGTATTTTTCTGTTATTTATACTTGATAATGGATTTAAAAAATATAAGAAGTATATGGAATTGACTTTCTATACAATGTGTCTGGTCACCCATCGAGGCGAAGTAATATGATAAATGTTATCGACAAATCCACATTAAAAAGGCATTTTGCTACTACTGTTTAGAAACGGCGGCCATTTTGTTTCTTTACAGAGTTCGGATAAGTTTATATATTTAGTAATATTAACCGATGTTAAGGTCCTACAGACATAAAAGTAATTTCTTTTGACAGCTAAAAAAGTTGGCAATGAGATAACGCTAAAAAAAATATCAAAAACTCACAATAAAACCCTTAAAAAATACTTGAGACGTAAAAAGTGTAAAAAAATTTGGTTGTTTTTTTACTGTTTAAATGTTTTGAAAAAATTAAGACCTATAACATACCTTTTTTATTTATTTTTTTGAAGCGCTAGGATATTACCTACATACTATTGTCAAGACCTAAGCTTCAAGACAAACAGTTAAGTAGTTGTGAGTATTCGAATATATTCGCATATATTTAGCAGAGGTATTTTTGGCATTTTTGTGGGCGATAGGCTGACCGCCTGTCACTGCAATAGCCTCTCTCCATCATTATAATACCTCATTTGTCAAACGTGACATCAGATGGTTTTATTGCCTCGACTGTTCTGCCTACCCCATAAGGGATACAGGCGTGAAGTTATGTTATTCGAATATATTCGACCATTCGCAGCTTTATTACATATAGCTTACATAACAAATACATATATTAGGTATGTTACGACAGTAAAAGTTTTTTTTTAAACCTACCATCATTAGCGTAAAAGACTGAATACCCCAACAGTCCAGTGTAAGGTATGGACTGCCACGATACTCTCACCGAAGTGGATGAAACTCCTATACATTCCACGCCGTTTGGAGCTTGTTCTGGTGCTGAAATTAAATAAAAATATTGTCATTTTGAAAAGGTTGAATGTTATTTTATTACAGACTAAGCCAGCCTTTTAGCTCAACCGATGGTCAGTTAAGATGAAAACTCACGGGCTTTGGAATGTGGCTTTTCATAAGATATTGCCGGAATACATTACCGTTAGAGCAGTAGCATTTAGCGGCAGATTTTATAAAGAAAATAAGAGCAAAGCTGAAATTAAAAATAACTTAAAGAAATATTTTTTGCAAAAAATATCATAATAAACTAAGCCTTTAAAATATATATATTGTTTAGTACTATAAAAATAAATATACGAGTACATATAACTTATTATCATATTATATAAAAGTATTATCAAGTTTATAATAGTATATTATGTAACAAGTGAGCTAAGTTGCTAGTTTAAGTCTAAGTTTACAGTCTCGGCTCATTATTAAGCCCTCGCCTGCGGCTCGGGCTCAAATCACAGCCTCGACTGTAATTAGCAACGCTCACGAGTTACATACGACGTTTTTCAACACACTTGTAAGTAAAAGACAGACATACGTGGTCATAAAATCACAAACACACTTGATAACAAAGCTGTGAATTGTGATTGAAAAATGGCGCCGAACCTCGCGCATGCGCGTAGGTTTTTTTTTCCGTCAAATGTGTCAATTTCTGTATAGCATATACAGCCTATTTTCAGTGAAAATGTTTAATTTGGAGTGGTAAATGCAAATATTTTAATATTTTATGACAAATGATTGTGAATAATTTGTTTAATATACAAATTTATTTTACTAATATAAGGCGCAAACATTTAAAAATGTATATGGATTTGAAGTGGTATAAATCCTCTTTGTTGTTTCTGAAAATATTTAGTGTATAACCCGGACGCGAATATACAAAGGCTATACTATTTGAGTCACGAGTCAGACTCCAATAGAGGAGCTTTTGTTTATGCATATAACTTGACAATACCTAATCGAACTCAGTAAAAAAAATTACTGAAATGGATTAGCTTTTGCTCTTGTAATTTTCAAAGAAATGCAATGACAAAACCTAGTACTGTATAATACATATTCACTCAAATAGATAAGCTTTTGTCAAGATGAAAAGTAGGTATATCTTTGTTTAGTGCGGTTAGTACGGAATCAGTACGGTTAGGTGCGACGACGAGCGCAGCGAGGAGGAGCATGTTAGGTTGCATATAGTTATACACGTGCGCGAGCCGAGCGAGCGAAGCGAGCGGTGCCGCGGCAGCGGCCGGCGAAGCGCCATAGACCTGGTCAGCTATTATAGTCAACCCTGGACAATCCCGACATGGTCAAAAGTCAAACGTTAAGTCATCAAAATAACGATGGTCATAATGCATGCACATTTTATTTCTATCTTTGAAAATCAGAACAATTGCCAATTAAGTATCAAATTGAAGCCCACGATCGGTAAATATCGATATCAAATGGGATAGATTTTGTTGCTGCAATGTTCAATTGAAGTTATCTCACAAAGTCTACACGACTTCGGTCAATTTCTGTACTAGAATGGATTAGGGTTTGGGCAAGTTTTTGTCATACAAAAGCTAAGCCAGTTCAGTTTGCACTTTCACTCTAATGGTATAGGTTTTGTAAATACGCAACCCAGACCAATAAAATATGCTCTGTTTTCTCGCATGTTATTTGCACAAAGGTACAACTCAACTTTGTAGGATTCATTATATTATGCACTAGGGTATAATATATTATGCACGCGTGACTTATAGCCCAGTTTGTAGTTCTAAATTCAATAGAATAACGCTCACTTTACGAGCAAGTGTGTTGAAAAATATTTAAAAGCATCGATTATCTTAAAACTTTGTTTGGTAAAACCTAATAAAATAACAATACTTATAATCTTACAATACTCTGTAAAATTTATGTATTTGACATTAAGATGTATGTTACAGAATTTGAAATTGAGTGCTTGTTCGCCAACAAATTACTTTGTAGTTTGGCGACATTTTGTGTTCTGTAACTACAGTATATATTGATATGAAATTAAATAAAAACA
Organism: Stenoptilia bipunctidactyla; assembly: GCA_944452665.1. Taxonomy (NCBI): domain Eukaryota; kingdom Metazoa; phylum Arthropoda; class Insecta; order Lepidoptera; family Pterophoridae; genus Stenoptilia; species Stenoptilia bipunctidactyla. The sequence continues at coordinate 5,409,454 of OX101748.1, read as the reverse complement.
ATATGGAGGCTGGTCGCTAGACAGTCGGACCCTAACGGGATCCTACCACCAAGCGGGGGCCGCTTGCTTTTTACGACACGCTTAGCAGCTTGCCAGGGGCGATAGGGCTAAATAAGCCGACCCTACATGGGCTGCGTCATTTCTAAAAAGTTGACTTATGGCGGGTTTCAATATTATGAAAACTGTTCGTTTTGCCTACGAACAATAGAAATCACTACCAAAATGCCTTTGAATTTAATGGGTTGCTAGGTTACATTTGACCATTTACAAAATAAGTCATTATATCTAGCCAACGACGACGTAACAAGTTATTAATTTAAACCAATGAGGTAAAGGTAGCATGGCAGTCTGCTGCAGCCAATAAGAGTTATGTTTTCATTACGTATGACCAATAGGTCATTTTATCTAGCCAACGACGTACAAATTTATTATTTTAACGAAATATCCTATCAAATATCTGTCAACATATCAATAATCCAGTTTACTCTTTCTAACTTATCTATAACTGTTTTTAAAAAAAAAGGACGAATATTGTTGAATGACATAATTTTGCTTTTAAATATTTACTTTGACGTCATAAAATGTGATTCAACCAATGGCAAAATTAGTCGAAGGATTGCCGTTTCTTTTTACGTAAGCAGTTAAACGCAATTATTAATAAAAAGCTCTAAAAACATACTATAATATATTTATCGAATACTAAAACATAGCAAACATAAATTGAATAAGTTTATATATTTCTTTAGTTCAAATATCATACAAATAATTTGCGAATGCGTGATATTCTATAAATCACATATCACCTATTTTCTTGGAAGAACGTCACGCAAGGAGGAACGCCATGCCAAATTTGAGAACTTACAGCCCGTAGCTAATAGATATTGTGAAACGCTACTTTTTTCCTACCAGTTTTGTACCTGTACCGGTTACGCATAGCAGGCAGTTGAATATTGAAATTAAAAATAACTTAAAGAAATATTTTTTGCAAAAAATATCATAATAAACTAAGCCTTTAAAATATATATATTGTTTAGTACTATAAAAATAAATATACGAGTACATATAACTTATTATCATATTACATAAAAGTATTATCAAGTTTATAATAGTATATTATGTAACAAGTGAGCTAAGTTGCTAGTTTAAGTCTAAGTTTACAGTCTCGGCTCATTATCATTATTAATTGAACCCACCATTACTGCTTAGATTGTGATGCTACTTTAATAAGACTGAAGTGACAGTATAAAAATATTTAGGTACATACAACCACACACTTGCTTCTTTGCTGGACTGGGACCAAAAGAAAAACATAGAATGTGCCAGCTGCTTCTCTTCCCGGGCATACTGTAAAAGTCAGTTAAGGGACCGAGGTGTTATGAGAGGCTTTTTGTGGGCGATAGGCTGACCCCCTGTCACTGCAATAGTCTCTCTCCACTATTTTAATGCCTCCAAATTTGTCAAACGTGAAATCAGATGGTTTTATAACCTGTGATGTTCTGCCTACTCCATAAGGATACAGGCGTGAAGTTATGTACAACCACACAATACAGTTTATTAACGTACACAATAACACTCACCTCCTTCTCTCGTAGTTTGGTAAACAGGCAGTGAAAACGGTCCAGTACCCGCCGAATTGAAAGCACTGACTGAAACAGCATATCTGAAATTTAAAAAGGATTGCTATTGGTAGACTATTTCCGTACCCGAAGCATAAAAAGGGTCCCTATTACTAACTCCGCTGTCCGTTTGTCGCCAAAATATATCTGTATCTCTGTTGCCACTATATAACAATAAATATTAAAACTAGAACAAAACATTTTCACATACACTAAGAACGTTAATGAACAGTTTTCTATCGCACTCACTAGATGTCGCAGTTTGCATATAATATCGTGCAAGTGTGTTTAAACAGTTTTACATTATGAAAAATATTTACATGACTGTGTGGATTTGTGTTAAGAGTGTTTTAGTGACCTTTCAGCCGATACGGGACCCTTCGTAGTCAGTTTTTTGGTTGTTGATGTTATAATAAATTATTTACCTTGTATTTTTCAGGAGGCCGCTCAATGTAGTTCCCTGTTTCCCAGTTCTTGACAAAACTTTTACTGTTTTCGTCTGTGTTTCGGTTGGAACTGGAACATCAGAAATATAAGTGCTATGGAAAGTCTACTAAAAGATTTATTACTTTAAGATAAGCTTTACAGCTCCTGGACAAGTTTTTCGTAAAATGCTGCTTGGTAGAGATTCTAGTAAACTCTGCTTAGAGATTCTAGTAACCTCTTAAGGGATGGCCTGATTAGAAGATTCAGTTCTTTAACATCGCTTTCACTCAATTTGGTATAATTGAATTTAATTCGAGTTTAATCAACGTAATAAAATTGAGTTAAAATAGAAACTACTATTTATTTAATTCTGGCGGTCTTATGGATGCAATAGTTTGCGCCAATGTTGTTGAGTTCGATATTCAGCAGTAAATATACAATACTGGCTTGGGTTTTATCTTTAAGGTACCTATGAATATAATGGACTACAATAAAGAATTCAGCTAATTTAACCAGTGAAAACTTCCTAAATGCCTCTATTGCTCTCTGGAGGTAATTGGCGCCGAAAGAGTTATATTCATAGCTGACCTGTCAGATTTTTGACAACTCGTGAAATGTATTAAAACAACATTTACTGTAAATAATAGCTCATGTTCGGTTAATTCCAAAAAAATTATTTACATTAGAAACCGCAGCAAGGATTTTATAGTTCACCCTCTCAACTTACTCAATAGACTACTAGTATCGTCCACTTGAAATGAAAATCCCGATATCGTTTCTAAGAAGAAATTAAATCAAGTCTGCACCAATAGTTCAGGTATAAACAGGCACCATTTCAATGGTAATATAATCTATATACATTCATATACCAAACAAAAAGTACTTTGACAGGTCAGAGACTGTATGGACCGTGAACATAACTCTTTAATAGTATACAGAATTTGTCATAATATTTACCAATATCTCCAGTAATCCTGGGCTGAGCCTTCACTAGATACCCCTGCAACATTCCATTGTGGGTATCTACTGGCGGTGGAAGCCAGCTCAGTAGGAGTTCCCCAGGGTTCTCTGTTGGTTGCACTTGGACACTGAGTGGTGGGGATGACGGTGCTGGAAAATAAATAGAATATTGTATAAAATAAAAATATATGTAACTAGCTGTTTCACGCGGTTTTACCCGCGAAAGCGTACATAAAAAGTACCTAGCCTATTCGCTATTTCGGCTATAAACTTTCACTATGCCAAATTTCATCCAAATCCATTAAGCCGTTTTTTCGTGATAGAGTAACAAAGATCCAGACATGCATACGTCCATCCATCCAAACTTTCACATTTATAATATACAAAATTTTAGTTTGCTTTTATTCGATAGATGTCACTGTACGTCGATTAAATCGCACAAGAAGGGTTATAAATGACTTAGGTATATTTACTTTGTACACTACAATTTTTCGTCTTCACTTTCACTACTATAATATCAGTAGGAAGTAGGATTACAGTTACAGAAATTTTACCTTAAAGTTATACTAATGTTACGTTGATACTACATTCAAAATTTAAATTCAATACATATGTAACTTTTCTTTTTTATATGAAAGGGAAACCTGTAATTTGTCTTCCTTAGATATACACTATGTACGATAAGATCGTACCCGGGAAAAGTACTTGTAAAAATGGATTCTAAGAAATGAAACTAAGTATAATTATAGTAAATAGTATTTATTTGAATGCCTTATATTAGTAAGGTGTCCAATCCCCACCATTGGCTATTATAGCCTGGCATCTTTGAGGCATGCTTTCTACTAATTTTTCAGCGTAGTCGCTGGACAATGACCTCCATATCTCCTTAATATGACGGCTCAGCTCGGCGGCGGTATTTGCATTTTTTCCACGCATCTTCAGCTTCATTAAGGCCCAAACATTTTCAATTGGGTTTGCGTCTGGTGACTGCGAGGGCCACTCCAATACGTTGACGTGATTTTCAGCTTTCCAGGCGGTACACAAACGGCTTCGGTGTTTGGGGTCATTATCCTCTTGCAGTACCCATTCTTCATTTTGTCTAGAGTACATCGCTGTAGCAGAAGGCAATAAAGCTTTTTCGTAGATTTTGTTCATTTTGACAGCATCTAGGGTCCCGGTAAACAAATGCAAATTACCAAAACCCCTTTTTGAGAAGCATCCCCAAACATGGACCTTCACTGGGTGTTTCACGGTTCTGACCAACAACCTGTTGTCGGCAGTTGACCAAGCCCGAGACGTTATATTTGATGCCCAAAAGGATGATTCATCTGAAAATATAACGTTGGTCCAATCGCGGTCTAAGTTTTGCTGTGCCCAAAGCAACCGATTTTCTACGTGCCTTTCGGTAAGGAGCGGTTTTTTGATAGTGCTCCGATATTTTACATTGGACTCAATCAACCTCCTTCTAATCGTATCTAAGGATACATTGAGACCTCTTTTCTTCAATTTTGCTTGACCGGAACGTAGAGATAACCGAGGATTTTTCTCAAAAAGTTGTACTATTCGTTTATCGTCGGCGAGGGTAGTCTTCCTCTGTTTGCCACGCTCTGGGAGGTCATCGACATTTTTAGTTTCCAAATATCGATGAACCCACTTCTTAACGAATGCTTTTGACTTTTTCATGTACTTTGCAGCCTGATTGTAGGAAAATTTAGGTCCTTTTGGGTGTTTGCACAAAAAAACCGCTTCGAAGCGCGACGCGTACGCAGCACTCATTGCGAGAAACGTGCTCCCTCTTCGAAAGTCGCGAGCGCACTGAGTTAAATGTCACAATGCATCTTAGACAATGAATCACTCTACGAATTACAACCACTTATTTGTCAGTCACTTACAATTTTTAGAACACTTACCCCGGGTACGCTCTTGTCAAACAGACTGTAAGTATAGATTAAGAAATAATGTCATATTACTCTGTTGGTTTTCGTAATGGAATATAATCAACGAATGCAGAGCATTAAAAAAAACCGACTTCACGTTAAAACTTTGGCAGAGTTATAATGTCATCAACGTAAACATTCTCCGAAATCATTTTCAATTTCAGAAATTTTCAGTGAAGTACCTACTTAACCGATTTCGATGAAATTTATATGGGACCAATTATGAAGTATCCTCTTTCATATGAAAAAGAATTTTTAAAATCGATTCATAATTCGCCGAAATATCGTGTAACAAAGACACAAAAAAAAACAAAGACGAATTGAGAACCTCCTCCTTATTTGGAAGTTGGTTGAAAATAAAAATTTCTTTACTGTTTGACTGTTAAACATAAATCCACCATGACTGAGTAAAACAGGGTCCAATTTGGGGGGTGCCCAAATGTTTTTATTAATAGAACCCCCCTTTCACTCGTGCATTTCATACCTATAAACAAAATTGGATATTCCTAAATGTTAAACAAATGTCATTTAATTGCTTCATTTTGGTACAGGTTGTCAATATTGAATGAAAAAAAAATGTGGAAATATGAATAGAGTGGGTTTTTCTTACCTTCCTGTTGCGTAGTGAAATGTAAGGGCATCGAAAAGGGACTGAGGTCCACCTGGTTAGCAGAAGCAATCCGTAGTTGATAGTCTGTAGCGGGCTGTAAGTTGTGCAGTTCTAAGGCTTGCGTTAATTCTTCGTTTTGTCTGAAAGTAAAGCAGTGGTTCATTTTTCATCCGTTCGGTGTCATTATGGAACGAGTTACCGATGGAGATCCGCCTAGCTCGCAATGCTTACACCTTTAAACGGATGCCTCGTGAAACATTGTTCATCTTAACGCTCTCAATGTTTATATCTGTGTATGTATTATTAAAATGCATGTGTATGTATCATATGTATTTAAATGTATTTATTATATGTAGGTACCTAAGTATATATGTGTAATAATTGATATGTATGCAGTCTAATATATAAACATATTATTTCTAAACTTTTACCAAACGCCTATCCTAATTTTCCACTCTTTAATCCTGTCACAACTTGATTGCATGGCAGAAATTGCTCTAAAGCGATAAGACCACCTTTGTACAAATATGAAATTAAAACATATTTTTGTAATTATAAATAAAAATAAATAAATAAATATTTCTGACACTCACACAACATTATCTAGCCCAAATTAAGTTTCTTAAAGAACTTGTGCTATGGATACTAGATAACTGATATACTTAAGAAATATATAAACAAAATATTGAATAAATACATATTTTTTATTATAATAAACAAATAAATATCCATGACTTGACGACTAATATGTGGTCATAACACCGATATCCGCCGCCGCCGGGATTCGAACGCAGGACCTCTGGCATAGAAGGCAACGTATGTTACCACTACACCAGCCGGTTGGCGTACAATAATTAATTGTATTATTATTATTATTTTTCATACATTTTAATTTATCCTCTGCATTAGGCTGTTATACCTGAGTTTACGGGCTTACGTTAAGTAAATCACAGTGTTGTGGTTGATGAGAATGGTTCATTCTTCGCGTTATAAAAAAATTCTAACTCATCATAATCATCATCACAAGTCCGTGTAATAAGCCCACTGCAGAGCTATGAGTCTCTCCTCTGGGAGACGAGGAGGTTTAGGCCGTAATCCACCAAGCTGGCCCAGTGCTGGTTGGTGGATAAATATATAATATTTTCTAACTATTCTACGGTATTTATTGTTATTATTTCCAATTCTCTTTTATTTTCGCAGCTATAGCTGGTTATTATTGTTATCGTTTTTGAATAGTTTTTAGTCTCTCCCTTCTGAGGGATAGAGGGATAGAGAGCACGGGCCAAAGCCAAGTGCGTTAGATAATAACTGGATGTTTAAAAATTTTCTGATAAAACGACATGTATTTTATATTACGGCTTTTTGTAGAAAAAGATAAGTGGATAGACTTAGATTTAACAATTTGAAGCTTGTATGTAAGTATTTGGGTATGACGCCTGTGCTAGATTTACAATGGTTATAGTTGTAGTTTGAGGTACATTCCACTGTGTTTTTATTTCTATAGGCAAATCTCTATTTTTTGCTATTTGTTCTGTGTATTTTTTAATGTGTATTTCATAACTTCATTATGTGTATTACAAATACCTATATCTATGAGGAGGTCTGTTTTGTTATGTTTATCTAAAAGAAGTAAATCGGGGCTATAATTGTTGTATATAGTTTTATTTTAAATTGAATATCAGTCCAAAGCCTTGTCCGTAAACATTTAAACGTGAGCAAAAATGAGCATTGCTATCGCAACTTAAATTCTGTTTTTTTATTTTCACTATGACAAAATCTTGAATTTAAATGAACCATTACTCAATATTATTAGAAGGTACCAATCCGCCAGGGCTTAACATTATTAGCCGACTAAAGGATGCAAAGGTCCAAATAACTGCTTAATATATTTTCATCTTACTTGTTAAATCCAAGCACGGTAATATTATCATATACAGTATTACAACTCGGCCGCATCTTTGTAATAAATGCCTGCAGCGTCGCGGTACATTCACATGCGATAGGGCTGCCTGCCTCCAACATTTTAATTACATTTGCCTACTTTGTGTTTACTACCATTTAGTTTTATTATACTTTTTTAATATAGGAAGTGTTCAATAGAATTTTTATTTGTGTCAATAAGATATTTTTATGTTTGAATAACAAATCAGTCATAAAAAATGTCGACCGAAAAATACTTGCGCCTCGACTGATACGTACGAAATTCATTCTAATTGAGCTTTATCTCAATCGAAAATTGTTACGGCATAGAAACAGTCGCGACTGGCGGCTTGCCGAGCGCATGCCGAGATCGAGCCGCGTTGGTATATAGCAAAAAAAATCAAAAAACTTTTTTTCATAATAGGTTAACAAAAGAAACACTTTATGAATGTCACACGGTAGATGAGAGATGAGGGCTGCGCGACGTGGAGAATCATGGTGGGGGAGGCCTCTATCCAGCAGCTCACGCTTCTGCCGTTTGTATGAAGTTGGAATTCTTCGACGGTGGGGGACGACGCAGTAATCAGACCAGGAGACTTTAAGTATATTTTATATATTTCATAAATATTACACCATAATAAATCACTACAAATATATACGTCTCAACTGTTTGACGGCCGTACATGAAGTGTATAAAAAAAAAAATGTTGCGCATGTGCAGAGCAGATTGTCAAATATAATTCTACTCAAAATACGAATGTGTCATCGACCTTCTACCGAGAAGGTCGAATACCTCCCTCAACAAGGACAACTATATTAGTTAATATAACAGTGATCCAAGTATTTGATAAAGGCTTTAGTACTCAAAATACGTGAAATGATTTAACGAAATAGAAGCCATTTTGAAATATTTGATGAATGAATCTACATACTCATGTAAATTCATTGTTTTATTTTGTTTTAATGTTATGGTTAAAAAAACATTATACAAAAGTACTCAGTTTAGTCCTTACCTTGTGTAGTTAACAGTAAAGATCCTTTGAGCAGAATACTGTACGACATAGTGAGGGGATCTCAAGGGATCTCTCCAAGAAATACGCGCCAAGTTACTGCTCACAGATGTAACTTGTATTTCGACTGGCGGCACGGGTGGCTCTGAAATTATTAAAATGAATATTCTTAATAAAAATCATAATTAATTGCTTATTTCAGAAAATAGAAACATAGATGTCAGTAAAAGCAAGTACTTAAAATTGTAGTTAAATTATTTTTATTTATTTTATCTCGAAGGCTTCTATGTTACCTAGCCCTTGTAATAGCCCTTGTATTATAGCCCTCTCAGAGCATACAAACAACTATACTCTGGAAAATAATTCAATGCAGTAACCTGACAGATTGAATGTCAAAAAACTTCGTAGTGTAAATACTGAATGAGAATGATTGAAAACGAACGAATAAATAACCGAAAAAATGTGATAAATAAAATTTAACCGGCCAGGACTCGAACCTGGGACCCCTCGTTTGCCGGACGAGTGCTCTTCCACTGAGCTACCGGGGCCTCTCCCAATAAAATCCCCAAACAATCACACCAACTACATGGCCCCAAAGTAGGTAAGCATAGCTTGTGTTATGGGATACCATGTAGCGAACTAGTGGGGAAACTAGAATATAAATACATAAATAGATAAACACCCAGACACGGAACATTTTTTTCTTGTTCCGCGCGTTAATCGAACCCACAACCACTGGCGTCTGAGACAGACAGGCTTACCCCATCGCCTACCTACTGGTCGTAGCAAAGAGGTCGTTTATATTAAAGAACTTACCTAAAACCTGTAAGTACACGTTATAGCTAGCCACTCCATACGGATTGCTCGCCCTGCACTCGTAAACTCCGGCATCTCGACTGTCACTGTACACGATATGTAGTGATGATTGAGATCCTGTACTCGAAGGTGTTTCTGATATTGTTACTCTGAAATACATTGAGGTGTTTAATACTTAAATTAGGATAGATTATGGGATACACCTGGGAATACAGGGTTGTTTTTTGGTCACCAGCCAAATTTAAATGTGAGCTTCTTTGATACAATATAAACGTACCTATATTTATTTTAGCATCGCTCAGTACAAAATAGCAGAAATATGGAATCACAAACTTTAAAAAAATAGTCGCTGTTGATGAACATAGCTACTACGTAGTACTACGAGATGTTTTGTAGTAGCACGTAGTCGACTTTATTTTTTTTGGTAATTTAGAGTTACCTACCATGGTTTGCTTTATGTGTTAGCGAATATATTAATGTCCATGTAAAAAAAATTAATACCTTTTTTTTGGAGAATTCGTTTCTATAAATTATACTTATTGCTTAAAAAAAAATTGGCCGGTGACCACAAATAAACCCTGTTTGTAAAAAAATATACTTTCCCAGCAGTCACACACAACCAAAGCAAAATTTATAGGTAATAAAAGTATCGTAAAATTGTGGAAAATTTAATTGCTACTTAAAAAGTAAAAGGATTAATAACTGCTTTATAAGTTCTGTCTTAAGTATCTGTTATTGCATAATCAGGTAGAATATGTTATATAAAAGAAGGAACAGTATACATATTTAGCCGTTGTGTAGCAATAAAACGCAAGATATAGAAGATCTGAGAATATTTTCTTTAAAATTTCTTCAATATCAGCAGATAGATAGTTATTTATTTGTAAACAGTAGGTAGGCTTTGACTTTAAAGTGGAAATATTGGTACAGTTCTCTAACCTCATTAACTCTTTTTCCTTGACTACTCTCACTTTGATTTACCAAAACATTTGTATTATTCACGACACCTATGATTTAAACCATGAACCTTCTTCTACATTAGAACCTGCGTCTATGAAAGTAAGGTTTTAAAAAATGAGGTCACCCCTTTCCAATTAGTTCCTTGTAAAATAAATAGATGGCGTTGACGTTTAAGTTTTAATATCCTGCTACAGCGATGTTGTATTGTGGTATTATATGTTTTGTAAAACAACATATTCTCCTGAACCTCAGTATTTTATTTGCGACCTCACTGTGACTTAATGTTGGATGAGCTTTAGGTTAAAATCAAATAAATATTTTTTTTCTCAATTTCATTAGGTGGGGTGGTCTTTTTAAAGAAATGAGGAAACCAACTATAAATAGATAATTATTACCTTGAAGAAGTATAATCGATTGGAACTCCGTCTAAACTCCATTTGATCCTTATAGGGTTGTCACCAAGCGGCTTACAGGTTAAATTGATTGGCAACCCTTTCTTTGTTGTGATGTTTGTTCCCACGGATTCGAAGTGAACTGGTTCTGAAAATAGTTTTGATGTATGATGTTAATTTTGGAATTTAATGAAATATTCTGATGTCATATAATGATGACATTATAATAAGTGAACAGCTATATTTTTTGTTTAAGTAGCCTTGAAGGCACTTTTTTGCCTTGAAGATTGCTATTTAAAAGTGAGTTGCCTAATCACTTCATACATATAACAGCCCGTTCACACATGATCCGTTTAACTGGATTCGTTTTACTGGATACCTTTTTTGTACCGTAAATATATACACTGAATACTTTGCCATATGTGAAGTCGATCATACAACTCCATGCGCCATCGATGAAAAAAAAAACGTATCCGGTAAAACATATCCAGTAAAACGGACCATGTGTGAACGGCTGTAAGGTTGTTGTTTTAAAGTTTTCATTAATACAATAAAAAACAGTTACTATTTTAAAATTGTACTTTTGTTGAAGTGATGAAATCAAGCCTTATCTTCATTTCAATTGAGTATAAGTATACAGGGTGACTGGTGACAAATTTTAGATAGGTACTGAAGGAGAGCACTCTGAACTCGATTCTGATCATAATTATGTTATAAAAGTAGGTACTTAATTTTTCACCAGAAATCCCTATGAATAAATAAAGAGACATTATTACACTTTTCCCGGCGCGCTGCCGCAGTCAACATGCACACGGCAGTGTTCCCGCCACACGCACACCACCACCCGCTAAGTTATTGCATTACGCTAATGTAACCATGCGTTGCGTAAAGAATTCCTTAACTTTCGAATTCCTAATATTTAATGTATAAATGTTTATGTAAATTATAACTATATTTTTGAATTATGAGGGTACAAATTTCCCAAAGTTTACAAATTTTCATTTTATTTTTCATTAATTTATTGTAATTTATTTTTATTCTTCGTATGATTGTTTTGTGATTTAATAATATTTTGACTTTTATTTTTAGTAACTTAATTTTTTTTTATGGTAGGTAATTTATTTATCTAAGTGTTTGAATAATTTAACAATTTTGATAAGTAATGAACTAATTTAACGGACATTTTATTTAATTTAATTTATTTCTACAGCTAATATAATTTATAATACACAATCTGTAATTGTTACACGTCTCTTTAATTATAAAGTAAATTATTTAGGGTACTTATTATTTAAATTGTATTTTTTTTTCTTGTTGTTTGTGTGAACTTGTCTTGTGAATTTTATGAATGTTGTACTTGCCTTTAATTGATGTATATACTAGATTTAAGAACTTTTTGAATTGTTTATGTAATTGATTTTGTATATATGTTGTTGGCATGTCGTTAAGTAAATAAATAAATAAACATTTTTTTTTTATTTTTTCTCTTCATGTATGATCTCAAACCATCACGTCCTGTAATTTTGAAAACGACCCACCAGTCACCCTGTATAATAAACTAGCCACCGCGCGCGGTTTTACCCGTCTAACTTTTGATCCCATGGGAATTTCGGGATAAAATATAGCCTTTAACCTTCCTCAAGAGCTGAGCTATCAAATGTAAAAAGATTTTTTTAAATCCCACTTGTAGTTTCTGAGATAAGCGCATTCAAACAAACAAACAAAAAAAAAACTCTTCATCTTTATATACATATTAAGTATAGATTAAAATATATCCTTACTATTGACATTGATCCACAAGTTCTTCCCCAAAGGTTCTCCAACTCCGTTCTCCACGTTACAAGCATATAGGCCTTCATCCGAAAGAGAGACGACTTCTATGACGAGGGTTCCATTTGGGTAGGAGAGTATGCCTCCTCCAGCAAGATCCAAAACTGGGCGCCAGATACCTAGACCAGCTGCAAATAAAGAGTTTTCAAGCTATAAATAATTATAAGGTAAAATTTACTCCACTCATACAGGTAATTTGCCATCAAGTAACAATTAAAAATTTGTTACCCCGATGCACACGACGGATTACTTTGGTAAATCGTTTTCAATCTATGCGATGCGCTTATGGAACGAATTACCGTTACAAATTAAATCCGCACAAACTTCAGCCACTTTTAAACTTGTATAGATGCACTATTTTACAAAAGTTGAAGAATTACCATGAATATTTTTATTTTATACTTTTATTATTAAATATGTGAGTAAACACTTCTTTTCTTATTGTATATGTATATGTCTGAGACTATTATTATTTTAAATATTAAATATATGTATGTACTTATGTGTATGTAGGTATAAAGATAATATGTTTGTATATTTAAGATATGAAATCATTTTTTTATACATCATTATTTATATATTTATACATATTTTGTTTTAAATAGTATTGTACGACATGACACCCTTAAACTCATATAAAATCCTCTGCCTTAAGGTTTTCTGGAAGAGATCTATTTTTAGCGATAAGGCCACCGATTTGTACTTAAAGATTAGTTTCTCTTAATACATTTTATATTGTATATTTACAGTTGTGCAATAAAGAGTTTTTATTATTATTATTATAAGCTAAAATGCAACGCTTTTTTAACTGGATATAATTGTGTATTTTTTTGTTATAAATCAATCAAGCTGAATAAAAAACACATATGGATATTTTAATGCTATGGATTTTATGAATTGGCTCCTGTGTAAAACATTTCATATGCAATTTCAAAACGTTCAGTGGTGTCGGTACGAGGATGGGTGCCTAGCAACATTAATATTATCATGACAGCGTCTATACTTCGTGAGGCATGTTACGAAGTTGGCCCTGGGACCTATATACTTGTGTACAGGACCCAGAACCGAATGTTTAACATAACCTACAAATTATGGAAGACGTCGTGATTAATGAATAGTCAACGCTCATTCATTCTTGTATTCTTGTAACAGACCGGGCCTGCTTGGCAAAAATAACTTGTAGGACTCAAACTTTTTTTGTTTACAAAGGTTCCTTGAAAAGCAGTTTCCTGTCAACTTAATTCTTTTCTCATAACATAACCCCATCATTACTCGACAGGTGAGATTAAGTTGAAGCTTCATTTAATTTATCTAATAAAATATTTGTATAAATATTTATATCAAAGTTAGCGGTGCGCGACTGTGAATGATTTCATTCGACTTATTCGACTTGGTAGGTTATTCGACTCATTCAAATGACTCCTTGACGTTAGTAACTAACTTTGCCGAGTTGACTTGGAATGTTAGCGAGTAACGTCGCGTAGTCGACTGCCTTCGTTGTAAGTAATGACAGTAATTACTAATGTTAGTAATTTAAATTTCAACTACTAACATTAGTATTTAAGTTCTCATTTTTACTAAACTCTTTATAATAAGTGCATGAATCTTTTCTGAAATAAATAATTTATTTTAAAAGAAAATTACATGATTGATATTAAATAAAAGTTTTGAAAAATAATAGCGGTTTTTATTACGTGCATACAAAGAATATAAACCTTGAGATTAAAATGATTGTATCACAATAATCTTTATTTGTTGGTAAATATGCAAATAAAACTATTTTTATCCTCGTACGCTACTTCAAAACTCTTTCACTCTACGGGAGTTGTGCGGTTGAAGCCGCGGGCAAAAGCTAGTCTGTCAATAAGAATAGTTTGCTTACTAATGCATTCAGTCATCCAACTAATTCTTCTTTCTGCTTTCATTCAAGGTCAGTCGGCCATATTGAAGTCGAAACTCCGTTAGTAATCTATACATATAATAAAATGGTAGGAAAGTCAAAACTGTACATTGAATATTTTTTTTCAGAGAATACTTGGGGTATGATCTACAATCGAAACAGAAACAAAAAATATAGTTTTTAGAATTTTTGTCTGTTTGTCTTTCCGGGATAAACTCAAAAAGTACTGCATGGATTTACTTCAAATTTGGCATGAAGATAGTTAAGAAGTCGTGTCAACACATAGGCTACATATTATCACGCTAGCAGTGTTATAATCGTAGGTGCGTTTGGTGCTGCATAGCGTTCACGCAGACGACGTCGCGGGCAGCAGCTAGTTACTAATATTAGTAGTGCCATTCGAGGACGTTAGCACATTACTAATCTTCAATTCGAATATTCAAGTTTATATTAGTAGTTTATTCGACTGACATGATCATTCGTAGTCGCGCATCGCTGATCAAAGTATAATATTTTACCTGTCATAATATCTTAAATAAATAAACTTACGCACAAGTAAGTCAAAACTGAAAATACAGGCACTCATAAATGATGAACTTCAGAACTAACCATAAATATTTATCATGTTAAAGAAAACAAAATTATAGGTTGATATCGACTTCCAAAATAAAGCGATCCCTTTGATCCTTCAGAGTATTTTTTGAGCTTTTCGAAGACGAGAACAAAATAACTTATTGGTTTTGAATCAAATTGTCATTACCGACGTTGATGTTCTGACGAGTTCAGCTATATTTTTATTGATGGCTAAATAAATTGAACGTAAAAAGGCAGCTGTGGTTATTGGACTTTATTTGAGATTAACAATTTGTCTTTGTATAAAAATGTCGTTTTAATTTACACTTTATTCATGTGATAGTCATGTCTGTGGTATATGAAATATTTACCTGCATTAGTATAAATATTTGGCATCGCGTTAATATTATCTAGAGTTATAAAATAAATATGTGCTATTTTGTTCGATAGATGTCGATTTATAAAATAATCTATACATATAATAAAATGGTAGGAAAGTCAAAACTGTACATTGAATATTTTTTTAAAAGAATACTTGGGGTATGATCTACAATCGAAACAGAAACAAAAAATATAGTTTTTAGAATTTTTGTCTGTTTGTCTGTTTGTCTTTCCGGGATAAACTCAAAAAGTACTGCATGGATTTACTTCAAATTTGGCATGAAGATAGTTAAGAAGTCGGGTCAACATATAGGCTACATATTATCACGCTAGCAGTGTTATAATCGTAGGTGCGTTTGGTGCTGCATAGCGTTCACGCAGACGACGTCGCGGGCAGCAGCTAGTTAAAAATAAATATATAATGCGACTGAAGTCTTAAAAAAAGTACTCCAACAACCAATAGTTGTCTTAAGTTTTCACGATTCATAATTTAAATAAAACTACTTTTTAATTGGATTAATCGCTTATAATTTATATTTTACATTTTATCTCGACGTTTCGGTGTCTTTGCAGACCCCGTGGTCAGTCGCTCGTGATAAAATGTAAAATAAAAATTACACGCGATTAATCCGGTTAAAAAGTAGTTTTATTTAAACCAATAGTTATGAAGATCTGAACTAAATAAATCCGATAGCGCATTTAAAAGCATAAAATACTTTTTGGTAAAAGCTATTAGACGGTATGAGATACTTTATTCCTCTTCAAAAATGGCAATATTTCTCTACATAAAAACTCACCATCTCTTTTCATCCAGTGTATCTGAGGTTGTGGGAATCCATTTGCATTACAATGTACAGCTCCGCGCTGACCAAGGAGTAGTGAAGTGTTTGCTGGTTCTTCTAACCATTTTGGAGCAACTGCAATATAAATTAGTATGGTAACTTCGCTTTTTTTAGTTTTGACTTACTTGTTGTCAGTGATCTATTATCTTATATTTATTATTGTAATAGGCTTTTATAATAAATTCATTAGATTCTTGATTATCATTAAAATTTGGCCTATCAAATTACAAAATTTGGTAGTTTTAAAGATAAAACCTTGCAAACAAAAAAGGACTGGGAGTGAAAGAAAAACATAGAATGTGCCAGCTGCTTCTCTTCCCAGTAACTGTAAAAGTCAGTTAAGGGACGGAGGTTTTATTGACGTTTTCGTGGGCGATAGGCTGACCCCCTATCACTGCAAGTCTTTCTCCATCATCACCATACCTCAAAATTTGTTAAACGTGACATCACATGGCTTTATAGCGTCTGGTGTTCTGCCTACCTCATTAGGGATACAGGCGTGACGTTATGTATGTAAAGAAGGGTAACTGTTCAGTCTTATTATACTCTTAAAATATTGTTTTATTTAAAAAAAATTATGTTTTGAAAAGGACATTATTTGTCCTTTGGTGGGCGGTTATGTTAGAGTATTTATAAGGTTTAAAGTCAGTAGCCAATATACATTCTATTCAAACGGACGTGCGAGTATCATTTAAAAACCACTCAAACCAAAATAGACCTTAATGCAAAGAACATAGCATGAAATACGACTTATGGTTTTTAATTCAGTTAGTACTATGGTTTGTGTCTTATGAACCTAATTTTGAAAGCTAGCTTTCAACTAACTAAAGATTATATAAGATTCTTAGGAAATTTGGGCTAAACAGAGGGCGGTTTCATTTTGTTGCCTGCCATTACAAGTTTGCCTAACCTAGTAGATTATGCCGTTTATCACATTGATAAATATTGTTTTCATCTGCTATGACTAGTTTTCTAGTTTTAAAACTTCATCAGTAAGATCATTTTTAAAATAAAAATAGTGAAAAAGAAAATAAATATGAAAATGAAAATAAATAGCATGTTAATTAAATTTTTGTGTAGATAGGCAAGAGCAAAAAAGACCTTATCGCCGATTACTAGCACCCTTACCACCAAATATCAGCACAGATTGAACCAATTATCAGCAAAATGTAAATGTTTTTTAAATGTTATATAAATAAAGGATAAATAAGTACAAATAAACCAAAAAAAAATGTAAAAAAGAATCACCTAAGAACTCCTTATGAAAGCCTTAGATGCAGCAAAATTGGCTTTGCCCAAAAAACTATCCTCTAGAACTTCAAAAAATCCTAGAGGAACTATCCAGTCGAAATTAATGAACTAACCTAAGCAGATTTCGTCATCACAGCTCTTTGTAATGAGCCCACTGCAGGGCTATAAGTCTGTCCCCTGGGTGACGAGGAGGTATAGTATACAGTACCCGGGACCGACTGCTTAACGTGCCCTCAGAAGCACGGAAGTCGCCGTGAGAAACGAACGGTCGGCGGTCACCCATCCAAGTACCGACCGCGCCGAACGTTGCTTAACCTGTGATAAACACAGTAACCAAGGCACCACGACGACTTCTAAGCACATTTACCTCCAATTTCTTATCATAAAATTATTTTCCAACTTTTCCGGACTTACCGTTAATGTAAAGATCCGAAGTTTGATTAACTTTCCCGACGTGATTAGTTGCTATACACGTGTATTTGCCGCAATGTTCCAAGGCTACTCTTTTAATGATTAGTACGCTGAATAGTTCTGAGCTTCTTTCTGTTATCTAAAAAAAGGCAAAAGCAATCTCAGCCAAAATTACATACATGCTTAAAACTAAAATAGGAATAAATATGAATGGATCATGGCACTATGCGTACCTTTTCTGACCACTACAGTCCTGGTATTTATAGTGTCGAGTGAATAGGTTTCTCGTGGATGGTCATGTCTTCATGTGAACTTTCCATAAGGTGACATGGAAGACAAACATCCTACCCTTATAATATAAAAAAATCTTCTTTTCAAAATAGGTTTGCAGGAATAGCTGAATGCCCATCGTAATAACTTATAGACGATAGGTAAATTACTCGTAGTCCTATGTTTGATATGAGAAACTCGACAAAATTGTCTCCTTGTTACATACTTGCTGATTAATACCGATCACACAAAACATTGATTGTCTTGTCACTAAAGTAATAGGGATGACTGAAGGGTAAGAGTAACTGCTCTTACCCTTCAGTCTTCCCCATTACTTTCCACCAGAATAGAATAGAATCCGTTTATTGCAATAATACACACAAAAATTAAAAGTAAAGTTTGAAAACAAATAAACAAAAAACATAAAAAATAAAGAAACGATACATTCGCATAAAACAGGACATCTTAAACGAATTAACTATATAATAAAAAAGAAACTTAAAAATTAATGAGTGCAATGAAAATAATTAATGTTTCATATTAACTAATGTGTGTAATATTGCAAGAAGGTCACAGCTCAATGTTTATATTTGCTCAGCTGAGCATTTTCAGCTATTACCTAAGGTACGCGGTGAGTGCAAAAAGGCTTTAATACCAGGTGATATCGAAGTAACATTGTTGGAATGATCGATAATTCTGCTAAATAAGGAAGGTACAGGAGCAGACCCCCTACCAATGTTTAACTTAATTCCAAGAGTATAAGAGTTCAAATTCAATTACAATTTTTTTGAAAGGTTTGGATTGCTTGATCTGTTGACTTCTGTCCATAATTAGTCTGCACATTATTGAAAATCAAACCTTTAGATTCGGAGGAATCTTCTTTCCATCTTTCAGCCAGGAGAAGTAAATCGGTGGGTCTCCGCTAACAATATTGCAAGTTATCTGGACAATCTGTCCTTCTTTGAGGCCGGTCCCGACTCGAAGCTCATCGAGAACTGGTGCCTCCACCACTTGGATTTCGAATGATCTGGAAAAAAATAAAATAGCTTACTTTGACAAGTTGCTAGCAAAGTCAAAAGTCAAAGTCAAAGTCGAAAGAATCTTTATTTCGTAAGTATTTAAATACATTTAAAATAAGTCACAATTTACAAATTCAACTGCATCTACCACCACTTCGGAAAGTCGATCTGTTGAGAAGAAGTGGCAAGAAACTCAACAGCAATCATCTTTTAAAAATACACAATAACAGTTAACAATCTTCTTGCATCCGGATATCTTATAGTAAAACTTTATACCTATCCTTAAATCTATCGAAGGGTAAATCTTAAATATTTTGGAATTTTATTATAAAAGCATACACATTGACCCATGAACGAGTTGGTGATCTTCTGGCAATACCATAGCTAATTGATGCCTATATTAATAAGAAAGAGTTTAATAATGTTTTTTTTTATGTTTTTGCATTTAAAATGCTCAATTATTCTTAAATAAATGAAAAATGTGATACTTAAATAAAATTTACCCGACCAGGACTCGAACCTGGGACCTCTCGTTTACCGGACGAGTGCTCTTCCACTAAGCTACCGGGGCCTGGCGGTACGCCTCGAAATTACTTACCACATTTTTGTTTTTACGTTATATTGCTCGTAGCTCCATCTAATGGTATAGCTTTGCAGCTAAGACCACCCGAGACCAATTTCTTTACAGAAATTGTGAATCCCAGTTAAAGTGAAGCATTGCAATGTTTAATAACAGAGCCCCGGTTGCTCAGTGGAAGAGCACTCGTCCGGCAAACGAGAGGTCCCAGGTTCGAGTCCTGGTCAGGTTATTTTATTTACCACATTTTTCATTTATTTAAGTAAGAGCTTGTTTGAACGCACCAACCCTGGTAACTCTTCAGTCGGATTAGTGGGAAAGTTCACTAGGACCCTTTATTAAAAAATGTAAGGATAGCAATGGGCATTGTTCATTTTTTTAAATTTATTTCATACGAAAAACCGTTTCGAGGAATAAGGTTTCTGATTAATTTAGTCGATTTAAAACATTTAAAAATATTGGGGTTTAAGAGATTTTTGACAAAATACATTTGACCTTTATTTAACCTTGATGACGTCATCAAAGGCATCAAATCGATCAAGTGTTATGCCTTAAAGCTTGTTAAAAAAAGTCAAACTAAACTCTATGGTGGTTGTTTTGTTTTGTTTATATTTTAACGTAACCTCAACGTAACAAACTCAGCTTCTTTATATTTCCCTGCGATTGATCTAAGTTTAATTAACAATTAAAATTTTAAGAATAATTACTTTAATTATTTTAATTAAAGATTATTTATACAAACTACAAAGAAAAGAAACAGAGGAAATAAAGACGGTTAAGATTTGATTTGAATCAATGTTTAAAATGTTGGTTTGTTGTCTGTTGACAATCCATTGGGTGACAGTGACATAGCATGACTTTAGCACACAGACAGAGCTAATTTTTTTTTTACTGACTGACACATGTTTGTAAAGTTAATGCCACTGATGACGTCATCACGTACTAACTTCATAAAATGAATATAAATTAAACGACACAGTTAAAAATAAAACTATTCAAATTGTTCTCTCAAAATAGGCTAAAGATTAATATAACATCATAAAAATAATAGGTTAAAAAAAGTGAACAATGCCCATTAAAGTTAGGCGACAGATGCCCACTATTGGACACCGCCCTCAACCAACGGTTACCGGCGTACTTGCACATATCGTCGGTCCGCCTTGGTTGGAGCCTGCCTACCGTGAACCTCCCAGTGGTCACCACTCTAGAACTTTACTTCGCTAACAATATTATTGCGTTAATTAATGTACTAAATTGTGAAACTCAAGAAATACTTAACTATTTTAAATCATAGATACATAACTTGACGCCTGTATCCCTTATGGGGTAGGCAGAACACCAGAGGCTATCAAACCATCTGATGTCACGTTTGACAAATTTCGAGGTATTATAATGATGGAGAGAGACTATTGCAGTGACAGGAGCCCGCAAAAACGCCAATAAAACCTCTGTCCCTTAACTGACTTTTACAGTATGCCCGGGAAGAGAAGCAGCTGGTACATTCTTTGTATTTCTTTCGCTCCCAGTCCAGCATGGAAGTTCATTTTTATTTTAAATCAAAAACCTATTTTCACTCGTTATCTTAGAAAAAGAAAATTCTAATTAATTTAGAAACCCTATATTTTAGTGAACTAAATTAAAGTCTGCGAATCCAAAGGTCGTTTTATTTCAATTCTAAGAGCTAACATAATTTGTAACCTAATATTCACAAAGCAAAAGAAATATTTATTCTATTTTCTTTAATTAAATTTCCGTAGAAAGCCTATTTTGTTTTATATTAAAAGGTACCTTTTTGCCTTTAAAGTTTGAAAGAATGGGAAATAAATTATGAAATTGACTTAATAATAATGTAAACTTAAACTTTTATTCAAAACATCTGTACCTATGGTTTTCCATTGATTCGTAGCTAAAAACTTATTTATGTATATCATGTTCTTCTTGATAAGAAAGAAATCAGTTTTCATAACTGACATAAAGCATGTTGTTATGCATATACTTATTTCTCCCGCCACAGAGCAAGTGAGACATTGCTCACCTTAATCACTAATACCATACTAAATTAACAACCCTGCGACTTAGACTTGCGCACGTATATAAAAACGGGAAAAAAGTCATGTCTTTTGTAAGTGTCGTCCAGACCCGCGCCGCCTTCATCCAGCGTTTAACGTTCGCTAAGTGTATAAGAATACCTACTGCGAATAAAAGTTTTTCATTTCATTTCATTTCAGTGAGAATCCTTAAATATAAAGGACACCTGACTACCTTCATATAATCTTGAGCCAAAAAGCAAAATATCCAGCCAAAGAAAAAATGCTATAATCAAAGGGCTGCCTTGCTTTTAGGTGCAGACTTGTTGTTGATAGCTTTTAGATGTTAGCTTGGGCGTGGAGCCCTAGGACAGCCACAGTAAATGGGTGAGTGATCACTTCGGCCACACAGCGCGCAAGTTGGGTCGGTGGTGGACTCGGGGTGCTGTTATCTTAATGCTTAAATTCTTACTAAGATTGAATATTTCAACCTCCTTTAGTGACTCAGGACTCAGGAGTAGCCTAGAGAAATTAGGTCATATTAATAAATGTTTGTGTATTTGTGTACTATCATAATATATGAATACTTTTCTTTGGCCGGCTACGTTAGTTTTTGGTCCAATATTTCAGGAGTCCTTTAGTTCTGTTCTTTAGTAGTTGTGGCTATAGCAAAAATATAAATATATCGTCTGTGATCACTTCAATTGTCTAAGGGCGTGGTTCCATCTCTACGACGCCGAGCCGTGCCACGGCAACGGCACCATGCCGTGGTACGGCGCGCCACCGCACCGTCCCACGGCGTTGTGCACGGCGCTCCGCTCAGCGCTTCATATTTGCTCTTAAAATGATCTCCATCAGGGTTCATTATAGAAAAGTATGCCGTATAATGGCACGGCGCCGCCGCCGTGAGACGGTGCGGC
The DNA here is from genome assembly GCA_944452665.1 of Stenoptilia bipunctidactyla. Lineage (NCBI taxonomy): Eukaryota > Metazoa > Arthropoda > Insecta > Lepidoptera > Pterophoridae > Stenoptilia > Stenoptilia bipunctidactyla. The sequence goes on along the minus strand of OX101748.1, from coordinate 5,386,806 downwards.
GCAGTGCCGTACGGTGCAAATCAATGCTTTTCTATAATGAACCATGATGGAGATAATTTTAAGAGCAAATATGAAGCTCTGAGCGGTGCGCCGTGAACGTGCACCGTGCCGTGCCGTGCGCCGTGCACGGCGTGACGTATGCCGTGAAACGGCATGACGCTGTTGCCGTGGCACGACGCGGCGCCGAAAAGATGGATCCACGACCTAATTGCCACGGTTTATGAGATTAAGCTTGTTGACATACTTTTTTTTTTAATACTGACAACGATCTCTTAGTATTAGAGTCCCGTTTTGCCCGTTGCTTTGGGTACGGAACCCGAATAAAAACTTCTGAACCATAACCATATACCATATGTTCACAACATATCACACAAACAATAATATGCTACAAAATGACGGTGTGGTTATATATGCCAGACATGACATTGAAGTCCATGTTTGGGAACCTGATTTTATCGATGGCAACTGTTTAGTGTGTACCATTAATAAAGAAATTACGATCCTTGCTATATATAGATCTCCATCGTACTTAAATCTGGACAACTTTATAAACAGTATTAATAGTATCGTAACAGGCTTAAAAAACTACCACCTTATTGCAGTTATTGGGGATATCAATGTAGACATAAAAGAAAATAACACTGATGTTCATTCTGACTACTATCTTACGTCCATGGCTTCATTTGGCTTATTACCAGCTCATCTTTTCCCCACCCGACTTAAGAATTGCTTAGACCATATTATGATAAACTCTAATAATAAATATAACTCCATAGCTATTGCTATTGAATCCCCAATCACTGATCATATCCCTACTATGTTATGCTTAAATAACCGTAATCGCTTTCGTGACAAATCCGCAAAGATAATGATTAAAACTGATTTTAATGCTATAAAAGATGATCTTGATCACATGGATTATTCTCCAGTTTTGAATTGCTTGGATGCAGATATTGCTACTGATACTCTCATCGATAAAATTAGAAAGACCATAATATCCCATACCATAAAAATTCCAATCCCTCACAAGAAAAACGTTCTTAAGCCCTGGATAACTCCAGGCCTGCTTCGATGCCTACGTAACAGGGACAAACTTCATAGTAAAGTAAGAAAAGCCCCAGATAATGAAATTCTTGCTTTAACTTATAAAAGGTATCGTGATTTCATTAATTGTCTAGTACGTAAACTTAAACGTGATTATTATAAAACTAAACTTGCAGATGCTAGGAGCTCCAAAGTCTTATGGAATGTTATCAAAGAAGCAACAAATTTCAACATAAATAAAGAATCATCTAAGGATTTACTTAAATTGGATGCGGAAGCACATAAATCTATAAACGTGGTAAATAATTTTTTTGCTAACATAGGAAAGAAACTGGCAGATAAAATTATACCTCCTACGTCAATTGCAGGTCCTCCTACAGTATCTCCGCCCAATTCATTGGCTTTGATTGAAGTGGAACCAGATGAGGTTGAACGCATTATAATGGGTTTACGATCTGACTGTGCATCAGGCTGGGACAATATCTCCCCTTCCATTATCAAAGCCTCCAAAGATGCTCTCGTGCTCCCAATTACGCATATTTGTAATCTCTCAATTTCAACTGGAGTATTTCCAAAAGCACTTAAAACAGCACTGGTCCATCCCATTTATAAGGAAGGGAATAAATCCGAAGTCACAAATTACAGACCAATATCTGTTCTGCCTGTACTTTCGAAGGTCTTGGAGAGAATCTTGAACAATGCACTCATTAGTTTCTTGGAAAAACACAACTTGATAGCCAGCAATCAATTCGGTTTTCGCTCAAAAGTTTCCACAGAAGATGCAGTCATCAAGCTTACAAGTTTCATAGTTTCCAAAATGGACAATAAACAAAAGTGTTTAGGCATTTTTCTTGATCTCTCCAGGGCCTTTGACACAGTCTCGATCCCAATACTTGTTAACAAGCTGGAATCGTATGGGGTTCGTGGTCACTCTTTGAATATTTTCAAGAGCTATCTCCTTGATCGTATGCAGAGGGTGAAAATTGACTCATACATCAGTGACATTGAACCTATTAATTTTGGCGTCCCACAGGGTAGTATTTTGGGCCCCACGCTTTTTCTTGTGTACATAAACGAATTATGTAAGCTTCCTATTCCGAATTGCGAAACTTTCGTTTATGCAGATGATACTGCGCTAATTGTACACGGAGAAGACTGGGATAGTGCCAAAGCGTCCGCTACTAAGGCTCTTGAATGTGTTGGTAACTGGCTCTCAACAAATTTTTTGACCTTAAACTACAAAAAAACCCACATAATACCCTTCTCTTTAACCTTAGCAAGCGCTCCTCCAGTTCATAACTGTAACTTGACAATACACTCCTGTAATTCTGCCTCTAGTATCTGTGACTGTGTCTCTATAGGTTTTGTAAGCAGTGTTAAATATCTTGGTATTATTATTGATTTTAATTTAAAGTGGCACTTGTACATTAAATCGCTAAAATCACGAACTAGAAAACTAATCTACGTTTTTAAAGTTCTCAGACACATAGCAGATTACAGAACAGTGAAGAATGTTTACTTGGCACTGTCTCAGTCAATTATTTCTTATTGCATCCCTGTATGGGGAGGTGCAGGTAAAGTTCTCATGCTGGAACTGGAAAGAGCACAACGAGCATTACTCAAAGTCATGACGTTTAAGCCCATTCGCTACTCTACTTCATCCTTATATAACGAGTGTCAAGTTTTGACTGTGCGTCAATTATTTATTCTCAGATGCATTATCAGAAAGCATAAGGACTTGCCACTTGAGTCTTACCAATTGACGAAACGTTCCCGTGTAAAAGTCTGTCACATAAATAATCACAGAACCTCAGCTGCCTCTAATCACTTTGACATCCTTTCCTCAAAAATCTATAATTATATCCATAAAAACATCTCAATTTATGAACTTACCATATTTGAAATCAAGAAAAAACTGACAAACTACCTCTTAACGTTAGATTATGAAAAAACCGAAAATATTCTTAATAAGGTCATTTAATACATTTCAATTAAATTTCAATAAATAAAATATTGTCATACACTATACTCATCCATCAATTACACTCCTCATTCACACACACGCACACACAAATACACACATAAACATACATACATACACACACACTTCTCCTTTCATATGTACAAAAATAGTTTATTTTTCCTACTTTTGTAACAGCTTTTGAAATCTTGTATACGTGACAAAACTACCAATAAATCTTATTCAGATGCCTTTCCTTAGGAATCACTGGCTCCGATAGCACACTTACAGTAGTTTCGGAGTCAGGGACATTCTCTCTGTGACCATTATACTATGTAACCATTAGATTTAAGTCTTAATTGTTTAAAGCCCATAACAATGTACCTATAATGTTTTTTGTACTTATTATTATTTTTTTTTTGGTTACAAATAAATAAAAAAAAATTATTATTATTATTATATTATTATAACCACGATGTGCATAAAACACAATTATTTACAATTATTTTTCAAAATCAGTTACTGCGCGATCTCATTTGAACGTCACTTTTTATTAATAAGCCTCCAATGGCCGTGACAGTTTATTCGGACACCACTGGTCGATAATTCAGTTCCGATTAACAAGCAAACTCGATACGACGTGCGTTGACTGCGCCTCAAATGCCATTATGCAAAGCTTTGTAAAAATTTTTAAACTTGCTAAACTAGATTTAGGGTATCGGTTCAACGATTTATAGTTTATTCATTTTTTAGCAACTTTTATACGATCTGTTTCAAAAATTCCTGTTGATTTATGGCTGTGAGTAGTATCAAAAGCCTAATAGTCAATTATAACAAGGGCGTAAATGGAAATACTCGGGCCTAGAAAGGCACTGTTTTTTTTTTAAAAACATTGCCGGTACAAATCGCCGCTGCAGTGGAGATATTTGGCGGATTTTATATTAATCTAACCAGCAGTGCGATCTCAGAACTTTATCGACTCGTATGTTTACGAATGTTGATGTAGTGTATAGTCGGTTTCAAATTGTAATTTACCTATTTTACATTTATTTCAAAATACACATGTTCAATAACATTTTAAATTAGAAATTCAAATATTTGTTTAAATTTGTAATGCGGCAGTGGCTAGATTTCAATTGTTGCTTACAAACCGACTCCATTCTAAAGGTACGCACTTACGTGAAAACACAAATTGATAATCTGCCTCCAATCTGCCGCCAAGCTCGAATTACAGTGTTTCACGACATGATCATTCAGGACCAGGATACTGAATCGAACTAAATACGAATAACTACTATAACTATGTTAATTTGTTAATTCAGTGACTCGAAAGCATTAGTGATTTTCTATCGTTGGTTCACCGCCTTCCCTACCTCAAGACATGCAACGAACACACACTTGGAACACTATAACCACAGTTCAGATATCTACAGTAATTCAACTCGGCCACATCTTTGAAATAAATGCCTACAGCGCCGCGGTCCGTTCACATGTGATAAAGCTGCCCGCCTTCAGCGTTTAAATTACATTTGCCTACTTCGTGTTTACTTCCATTTAGTTTTGTGACTGCAAATATACTTATTTTTTTTTTTATATAAACAAATAAAAAATTTTGTAAATTGAATAGGAAGTGTTCAACAAAAATATGTTTTGTGTCAAAATACGAGGGTGGATTGAAAAGTTCGCGGCCTAGTCAAGAAAACAGAATAAAGTACATACAAAAATATTTTTATTTTTCGACGTAATCTCCATTTAGCTCTATGCACTTCTTCCATCTGCTTTCCAGAGCTTCCATACCTGTTTTAAAAAAAGATTCCTCAAGGTCTTCAAAATACAGGTTAACAGCGGCTTCGACCTCTTCATTCGTTAAAAATTTCTGCCCACCGAGGTGTTTTTTCAGGTTTGGAAACAGATGAAAGTCCGAAGGTGCCAAATCAGGAGAATAAGCTGGATGTGGCAACAATTCGAAACCACAATCACGAATTTGAGCCATAGACTCGACAGACACGTGTGGACTCGGGCGTTGTCCTGGTGAAACAACACTTTCTTTCTCAGTAATCCTGGGCGTTTCTGTTTAATTTCTTCACGTAAACGGCGCAGAAGGGTGCTATAGTACGCAGAGTTTATTGTTTCGCCTTTTGGAAGGTAGTCCACCATAATGACACCCTTAGCATCCCAAAAAGCCGATGCCATCACCTTGCCAGCCGACAGAATTGCCTTTGCTTTTTCGGAGTTGGTTCACCTGATTTTTTCCATTGTTTGGATTGTTGTTTTGATTCTGGGGTATAGTGGTGAACCTAGGTTTCATCCATTGTCACAAATCTGTCAACAAAACCTTGTGGATCAGCCTCGAACATCTCCAAACAGTCGCGAGAAATCGTGAGTCGAATTCGCTTTTGCTCTACTGAAAGCAATCTGGGGACCCACCTAGCCGAAACCTTAGAAAAGCCGAGTTCATGGACAATGATGTTTTGCGTTCGTTCATATGAGATGCCTATAGTGTCTGCAATTTCTCTGATAGTCAATCTACGGTCTTTCAATATGAGATCACACACTTTATTGATGTTTTCTTCGGTCGTAGACGTCATTGGCCTGCCGGAGCGAGGGTCATCTTCGATGTTCTCTCGTCCACGTTTAAATTCTGGAACCCATTTTTTCACAGTGGTATAAGACGGGGCAGATCCCCCTAATGTTGTTTGCATGTCATCATGGATCTCCTTTGGTGTTAATCTTTTTTTAAACAAATATTTAATCACAGCACGTTGTTCAAATTTCTCCATTAGTGAAAATTTGTTCTACACACGTATTTATATTGTTCGTAAAATGTTATTTAAACAAGATATCAAATTGAAAATTCGCGGGCTGACAATTGAATAATGACAGTTCAAAATGACGGCAGAAAAAATAACAAAAGTTTTTTTTTTAATGGCCAGGCCGCGAACTTTTCAACCAATGTAGTAAGTATTATGTTTAGGTTTGAATAACAAATCGGTCTTATAAAATCGAGACCGAACAATACTAGCGCCTCGACTAAGACGCACGAAAAGATGTATTATTAAATTTTAAAGTATAAACAATCCGCATACAACCAATAATTGTTTCGGTATGCATGCCGAGATCGAGCCGCGTAGGTATAGCTCGCGTTTCGTCCGTTTGTATGAAGTTGAATTACTGTAGATATGTACTGTGCTATAACCTACACCACATGCTCCGAGTGTTCCAAGTGTGTGTTCGTTGCATTCCTTGCTTCTTAAGATAGGGAAGGCGGTGAACCAAAGCTAGATAATCCGGCTTTAGAGTCGCGGATTTAGCAAGTTAACTTATTTATAGTAGTTGTCATGTATTTCCGCAAATTAACGCCTGATTCATACATACATAACCTCACGCCTGTCTGTAGGCAGAGACAAGAGAACACCAAATGCTTTTTTTTAAAGTAATTTTAATTTTTTAAATAAAATCCCCAAACAATCACACCAACTACATGGCCCCAAAGTAAGCATAGCTTGTGTTATGGGATACCATGTAGTGAACTAGGGGGGGAACCTAGAATAAAAATACATAAATAGATAAACACCCAGACAAGGAACATTTTTTTTTTCTTATTCCGTGCGGGAATCGAAACCGCAACCACTGGCGTCTGAGGCAGGCAGGTTTACCCCATCGCCAAAGTGGTCGTCAAATTAAAAGTGGTCGCAAAATTGCTTTGATCCAGACATACCTCTTTTGCTTCTTCCACGTTCATAAATCTTTTCATACATGATCGCCGGGTACGGGCCCTTTTTAAGAACGTCGCCAATTTGTTCGGCAAAAGTTAGCCTAGGGCGGCCCCTTCCGACAGCACCATCCATTCTTGCTCTGTACACCTCTTTCGTAAATCTACTTTCACTCATCCTTTCCAAATATCCAATACGCCTGGTTCAATCAACAATATTAAATACTACCGTTCACATAACGCGCTCCAATAATTCAGTTTCGTTTAACCAGCAAACTGGATGCGACATGGCGACTGGATTGACTGGGCCTGAAATGCCATTATGCGATGCTTTGTTTTTTGAAACTTGCCAAAATTGGGTTATGGTACAGAAGGCTGCAGATCAAGAGTTCCAAATTCGTCAAAAATTGTAATTGAATCTGAACTACGTGCCCTTGACATTAAGTTAAAAATTTATTGGGGAATTTTGCCATTTATGTAACGCTTTATCTGCTGCCTTCTGTACATACGTCAGCTCAACCATACAATTTATTTTTCAAGCGCTTTGGCATGACGTGTTTTAAACTTGCTGGAAATTTAAAAATGTGAGTGAACGTAGTAACAAAAATGACAGATGAAGTTTACACAAAAGTGAATGATTAAGTAAGGATATTTTAATATGCTTCCATGCTGGACTGGGAGCGAAAGAAAAACGTAGAATGTGCCAGCTGCTTCTCTTCCCGGACATACTGTAAAAGTCAGTTGAGGGACAGAGGTTTTAAAGGCGTTTTTGTGGGCGATAGGCTCACCCCCTATCACTACAATAGTCTCTTTCCATCTTTATAATACCTCCAAATTTGTCAAACGTGACATCAGATGGCCTTGTAACCTCTGGTGTTCTGCCTACCTCATAAGGGATACAGGCGTAACGTCATGTATGTATATCTATGTATGTATTTAATTTTTACTTTTTTTTGCAATGAAACCGGAAAATTAAAAGTACATTTTTTTTATAAACAACACTTTGGCATTGAATTTATGGATATGTGTCGTTAATTAAAGCTTATACCTAGTCGTAGGTGTAATGGAAATGGATTGCTGTGTATTAATAAATCCATATATTTTAAGCCCCAATTGAATACAAATTTGGCATGAAAAATTAATATTAGAAGCAGGTAAATACTACCTATAGGAGAAGTTTATTTATTAGTTGCTTAAAAAAAAATCATTTTTTTTTTTGGTACGCAGCTTATGAAAATGAAATGAATTTTTTTTATTCATCATAAGACCATCGAATGGCCGCTTAATGACGTCACTTCTTTTTTTCTTTGTACTTCGGCTTTAACAAGGTGTTGATAGTTATTGAATAAGATATTACAGTAGACCAAGAGACAAAAAAAGCCGGCGGAAAAAAACTCTTGGCACTCTTTTTCAGTCAGGATTATATGAATTAAAACAAATAGGTACATACAGTACAAATTGATGATGACATGAAAAAAAATTCGTTTCAACGTTGAAACAATCGTCGGATTTTCATACACGCTCACAAACCTTCATATAGCTATAAAGATATCGATATCAGCCGATTTTTTTAAACGTCAATTAAACCCGCGTTCAACCTCAATGTGAAATGTATTGACTGAATTAAATTCTACTGTTTAGGGCAGAGGTTCCCAAACTTTTTGCGTCGTAGACCCTTTGCTATGTTTTATGGCTTTGGGTAGACACCCCACTTACCTGACATTGACTTTTTGATATCGTCTACATCCTACAACAATTTTTTTTTATAAACATGTAAGTACATATTTTACTTTTTAGGTACGTACTAATATAAATAATGTATATGTCTATACATATATTACAAGATAATATGATGTAAATGAATAGGCACTATTTTCATTTCATGGACCCCCTAATTTTAGACCCCTCGCACGTTGTCATAGACCCCTAGGGGTCGATATAGACCACTTTGGGAATCACTAGTTTAGAGTTTGTAGTCGTTGTAACGCCATAGCTCCTGTGTGTACCAACCGATATTGTAAGTAAAGCAACACTCGGCGCGGTCGGCACTAGGCTGGGTGACCGCTGACTATTCGATTCTCACGGCGACTTCCGTGCTTCGGAGGGCACGTTAAGCAGTCGGTCCCAGGTACTGTGTACACTTGTATTCAGAAGTAATTAGGATTTCTAAGATGTCATTTCGATGCCCTGAAAATTCTGACATCCACCAACCAGTAACGGACTAGCTTATTGACGACCACTTTGGCGATGGGGTAAACCTGTCTGCCTCAGACGCCAGTGGTTGCGGGTTCGATTCCCGCACGGAACAAGAAAAAAAAATGTTCCGTGTCTGGGTGTTTATCTATTTATGTATTTATATTCTAGGTCTAGTCTATCCTAGTTCGCTACATGGTATCCCATAACACAAGCTATGCTTACTTTGAGGCCATGTAGTTGGTGTGATTGTCTGGGGATTTTATTTTATTTTATTGGTTAATATTCTATACCTCCTCGTCATCCAGGGGAGAGACTCATAGCTCTGCCGTGTGGTCATTACAACGAGTTGTGATAGTGTTATGATGAATAATACAAGGTGTTCTTTTTGATATCCCACAACTTTGAGGTTTTCTTCCTTACTAAAAAATAATACGATATGATAATAAAAAAATTTACGACCGGCTGGTATAGTGGTAACATACATTGCCTTCTAAGCCAGAGGTCCTGGGTTCGAATCCCGGCGGCGGCGGATATCGGTGTGATGAACACACATATTAGCCGTCAAGTCATGGATGTTTATAAGTTTATTTAAATTTATTCTAATAAAAAATATGTATTTATTTAATATGTATGTTTATATATTTCTTAAGTATATCAGTTATCTAGTATCCATAGCACAAGTTCTTTAAGAAACCTAATTTGGGCTAGATAATGTTGTGTGAGTGTCAGAAAAATAAAAAAATAAAATAAAAATACTTTTTGCCAAAGAATATGCGGTTCAAAAGTGTATACTTGCCAAGATATCATCAATCTTAATATAACGAGTTCATAAATTATGACCCTTGTAAAATCTTTTTAATATTCATTCAATAGACGCGTGTCACTGAAGCCATACGATAAACAACAAAACCATTTTAAACGTTGAGGAACGTTGCATACAATGTACAACGCAAAACGTTACGAACTGTACCTGTGCATAGCGATAAAAAAAGGAAATAGAAAATGCCACGTTGTTATACTTCGCATAAAGGTGTTTTACATAAGATGTTTTATATGAACAATAAAAAACTAAATAATCAACGAATGCAGAGCATTAAAAAACCGACTTCACGTCAGAACTTTGGCTGAGTTGAGAATGTCATCAACGTAAACATTCTCCAAAATCATACATATTTTTTCAAAAGTTTGAAATTTTCAATGAAGTACTCAACCGATTTCGATGAAATTTAAATGGGACCAACTATGAGGTATCCTCTATCAAACAACAATAAAAATCAATTCATGATTGTCAGAGATATCGTGTAACAAAGACACAAAAAAACATACAGGCGAATTGAGAAAATCCTCGTTTTTTGGAAGTCTTGAATTAATAAATTATTCACATGTTATTCGATTCTACTTCATGGTCCCATTAATATCCTAGTGTTATGGCAGAACAAGTGGAACACCTTGTATAATGGCAGGAGAGGCAAACAGATAGTTTTATTTTTATTATTACAAATATATCTGTTTGGATCGTAGCGGTTGGCGTTCCTTAACCTACCCCAAAGGGAGACAGGCGTGATGTTATGTATGAATAAATAATAAATAAATAAATATTTCTGACACTCACACAACATTATCTAGCCCAAATTAAGTTTCTTAAAGAACTTGTGTTATGGATACTAGGTAACTGATATATTTAAGAAATATACATGAGTCATGAATCAAGTTTGATAGGCAAAGGCAAAATTTATAGGCACTAGATCCCGTAACCACCTTATTTTTCTCATATCCTCTGAAATTACAAATATTTGGGTGTAATCTAATTGCCCTATAAGGACGAAACATGTATGTGCTAACACATGCAAGTAAATATCTTGGTGAAGTCAGAATTTTAATATCGTGATTTTTTTTTAATTTTTCACTTTCATAGAAACTAAATCAATATTATTTAAAAGCAATTTCACGTACATAGAAAATAAAAAAATAAAAATTGTGATATTCAAATTCTGACTTCACCATAGTATTTACATGCATGTGTTAGGACATACGTGGTTTGGCTCTATAGGGCAATTAAATTACACCCTGTATAAACATACATATTTTTTATTAGAATAAACTTAAATAAACATATAAACATCCATGTCTTGACGACTAATATCTGTGTTCATCACACAAACATCCGCCGCCGCCGGGATTCGAACCCAGGACCTCTGGCATAGAAGGCAATGTATGTTACCGCTATACCAGCCGGTCGTCAAATTTCGTCAATGTATGTATTTAAATATCTTACCGTCTTGCCATTTCTCCAGAAGGGCTATATACTATACAAGTATATGACTCTCCACTATCTTCTTTAGTAAGTTTTGGTATGTGAAGTACTCCATCTTCTATACCAGGATATATTTGCCGTTTCATTCTGTTACCATTTGCTATACTTCGCCTGAATCTTGCTATGTGGGGTAAGTTACTGCTGATCAGTTTCTTTCCTTTATTTTCCCATTCCAGTTTGCTGTTAAAAAAAACATCGTTAAATTATTATTTATTGAGGCTGGCGAAGATTTACTTATATCCAATAAAACTTGATTATTTAGGATATCAATAATTAACGAATGCAGAGCATAATAATCTACTTCACGTCCAAAGCTTTGTTTTAAGTATAAGGTCGTCAATATAAATATGTCTGAGGAAAGTTAAACAGCTATGTGTACGTACTAAGATGAATTAAAAAATCTGTTCTCTGTCCACTGTACTAACAGCATATTACGGATACGTTGCTTCGATATGGGGTAACTCCACTAACTCTAGCAAAAGTTTTGTTGCACATCAGTTTTGTTTTGTTCTATTGAAATTAGGGTGTTTTTTAATTTCAATCGCTTCTCTGATCATTGAAATTAAAAAACCTCTCGCTCGAAGACTGAGCAACAGATGGAGATGATGATGTATAACTTTTTCAATCTATCAATCCGACGCTTGACACCTCAGTCGCTCGTGACCACGGGGTCTGCAAAGACACCGAAACGTCGCTCGAGTCAAAATTTAAAATGTAAATATACGCGATAAATGCGGTTAAACAGTGTTTTATCTAAATGCTCCTTCTCGCTGCGCTCGTAGTCACACTTAACCACATCGACTCCGTCTTCCAGTGCATTTGTTTTTTGAAATTTGAACACGTGACTTCTTTAACCAATCAGAGCTTACTTATTATTTTACGAGTGAGTTCGGTAAGTTTATCAATTTGCAAAAATATGGGCGTAAAATAATACAATTGGTCTCCCGTTTAGAATCCTACGGAAGTTTATAAATTTCCTAGTAAATTTATAAATATACGGAATTTATTATTTTCCCGTGACACATAGATTTTAAAATATACGCTACTAACTTCACTCAACCCTGAAAAAGGACTCCGTAAGAGCTCGAAACTAGTAGGACATGCGCAACGCTTACGCATGAGACATGCTGCTCAAAAAACAATAATAATTTAAATTATTCTAAACCTATTGGTGACCCTTACCTAATAGGATAGCCGTAGTAAGGACATCTTAGGTTCAAAGCTTCTCCACTTTGAATTTTAATAGGTGGCAGTGTTCTTATATAGGGTGGTCCTGAAAGAAAAAAATATACTCAGTGCTTCCTTTTAGAGTTCATCTTTCAGTCAATTGTTTTTGCTTGACCTTGCGTCATTTTAATTTAATTAAAACAAATGCAAAAAGGCAGCTTTATCACTCTTAAACTTTCTGTCAAATTTTTTGTTAGTACAAATAACACGTTTTATCTTCATAACTCCCAATTTTATGACAACAAAGCATTGAATTTAAATTGTAGCTTAAACAAAAATCATACAAATTTATTCAACTAACCAAATACATCAATACGAGCCGAATGAGACACACTCGATTCGCCTTCAACAGCCACGCAGGAGTACACTCCGCCGTCTTCAACTCTCGTCCTCGTTATGTTTAGTTGAGAAGTCACTCCTAGCGATGATGACATCATTTGTCCTAGGATATACCTGAACAAGGAAAATCAATAATGTTTTTAAGTTTTTGAATTTAAAATGCTCAATTATTCTTAAATAAATGAAAACTGTGATAAACAAAAAAAAAACGCAGCTTTAATGACAAATAAAAAATGTAAATATCTGCATTTGTATCTCACGGCTTAGCCTGCAAAAATCTCGACTATTTTTGGAATTATCTAACCGCATTTTTGACAACAATCTGAATCAGATGTTGAGTAAAGATTATCATAATATTATAACAAATAGCACTCGGCTTTAGTGCCAACGCTGCGTTCCGCGTTCGAACGCGCGTACCGTACGTCTGTATCTTCAAATAGGCACACCTACCCATAGATTTATATAGCACCTACTATGAGAGATTCGAACATACACACTTTCATAACATTATTTCATTAATCATACTCGGTGCTTGGCGCATTCCGAACGTCCGTATCGAACGCGCGTATGTTACGGACGTTTCAGTTTTGTATGAAACGCGCGTTCGAATGCGTGACGCAGCGTTGGCGCTTAGAAAGAACTGGCTCTTCATAAAGCATTGCCAGAACACATGACCACCGGAGCGGTGAAGATTAACAGAATCGTTTAAATGAAAAGTAGTCGCTAGACAAATGAATTGAAGGAGTCCTACCACAAAGTGAAAATCGCCAGGATGGGTAGAAGGATCGCGACAATGCTAAAAAATACTTAAAAACCCTCTTTATATAACTATATGCTGGCCACACCTCTACATAAAACCGCATTTTACAAAAAATCCTTTACGTTTTCAGCCGTGTCACTGTGGAACGAACTGCCTCTTAAGATCAAAAAGGCTCAAACAATTCAGCAATTCAAAAGACAGGTTAAGACACACTTTCTCGGAAAAACTATCTCATAGTACAGAGTATTTAGTATATGTAGTGTATATATATTATTTATAATATTATAAATATATAATATTTATTTCTATGTATTTTATGTACATGTATTTATGTAGTATTGTTATGTTTATAGGTTAAGACTTAGCATCTTTTAAATTAGGTATATCACTTTTATAAATTACCATGTATCAAAAATAACCCAGGGTTGCCTGTAAGAGATCATCTTTCGATGATAAGGCCGCCTATTGTGCTCTGTATCTTAAAAATTGTTCTGTATAAATATTCCTTATTTTTGTGTACAATGAAGAATAAATAAATAAATAAATAAAAACCCCTGTATATAATGTTGTTCATACACACCTTGTGTCCGTGTTAGAAGATATAACGACTGCATCTCTCTCCCAAACAAACCTTGGCGGTCTGTCAGCAGAGGCTGTACACTGTAAACTGATCTGAAAAGTTGAAATGTGATTATATTTCTGGGCTTTTTAATCAGCTTTACAATCAAAGCCAAACAGATGTTAGCACTTAGAGCAGTCAAATTTATTGGTGTCACATGCATAAATTCATCAAAATGTATGCAGTGAGAGTATGTATATAGTTATCAACATCTTAAATATCATGTGATATTTACTTAGCAACAGTGTCATAAATTGAATTTTTTTAATAACAGTGTTATAAATAACATAGAATTGGTGAACAAATCAATAGTATTGTGCACGGAATTCAAAATACACAGGAAAAACCTTATGCTTTAGTTGTAAAATTTCTTTTCAACCTGTTGTGATGGTTCCTTCTAGATTTTAGATTATGTATTTATTTAATTACTCTTTGTAGTTATTATTCATTTAAAACATTACCAGGTCAGGGCTTTTGGCCTAAAAAATGCATACTTTTGAAAATGTTACTAGCTATATGCATACTCTGATTGTGTACATTGGTATTTATGGACTTATGCTTATGCATTTATTCAGCGCTGACTTTATATGGCCTTAAATCAAGAGATATATGAATGTTTTCATAAATTTGTGGATACACAATTATTATAATTATAAGACCTCTATAGAATTCGCTTTGCCATTAAGTATAATTATAAGAATTATTGCTGCAGTAAATTTATTTTATACATACTGTACAAAATGTTAGGTACTAACAAATTTCCACCTAAATCGAAATAATGTTGAGATGAAAAAGTTAAGTAAAAAATTTGAGTAATACATGGAAAATATGTGACAACTAAGAAACAAAGGATTTTAAAACCAATTTTTTTTAACCTACCGAGCATTAATTTGGGCAACCTATCAGATCTTCGAATTTTCACTTTATTTACTGAGATCGCGGGAACCAAAAGTTAATTAAAAGCTTTTGATAAATTTGACCAGCTTTTAGTAACAGTCAAGGGTTCTTTAATTTACTTGGATTTACTTTCATTTGAAATCTTTTTATAAGTCTCTTTACGTATTTCTGATGTTAATACCATTACCATATCTGACCATATTAATAAATTTTATTAACAACAAGGACAAAAGGTACGTTACTTTTTTCGTACAAATATTCGCTCTTAGCCAGAATTAAACTAGGGATTAATTTAAAGAAGTTAGGGTCACTCACCAATATTCTGCCAGATGTACTTCCAGTTTGAGAGTTTTTTGACTTTTCCGGTTATTCAACTTCTTCGTCTATACCAACAAAAACCAGTAGAGTAGTTTTGATGGCGATACCATTTACCTTCATCATCATCATAATCACAGCTCTTTGTAATGAGCCCACTGCAGGGCATGAGTCTCACCCCTGGGTGACGAGGAGGTTTAGGCCATAATCCACCATAATTGCTCTCTAAATCATATATTTTGTCGTATATATATATTTCCCTTATAGCCTGATAGTGTGCAGATTGTAATTTTTTGTACTCTATAGAAAGTCTTTAGAGCTTTCAGTTTCTTCATATTTTTCTATTGCAAGATAATCATAACTCAATTGTAAATACCAGAATATGCTGGTAAAAAATGGTATTTTTTTATGATCCCTGAGTATATTACCATTTTGGTGTCTTAGACCAGAGCCACTTTATTCTACCTATACCGGGTGACTGGTGACAAATTTTAGATAATGAAGGAGGGCACTCAGTACTCGATTCTGATCATGATTATGTAATAACAGTAGATACTTAATTTTTCACTAAAATTTTAGAACTACTTACTTTACTTTACCATGCGTTTCGTGATCAGTTCTTTAACTTTCGGTTAAGTTTACTCAGTAAATAATTAATAATTATTTTTTATAATAAATTTTTTCTCTTCATGTATGATCTCATACTATCACGTCCTTGAATTTCAAAGGTGACTCACCAGTCACCCTGTATATTAGGATGTCAAAATACTCTGCTTAAAATTGAAGGTCATCCGAGGTTAAACCACGCTTCAAACTATTGTATGGCTCCAAATAATCTGCAGCCCAGGTCTTCATCTTCGAGCCATGTATAAATAAGTTCTCACTTTTTACCTCGAAGTTAAATTAATTAATTATTCCATTTTGTTCTGCTACTAAATTTATTCTAGTGCCAAGTATTCGAGCAGATAAATATGAGCCGCTTGACTTGCTCTTGATAGTAATATGAAACCTTGTTCTTTTAGGTTCTTCAGGTTTTTAGGGAGCCATGAGTCATCACAATCAATCACGACTTTTTTTACAAAACCACAGCTGCAAGGTTTTCAGCTCAAACGACTTCAACTTGGATTCTGCGACGACGTAGATATGGCCAAGATACATAAAACATCTTCGCAAGGACGCTAAACGAGGCTTTGCGAAGATGTTCTATGGGCCTTAGTGACCATAATACTCATTCGTGTGAAAATTTCGCCTGTCGATGGACGTGATGACTTCTTGATTCATTCTTGGGTTGAGCGCTCACTTTTTACCAACCATACCTACAATTGCTGAGGCACTAACCATATTTTTTGATAAATCCAGCAGGATAATATGTGTAACGGTGATACATATGGTATAGCTAATTGCTCCTTTAATCATACCTTTTATCATAATACATTTCCCATATAACCCTCAGGATTTCCTAACAGTGGTCTCATTAGTGCAGCACATTTACATAAGTGGATATGTTTGTGTAGGTTGCTATGCTCTCAGTGACAATCATAAACAGTTGTTTTAGGCTAAGGACTTCAATTATTCCTAAAGCCTATATTTTTACTACAGCGTTCCCAGGTGCATTGTAATATGGCAATTCAGCGACTGTTATTTTTTTTGTTAGCTTGTAACATGCCTTTTGAAATGTTATAAGATAAATTTGATATTCACCGCTTTTTTACAAAACCACAGCTTCCAGATTTTCAACTTCAACGGCTTCAACTTGGATTCTTCGACGACGTAGATATGACCAAGATACATAAAACATCTCCGCAAGGAAGCTAAACAAGTCTTTGCGAAGATGTTCTATGGGCCTTAGTGACCATAATACTCATTTGTGTGAAAATTTCCCTCGTCGATGGACGCGATGACTTCCTGATCCATTCTTGAGTTGAGCGCCAACTTACCATTATTACATACCTACAATTTCTGAGGCACTTATGTACTATCTTTAGAAAATAAAGTTATAGCAACAGATTTTTTTATTACTTAATGGTACACTTACATCTTCTCCTGGTGAAGCTATCTTGGCACTAAAGTGTGTCGTTATCATAACGCTGCTAGAAACTAAGCTTCTTGTACGTCTTGCCAACTGATCTGTAACAAATAAATACTTATAAAATATCTATCTAATATATAAAATTCTCGTGTCACAGTTTTCGTTGCCATACTTCTCCGAAATGGCTTGACCGATTTTGATGAAATTTTTTGTGCTTATCCGGTATCTATGAGAATCGGCCAACATCTATTTTTTTTTATTTATATGGCAAAACAACGTTTGCCGCGTCAGCTAGTATTATCTAAAATAATCGTGAAAATTTTATGAGAGTGGGCATAAAGCTTCTTGCTAAGCGGAGCTTGTGATGTGGGTACAACATTACCGATTGAATATATTTTTGAATCTTCTTATTACTACTCTAAATAAAGTTTGAAATTGCTTAGCCCTACCAGCCCTGTATAAGTGTGTCGCAAAAGATGACTTATCATAGTGACCCTGCTTGGTGGTTCTTCTCAGAATCCTTCAGGGTTTGACTGAAGTCAGTCGTGCAATATCACTGCCCCAGCATCAATGTGTTCCGGTTATATTTTTTAAGAGCTCATTCCTCGACCTTTGACCCGTGTGCTGTCATCTTCAACCTTACCTAATCAGAGTGAGGTGACGCGCGAGTCACTGTTAACAATAAATAGTTAAATATTTGTCACGCAAGGAGGAATAAGTGAGACCGCAACCACTCGCATATGAGCGGGCTATTTCCCTCCTGCGCCACGAAGGCCGATATTGATATACATTCTTTGCTTACTTTAATTTCTGTGCAGTCAATATATGACATAACATAATTTTTACCCATATCTGTATGAATAAAATTTTATCTGCATAACTTTTGATATCGTAACGATTTCTGGAGTAAATACAGGGTGTCCAAAAATTACTTTGGATAAAAATATTCTAGATAGGGCTAGTCTTCCCCATACGACCACTAAAAATCGTTTTTTATTTGGACTTATGGTTTAACCATTAAAAAAATCAAAACATTTCAAAGAAATCACGAGCGACTTTTCAGCCATCCAGATAACGCGCACGCCTTACGATCAACTCCCAGCATTATTTACACAATAGATAAAAACTAAACTTAGTCTTTTAGGAAGGTCCGTACACGTTCATCTTGATTCTAATTTTCCTACCTCTTTGTACGGGCTTAGGACCGTCAGAATGACCCCTTGGGTGGTCGGGGACGTGATTGCACGTTTTCCTCCAGTAAAAAAAAAGGTACGTCAGAATGAAAAAGAAGATTTATGTAGTTTTCACAATATCTAAGTAATTCTGGCGTAAAATTAGAATCAACCTTTTTTACTGTAATTAACAAAATCAACTTAATAGTTCAATGTTCCACTAATGTAAATCTAAAGTTATGTAGGTACAAAATAATCTTATATTAGTTTGATTGTCACGTGTGCACTCAAAATCACAACAACACAATGTAAAAATCTCCCAGATGATTGTAAGGCGCGCTCGTTATCTGGGTAGGTGAAAGATCGCGCGCGCCCGCTGTTCTTGAAATGCTTAGAATTTTTTAATGGAAAAACTATAAATCCAAATAAAAAACGGATATTTGTAATCGACTGGAGAAGACTAGCCCTATCTAGGATATTTGTCTCCAAAATACTTTTTGGACAACCTGTATCTATACTAATATTATAAAGAGGAAACCTTTGTATTTTTGTATGTTTGTATTGAATAGGCTCAAAAACTACTGGACCGATTTCAAAATTTCTTTTAGCATTATTTAGAGGAATTCTTTTGAATCCGTATAGGCTACTTTTATCCCGAAAATTCCGCGGGAATCGAAATTTCGCGGGTAAAACTGCGCGCAACAGCTAGTAATTAATAATTTCCAACAAATGAGCTTTAGGATGCTAAAATATTAGCGTGTTCTGAAAAACTTATTATTTACTTCATTTTACTATATTAGTATCCAACTAATATAGTAAAAAAACCAATAATTACGAGAGGGGGTACTAACGAAAACATCAACATAAACAAGTCTTAGATAAGATATTAGTTTAAAATTGGAAAAAGTGATTATTATTTAAAAACTTTAACTAAAAAGTGTAACTAGTAGTTCAACTCTATAGTGTTAATGTTCGTGAAACTCAAAACATTATTAAAAACAAATAAATTCTATAAAAAAATACGGTGATGTGACACTTACATAAAAACAAAAAAGTATAGCTTCATGAATCCAAATTGAGAGGAAAAGCAAGAAATACGTAACTAACAGTGTTAAAACTAAATTAAAACAGTGAATTAACGCTTTTTTAAAGTGAAATTTGTGATACTTTATTATGTATGTAATATGACGGTACACGAAAATAATACTGTCAACGTCTAAACTCCCAAAAGACCAGTATCACTAATTCGAACATATATGTTAGAGAAACTGCGGTCTAGCGGTACTGCCTTTGGTCTTCATGCGAGAGACGCGGGTTCGAACCCCACCGGCGATGATTTTTTTCGGCTTATAGATTTTATTTTTTAAATTCATACAAAGAAGTTAATTACGCTTGTTTGCGGATTGTCCTAATCTCTATGACAAATTACAAAACAAAGAATAAAAATGTCTTTTACTAGTACACCGATCGCCCAACCAAAACATTCAAAGATTAATACAAGTGTCAGTCAATATAATATGAATGTAACTGGACAAGATAATATAACAAAAAGACGACCTTTAACTTGTACAACCTATGCCAACACAGACTCGGATGACAACTCCTACTTATCATCAGATTCCCATAATATGGCTCGAAGTTTACCAGATCTCTCTACAGTAGATTATGATGAAATTAATGTACTGAAACAAAGGTTGAAAGAAATTAACGTTAAATTAGAAAGTGCTCATTCAGAGATAGAAATCTTACACATTGAAAATAATAAATTACAAAATAAAATAAAAGAACAAGACATTAAAATAA
This sequence comes from Stenoptilia bipunctidactyla, assembly GCA_944452665.1. Taxonomy (NCBI): domain Eukaryota; kingdom Metazoa; phylum Arthropoda; class Insecta; order Lepidoptera; family Pterophoridae; genus Stenoptilia; species Stenoptilia bipunctidactyla. Next base: position 5,366,419 of record OX101748.1, on the reverse strand, counting down.
AAAAATTATCCAATATATGCGTTTCGAGCGCTAAGAAGAAAAGAAATAAATCCGAATACGTGAACATGACTAAAACCCAGTTTTTCGAATTACCGCTTCAGAATGATACTATATTAAATGAAACTCCTGTTTTTGAGTCCAGTATGCCAGTTAAGCAGAAATTAAATAGTGACATAAATAAAACACCTCAGAAACAGAAAATTTTTATATTTGGTACACAACAATGCGTAGGATTGGCCTCCAATATTGCAAAGTCACGTGAGAACACCAACTACGAAGATTATGAACTCAGTTCCATTACGAAACCCAACGCATCAACAGAGGCAGTTTTGAAATCTATTTCATATCAGGACCTCTCTCAGGATGATAAAATTATAATTTGTATTGGTGAGAATGATAGCAATTGTATGAAAATTACTTCTGAATTATATTGTGCGCTAAAAAAACTTAAAAATCACACAGTAATAGTTTTAAGTATTTTACGTAATAGATATTTAAATGAAAGACTTTTAAATTTTAATTTGAATCAGATGTGTAATCAATTCGAAAATTGTTCATTCCTTAAATTTGACGAAAATTTATATTATTTAAAGAAAACATTAAGAATAAAAAATATTACTATGAAATTAAATAACTTAATTAATACAATTGACTATGAAAATAAATACTTATTGACTAAAACTAATGTAAATAAACATAATTATACTCGAGAGCATATGCGAAAGCCATGTATGTATAAAAAAGGGAACGCTGCTAAGATTGAAACTAAAAACAGTATAATTCAAAAAAGTATTTGTGACTATTTTCCTTTAATAAGTAAGCCACTAAACCCTAAACAAAGTGATGAAGTGTTTTTTCGTTCCCAACTCATGTATTATGACAGTTTTTCACCAAAACATAGCAAGTTTTATAGGTAAAAGAGACTTATTAGAGTTAACACTAGATGAACTCAGATCTGAAAAGGTAGATGTAGATATTATATGTCTTTCGGAAACGTTCATAAAACGTGGAAGTGAACATAATATTTACTTATCAAATTATAAATTGTCATCAAATTACTCAAGAAAATATGATAAGAAAAAAAGGGGCGGTGTTTGTATTTTAAGTAAAAAAAATTTTGAAACTAAGGAAATCAAATTTTTACATGACCTGGCTGAAGACTTTAATTTTGAATGCTGCGGAACTGAACTAGTGTCACTGAAATGCATAATAATTTGTTTGTATCGAATACCAAACTCGAAACCCGAATATTTCCTGAATAAATTAGAGATTTTAATGGAAAAACTTCGGCGCAAAACCAAGCATAAAATTATTATTACTGGTGATTTTAATATTGATACGTTGATAACATCAAGTCATTCTACTCATTTAAAAAGAATAGCCCAGCAGTTTAATTTTAAGCTACATATCACGGAACCCACTCGTAAAAAGGCATGTATTGATCACATACTAAGTAACATTCCTAATGCTAAAGGATGTCTTCATAATCTCGGCCTTTCAGATCACAACACAGGTCAGTTTCTTTCGTTCGAACGAAATCCAATTAAAGTATCACCTAAATATTGGTATCAATATAAAAGAGATTTCTGTAGTGAAAATCTGAAAAAATTTAAATCATGCTTAGGGTCTCTTTCATGGTCCGATATTTTTAAGGAAACTCAGATTAATGTGGCATTTGATGTTTTTCAGGAAAATTTCAAGATGTTCTATGATCTTTGTTTTCCTTTAATTAAAGTAAAGCATTCCACAGGAAATAAAAAAATACCTTGGTTATCAGCAGGGCTTAAAAAATCCACAAAGACAAAAAGATTACTGCGTTTTCACTATTATATGTACCCTAGCCAAGTGAGTAAAAATAAGTACCGAAATTACAACAGGTTACTAAAAAAATGTATTTTAAAATCCCAAAAAATAACGAATTCAAATTTTGTACTTAAAGCCAGAAATAAAATGAAAGCTTCATGGAACGTGATACGCGATAAAATTGGACAAATAGCTAACATAGACTTTATAAATACTATTAAGGACAAAAATAACAAAACTTTGGATAACCCATTGGACATTGCAAATTATTTTAATGACTACTTTATAAACTTTACTTCTAACAAAAATATTAATATTGACAACTCATTGCCAAATAATATCCCATTCAATAATTCTACTATGTTTTTGCAACCTATTGACATTTATGAAATAAAAAAAATTATTAACTCCTTAAGCTTGACAAATTCGACCGGGTACGACCATATTACTACAAAAGTTATCAAGTACGTTACAGAGGAAATAGCAGAAGTATTATGTTACTTGATCAACCTTTCTTTTACTTCAGGATTATTTCCAGAAGCGTTAAAAATTTCTGTAGTTAAGCCTATTTTTAAGAAGGGTGATAAAAACGAAGCATCTAACTTTAGGCCCATATCCTTGATAATAATATGGTCAAAAATATTCGAAAAAGCAATGCAATCTAGGTTACTAAGTTTTATTAATAAATATAATATCATAAAAAAGGAACAAAATGGATTTCAAAAGGGGAAATCTACAACATTAGCTTCATTTTTACTAATTGACCAAATTATTGAATGCATGGACAACCGCGTACCGGTAACTACAATGTTTTTTGACATGAGCAAAGCGTTCGACCATGTTTCGCATAAATTACTTCTTCTCAAATGTCAACGTTATGGAGTTAGAGGTCTTGCATATGACTGGATGAAATCTTATTTGTTTAACCGAAAACAATATGTTGAAGTCCCAAACTTAGATGAACGTCAAACGGCTGTAACTTTTTCATCACAGATAAAGATAAATAGCTTTGGTGTGCCACAGGGCAGTATCCTTGGTCCACTTCTATTCTTAATTTACATAAATGACCTCCCTGACAATATTAAGTACCCCTGCGTTCTATTTGCAGACGATATATCAGTGATAGTACCCTGTGAAAATAAAAATATAAATGACTATAATAGAGAACTTAATGAGACATTGCAATCTGTTGTTTGGTGGCTAGAACAAAATAATCTTAATGTAAATATAAATAAAACCAAATATGTACAATTTATAAACAAAAATGGAAATAAAAATAAATTAGTTATAAGACATAAAGATGACCAAATACTTGAGACAAATAGCGTCCCTTTCTTAGGCTTAATATTAGATGATAGGTGCACTTGGGAACAGCATACATCTAAGCTATGTAATAAAATAAATTCTTTCACTTACGTTTTATGGAAACTTAGTAAAACTGCGAGTAAAGAAACTGCATTACAATCCTACCATGGAAATATCGGCTCCATTCTTAGATATGGTATAATATTATGGGGTAATTGTAGCCACTTAAATGGAGTTTTTATTGCTCAAAAAGCATGCATACGTGCAATATGTGACGTTGAAAATACTGTCTCATGTCGATCTTTATTTAAACAGCTCAAGATTTTGACAGTCCCTTCTTTATACATATATGAAATATGTGTTTTTGTTAGATGTCATCCAAAATTGTTTGAATCTTTGTATGACACTCCGAGAATCCGTAGCTGTAGGCGACCAAACCGTCTAGTAATGCCAAAAGTCCACACAGCTATGCGTGACAAAAATTGTCGTTCAATGGCGATACGAATTTTTAATAAATTACCTGATGATATGAAGAGCCTTCCATTAAATTATTTTAAACGTAAACTAAAATCATGGTTGGTACAAAATTGTTTCTATAGTGTTCATGAATATATGATCTTCTAGTTGATATTTACATTGGCATGTTATTCTTAGAACATAAGTTGCATTCTGACATTTTTAATTCTACTTGACATTTTGTTTATTTACTTTTAATTATTGTTCTTTGACATTTCTCATTATGACATTATTTTTTTTTGTAATTTTAATTTAAATAATAAACATAGTACATAACTAATTTATAAATTGTAATTTTTGAATTTAAATGACAAAATATTAATTAAACAATGATATAATAATATTAAATAGTAATCATTAAATTTTGTAATAAAATAAGTTTGCATGCTCAGACCGAGTGAATGTGTGTACTTTAAAATAATACTGTATTATAATACTGTATGTATACCTACCTATTAAGATCTTTTTATACCACATTCTGGCAAATAAATAAATTCTTATTCTTATTCTTATTCTTATTCTTAATTTAACTAATCTTAGTCATATTATAAATGTGAATATTTGGATGGGTGAATGGATGTTTGTTAAGGCAGAATGGCTCAACGGATTTGGATTAAATTTGGCATAGTACTCGTACAACCTAAAATAGCACGAAGATTTTTACACTGGTATTCCCGCGGGATTAGAAATTGTGCACTGCGCAAAACAGCTATTTAAAACAAAACGTAAAAATTTAAGACGATAATCTAATTTTGTTCCAAATTAAGGTTATTTTATGGAGACACCATGGTAATGGTGGCTTCTCACTGCGGGTGTTAGACCGCGCCGCGCCCGCACGCGTCCCGCGCAGTGTGAAGAGATAGACGCGGCGCGGCGCGCCCTATCCTCTAAAAGTCGGTAACTTCAAAGGCGCCGCGGTTACCGAAGTAACCGAAGGTTTAGTGGTTTGAAGCTAGAAGGCACGCGCCGCGCCGCGCCAGTTTCCGTTGGATGGCGCGGGCTGTCGCGTGGCGTGTCCTTGCGCGTGGAGCGCGCGGCGCGTAGTAGCACGCGCAGTGAGAAGCCACCTTAAACCTCGTGGGTAACTCATTAAATTGATTCTACTGAGTCAGTGTATTTCGTTTTATAAATTGGTTTACCTTGGAATTGAAACTGTGTATGAAATTATCACATAATTTGAAGAATGTTCTTATTTTAAGATTTATTAGGTTCAAATAAACTTATCCTGAGTCTTGGTATTTTAACATACTTTTCGTATTCAGGTTTCAAAAGTTATTTGATATCTGAAAGCTTTGCTTCGTCATAATATTTGAATCTTATTTTTCAGTACTTCTCATACCTACCGCAAACCGCATCGTACCTAAATCCAATTGACCACAAACCCGATTAATTAGTGGTTAGCTGCAACAATGCCTACATTGAAACTATGTGATTAGAGAACTATGTAGAAATTATAGCTCGGTTGATTTTATCCACATAGTACATCTTACTTGAGTTAGTGAAAACAAAGCCCAAATCATAATTAGTTCATATTATTCTTTGAAATGAGCCGTTGTAAGATAATGTGTCATTCTCCTGGGTAACGAGGAGGTGTAGGGAGTAAACCACCTCACCAAACCTAAATACCTAATTATTATAATTTTGCTTTTAACTTTTGAAGATTAATTTTTATAATATGTTATACATTCCTCCAAGAAAAAAATATCGAATCAAAATACATAGGTACATACATAACTTCACGCCTGTATCCCTTATGGGGTAGGCAGAACACCAGAGACTATCAAACCATCTGATGTCACGTTTGACGAAGTGGAGGTATTATAATGATGGATAGAGACTATTACAGTGACAGGGGGTCAGCCTATCGCCCGTTGAAACGCTAACAAAACCTCTGTCCCTTAACTGACTTTTACAGTATGGCCGGGAAGAGAAGCAGCTGGCAAACACTATTTTTTCTTTCGCTCCTAGTCCAGCATGGAAGAAATCGAATCAAAACTTGAAAATATTAGGACTGTACTGGTCAGGAAAAACACGTAGGCAGTGCTTTCCGTACCTTGACGACTCAAACTTAAAAGGAAATTTCGAAGCTCTTTGCTGGACTTTTTGTAATACATGTCTCAGGATGAAAATTCTGTTTGCGTCTAGTGGTCCGATTGTAAAAGAGTGTTCCTAAAAAAATATTGGGTAAAAAATGATAGGTCGCAGCGTCATTTTAATACATAGTACGCTGACTCATGTCTGTTTTGTCTTGTTTTTCAAATTAAAATAAGAAATATAAATATTTACTTTATCTAAGAAAACCGTTAAAAGTTTTTCTTTATTACTAAAAACATCTGACTGTAAGTGTTTATTCTGAATCTGTTTATTAGGCTATTAAAAAGAAAGTGCGAAATAGCTCTGAATTCTCTACTGCACAAAAGCATTGTGTTTATTTAAAAGCGGTTTAAATTTCCAAAATAATTTTGGAATGTGCAAAGCCATAATTAAGCCGAATCATAATTTATGACATTGAAAATTAATGATGCAACAGGGACGATATAATATGTCGCAGTACTTAATATTATTATGTTATGCAATACGATCGAAGCTTAGTGAATATGTATTTTCTAGAGTAGATATTTAATTTTCTTTATATCATTTTAGTAGTTGTTGAATATTTTGTCCAGAGCTTTAGTACCTGGGTTTTCTTCTCGCTTCCCAGTGAAGTGAAAGCCATGCTGAAAAGTCGAGAGGTTTGGGCGGTCATGACCTCTTTCGGTGAGAACGTAATGTTCCAGAAAGAGGCATCAAAGCTGTGCCGAGATTATGACGTCTTCTCAGCACCGATTCGACAAAAGTGGAAGTGAGGATGGAGAGGGAGATTCGCTCACCTTCCTCTTCCCAATAGTCAGCCGTAGCGGGTGAGACCTGCTGCAGCTACAAGGGATAAAAAACGTGGAAAAAGGATTTTATGTTCTAGAATATTTCCTCGGGTCAGGCTGAGCGCAATGCGCCTGGGCACGCCGGTACTTTCAATGGCGGTACCGCAGGCTAGATCTACTAATCACGGTTGTAATACAGCTCGAGATTTTTAGTGGCTCGGTCTGGCTTTCTGCCAGATCATCCCCACATTTCCCATCGTTCTCCTTTGGATGATCGGAAAGGTACTAGCACGTTTTCCTCCAAAAAAAAAACAGCAAAAATAATCTTTACCGCTCTGGCGTAGAAGTAAAAGTAGCGTAGCGTAAAAAGCTCTTTATCTTTATCACGCTTGCAATATTTCCGAAATATTTAGAAATCAAATGACCAGACCAATGCAAACAAACATAAATGATTACAGATAGACATTCCTCCATAGTATCAGCTGTCGCTATAAAATAAGACTCAATGTAAAGAAGGAACTCAACGTTGAGGTCGAGTTCCTTTTCTGAACATGTATTTGGCGGACGGCCAAGTTTGTTATTATACTAGCATGTTGATTGTATAAAGTGCTTTGTTGCATTGATAATTTATTGTTTAGACATATAATTTAAATTACTGACAAATTTAAATACGACCGGCTGGTGTAGCGGTAACATACATTGCCTTCTATGCCAGAGGTCCTGGGTTCGAATCCGAATATTTATGTGATGAACACAGATATTAGTCGTCAAGTCATGGATGTTTATATGTTTATTTAAGTTTATTGTAGTAAAAAATACGTATTTATTCAATAAGTATGTATATATATTTCTTAAGTATATCAGTTAACTAATATCCATAACACAAGTTCTTTAAGAAACTTAATTTGGGCTGGGTAATGTTGTGTAAGTGTCAGAAATATTTATTTATTCATTATTTATTTATTATATTTTTAACGATGGAAATGAAAAACGTCGAGGTTTGTCTCTCACAATTTATTTTTTATATTAAAACCACAAAATCTAGAAAACACGCAAAAAGTAGTGAGCAAACACACCTACAAATTAAATTTTAAATATAGGCACCGAAAACTGATATCTAATGAATTTTCATGGGTACACTACCGCCCTGATGATTATCAATAATAAATATGACTCGGCTTCTTATAAACAATTTTAGGATGAGATGGCAATGTCTGAATAATTTCTAGCTTTAATTAATTCCTTCTTAACTAACTACGTGTAGTTCAATACTCAATGTATTTTTACTGCTTCAGTAAATTTATCCAACAGACAATATTAATGCCATGAACATTAAAGGGCTGCCATTTCCTATTGCAACTTTCTTTTATAATTTCTAGCGCAGTAAATGTCTTATTCCTATCTCTTAGTGTCAGAATGTCGTACAATATTATCCTTAAACTTCACCCTAAGATGTTCTTAACGTTGATAAAACAAGATATTATTCTTTTCTGAATAAGGTTTCAAATTAAAATTTATTCAAGTTGTGTTTACTTACATTTATTGAAAACCACATTTTCTTTCCATCGCGTCTTTCTGTGTGATATTTCTCTGTAAAGAACAAAAATATTTATAATTAATTCGGAATACAATAAAAAACTTCTTTACAGTACATGTAAAAAAAAACAGTAACAAAACATGGTAAAGAACATGGGCGGCCTTGGCAAAAAAGAGATCTCTTCCAACCTTAGAATGGACATAAATAACTATATCGTGGCTTGGCGGTGCGGTTATTAGATATTTCATAGGATTTTCAGTGAAGATAACATCGAAGATGATATGATTTGTTATACTTGGCGGGAAATTTTGTTTGAAATAGAGCCATGCTAGCCAGGCAAACCCTGTAGGCTTCCTAATAATAAAGTAAGTCACTCTTATTCAGCGGCGACACGGCTATTCTATGTATTATATATTTCTAGGCTATGATATTTTTTTAGCACAAAAAGCATGCATTCGGGCCATACATAACATTGAAAACTGGGTTTCATGTAGACCTATATACAAAAGCCTCAAAATCCTCACAGTTCCTAGTTTATATATTTAAGTTTGTATTTTTGTTAAGAACCATTTGAACTTATTCAAATGTTTATATGATGATCCACGAACTTACAGCTGTAGGCGCGCCCAAATAGGTTATTGTTACCAACTATGCGGACAACCATGAAATCTAGAAACTGTACATCAATGGCCGTAAAAATTTATAATAAGTTACCTAATGACATAAAAAATCTTGTATGCAATAAATTTAAATATAGACTTAAGATGTGGCTAGTCCAAAAGTTGACATTCGACCCTAAATTGACATGAAATAGTATGTTATATGTACCTATATTTGAACTTAGAATATTTTAGGCAATTAATTAGATAATAATATTATAATAAATTTACTTAAACTTTGTTAGAGTTAAATTTTTGTATGCACTCAACGGGTGAATGTGCACTGAAATTAATTATAAGAACTGTATTTACCACATTCAATCAAATCAATATTTTCTTTCTTTCTTTCTTTCTATGCCTATATCCATATGGCAGAAAGCTAATCTTCGAATTTGTTAATCTGGCAAGCCCTGATCCTACCACCAGGCTGGTGCGACTCGGATTAGTCTTAGTAGGGCTATGCTGTGTGCCTGTATGACCCATATCAACAAAGATAATATTTCAGATACAAAAAAGTGTATGGAAATCATTAAATAAAACTTAAATTTGAATAAAACTGAATACACAATGTTGCATAATCGTAACACCGCAAAACCTGCATATTTGAATATTAATTTTATGTACAAAACAGCTGCGCCTAATGGTCAGATAAAACAATGCTTACAGCAACTTTATATAAGTATTTAGTATATACAACAGCAATGAAAAAATTGCATTATAGTAATGAATATTAAATTATTACAAAAAAGGGATAGATTTTTCGTTTTTTAAATATTTCTTATGAAATAGTAAACATAAAACACTCATGTATCTATACATATAATAAAATGGTAGGAAAGTCAAAACTGTACATTGAATATTTTTTTAAAAGAATACTTGGGGTATGATCTACAATCGAAACAGAAACAAAAAATATAGTTTTTAGAATTTTTGTCTGTTTGTCTTTCCGGGATAAACTCAAAAAGTACTGCATGGATTTACTTCAAATTTAGCATGAAGATAGTTAAGAAGTCGGGTCAACATATAGGCTACATATTATCACGCTAGCAGTGTTATAATCGTAGGTGCGTTTGGTGCTGCATAGCGTTCACGCAGACGACGTCGCGGGCAGCAGCTAGTATTAAATAATGGTGTATCCTGAATAACACCATCTCACGCACATGTTGTCTAATAAATGGTATCCACGCGGACGAAGTCGCAGGTCACAGCTAGTATAAAATAATTTTTGAATTGTTCTCTTGTTTTTATAATAAATTTCTTGTCATCTTTGTTGTTTAATTTAAGTAAAGTAAAATATATTGTATTAAACAACAAAAATTGTACACATGACCAAAAAGTTCAACTTTAAGTATCTATTCAATCTTCCAAATGCCGTTAAAAATAAAATGTTTTAGTTTCTCCTATTCATTTAGTTACTTTTCTCACATTATTTACTTTGCCACGATCATTAACTATCATCACACATAATATACTAATAAGTCGATTAAAAGTGGTGTTTTCCTTGAAGCTTAGAAACTCGACAATATTAAACCATTGCCTAAGGTAAGCAATCCCGCACTTCAAAAGTGATAAGACATATAAACATGTTATGTTATCTTTCTAAAATACTTAAAAACGTGCCTTCCTTGAAAGTCACTAATATATTCTTAATTTATTGCAATCAGGTTTTTGAAAAGGAAGAACAATAACCACAGACGATATAATATATTCACAGAATGAAGGTTGGGGTACATTATTGGATTTCTCATGCGCTTTTGATACTTTAAATATCCTATAGAAGACTTGTTAATTTCTAAGCAGACATTTTATGGTAATGACTGTAAAACCCAACTTCCATGCTGGACTGGGAGCGAAAGAAAAACATAGAATATGCCAGCTGCTTCTCTTCCCGGGCATACTGTAAAAGTCGGTTGAGGGACAGAGGTTTTATTGGCATTTTTGTGGGCGATAGGCTGACCCCCTGTCACTGCAATAGCCACTCGCAATCATTATTATACCTCCATAGTCAAAACGTGACATCAGTTGGTCTTATAACCTCTGATGTTCTGCCTACCCCATAAGGGATACAGGCGTGAAGTTATGTATGTATGTATGTAAAACCCGTCGGTGGTTTTCTAGCTTCATTACAGAATGGTCGAATTTTTAAAATACTAAAAAGGTAATGAAGGAGCCCCACTAATATGTCACAAATGTTACGCGTAGCGTCCTACAGGGCTCTATTATGGGACCAATATTGGTTTTACTCTACAGCTCCGATATTATGAACGGAATTCAGAATAGTCAATATCATTTGATGATTTCCAGGTTTGTAATTGCTGCATCTCTGGCTATAAATATAGGAAAGTCATAACTTTGTGAATACTACATTTGGGCTCATTCGGTCATAAATACATACATACATACATACATAACGACACGCCTGTATCCCTTATGGGGTAGGCAGAACACCAGAGGTTACAAGACTATCTGATGTCACGTTTGACAAATTTGGAGGTATTATAAAGATGGAGAGAGACTATTGTAGTGACAGGGGGTCAGCCTATCGCCCACAAAAACGCCTTTAAAACCTCTCATAAATACTGTAATCTTTTTTAAATCTCAATAAAAATTACGATGTCTCTTTAGAGAGACTGTATGAAAAGTTATGAAAGATAAGCAGATTTTTTACTTACAAACCTTTCAAAATACGAGCATTTCTAGATACGAGTAGGTACCTAATAAAGAAAGTAGTGCTGACGAGGATGACGAGGAAAACTATTTATCATAAAAACATGATATTATTTTCATGTTACTCTATTTAAGTACTTATATTGTCTTGCTTAATCAACTATTTACATCTTTAACCCTGTGTTTTTGTACCACTAACGTTTTTCTCAAAGTTTACGCGACTTACCTTTTTGTAGAACATAAAATGAAATAATTTCTGTTTTCAAATATGAAAAACCTAAAAGTTTATGCCGTCATATGTTTCCCTGAGAAGAGGGGAATTATACTGAACTAGCTTTATCCCGCAACTTCGTATGCGCTTAACTACCCTTCTCGTGGAAATTTCAGAAACTATACAACCAAACACCCATTGAAAGAACCTTTATACCAAGTATCATGCCCATGCACTCAAGGAATAAGTTTTTTTCATACAAACTAAAAACCACATATTTCCCGTGCCCGTGGGAATTTCGGGAATTTTTTTCGTAGCACAACCAGTCACTCTTTGAAGAACCTTCATGCCAAGTATCACATCCGTACACTCAAGGAATAAGATTTTTCATACAAACTAAAAAGTCCAACCCCTTCCCGTGGGAATTTTGCGAATTCTTTCCATAATACAAACAGTCACTTATTGAGGAACCTTTATATCAAGTATCACATCCGTGCACTCAAGGGATGGGATTTTTTCATACAAACTAAAACATCATATGTTTCCCCTTCCCGTGGGAATTTTGGGAATTCCTTTCATAACACAACCAGACATACATTGAAAAACTTTTACACCAAGTTTCACATCGGTGCACTCAAGGAATAAGATTTTTCATACAAACTTAAAAAGTCCTATATTTCCCGTTCCCGTGGGAATTTCGGGAATTCCTTCCTTAGTGCACCCCTACATCCCCTAAAAAATGTATGTTCTAAATTTCAGCTCTCTATGCCCATTAGTTACGGCTGTACGTTGTCTGTCAGTCACTCAGTCACTCAGTACCTCAGTCACTCAGTACCTCAGTCACTCAGTACCTCAGTCACTCAGTACCTCAGTCACTCAGTCAGTAACGGAACAGTTTTATATATATAGATTTACCTTATTTCACCCTCACGCCCCTCTGATGTCATCATCCAAGCTCCAAAAAAGCCTTGTCGGACTGTATGTGAACGCACTGTATGTTATCTTTCTGTCATTTTTGTTATAAATAGTAAAAGCATCAAAATTAAACTTGAAACGAATATATCAAAATTTTCAAATTTCGTAATATAATTCATAATAAGTCAGTTAAATGTTAAAAGCCTTGCAAGTAAAATTTGTTGTAAACGATTCACAGCGCACGAAAGCAACATAGAGCCGAATGGCGGCGAAACGAATTTGATCGATCGAATAATGTCTGTACAGCTACTAACTTACCGTGGGCTGATGCGCCGCTGCGGGCAGTTCGAATCAGTCGATTGAGGCAATTCCTATACCGTACTTACTTGAATATTGTTAGTACTTTAATTTATTTTATTATTTATTATGTATCCTTCGATAAATTCTTGTCTTTCCTTATTATAGGTATTTGATTTTCATGTCATATATTTAACCCATATATGTTTGAAGTTTCTTACTTTGTTCAACAAACTTTTTTTGTTGGAGTAAGATGATAGATTTTGTAAAAGTCTGCCTGATATGCAAATATAAGGTTCGACAGTAAGGTACTAGGTATAAGGTACTTGTTAACACATAATGCGGGTATTCTCAGGGTCTTGATTTTGTAGTTTAATATAAGTAATGTGTTTTTTTCGCCATTCCAGATTTTTTCTGTTTTTGTGAATCTGGTCTCCAAAGTTTTCACTGTGCTATTTCAATTCATTCCGTGAGACTCGCAATTTATTAATATTTTTTGGTTGAGTTGCTTTTGCATCTTGTCTGACTGGCTCAGTTGTGATGACTTTGCGGTCGAAGATGGTGAGACTCGCTTTGCACTTAAGGCAACGCCACGTACCTCTTCTGTCATCTAGCTTGCGATACACGACTTCGGTAATTCCTGAGCACTGGAAAACGAAGTTGAGTTTGCACGTTCTACAGATAGTTTCTTCGGTGTTATTGCAGTTACAATTAGCACAGTAGAGCATTGTTATTGGTTGAATACCGGAACAGCCTCAGAAATAGCGGGAACGTAGCGAGCGTCCTTACACTGTGAGAGCCGAACGGGTACTGGTGTGGGTACTGGTATGGTTACTGAGGCAACAATTGTAGTACATATAATTAAGTATGTATAGCCATTTTCTGCGACCTAATTTTAATAAAACAAGCTTTTTCCATTCTTGTGAGGTAAATGGAGCTATGTGAATATACGTTTAACAATTATTTATTTAATACAAAGAAATACAACTAGAGTTTTGAAATATACAGGATTGATTTTTCATCACCAGCCAACTTTAAATGTTAGTTTCTTTGATACGATATAAACGTACCTGCATATTTATTTTAGCGTCGCTCAGTACAAAAAGTAGAAATATGGAACCATAAACTTTTAAAAAATAGTCACTGTTGATGAACATAGCTACTACGACGCGGCATTTCCTTGATAATACTACGACGTAGAACTACAAAAAGTGTGTAGTAGCGCGTAGTCATATTTATTTTAATGGTAATTTAGAGTGACCATGCCTTGGCTAATATGTTAGCGGATAAATTAATTTCCTTCTAAAAAAAATTATACTTTTATTTTTTCAAAGATCGTTTCTATAAATGATACTTATTTTGTAAAAAAAATTTGGCCGATGATTACAAATCAACCCTGTATGTGCGAAGCTTACAAACATTTTTTATTCAGCTAGTATTGAACCAGCACTAGCAACACTCAGGATGTATAATTTATTTAATACTACAGAGGCCATCGAAATATTTGATTACTACTTGTTTCCCGTGGCTTTGTGTGCGTAAATTCTGAAAATTTTAAGCTTAATATTTTCAAAAATATTTGGTTTTGAGTGTGGACCACTAAAAGCAAGAAATAAAAGCGTTTTTCCGACTATTTCTATTAAGCCCCGACATTTCAATAGTCAGAAAAAATTGGTCACTTAAAAAAATTGTAAAATAACAAAAAAATATGTTTTTTTGTCATAAATTGAATCCACCTATTATTCTTTACCTTGTCTTAAAATGTTTTGATTTTCAAAAAAATTACCCTGCATTATTCAAATAAATATTGGAGAATTAACATGACATCCATTATCAATTATCCTTCTCTTTAATCGTCATACCGATGTAACGTTTCATATTTTTTGCAAAACATCTGTATGCTGTTATTGCAAACTACGTATATGTAACCGAAAGGGCATTATAAAGTCTGCCAGAACAAATTACCGCTTCGTTAGTGATGTATTCTGGAAATAATCTTTTAAGTAGAACCAGTTCCTGTCTTAACTCCTGACCGTACTTCTAAGGCTTTTGGACCTCATTAGCCCTTGTAACCAGATGAGACTGAGAATAGTTAAGGTTTTTTTATAGAGTAAGGATGGGACGTTTCTCATCTATGACACCTGATGGTAAGTGAACACAAAGACTAAGGGGATACTCGTCCACCCACGAGAAGTAGATGACAATTTAATTATTCAATATTTGAACATGCCTAATTCTTTGATTTTCATGAAAAAGTATTAAATTTATTTAAATTATATTTTGCCTCTGACATATAAAGTAATCACAGCCAGTTCTTTGTTCTTATAATTAACTTTCCAAAATCGAAATAACCACAACCTCAAACAAATCAACAATCATAATGAAATCGCACCTAAGGGCGAGTTTCATTAACGAACTAACTAACAATTAACCCGGGTTAACTAAACCATACATTAACCAAACAAAACGTAAACACATCAAGTTATAAATTCAAATTGAACACATTATGCTCCAACACGCGGCCGCATCGCGTAATGCTGTAATTTCATTAATCTTAGTTTAATTTATGCATAGTTAAATTATAGTTAAGGTAGGGTTTGCCCTTGGGATTAGGCGGATTAATACAGTGGTAAAGTTTGCAAATATTTAACATGTACTATGTTACAAGTATTGGGTTTGATTTATTAGTTCACGGTTTGAAGCAGTGTCAAATATGATAAAAAAAAAATTAAAAAAATGCTACTTAAATATAAAACTATTCATTTAAATAGTCAAATAAAAGAGTTGGCTAATATATTCAATATACAAGTGACCAGAATGCGCCTGGCCAGCAACTACCATCTTATAACCATATAACAGAGATGGAGTTCTGACGTGAGTTTAGAAACCAATAAATATGGTTATTTATACTAATATATAAAGCTGAAGAGTTTGTTTGTTTGTTTGAAAGCGCTAATCTCAGAAACTACAAGTGGGATTTGAAAAATTCTTTTTGCATTTGATAGCCCAACTCTTGAGGAAGGTTATAGGCTATATTTTACCTCGAAATTCCCACGGGATCAAAAGCTACGCGGGCAAAACCGCGCGCGGTGGCTAGTTTATCTATAGAAACAATAGCTAAATAACAGTTTTTTTTTAAATATTTGCATCCGCATGTACTCCTGACGCTGAACGACGATATGTGCACAAACTGGCTCGCGGAAAGGTCAGGTCGCATGAAATGGAAACACAAAAGGGAGGCCTTTGCCCAATTTTGGGGCACCTAGGGCTAGTAATAACAATAATATACGTAATCATATTTATTTTAAATACCGTTTTTTTAAGTACTTCTTTTTGAGGAAATACAAATACCTTATGTTTTATTGTATCTGAATTTAACTGAATAATTATGGACTTAAAACAAAAACTGTCTGTTTTTCCTGACCACTACAGTCCTGGAACTTTTAAGTGTCGAGTGAAAAGGTTTCTCGTGGATGGACGTGTAACACCAAAGTCTTCATGCGCACTTTCCATCAGGTGGCATTGGAAGACAAACGTCCTATCCTTACAATATAAAAAAAAATATATGAATTATCCGAATAAAGTCGTTGTATAAGATAATTACCTACGCCGTAAAACACAGGTTTAATCTCCAATTAAAAATCCTACGTCTGATTTATTTCTCAGATCCCTAAAATACACATACCTACGTTCTAAATGTTCTAAAATAAAATTCTTCAAATTTGGCCAGCCCTACAAGCCTGTACTCTGAATACCCTGCATACATTGATAGTACAGTCGCTTGCAAAAATATATCTGTTCACTATTTGTTTCACCAAATCAAAGTAAGTATATCTACTTATTTAGCCATGTCTAATTCCTTATTTTTACCTTAATCTCATATCATATAATCAATCAGTCAGTGTTTTGCCTTTTGTATTATCAATCAGGCAATTAAATAAATGATGAAGCATAAAAATCAAAGCAATAAAACTATCAGAAGATAAATTCACGATTCTATTTAAATATTGCTAAATGATCTCTCGCTTGGTGGTAGGATCCCTTCTGGGTCCGCCTGGCTAGCGACCACCCTTTATATAAAGTCTGCCGCCAAATGTTACCGCTCCGGCGGTAATGTGTTCCGGCAATATTGTATAAAGAGCCTGTTCCTTCCTAAACCCGTGTGCTTTCATCTTCGACCTCATCGTCACTTACCATCAGGTGAGATTGAGGTCAAACGCGGGTTTAGTCACTTATAAAAAAAAAAAAAATGATGCAGTCATTGGTAAATTCAAAATTTTATAAGAGTTGTTTTTATCCACATCGGTTAAAGGTGCTATTACCAAGTTTTTCCGTAGGCTATTTAAATATTGGTATTTATATTTATGTTTTGATATAAATGCCACCTGATTGTAAATGAAATCCTGACATCATTGAAAATAGAAAGTAGAATAACTTATACATACCTAGCCGTCTAAAATAATATTGTCTGCCAGATCATTTTCTTTGTAACTACCTAGTAATTATTATATTAGTATATCACAATCATGACAAATGTACGTAATGAATAGGTACACTGCAGGGCTATGAATTAGTTTCTTCTCTGGGTGACGAGGAGGTTTAAGCTGTTAAGCACCAAGCTGGCCTAGTGCTGGTTTGTGGATGTCATTTTCAGAACGCAAAATGAGAAATAAATGGTCTGCGGTCATCCATCTTTGTGCTGACTCAGTCGAGCGTTGCTTAACCTGCAGTATCGATTTACTACTAGCTACTGTGCCACGAATATTTCAGCAGTAATAATTGCGTTAAAATAGGACAGAAGATCTTTCCATAGGTTTAATTGACACTTCACCAATAGGCTACATACAATGGAATGTAAGCTTATTATTGCAAGCCACTGTACTAATTATAAGCAAGATAATGAGATTCTTTATTATACAAGTTAACCACGTAGTCGTCAACTATGAAAAATACTAAGGGCGGGTTGTATCACAACTACTTTACGTGTCTGTCAACGTTACAAATGGCGTTAACCACTGTCAAGCTAGAAAACGGGTTGTTTCACCTATAACGGACGTCAAAAATTAACGATTACGTTGACCGTCCATCCACCCACTGGTTAACGTAACTTTCTAGTGAAAACTGAGTTGACAGGCAGGACATCTTTGGTTGAAAGCTTTTAACATTATGGATTCTGTTTTATTTTCATATATTTTAAATGATAGTGATGATGATTCAATTGTGGAAAGGAAGAGAAAAGACATTGACGAACAGTTTTTTTTGTGATGAAACAACGCTTTGTATTTGACGTACGTTAAACATCTGATGTAATCATCAAAAAGTTACGTACGTATGATACGATAACCAACCGTTTGATACAACCCGCCCTAAATATTACATAATTTGAATCGGATTAGTATCGCCTTTAATTGTGACAAGCATTTTAACTAGATGTTTCTGTGCTTTTTTTATTATCATTGTAGCGTTTATACGTGTATTGACTGTGAAAATTTAAATCACAAAAATTACGAGGTTATTTTGTACAAAAACATTTTGTTTTGAACCTAATTTCATACATACCATGAAACTGTGCTGCAATCTGTTTTAATTTTAATCTGTTTACTTATTTAAGTTAAAATTTAAACCGGTTACAGAAGTAAATGTTTTTGGAGTGTATAAAAAATAAAGTAGTACATACATAACTTCACGCCTGTATCCCTTATGGGGTAGGCAGAACACCAGAGGTTATAAGACCATTTGATGTCAAGGTTGACTTTGGAGGTATTATAATGATGGACGGAGACTATTAAAACCTCTGTCCTTTAACTTTTACAGTATGTCCAGGAAGTTACATTCTAAGTACTATGTTTTTCATTCGTTCCCAGTCCAGCATGGAAGATGTTTAAGTAATATAAAAAATAGTTTAAGTAATAATTCAAAAAGAAGTTAACCAATCGGCGAATCTTGCCAGAAAAAAAAATCTAATCTACGGGTGTCTCGGCGCTAGGATGTCTTTTTATATAAGGGAGTATCTGTACTATTCAATTGCTATGAGGCATAGAGTCTGGCTAACGAAAGTAGACAATGGGGGTTTCGGCAAACTTTTTATATGGCAACTTATTCTGGTGTCACAGTTGTCAATCGAACGGTTGTTGTTGGTTTGGGTAATTGAGATTTTGGAATTTTCGTATTTGAAAATGAATAA
Source organism: Stenoptilia bipunctidactyla (assembly GCA_944452665.1). Classification (NCBI taxonomy): domain Eukaryota; kingdom Metazoa; phylum Arthropoda; class Insecta; order Lepidoptera; family Pterophoridae; genus Stenoptilia; species Stenoptilia bipunctidactyla. The sequence continues at coordinate 5,347,464 of OX101748.1, read as the reverse complement.
AATAATATAAAAATTGATAGTTTCATAATCAATGTAGGAAACAGCGATACCAATGACTCTGATGATTCATTCTACATAGAATTGCTGGATTCAGATATTGATTACAATGAATAAAAATAATTATTGTATTTTATTGATATATTTTAAGCCTGATTAATACTAGTTGCCTATCATTTTAATTATATACTTCTCATCAAAAAGTAGGACAGTACCAATATTATTTTTTTTTACGATAAATTTATAAAAATAATAATCAAGTATCATGTTTGCTTAATCCATATGTGTTGTACTATAGTCGGGGTTACCATGATGGGATTTTTTAAATTCGCCGGGTTTTCATTCTCTACTTTCATTAGCCAGACTATAGCTCTGTATGATTGCAATTCTCATATTGATTTCCGTGTTTTGTGTTCGCACATCAAACAGGTAGTACTGTAGGTACTTGAATTCAATAATCGTCACGGTTTCACAGAATCTATAATTTTGGAGCTCTGAAAATTCTGACATCCACAAACCAGCCTGAACCTCCTCATCAAACAACAGTGCCGTGAGTTAATTTCAAAGAATTATGAAAATAATGATGATGTTAATTTTCCATTATCCCCTGGACAATATTATTACAAAATAAAATTTTATATCACCACGAAATTATCGATAGGCTAATGTAACCTATGTGAATTTAATTTTAAACCTCGTTAAAACAAATAAAAACTAGCACTATCAATAAATAACTAATATCTTAAATATTTGTCAAAAGTTACAAAAACACATGAAAATGGTTACGAACAACTACAGTCAAAAAAAAACAGTTCGAAATTCAAACAAACACCGAAAGCAATTTGTTGTTCAAACAAGATCGGTGGCAAGTTTGGGTGTGTTTCATGGCAAGTTTTGCCACAATTTGATAGACAACGGAACTTGACGGCCTTTGAGTTCACTTCGAATTACACATTCGGTAATCCGTTTACGGCTGTTTCATAAGAATTGGAAAATACGATGTTTGTTAGGCATTTGGAGAAGATGATACTTTTATTTGTCGGAGCTATCGATGGGTTTCATAAATGATATATGAGTTGTTAGAAGAAATGATGGTAACAAAAATTTCTATATTATTGGAGGTGATAAATGCAATGAATGATAGAGTGACATTTGATTGCAGCGCTACGATTATTTTATTTTAAGTAATAGCAAGGTCATTAATAAATAAATAAAATTCCCAGACAATCACACCAACTACATGGCCCCAAACTAAGCAGAGCTTGTGATATGGGGATACCATGTAGCGAACTAGTGGGGAACCTAGAATATAAATACATAGGTATTTACATATTGATACATATAGATAAACGCCCAGCCCGTAACATTTTTTTTCTTGTTCTGTGCGGGAAACCCGCGACCACTGGCGTCTGAGGCAGTCAGTGTTACCCCATCTCCAAAATGGTCGTCAAAGATATAGTTGCAAATAAACCCCGGATTATTGTCGATAAACTCAATACTACTTAGGTTCAGCGAAGTGATAGTTCAAGCGTACTAAATCTACATTTTTTCAAACATTACATTACATCATTTCGTCTTAGCCCACGTGAGCATAAATTTTTTGAAAATCAGTAGTATGTTTTCAACCGCATTCAAAAAAGGAGGAGGTTCTCAATTCGTCTGTATGTATTTTTTGTGTCTTTGTAACACGATTTTGAAAATTCTTGTTTCATATAATAGAGGATACTTCATTATTGGTTCCATATAAATTTCATCGAAATCGGTTGAGTAATTCATTGAAAATTTCAATTGTTTTAAAATATATGTATGATTTCTGATACGTTGACGACATTATAACTTAGCCAAAGTTCTGACGTGAAGTCGGTTTTTTTAATGCTCTGCATTCGTTGATTATTTACTTTCCAATTCATATTTTTAAATTAACCAACGCCATTATTAAATGCCAAAGGTATCAATCTTTGACACATCACTCATTGCATTGTTCGACGTTGTGAAAGGAAATTCTCTCAAAATTATACGAATTTCCATAAAATCAAATTATTCAAATGCATTGAAGGTTTTCCAAAAATTATAAATTATGGTTTATAAAAGACATAAAAAGTTTCTTAGAAACAACAATCTAGGTTCGTTTTATATGCATAATATCACGCATATAAATTTGACCCTTTGGTAATTAAGGTGGTGATCATCAGGTGTTCAACATCAACGATATCTTTGTCTCAGTCTACGAGTGTAGCGGTCAGGATTAACAGGAAACGTGTCAGTGTTGTGACAGTGAGAGAATTTCAGCGTGTTGGGTTTAATATTTTTTTATGTTGGTGGTAGCTTCCAATCATCTTCTCTATTGATATTGGAGTGTTTTAATTAGGGTGTTGTAATTAGTTTCCCTTGTTATTACAGGTTTTGAGTATTTTCTATTTGAAACATGAAAATGTTCAAAATTTTGTTACTGTAATATCCACTTTGTGTTTCTTAAAACAAACGAAACTAATATCCTAGCAACTATTTTGATTTGTACGTAGGGATATCGTCGATTACAGAAAATAATTAAGGCAGTTTGTGGAATTGTTACTTTAACAGACTTTAAATTAAGAATTTTTCAGTGATTTTCTATCCCTCTGAAATAAAATTTGCTATTAGAAAACCATTTATTATTCTTTATGAACTAATCATAGTTTAATCTGCGTAGGATTGGCTAAGAATTGTGCTACTACCCCTGGATAAGCATATGGCCCTTGCTGAAAACCAGCGTCATCCAGATGCGTCTAACATCACGGTGTAAGTCATAAAGTAACTTTTATAGGTTGAGATAGAGATATCAGCCAAAACGGAGCTCTAGCGCCATCTAGAACTCAGTGACTGAAACTTTTACTAGAACCAATCGGGAACTTTCCCTGTATTTTTTTTAAGAATATTTAAGACTCCTCAAATATGTATATTATCATGATTATATGAAATATGTATATATCAGAAAATTGTTATCACGATCAAAATTCAAATAAACATGCAAAGGTCAAATTAAAGCGTTGTTTCCGAAATCCAGTTGAATTGCCGCGTCAGAATTAAAAAAGGGAGCTTCAGAGTCCAAATGGGGGCCGGGTTGTGGGTAAAAGGAATCCAAGAAAAAAGCGATAAAAACAACATTCGAAAACGCGTGCGCAGTAACGAACACAGGTAACGAATGAAAGATAGATTTAATGAGTCGGTTGAGTGATTGTTTAAATGAATCGAAGAATGAAAAGTAGGATGAAAGAGTTTATGTCTATGGCATTTTACTAATTTTATAAATTATAAACAGCGCCATCTATATCCTAGTGATACTAACGAAATTTAGTGAAAACACCGTGGTGTAAGTCTATCTCATGACAAATGCTGAGCTTGTGGCCATTTGCCAATACAAAAATTTATCGCACTTTCTACATATATTAGTAAATTGTTATGAGTACATCCCTTTTTAAATATGTTAATTTTTAAGTTATTATTTATTTATTATTAGAATTATTAGAATATATCTTGTAAATGTATAATTTTCTGTTTTATGATATTTTTTTTTGTATCAATAATTACTGTGTGTTTATTTTTTATTTTTTGATTGGCAATAAAATAGTTTTTTCTTTTCTTTTTCTTTTTTTTTTTAAAAGCAACTAATCCATTGACTCCCGCTTGGAAGTATGACCACTTCAAGATTTGCTCCCTATCAAGTGTTCGTTAATATTTTACGAAGAGTTAAATTTTTTGCTTAACCTGTGATCTGTAACCTTATCATATCATCAGGTTGCGTTAACACGAGAAATAAGTTTAAAATGATAACGATGACTTTCCGTAAGAAGTCAAAAGCTTGATTTCTATTCAATATCTATGAAAAACGTTTATAAGTGACACTTGATAAAACTCGTAAATGACAAAGCAACCTTTAGATAATTGTAATGATAACAAATTGGTTATTACGATAAAGATTGATAAAATACCTACTGAATTTTAATTTAATTAAAATTTTTATATTTGGTACGTCGCATACCTTTTCTTTGGTCGGACTTCAGATTCTGCCTGGCTAGAAACACCCTTCATATGAAATTTGAAGCTGAATATGACCATACATACAAACATAACTTCACGCCTGTATCCCTAATGGGGTAGGCAGAACACCAGAGGCTATAAAAACCATCTGATGTCACGTTTGACAAAGGAGGATTTATTATGATGGAAAGAGACTATAGCAGTGACAGGGGGTCAGCCTGTCGCCCGCAAAATCGCCAATAAATCCTCCGTCCCTTAACAGACTTTTACAGTTTGCCCGGGAAGAGAAGCAGCTGGCACATTCTATGTTTTTCTTTCGCTCCCAGCCCAGCATGGAAGCATGAATATGACCATTTCAGTAATAATATGTTCTACCCATCAATATTTAAGGAAGAAAAGTACTAAGCCCTTGTTTTTATTAATTAGCGTAATTGCAAACACTGGTTTTTACAATTAATGATTATTTTAATTGAACATCGCCAAATATCTTTTAACAAATCCACATTGCTATACAAAAATAATAAAAGGTGTTATAAGTATATATAAAATCTAATATATAAAATTCTCGTGTCACAGTTTTCGTTGCCATACTCCTCCGAAACGGCTTGACCGATTTTGATGAAATTTTTTGTGCTTATCCGGTGTCTATGAGAATCGGCCAACATCTATTTTTTTTTTATTTATATGGCAAGACAACATTTGCCGGGTCAGCTAGTAATAATATATGTAATATTTTTTAAGGACGTTGACAGTATAACACGTGGAGGAAACAAATCAAAAAATAATAGCTTAAAACTAAATCTTCGCGAAGGATTTTCGGCACATTGGTTTCCTTTTACGTTTTCCTTTGCCTTGAACTTTTGCCTTTATAGGACGTTGATAGAAAGATTTTGTGTTTTACACACCTTTATCAAGAAGCCTCTGGTACAATAAATCTACTTCTACTTCTCGAACTTCAAAAGGAACTTCGATATTGGATACGAGAAAAAATATAAATAAGGACCATTATGAATATATTCAATGCTTTTTCTTTAAGGAAAAAAATGTAAGAAAGATGGTTGAATATTTGATACCTACACTCTCACGTTGACATAAATGACAGAAAGAGTTGAATTTTTTAAGAAAATTGCCAAACAAAAAAAAAAAAAAATTGAAATGTAGAAATACGACTGAATTCACGGAGAAAATTAGTGTCTAAGAAAGATTTTTCATTGAAACAAAAAATTAGTCAAATATGTTTGTGGTAAAAGCAGGTAAAAGTAAGGTTAAAATTACTATCAACAGAAAACAATGAACTTACCTAAACAAAGTGGTATTTTTAACTGGTAATTGCTGCGTTAGATCTGAAACAAACATATAAAAATTAGAAATTAGTTCGAACAATAAACAAAGCAAAAACTTCGATACTTCCTTTTTGTCACGGAAGTTGTGGAACTTTTTCAACAGTTTTTCCTGACCACTGACAGTACTGCTTCTTTCAAGTATCAAGTGAATACGACTCTTAATGGACGTGCTATACCTTAGCTTTTATGATGAGACGAGCTTTTTCCTGCAATTTCGTACGCGCTAAACTATCTTTCCTGTGGGAATTTTGGAAACTACTTCCATAATTTAACCAACACCCATTAAAGGAACCTTTATACCAAATTCCACAGCCGTGCCCTCAAAGAATTAAAGTTTTCATACAAACTAAAAAGTCATGTATTAAATAAATGAAAAATGTGATAAATAAAATTAATTATTAAAACATTGCAATGCTTCACTTTAACTGGGATTCACAATTTCTGTAAAGAAATTGGTCTTAGCTGCAAAGCTATACCATAAGATGGAGCTACTATTCGATTATTATTATCGATGACTATTTCGAGGCGTACCGACAGGCCCCGGTAGCTCCGTGGAAGAGCACTCGTCCGGCAAACGAGAGGTCCCAGGTAAGAATCCTGGTCGGGTAATTTTTACTTTTCATTTATTTAAGAATAATTGACTATGTTAAATGCAAAAACTTAAAAACATTATTAATTCATGTATTTCTCATTCCCGTGGGAATTTCAGGAATTCCTTCCTCAGTGCACCTAAGGAATGTATGTTCCAAATTCCAGCTCTCTACACCCAGTAGTTATGGCTGTACGTTGTCTGTCGGTCACTCAATCAGTAACAGAACAGTTCTATATACGAGTACTAGCTGACCCGGCAAACGTTTTTTTTGCCATATAAAAAAAAAATAGATGTTGGCCGATTCTCATAGATACCGGATAAGCACAAAAAATTTCATCAAAACGGTCAAGCCGTTTCGAAGGAGTATGGCAACGAAAACTGTGACACGAGAATTTTATATATTAGATATTGATGACATCGAAGTTACGTCTGTCTATCTGTATGTAATAATGCAAACTTAAAGTACGATGATTTAAAAAAGAAACATTTTAATCGATAATTTTGTTTTAATTCTGCTCAAACTTCGTTTTTATTTTCTTTTTATTGTGAAAAAATTACGGATATCAGGTAACCATTTGCTGCGAAAAGTCTATAAAAAATATCATATTGCTCAAATAAATCGTAATTCCAGAGCAGTTGAATAAAACTCTGAGTTCGGTTGCAGTAAACTTTTTTAAACTGAGGTTTGCCTGCCAAAGTTTCTCTGTTCCGAACCTAATCTATAACGTCGAGTTCAATTCGAAAGTAATTTCAACTTTCCACAATTTACGTAAAGTTCATTTTTGAGTGGTTGCAGTATTCAAAAAAGTTTCAAAGCTGAATCTGAATGGCTCCGTCTTTTAATAGAGAGGGATTTTAAAAAGTTTTTATTTTTTAAGTTCGAAGTTTCGAGCGGTTTTCTTGAGGTTCTTTTTTTGAATTCTTTGGTTCGCTAGGAGTTAATAAAGTTTCTTAGTTAAATGACTTCGGCGTGTGTTTATAAAATGTTTATAAGTATTTCAGACTTTTTTGTTTTTTTGTTTGCTATGTAAGTGCTTAACAAACTTTGAGTTTCTTGAAGAACCTCAAGAAATATATATTATTCGGTTTATAATTGGCAAACGAGCATTTGGATTACTTGAAAGTTCATGCCATCGTGTAAGGTCAACAGACTATACAGACCCTTGGATATAAGATATTAGAAGTGGGTTGTTGAGAAGTATTTGTAAAGACAGGGCATTCGAACGAATCTTTAAGCTTTAACTTTGAGATCATACATGAAGAGAAAAATAAAATAAAAAATAAATATTTAGTGAGTAAACTTAACCGAAAGATAAAGAATTGATTGCGCAACGCATGGTTACGCTAGCGTTGGCAGCGATCAGCGTGCCAGGTCACGTGCCGCGATTGACTCAGTAGTATGTAAAGTTAATAGTAACATAGTAGTATTTATTTATACGGGATTCTAGTGAAGAATTAAGTACCTAGTTTTATACATAATTATGATCAATATCGAGTACAGAGTGCTCTCCTTCAGTATCTAAAATTTGTCACCATACTAGCGGACACTCGTGGGTGCTACGCTTAATAAAGAAATGCTTTATTTTAATAGTCTAATGTCACATTCGTATACAGGGTTAATTTTAATGAGCGCATCATTTCTTGCAAGCAGCCTGTCCACATCACTCCCAACAACATTTTGTTCTACGACTTTTTAAAATTATTTGTTTTTTTATTTATTTCCTGTCTCTAAACTGGCGTTACTCTATAATTTGCATTGATGCCACGCACCTTGCGTCACGCCATGTGCTGTAGAGTCTGGCTAACGAAAGTAGACACTGGGGATTTTTGCAAACTTTTTATATGGCAGTACTAGCATGAATATCAAAGTCGTTTTTCTGGGGTCACTGTTGTCAATCGAACGGTTGTTGGTGGTTTTGGTAATTGAGATGTTGGAATTTTGGTATTTAAATGAATAAAAAATAAAAAATTTGATAGTTTCATAATCAATGTAGGAAACAGCGATACCAGGTGATTCTGACGATTCATTCCATATAGAATTTCTGGATTCAGACTTTAATTACAATGAATAAAAACAATAATTGTACTTTGTTGATTTATTTTTTGACGAACACTTTGGCGATGGGGTAAACCTGTCTGCCTCAGACGCTAGTGGTTGGGGGTTCGATTCCCGCACGGAACAAGAAAAAAAAATGTTCCGTGTCTGGGTGTTTATCTATTATGTACACGGAACATTTTTTTTTCTTGTCCCGTGCGGGAATCGAACCCGCAACCACTGGCGTCTGAGGCAGACAGGTTTACCCCATCGCCAAAGGTTGTTTACTAAAGGTTGTTTACTTTATGATTATAAATAGAATTTTAAAGTTCCCCATCTTTCTACTACATGGATTTTTATTTATTCCAGGTCAATTATCAAATTGCAACAAAACTGTACGTTTTATCATGATAATACCTGAGACACAATTGTAGATCATAAAATTATCAACAAAAAATATATTTTTCCTACGTGCCACCGTTTGTGAGATTAAGGATTCAAAAAGTTATAATCGACATAATATGCATATTTTAAGAGTACGCCACTTATCTCTATAGTTGTAATATTATTAAGGGACTTTTATAATGAATGGATGACCCGTTAACTGGAGTTAGCCAGGATTCTCAACCATATGAAAATAGCGAAGACTTTATACTTTTTTATACACCTAACTTCTTTCATTAATTTCACTACCATTTCATCAAATTTAAGTATTTTTGTGTATTTTTTGCTGAATTGTGTTCCTAACGACTTGTATCAATTAATGTTAACATCATATGAGGTGTTATTAACGTTAAAAATTGACAAAATTGACGTTTTTTTCATCTTTTTTCAGTGTCGATTTTGCGATCAGCTACTGTAACAAAAAAAGTATGGTCCTATAGCTGCCAATAATCTGAGTAACTTGTGTAGTATGTGTTAAATCTATAAATGTACCTACAATAATGTTTAGTTTACAAGCATCTTAAGTTACAGGAGCGAGATCCCTGATCAAGGTCAGAATTTTAATTTATCAAGTAATGTTATGATTGTTGTAAAACTTGATCGTAATGATTGTATTATATCAAGAAAGTTTACACAAACACTATGGAGCCACTATTATATATATGAAGAAGAAAACTAGGTTGTTAAATCGAATAAACATACCAGAAGTTTATTTGCTGAAAAAAGGGGTGAATGAATCGTGAAAACTTATGACAATATTTAAAAAAATATTGCACATTTTGTATACGCAGTTGGTGAAAATTTACAAAATATTTAAAATCTGTAATCTCAAAAACTACTCAGCCTAGGAAAAAAAAATTGTGATTCGGATTTCAGACAACCCCTTATGTCTCCAGTTTTCCGTTGGTCCACTATTTACGGGACACCCTGTATATTCGCTCGCAACAAACATTGATGATTCAGACAGAGCACTACAGTAAACAAAATGGTATTTTCCGTCAGTTAAATCACTGGTTGACTAACTTTTCTATCTGTCTCGTTAGTTTCCAACTACCACAATGTTGGAGTTGGCAACACTGGCTGTCTGTCTGTCTGTACGTTTATTGAAATAAACGAGGATTAAAGGATGAGGTTTGTGTTGATTGGACTGTTTTAGAAAAACTGTAATGGTATTTTTACCTTTGAAGTACAACTTTTTAATAGTTTACTGAAATACATTTCAAATAGCATTTTATTAATGAAGTGGGAGATATTTTTAATTTCGACACCTCATATCCCAACATGTGAATGGACTTATATCTTAATTACAAATATGTAAGAATTTAAACCCAAAATGTTTTTTTTTTTTTTATTAATGTGATGTGTAAAATTAAGATATAAAGATATTGGGATATAACTTTCAAATAAATCACTTACTATAAATATCGACATACCGTAAATTTTGGTTTTATATAATTTGATAAATGGTTTCTCTAAGTCAATAGTCAAAAGTGACCACTGTACGTAACTTAAGCTTGTCCTGGTGAACTTCCCGCAAAATATAAATTGGAATATTATAATGATTAGAAGGCATAACTTGTTGATTGACAAATGAAGTTTATTTACTATTATTATTTAGAAAAAAACAATACGTCTCTCCTCTTTTACGACAAAGAGAGTCTGATAAAGCTGAATAGGTACTTATCATTATACATATATTTAGTATGGTATTTTGTATTATTTATTAATAATATAAACCTTCATTTTAAGAATATTAAACAACAAACTTATTGCGGTTTTTTTACACTTGTTTTGTCATTTCATTTTTAAATAAAAAGAAAAATTTAAATTAGAATTTAAAATAAGCTTTTTTCATAAAAAATTAACACTGAGACTAGGAAAAATTCTGCCCATAAGAAGAAATTGTATCAATATCAATTTGCATATTTGTATTATTACTTGTCAGTAAAGAAAGCGCTTTTGAAAATTTAAATAAAATATTTCATAAAATTTTGTTTTTAATGAAATATTCAACCGAAACCTCCGGATTGGTAGCACCGGAAATTAAAAACTCCAATAAATTTCTGGCATCCAATATTATTGAAATTTTTTTTCGGGAAACTGTTTTAAAATGACGTAAAAACAAAATCAAAGTGTATTTTAATATGATTTAAAGAATACTCTATCAGGACGAAATTGGATATAAATTTCCTATTTGTTTTTTTTTTTATACAGGGTGACTGGTGGGTTACTTTCGAAATTCGAGGACGTGATATTTTGAGATCATACACGAAGAGAAAAAATAAAATGAAAAATGAATATTTTATATTTACTGAGTAAACTTAGCCGAAAGTTAAAGAATTCATTGCGAATTCATTTTTTTTTATATTCAAATTAGCGAAATCAGGGGAAATAGTTCGTGTTGTTTTGAAAATTGGTACAGTTATACGTCGTGGCTTCTAGATTAAATACTGAAATTCCTCAAAGTGGGAGGTGTCCTGAGGATGTGGTTGGGGTTTAAAGGTCCCTATTTTCAGGTTTTTGCCCATATCTCGAAAATCTGAACAGAAGGCATTAATATTATTTCTGAGCAAAGTACATATTCATTTTTACTATACGAGTAATACTTTAGGATCGTGTTGAAATTTGCGACGTGCGAGATTACCGTAAGTTATTTGGTAATTTATATTTTTGAATCGATATTTTAATTTTTAGTTGATAAATTATTGCAATATACATTTTAATAAGAGCTGCATACTTTCGCAGGCATTCAGCGTATTTAAATTTGAATGCTTTTATAAACATATTTAAGTTAATATTCTACGATATTACATACATTATTGTATTTTTTGTACCTATTGTGATAGATACCTCATTAAGTACAACAAGTCTACTTGCCTATGTATATTTTTATTAATACAATTAAATGACGTCCATCAAGTCTCAAAAACGTTTTCATTAAATTAAACAATCCAATAACTTCATAACAATAACCGGCCAACTAATTTTATGTTACCATACATAAAAAATATTTCAAAAATCAACCGTTTCATACTTAGGCTGAAGATATTGTTTTAATATTAAAGATATTCCAAAACATCAATCAATGACTTGTGTCAAATTTACGGTGAAACTATGTTTTCAATATTCCACTCAAAAAAACATTTAAAAAAGACAACCAAAACAATCAATATCGATTCAAAATATGAACCTCCAAGTATAACTGTAAAATATCAATGTTTACGATAATTATCGTCTTATTCAATATTTTAGCAGATAAATCTAAAATAGCATAAACTTCTACTAATAACTAATACCCTCTTACAAAAACATTTTCAACACACTTGCTCGTAAATTGAGCCTTATTCTATTGAATTTAGAACTATAAACTGGGCTATAAGTCACGCGTGCATAATATATTATACCCTGGTGCATAATATAATGAATCCTACAAAGTTGAATTGTACCTTTGTGCATATTACATGCGAGAAAATAGAGCATATTTTATTGGTCCGGGTTATACACTAAATATTTTCAGAAACAACAAAGACATTTTATACCACTTCAAATCCATATACATTTTTAAATGTTTGCGCCTTATATTAGTAAAACAAATTTGTATATCAAACAAATTATTCACAATTTACAATAATTTGTTATAAAATATTAAAATATTTGCAGTTACCACTCCAAATTAAACATTTTCACTTAAAATAGGCTGTATGTGCTATACAGACAATGACACATTTGGCGGAAAAAACGCATGCGCGAGGTTCGGCGCCATTTTTCAATCACAATTCACAGCTTTGTTATCTAGTGTGTTTGTTATTTTATGACCACGTATGTCTGTCTTTTACTCACAAGTGTGTTGAAAAACGTCGTATGTAACTCGTGAGCGTTGCTAATTACAGTCGAGGCTGTGATTAGCAACTTAGCTCACTTGTTGCCTACTACTAATCGAATAGATACTAACTAAGCGTTAACCATTTTATTTATCAGTAATTTATCGTATTTCTAGTCAGTAAATTTAGTTGTTACAATTATTAGCCATGACTAGTTTGAACTATTGCACTTCTGTGTAGTGGGAATGAAGCACGGTAGTTTTGGCACTTGCTAGTTTAAACGCAGCACAGCGCAGGGAAGCCTTACAGGGCGCATGTCTCACAGACACCGATGCATCGCAATTACATAACTTAAAAATAATAATAATTGCATATTTATAACTTCTCAGTCCTGGTGAGATGTTTAGAACTGTTTTCATCTCAAATACAAAGATGTTGGTTATAGTTTTAACACTGAAAATCACTTTATATAGGTAAATGGAAGTATTTTCGACGGAGCGTTCAATAACACGCCTGCGTTGAACGCTCCATGGAACGAACTGAAATATGAAATACCTATATCAATACGTTAAAAATAGCCCTGTGCCACAGAATAAGTAATAGTACCGTTGGTACAGAAGAATTACTCCGCAAGAAGATCTAAATAAATTCGAGTCTTGCCACGACGCGATACGGTGGAATTCAGCTCGCACAGCATTACATACCTGCAAATTTATATACCTAGAAGTTTTGTCTCTTTCTATCAAATCAAATCAAATCAATCTTTATTGCCAAAAATATGGTTAACAATGGTGGTGGTAGTCATAATATAAAATAAGTATCACATATTTTACTGAAATTATTACAGTATGCAATAAACAATTTTTGGATTTATTATGAAATCAATCAAAAAATATTCGAATGATAATTCCCTTCTAATCATAACAAAATTATCAAATTATAATATAATTGCCTATCGCATGCCTCTTATCTTTTCTTACGCTGTTAGGGTTGCTGCCTAGTGAAGAATAATTAATCTCCTTATTTGTAATTAAGTATCTACCAATGTAGGTATTACTGTTATTCTACCTTTGTAATAAATATTATTTCAACTTACCTAAAGTACAAAATGGAAAAAAAGTTACGACGAATAATTAGTAATTTGTTTACTAAATTGAACATAATCAAATCTAAACATAATCTTATATTATAATATTTGTTTCTTTTTATGTCCATTTTTAAATACTATTTGTGACCTCGATCATATAATTACTGTGAGTGCTATTAAGTCGGTAGGTATCTACAACGCGCGTGCGTGACATACGACTGATTCGAAATCCGCCGGCGGAGCGCTTCGCTGTAGGTAAATAACGGATGTACCGCGCGGAGTGAGCCAGGCCTGCCTGTGCGACCCTTTACCTTCATATGAACAGCCGCCAAATATCACCACTCTACCGGTGCTTTGTTCTGGCGCTATTTTATGAAGAGTCGGTCCATTCTTAGCTCGTGTGTTGACATTTTCGACCTCTGCTGCACTTTCCGTCCGATGAGTTTGAGGTATAAGTAGGTACCAACGCTGCGTTACGCGTTCGAAAGCGCGTACCACAGTAGAACTATCAAGCTGTAACTCAACTTCATACAAACGGACGCAACGCGAGCTATACCTGTGCACCTCGATCTCAGCATGCGCTCGGCATGCCGACAGTCGCGATTGCCGCCGCTGCTGTGACGAACGTACTGTGTGTTGTTTTTAACAATAACGGCGCGATTGTTTTCTAAACATAAGTTGAAGAAACAAATGAAAAATGTGATAAATAAAAAAAAATTACCCGACCAGGATTTTTATTTATCACATTTTTCAGTTGTTTAAGAATAATTGAGCATTTTAAATGCAAAAACTTTATAACATTTTAAGTTGAAGAAATAACATATTTACATATAGAATATGACGAGTAGGATGTATTGTGCTGTTTTTGGTTGCATGAATTCGTCAATAACGCATCCAGAGATAACTTTTTTAGTCTACCTGGCAATTGTGAAAGGTCAGACTTTAAAATAATTTTACTTCCTAGTACGTAGAGATACATAATTTGTGTCTTATTAATGTATAAGTAAAAAAGTAAAAAAAGTGTCTGGTTTAATAAATAAAGTGAAAAGAGTAAAGGAAAGTAATTGAACGAATACACGAATAAAATAGGTAGTTACAGGCGGTTCATGAATCTTGAATTTAAAACTTCGTACTAGTGATTTCAGCAGGTCCACGAAAACTTTGATAAGTAGAGTCGGCAGTAAATTAAAAATAAACATTTAGCTTTATATGAACTTTACTTTCGTTCATAAATCTTATGGGTATCAAATTGGCATGCCATCGTAATAAATTCCAATGTTTCAGATTTTTTCGGTACACACACTTTAAGAGCTTTAACTCCAAACCATTTCTTACTAATTAAGATCATCTTTACTATTATTTATTCGTTTAGTTGTATTTTAACTTAAATTGCAAGTCGTTTAACCTTAAGACAGTGAGATGTTTTATTGGCGTCATGAGAGCGTAAGAATAGTGCAATATAAAGTCAAACTTATAAATTATAAAGTAGCTGCAGCCAGGTATCTATAACCAAGTGAAAGATAAATAAAATTGCAAACAATGAAACCATGGTTAGTTTTGATGTTAAGTCTTTGTTTACATCACTACCTGTCAAAGACTGCATTGAAATTGTCAAGAAAAAGCTAACTGAATCAGATTTGCCTGTTGAATATGCAGAATTATTAGAATTATGCCTTACATCGGGCTACTTTATGTGGAATAATGAGTTTTATCTACAAATTGATGGTGTTGCTATGGGCTCCCCAGTGTCACCTGTAGTTGCTGACATCTACATGGAAGACTTTGAGGAGCGTGCTCTCCACATGGCACCCGTCGTGCCGAAGATCTACAAGAGGTACGTTGACGATACATATACAATCTTACCTCAACATAAAGTAACTGCTTTTCTAAACCATCTTAATTCCCTTAATACTAAAATACAATTCACTATGGAATTAGAACAGGATAATAAGTTAGCCTTTCTTGATGTTTTAATTAAAAGAAATCCAAATGGTACACTCAGTCACACAGTTTATAGGAAACCCACCCATACTGACCGCTATTTAAATGGAAAGTCCCACCACCACCCGAGCCAGTTACTCGCCGTAGGCTCCTCTTTGTTTCAGAGAGCACATGGAATCTGCGATCCTCAGCACATTGATGATGAACTGAAACATGTTGTCAAGGTGCTTCGTGAAAACGGCCTCAAACCACCTCGTCGCCGCCGCAGTGACCACGTGAAGCCTCAGACAGTCGAACGCAAACCTGCATTTCTACCTTTTGTAAAGGGTGTCACAGATAAAATCTCAAACATTCTTAGGCGCGCTTCAATAAAAACAGTATTTAAACCTAATTCAAAAATAAGTCAACATCTTCGCTCAGTTAAATGCAGCATCCCTTTACAAGACCCAGGTGTTTACAAGATTGACTGCGGCTGTGGGCTTTCCTACATTGGTCAAACCAAAAGAAACGTATCAACCCGCGTAAAAGAACACATAGCTGATATTAAAAATCGAAGAGCTTCAAAGTCTGCAGTTTGTGAGCATTCCATGGACAAGCCCAACCACTACTTAAGGTTTGACTCTGTGAAAATTTTATCTAGAGAGAAGCATTACATTCCTAGAATGATCAGAGAAGCGATTGAAATTAAAAAACACCCTAATTTCAATAGAGAAGATGGTTGGAAACTATGACCGACATGGGACCCTATCCTGAAAAACATTAAATCTAACATCCAGCAAGCTGCACGACCTGTAACTCAAGATACTGTCAGCTCGTTTTGTGTCAATCCCGAACGCTACGCTCGAAGACTGAGAAACAGATGGAGATGATGATGTATAACTTTTTTCAATCTATCAATCCGACGCTTGACACCTCAGTCGCTCGTGACCACGGGGTCTGAAAAGACACCGAAACGTCGAGTCAAAATTTAAAATGTAAATATACGCGATAAATCCGGTTAAAAAGTGTTTTATTTAATAGTATGAATCGCGAAAACTTAAGACAATATCAAGTGAAAGATATTCCGTTTTCTCCAACTTGTCCATGTTTCCCAAAACAATTTTTAATTTTATTCTTTATACTTTATACAGGGTTAATTTTAATTAACGCATTGCCTCTTGTGGGCAGCCTTTCCACATCAATCCTAACAACATTTGTTCTTCGACTTTTTGCGACGACCGGCTGGTGTAGCGGTAACATACATTGAATCCCGGCGGCGGCGGCGGATATTTGTGTGATGAACACAGATATTAGTCGTCGAGTCATGGATGTTTATATGTTTATTTAAGTTTATTCTAATAAAAAATATTTATTTATTCAATATGTATGTTTATATATTTCTTAAGTATATCAGTTATCTAGTATCCATAACACAAGTTCTTTAAGAAACTTAATTTGGGCTAAATAATATTGTGTGAGTGACAGAAATATTTATTTATTTTATTTATACATTACTTAAAATTTTATAATAAATCATTTCGTACGTCTCAGTCAAGGTGCAAGTATTTTTCGGTAGCAAATTTATAAGATCGTTTTTTTTTTAAATATAAACATGACTTTTTGATTACATATATCAATCAAAAGATAGCACGCATTTTTATTGAACACTTCCTATTCCAAACACAAAGTATTTTCTTTGTTTATATAAAAAAGTTTATTTACAATCACAAAACTGAATCGAAACACAAAGTAGTCAAATACCTATAACTAAAATGCATGAGGCGGGCAGCCGTATCGCATGTTTACGTACCGCGTAACTGTAGGCAATTATTTCAGAATCGGCCGAGTTGAATTACTGATTGATAGTTCTACTGTGCGCGTACCGTACGCCGTATAACACTTACTAAGAGAGATTCAAACAAACAAACTTTCATAACATTTTCCGTACCGGACACGCGTATCATACGCGGCCACAGAATAAGTAATAGTACCGTACGCGGCGCTTGGCGCATTCCAAACGTCCGTAACGAAAGCGCGTATGGTACGGACGTTGCAGTTTTGTATGAAACGGGCTTTCGAACGCGTGACGCGGCGTTGGCACTTTCGCTGGTTTAGTCACCATATTAATACTATGAATCGTGAAACTGAAGACAATAGGAAAATCGCAATTTTTCATAGCTTTCAAACCTTACAATTCTTATCAAGCTTCAGAGTATACATACAGATATATATACACGGTATGTATGATGTCATATTGAATAAAGATAAGTCCTACATATAGAACGAATAAAGAGAGTAGGTACTCACTCCAACGTATAACGCTGTATTATTAAAAATCTGTTCTGAAACTGCCTCTACCGAGAAGAACCAGCGATAAAGAAAGACTGTGAGCTTCTGATATAGCCTATGGCCCGTATTCTGAAACTTAATTAAGCGTTGATAATGACTCAAGCGTTAATTGACAGCCTTTTCTTTGAAAGGGACTGTCCAAAAATGTATCATATACGGTGGTTAAGCCGAATACGAGTCTATGTTAGGAGCTCAGAAAAAGTACTTCAAGGCCTCTGCCTCGAAGTTGCCGGGCCGCGGGAGCAGCGGGCATCGAAGCGGTGCGGCGCAGGATGCACTGGAATGAAGCGCTGGAATCCCACTCCCGCCTAGCTGCGCTTCCTTCTCTTTCCTCTCCTTTTAAGGGCTAGTCTATTTGATTCCATATACAAGGTGACTGGTGATAAATTTTAGATACTGAAGGAGAGCATTCTGTACCTGATTCTGTTCGTAATTATGTTATAAAAGTAGGGTCTTAATTTTTCACTAGAATTCCCTATAAATAAATACTACTATGTTACTATTTACTTTACATACAACTGAGTCGATCGCGGCACGTGACCTAGCACGCGGATCGTAAGTTTACTCTGTAAATAATTAATATTTAATTTTTACTATATTTTTCCTCTTCATGTAAGATTTCTATCACGTCTATGAATTTCAAAAGTGACCCACCACTCACCCTGTAAATATTGTATGTGGCTATAAAAATCTGTCAAGTAGCTTCGAAGATTTCCTCAAATTTACAGACAGACGATTTTTTTATAGGTTATAGTGAACGTAAATTAAAGGTAGCTGCTCGTAAACCGTGCGCTAGTACAGCGGGGCTGACACGATTTCAACCAGCTCCTTTTAGCGCTCATATTTAAAAAAGATAGGAAGATTTGCCGGTCTCCGTGGTGCAGTCGCTACTAGGCCAATCGTGAGGTCGTGGAATCTATTCCCGCTAGGTAAAAAAAAATGTTCCGGGTCTTGGCGTTTATTTAGGGTAAACCCGTTAGAGATGGCCATACGGGAGAGATGGCCAGTCGAATTATTTTTAGCATGCATAGCTAGATGGCACTACTGTAGTGTGTGACGCACCTCCCTATCTATACTAATATATAAAGCTGAAGAGTTTGTTTGTTTGAACGCGCTAGTCTCAGAAACTACAAGTGGGATTTAAAAAAATCTTTTTGCATTTGATAGCCCAACTCTTGAGGAAGCTTTTTTTTTTGAGCAACTTTATCCCAAAATTCCTACGGGATCAATAGTTACGCGGGTAAAACCGCGCGCGGAGGCTAGTGTTATATATTATTTCAATATACAGTTAACTTCCAACTAAAGCAGTTGTCTTTTATTAATCTCCCGGTCCCAACAGTGCATGGCGACCCTGCCAGTGCTGCCTTGCGGCAGCGCTGCGCGGAAGGAACAAGAATAATTTATTAAAAAATATTTTAGTACATACAAGTACATAATAGTAAGAATATTTCTTATTTAGAAACATATATTTATATATTTAAAAAAAAATAGAAGAAAAGCAATGATCCCGAATTTTTTCAAACATTGATAACATCATAGAAGAAAGCAAACCACACTTATTAATGATTTGTGGTCGAAAGACATACGAACAAAGGTACGAGCATATAAAAATACATATAAAATAAAAACAAAGGATTTTGATGAGAGGACGTGATTGCGCAGTCGAGGAACCTTGGGGTTGGGCCCCGGGACACTGATCGAGTCAGGATTCAGGATGCCACTTGAGTACCGACAGGTGCTGAGCTGATGGAATAAAAGAGAAGTGAAGTGTTGTGAAAATCGGTAGTGATGTGAAAATTAAAGAACAAAAAAAAAAGTCTTTAAGTGTTTCAAAGTGTGTAATGGGTTTCAGTGCAGGTTTTTAAATTTTTTTTAAATTTTCTTTTATGTAGGTAATCGTTTATCTTTAGAGTTTTAGCACATTGACGAAACAGGTAAAAGTAGTACTTCTAAATTAATTAATATTAAATGCGGATTTGGTTCTTAATAGGTCTCTAACTTAATTTTATTTCATGACGTTTAAATTTTTTAATACAGCTTATTTTTAAGAGTCCAAAGTTTGGTGCATTCCTATCCGTTTTTTTGTTTTATTAGTAGTAATAAGTTTGTGCTCTGATCTCTATATAATATTTTTTTTCGTATATAAACAGGTAATTCAACGTCATAATATTTCTAATCGAAGGTTTGTTTCTGAGAAAATTTTGCAGCGTAAAGGAATTTTGTTTCGTGGTATTTACAGAGAACAACTCCAGTAAAGAAAAAGATACTTTTTAATTTCGATTCAAATAAAATATCAGGATAATATAGATTTGGTTTATTAAGTTTACTTCTATAAATGAATCTTCAAATCTTAATGAACATTTTTATAGAAATAGGTCTAGCACATATAATAATAAAAATACTAAGTACATTTTTTTTAATAAGTTTTCAAAAAATTCTCGAACAGTTCATGTCAAAAAGCTCAATAGGCGTTTTGTTCTTGGTTGTCTTTAAATATGATTTTGTTGAAATTGAACTTATAGTATAAAAATATAAAAGATAAATTCCCGAATCGATTTCTGAAATTAAGCTCTGTATACTTTTAAAAAACATACAATCTAATTGATAACCTACTTCTTTTAGAAAGTCGTTTAAACAAAATAATCTTTGCATTTAAATATAATATAAAACTTGTCATGAGTTATAAATTTGCAAAGTATGAGTTCGCTGTCATCATTTTAGTGCCTAGTTAGTAACAAGTGTTATTGTTAGTTGGAATAAGATACAGAGAGTTTTTAGAATCAAGACTGCACAATGTGACTGTGACTGAGTATGTTTTTTTCTGAGGTCTACAATTTGATGTTGTCATAAAATATAGCTTGCGAACATGTGTAACATGAATTAATTTAGTAACTTTTAAAACTTTTATTATTTATAAATAATATATTTTTTAACGATACAGGCAGACAAAAGATTCTCAATTTAATAAATTGCTTAAAAATATTTTAAGAAAACTTAAAAGTATGAAAGAATGAAAACATGTTTTCAGAATAGAGACGGCATATTTTTTTTTAAAGCATGTTTTGGACTTTGTACAAGTATTAAAATTATTTTGTCATCATAAGAATGCGATTAGTTACTTGTTACATAGATTTGAATGTTAGGATTTATGAATAGGTTTATACTGGTATAGGAAGGTAATAGAATGTGCTAATTAGATGCTCGGATTTGTTAGATTTAGGAAAGTTAATTAAAAGGATTTGTTAGATTTAGGTAAGTTAATTAAAAGTTGTTGGAAGTCTTCTATAATATTGAAAATTTAAAATTTTTGGACAAAGAAGATTTTTTTAATTTGTTATTATTGGAACAATTTATTTTGATAGAGTCTTAAATAATTGATTTTTGATTGGTGAATTATATTTATTTACTAGCTGTGACCCGCGACTTCGTACGCGTGGATACCGTTTATTAGAGTTGGATAAATACTATTATTATATCCTCCTTGAAGTTAAAACTTAGGTACCTTATTCTAAATTTCGTCAAAATCGACTCAGTAGTTTAGCTGTGAAAGCGTTACTGATAGATAAACAGACAGAATTACTTCAAAAACTGTTACAACAAAGCACTGATCCGCAGTTTTACCTAGGTTTTGTGAAAAAGTATAGGTAGGTAGGTATATTACATAGATGATGCCCGCGACTTCGTCTGTATTGAATTAGTATTTCGAGTAGGTTATTTTGTTCTCCAAGGTCCTAACTATCTTTAATAACAAAAATAAAAATGAAGAATCTTCGCCCATATAATATGTATAACTCCTAACCACAAACATAGGTAGGTAACTATCTATTAGGTACGTTACAAAGGCACATAGCGTTATAAACAAATCGGGTGCCAAAGTGCCTTAAATTTTAATATTATCTTAAGTTTTCGCGATAACTATTATGTATGACTATTAACTAAAACACTTTTTAACAGATTTTATCGCGTATATTTACATTTTAAATTTTTAGCTCGTGACCACGGGCTCTGCGAAGACACCGAAACGTCGAGTTAAAATGTAAAATATAAATTATACGCCATTAATCCGGTTAAAAAGTGTTTTATTTAATGCCTTCAATTGTACTTAATTCATGCAATATCTTCATTAATTATACTTAGCTAATTGTTATTCTAGGTAAAGCTAAGTAGTTTTTGCGTGAAAGAATAGCAAAAATCCATCCATCCAGCCATTATCAGTGTACATACAATTCTACCTATAGTTATGTATGGCTGCTTTTCACTGCCAAACGGCTAAGCCAATATTAATGTAATTTGGTATAGTAGTTAACACATACGTTACTTTTTATTCCGAAGAAATCTACGGTTTCTGACTTCCAAGAGACAGAAACGATCATGAAATAAACAAAACCTTGATTTCCATTTTATCTCTGTATGTACAGAAGGCAGTACATCAAGCGTTATACTACGGCCACACTACCTTACCGTCTACCGGGCTGTTACCGCAATAGTTATGGCATTAAATTACCGCATGAACTGGTGTGGCCACACTACTTTACCGTCTACCGGCAATAATTATGGCATTAAATTATCGTGATATGTCAATAAAGGCGGAAAATATCACTTTTTCAAGATGGAGGTCGAAGCTGCAGCGGTGTTGTGTTTTATGATTGCCAATTATTTTTACATGAATCTTTTAAATTTCAACAAAGCTAAAAGAAGAAAAAAAGGGTATCCCAAAGAGACGGTTCGGATTGGAATAATTCTAAAACTCTAGCGCTTTTTCATTTGACCACTCCATGTCGGTCGATACGTGCGTCGCCGGTGAGCTCATATTGCACACTGGACAAACGGTAGTGTGGCCACAAAAGCTATAATTACTGCGGTAATTTTCTTTGATGTGCGAAAAAAGACCGCCGCCGGAGCTATTGCCTACCGCCATTTGCCATATTGATTGGCATTGTAAAATTATGGCCGTAAATCGTGGTTACACCTAGGTGTTGTTTAAGTTATGGCAATAATTAGTGTAGCCGAAGCATTACAAATGTGTCAAATTTTTTTACTTGAATTTGAACTCTATGCCCTCGATAATAAGTTAAAATTGGTTGGGGAAATTTGACAGGTAATGTAACGCTTGTTCCTTCTGTACCTACCTATATTAAATCGCGCAAAAGCTTGCGCTCGCCTCCCGCCTTTTTATACCCTACCGCCGCGAGCCGCGTCGAGCGCGGCAACCGTTACGCAAAAATAATACCTATATCATTCAGTATTCACGCGCGATGGGTTATTAGCAAATTTATGTATAAGTTTGGTGTTTCTATACCGATTTCTATGATTCTTTTTATATTGAATAGGTAATAATGTAATTTTTTTTTAATTAGGGATGACTGAGAGTATTATAAACGTAAGAGGAAACAAATATAATCAGAAAGCTCCGACTACAGTCCTACAGTCTACAAACTACAGTCCTGGAACTTTTAAGTGTCGAGTGAATAGGTTTCTCGTGGATGGACGTGTAACACCATAGTCTTCATGCGCACTTTCCATCAGGTGGCATGGAAGACAAACGTCCTATCCTTACAACATAAAAAAAAAAATGCTAAGCTATCGGGATTTACACGTGTTATTGTGAGTCAAACATAAAATATAGACATATACTGTTGTGGGATATTTTTTATATAATTTTATGAAGAATATTCCTGTCATACATGATTTCTATGTAGCTTTAACCATTAAGGCTGCACACGTGACGGAAGCTTAAAAAATGAAGTAACTTCTCCCGTTTTTCCAACATTTCCCTTCACTGCTCTGCTCTTATTGATTGTAGTGTAATAATAAGTATACTATAACCTGCCCAGGAGTATGAAGAATAATTTTACCAAGTTTCGTTAAAATCCGTCGAGTAGTTTTTGTTTCTATAAGGAACATACAGACAGACAGACAGACAAAAATTTTACTGATTGCATTTTTGGCATCAGTATCGATCACTTATCACCCCCTGATAGTTATTTTGAAAAAATATTTCATGTACAGAATTGACCTCTCTACAGATTTATTATAAGTATAGATAGATATAGATAGATAGATATATATTTATATTTGTGAAGGGTACAAGAGCACAAAACGATACTTCAGTTTGATCATGGTGTAAACGAGATTTCTCTGTGAAAACGATTGGAGACAAAATGTCTTTAAAACAGTGACCCTAATTAATATGAAATGATATAATAAAATTTGAGAGTCGCAACTCAATGAAATGGATGTAAGTACTCAAAAATATGATAGGAATAACCACCTGTTTCCCGGACAGTTGGGACTGGGATGGCCGTGGTGGTGGACCAAGCTTGCTGAGACGCCCGATCTAACACCCGTTGATTTTAATGTTTGGGAGAAGGGCTCAAGAGCAGGTTTACTCAAAAGAAATTAATAGGTTCTGTAGATTAGGTGTGATAGAAAATTTAAAGAGCTTTTGAATCCATGAAAAAAGAAATTATTTCGGGAACTACTACTACGGAAGTAAGAAGACGAGCTCGTGCTTTTATTAGAAATCACGGGTACAGTTTTGAACACGAAGCACGTAATTTTTCTTTCATAATGTAAGCATAAAAAATAATTAACTAAAGAACAAAGTCGGATCCTTAGTTACGTGAAATAATCAGCGTTTTGAAATGTTATCATCTCTTATCTTAATAAGTTATTCTTCTACGAATTTTCAAGATATTGGTTAATAGTGTGTAGCGTTTATAAAACAAATAAAATTCGTCCAAAATTTGATTGTAAGTGCCAAACACATACAAAACAAATAATATTCAAAATGCAATATCATGTTACAAGTTGATATATCGTATTATCATTTATATAATTTCGTGTTACGTTCGTCTACGTCTAGGAACAAAATTCGTTTGAGATTAGTTTAGGTAGCTTATTTCCAAAGATACAATATCTCTGTCGTAAATGATAACTTACATGAAAGAAAGGTTGCCAAGCATATTTTTGAAATGATTTGAATGAAAAAAGAGTATTTTTTTTATCCATTCCAAAAGAAATGCTTAAATATTTTTTCTAATAGGTACTTTTTTATTTTTTCAAATTCCTTCAGGTTTTTTTTTTCTTGACTTGCAGATGTTTCAAATTACAGTGCCTGTATACGTTAGACATTAGACAATCCAAAAAAGAAAATAAAAAGTCTACCTGCAGTAACAAAAAAACTGTTGGGAGTTTTCTTGAAAAACCCGTAATCTTAAATAAAAGAAAAACTATCACACTTCGACGAAAACATGTAAGACTCAAAATTTTCTAAATGGTCTAGACTATCAACTCCTTCTAATTTTGCGTCCTGTTACCAAACATCCTTTATATATTGGTATGATTTGCATCCAATTCCATTGTTAAAAAATTACATGTTAACTCTTTTTCATTCTTATATGGTCAATATTAAGGTTAATTATCCCCAAAACCAATTTCACTTCGAAATTAATATGTACGAAGCATCACTTTGTTTTACTTAATTAAAAGATATTAATACAAAAACAACCCATGTTTCAAAATGTTTCCACTCAAAACAAAGGCAAGTTTGTAATATTATGTTTTCGTTACATTATAGCTTTATTTTTATTAAAATATTAAGCTTTTAAATTGAGTACCTACGAAGAATTCGCAAAATATGTGTTTCGATAATATTTTATGAATAGGTAGCTTCTATGCTGGACTGGGAGCGAAAGAAAAACATAGAATGTGCCAGCTGCTTCTCTTCCCGGGCATACTGTAAAAGTCAGTTAAGGGACCGAGGTAGGCTTTTTGTGGGCGATAGGCTGATCCCCTTTCACTGCAAGAGTCTCTCTCCACTATTATAATGCCTCCAAATTTGTCAAGCGTGACATCGCATGGTTTTGTTACCTCTGGTGTTCTGCCTACCCCATACGGGATACAGGCGTGAAGTTTATGTATTGAAGGATAATGGGCGATCATCATCTTCGTGAGCCGAGAGACGCACACTGCTGGACGGACAGAGGCCTCCCCAAGACTCTCCACGTCGCGCAGCCCTCATCTACCGCTAGACTTTCATTAAGTGTTTTTTTTATAAACCTATAATGAATAAAAGATTTTGAATTTTTAATTTTGAAGAGGATGGAGGAATTACGTCGTGTCGTCATCGTTCTATGGAGCGTCGCTAGATGTCGCTACATCACTCCCCTCCGACACCGGAGTCCTGAGTTCGTGTGCTGAATTCTTCGACCTCATCTCCACTTACCATCTGTAGACATTGAGATTAAACGCGGGTTTAGTCACCAATAAAAAAAAAGTTTGAGGACCATGTTGCAAGTTGAGACATAACATTATATGAACTGTAGTTTTAAATTAACTTTAGAAGCGGGATATGACATACATACATACATAACTTCACGGCTGTATCCCGTATGGGGTAGGCAGAACACCAGAGTTAATAAAACCATCTGATGTCACGTTTGACAAATTTTGAGGCATTATAATAGTGGAGAAAGACTATTGCAGTGACAGGGGGTCAGCCTATCGCCCGAAAAAAAGCCTCCTATAACACCTTAGTCCCTGACTTTTAGTGTGCCTGGGAAGAGAAGCAGCTGGCACGTTCTATGTTTTTCTTTCGCTCCCAGTCCAGCATAGAAGAATTTGGTAAATATCCCGTTAACATTACCATGGTAGATATCCTGTTCTTACAGTTTATTTAAATGACCATGAAAGTTTAAAAACTCTTCACTTGTATTTGTTGATTATAATCAATCTATAATGTAAACAAATATCTCACCACCAAAAAAAAAATTGCGCAAGAAAAAACACTGCTAATTTTTACATAATGTCTCCGTAATTTATTTGTCTATGCTAAACCTAATTTACCAAAATCGAAAGGTATTCCTGACAAACGAATAAATTCAAATCCTACGCTCCGATCTCACTTGACAAGGGTATAACGACCGATGGTAATTGGTGTTTTCGTTAGACTCTAGCTGAGCGGATTTGAAACAGAGTATAATTTATTGAAGTCGTCGTGGCGCCGTGGTTACTGTGTGTGTCATACGATATCACAGGTTAAGCAACGTTCGGCGTTACTTCGGCGGTACTTGGATGGGTGACCGCCGACCATTCATTTCTCACGACGACTTCCGTGCCTCGGAGGGCACGTTAAGCAGTCGGTCCCGGGTGTATAAGTAGTCTTTAGGGTTTGTCAGAAGCTATTTTTGCGCCCTGAAAATTCTGGCATCCACCACCCAGCACCGGGCCAGCTTGGTGGATTATGACCTATACCTCCTCGTCACCTTGGGCTCAAAGAGTTGTGATGATGATGATGATGATAATTTATTTTACAAATAAAATATTTTATTTATTTACACTTCAGTATACAGTACAGATAGTAAATAATAAAAAAACAGTGTGTTGTGTAAGTACTACTAGGCGGTCTTATCGCTGACGAGCGATTTCTTACAGACAACATATTTTTTAACCTGATCTTTGATGCATTATCAACACTTTGAGCCACCTCTGTGTCTTGGCACTCCTACACACTAGCGGTTAACCGCTTTACAATTTTAATATGCAACCGTCTGTGATTGTACGCACTTAATTGCTACAAATTTTCAACTGCGGCGGTTGAACGGAAAGCTGCGGCCCTCATCGCGGCTGGCCGCTATGGCAGCCAACCGCGAAGAAACCGCCTTGAAACCGCGGTAGACCGCTCCAACGAACTGCCTAGGCGGTCAACCGCTAGTGCGCTTAATAGTCTGACGCTATCACGTAAATTTTGGGTAAAGAGTCGGAACACGAAAATATATGTTTTCGTTCAGGATGATTATCTATGTGTTTGGTGATCGGATCTCTTCAGGGTCCGACTGGTAAGCGACACCCTTTGTGTGCTCTCATCTTTACTTCAGGAGAAATATAAAAGGCAAACTTTCCGCTCCGCAATGATCTAGCTATAAAATTATATAGGTACGTACCAATTCCTCTATAATCCAACGTGACTGAACTAATCTCATAGTCCAATTGAGCAGCGGATGTCATTTCGCTCCTGAAAATAAAATAAAATTAATCAACAATATGCAAAATTTAATTTAACGTAGAGGCAGCAGATGTGTAATTTATGGTTTCGAGAGTAAAACAATTTGCTATCTGATGTTTTATTGAATACGTTTGCATTTCAAATTTGACATTATTTTATAGATGTAGATAATAATTTAAAATATAGTTTTTAAATTCACTCGCTATTCATTATGTAAGTTTTTTTTAAACAGTTCGCCAAGGTTTGGAATGAACTGCCTGCGTCTTTTGAACCTGACGAGTATAGTCCTGGGTACTTTTAAGCGTAGACTGAATAGGTTTCTCGTGAAAGGACATGTACCACCTTAGTCTTATTTTTCTCTTTCCGTCAGGTGTCATAGACGACAAACGTCTCACCCTTTTTTATAAAAAAAGAATACGTTTTTAGTCGTAGTGTAAATACAAAAGTAAGCTTAAAAATGTAAAAATTGATAGGGTTAGTTTGTTTAAAAAGGGGTAATATGCGGAACTATAGTAAGATTTGAACAATTCTAATAGCAAGTGAAACTTTTGAAGAAGGCTTCTTGCTCGCCGGTCTAGTGTTCGGCTTGCGAAGCGAGAGTTCTTGGGTTTGAGTTCCAGCAGGCCAGGAAACTAACATTTCTAAGCTGTTTTAGCTTTGAGGTATCAGGCCGGCTGAATAGTTCCGACCCTAAAGTACTAGTAGATACTTTAACCACTCGCGAAGGTAGTTACTAAGGGGTTAGAAAACTACCTTCTTATTCCACTAGAAGGGCTGATTACGCTTGACCCATAACAACTGTCAAATACCATAGTAAAAGTTAATTTTATAGTGATTTTGATCAAAAAATTTGAAACTCGTGATTGCGTAGTCATAAGTTCTATAGAAAATGGATACCACAATTTCTCCGAGCATATACACTTGCTTTGGTTGTGGAGTGGAAATGTACATATTACGGACCACATTTTCCATATTTTGATACAGAAAACATATTAATGTATGGATTTATCACAGAAAAGAACACCGAACAAGCAATTTCGATAACAACTTGTGTATTTGACGGCTTGTTATGGGTCAAGCGTATGAAGCGACATCTTTTTAGAGCTTTTCGTTTTCTTCTCCATTGAGTAACATCTAATTAATATTCAGGGAAAGCTTTGTCTTAATGGGATGTAGTCTGAGTAATCGACCTGTAAACATCACCATATCTGAGTAATCGTTGCATTACACTGAATTGGAACACCGTACCGTCACAAAGTTCCTTGTAAAAAGGAATAAATCGCAAAAGAGATTTTTTATAGCCATAACTTTCTAAGTGCATCTGGGCGGTTTTATTTACACAACTTGGTATTTACAAGTTTCCTTTGAGATCATATAGTTTTTTTTCCCAGACAATCACAGCAACTACATGGCCCCAAAGCTTGTGTTATGGGATAACATGTAGCGAACTAGGGGGGAACCTAGAATATAATTACATAAATAGACTAGCTGTTGCGCGCGGTTTTACCCGCGCAATTTCGATTCCCGCGGGATTTTCGGGATAAAAAGTTGCCTATACGGATTCGGAAGAATCCCTCTAAGTAATGTTAAAAGAAATTTTTAAATCAGTCCTGTAGTTTTTGAGCCTATTCAATACAAACATACAAAAATACAAAGGTTTCCTCTTTATAATATTAGTATAGATAAACACCCAGACATGGAACATTTTTTTTTCTTTTCCGTGCGCGAATCGCCAAAGAGGTCGTCAAAAAGTTGATGTACTAGTTTGTGTAATTAAAGTATTTTATAAAGAAATTACTTGAATAAATCAAGCTATACTTCTATGACATATGCAACTGCTAAAAATCAAAAAGCTACTTTTACTGCCCTCTCCAAAACAATTGAAGCAAAATTTACACGTGCCAAATGCCTTTGAAAATAACCAGAAAACAAAGCATTTTCTTAGTAATTGCAAGTTTTCCCCAAGTCAGCATTTCAAAACAAAGCTCATTTATTTCTATGTAGTTAGAAATTTCCAGCACTGCTATAATTCACTGTATTAGAGCTGAAATATTATGTTATATGGTTTGCCAGCGTTGCTGGTACAGCATTTTTATTAAGTAAAAGTAATGGTATTTTCCAGAGAAGTCGCGGTGACAAAGTTGCTTATATGAAGAGGTTTTCGTTTTGGTATTGCTTTTAGTTTTTAAACTTAAAGCTCCTGTTACACATATTCATTTCAAGCACGAAACCATGAGAACTTGCTTCAATTAACTCTTTGTAATGAGCCCACTGCAGGGCATGAGTTTCTCCGGTGCGTGACGAGGAGGTATAGGCCATAATCCACCAAGCTGGCCCAGTGCTGGGTGGTGGATGTCAGATATTTCAGGGCGCCGTAATGGCTTCTAACAAACCCTAACGACTACTATATACAAGTATACAGCACCCAGGACCGACTGCTAAACGTGCCCTCCGAAGCACTGACGTCGTCGTGAGAAATGAATGGTCGGCGGTCACCCATTTATACCGACCGCGCCGAACGTTGCTTAACATGTGATATCGTATGATACACACATTAACCATGGCGCCACGACGACGTCACCGTGTCGGAATGTTGCTCAAAATTAGCATGCTCATTTCAAGCATGCTCGTGAATCGACAGGCTTGGAATTTTTGAGCTTTGAGCAACCTACAAGTGGCGCGGGTGGAAGGGGGCGTTATTGAGCAACCTGTTTAGACACAAACAAGCATGCAAAATTTAAGCATGCTTCTTTTTTCGAATGATTAGTTTATTCGAATGACTTTATTATCGCGTTAATCGAGAAAACCACTTGAAACAACCAATCACCTTCTTACAAATTCTGTTTTCCAATTTTGACACTAGTTGGCGCTGCTTCGATCCCATACAAAAATATGTTAACGTTAACGCGATGGTGAAGTTAAAAATCTCCCACTACGCAATCTGAAGTTACTTTGCGGAAGTCCATCACGATAAAGATTTCCGTAGCGTAAGAGGTCAGGACCTTATGAGTTTAGGAAATAAACTTTTCAAAGTCTGGTGTATACTAAGATAAGCCTTAGTTCCGCTGCATGATCTACATGAATAGCTTACTTTGGGGTTGCAAAGTTAATGTGTCCGTTTCAGTAATATATTTTAATTAATTCTACCACTCTAAAACTTCAATGATGTACTATTTTCGTACGTTAGGGGATTTCCACTCCAATCCAACGAAGTCAATCGGTTTTTTTCTGATCGGATTGGTCTAGGAAAACTAAGGTCGACGTCATTTAATGCATTCTACCATCGATCGATGCTCGATTGATTTGGTGTGGTATCACCTGCATCGCTCTTCGTTTCTTACAGCAGACACACTTGGAAAACTACAAACTGAACAACCAAACACCGAAACGAGTTTAACTTTCATTCAGTGTTTAGTTTTTCAGTGGTCGTTGCACCCTGGTGACGCTGATGTGATACTGTAATATTTCATCAAAGGCAAGTTTATTTCTAAATGATACAGAATTCTATCTCAATCGTGCTATAATCAGATTAGTTCGCAAACATTATCTATTTCACTTCAATGAGCCCAATAATCCTCTTCTTCGATAGATATTCAAACTGTCACTCTGGAACGTGCCGATCGCTGAGTTTAAAATCGGCAAATAACGTTAAAACGTTTTTGATCTACCGTAAAATGTTTGCTTCCATTACTTCTCGAATACTCCAATTGATGATGAAAAGTAAGTTTAGGGTCAAGCCATGTTTAAATTTAGAAGTTTGTTAAAAAAACGAGAAGGGTTTTTACTCACTATTGTTTTTAGTCTTTCATTGGACAATAAATTGTGACTTAGAAACACTTTTTATTGAGCTGACTTCTGGTCTTTTCGTTGTGATAGGAGGCTAATAGCCATAAAACACCAAGCTGGCCCAGTACTGATTGTATCATAATGTAATGATAATTACATAATGAATTTGATAATTATAATTCTATTCTCTTTATATTTTGGACTTCTAGCCAATCAAGTATAAAGCCTTTAATCTTGATTTTAATCCATAGTAATTAAAAATCCTAAGGATAGATAGCTTGGTTTTAAAAGATACGGTAAGAAAAAAATATATTACATTTTTTTTTATAAGTGACTAAACCCGCGTTTGACCTCAATCTCACCTGATGGTAAGTGACGATGAGGTCGAAGATGAAAGCACACGGGTTTAGGAAGGAATTAACCTAACCTAACTTACATTCCCTAAACTGACTAGTTTACTAGTTTAGGTGCAGTCTCGAGCCGGTTTAGAAAAGTTCTTTTCCTAAGTTCGGCTGGGAAGATCATAGCTTCCCTCACAATCGACCTAGGCACCGAAGAGGCCGTCAAAACGGTATCTCATTATTTACTTAAATATACAGGGTGACTGGTGACAAATTTTAGATATTGAAAGGGAGCACTTTGTAGTCGATTCTGATCATAATTGTTTAATAAAAATAGGTACTTAATTTTTCAGCAGAATTCCCTTTAAATAAATAAAGAGTTTTACTAGGCCGACGGCCGTTCGTGAAGCCGTCCTACCGACCTACCTGTGTAGATAGCGCCGTGCGTACGTCCGTACCAGTGTAACCATGCGTTGCGTAATGAATTCTTTAACTTTCGGTTAAGTTTATTTAGTCAATAATTCATAATTATTTATTATTTAATATTTTCTCTTCATGTATGATCTCAAACTATCACGTCCTCGAATTTCGAAAGTCACCACCCAAGACCAGTCACCCTGTAAATTTAAGTTACGAAAAACTCCAGTAATTTATTCATCTCAGCATTCTATACCAACCCTTAATCTAAAATGGCATTGTCATAAAACTTTACAGCCTGTAAAAAGTATATTTTGAGAAGCAAGTGATAAGACTATCTTTATTTCATGGTCTGATGCTAAAAGAACTCGTTAATAGCAACATTTTTTCGTAAAAACGTTATTCTTGATTTTTTTTTGATAATATTGTCACGTAGTCAGAGTTTAAGAGTTTAAAGTTTTTCAATAATGGAAAAGTGTTTCTAAAGTGTCATATTTAAGACTTATTTAGTTAAATCCAATACATTTGAATCGCATTTTATCACCTTTAATTATACTTTACATTATAATTTAAAGTAACAACGAAAAAGTTAGAATTTTGGATCATAAAGAAAATACTTTTTTTCGTAGATTTAGGTAATCGCATATTATGTTTTATATTCAAATGTGATATTTCGGTGTTTTGCAGACCCTTTTGTTGCAGTGATCTAAAATCCCAAAAGTCCTTAATTAATATAGTGAGTTTTATATCGGTGTCTAAACCCACGCTTGTCCTCAAAATCACGTAAAAGAAAATAAAAAATAATGGTTGGTTTGAGACACTGTCTCCTACAAACTCAATCCCAAATCGTTCAAGCGCTCTTGTCGCTGACCTAAGGATGCTTTGTTTGATCTTCCAAACCAGCTCTCTCTAGATCTGGATAATCTCCTATCCGCCAGTTCCTAGCTGAACGATGACATGTAGTTGATTCAGCACGTAGTGCTTCCTGTATTTTTCTACGCGCAGCCTTTATCTCCAACTGGCTGCCGTTATTTCTTCGGTCGATTGTCGGTAGAAAGACAAAAGATCTTATAGGGGGAGTTTAGTGGGTAGAAGTCTCACACTGTTAGGTGTCATCTGGCCGGGGACCTACCCCCTGGCAAGTGCCCTTTCGTACTTCTGGTGGTATTCTCCTCCTCTCCTCTTTGAGCACTTGTACGGTCAATAGGCCTATGGGTGTTCTGAGGAGTAGTCTTCTGTGGCGGAAAAAAGGTGATATTTGGTCACAAATTTTACATGTTGGGCAAGCCAGGTGGATTATTAATAGGTCTTTTAACCAAGTCGGGGTCCTGGGTACCACAGGTGATATTTGGTCACAAATTTTACATGTTGGGCAAGCCAGGTGGATTATTAATAGGTCTTTTAACCAAGTCGGGGTCCTGGGCACCACCCTAAAACGCTTATCTACAATGTATATACGAATGGTAGGGCTAACCCTAGCTGACCCTATTTGACTAAACACAAGAGTTTAGCCCATACCTGATCCTCACTCGAAACATCATAGGATTAAAGTATTTTGCCAATTATAACCTTTCCCTATATTTGCAACGCAGCTACATATTCGGAAGCGGTTATAAAACCGACTAGTATACTCGTGATTTAGAGGGAAATGAGAGTATGTACTCTTTAACACTTTAGACCCATTCTGTTAAACAGGACCACTCCTTTTAAGGGGATTTAGCTAATAAACCAAGGATATTTTACAGTAGGTATGGGTTTCAAGATAATAACTACCTGTTATACAAAGAAATTAATCTTCACGAACGATTCATCATCATCATCATCATCATCACAACTCCGTGTAATGGGCCCACTGAAGGGCATGAGTCTCTCCTCTGGGTGACGAGGAGGTTTTAGGCCATAATCCACCGAGCTGGCCCAGTGCTGGGTGGTGGATGTCAGAATTTTCAGGGTGCCGATATGGCTTCTGACAAACCCTAACGACTACTGTATACAAGTATACAGCACCCGGGACCGACAGCTTAACGTGCCCTCCGAAGCACGGAAGTCGCCGTGAGAAACGAATGGTCGGCGGTCACCCATCCAAGTACCGACCGCGCCGAACGCGCCGAACGAGTCACGAACGATTAAATTAGGTAAAATAACATTGTAGTATATATTTTAGGGGTTTGTAGCTTTTCGTCAAAAAGTTACTTTTGAATAAAAATTTGTAATGATTTGTTAAGATATCTCAGAAACAACATTTTTTGGATTTTTACCATCATCATTTTATTTTTCTTTCAGGATCTTATTTTTAGCAAACAAACTAAACATCATTAAAACTAATAATGAGAATACATCGCAAAAAGTATGTTCTAGAAACGTAGACGTTTCGTAACCTTGAGGGCACAAAGCCTAGTAAACAAGCTGAACCCTTAAATATTTCTTTTTGTTGTACGGCTAATATCATTTGTAAGGAACTCACAATTTCTATAGCCATATTATACAGGCTGAAAATTAGTGGTGGAGCCATTAAGGAGTGATAGTATAGGCTAATTTCAGTCCAAATCATTCAAAAGTTAGTCCTTTCCAAAATATACCTACTTAAAGATTTTTACAAAAAAATCCCACTCTTTTTTTATATTGTAAGGATAGGACGTTTGCCTTCCATGCCACCTGATGGAAAGTGCGCATGAAGACTATTATGGTGTTACACGTCCATCCACGAGAAACCTATTCACTCGACACTTAAAAGACGAAGGCAGATTGTTCCACTCCTTCACTCCACTCAAAATCTAGAAATGTTAATAAATCTTAAACATTGGTATTTTTTATCAATTTTGCTTTTGTTTGGTTACAAAGATATTCTAAATAAATAATATTGTTAGTCAATATCTTTTGCGAAAATCGTTAAAGAAAAACGAAAAAATGAAAAACAAGTTACAAGTTACAGTTGCTGACTTAAAAATTAAAAAATAAATTTCGAATATTTCTTTTTTTTATATTTTTCTGTAATCCTTATGGGTAATAGAATACCCCCGTGAAGGTATAATATAGGGTTGGCGAGGCACTCTTTATAGGTAAGTCCTACTAATATTACCTTGGATAAGCATAGGAAACCGTTTGTAAGTTACACTGTTTTAAGCATGTTACTTAATAAATCATATTTGTGGAAGGGTTTAACCGTCTTGTAAAGGTTACACGTCTTTTATTTATCTATTTATTCTACGTATTCATTTTTAGCAGAATACAATTCAGGCATGCTCCCTCCAAGCGAGTATCTTATCTAGTCTTATGTTATATGGATTACGACAAAATGATTTTTTTGACTCTTGGCACTCTTTTTCAGTCAGGATTATACATATACGAATTAATACAAATAGGTACAGTACAAATTGATCATGACATGAAAAAAAAAGACAGTTAATGGTGCTAATTGTGAGAGCCAATGTCATGCCACAACCAAATTGCTTACATAGTAGGTGCATTGAGCTATGAATGCACAACACGCACATGACAAACTGGGACCAGAGTATTTAAACAAGAATAGAATAAAATAAAATAGTCGTAGTATCATCAGCAAAAGATCAAAATTTAAAAATACTGTTAATATAAAATATCCTCATAAAGTTCTATGTCAAAAAAATCGTATGCGTAGACTCACCTTTCAAGATGATCAAAAGTAACTCGCTTGTCATCTTTTTTTGAAATTTGAGATGGTGTCACCGTTGAGGTATAACCTGGAACAATGGATATAAGATTTCATTAATTATGTTGTCCAAGTTTCGTCATAATAATCTCTCAAACACAGATCTATAACTGCACCAAAATTGACAAATGAATATACAGGGAGGTGTTAGAAGTTTGAATATTAAATATAAAAAATACTTTTAAAAATTTTAATGTATACCTAAATTGATTTGAAAAATACTATAATTGGAAGGTTTAAAACTTAATAAATTGGTCTGAATAAAATCCTTCTTAACAACATAATATCCACCACCCAGCACTGGGCCAGCTTGGTGGATTATGGCTCCTCGTCACCCAGGGGAGAGACTTATAGCCCTGCCGTGGGCTCATTACAAAAAGTTGTGATGATGATAACAATATAATAGCGACTGCTTGGTACTCTTGAATTCGAAATGTTGTATTTTCGAAAACTTATCGATACGTTGTTCTCGGTATATTAATAACTAGCTGGTGCCTGGGACTGCGTTCGCTTCAAGCCTCGATGAGTTTGTGAGAGAAATGTGAAAATCGGAAAAAAATAATTTAAACGTTGGTCACAGAATCAAGCAGTTTACTGCCTGATTGAGGTACGTTTTGATTAAAACTCAAGACAAAGTCAGGTAATTTTGTGTCAATCTAAAAAGCTACACTCGAAAACTGAGAAACGGACATGATGATGTTTAAGTTTTTTCACAGAAAAAAAAGACTGAAAGAAATTAAAGTTGCTGATCTATTTTCGTATTACATTGACACTACCATGTTTACAATGATTCAGGCATCATGTAGATAGTAATTACTGATTTATAGTTTTCGTACTGATTTATAGAACAACCGGACACAAAGGTAAGCTGTGCTTCCGAGTAAGACTCAAGTAAGGCTTTCTGAGTAAGTGGTGACTAGATTTTCACGAACCAACAAATCGAAGAACAGACGCCTTTGTCACCATCCGATGGGACGTTTGTCTTCCATGACACCTGATGTTAGGTCAGGGAAAATAGACGCAGGCAGTTAATTCCAAACCTTGGCGACCCGTATCAAAAAGAAACTGTCAAAGCACTTAGTTCGACTTTTCGGAATATCTGGAATATCATCCGGACGGATGGAAGTTCTGTCTGCGTCTAGTAGTCCGATGGTAAAAGGGTGAGGGTTCAATTTGTTCAAACAGAGCACTCGCGCACTCATCAAAATGTAGTACACGGTTAAACAAGCAACCTTACGACGATGCTCTAGGGTCTGCAGTATTTTGGTTGTAAGGTCGACGTTGTTAATTAGTATACGGGTTCTTCGGTCAACGGAGTCCAGCGCTTCTAGTTGATATTTGGCTGAACCATCCCAACGATAACTGCAGTATTCCATGCATGATCGCACTTGAGCTGTGTATAAGTTAAGAAGCTGTGCAGGGCCAAAGTACCGCCGTACCTTCGAGATGATTCCCCGGCATTAATTGCCATTTGGTCAGAGGAGTAGCCATCTAAGACTACTCGAATTGACCGTCCTCTCAGAAAATCAGATATCTAGTCGCAGAGCCCAATCGGTATGCCATATGCTGGAAGCTTACTTAAGAGACCATCATACCAGACCCTGTCAAAGGCCTTGGAAATGTCTAAGGATTCAGCTATTGCTGGCCCTCCAAAGCCTCACTCCATAAGTGAGTAACATACATGAGAAGATCGCCGGTGGAGCGTCCGTTGCGGAAACCATATTGGTTATCGCTTAGGAGCTCGTTGGTCTCTAGGTATGCCAGGAGTCGATTGTTCAATACACGTTCCATGACTTTGCAAAGTTAACAAAGTATGGAGGTGATTGAAATTGGTCGATAGTTGACAGGATCGTCACGGCTTTCCTTCTCGAGAAATTTCGAGATCAAACCGATAATACTCCCTTTGTCCACCCTGTATTTGATAATTTTGGACAAAGTTGCAAATGATTGGGAAGGGAAGGAAATCTGGTCGAATAAGTTTTATTTGTTAAAAAGTCGAGGACTCTTTAGACAGTAGGTACTGGTATTTGTTCATTTTCAATTAAATAAATTGAATTAAAGTCTACGCAATCAATCCCAACAAAATACTTTTCTGTACTGGTATTTGTTCATTTTCAATTAAATAAATTGAATTAAAGTCTACGTAATTAATCCCAACAAAAGACTTTTCTTTGAACTATCAATAAGTATGACAGGTAATTTTTCATTTTTCATTTCAATACTTACAAAATCTTTTATTTTATTTTATAAACAACCTTAAAACACTGTAAGCGCTGGACATCATAAAGTAACTTTAATAGGTTGCTGGACATCACAGACAAATTTTGTTTTTCTGAAGCACTAATTATTAAAGAATTGGGAACACTTTCCAGCTTTAAATATCAAAAACCCTACATAAAACAAGTCAACAAAATCACGCTTTACAACATTAAAATTCGCGGTGACAAAACTCACACAATTTGACTTCGGCAACACTCGTAAACCTTTTATTTCCTTCAATGCTGTGAAATTTAATTACTTCGGGAATGAAAAGAAGTTCAAATTACATGTTTAGAACAAATTCGAAATGTTTATTTTAATGTTACCATTTATTTTATGAGAGTCCAGTAATAAAATTTCGTGTTCGTAAGAAAAACAGAATAGAAAGTTAAATTTAAAAGGGCAAAAGTTAAAGTAGCTGTTACACATTTTAAAAAGAAGTTATGAGTTTTTTTCTGTGTTTTAAAATAGAATACTTTCAAACCAGACCAGCGAGTTAAATATAAAATAGCAAATATAATATTTGAACTCGACGTTTAGGTGTATTTATAGACACTGTGGCAAACGACAAGTTCGATTAAAAAGGTCATATTGACGGTCTCCTTGGTGTATCGTCTAGACGCCAATCGCGAGACCGCAAAAAAAATGTTCCAGGTCTGGGCGTTTATTTATAAAGGGTGACTGGTGAAAAATTTTTGAAGGAGAGCACTCTGTACTCGATTCTGATCATAATTTTGTTATATAAAAGTAGGTACCTAATTTTCGAAAATAAAGGGGAACTAAAATAGCACATCCACTTGTTGCAAAATAACAGAGTGAATATTTGTATAATATCCCGAACTAAAATAAAATAATGAATAAAATAATGCATTGCAAGATTATACAATAATTATGTTTGTGATATGATATATTTTGATATAATTTATTTAATTTTTAATGTATTTTTTTTTTATAAGTGACTAAACCCGCGTTTGACCTCAATCTCACCTGATGGTAAGTGACGATGAGGTCGAAGATGAAAGCACATGGGTCTAGGAAGGAACTGGTTCTTTATACAATATTGCCGGAACACATTACCGCCGGAGCGTTAACATTTGGCGGCAGACTTTATATAAAGGGTGGTCGCTAGCCAGGCGGACCCAGAAGGGATCCTACCACCAAGCGAAAGAAGGGATCCTACTTTATATGTTTACTTTACTGTTTATGAAAAGCTTTTGAATTTATCTTTAAAATAAACCACCAGTTAAACTTCTTTTGCATTGAATCAATAACTCCAACGTTGCGCCGCTATTGTATGGAGACTCCTCACGTTTAGTTTTTTATTAATTGAGGTTAATTTTATTGGGGGTTCTGATACTTTTTTAATAATCATTAACATAAATCATAAAAATTACCGTGCATTAAATTCGTCCATTAAGTGCTGAAACATAAAGCTTACTGACGGCCTGAAATGGACTTACGCATTTGGCTGGTACCCTGTATTTAGCGGTAGACTTTATGTAAAGGTTAGTTTCTAGCCAATTAGACTCTGAAAAAAATCTCTGCATCAAATTTTATTAATAAACCCGCTTCTGGGTCTGCACTGTTTCCAGAGTTAAGATTTATCTCATTGCTGCGGAGATATAGTTAATCTTTTTCTTGAAGATATAATTTTTATAATTATATATAAGTTGGCAATAATTTATTTTCAATTTATCTTTTATTGGTGTGTTTACTATTGGTGTGTTTCGTACTTTTTTAATCCATTTTTGCGAACTTATAGCAGAGTTGCAGAACTGCAACTCTCGCGTATTAAGTAATTAAATAACAATAAACTCTTAAATATAAAATCAGAGATAAAACAAAAAAAAATTAAAACCACAACATACAGCGTATTAGAAAAAAAAACAGTAATCACGTTGTATTATGCATGGAGCTCAAAGAAAACAAACTTCACACAACCTTCCCCTACTGAGTTGACAGTAAACAGGGTAGATGTTACCGGAAAATAACAAGAAATTCAAACTTTTAACTTTCCTAGGAAATTTATAAACTTGCGTAGCATTCTAAGGAGGTACACATTGTATTATTTTACACCCACATTTTCGCAAAGTGATAACCTTACCGAACTCACGCGTCAAATAATAAGTAATCAATAATCAAATATTAAATAAGTTACTTGCTAAAATTTCAATAAACAAAGGCACCGAAAGACGAAGTTGAAACGGTAAGGTGCGACGACAAACGTTGCAAAGAGGAGCAATTAGGTTTCATATAGGCACGTGCCGAGCGAGCAAAGTGAATGGTGCCGTGCCAGGCGGTCGGCGAAGCGCCATAAATCATTAGTATAGATAAGCCAAATTTCGTAATTGTTTGTCTTCTTGACCAATCAGCGAGCAGTTTGCCGTATTTTATAAAGAAGCGTCAAATCAAAAGCTCTTCTGTGATCCGTACGAAATTTACGAATAGATATCCATTAGTTTGTAAATTAACACGACATGTCGCAAATTGATAAATCTGCAAAAATGTGAGCGTAAAAAAATACAATTTATCTTTCTTTTAGAATCCTACGCAAGTTTATTTTCCTAGAAAATTTATAAACTTGCTGATCTTGTTTTATTCCGGTGACATATACATTGCACTAGTTGCCTCTATGTAAGCATGTGAGGCTCGCGTTAGTTCGCTGCGAAAGGAAACCGTTTTTAAAACCACAGTTTCAGTTTATTTGTTGGTAACGTTAGGAGGGGAATGATTCTGGGAATTTCGATATTTTTGTTATGTGGCTTTCATTTTTGACTTTTAGGTTATGGGCTTTTTGACTTTAGTGAGCCATTATTTTAAAAGTCAGTTCAGCCAGATCTTATAATTTTTGATTCAATAATACATTTGAATCGAAGTTTCGTCGAAGACACTAGTGATATCAATGTTCGAAAAGATTCCAAACTGACTGAAATGTAAATCGTATAGAGGCAATAAATTTCGGTCAAAAGAATCATATTTTCATTCAAATAGGAATAATATGAGCAATATGATTATTCATGAATTTCTTAAAAAAAGCCCTCAATGCGTTTACATAAAGCCAAATAAGAAAGAAAAATCCATTTGTGAAGTTCTACACAAACATATCCACACTGATGATATTAAGAGATTGGTGACTAAAGCGCGCATACTAACAAATAACACTACCCCGTCGTAGTTGGCAAATAGCCAAAGCGAAGGGTATG
The DNA here is from genome assembly GCA_944452665.1 of Stenoptilia bipunctidactyla. Lineage (NCBI taxonomy): Eukaryota > Metazoa > Arthropoda > Insecta > Lepidoptera > Pterophoridae > Stenoptilia > Stenoptilia bipunctidactyla. The sequence goes on along the minus strand of OX101748.1, from coordinate 5,306,159 downwards.
GGTTTTGATCTCCGTCACATAAATATTGTTTTATATCTTTTACTGATATGTCAGTCAGCCGTATTTGCCATCAATTTCATGTAGTGTTAAGTGACAATGGGATTGAATATGTAGTACACGGGGTTATGACGGTACTGTATATTTGTATAACATACCTGAAATACATTTAGCAGCACACTCTATATGAAGGAGGTGCGACACACAAGAGTCCTAACATCAAGCGAGAATTACTCGGAACAGTTTACCATTACTTAGTCTAAAGTCCAAGGATTACTCTTAGCCGAACGTTAAAAATTTATTTATCGTAAGTTTTGCTGCCTATGAAAAAGAAGCAAGTATTACGGTTATTAAATAAAACACTTTTTAACCGGATTTATCGCATATATTTACATTATAAATTTTAACTCGCCGTTTCGGTGTCTTTCGTGTCGCTCGCGTTTTATTTAATAGTATGAATCGCGAAAACTTAAGATGTGGCTTATTCTGAATTCTTATTATATGATACCTTTCTCTACTATAATTAAAGGCAGTTTGAAAATGCAAGTATACGTATATTCAATAGATATTTTATAGAAACACTCAGAATAGGAGCATGTTAGTTGAAGCGAGCTAATGCACACACATCATTAGCTTAATGTGAAAGAAACCGAGTAGGCATTTAGATAGCTTTTATAGCTAGCCTATACGAGCTGCAGCTTTGATGCTTTTATAGAACCTTTCTTTAGCTTTATAAGCGAGTTTTATACGACGCTTATACTAGCAGTACTTTATGGTATTCTTTTGTTTATTGAATAGTTAGATTAGATTGAAGCCCGCTTTTCTTAAATCCCGTAAATATTAGGTAGGTATATACGTGAAAGTTTAACATAATTTATGTTAGAAACCTTTTTATGTTAAAACGGCTTAAAGGATTAAGCTGAAATTTTGGATATAGGTACGGCAAAAGCGGACAAAGCCAAAGAGTGGTAAAATAAAACGTAATAAAACATACAAAACAGAGGTTTTATTGACGTTTTTTTGGGCGACAGGCTGACCCCCTGTCACTGCAATAGGTTTCTCCTTCATTATAATTCCTCCAAACGTTGTGTCAAACGTGACATCAGATGGTTTTATAGCCTCTGGCGTTCTGCCTACCCCATAAGGGATACAGGCGTGAAATTATGCATGTATGTATGTACATATATATTTTTTTTAATATGTATTTCTATATCGCAATGTTTTAAGAAAGTTACTTTTTCAATCTCGATAAACCCGTGATTGACCTTTGTCTTACCTGGTAATAAGCGATGATGAAAACGCTTGTATTTAGGAAGCAACTGGTTCATACAATTTTGTCTGAACACATTACTGCGATAAACCGGTAATTACCTACACAGACGGGCAAGATTCATAAACCTTGGTGATACTACCCTCATCATCACAATGAGCAGCTGCAGGGTTGTGAATCCTCCGCCGGAGCCCGCGGGTAATGCCATTGGCGGTTCCACTTATGGCGGATGAGGTACACCTGGAGGTTTTTAGTGGGTCGATCCGGCCCTTTGCCGGGTCATCCCCACATACCCCGTCGCTCCCCCTTGGGCGGTCGGGGACGTTACTGCACGTTTTCCTCCAGACAAAAAAAAAACGGTTGTGAATCCTTCCCTGATTGGAGAGAAAGTATAGACCAAAGTTAACCAACAAGCCATTAACCTTAACAGTGATAATTGGTGGAAGTCAGATTTTTCAGGGCCCCGATATAGCATCTAACAAACCTTAGCGACTACTGAATATAAGTATACAGTGCCTACCTAAAGCCGACTTTTTATCGTGCCCTTCGAAGCTCTACTCTGTTTCTATAGAATATTACATCAAAATGCAAATACTTTTCATAAGTAATGCTACTGGACTGGGAGCGAAAGAAAAACGTAGAATGTGCCAGCTGCTTCTCTTCCCAGGCATACTGTACAAGTCAGTTAAAGGACCGAGGTTTTAAAGGCGTTTTTGTGGGCGATAGGCTGACCCCCTGTCACTACAATAGTCTCTCTCCATCTTCATAATACCTCCAAATTTGTCAAACGTGACATCAGATGGTCTTGTAACCTCTGGTGTTCTGCCTACACCATAGTGATACAGGTGTGACGTTATGTATGTAAGTAATGCTACTTTGTAAGTCACTTTTCCTTCGCGACAGGTTTGTTGAAAGCCTCAGAAATATTCTCAGTCGACTTCACACTTTAAGCTAATTATCTGCTTTACTAATGAACGTATTTGGAATTTAAATTATTAAAATACGCACAATATATTGGACTTCATTTGTGGTTCATCAGATGAATAGTTGTTCATAAAACAATAATTAAATCTGTCCGAATCCTCTGTTCCGATAACCTCAAACAAGTAGCGGTATTTTGCAATGAAATAATTAACTGAAATATTAATCAATTGATATCCGCTTGTATTTTATTGGTAAAGTAATAAATTTGTGTGGTAGCCATTAAAAATATGATAGCTTTCATTTATAATTTCAACAACTTTCAATTGGGTCGACAAGCGAACTTATGGCTTGATTTCAAACTATATGTTTAATCTTTGTTTCTGTCTATATAGGATTGCCTTATAAAAGTCAATAATATTTGAATAGCAGATTAAAAAGATGAGTGGGTCATAATTACGAAAAAAAAAATTTTTAAACCATTTTTCATAAATTAAAATTTCAAAATTCTTCTAAGTGATCAAAATTTAAGTTTAATTTGTAGTTTTCTAATCTAATCTTTGTTATTATAGAGTGTAGATCAATCTTAAATTTTACCCACAGGGAAGAATTTTGAAATTTTAATTTTTGAAAATGACTTAAAGAATATATATTTTTCGAAATTCAGACCCACTCATCATTCCTAATCTGCTATTAAAATATAATTGACTATTATAAGCGGACCCTGTATTTTAGACTAAGGCCATTAGTTATTTATAACAATTATCCAGTTGTCATCGTGATGCTGTGGCTCTTGTGCATATAAAGCGCAATACACAGTAAGCCCAACGACGGACCGTCAACATATTATGTCGGCAACATTTGCCGGCGGGCTCATACCACAAATCAAGCTAAGCAACGCTTAGCGCTATCGGTTCAAGGATGGGTGAAAGACAACCTCCGTGTCCTGAGTCGAAATCTAAAAAAATCTAAAAGTTTTATTTCATATATAACCTCACGTCTGTCTCCCTTTGGGGTAGGCAGAGACAAGGAAACACCAGTTCCTGCGATCCAGACATACCTGTTTCGCTTCTTCCACGTTCCTCACTTTCATGATCGGCGGTTACGGGTACTTTTGACTAGGTCCTTTTTCAAAATGTCGCCAATTTGATCGGCATACGTTCGCCTAGGCCGGCCCCTTCCAACAAAACCATCCATTCTTGTTCTGTACACGTCTTTCGTAAATCTACTTTCACTCATCCTTTCCAAATGCCGAAACCACCGTAGTATAACCTTTTCAATCTTAGTCACTACATCTCTTTCAATCCGCTTTCAAAGTTTAATTCACAAAACACTTCATGAAGTCATCATATACTTCGGCTTTAACTAGTTTTTGATAGTTGTTGAATAAGATATTACAGTAGACCAAGAGACAAAAAAAAAAACAGGCGGAAAAAACTCTTGGCACTCTTTTTCAATCAGAATTATCACACATACACTTATTCAATCTACACATACACATACCAACATCTTCGAACCTGCTTTCTTATAAACTGTTAATATTTTATCTGATACGTATTCTTTTTATTCTGCTTTGCCCTTTATTAGGGAATAGGGCACTCAGTAAAGATTGTTTATATTTAAGATAATTAACTAGAATTTTAATAACCTACTTGTTTTTACTTATATCTGTATTCCTATTATCCGAAATAAACAAATTATTATTTATTTATTTTATCAAATTAATACAAATAGATACAGTAAAAATATACCGTGACATGAAAAAAACAAACACAAGACAGCTAATTATGAGAGCCAATGTCATGCCACAACCATGCAGATAAAAGTAGAAACATTTTTGAGTTTTATCTCTAAAAGTAAACTCTGACTGGCTGTATATTCGGGGTAGCCTTCGGAACTACTGAAAAACGATTTCAATCTAGTTTGCACCAATCTAGGAATACTTCCTGGAAAGCCACTATAAACAATTAAAAAATCACGAAAACATTACCTAGAGGCCAAGTTATCTCGGTTATTAGCAAAAAGCCAATGAAACTATTGTTTCTTAATATTGTAAAGCAACTACTAAAATAATAAAATAAATAAAATCCCCAGACAATCACACTAACTACATGGCCCCAAAGTAAGCATGTAACGAACTAGGGGGGAACCTAGAATATAAATACATAAATAGATAAACACCCAGACACGAAGCATTTTTTTTTCTTGTTCCGTGCGGGAATCGAACCCGCAACCACTGGCGTCTGAGGCAGAAGGGTTTACCCCATCGCCAAACTACTCAAAGCTAAACTGTAGGTAAAAGAAGACAGATAAGTCACCTAATCATAGAAGATGGCAAAATGCTTAATCATTATAAAACGTACATTTTTGTGCCAGTATAGACAACAACGTACAAAAAAACGTAACAAAACTTTATACGAGTAAGAAACCGTTCAGACCACATGCGATATCCCGTGATTTGAGATCCTATTGATGTGACTCAATAAGACTCAAATTATTATAAACACAAAAAAATGGAAACGCGTGTTAAACGCGTGCTGGCCGCGGGTAGGCTCAGGTGGGTGCGTGTGGTTGAATAGCCGCCTAAATGTAAGTCAGATTTAAACGAAAAAAGCAAATATTTAAAATACGAATTGAATAACAGCCTAGACAGTTTAAATGGAAAATCAATACGAGTATTGAGCATTCCCATGTGGTTGTTCATTTATCAGAATTATACATTCATGCGGACTTTCTATAGTGAATTTAATTTAAACTAGAATGTGATTTCATTGTGTATTAAAAACGCGAAATGTGATTTGTAGAACAATGCAGCACAAAATTGTTTTGGTTAGGTCCCATAGCTTTAATGTTTAAGAGCGCACTCTCAAAAAATATAACTTCATAACGCACTGCCCTTTTCCGCGCGCCCCTGACGCGCCCCTCACGCTACACTCGTCATTATACATTTAAGATTTGAATTTCGCGCCAATGGCGCCATCGCAGGTCAACAGCGTTCAAACCTAAGGAACAAGAAATCTACGGAGTCGCAACAACTGTTATTAAAAGTATTTTTATAATCGCTTAATATTGTTTAGTGAAAAAATGTTAAATGTTTGAATGTCAGTGTTTCATTAATTATAAGTACCTAACGTGTTATATTTTTGTATTTTTTTTAAAGTGATTAATTGTAATTGTTGTTCCCTTATTATAATTTGATCGACTTTAATAATTTGTTATATTTACGTCTGATATTTATGTTGAATTCAATGGCATTACTTACTTATACATAGTTACTAACATATTAAAAAAACGGAGTTTGAACTTAATAATGTAGTAATACTGTATTGTATATATTTATATTTATTATTTATTTTACAAAAGAAAAAAAAACAATCTTTTACAATTCCGAAAAATCCAATCTTCGTTGTCGAACTCGTTGACTATGAAGAAATAAAACGTCATCAGTACTATTATTTACTTCAAATGGTTGAATATTGATCGTCGACAAGGTAGGTGTGGAAACATTTACTATTGATGGGTCTCGAATATTTTTTGTTGTTGGGTAGCGAGGATCCACCAATTCAGGCAACAAACACTCCATATAAAATGAGACAAGTTTGGGTTTCATTTCTTTCTTCCAAAACTGGTCGTCCTATATGGTAGGTAGTCTCTTAGCTATATGGTATTGTCCCCATACCATATAAGTAAGAGACATTTAGTTTTCTTTGCGATATGCATTTGACCTTGGACTTGGAAACACCAATCAGAATTTTTGTTTATTTTTACCTGGAATAAGAATTGAATCAAAATATTTGAAACTCAAAAAAACTGTAAGCAAACATTTTTATGATAATTAATAAGTGTTTGCCTGTAAGTGTGTAGGTGTGAATACCAAAATTTTTATGTGTATTTAAGAAGTGTATTTAAATATTTAAGCAATATCTGGAACGCTCAGTATTTACCTAATCTAGATTAAAAAATATTGAAAAAAAAACTATTTTATTATATTAAAAAATCGAATTATAGATTCTAGGACAAGATAAGAGATTATGATGAGTCTTGTCGGATTTATAATTTGTACAAGAAAGGAGAGTTTTGACGAACATGAATTTTTTGCATGAATTCAACCTTCCGTATGCATTGTATGTAGTAACTTTTATCAGAACTCAGTCATATTTACATCTAACGCAAATATAATTGTAAATATAGTTTTATATATATAAAACTGTTCCGTTACTGACTGAGTTACTGAGTGACTGACAGACAACGTACAGCCTTAACTACTGGGCGTAGAGAGCTGAATTCGTAACATACATTTTTTAGGGGATGTAGAGGTGCACTAAGGAGGGAATTCCCGAAATTCCCACGGGAACGGGAATTATTAGACTTTTTAGTTTGTATGAAAAATCTTATTCCTTGAGTGCACGGATATGATACTTGGCATAAGAGTTCTTCAAAAAGAGACTGGTTGTGTTATGAAAGGAATTCCCGAAATTTCCATGGGAACGGGAAATATATGATGTTTTAGTTTGTATGATAAAATGTTATTCTTTGATTGCACGGATGTGATACTTGGTATAAAGGTTCCTCAATAAGTGTCTGTTTGTATAATGAAAAGAATTCCCGGAAACCCCACGGGAACGGAAAATAGGACGTTTGAGTTTAAGCGTGTACGAAGTCGCGGGCAAACACTCGTTTTTTATAAAACTACAGATTCCTAAAATAAACAAAGAGTGAAAAATCAGCAAAAATTATTTATATAATGATGACATACTTTGTATATACAGGGTATCCAAAAACGATCAGTTCTCGACTTCGATCGACTATAGATCGATTGGACTGGTAACACCCTAAATAATAGAGATAACAAATTTTCGATTGCCATTTTTTTGTAAATTATGTTAGTAATTAAAATAATTGAAGATTTCATGGTATTCCTTTCATTCAATTAACCAAGTATGCTAGAGAGATTTCATCCTTGCAATTGACCCTAACGATCGATGCAATAAAATATTTTTTACGGATTTTAGTCGGTTTGATTCTCGGGTGAGGCGAGCGAACTTTCGAAAATCTTTGAATGCGGCTTTTATTTCTTTTCCGAAATAAAGGAATATTTCGTTTGAGTAAAGGGGTTTGAAAATTTTTGTATGGAGCCTGGCACACCTACTGTCCGCCATTTTGATTTTTTTTAGATTTTGCGTCGCACTATAAAACTTGTATATTTCGATTGCTAACATACAGATGAGCAAAAAATGTTATATAACATATGGGTCTAAAACGTCACGTTTTAGAGATAATATGGAAAACATTTTGCTAAATAATTAAAAAATTTCATATATTTAATCGTTGAAATACCTCTCAGAATGTATCAAATTAGCATGAATGTTTGTAGTATTATGTTGCACATTAGTTAAGAGTAAAAATAACTTGTTTCTACACCTACCTATCTGAAACCTGACAATGCCATATCAACCCGGCAACGCCGCCGCGCCGCACCGCGCTCCCAGCCGGCTAGACGCGTTAAAATGGATTTTGCTCATAGAGCGCAAAACGCCTCTGAGGCTATTCAGATTGTGTAGCTATCTATAACTAATTGTTATTGAATGCAGATATAGCTACTTTAGCAAAAAAATGTAGTACATACTTAACTACCTACTCTTAATGGAGTTCGGGAGTTTTAATTCCCAGTAAGTATTAATTATTGAGGCTATAGCGCGAGGACTAGAAAAGACAAGAAAAATAATTTATTTCTTGGGAATATTACAATATTCTCCTGAAACATGTCAGTAAAAATAATACACAACAACTTTTTCTCCAGTTCAGACCTGTGCACTCTTAGGGTGCGTACAAATTGGTAGTAATGCAACTAGTAATGTAATATCCAGCGTCCGATGCCTGCGCTCGCTGTATTTGTACGTGTATTCCGCACGAACTCAGCATTCAATACGGGCATCCTAATGGTGCGTACAGATTGCTAGTAATGCAACTAGTAATGTAGTAATGTGTAGTGCGCAGAATGTTACATTACAAGTTCCATTACAGCAATCTGTACGCACCATAAGTAAGTTTTTTTCCGTATTTCGTCGCGAGCACGGTCCGTCGCCGCACTCGTTCTTTTCAACCGACTTCCAAAAGGAAGAGGTTATCAAATCGTGTGTATGTTTGTTACTTGATTAATTGGTCAATTATGAATCGATTTGTATGATTCTTGTTTCATTTGATAGATCACAATAAGTCAGAGGTGGCCCATTGAAGTTTAATGAAATCGACTCAGTACCTACTTAAAAAAATCATGTACGAAAGCGGAGGATATTTTAGGATTTTACGAAAGTACGAAAGCGGAGGACTAGCAATTTGTACGCACTCTTATACAAATACCTACAAAATATCTTTATTTAAAAACAAAATAATTTTACACAGCCGGGCTGGAGACCACTGTTAAGTATAAAAATACCTGTATTAGTGGACCCCTCTTTTCCACAATAGTACATTCACTAATATTAACAGTATTATTTAACTAGTATGTAAACTATTAGTTTAACTATTTAATTTAATTAGTTAATTATTTAGTTTAGTGTGAAGTGTGGGAGTCTACTCTGGAGAAGAATTGGAGATAAAGAAACTCCAGAAACACTTTACAATCTACTTTATAACTTACATTATAATCACTTATATATAAGTCTCAAATTCGGCAAAGAGCTGGGCGTTTTTTTCACACCCATGGCTCCTTTTCATTTAAGAAGTCATCCACTTTATAGTTGCCTTTTTTACGTAAGTTCCTGTATGTCATGGGGAACCGTGTTGTAGAAGTGTATACTCAAGCCCATCTTCTTCTTCTCGTGTGGGCTATAAGTATTTAAAGACAGACTTAAATATTATAGGGCGTTGAAATGACGCGTCTTTCTCTATCCCGCATTTCCGAATAGGTACAAGCAAATGTAAAAGAATTCAAAAAAAAAAAACTCTTAATCATATCATTACACGTTGTAACTCTTTAGTAATCTGTGTCATTACTTCTTGTAAGTTACTAGAATAATATAGTTAGGTACGTACCTACAGCGCCGGCTTTGCCAAGTTTTAGATAGGTAGGTGTTAAAACCAGTTATTTTTACTCTTAACTAATGTGCAAGATAATACTACAAACATTCATGGTAATTTGATACATTCTGAGAGGTATTTCAACGATTAAATATATGAAAAATTGGAATTATTTAGCAAAATTGTTTTCCATATTATCTCTAAGACGTGACGTTTTAGACCCTTATGTTATATAAAATTTTTTGCTCGTCTGTATGTCAGCAATCGAAATATACAAGTTTTATAGTGCGACGCTAAATCGAAAAAAAAACTAAATGGCGGACAGAAGGTGCACCAAAAATTTTCAAACCCCCTATTATTTAGAGTACCTACTTTCCCTCCAGGTGGAATAAAAAAATCCACCCTGTATAATTAAAAAGGCTATAAAATATTATTGAATGAAAGATTATTTTCGACTTAAGTTACTAAATAACACTAAATAAAATTTCTAATGAAATAATCTACAGGGTTAATTTTAACAGTTCTTTTATAAAATTTTAATAAAATTAACCCTGTATAGTAATGACCACAATTATAAATATTAAAAAAAAACTTTATTATTTACACTGCCAAATAGAGTACGTATATAATCTAAACTAAATCAAAGCTACAGAGAAAAACTAGCCAAAACTAGAAAAACGAGCTAATATAAAAAATCTAAATCTCCAATGAGTGAACAAGAAGTATGTGACATAATAAATCAGAGAAAATCATTATGTCACATACTTCTTGTTCACTCATTGGAGCTGTGGTATTATTAGGCATTATAAAACTATTTGTGGGTACGTTTACAATCTTTGTGTAAAAATTAATTTAATATAAGAATATATTTTTCAAAAAAATAATTGTATCTTTACTAACCGGTTTACTTCACCGAATTTAAAAAAAAAAACAATATTATTTAGTGATATCAGTAAAAGTATAAAATAAGTAAATAGATTAACCTTTTAACCGTAAGTAAATTAGTTAGTTCAGATGACGACTCCGCTGTTGAGAAGCTCTGTGCCAAAGACTTTTTATTTCTGAAAAATATTGTTGATAAGGCAATAAAAACTATTTTTTTCATATCGTAATATTGATACATAATATTTAAATACATTGAATCTCGTACTAGACTAAATCGTCACGAATTGCATAAAAAACGGCGATGTATGTCTACATCGCATTTTAATATTTACATCCTACTAACATCGCTTTCTTTTCGACAGAGGCATAGGTCAGGATAATCTGGTAGCGATCGACAGTTTAATACAAATTCACATGCCGTCCATTATAAGTAGACCTCCGTCAGTCAATACCTCATTTTGCAACGTAAATTTAGTTATCATGTTTTAAAATAAATAGTTTCAAAACCAACTATTGGTTTTTGAACCGATAAATGGACTAGCGCGCTATCCCTGCCGCTTAGATATATTTTTTTTATTTCCCATTATAAATTTGTACTATGAATTTTAATCCTTTATCGTACGTAAGCTTAGCACTGCCGACGACAAAGTGATACGTGTTCCCCCTTCGACGAACCGAGCGGCACTGAGTTGTCGATCCCATGAACGATCAATATAAGGTCTTTTCCAGTGGACGTAAAGGTTAGAATTGCCTGTTCTGTTTTAACACTTTAAGCTCGGAACTAGAGGACGTAAGTCTCAAAACCTGTTTTTGCTTCTTGTAACGATTGTGTACATTTTATTGAAAATATTTTTTGACAGCTTTTTAAAACGATATAATATCTTACACTCAGAAAAATTTCATATAGTTTGCTCCGGCAGTTTAAGAGATATATCGAGAAATCTCTAAAAAACACCTCTTTTTCAAATAAAAAAAGTATCGAGCAAAAATATGAAACGTACAATTTGCTTTAATACAATAAAAAGAAAAAGATATGAATAATCATTCCTCTAAATTTTGGAAACATCGAATTGCATTACAATAAAGCAAATCACTTCAAAGTCATAAGATTCTTGAAAGCAAAACCTTAATATGAAAAAGTACGATATCGTTTTTTTTTGTCTTGTTTTTTTTAAATATCTCTGAAACTTGCGGTATTAGTACAGAAATAATCTTCACAGTACCTATAATGATTTATGATGACGATGCTGACGAATGAACTGGTATGCTGATGAATGACTTAGAATCTCATATTCATATTCAAAAATTGTACGAAATTTCAGTTTATGGGTGGCGCCGAAAACAAGCTAAATAAACTAGCTAAATAAACAAGAAAAGGTAAATATTATATAAGGAAAGTGGTGTCATATTTTTTTGCGTATTTAAAAACTATGTCCGGGGGAGTCCTATGTCCAGCAGTGGACGTCTACAGGCTGCTGCTGCTGATAATGATGATACAACTATCAGTCTAAAAACCTCGAGTTTCATAAAATGAATTGGATATTTTTTCACTGTCTCATCATTTATCTATTTGCTTGATAATTATTTTACCGGAACTGTAGGCTTGAAGCAAGCAGATACCTTCGTTATAAATGGAATAAAACATTCTTATACCAACACCAGTTGTATTCGTAATATTTGTTTTGAAATGTCCAGAATAGCCACCGACCCTGTTGAATTAACAGTCATAAAAATTTATATGCTCCAAATTATTTGTCTGCACAACAAAAGTGAACTAAATGGTGTCAAATAGTGCAGTAATATTTTTGATTTCTTTGTCAATATTTAATGGCTATGTAATGGTTTTTGTGAATTTGTTAAGATCTGAGCTATTTGATGGTCTAATGTTTATTCAAATATATGTCCATATAAGCTACGAATACAATTCGCTAATCATTGAAAATGTAATTTTAGCTTTCATCGTGAACGATTCATTTTAATTTAGAAAAAATAAATAATTCTTGCATTCACACCACATTGTTCAGCCCTAATAATGTTAAGTGTCTTACAAACTTGTGCTTAAGAGTCTGTTGGAGTCTCTTAAGAGGTAAGAGAAATTATTTATATTTACATATATAACTTTACGCCTTTATCCCTTATGCGATAGGAAGAACAAAATAATTTATAAAACCATCTGATGTCACGTTTGACAAATTTGGAGGTCTAATGGTGGAGAGAGACTATTGCAGTGACAGCTTATCGCCCACAAAAACGCCTCCAGTAAAACCTCTGTCCCTTAACTGGCTTTTACAGTATGCCCGGGAAGAGAAGCAGCTAGCCCATGTACGTTTTTCCTTTGCTCTCAGTCCAGCATGGAAGAATTTATATTTAATGACTAATTTTTACGATGGCTATGGATTAATAATAAATTTTAATAAGGTTAAAAGTTACCCATATAAAACCGTGCCAAGCTGTTTATTTATAATAAAAGTTTGCAAGCGCATTTAATTATTATTTTACTTTTGAACTCTCATAGTAATTATATCTTGTAAAATTTACATAAAGGCGATTTTCATTTCATCATTTAAGCAAAACTATACCTACTAGCTTTAAACAACAAATGTTATTATTGAATGACATTTGTTATGTCCTTACTCTCAGGAAATTCGTTGTCTATTTGAAATTACCAGTCCTTATCGCTTTTGAGACATAGGCTCAGTTTGTCTGACAAAGGTTTAAGGGCTGTGTTACGCAAAGCCCTTTCAGCTTGTCAAGGTTAGATTGCCAAGCTTGTTTAAGATTTTAGGTTCCTAATTTCAAGGTATTCTGGTTGTTCCTTTTCTGTGACTGTTTCATTTGTAAATATAACTTTAACTTTTGATACTAATAAAGTTTGTATTGTCTTAAAGTTTCAAGATTAATTATTTAAAAGTGATTTTAAAACCGATTTACTTCAGTGTCTTTATAGACCCCGTGGTCACGAACTGTTACAAACTAAGTTTGTTACAAATTAGCAAGGATATTAATAGGAGATTTTCATGTTAAAATTAAAAAAACGAGATACCTATCCTTCAAAACTTTACAAACGGGGCTGATTGAGAATCAAACACAAATCTTATACTGTATCTAAAAGTGCACTACATAATCAATTTTTGTACGGTCGGCTTCAGTCAAGCATGCCCTAGTCCGTGGATCCTTCTCTACGGCGACGGCGTCGCTCCGTTTCACGGCCTACGGCGTCGTGCACAGCGCTCGGCTCAGCGCTTCATATTAGCTCTTAAAATTATCCCCATCATGGTTCATTATAGAAAAGCATTGATTTGCACCGTACGACACTGCGCCGCGCCGTGTCATGGCGGCGGCGCCGTGCTTTTATAGGGCATAGCTTTCATACTTTGCGTGCCGTATGTCATGCCGTCTCACGGCAAAGGCGCCGTGAAACGGCACGGCATACGGAGCTGTACCGTTGAGATGGTCTCACGCCCTAAGTGGTAATAATAAGAGTTTAAAAAATACACATCCCGTACTGACATTAGTAATAATACATTTTTATTAAAATTTTATATTCGAATGAAATGAAATAACCACTACTAAATATTAATTTGTAAGTTTGATTTGCAGTACAAAATGCACGATAGCTTCCTGCACTCTGTTAGTGTTGTACAAAATAACCAGAACATAAAGGAATATACACAAAGCTAACAATATAACACGCAGTTTTGATGGTTCAATATACGCTCGATATTCTGAAACTGAATTGTATCCATATTTTTGTAGTACGTTATTTTGAATCGACAATGTCTTGGTCTTAATTTTGATTTATTTGCTGATTTATCAGACTTAGGTAGGTACGTCAAAAGTTAACCTTAAACAATATTTTGTATATTTTAAGCTCATTATTAAGCTCTTGGAATAAACTTGATCCCAAATAAAAGTGATGATGTATAACTTTTTCCACATATCAATCTGACGCTTGACTGACACCTTAGTCGTTCATGACCACATAATTATACGCGATAAATTCGGTTAAAAACTGTATGAATCACAAAAACTGAAGACAATATTAAACTTGATATTACTTTACTGGTAGTTCCAGTTTCTCTGAAACTGTATTCTCGAAAGGACTATTAGATTTTTAGTCTCTCTTGGGTCGGTCCCTCATGTCTGAGGATCGTGGTCAGCATCAGGGCTGCAATTGGAGCGGATGATCTGCCGCCATCGGTTCGGTAGATTTTTAGTAGTAAGTTAAATTTTGAATCCCATCCCAATAAATGGGATAGCAGACCGACAATTGTTGTCTTTGAACGTCATCATTACGTCATATTAAACCGTCTTATAAATATTGACAGCATTATGCAGGGAATTTGTTATGTTATCATCGTAGTTACTTTCATAGCTCAATGACACGGCATTCTATTGTGGGAAAATGTTGCAGATATTGAAACTTTCTCATTGCTTTAGAAACTATTCCATTCTTGCAATCTTCAACCTCGGTTCAGGCTCATGATTAAAAAAAATGTTTCCTGTATAAATATATTTTTGAAAATCTCATGTATTTTAAACAGAAAATATTTTCCAAAGAAATTTTCACTTGCATGTCGTGAATACTAGACCTTCAATAGGTTTTAGGTTAACACTTGTTATAATAAAGTTCTGAAAAACATTCAAAATTTACCCCTAGGCACTAAATATTAAACAAAAGTCATAAAAAAGGATTACTTCAAAATATCTCCATGAAGTTTTAAAGAAATAGGAATTCAAAGAAACTAACTGTACGATAAAAGTACTTAACTATATTTATTAACTGTTATTTTATAGAGAAAATCTTTGTTGTTGATGATGTTGCCACTTTTCCTCAAAAAAATAACGAAAAAATGCAGTCCTACATACTGGTCAATGAACCTTAAAACCCTTTTTTCAATCAACCGAACAATAAACCCCAAA
Source organism: Stenoptilia bipunctidactyla (assembly GCA_944452665.1). Taxonomy (NCBI): domain Eukaryota; kingdom Metazoa; phylum Arthropoda; class Insecta; order Lepidoptera; family Pterophoridae; genus Stenoptilia; species Stenoptilia bipunctidactyla. Next base: position 5,291,143 of record OX101748.1, on the reverse strand, counting down.
TTATATCGTTAAAACACAAGCTCATTCACAACAAAATGTCATTTTCAGTGACAATAAATTTCGTTTTAAGGGCCCAGTGTTGCATTTAATGAGGCCTCATTCATGCGATGCTGAAATTTCTAGTGAAAATTTCAATTTTCCCTCGCTACAACTTGTATTCAGTATTCAGGTGGTACAATGTTTTGAACTGGGCGTCTAAAACGGATACTTGCGCTGTCGTGAACTGTAGTACGGTGTGAATCTGGGTTGCAAGGAATAAATAGGAGGACATTGAATAGACTTTTTACTGTTTATCTTCTTTTTTTAAGTATCACCGTATACGGGATTATTTTTGTTGCCATTTTCCAGGAAGGTTTTTATTCTTTTCAATAGTTTTTATGTTTGTTTCTTTATCATAATGTTATAATTATGTATTATACTGAGGTTTTATGTATTGTGACTTTATTTTCTATTGATTCATAGCTGGATTATTTGTACTAGCATTTCTGAACTGTTTTTCCTCCAATGAAATAAGATATTTTATGTTTTTTGACAAAAAAAAAACCTTCAGTAATAGGTACTATATTCGTTTTGATATAATGTAAAATAGTACGTCGCAGTGCTGATTGAATTAGATTATTGCTAATATGTGATTCATGGTGTAATCTTATGTATGATTTAAAACAATAGGGGTCAATTTAGTATGTGGAATACTTGATATACAGGGTGATTGGTGACAAATTTTAGATACTGAAGGATAGCACTCTAAACTCGATTCTGATCATAGTTATGTATTAAAAGTAGGTATTTACTTTTCACCAGAACTCTCTATGAATAAATAAAGAGACCTTTTCCCGACGCGCTGCCTTAGTCAACACGCACACAGCAGTGTTCCCGCCACACTTACACCACCACCCGCTAATATCTATTGCTTTACGCTTATGTTACCATGCGTTGCGTAATGAATTGTTTAACTTTTGGTAAATAATTATTTTTTATTATGTTTTTTTTCTTTTCGTGCATGATCTCACACTATCACACCCTGGAATTTTGAAAATGAAACACCAGTCACCATGTACAATAGAGGCTGCCCATGGAAAATTTCAACTTTGAAATTAGTTATGCTTTTTACAATAATGCTTGAAAATGCAATTAACTTAAAAGAGGAACATAGTCTTGATCTTTATCTCAAGCACCCTCTCCATATATTTTTCATATATCATATATCAGGGGAAAGATTAAGGTCAAACCTAACATTGACAAGGATAGAATAAAAAAAAAAACTATCATATATAGAATAAAACGGTATTAAAGAAACTTAAACCCAATATATAAAACAACTCACTTTTACATGTATCGAACACATGGAACATATTATTTATTATTAAAACCGACCCCTATCGCACCTTCAGCTCATGTCCAAATCAATTTGTTCAGCTCATAAGATACGTCAAGTAAATTGAGATTCTGCTCACAGTAATCCATTATACCTTTTGAAAGGCTTATTAATAAATCAGCTTAACTGACGTTTCAGTATAATGAATAGTTTCGTAACTTGAGAAGCCTTAGATAATTTTGTAAGTGTATTAATTCATATACAAAATGCATAACTTCACAGCTGTGTCGAAAAGAGTGCAAGCATTACTTACTCCAATACTTTTACATATTTGTGAAAACTGAAATGCCGCAAATAATGTTTACGTTAATTTCTTGTATTAATTTATACTTATTGATTGCTTCCATGCTGGACTGGAAGCGAAAGAAAAACATAGAATGTGCCAGCTGCTTCTCTTCCCGGGCATACTGTAAAAGTTAATTAAGGGACCGAGGTGTTATGGGAGGCATTTTTGTGGGCGATAGGCTGACCCCTTGTCACTGCAATAGTCTCTCTTCACTATCATAATGCCTCCAAATTTGTCAAACGTGACATCAGATGGTTTTATTACCTTTGGTGTTCTGCCTACCCCATACGGGATAAGGGCGTGAAGTTATGTGTGTATGTATGTATGTAATTTATACTTATTGTACTTATTATTTTTTTATTAATAAGTCGTTGTGTCACAGTGACTCCTGTGTAAATCACTAAATAAAAACATTTTCGATTCTATTGTAAACGAAGTTGGGTGACTGGTGCCTATTGATAACTTATTTCTCCATGATTTAGAGGACACGGTAATCAGTCGGTCCCGGTTACTGTTTACTTATATGAGTGAAGTAGACGTTAGGGTTCAACAGAAGCCATTTTAAGGCCCTGAGAATTCAGACTTCGACAACCAGCACAGGGTATGCTTGATGGTTGATGACCTCAAAGCCCTCGTCACCCAGAAGAGAGCCCCACGGCGATACAGTCATTCCTTATTTATCTTGAGTGATTTTTACAGGTAACGATCTTAATATTCCGTTTTCCAGTGTGAAAAAATTGTATTTTTTAACCATTCGTTGCGACTTATTGACTGGCTTGGTTGATACTCAATTAACAGTAAACACAAATATTTTACCGACCCTTTGTTCGTTTGTCTACTTAATGTTATTGTTTACATGGGATTGTTATGCCAGTTGCCTTGAATCATCAGCGGTAACCGAGGAGCTAAATGTGGAAATGAAAGTGATGTTTTTCTTTTGTCTTTTGGACGTAATCCTTCGATAATTTAATCAATTTTTATTTAGGAATATGATACAGTTAATAAACGTCAATGTATCACTATGGGAAGACAAATAACATTCCATATTTTAAAAATTACGTTTCTTAGGTAATCCCAAAATACAGCTCACGCTAGTTTGGGATTCAGTGGTTTTATTTTGTAATGTTATCTGCATTAATGTTTTAATAAAGTTTTTATTATTATTATTATTATTATGTGTTTATGCTTTACATTCACCTTAGTCAAAAAGACTAAGGGTTAAAGATGGAACATCTATGCGAGCTTTTGGCTAAGACATGATGCTTATAACTGAATTATATTGAGAGAAATTTTCGCACAAGTCGGCAAGTGTTCATTATTACTGCTTTTTGTTCTTAAGTGTTTATTATTATTATTATTAGATTTTCTATTACTTCATTACCACTTAAAACCATAAGAGAATGTCATTTAATACATTTATGTTACTATTTAATTTTGTGTTCAAAATTTAAAGGTAAAATTTGCGCTCCGCACTCCAAGCTAAAAACTTTCATTGAAAACACTTTTTCGCCGCCGATATTCTTGATAGAGTTTCTTTTGATATTGAATAAGGTTCGTGTAGCGAAATGTAATTTTCAATTTTGGATTGTTGAGCAAGATGTATTGAAATATACTAGGTAATCATTTTTATTTACAGAGTGAATGGTAAAATAACATTTTATATTGAACAGCTAAAACTAGAAATTAAGGATGTTAATATTGACGTAAAATTTTATTAAAAAGGTTATTTTTGGTTGTTATTATGTGTTATATATATTCTATTATATTTAAATAAAAGTTTAATTTTTGTAATTATTTGGTATGTACACATTTGTCAAATTAAGATTGTCGTCGGGGTTACCATGATGGGATTTTTTTTAAATTTACCATATTTTTTTCATTTTCTACTTTAATTAGCCAGACTATATCTATCGACAACATTTCATTGAAAGGCTTCCACCAAATATGATGAAGAAATTTTGATAAAACAAAAAATACACGTGTATCCACTAATTCCAAAGTCAATCAATTTATTTCCAACAATTTGTCTTCATTATTAATATTTCTGCTAACCCTTACAAAATCGAAAACAAAACCAAGAAAATCACTTAAGAAAATAATATCTGCGTCGTCCGTTTTCTTATACAATTCGATTACTCCCGTTTTCAATTCTCAGTTTTCTTCGTCGGCAAAACCCCTAGCGATTAATTACCTATTGCCCTTATACTATTTTATTTCCCGCAAATTAAGGGCTGGCGTACACCGTAGGTGATTACTGAATATTGTACCAATTAGTGCTAGGGAAAGATACGAAGGGTCGTGTACCTAATGGACCGAAATGAACATTACTGGGTCTTGCATTGAAGGTAGAGTTAGGAACACAATGAGTGATAAAGAGAAATCATTGGTCTCTGGAGCTATGAAATTGAATAGGGTATGTTTTGTTGAATTTTGGCGTTAATTAAAATGTATTTGTTTCGGTTTCTGTTTGCTCGTTTAGTGTTACTTGTCATGTAGGGAATAATATTAAAGCACGAGTATTATTAGCGAAAGAAAAACATAGAATGTACCAGCTGCTTCTCTTCCCGGGCATACTGTAAAAGTCAGTTAAGGGAAAGAGGTTTTATAGGCATTTTTGTGGGCGATAGGCTGCCCCCTGTCACTGCAATAGCCTCTCACCATCATTATATTACCTCATTTGTCAAACGTGACATCAGATGGTCTTATAACCACTGGTGTTCTGCCTACCCCATACATAAGGGATACAGGCGTGAAGTTATGTATGTATGTATTATTATGAAAGCATCTTAAGCGTAATTTGTCGTCATGGCACATTGGTTTCTGTATATTTGAATACAATTTATACACAGTATACAGTTCTACCTGTAGTGGTACCCTGATCTGTAGTTTTTTCAAGAAAAAACAGGCAACTTATTGATTTGACACGTCATCACTTTTCTAGACAGGTGAAGTGAACAGAAAAAGTTTCATCTATTTCAGAATCTAATGAAGATAAATAGTTCAAAACTGTCTTAAGTTTTCAGTTTATTAAATAAAATACCTTTAATCGGATATTATAAACTAACGACATATCTGTTAGCCAAGACACAAAAATTTTAAGATTAAATAAAATTAAATTATACGTCTACAAATCCAATTCAGCTGGTAAACTGTGAATTTAAATTTTAAATAAGCTAATTGCAGCATTTGTACAAATAAAACAAATTAAGTTTTTTGATTAAATCTTTTATTATAAAACTATATTATTTAAATTATTCCTTTGTTCTGGGATGAACTGTAGTTAATATTATCGAGTACAGTTTCCCATTAAGGTACATATTACTTAACAATATTATATCAACGAATCCTTTGTTCCCATATTTTAACTAGTAAATATTATTGAGAACAGTTTGAGAAGTTTCGTTTTATTAAAATAGCTTGGTTGGCACCCTAAATCAATGGCGATGCCACTTGAACACAATCTCTGACAATGGCTACTTGACAAATGGCTAGTGTCTTGTTTCTTATAAATTGCTGATGGCTTGAAAGACTTTATTAATCTACATAAATTGTTGGGTCATCATCATCGTCACAACCCTTTGTAATGAGCCCACTGCAGGGCATGAGTCTCTCCCCTGGGTGAAGAGGAGGTATAGGCCATAATCCACCAAGCTAGCCCAGTGCTGGGTGGTAGATGCCAGAATTTTTAGGGCGCCTAGATGGCTTCTGACAAACCCTAACGACTACTGTATACAAGTATATAGCACCCGGGACCGGCTGCTTAACGTGCCCTCCGAAGCACGGAAGTCGTCGTGAGATATGAATAGTCGGCGGTCACCCATCCAAATACCGACCGCGCCGAACGTTGCTTAACCTGTGATATCGTATGATACACACAGTAACCACGGCGCGGCGCCACGACGACTTCAAATTGTTGGGTATTTTTCATGAAATGCCATCAAACCCTACAGTTAAGCTACAACATACAGAAACTTTATAACTTCTTAATGACCTTACATCAGGAAATTAAATAAGATATATTACACTTAGAACAATACAAACAAAAATAAAGTTCATGCTCACAAATCTATGCATTACTTGTTTGAGGTAGACAGTGTTCCCCATCGTTATAGCAAAACGTGCTAGATTTAGGTGGCATTAATTTCCATCAACCTATCAGCCAGGTGACGGCCATTGCTTGACAAAAGCCTTTCTCAAGGTTCTTCACACCGCTCGATCCTGCACTGCCTGCATCTAGGGTTACCAACCAAACTGTTTTTAACAGTATTGTACAGTTTTTCACTACATTATACTTTTTAATATTGAACAAAAATAAAGTATACGAAATACAGTTTTCAGCGTAAAAAGCTCAACACTTTATGCATACATAACCTCACGCCTGTCTCCCTTTGAGGTAGGCAGAGACAAGGGAACACCAAATGCTGCGATCCAGACATACCTCTTTCGCTTCCTCCGCGTTCATCAATCTTTTCATACATGATGGCCGGTTATTGAAAAGGGTATGCGATCCAGACATACCTCTTTCGCTTCCTCCGCGTTCATCAATCTTTTCATACATGATGGCCGGTTATTGAAAAGGGTATGCTACGGTGGTTGTGGCATTTGGAAAGGATGAGTGAAAGTAGATTTACGAAAGACGTGTACAGAACAAGGATGGATGGTGTTGTTGGTAGGGGCCGGCTTAGGCGAACGTATGCCGATCAAATTGGTAACAACACTTTATGTGATAAACTTAAATCAAAAACTTGTGCAAAAAGCTCTAAAATACATTTAATAAATTGAATACTGTTTATTTTTTCAAAATACAGTTTGATTTTCTATTCAAATTTTATTTCTAGGAAAAACAGCTGGCAACCTGCATCTAACATTTACTGGCGATCGTGACTGGGTTCTGTCTACAATACGTCCCCTAGTCCCATGTTCCATGGATATCATTTATTATAGGTGCAAGAATGAATGATTTTGCCAACTCAAGGTTTAAGTTATACATACATACATAACTTCACACCGGTATCCCTAATGGGTTAAGCAGAACACCAGAGGCTATAAGACCATCTGATATCACGTTTTACTTTGGAGATATTATAATGATGTATAAAGACTATTGCAGTGACAGGGGGTCAGCATGTCATTGCAATAGTCGCCATTAAAATCTCTGTCCTTTAACTGTCTTTTTAATATGCCCAGGAAGAGAAGCAGCTGGTATAGTCTATGTTTTTCTTTCGCTCCCAGTTCAGCATGGAAGATTTAAGACTTTAGTTATAAAATTCTATTATTCCGTTAACTTACCATCAGATGAGATTGAGGTCCGACGTGACGAAATTTATTCAATATCTTATCCTTCCCTTTATGAAATTATTACATAATATACTCTTTTATTGCCAAATGAAAAAAACACCAACAAGTAAGACAGCGACTTGAAAGATTATTTATTATCTAGAGAGAGTTTCCGTTTCTCAGTGAACTACATATTTTAGAAATTCAGTGGCTTTTGTTATATTGACAAACTTTTTAATAACTCACACAAGCCACTGTATAAGTTAGACGCGTGCCGATTGACTCGCTTATAAGCGCCACATATGTGGCAAAAAGTTTGCCTGGTTTGCAACAGTTTTGTATTGTGAATCCTATTTTGGTTTGTGATACATTATTTTCATAAAATTTGTTTCAGAAAATAAAAATTGCAGAATATGAAATCATTAGTGTTATTTCAGGGATTGCTCTACTTTTGTGCAAAGTGACGGTAATATTCGATTGCCCAACTCAGCTTGAAACAACCATATCCTTTAATAATACATTTTTGAAGTCTAGATAAGCTGTAATTTTGAATTACATAATGAGGACTTTCAATTATGTTCCTGTGGTGTCCTCATTGAATTGTTCTTTCTGATACAAAGGAAAATAATAAATAAATAAAATAGAATCCCCAGACAATCACACCAAGTACATGCTTTCCTTCCTAAACCCGTGTGCTTTCATCTTCGACCTCATCGTCACTTACCATCAGGTGAGATTGAGGTCAAACGCGGGTTTAGTCGCTTATTAAAAAAAAAAAATGGCCCCAAACTAAGCAGAGCTTGTGATATGAGATACCATACAGCGGAATAGAGTGGAACCTAGAATATAAATGCATATACAGGGTTGACTTGTAGTCATCGGCCAATTTTTTTTTACAAGCATCAATTATAAAAACGATTTTTGCAAAAAAAAGTAGGTATAATTTTTTTTAACAAGGAAATTAATATATCCGCTAACATATAAAGCAAAGCTTGGTCACTCTAAATTACCATTAAAATAAAGATGACTACGCGCTACTACAAAACATCTTGTAGTACTAAGTCTTAGCATTATCAATGAAATGCCGCGTCGTAGTAGCTATGGTCATCAACAGCGACTATTTCTTTTAAAGTTTGTGGTGCCATATTTCTACTTTTTTGTACTGAGCGACGCCAAAATAAATATGCAGGTACGTTTATATCGTATCAAAGAAACTAACATTTTAATTTGGCTGGTGACTAAAAATCAACCCTGTATAGATAAACGCCCAGACACGGATTTTTTTTTATTGTTTCGTGCGGGAATCAAACCCGCGACCACTGGCGTCTAAGGCAGACAGTGTTACCCCATCGCCAAAGTGTTATTATGGTCGTCATGATAATTATGTAAATGCATCAACTTTTATTTTTCTTCTAGTAGGTATGTACTGAATAAGCAATAGGTTATGTAAAGTCTTAGTTAAACTTCATGGGTCTGACTATCCATCAATGAAAAAATCTAGCCTTAACCAAGGACAAAAAAAGCATATTCATTAAACGAAGATAACGACTTTCTACAAAGTTTTTTTTTACTTAAGATTAAATATTCAATCAATTATTTCCCTCCCAGTGTTGAATATCCTTAGTAGCATTCGCCCCTAACGTTGCTCTTTTCCGCACATTAGTAATATGCTGACCACAAGCACCAACTGAGCACATTTGCAAGCAAAACTGCAACGTTTTGTAATGGAATACAGTCTATTTTAAAATTCTTTCCTTGGTTATGATGTGCAGTTAACTGTAGTAGAAATATATGAAGTTGGTTCGTACTATTTTGTATACGAGATAATATTCTCTAGTAATTATGGTCGCGGTAATTTATGGATTGTGCTGTACTGCCTCAAATGGCTTCGTGTTTATGCGAAATGAGTAAAATGAAAGTTTTTGTAGTGATATTGAGCTTTTTAAACATGTATGATATAAGCATTAATATAAAAAATATATTTCTTTTTGGTGTAGAGGTTATAAAGCTGTATTTTATACCAGAGATGCAAACCCAGGTAAAGTTTCCAAATTATCTTATGAATGCATATTTTATTTTTGTTAGAACTCCAAATTATTGAATGCTACTTAGGATTCTTTTATGCTGGACTGTTTTTTGATGACTGTTTTATGATCTCTGCCTACCCCATAAGGAATATAGACGTGAAGTTATGTATTTATGTCCAAATTGAAATATTTAAACTAATAACTTTGATCTCATGAGGTCTTTTAAGACCTAATATGACATTCTTTTTCTGAATGATGAAGCATTTTAGCTACGTTATAATATAAAATGTTATAATATTTTCTTCTTTGAGAGAAAGAGACGGAGATTTACATTATGCAAACGGATATCATATTTACAAAGTTTTTAAAAAACAAAATAAATAGGTAAAAAGACAAGTCATCATAGCATTTACGATTGCCATGAAAATTAACTGACTCTGCAATCACTGTAGATCAATGACGCGGTACAATGCATCACAATGCGGTAATTTACAATCAGCGAATATCTAACAATATTCCCAAATTGTTTTCAATGTTTAATATTGCTTCACATAACATTTTCAAGAAGAAGCCTTTGAGTGCAAGAAATGAAATGGTAAACCACCTGAGAAATACCTGAAACCTAAGCAGTGCTGTTTTATTTTTTTATTGCTTAGGCCAAGAATACTTCATTGAAGTTATCGCTTTGATAAAATTTATAAATTATTATTACTAAATCATATTTTAACATATCGTGGCCGTAGAAGTGAAATTACATAACTCGCAAAATCATTTTTACGAGAAAAAGCTGATTTAGTGTTTTTTTTGACGAAAACAGAAATTAAAATTTTACTGCCTATATTTTTGGTGTGGGGATTTTTATATGTTAATAAAGAGTATATTGTGCATGTTTTGAGTGTATTATAAAATCCATATCATACAACCTGAAAAATAAAAAAAATAATTAAAACGTTATCTCATTTTGCTTCAATAAGATTTCGGAATAAACCTGTAGTTATCTATTTTATTGTGTTAGTTTTCAGTTTTGCTGGTTTAGTAAGTAAAAATTAACTTTAAAATCGACATGATAAGGTACATTGTTCAATTATTCCACTTTAATGTAATTCATCAAATACATTTGTCTACTTTTTCGGATGTATCAAAGTAAAAATAAATGGAAAAAATCCATATAATTATGGGTGACTAGCTGTGACCCGCGACGTCGTCCGCGTGGATACCGTTTATTAGAATATAAAATAATCCCTATATCATTCAGTATTCACGCGCGATGGGTTATTAGCGTATTTCATGTATAAGTTTGGTGTTTCTATACCGATTTCTATGATTCTTTTTTTATTGAATAGGTAATAACGTTAATTTTTTTTAATTAGGGATGAGTGAGAGTATTATAAACGTAAGAGTAAACAAATATAATCAGAAAGCTCCGGGATTTACACGTGTTATTGTGAGTCAACCATAAAATATAGACATATACTGTTGTGGGATATAATTTTATATGAAGAATATTTCTGTCATACATGATTTCTATGTAGCTTTAACCATTAAGGCTGCACACGCGACGGAAGCTTAAAAAATGAAGTAACTTCTCCCGTTTTTCCAACATTTCCCTTCACTGCTCTGCTCCTATTGATTGTAGCGTGATAATAAGTATACTATAACCTGCCCAGGAGTATGAAGAATAATTTTACCAAGTTTCGTTAAAATCCGTCGAGTAGTTTTTGTTTCTATAAGGAACATACAGACAGACAGACAGACAAAAATTTTACTGATTGCATTTTTGGCATCAGTATCGATCACTAATCACCCCCTGATAGTTATTTTGAAAAAATATTTCATGTACAGAATTGACCTCTCTACAGATTTATTATAAGTATAGACTAGCTGCACCCCGCGGTTTCACTCGTTCAGTTCCTGTTTTTGTCTATAAGAACCATCTTCTGGCAATAAAAAACAAAACAAAAATAAAAAGAATTAGTGAAATGGGTTCTGCAGTTCAAAGGTGATACCGTTACCAAGGAAAATGAATCCATCATCTATACTCATATTATAAAGAGGAAAGATTTAATTGTTTGTTTGTATTGTATAGGCTCCGAAACTACTGAACCGATTTTGAAAATTCTTTCACCATCACAAAGCTACGTCTTCATCAAGCAATGTAATAATAATAACACACGTGGATCGTAAAGCCTCCGTGCATTGGCTGCGTTTCATGGAACCTCTTTGGAGAAACCGAAGAGTTTGTCTTTGCGATACAAGGTTGTCAACCTTGTCAACCTTGCACATGAGCCGAAATGTGGGAAATTATGTCCTCCAAAATCATCCCGGTTGCAATATTCGCAAACGTACCTCTAATAAACATGCTTACAAAACTCCAGCTCAAATAAAAACATAAAAAATTAAGTAAAATAAATAAATAATATAAAATAACGCTACCCTGTTCCCGAGCTGTAGCAGAATATCAGCGCTTTGCTCTCTGCTCAACACCCATTTTTTTCTTTCGTCCCATTTTTGTTTATTATAGTACCTACTTAATTTTTTAATTGTATTTTATTTTTAATTCCATTTTTTGTAATATATGTGTGCTTGTGGTTGTCATTAAATGAATTATCTATCTATATATCTAAAATGATAGTTTTAACTCATCGAACATGACTTTTCTAACGTGTCATTGTATCTTAGTTTACAAAAAAGATCGGCCAACTTCACTATTTACTTCAAAAACCAACAGTGACCAACTTTTACAAGAAACCATTATTTTTTTTACACTTGCGTCTATAACTTTATAGTTTCGCCAAAGTTACGCCAAGCTCTTTGTAAGAAGTAAATGAAAAGAAATTAAACACTTTGCTTCAAAGTAAAAGTTCGCAAAAAGATTGAAACTAAAAGTGAAGTTAAGCACTAGTTAGGTTAAGTGCGCATGAAGCGTTAGAAAGTACTTGGAAATTTTCACACTTTGATTTTATATTTAAGATTATTTATACATTGTGACTGGTTTTAAATTTTACATATTGAAGGGGAGAACTCTATACTGGATTCTGATCTTAATTATGTAATAAAAGTAGGTACTTAATTTTTCACCGGAATTCCCTACAAATAAATAAAGAGACACTTTCCCCGATGCACCCACTCAGTCAACACGCACACAGTCGTGTTCCCGCCACACGCACTCCACCATCCGCTCAGTACCTATTGTAGTACGCTTATGTAACCATGCGTTGCGTAATGAATTCTTTAACTTTCGGTTAAGTTTGATCAGTAGATGACTAATATTAATTCTTATTTAATTTTTATCATTACTCTTCGTGTACGGTCTCAAACTATCACCAAAGTGACCAACCAGTCACCCTGTATATTAAATTAGAGAAGAAGAAAAAACGTGTGTTTTAGATTAACGATTATATTATTAGAAAAATTCTTGCGTGTCACCCACCTACTGGGAGACGCGGTGTAAGCCCCGCAAGATGGACCGACGACCTGGTCAAAGTCGCCGGTAAACGCTGAATGTGAATGTGAAAAATCTTGGGGAGGCCTATGTCCAGCTGTGGACGTCTACTGGCTGTGGATGATGATGATATATTAAATAAGAGAAGAGGAAAAAACTTGTGTTTTAGATTAACAATGAAATTATCATTTCGCTGTATCTTTCTCCCGGGTTTGTGGCATTGGGTATAACTCCAGCTTTATTCACAGCATAAACAAAATGTGAATTTCTGAGGTCCTAAATTATAGTCTGATAATCCAATAATGGAGCGATTCGACACCTCACCGTATATACCTATTGCACGGACAGCAACAGCTACAACGTAATAAGTTTCCCAGCTTTTGTTCATTATCTCGAATTATCTTCTGACCAACAACATTATTTATAGGCTAAGAAACGATAACTTTATCTACATGAAATTTCTATTTTAATTTTGATTTCACTCTTTATTTTCAAAAGCGATACAGGCATACGTACTTTTATTTTACTTTCAAGATGAAAGCCAACTTTTTGGCTGAGATATTTAACACAGAGATATGGTGCTACTTTCAGTTTTGTTAAACTTTTGCAAAATATTATTTTTTAAACTTATCACACAGCACACACCATGTAATGAAATTTCTGCCAACTTTAGTTAGATGTATTGTAAATTTATAATGAGATTATCAGTACCAGAGATTAGGCCAAATCTCCAAGCTAACAAAATATACCTCTTTATAATATTATTTATATTAACTCTGAACTGAACTGAAGTTGGCAAAATCCCTCTGGCACTTCTAAAGATCACTCTTGTAGTTAGTTAAGAGCAATTTATTAATACGAGCTCATCTGCAAGCGCCTTGTGTTTCGGACAAAGGGAAGGATCAAAGGAAAGGCAAGGAAAGGACAGTAAGATAAAATTCGCGTGGAAATAAAATAGTTTCATAATATTTATCAGCAGCAAGAAAACCTATCTTACTCGAATCCTTCCTTACAAAATTAAATCACCTGCATGATAAAAAAGAGCAATCCTCGAAACTTTCTTATCTCTCTCCTATATTTCAATCGTAAGCCATTCACATATCACATCCATCCGCCGCTAACCGCGCCGTCTGAATCCAGCCTTAGATAAGACATTGTGTAAGCGTCCGGCCACTCGGAAAGGTGCGGGCGTTATTCGCTTTGTGTGTATGGTTTTGCAGAGATGAAGTAATTCCCTTTGATATTGGTGTTTTTAGAACGGCAAGGAAAATGTTTTCACGAATTTAACTCTGTTTCACGTATTTATTTTAGTTGAATTGTTCTTACATGAAAAGTCATTTCGTTAGTATTATTTCTGAATTGATATTCAAATGTACGTTGTTTTCAAACCTCTGTAAATACCAAATTGAAGTCATAAATATTTATCATAAATATTTTTTTAAACACGAGTTTAGGAGGACCTCGCTCCTTATAAAATGTTGCCAGTACACCTCACCATATCGCTCCTGGTGGCCTAGCCATGTTTTGCGGCAGATTTTATATTAGCCTATCATTATAGTTTGATGATATAAGTTAAGATTTGATATATCTAGTAGCCTGGATACAAGAGAGACTGCCAACTATTAATTGTATTCGATCACTTCGAAGCTTTAAAGGGGCATGTGCTTAAAAACTGGTCCTTAATGTTGTATTAGTTATTTCAAAATCATAAAAAATATTAAACATTACTTGATTGGCTCGCTACATTGCGCCTTCTGAAAATTTCTAACCACATCGAAATGGTACGGTCTGTCGATTATACCGGCTCCCGGTTTCGACAGATACGGCAAAAAGCGGTAGTAACAGTTGACTGACCAGAAGTTATCGAATCAAAATGTAACATAAAATATTTTTTCAACGTTTAAATATTCATATTGTGATAAATTAGTTATATTCATAAGAACAGATTTTTAGACAGTAAATTCTTGTAAACTAGTTTCGAAGTTTAGTTTTAGAATTTCAATATTTTAATTTCCTCGCCAGGTTGAAAATGCTATTTCCTCCACAAATATTTGTACCCAAAGTAAATAGCTACCTGAATACCTACCCCCTACCCCTCACACTCATACTGATATAAAATATGATAATCTCGCTTTAAAATCTGCTACATCATGTCGGGCTCGTCACCGAGAAGGAACTAAACATAAGAGTTGGTGAGTCCTTATTCTGCCATAACCAAGCGGAATAAATGAAATATCGGTCTGTGCAATATTAATAATGTTGTTATTTGTAGCCTAAAAACCAATTTCTTTTGACAACAGGTAAATATGAAGTGAAAAAAAAAGTTTAAAAACCACGGCTATCCTGTAAATATATCTCTATCAGCATGACATATAAAAATACATAAATATTTCAGCGGAGACTATAACTTCTTTCCTACTTTATAGAGCGTGTTTGAGTAGTTGGGTTTCAGGTTTTAAAATTATTCGTTTTTTTCACTTATTTTGGAGTTATAGTGTTTACATATATAAACTGTGCTAATAAAGCTCTTCCACTTGATACCCCACACGAAAGCATCGATTTTTTCTAGTTCTTTACTTTAAGTCCCCTAGATGGCGCTGTAGTCAATTTAACATGACGTCATGTAGCCTATAACCAGCGGACAATCAAGACGCTTCCAAGGACACCTCATTTGTTCACTTATGGTAACTAGTTTAGAAGTTGTGAGGGTACAGATGAACATCAATACCCACATACATACGAGTATATACATACAAACATACATATATACAGGTCAATATTCTTTTTTCAAATTCAAATTCTTTTTTAAATTGATCTAATCCTTATTATGTTTCTATGCAGACACTAATAACATGTAGATTTAACACGTAAATATCTACAAAATGAAACTTTTCTAAACGTGTTATTTGTAGCCGCAAAAACTCATAGAAACTAAAAATGAAAAATTCTTTAAAAACATATTTAAGAAGTGTATATGTACACATTAAAGGCTTATATAATTGTTGGTGGGGTGGGTGTTGTATTAGTACAAAAAGCTTTGCGTTGTTAATTAGTGGGTAGTTTTGTTTTTGCGCACAAATTACCGATAATTCTGTCAATGCCAAACGGGGAGGGTTGAACTAGTTTATATTCATTAATTTCGGGTAAACAAACAAGGGAAATAATATATTCATAGCCCTTTTAGTCGGCATAGTAAATATATGTTGATGTAGATGTAAGGGTGTGTAAAGGAAAAACACTGAAGGGAAAACATAATGTTACCAACATAGCAATGTGCCAACCGACTACTAATTTATTTCATACCATTCGAATACTTTAATATTTGATTATTAGTAATCATTAGATAATATAGATTAATCATAGACAAGATAGACCATGAAAGTCATTGGTATGGACTTTTAAATTATAACAAATTGTTGTAAATAGTACTTATATTGACTTCCTTTAGAGATTGTATAAAATTGCCGGAACCTCATGGATTCCTCCCTTCTTTTTGATCGTCAGTTGAGGACGTTAAACTTACATCCATCTACAAATTACCTAGAACAAAGAATAATTGTCTCATTGCACCGCTTTTAATTCCACTTCTGTAAAAATACGTATTTTTGCGTTCGAAAAAAAAATCTGTTTGAAATTGTAATTTTTTTTTATAAAATTTGTATATGAAATTTTAAAGTCTTATATGGTTACGATAATCTCCACATAACCGAGGAGGTTTAGCTCATAACAGCGCTGTCGCCACAGGATAAGCGTGTCTTAAATGCGACTGATCCAAGTGTGCCCACAAGGTAGTAGCACCCATTCAGGATTCGTCTGACTAACGACGTTTTATATACAGGGTTTTTACAAGGAAATTAATATAACCGCTAACATGTTAAGCTAAGCATAGTCACTCTAAATTACCATCAAAATAATGTCGACTACGCGCTACTACAAAACATCTCGTAGTACTACGTCGTACTATTAACAATGAAATGCCGCGTAGTTGCTATGTTCATCAACAGCGACTGTTTTCAAAAACGTTTGTGGTTCCATATTTCTACTTTTTTGTACTGAGCGACGCTAAAATAAATATGCAGGTACGTTAATATTATATCAAAGAAACTAACATTTAAATTTGACCAAAAAACAATCCTGTAGAATCCGCTGCTGAATATCACCGCTCCAGTGGTGATGTCTTCCGGCAATATTTTGTAAAGAGACGGTTTCTTTCTAAGCCCATATGCTGACACCATTGACCCCATCTTCACTTACCATCAGGTGCCATTTAGGGCCATATTTTTTTTTTGTATTTTTTTTTGTATTGTGCGCATGAAGACTATGGTGTTACACGTCCATCCACGAGCAACCTATTCACTCGACACTTAAAAGTTCCAGGACTGTAGTGGTCTGGAAAAACAGACGCAGATTGTTCCACACCTTGGCAATCCGTAACAAAAAGGAACTATCGAAGCGTTTTGTTCGACTACTTGGTAAATCCACTATATGGGGTTTTTTTTTTTTTTTTTATAAGTGTCTAGACCCGCGTTTGACCTCAATCTCACCTGATGGTAAGTGACGATGAGGTCGAAGATGAAAGCACACGGGTTTAGGAAGGAACTGGCTCTTTATACAATATTGCCGGAACACATTACCGCCGGAGCGGTAACATTTGGCGGCAGACTTTATATAAAGGGTGGTCGCTAGCCAGGCGGACCCAGAAGGGATCCTACCACCAAGCGCAGCAGGATGGAAGTTCTGTCTGCGTCTGGTAGTCCGGTAGTAAAAATTTGCAGGTTGAGTCACTAATAAAAATAGAAGTTAAAATGATTTCGACAGATAACCTAAATATCCTAGAAGCACATTTATCTAAAAACACAAGACAACCAAAATTGCAGAGGTTTAAAACATGTTTTAAACAAACCGAAATATCTTGAAATCTAAGATTCTTTTGTACCATTAAATAAGGTTTTCGGGTATTTTTGTTCAAGGAAAGAACAGTAAATTTATCCACTAAGTGGCTTCAGTAATAAAACAGACAACGTTTTAGGCGTTAAGCTTAACCACTGTTTTGTAAGCAGGATGAATTAGGCTTAAAAAAGAAACATTTTAAGACTCTGGCCGGTTTTTTTTTTTTTTATTTAACAATTTATGTAGGCACAAAATTAGATACAATATAAAGATCGTTAAAAAGGTCTTACAATTGATATTAGCTGAAGTTTTATGCTTTGTGATTTGTCGTATTTACTATATTTTTACTAGCTGAATACCGGAAATTTCTCCACGTGTAAGGCTGCAAACTGTACGGCAGTGACAGCGACAGCGGCGCGGGCAACAGCTTGGGCAGTGATTCCCGCGACACAGGAATAATATTTATTTATATTTATTTTTATTCGCCGCGTTGCTGCCCGCGCCTCTGTCGCTCTCGCTGTCGCTGTCGTCCAGTTTGCAGCCTAAGTTTGGATTATCATGTGTAAAAACTAACTAATGTTATAATATTAATAGATGTACCCCTACCTGACCAGAGCACTGTGCCGAGTAAGTCTATAAAAGCACGCCACCTAGTGGTTGCTAACCATTTTCGGCTTGGTAACTCGGTGCGTGCGGAACGGAACTACTCGGTACACGTGAGTCATTTTGTGTTAGCTGCTTTCGTTATTTTACTGTGTTTAAAAGTGTTGTTTCATATTTGAATTGTGAATTACTTGTTTGTTATAGTTTCTGTAAATTTGTCGATCACAGTTTCTATAAATTTGTTTCCGTATTTGTAAAATGAAAGATCCGGTTAACCTGAGTGTTGTTTTTTTTAATTATTAATCACTTCTGACGCTAAAAATATATAAAATAAATTAATATTATCTTAAGTCTTCGCGATTCATACTATTAAATAAAACACTATTTAACCAGCTTTATCGCGTATAACCTTAATATTCAGTCCCTCGTGACCACGGGGTCTGCAAATATAAATAAAATAATAATAATAAAATCTCCAGACAATCACACCAATTACATGGCCTAAAAGTAAGCGAAGCTTGTGTTATGTGATACCATGTAGCGGACTAGGGGGGAACCTAGTATACAAGGTGTTCCTTTTCTTTTCCCATAACTCTAGGACCTAGGATATTAATAGGACCATCTAATAAAATCAAATAACATGTGATTTTTTTTTTTTTTTGTTTTTATTTTTCATATAAAACAATTCAATTAAGTCAAAACATCTTATGTAAAACACTTTGATGCGAAGAATGAGAACGTGTCATTTTCTATCCCTTTTTTATCGCTAAGCACAGGTATAGTTCGCAACTTTTTGAGTTGTACATTCCTCAACGTTCCTCAACGTTTAAATGTTTTTGTTGATTACTGTATGGCTTCAGTGACACGAGTCTATTGAATGAATGTTAAAGAGATTTTACATACAACGATGATAATTTATGAAATAATTACATTAAGATTGATGATAACTTGAGAAGTAGCACCTTTGAACCACATCTCATTTTTTGGCAAAAAGTATTATTTTTAGTAAGGAAAACCTCAAAGTTATGGGATATCACCTTGTATAAATACATAATATACAGGGTGACTGGTGGTCCACTTTTGAAATTCAAGGACGTGATAGCTTGAGATCATACATGAATAGAAAAAATATAATAAAAAAATAAAATTAATAATTTACTGAGTAAACTTAATCGAAAGTTAAAGAATTAATTACGCAACGCATGGTTACGCTAGCGTTGAAAGCGACCTGCGTGCCAGGTCACGTGCCGCGATTGACTCAGTTGTATGTAAAGTAAATAGTAACATAGAAGTATTTATTTATAGGGAATTATAGTGAAAAATTAATTACCTACTTTTATTACCCTCCTTTAGTCACCCTGTAATATATAAACACCTTGACATGGATTTTTTTTTCCTTGTAATGGGCGGGACTCGAACCCGCAACCAATGGCGTCTGAGGCAAATAGGTTTACTCCATCGCCAAAGTGGTCGTCAAACTTAAAATGTATACGCAACAAATTCGGTAAAATTTCAAGATTACCTAAGCGAAGCTACCAGAGACGAATATATACAGGGTGACAAATTTTAGATACTGAAGGCGAGCACTCTGTACTCGATTCTGATCAAAATTATGTAATAAAAGTAGGTATTAAATTTTTCACCAGAAATCCCTATAAATATATAAAGAGACTTTACTACACTTTTCCCGACGCTCTGCCTCAGTCAACACGCACACAGCAGTGTTCCCGCCACACGCACCACCACCCGCTAAGTATCTATTGCATAACGCTTATGTAACCATGCGTTGCGTTATGAATTCTCTAACTTTCGGTTAAGTTTACTCAGTAATTATTTTTTTTTATTTTTTCACCCGACTTCCAAGAAAGGAGGAGGTTCTTAATTCGTCTGTATGTTTTTTTCTGTCTTTTTCACACGATATTTCGGAAAATTATGAATCGATTTTAAAAATTCCTTTTCTTTTTTTCATATGATAGAGGATACTTCATAGGTGGTCCCATATACATTTTTTATCGAAATCGGTTGAGTACTTCATCGAGAATTTTAAATTATTGAAACAATATGTATGATTTCGGAGAATGTTTACGTGGATGAAATTATAAGTCGGCCAAAGTTGAAGTGAAGTCAGCTTTTTTAATGCTCTGCATTCGTTAATTATTTTCCTTCATGTAATATGATATCAAACTTTCACTTCCTGGAATTTTGAAAATGAATCACCAGTCACCCTGTATAAATTGACATCAGCTCGATATCATTGTAATTTAATGTGTATTAGCTGCCAAAAGTTTAAAATGAAGAGAAGACATCGCAGCCTTCCAAATGCATAAATAACATCGAGGGGTTATAGGCTATTTGGCAAAGACAATATTGTTTTTAAGTTTTTGCATTTAAAATGCTCAATTATTCTTAAATAATTTATGAAAAATGTGATAAATAAAAATTACCCGACCAGAATTTTTTATTTATCATATTATTCATTTATTGAAGACAATATTTTAAAAGTAGTCACATAAGTAGTATCCCCACTTAGTCTGTGGTAGTCACATAACAATGATATGTAATTGTTTAATCAGTGTAAGTAAAAATGTTCTTTTAAATATTAGCTGTACAGCGGTGCGAACACAGAACTTTGTCGATGTTTACGAATGTTTGTATAGTATGGAGATGGTTGCAAGTTTTAGTAACATTAGATTTTTTTATTTTACAGTTATTTAATAGTAATACATATTTAGAAAAATTCAAAATTAACGAGGTACACATTTGTTTAAGCTGGCCGTGTGGAAATATACAGGGTTGTTTTGTAGGCCCTTGCCAAATTTAAATATTACGTACTTTGATATAATACGATTAACCTGCATTTTTATTTTAGTAACCCTCAGTAGAAAAAAATAAAGATATGGCACCTTCATTTGTTTAACAAATAGTCGTTATTGATGAATGCTCTATACACAATACGATACTATGACGCGGCACTTTATTGATTACGTTTAATAATACTACGAAGACGTAGTACTACAAGATGTTTTGTCGCGCGACAAAACATGTAACGATATGAGGTTGCAAGGTCACACTTTGAGTTCAGTAGTTATGCATACCTACAGGCAATAAAAAAAGTTACCTACACAAGTTACGTACAATCTTTTCTTCATACTTTTACAGGCTTAGAACCGGCAAATTGCAAAAGGTTTGAGGGATTTAATGTGAGAAAATTTAACATTATACTTTTAAGTGAATGCAAAAATAGATAGAAAGAAGAAGCATTTTGCACTTCGGAATATTTAAAAAGATTGAATAAACTTATGTACATTAATTAAAGCTCTAATCTGTGTAATAAGTGATCAAAATGCATACCATTTATCTCCAGGCAGAGTCTAGCTCGTTTTAACGTACTTATTTTCATGGGCTTTATTTAGCACTGCAGTGTCACTTTGTCAAATTCACACACTATTTGGTTTTTTTAATCAGAAAGGCTTCGAGCTTCGTTCTGATAAACGATTCCCTATTTGTAAACATTATCTATAGTTAGCGACGACTCACTGTCTAATAAACACATGCGGCGCAGGTTTCGCGGGCTCTCGCGAACGCAGCTGCGTTCCGCACGCTGCGCGTGCACTTCCGCCGAGGATGCGCGAGCGACTGAAGGTCATGGCAACAGACAAGTGTTTCCGGGTTTGCGACGGCGCCGCCGCGGCGCCGGCCGGTTTCGTTCACGTGCGAACATGTCGGTATCTTACCTGCTCGATGTAATGGCACTTATTGTAAAGAGGATACGATTGTTTTTTGAAAATTTAGACGTCTGTGATGTAATTCATTCGGTTAAACAAGTTGTACCACTGCGCGTAGTCTTTATAGTATTCATTCGTAAAATAATATGACCATGTTGTGCTTAACATTTTAGTGAATAATATGAATTTCCGTGTAAAAAAATAACTACTTTTTTTTTTGCAGAAATGGTTTCTATTATTGATAAAAATGATACGTGCCAACGCTGCGTCAGGCGTTCGAACGCGCGTTTCATACAAAACTGAAACGTCCGTACCATACGCACGTTCGAAACGGGCGTTCGGAATGCGCCAAACGCCGCGTATAATACGCGCGTTCGGTACGGACATGGCCGCGCGCGCTCCGGACGCGCGTGCCAATGAGAGATTTTCTGAAAGCTCATTAAAAAAACAAAACGGTACAAAAATGGTACAAAAGGCTTCGATAGATGGCGCTTTACAAAAGGCGAAGTCTTGTCTGTCATATAGCCATTTATTCCACACTGCGTTTTTAAAAGTGAAATAAATTAATTGACGTCTGTATCAGAAATTGAACTTATAGATAACCATAGATGATAAATACTACTATCTACATTAAAGTGTTCAGACCTAACGCCTTCGGCTTTTTAAAAGAGCTATCTCATTCAATCTGCAACGCTCCGTGGAACGTGTCACACGCGCGTATGAAAATGAGTTTTGATACAGAGCGACTGAATTTTAAAACAAACTCTCCGCACAACAACCATAACTCCACAAACGGACTAACTGATGTCTTTTTGTAATTTTTAAACTACGTTTAGCCAAATAGTAAGAAATTATATTCACGACTGTGTAACTGTATGAAATTGTACTAGCAACGTTGCGTTTCGCGTTCAAACGCGAATACCGTACGTCCGTACGTCAGTCCGTATGATACGGACGCATGGTATGCGCGTTCGAACGCGTAACGCAACGCAGCGTTCTTAAAGTTCTGTGCTCGCACTACAGGGTTGTCTTAGAATAACCATCGCTCCTTGATAGGCGCCTCGTAAAAGGCTGCTAATCTGAGTGTCTCCAGGATATTTTTTGCAATATTTATGGTCACCCTGCTTTACAGTTCGCCTGGTAGTTACCTCTTTTCATATTAGAGATCACCGCTCAAGAAGGGATACGTTCTGGCAATATTTTTATGAAAAGCCCAATCTTTCAAAAATCTGTGTGCTTTTATTTTGACCATAGCTTCACTAAGACCATCAAGGAAAATTGAGGTCAAAAGCGGTCAAATTGAATATAAAAACTAAAAGAACAAATTAATAAAACACTTTATTATCGTTAACTTAATCGCCTTTGTCTTATCTCAAGAGATGTAAATGAAGATACCTAAATTGATAAATTGAAATTTCTTCTATACAGTTTCTTATAATTGTTACTTTTCTTTTTTTGTCAATGTTAATCAAACAAATTTCGATACAATAAACTTATACATATAACTGACCCGCAAAAGCCTGCTCCTTCCACCACCACACTCCACGACCACATAAACTGTAATCAGTTTCCAATAATTAAATTCAAGAGCATTCGGTATTGTTACTTACAAACAAGGTATAATTATATACAGCTGGACTATTAAGTAAATTAAGGTAATTGATTACGATTGAAGTTCCTGTTGTTTCCTTAGCCCATGTACAGAAGGCCAAGCGTTATAAAACTGTAAAATTTCCCTAACCAATTTTAACTTAATGTCGAGGGCATAGAGTTCAGAGTCGATTACAATTTTTTAACAGATTTGGAAAGGTTGTACTTCATTTTTGAATCTTCACCAAACGTGAATCTTACTAGTTATATTAAAACTGTTCCTGATGTCACATTTGACTTTGGAGGTATTATAACGATGGATAGAGGCTATTGCAGTGACAAGGGTCAGCCTTTTGTCCACAAAATGCCAATAAAACATCTGTCTCTTAACTGACTTTTACAGTATGCCCGGGAAGAGAAGCAGCTGGCACATTCTATGTTTTTCTTTCGCTCCCAGTCCAGCATGGAAGGTTCGGTTGGAATAATTATTAATTAAAACGATAGCTTCTCGGTTTCAATACGATAACGATCGTTCATTTAGTTACCGAATAAGGCTGTTTTATATAAACTGTATACTGCGGTCTATATACAGTTTAATATATGCCGCACTGTTCGTATGGCAGCGCAATTATAGAGTAAGTTATTGTTAATGTAATGACTGGTTTATATTATATTAACTGAAATTGAAATCAATATTCACATCTACGATGTGTAATAATTCGTGGCAAATGAAATTACTCGTATTAAAATGTTGTGTGAATAATTATGTTATTTATAATATTAGTAGGATAAAAATGTTCCCGATAAATTTTAAGAATCATTGAACTAAATTTGGCCATCATGGTATATCTGAATACAGAGAAGACAAAGCTATAGTGAAGTCGTTGTGGCGCTGTATAATTGTACGTATACAGTAGTCGTTAGAGTTTGTCTCCCTGCCATTTCGGCTCTCTGAAAATACTGACATCCACCAAACAGCACTGGGCCAGCTTGGTGGATTACGGCCAAAACCTCTTCGTCACCCTGAGGAGAGACTGTAGTGGGCTCATTGCACGGAGTTGTGATGATGATGGTGAAAGCTTTAGTTGTCTATTATTTTTAAAATATGATTGCTGTTGAGTTACTTGCCACTTCATAATAGCATTAATTAAGACTGATTCTTTTCGATAAGGAAATAGTGGTATTTTTCAAGTGAATGTTTAAATATCTACTTGTTACCATTTATCGTTGTACTTACTGGTTATTTTCTGAGATATATCTACTAGATTTGGACTTATATAATAAGTTGTGGCTGTTGTTAGTCTCTTGACTGCACTCACTCCTGGTGATGGACTCCATATGAGTGAAACATTACCGACAATCTATGATGAAATTGTAAATGTTTTAGATGTGGGTGCTAACTGTGGGCCTTATAAACAAATTCAAAGTCGCTCAACGAGCAATGAAAGGACATTGCTCGGAGTTTCCTTGCAGGATAGAACCAGAATTGAGGAGATTCGCAGGCGAACCAAAGTTACTGGCAAAACCAAAAGAGTTGCAAAGCTGATGTGGCAATGGGCAGGACGAATAACTCGCAGAACGGATTGACGTTAGAGCAGTAAGGTTCTCGAGTGGCGAACACGTACGGGAGACGTAGCATAGGTAGGCTCCCCGCAAGGTGGACCGACGATCTGGTCAAAGTCGCCGGTACACGCTGGATGAGGGCAGCGCAGGACCAATCTGTGTGGAGAACTTTGGGAGAGGTCTATGTCCAGTATGGAAGCCTTCTTGCTGAATGATTATAATGTTTGACCGTATAAGTCAGCCTTAAACAGCGCTACCTCTCTTTGATAAACAAATCGTAACTCATCCGAGTTTCAGTAGATCTTTGCTTATTAGAAGTACTCCTTCAAGGTCCATTTGGCTACAAACCACATCTTACTAATATTGTAAATGTAAAAGTTTGGACGGGTGTACTGCTGTTTGTTCCTCAATCACGGCAGAACGAGTCAGCGGATTTGTTTAAAATTTGGCAGTGATAGTGTACAGTCTGGAATAGCACACTTTTTATCCAATATTCCTGTGGGGTTAGAAATTGCACGGGTAAAACCAAGTGAAACGGCTAGTGCTGAATAAACTTTATCGCCAGGTTTCATCGTTCCCGCGGTGATAATTGATAATGATGAAATGAAAATATGAAGTTCATTTGATATCAAACCTTCAAAACAAGACGTACAATTAACAAAAAACTTAATTTTAACTCAATTATAACTAAGTTTATCGCTTATTCAAACTAATTTAATAATGATTGTTTGAACGCACCAATGTCGGAAAAATTACGGCTTCAAAAAAATGCGTTTTTCGAATAAAAAAATATTACTTAAGAAATTCTCACGAAAACAAAAGTAACAACCCACAAGATATTCAGATGAAACCGCATAAGACTGCTAGCACAGTTTTAGTTTCGTTTCTTAGACAAAAAAATTACATAAAGGTACAATATAGAAGTTGACATATCTATTTGCAAGCGAAACTAATCCTTATCAGCTACAAATCTGCAGCCGGCAATCAACCTTACGATGGTACCAACTACTTTTTTTGTTCCTCTGTACATACATACATATCGTCACGGCTGTATACCTTATGGGGTAGACAGAACACCAGAGGTTACAAGACCATCTGATGTCACGTTTGACAAATTTAGAGGTATGATAAAGATGGAGGGGGACTATTGTGACAGGGGGTCAGCCTATCGCCCACAAAAACGCCTTTAAAACCTCTGTCCCTTAACTGACTTTTACAGTATGCCCGGGAAGAGAAGCAGCTGGCACATTCTATGTTTTTCTTTCACTCCCAGTCCAGCATGGAAGCATGGAAAAATTACAGGTATAAAAAAATGCGTTTTTCTAATAAAAATATTACTTAAGAAATTCTCACGAAAACAATTAAAGTAACTTTTCAAATGAAACCGCATAAGACTGCTAGCACAGTTTTAGTTTCGTTTCTTAGACAAAAAAAAATTACAAAAAGGTTCAATATAGAAGTTGACATATCGATTTGCAAGCGAAATTAATCCTTATCATCTACAAATCTGCAGCCGGCAATCAACCTTACGGTGGTACCAACTATTTTTTTGTTCCTCTGTATAGACATAAAACCTTTTTACCTACAAAAAACCTGCGTGAAGCGATGTTTGGTGCAATCTATCTATACCTTTTATTATAAGCTAATTAAGGGCGGTAGAATTTAGTAAAACGTGTTTTATTAAATAAAGTTCTTTTCTTAGAACCTTTATTGTTTGACAAAATCACGATGATATTTTACTACGAAAATTTTCCTCAATTCAAGATAAGACTTTTGACTAAGATTAATAACTTTTGATACTACTTCAGGGTTTGGTTCTAGCTATAACGTAAAGAAATATGATATTTAACCCTCTACCGCATACAAGGCCATATGTGGTTACTCGGAAGAAATATTTTTTTGAGTATACATACCTTTGTCATTTTTATTACAAAGCAGCCTAATCTCGTAGCTCATCTATTTGACAACTTATAATTATTTTTAGTATCCAAAGATGCAATTATTTTTACGATCTGCCCGCAGTTGTTTGATGAGTGTGAAATGTGCATGCAGCAGTGCTCTCGTATATTCTCGATTTTGAAATTCTTATTTTATATGATGGAGGTAAGTTAGCTCAGTAACAAAAATATTTTCGTGGTGGTTAGGGTGTAATCTTTATATGAAAAGTGTTTTTAGAGTCTTATATTGAATTATATTTGTTTTTTAGGAAGTTTTTTGCACGCGCCAAATACGGCTTAGTATGCGTTAACAGTTATTTAAGCTTAAATAGTAATTCACCGCATTTAGCTGTTCATGCATTTATCCTAACTATTTTGTTTTATAAATATGGATGTTTCTCACTTCTGGAACTTCAAAATACGTTAATATTGTTCCTGGAGAAGGAAATACTTAGAGGAAATAATTATTAGAAATTATGACCTCTGATTCTGATAGTAAAGTGACTTTTGAACGCCAGCCTCCTAGAAAATCAGTATTTATTCCCGAGTCTGATATTGATACGTCAGATGAAGAATTTGATAATGTACCTCTTTCTTTATTATCCAAACGGAAAAAAGTTTTACTGATGAGTTGGTTGCTATAATAGTCGAACAATCAAACTTGAAACCTCTTCAAGATTCGTAACTGATTTGCAAGCTTCCACATGTAACTAATAGTAGGTAACATTTACAGCAATTCCGCTTAGGGACCTTTTTTTAATAATTGCTATTATTCATCTTTGCATATTAAGCCATAAGTGGTTGTTTAGAGCATTTATTCACCTTAGCGAATAAAGAGCCATATATGGCTTCCTGAGATAACTTTTTACATGAAATGTCATTTTTTTTCTTTTACTTTTAATTTTCTATACGATACAATAAACCATTAAACCACAGAAATTATTTTTTCTTTAACTTCCTTCATAACAATAGAGGGTGAAATTATTTTCTTGCACTTATTTGTAACGGTATAGACATGTAAGCTATGTAATGAGAAAGGTAACATCACGGATAAAAAAGTTTTGTTAAATATTACTATTGGTACCTGAAGTTGATCATAAATTATATTATTACTTGGTATCCATTAAACTTGGTATCCATTCATTTTTAACACATTGCGCACACGACAGGGTTAAATTTAACCTAACATATAAAAGGGCTATAATAATCATTCATTATAAAATCAAAACTCACACATTTGTGAAACAGCCACAACACAACATTAATTAAAAAAAGAAACAATTCAACGTTATAATCATGAAAATAAAAACAATTGCAACTTTTTACTAACATGGAGGACACATGTCCCAACTTCATTATAAAAATATTATATTGAAGATGGGACATGTGTCCTCCATGCTTCATGATGGAAAGTGAACATCAGAACTAAGATGGTAAACGTCCATCCATGAGAAACTCGATACTTTAAAAATAACAGGGCCGAGAGGTCAGGATAAACAAGAAATAATAGCATAAAACAATAATAAAATAAGTATGAACGGGCGATTTTCCACCTGAAATAAAAACGCTACCTCTGAAAACACACCCAGTTACAAGGAAATATGAAAGTTTATGAACTCCGCGGACACCAGCGAGGAGACACTTCAGAAGTCATTAAACGCTTCATCAGGCATTCACCTGCTTCAAACAGAGTACCAAGTAATTCATTTTAAAAGGTAAGTTGCAAGAGAAGTAAGAAGATACTTTATTTCATATCTATATATAGACTTGAACTACCACAACATTGGTTTGTCGATCTGTTGAGAAGAAGTGGTAAGAAACTCAACAACATCCATTTTTCTTAAATAGTGGCAGTTTAGCCAGGGCCTTTCTCTTTCATGAATTGGAAACTTTATTATAAAGGCATATAAATTAACTCATGAATATGTTAGTTTGGGAAGTGTACTATCAAGACCAGCTCGTTTATATTTATTTCTAGTTCGAGTATTGATATAATGGAAGGAAGACATAATACATCATCATAATTTTCAGTAATCTCCAACATTTTGGTATCTAATGGTGCGTACAGATTGCTGTAATGAAACTTGTAATGTAACATTCTGCACACTACACGTCCAAATACGCAACGTTCCATTACAGCAAT
This sequence comes from Stenoptilia bipunctidactyla, assembly GCA_944452665.1. Classification (NCBI taxonomy): domain Eukaryota; kingdom Metazoa; phylum Arthropoda; class Insecta; order Lepidoptera; family Pterophoridae; genus Stenoptilia; species Stenoptilia bipunctidactyla. Next base: position 5,262,285 of record OX101748.1, on the reverse strand, counting down.
CTGTACGCACCAGAGATACCAGCGTGGCGACACTTTAGAAGTCATTTACGCTTCGTGCAGAGCGAGAAGTGATTCAGGTTCAGATGAAAGTAATTGTGTATTTTGGCTGCGTTTTAGAGAAAGTTAAGAGAATTCAACGTCAAAGTGAAAATGTTATTTATTTCATAGGTAGGTATGCATACTCTTAAAAAAGTCAAATTGCTTACAAATTGAACTGCAATTTTATTATAAACCAGCTGATTAATGCGATTTTATCCGCGCAATTTCTGATCCTGCAGAAATGTCGGTTAAAAGTATCCTGTATGTTATTCCTGTATACTATATCTGTAACAAATTTTATTCTGTGAAACATCTAGTTTTATAAATAAGTTTTTCCAAACATGTATAAACAACAAAATTACTTAATAGGTTATTTTAACCAACCAACAGTTCTATCAATAAAATAATTCAGGGTATTCAGTACTACGATTTGAATGGGCATATTTGAGTTCCCGATATAATGCTCTTACAAAAAATACTTTGTGTACGAAAACAAAACCATTTGAAACTATATTTTTAATACAGTTGCTCAAAAAGTGGCGTATTGCAGGGACGTTTAGCGTTCGGGATGTGGGCTATTACACACTTGTGCTTTTTCTTTACCTTTTCCGCACTCGTGCGTTCTCTTTCCCAACTGTCAAAATAATGTCTATTAAAAATAAAAAATCAACCACGAAGTTTTTACTAAAAAAAAATTCTTAGAAGTTTTTACGATTCATGCAAATATTTCTGAAAAGAAGCTACTAATTTGTTTCAATATCAGATATAATGATTTGATGCAATGAGTTAGGTTAGGTTTCATTTCATTTTATCTCATTAAATTCATTTTCATTACATGTCAATACAAAAAATCTACTAAAGACTTGGCTGTATGGGCATAGTTCCCTTTGCCTACCCAGAATGGGTAAACAAAAAAAAAATCTCTGTTTATAATCTTTCACGGCTGGCGCCATTTTGTATATTTTATAAAATTGCTTAATTTTTTTGTTAGATATCACTCATTCAGATCATACAATCGATTCACTCACTCGCTCATTCTTTCTCTTCTCCCATGATGGCTAACCGGTGTGCACGCATTGTATTGTAATGTTAGATTAGAGGTAAAATAAGTAATTAATAAATACTTTCCACTACGCATTACTGTCTTATTTTAATAGGTTATGGGCCCAGAAGCCCAGTAAGCCAGATTGGCACAGTCTAGGAAAGTTATAGGAAAAGTGTGAAAGGAAAGTAAAAAAATAAAAATGGCGGAGGCACGCTTACTGATGCCGGAGTTCAATGGCTCAAATTTTAGCACATGGCTTTTCAGAATAAAATGTATGATGGACGAGAAAGACTGCAATGTACTAGATTATGAAAGTAAAGACATAAAAGACTTTACCAAGAAAGATGCGAAAGCCAAAAATTTGATCGTGGCGTCACTTCCCGACAAATTTATTGAATATGTAAGAGATGCCAACAATGCCCTTGATATGATCAATAATTTAAGAAAGGTGTTTGAGAGAAAGAGCACACTGAATTCATTACTGATAAGAAAACAGTTATTGAAAATGAAATGTACAGAAGAGCAAGATCTAAATGATCATTTCAATAAATTTGATCAATTAGTGAGAAACCTAGAAGAAACAGGGACAACTGTCACTGATCAAGACAAAGTTAGCCACCTATTATTAACATTACCAGACTGTTATGAGAGCACCATAAAAGCTCTACAAACTACCAATATAACGCTTACAACAGAATTTGTGAAGAATAAGCTCCTCGATGCAGAATTGACAAAAAAGGAAGAAAAACCTGTAGAAACCGTTCCTGAATATAGTTTCCAGGCATTTAAATGCTTTACATGTGGTAAACCTGGACATATAGCAAGAAACTGTAGATTCAATAATAAAAAATACCAGAGAGGACGAGGTAGTAGAGGAAGACCAGATAGAGGAAGAGGAAGAAGCAATCAGACATCATTTGTAGCGACAGAAGAACAAGCGTATGCAATAGAAGTAAAAAATGAAGAAATAACTTTTGTATTAGACTCAGGAGCCTCACACAACATGATAAGCTACAAATATGAAAACATCATGCAAAATATAAAGAACATACAAAAAATAGATATCAAAATAGCAAATGGAGAGATATTGTCAACAGAAAAAAGAGGAATTTTGAAAGTAGAATGTCAAGGAAAGAACATAGATGTAGAATGTTTAATAGTGAAGAACCTGTCTCATAATTTACTATCAGTAAACAAGTTAATACAAAAAGGACATACAGTTATTTTTAAAAACACTTTTGCAAAAATAATCACAAATATTGGTATTATAAAAGGAAGAAATGATGGGAAATTGTATAGTATTAAATTTAAAATACAGAATAAGAATGAAGCTTTATTGTCAAATAATGAAACTGAAGAAACAGAAAAGAATAAGTGGCATAGAAGACTTGCACATCTGAATCGCGCTGGATTAAATATCTTAGGTTTGCCTTTATCACAAGAAAAATGTGGTATATGCTCTTGTGCAAAAGCAACTCGAAACTCATTTCAACCTAGTACAAAACCAAGATCAAAGAGAATTGGAGAGCTCATTCACTGTGATATAGGAGGTCCAATGTCACCAGAAACAATAGATGGAGAAAAGTACTATTTGACAATAATTGATGATTACTCACATTTTACAGAAATATATTTAATGAAAGCAAAATCTGAAGCTAAAGATTACATAGTAAAGTACTGTTTAAAAAAGAAAAACTATAACTACAATATATTGAGAATTCGGACAGATAATGGGAGTGAATTTAAAAGTTTGAAAAGTTTCTGTGAAGCAGAAGGAATAAAACAAGAGTTTACATGTACTTACACTCCTCAACAAAATGGTGTTGCAGAACGTATGAACCGAACCCTCCTAGATAGAGTCAGAGCACTTCTTCTGGAAACTAAGATGCCCAAGAATATGTGGGGAGAAGCACTAAGATACTCTGTGTATGCATTAAATAGATCACCAACAAAGGCATTGGATGGTGGAGTGCCAGCTTACATTTTAAATGGAAATGTTAAGTATGATCATTTAAAAATTTTTGGAAGTCAAGCATGGTCAGTTATCCTTCCATCTCAGAATAAATTAGAACCCAGAGCCAAAGAAGTAAGAATGATTGGTTATTGCGGTTCAGGATACCGATTATGGGATCCACAAACAGGACAAATAACAATATCCAGAGATGTGAAATTTAATGAAGATAATTATGTATACACAGAAAAGAAAGTAACATCAACATCAACTTATGAAACAGATACTCAACCCGGATATGACAATTCAACAGAAGATCAAGAAAACGAAAATGAGATTATTTTACCTGATATAGAGACAAAAAGAAAGAGACGTGTTCCTAAACGATTTGATGAATATGAAATGTATGTAGCTTATGCACTAATGACTAATGATGACCCATTTACATATGAAGAAGCTTTGAGTATGGGAAAAGAATGGAAGGAAGCTATTGAGAAGGAAGTAAAATCACTAAATGATATGAAAACCTGGCAGGAAGTAACTTTGCCTGAGAATACAAAGGCTATTGATACTAGGTGGATCTTCAAAACAAAGCCAGATGGTACTAAAAAAGCAAGACTTGTGGCTAGAGGTTTCCAACAGGACTATACAGATCAAGACATTTATATCTATTCACCTGTAGCTAAAATGACTACCATAAGAATGTGTTTATCACAAGCTTTCTGTAATGATTGGCAAATGATTCAAATGGACATACCAACTGCCTTTTTAAATGGATACCTTGATACAGATGTTTACATAAAAATACCAGAAGGAATTAAAGCGAAAAAGGGATCAGTCCTAAAACTTAATAAAGCACTGTATGGATTAAAAGAGTCACCAATATCATGGTACAAGACTTTTGATGATTTTATAAAGAAAACTGGATTAAAACGATCAGAATATGATACTTGTTTGTACAAGAAAGAAAATGTTTGGTTATTACTATTTGTTGACGACATATTACTATTTGGAAAACAAGAAGAAGTTAATATAATAAAAGATAGCTTAAAAAAGAAATTTAAAGCAAAAGAATTTAAAAATGTTGAAAAATATCTCGGACTGGAAATAACACAAAAAGAAAACAAAATGTATATTACACAGAAAATGTTTATTGAAAAAATATTTGACAAATTTGGTATGAATAACTGCAAATCAAAGAAGACTCCAATGGAAGCAAATTTTTCAGTACCTGAAAAAGAAGAAATAATTAGCAATGTACCATATAAAGAGTTAATTGGATGTTTGACTTACCTTACAATTAGTAGACCAGATATTACTTATGCAACCTCATACCTAAGCAGATTTATGAACAAACCAACGAGGACAGCATGGGAGGCTGCTAGAAGAATAATCAGATATTTACAAGGTTCACTTGACAAAAGACTTACATACACAAAGAACCAAGGAAATTACATTACAGGTTATTCAGATGCAGACTGGGGTAGTGATAAATCAGACCGAAAGAGTGTTAGTGGTATGGTAATATACCACAACAATAATCTCATAGCCTGGACGTCCAAGAAACAGCCAACAGTCTCTCTATCATCTGCCGAGGCTGAATACATTTCAGCTGCAATGAGTATTAGTGAAATGTTGTTTGTGAAAGGATTAGCAAGTGAATTTGGACATGTTACCTGTGTTAAAATATTTGTGGACAATCAAAGTGCAATTAAAATGCTAAACAATAGTGAAAATACCAAAAGAAGTAAACATATTGACATAAAATACAATTTTGTGAAAGACATTGTTAATAAGAAAATACTATCAGTGTACTATGTAAACAGTGAAGAGAACATTGCGGATATTATGACAAAGCCATTAAATACAGTGAAGTTTAATTATTTTAGAGATTTGCTATTGAATTACAGTGAATAATAATTTAGGTTATATTATTGTAATAGTGAGTTGATTGATAAGATGATTGACAGATTGAAATTGACATGTACGGGGTTACCGATTTAAGAATTTAAAATACTACCAATTTAAAGTGTATAAAATAAAAAAAATTAAAAATTTGATAAACTATAAATTGAAAGGGGGTGTTAGATATCACTCATTCAGATCATACAATCGATTCACTCACTCGCTCATTCTTTCTCTTCTCCCATGATGGCTAACCGGTGTGCACGCATTGTATTGTAATGTTAGATTAGAGGTAAAATAAGTAATTAATAAATACTTTCCACTACGCATTACTGTCTTATTTTAATATTTTTCGCAACTGTATTAAAAATAGTCGTTCAGTACACGTGCGGAACCGTCATTGCAAAGAGTTCCGACAAATGTCTACACGAGCCGAGGCGCAGCGCAGAATGACAGGCTTTCCGCACTCGTAATGAAATATACTATTCTGACTGCGTGACCCTTAAAAGCTTAATTTTTTTTTATTTTAAACAAACAAAATTTATGAAAGTTTAAAAAAATTAAACTTCAAATGGAAAAAGGTATTCAATGCTAAAACAAGTCTTAGTAACAATGTTCTGACAGCCCTATTTTTGACGACTTTCCAGTACCCAATTTACCATTTAAACATACCCCATTATAAACTCATGTTCCTTTACAAGAGACGTCGGTGTATAGCCAACCCCGGCATCATTAGCCTATCTCTCAGGACTCGCTTCTAAGTTGCTTCCTGTACTTTGTATCAATAGAGGCAACCCTAGCGATACTATGAAGAGTTTTATAGCTTTACATGTGGTAAATACCTTATTTTAGGGTTGATGACAGCAGCGGAAGTTTTTTGTCTTTCGTATGAACAACAATGATGTAGGGTTGTGATAAGTAAGGTTTTGTATAGAATTTTAAACTTCTTTTTTGAAAAAACAATATGAAATGATTTAGTTTTATGACGTTTTAGAATTAGAATTAGAATCATTAAGTTGTAGTAAACTATCAGTACCATTGTACCATTCTTAAGTTTGTGTTATCATTGTTTTTTTTCTCCTTTTGTAATAATGTGTGCAATAAAGTGTTATAAATAAATCTAAAGCGTGGCCTCACAGTACATCCATAGACAAAACTATTCTACGTAGCTTCGTGGTTTGACCGTATTTTCTTACTTAATATAATTTGGTTTGTACAAAATTGTACAGAAAACCGCAGGTCAAAAAATAATAATTGAATCTGAACTCTATGCCCTCGACATTAAGTTAAAAGTTGGTTGGGGAAATTTGACACTTGATCTGCTGCCTTCTGTAGTAAGAAATCCCCTTTAGCGTAGCTCTGTCTAGCTGTCCGTTTCTCTGTCTATTAAACTAGAAATTTGGGATAGTTTAACGAAGAGAAGACAGTGGTACTTTAACTGGAATATTACGAGTATATTAGAGACATTTTAGAAATTTCTTTGAAATAATAATTTTAATATGGAAAAATTTTGTCAAATATATTCATGTCAAAAGACTGTATTACATTATTGTATACTAAGGTTTTTAAGTAATCTTTCAAATCATTAATGTATTATCAAAATCAGTTTAGTATTTTTTCAGTTTACCTATTAGTTACAGACAAAAAATAAACTGTCTCTGTATTCCTGAAGGCATTAAACAGAAGTGAAATTTTCAGACGCAGGCAGGGCTTCCATCCCTATAAAGAGGATTTACGAAAAAGTCCAACTAAGCGCTTCGACGGTTCCTTTTTGTGACGGGCTGCCAATGTATGCAAAGAAACTGCCGTCCTCTTGTTTTCTTGACCACTACTACAGTTCTGATACTTTTAAACGTCGAGTGAATAAGTTTCTCATGGACAGACGTGTACCATCTTAGCCCTCATGCTCACTTTCTACCAGGTGTCATGGTGGACAAACGTCCCATCCTTATTGTGTTAAAAAAGAGTTCCATGCTGGACTGGGAGCGAAAGAAAAACGTAGAATGTGCCAGCTGCTTCTCTTCCCGGGCATACTGTAAAAGTCAGTTAAGGGAGAGAGGTTTTAAAGGCGTTTTTGTGGGCGATAGGCTGACCCCCTGTCGCTACAATAGTCTCTTTCCATTTTTATAATACCTCCAGATTTGTCAAACGTGACATCAGATGGTCTTGTAACCTCTGGTGTTCTGCCTTCCCCATAAGGGATACAGGCGTGACGTTATGTATATACGTATGTGTATCACATTATATTTATTTTTATTAGTTCAAATGTCTGATATACGTTTTCTGTTCAAATGAAAGTGGGATCTATTTTCAAACATCAACGTATTAATTCTTCGGTATGAACTCATTTTGATATGAATCCTTTGAGCGAGTTAAACTTAGGAGTTTTTCATAAAATTTGAATCCTGAAATAAAACTTTTTAGATCCCTAAGCTAACATGGCGCCGCAATCTGATTGGAATTGAAAAATACTTACAATTTTTACGCGTTATTTAAATGAGTACTGAATATTTATTATTGATGGTAATATTAATTAGGAGTTTTTAATTCAAAACTTAAATCCGGAAAAGCTTTTTATTTCTGTAATTTCACTGCGTTTCCTTTTCCAGTTACATAACCTCTTTCACAGGTATGTATATACTTATCACAGCCATTGAAATAGAAAACAAGTACTCAGCTCGGAGGGTCTGAACCAAAGTCGCTACTTTTAGATCAAAAGCGAAAAAAATACTGTAATTTTCTCGCAACGGAATCTATCACGGCATATGTGACAGAAATAGTGTGTTTATCCTTAGGGAGACCCAAAAACTTAAAAAATCGAAAGTGAAAAGTAGATTGCGTGTTTGTGAGATGAAGCCTTTTAAATGCCATGAAAGCCTAGAAATGATCACTACATAATTTACGAATGCAGACCATTAAAAAAACCGCCTTCACGTCAAAACTTTGGCTAAGTTATAATGTCATCAACGTAAACATTCTCCGAAATCATATATATTTTTCCAAAATGTGATTTTTTCAATGAAGTAGGTACTAAACCGATTTCAATGAAATTTATATGGAACAAACTATGAAGTATCTTCTATCATATAAAAAAGAATTTTCAAAATCCATTCATAATTGTTTGAAATATCGTGTAACAAAGATACAAAAAAACATACAGACGAATTGAGAACCTCCTTTTTTGGAAGTCAGCTGAAAATCAATTTTACTACATCATTAAAATTATATTCTTAGTTAAAGGTTAAAAGGATACTATATAAGTACTTAGTTCATTAATAATCATAAAGCAATAACTCAATCATCATCCTGTTAGTGTTTAGCAAAACAAATCTTAACTTACTTAAAGCAGAGTTGAAATTAGTTTAAAACTCAGTCTGCCCGCAGTTTCAACTCCCTCGGATGAAGTAATTTAGAAACTGTATCCAGTAGTGTTGATAATGTTTGATACAGATATCGATAAATCAGCTTTTGAGCAAGAGGTAACACAGGAAACGTCTCTATTGGGTGTGTATCTATTGTGTACTTATTTATAAAGGAACGCAATTACGTCTTTTGAGACATAATAAAATTGGTTAGTAAAAGATTTATTTACAGACAGAAAAAGAGACACTTATGTTATCATATTAAATTATGTTATCAAACAGATACGGAGAATTTTCGAGAAACTAATTGTAACAATAATCAGCATCAGTGTTATATTCACAAGGAATATATTTATATTTATTATTGTGAATTTATATATTTGTTACATGCACAATATACCAATTTATGACCAGCCCACTAATTTTAAACGTAACACGCCGAAAAAGATGGTGTAGTTGGCGTCTTGATGTTTATTTATCATCACCAGCCATTAACTTAAAGAGAACCTATAATTTCATCGTATGTTAACGTTAACGTTTTCCCAGCACTATTTAAAAACTCGAAAGCTACCGATAAAAGTCGATTTCGGTGAAAATCTAGGCTAGTAATTTTATTTCATGTTGAACTTATTTCCACGAGATTCTTTTTTTTCACGAGATTCGAGATTGAAAAGACCATTTTAATTAATTTTTATGAAAACCTGATAAAGAAGGACATTCAGAGTTGAAATTTGAATATGATGGCATTTTAATATCATGATTGCGAATCACTGTAATGAAGCCTTATTCGACTAAGTAACAGATAAAAAATACCTTTAATCTTTCGGATTGAAGTTGTTTTACCTTTTTTTTTATTGCATAAATGACACTTATACATGGGACACACTAAAAGTTTTGCTAATCGGAACTATTTGAGTTTCTTAGTAATATTAAAAAAAATTGCGGAATATCATCTGTCAACTGTTCTACGTACTACGTACGCAACGAAAATGGAATTAAGTCGAGAAGATTTATGTGCGAGTATTTTTCGTGATTTTAAAAGTTCTCTTTCCATCCACAAGACTGTGCCGCTTGTCTTTAAAATATACAGATTTTTGGACGATAAAATAAAATAAAAATAAATAAAATCCCCAGACAATCACACCAACTACATGGCCCCAAAGTAAGCATAGCTTGTGTTATGTGATACCATATAGCGAACTAGGGGGGAATCTAGAATATAAATACATAAATAGATAAACACCCAGACACGGAACATTTTTTTTTCTGGTTCCGTGCGGGGATCGAACCCGCAACCACTGGCGTCTGAGGCAGATAGGTTTACCCCAACGCCATAGTGGTCGTCGTTACCTATTACAGTAGATTAATAGTAGATTACCTATGAGACAATCCGAGGACTTTTGGGGATTGGTATGAGCTAAGTTCACAAAATTTTAAGCAAAGAATTGAAAGTTCGGACACGTTTAGTAAGTCTTGCATGATTAAGTGTCTTCTCAGACCCATCACCATTGACTTCTAAAACAAATGGATTAGAAATACCAACAAAGAAAACGTGCCAACCTATAGAAAGTAAAATGGCCGACTTGGGTGGAGGTCGCTTAGGGGTCATAATTTAATCAAAAAAGGCTGCTAGAACACATCACTGCCAGAGCGACAGGTAATAACGGGTTAATTTTAATTAGCGCATCACTTCTTGCAGACAACATCTCCGCGTCAATCCCAACAACATTTGTTCTACAGCAAGAACGTCATGCTCCCTCAGGCGGCAAGGCTAGCGGTAGCGTCGGATGTCGGGTCACCCTCTACCCTAAAATATGGTTGAGGAGGGTGATGGCTGGTGCTTGCGTTATACTCGTGAACGGGTGCTGCTAGTGGTGCCAGGTCGTTTTGCTGATGACTTTATGACTTTTTTCAACTTGACTCCGACTTCCCCATTTCCATGTCCACGTCCTGTCTTTGTCCACGACTATCCTCATCCCCATCCACATTATCTGTATTCTCTCTCACCTCTATCGCTACGTCTATCTCTGCTTCTATCTTTACCTCTGTATCTATGTCTACGTTTCTGTCTAGTACTTTATTGCCTATTGTATAAATATAATAGTAGACTCCAGAAGATCAACTCGTTCATGGGTCAATGTGTACGCTTCATTGTATAATAAAATCCTAAAATATTTAAGATTAACCCTTTGGTAGATTTAAGGATAAGTGTTGATGTGAAAAGTGATATCCGGATGCAAGAAGATGATTTCTCTTATTTTTAAAAGATGATTGCTGTTGAGTTTCTTGCCACTTCTTCTCAACAGATCGACTTTCCGAAGTGGTGGTAGATTCAGTTCAATTTGTAAATTATTTGACTTATTTCAAATGTATTTAAATACTTACGAAATAAAGAATTTTTGAGTTTGAGTTTGAGTTTCTACGACTTTTGAAAATTAATTATTTAAGTTTTCCCATACAAAAAATATTTATTGTCTAAGCTGGCGTTACTCTATTAACACCGATGGGTTGCGGGGTGACGTGCAAAATACAGAGTAATAAATAACAGAGAAAGCAAAAAATTTTTTTGTTTTTCTTTTTAGTGTTATTTATCAGGATTTATAAAAAGTCACAGAACTAATGTTGTTGGGATTGATGTAAAGAGGCTGTCTGTAAGAGGGTTATGCGCTAATTAAAATTAACCCTGAATATGAAAGGTAGTCCCTCCTTAGTGATAACAAAGATATCTTCTGTTAAGTAGTGAATATTTGTAATGGAAGTTCATTTATCTGATATGTAAAAAAGATGTTAAACATTTATGACATATTTATAGAAAATGTTGTCGAAGTACTTCTTAATGCTCATACTTTTGATGAGGAATTGAGAAGATCTACTGATTGAGACAATACAATTGTTATTATTAAAAAAAAAATCTTATGTGTCTTAAATGTTAGAAATAGTTATTTATTTTAATTAGAAATTCACTTTAAAACTCTTTCTTCAGCGATATAAGCAAATAAATATACATTTTGCAGTACGCTTGTTTGGCTTTTATAAGATAGTGTAACCCATTACACAGCTACTCGGCTATTCCATTCATATTGAGCAGTTTTCTTATTGCCACTGAATATTTTAGAAAGGGTAGACCTACGTTTAACACAACGGCCGAATATTCAATTTCAGTTCGTATTGTTTATTTAAAAACTGAGTGTTTTTGAAGCGTTTTATACGATTTTAAACTTCGGTGTGGGTACGTATAACATGAATACATACATTTAACACGCCTGTATCGCTTATGGGTTAGGCAGAATACCAGAGGTTATAAAACCTCTAAATTTATAGGTATTATAATGATGGAGAAAGGTGCAAAAAATGCAGGTTCGATCTCCCTTTCATTTATTTCGGCTGCCCAAATTCAAAACCGTTTCATGTTTGGGGTTTTTAACAGTTTATGATAAATATGATAAAAAAAAAATTATCAAAGATTTTTTATCATATCTTTGTTTAGTTTTAGATAAATAAGTATATAAATTAAATAATAATATAAAATCCCAAGACAATCACAACAACCACATGGTCTCAAAATAAGCAAAGCTTGTGTTATGAGATACCATGTAGCGAAATAGGGGGGGAACTTAGAATAAAAAATACATATACATGTAGATAAACACCCAGACCGGGAACATTTTTTTTTCTTGTTCCGTGCGCGAATCGAACCCCCAACCTTGCTTCTGATGCAGATAGGTTAACCCCGTGCCCTTCGAAGCACGGAAGTCGTCGTGAGAAATTAATGAACGGTTGTCACCGGCTACGCCGAGCGCGCTTAACCTGCGATATCGTTTGATATGCACAGCAACCACGGTGCCACGACGACTTCAATATGTTTTTATATAAGGTGTTCTTTTTGATATCCCATAACTTTGAGGTTTTATTCCTTACTAAAAAATAATTCTTTTTGCCAAAGTATATGTGGTTCAAAAGTGCATACTTTTCAAGATATCATTAATCTTAATATAATGAGTTCATTAATGATCACCCTTGTAAAATCTCTTTAATATTCATTCAATAGACGCGTGTCACTGAAGCCATACAATAAACAACAAAACATTTTAAACGTTGAGAAACGTTGTATACTATGTTGTACAACGCAATTATTAATGTACAATTGAATTATTTTGTATGAAAAATAAAAACAACAAAAAAAAATGAAAAATTATTCACCTGTTATTTGATTCTATTACATGGTCCCATTGATACCCTAGAGTTATGGGAAATCAAGCGAACACCTTGTTTCTTCTTCTTCTTAGCATGTCGATGAATATGAAATTATATCTTGTATTTTGCCCGCCCAGAAACTTGCCACCTTTATGTCGTTATCGCTTGTGCGAGGTCCTCGGTAGTGCAGGTTTCCAGGTATATGGGGTAGGAGAGAAGGTATAATATTGTAACAAGGTGGGGGTGCATGAAAGGAGCCTCCCGCGGCGCACCCTGGAAGCAGCTAGACCCGGTAAGGCAGGGTCTAGGCCACCACGATGAATATACCTACAACACCTTGTATAATAAGGTTGAAATGTTTGTCTTGCATGTGAGCAGGTGGAAAGTGACCATCCTATTAATTCGACGCTTGAAAGAACAAAGACAATGGTCAGGAAAAACAGTCACAGGTATAACACGGTTCATTCAAGAAAGGAATTGAAAATGACGGCGCTTATCATGTTCTCTCGCTCGCACACTATTGCCGTCTACACTCACTCTCGAGCGTAGGGTCGGTAAAATAATTTTTAATTTATTAAATTGTTTTATTAGTACTTAATGTTACTTGGCATCACTTCCCGTTTGCGTTCGCTCCCGAACGGTCGTGTCTGCGGCCGCTCCCGAGTGTTCGTATTGCGCTGCCCTTGTTCCCTCCCCCGCACTCGTGCGGGTCAGGTGCCAAGTTAAGCTCTTTCGGAAAGTTTTCTCTTGTGGAGGCTGTGTGGTGTCGGGGCTAATTCATCTGCCCTTTTCAGGGCGGACCCGACTGCTGCCGGCCGAAGCATCGCTGGTCAGGTGGATACGTAACCGTGACAACTAAGCCTGATCGTCCGCCGTTCACCGGCAATAGGTCCGTACTAGGTCGTTTTTCTTACAGCGCAGTTTGTCTCCGATAGACTTTCTTCCAGCCCAGCATTATGCCTCGTCACCCTGAGTGTACCGAGCATCAATGCGAAATCAATCGTCGTCGCATCCGTAATCTTCAAGAGGATAAGAAAGGCCTCATTGACTCCCATGAACACATATTCAAGCATGACAGGAAGATGATTGCTGAGCTTCAGGCTCAGATCACTTCCTTGCAGGAGGAATTATCCTCTCGTCCCTCGTCCACAGATTTCAGCCAGATGTCCAGCGAAAAACAATCACTGGAAGCTCAATACGCAGCCGAGAAGGAAGCTCTTCTCGCTCAAATCGAGTCCATGCGAAAGCAATCGTCAGCTCGTCCTCAGGTCGCCTCCTGTTCACAGGGGTTCCAAACCGATTCTCCGGCGTCTCCAGATCCTTCTGAGTACGTCTATCCTTTTCCAGATTGCATGTCGGTAGATTCCACCGCATGCAAACGGAAAACTACCCCGCCGGGTAGTGATTCCGACTCCGCTCCTTTAGTTCCAGAATCTCCTGCTCCGTTCACCGAGGTTCGCAAAAAATCCAAGTCTAAGAAGAAGAAGCAAGATGCTTCTTCGACTTTATCCTCATCCGTTTCAGCTGCTCCAGCCGCTGTTCCTGCTCCGCAAAATGTCGCACCGGCGTCTGCTCCTGCGCCTTTTGTTTCAGCGATCCCGGCGTCACAGCCTGCGTCGCAATCAGATTCGGCTCCGCCGAAAGTCAAGTCTCCGCCCCCCGTCTTCCTACGGGACAAGAGCCGCTGGACCGAGGTCTCAGCTCTCTGCGGAACGCACTCCCCGAAGATCCAGTATAGTAAGGCATCCAATGTGGGTGACTCTATTAAGGTCGTTGTCTGCTCAATTTCTGATTTCAGGAATTTCACTCGGCTTCTTGCTGACAAGAAGCTCGAGTACCACACTTACGCCCTCCCTGAGGAGCGTAAGATTCGTGCCGTCCTCAGGAACGTGCCGTTCGAGCTCTCGAACGAGCAAATCCAAGAGGACCTGTCTTCTCAAGGCTTCCCCGTCGAATCTGTGCACAAAATGCACAGCCGCCGAGGCAAGCAGTTCCCACTTGCGCTAGTAATCCTAGCGAAGAGCCCGCAAGGGCAGTCCATTTTTAGAGGCAAGCTCACCGTGTGCGGTCTCTCCAACATCCGAGTCGAAGCTCCACACAAGCGTGGTTTCCCAGGTCAGTGCCACCGCTGCCAATTGTATGGTCATGCGGCGGCAAACTGTTTTGCTTCCCCTAGGTGCGTCAAGTGCCTAGAACCGCATGGGACTAAGGAGTGCTCTCGCACTCCCGAATCGCCCACCGCTCCGTCCTGCGTCTTGTGCGGCCAGTCAGGCCACACAGCAAACTTTCGCGGCTGCTCCAAGGCACCGCGTGCTGCCAGGGCTACCGTGAAGCCCATCGAGAACTGGAGAGAGCGACCGCAGCCTAGCTCGGACGCTCCTCCAGTCAGTTCAAAGGTTCCCAAGGCCTTTACTCCTATCGTTTCAGGTCAGCGCAGCCGGGTTGCGACTCAATCGCAACCGGCCGCCAAATCGGCTTCCCGGTGCCAGAACGCAAAAGGGTCTCAAGACCGCATGGCGTTCTGGATCCAGCTCGCTCCCATCGACGAGATCCTGGCTTTCGGCGCCGCTCTCGACGCCAGCCCAGAGGGTTTCAACGGTGCTCTTCCGGTCCTAACCAAGTTCGCTCCCCTTATCAGGAAACTCCAGCAAGCTCAACGTTTCTAAACGTAGTCCTTCTTTCCAGCATTCCTATCTCAGAGTGAGTCTGATCACTCTAGATAATATCTTAGTTTCAGCTTTGTCATTTCTGCTAATCTTAGCTTTGTTTTTTCTCACTTTCAGTTCCTTTTGGTGGCAGCCGTCTGGATGCCGCTCACTGCGCAGCCTCTCTCTCCAATTGGCTGTCGCTCCGATGAAGACTAATGGCCTCAATCAAGGTGAGTCAGTAAAGGGGGATGTTTAGTGGGTATGCTCGGCTTCACTGAGTGAGTCTCCACACTGTCTGGGCATTCTATTTGCCGTTAGCCACTGGGGTTAACAGCTTATAGAATGCCCATTCGTCCGTAATAGGATTCATCCTCCTCCCGCTAAAGCTTGCTTTACTGGTTAAAGCTTGTTTTAGGGGGTGCCCAAAATTTTCTGTGGCGGAAAAACAAAAAAAAAAAAAAAAATTAATGTTACTTAAGTACTTAATGTTACTCAAGCGTTTTAAAAAAACCTTGTTAAAACGTGGTGTGGCATCGTTGCATGAATTAATGGCATACACGCAACTGAAAGACATTTGATACCAATCTTTTAATTTTATAAAGACTGCTGTTTTCCTAATATATTAGGGTAGAAATTGAAATCAGAAAATGAATAAAGACGATGTAAACAATGCTCTCTCAAATGTTGTGCAGCGGTTCAATATAATTAATCGAGCTTTCAATGATAAAATAAATAAATGTTGAAAATTCTCTGCAAAAAACGTAAAACAAGTTGAGTCTGATCTGCGTCTTAATGGAAACAAATTGAATCTAGTAGATAATACTGTTTTTATTGGATTTACCTTAGATTCTAAATTGCAATGGGGCGACCATATCTCACAACTATCAAGTAGACTCAGTTTCGCAGCGTTCGCGGTAAAGAAAATTCGCTCATTGCCTGATGTTTATACGGCGAAGCTGGTTTATTTTAGGTATGTTCATAGTATAATGTCCTACAGCATCCTACTTTGGGGCAATGCCATAGATATTGACACGATATTTACATAATATTGTCTCAAGTTTTCACGATTCATAATTTAAATTAAATTTACACTGCAGAAAAGGGCTATTCGTGGAATTTCTATTTCTATTTTTTTCCATTCTTGTTTAAATACTCTGGTCCTAGTTTGTCATGTTCTTGTTGTTCATCCATAGCTCAATGCACATACTATGTAAGTAATTTGGTTGTGGCATGACATTGGCTCTCACAATTAATTAGCTGTCTTGTGTTTGTTTTTTTTCAAGTCATGATCAATTTGTACTGTACCTATTTGTATTAATTCGTATAATCCTGATTGAAAAAGAGTGGCAAGAGATTTTATCCGCCGGCTTTTTTTGTCTCTTGGTATATATCTTATTCTTTATTACTGTAATATCTTATTCAATAACTATTAGCACCTCGTTAAAGCCGAAATACAAAATTGTGACGTCATTAAGCGGCCATTCAATGGTCTTATGATGAAACAAAATTTTTAATTTCATTTTCATTTCATTTCAAATCAAAATTGCAATAGTGGGCTTTAAAATAAAATAGTAGCGGCAAAATACTGTTTAACAAAGAATAGTAGTGGACCGCTCCTATTTTTTATTAAAAATAATATTTAAAATCTCTTACAGTCTCATGTCCTTGTTTTGTGCGTTTTTAGTTGAAAAGTACTTTTTTCCGCAGTCGGCCTTTTTAGATTATGTAATTACTTATTATTTTTGAATTGAAAAAAATAGTTTTTTTTGCTAACTGTACTGTCAGCTGCCAACGTATGTACAGGCCGCCATTTAAGATTCCTTTCTTTAATGAACCAAGTTATTGTTCGTTCCACACCTTCGCGACCCGGACTTAAAAAATAAACTGTCACAAATGTCTACTTGTCCTATTCACTGTTTCAACATTTGATTCATCTTGAATCTTAATGCCAAACCTTTGATTTAAAATACAACAGTGTATGCATGTTGCTATTATAAATAAAATCCAGATATGTTTCTTGTATAAAGAGTGTTGCTATCTTTCTTCATAAGAGTAAACTAAAGCATAAAATGATATTGTGCATTTTATTTTACACAAAAACATTTTTAATTGTACATTTTATACACTGTTCTTCCAACAATGTAATAAATTATGCAAAGAAATTAAAAATAGAACATTAACAAACAACTTTGTTTGATGTTAGATGTGTCTTTAGATTTATTCATTTTCTCTTTAAAAATCTTGTGTTCAAAAACTAAATTCAATTGAAATATTTCAAAGAAACCTTTATTTATATAAAATTATTTTAAACAAGCTTTTTAGTGAGCATATTCGCATTCTTCTTTAGGCTGCGTCCCCAGTAGGAAAACTGTAAGTGACCGACTGAGTTTGCTGCGTATCGATTTTGATACGATCTTCTATATATTGAAAATGGAGTGTCCACTGGAGCAGTGTGATTTGTCTTTGTGAGCGGCCGACTCCCACGCGTCTTACGAAAATTCGCGGCTCACTCAGTCAGCTGCTAACAGTTTGCCTACTGGGGACGCAGCCTTAAATTGTTGTTAAGTTTTATTAATAATGGAAGAAATTATTACTTTGAGTTTTTACAAAGGAAAGCATTTCGACAAAAAAATGGGTTTTAAATTTTATTTTGTTAATTTAAATGATAACTATCACTATATAAATTCAAACTGTCTTTCAAAAAAAGAAAATTAATCAACTAAGTATTTTCTTATTAACAGATGCATATAATTTCCAAAAATAAAAGAAAAAAAATGCTGTTCTATAAAGTAAAATGCTTACTGGTAACAACAAAAGACATGCTATGCTATACTATACTAGGTGAGCTTGATAGCCGGTGATGTACTGTAAAGATGTGGTGGCGTGTGTGTAGGGTGACAATAGTTTCCATACAGACTTTATATAAAGATACAAAACAGAAATAAACTTCACTGTAATTCACTATTCTACAAACCGGGCCAGCGGACAAAAAAAAACAGAACATAAAGGCACGTCAACCAGTCTTTCATGTGATCAGAGTTCAATTGACTATTACTGCACTCGTCACAATGCATTTGTAAAATTAGATAATTGAATTCAATAGCTTAATTTTCATCTTGTAAATATTTCTTAGGCTTCTCTAAACAATCTCTATGATATTTAATATTACTTTTTTATATAAGTACATAAAAAAACTGAGTTTTTAAAATATAGATCTTACGGGTTCGAACAGTTCTGAGATGTGCCAGTTAATACTGTAAACAATTGTATAATTCAAAAAAGTTGGTGCTCACTAAGACTTACGGCGCTAAAATTTTGTATGTATAAATATGCACGAAATGTATGAAAATTTGAATATATTCCTGATTTTTAAACAACAATATTATACAATGAAATAGACACCCTACATTTACTAGACGTTTCAAAATATACGGCGGCGGCGTATCGAAGTAATGGTGTAAATATCCTGGAGCAATATGCTTTGTTTGCGGTAACTCATGGCCACTCTGTACAGAGGTTTCTGATGAGGTTGTTGTGAATCAGTTTATTTTTGATTTAGGGGAAAATGTCCTTTTAATCGAAAAAGGGTAAGTGAATATGGTTTTTATTTTGTAAGAGCTGAATTATGCTCTGTTAATGTTTTTAGGAAGAGCTAGTTCCTTAATGAACCCGTATGCTGATATTTTTGATCTAATCCCCATTGACCATCAGCTGAGGTGGAGGTCCTAGTTGGAGCTTAAGTAGGGTTAAGTAGGTCCCCGTGTGGAGTTGATCGTCTCTCATCGGGCGCGTCCCCGGGTGGCGGATAGGGGAACGCCCCCCAGATATGGGGCACCGTTTCGACGGTGCGGACCAAAATCAGCTGCGGGGTACACTCTCGGTACTCCTTTGGGGGACCGATGCATGGGGGAGGGCATGGGGGAGGGGAGCGCTGGTTTGGAGCGGAATGATGGCAGGCTTGGATTTTTTCGGCTTCTAAGTTGTCGGCTAACCCGTAATCCTGGACCGGGAGCTAACGGCTGCGAGGAAGAAAACCTCTGTAAAACATTACCCCAATCCCGGGATGCCGTAGGCGTTCCCGTGGGAATTTCGGGAATTCCTTCCTTAGTGCTCTTCAAAACCTCTATGTTCCAAATATCAGCTTTCTATGGCAAGTTTTTGCAATGCGTTGTCTGTCAGTCACTTAGTAACGGAAGGGTTACTGAGAGAGTATATATTAAAGATGACCATTTTTTTTTTCTCATAAATTTAAATCTAATATCCTCGTAGCTGGATCTTAGATTTAAATTTATGAGAAGCTGGGGTTCCAAAAAGATCATTTAGCGTCCGAGAATACGGGTTCTATACCAACGCAAGGCATCGTGGTTGCGCTTCAGATCTTCACAGTATGTAGGTACTTTGTAACAATGAGCAGTGCTAATCTGGAATCTATTTTTATTTTATCAAACTGCTCCTCGATTTTAAAATGACAATTTATAAAAAAAAAACCTCTAAAAAATTATGGTATCAATTGGTTAAAGGATTTCATGAGCCATCATGCAACAAACAGATATAAAACCAAATTGAAAACTCAAAGATTTTTTTCTTATTAACTTACACGGGGTGATCGGTGGTTCACTTTCAATATTCCATAATGTGATAGATTAAGATCAAACATAAAGAGAAAAAATAAATTAAAAAAGAAATATTAATTATTTAGTGAGTACACTGCTCCGAAAGTTAAAGAATTGACTACACAACGCATGCAACATTAGCGTTATACAGTAAATACTTAGCGGGTGGTGGTGTGCGTGTGGCGAGAACACTGCTGTGTGCGTGTTGACTGAGGCAGCGCGTCGGGAAAAATGTAGTAATGTCTCTTTATTTATTCATAGGGATTTCTGGTATAAAATAAAATACCTACTTTTATTGCATAATTCTGATCAGAATCGAGTACATAGTGCTCTCTTTCAGTATTGAAAATTTGTCACCAGTCACCCTGTATAATGATACGTTTAATTCATAGTCTTTTTTAGTGTTTATTAAATAAAGCTATAATTACTAAAAGGAGCAGAACTAACACATATTAAAAAGTAAGTAAAACATAATTTCGCTTACCCAAATCATTGCGCAGTCGTCAAAGTTGCCAAAGAAAAAAATAAACCAAAATAAAATTGGGATAACCGAGTAAAGTTCTGAAACTAGGAGTATCTGCCAATTTGAAGTTGAGTTATACGAGGTTCCTAGTATTAGTAAATTAGCGCTTTCCAATCCTACTGTTTGTTGACCTAGTTCTATCTTCACTGTGGAACAAGATTAAATATAAATGAAAGACGGCTTTAATCGAATTTTATTACGTTTAATTTATACCATGCATTTTAACTCGATTTTTCACTGTCTGAATAATCATCTTTAAGTCTGTTTTCAATGTTGGAGTTGAAATGAGAATTTTCAAGGACCATAATTTCATATTTTTATAAATATATTATGCTAATTAGCAATAAGATTAAAAAGTGACGAGACTAAACAACGTTATAGGTATTTTTCGGTATTTGATCTAATAGTAAAGGCTTCCTTCCAAGCCGGACTAGGAGCGAAATAAAAACATAGCTGCTTCTCTTCCCGGGATTTTTTTTTTTTTTTTTTTTATAAGTGACTAAACCCGCGTTTGACCTCAATCGCACCTGATGGTAAGTGACGATGAGGTCGAAGATGAAAGCACACGGGTTTAGGAAGGAACTGGCTCTTTATACAATATTGCCGGAACACATTACCGCCGGAGCGGTAACATTTGGCGGCAGACTTTATATAAAGGGTGGTCGCTAGCCAGGCGGACCCAGAAGGGATCCTACCACCAAGAAAACTGTAAAATACTGTAAAAGTCAGTTAAGGAAAGACACAGGTTTTGTTGACGTGACGTGTTGGCGATAGGCTGAGTCTCTCTCCATCATTATAATACCTCCAAAATTTGTCAAACGTGACATCACATGGTTTCATAGCCTCTAGTGTTCTGCCTACCCCATAAAGAATACAGGATGAAGTTATGTTTGTATGTATGTAGTAAAGGCTCAATTGAATAGAAAAATCATGAATCAGATTTGGCTTACTTATGAAGCAATTAATACTTACTTACGAAGGAATCCAACCCTTCTACACGTAACTTTTCTTTACTTGGGGAAATCCTCACGGATACCTGTCGCCCGTGGGAGTGTCCAGGTTATTTCGGACTCTTACCGACTACAACCCCAAGGTGTTTCGTTGCGCTCCTGTTGTAGGGAGCACGGGGACGCTTACGCATTCTTCCGCGAACTCGCCGGTGCCTTCCGCAGCGCGGCACCTCCCTCGCTCAGCGGCAAGCTCGACACACGTAGCACGCCGCTGCCAGCGAATACCTTTGGAAGCGAGCGGCGGATACCTCCGTATTAACTGTCCAAGGCCTTCACTCAACCGGATCAGGTCAGGTTGGCATACGCCCACCTGATCGGTCCTTCTGCGGCGGATTGGAGTCGAGAGGGAGTCATCCTCACGAATCCTCTCCGCAGCCTCTTTCTGCGTCTTCTACACGTACCCAGCGCAAGTACCAATTACAGGCAAAACTCTTTTATAACTCGGTCCTTTAGATGAATAAACGAAGTTAACTTTACCTTGAACTGGACGAATTTGACTTACTCTTTGGCAGCATAACAGGCATTAAAGCGGCCCTTCCTAATATTTTTGATGTATTAGCTGTAATCTTCATTTTTCTTTTTTTTCTCTCTCCATATTTTTTTCTCTAAATTTGTTAAGTATATTTTGATTTCAATTTACCATTATGATTACCGGGAGTAATCCTAATTTTAATTTTGTGATTGTTTTTTCTTTATTGTATACCTATATATGTGAAAACTTTTGGCTGTCATTTTGTTATCATTTCTGTTTATTATGGTATCTAGTTGTTACATTTCCGAAAAATTACAAATAAATAAATGAATTATTTTTTAATTATTTGGTTAATTACGCTAATTATTTTCCATAAATGTAATTAAAGTGTACACTTGCAAAGCTACTTATTATAATAATTTTAACACTATCGGTTTCATGTGGTTTCACCCGCGTAGGTCCAATAAGTGTTTCTGGTTAAAAATATCTTCATCATTAGCCGGAAAACCTTCACTGCTGGACTAAAGACATCTCTAAGGTTCTCCGAGCGAACAATGGTAAGTTTAAACTTTCTTCGCCGAAGTCGTTGTGGCGCCGTGGTTACTGTGCGTATCATAGGGTTTCGCAGGTTAAACGCGCCTGGCGCGGCCGGTATTAGGATGGGTGACCGCCGATCATTTATTTCTCACGACGACCTTCGTACTTCGGAGGGCACGTTAAGTATGCTATATGTTTAATTTTATACAGTAGTCGTTAGGGTGTGTCAGAAGCCATTTCGGCAACTTGAAAATTCTGACATTCACCAACCAGCTCTGAGCCAGCTTGGTGGATTACGGCCTAAACCTCCTCGTCACCCAGAGGTGAGAATCATTGCGCTGCAGTGCAGTGGGCTCATTACACGGGGTTGTGATGATGATGATGACCTAGCCTCCATTTAATCTTACGCCACACCTGATGCGAAGCGAGATATGCAATTTTTATGTTCGGCAAAGCGAGCATTCGGCGAAGAATGTTTCGACTTACCGTTGTACAGTAACGTCTTATTAGATGTATACATTTCGAAATTTTTTCAGTTATCATACGGTTAAAATTTTCATGAAAATGTACCTATGTATGATGCATCTTACTACACGTGATTGCACGTCGTCGCTCGGTCCCACACCGACTTCATCCAGCATTTACCAGCGACTGTGACTACACTTGGCAAATCATTCAATGCAGTAAAATGTCAGTTCCAGTGTGCCCACTTTAGGGGAAAAAATTAGTGATACGGTATCAGTAGGTAAGTGAACGAATATTAATTTTTTCTAAATAATATCGTCAAGTTAGGAAAATACATATTTTGACTCACAAAATATTTTATTTCTTTTATTTTTCCATTTGTAAATTAGGGTTGATTTACGTCACTTGCTATACATAAGACTTTATAAAATAGCAAAAAAATATTTTTACTTCTACGGTAGAAGTAACTTCTGTAACCGTTTCAAGTACTAGGTATGTTGGGTAATTAATTATTTTCATTAAAGTCACTGTAAAAGTTAAGGACACACCTCAAATTCACCTCAATTCTTTAAAATGTTGTGCTACACGAATAAAACAGGACCATTCAATTTCAATCATTCTCATTCAGTTCCTTAAACTACGAAGATTAGAACTAGTATCATTATTTTTCTTTTTGATATTTCGTACTGTTAATTTACTGCATTAATACGTGGTCGCCACACGAGAATACTAATTAAAAATGTTACCTACTTCTGAAAAATGTCGCTTTCCAATGATATACGAATATTTTTTATTCGATTTTGTAGTTTTTGAAAGTATTCAATATACACATAGACAAACAAGTATAAAACTAAATCTTTCCCTTTTATAATATTAATAGGCATATTATTAATAAATATATTTTATTTTATTTTGGGCAGTCGTCGTGGCGCCGTGGTTACTGTGTGTATCATACGATATCACAGGTAAGCAATGTTCGGCGCGGTCGGTACTTGGATGGGTGACCGCCGACCATTCATTTCTTACGACGACTTCCGTGCTTCGGAGGGCATGTTAAACTGTCGGTCCCGGGTGCTGTATACTTTTATACAGTAGTCGTTAGGGTTTGTTAGAAGCCATATCGGCACCCTGAAAGTTCTGACATCCACCACCCAGCACTGGGCCAGCTCGGTAGATTATGGCCTAAACCTCCTCATCACAAATGATGATGATTTTGTTGTAGCAGAGACTACTACTAGTCTCTGGTAGTAGATATGTGCACCGACTGTGTCATTTGATTCAATTATATTCATGAATGTTGTTTTTGTATAGAAATAAAGGACAAATATAATTTAACATGAATAAGTGTTGTTGAGCTTCCAGTACAATTTATTTTCAGAGGATTATATTTTAGGAAGTAGCATTTTAGAATTAAAGAAAAGCTATATGAAACAAAAATAGTTGCTAGTCTAACGTTTTTTATTGTTTTAAAATGCATCATACTTCTTTTTGCAAATCACTGTAGACGCCAGTGGTTACATGTTCGATTTCCGCACGGAACAAGAAAAAAAATGTCCCGGGTCTGAGCGTTTATCTGTCTGCATATGTATTTATATTCTAGATTCCCCCCTAGTTCGCTACATGGTATCCCATAGCACCAGCTTCGCTTACTTTGAGGCCATGTAGTTGGTGTCTGGAGATTTTACTTTTTTGTAAAGAACTTCGACCATATTTGTAAATATCATGGGGTGTTATGATAATGTTTAAAAGCACCGAATCGCGGGGGAAAAGTAGAATAACTCTCACTTATATATCACTTATACCTCTTTGAACTTTGAAATACTATGAAGTAAAAAGTTTTAAATTATAATAGGTATAACACCACTAAGACAAATTAAGAGAAGTTGTAGATGCATATTAGAATAAATTTCATTAACGTTACTTTTGGGGAGGCATATCACATTTTTCCTCATCCCAGTTTCCTCTTGAAAGAAAAACTCCTCATCCACATTTTAAGCTAAACTATCCCACTTTAACTTCATTCATAGTTAATCCTTTTTACCCCGAACAAACCTATACATACCGGTATAATTACGCCAGCGTTTTCAGTCATTAAAAGAGCCCTAGACAATATCCTGCGGTTGTATAAATAGGAATCAGTTTGCTGAATCCTTGAGTCCGCCTGGCTTCACTTCATTAATATTTATTAAGGGTACGCGAGGCGACATTTTTCGCTGGGCATGATTTACGGTGGGCAATATTTTGTTGTGAAGTGGGAAACGTCTAGATTTGAAATGCTTTTTTGTTTTTATTGTCCTGGTAATGTTTTTAAACGAGTAACAGATTCAAAAAAACTGCTATTGGATCGATAAAAAGATAAAAAGTACATACATATATAACGTCACCCCTGTATCCGTTATGGGGTAGGCAGAGCACCAGATGTTATAAGACCATCTGACGTCGCGTTTGACAAATTTGGAGTTATTATAAAGATGGAGACAGACTATTGTAGTGACAGGGGGTCAGCTTATCGCCCACAAAGACACCTTTAAAACCTCTGTCCCTTAACTGACTTTTACAGTATGCCCGGGAAGAGAAGCAGCTGGCACATTCTATGTTTTTCTTTCGCTCCCAGTCCAGCATAGAAGGATAAGATAAAAAAAAGATAAAAAGTACGCTTTTATATATGAGTTCCAAAAATATTTAAGATTTCGATAGTTTTAAGGATACGGTATAACAAGTGTTGTGTAGAAAGGACTACTGTAAGATATCCGGATGCATCGAATATGGAATTTCCTAACTGTAAACTGTGTATATTCTAAAAGATGATTGCTGTTGAGTTTCTTGCCACTTTTCAACAGATTGACTTTCCGAATTGGTGGTAGATTCAGTTCAATTATTAAATAATTTGACTATTTCAAGTGTATTTATTTATATACACTGGAAATAAAGATTTTTTTGAGTTTGAGTTTTTTATTAAAATATTAGGTCGTATTTGGCATAAGAATCTCTGATTTTAAGTTTCTCTAGTATCAAACTTAGAAGTTTTAGAATCAGTTTTTACAGTAGCTGTTGATTTTGGAGTTACCAATTTGGACATATTAAAATAGATCTTCGATAAGAGAGTGTAATATCGAATTGAGCTTATTGTCTTTTTATTTATACATGGTGACTGGTGGGTCAGTTTTGAAATTCAAGGATGTGATAATTTGGGATCATACATGAAGAGAAAAAAAATATAACAAAAAATAAATATTAATTTTTTAAATAAATGAAATGAATGTGATGAGTAATAATGAGATGAGAATGAGAAATTTCAAGAATAATTGAGCATTTTAAATGCAAAAACTTAAAAACATGATTACCTAATTTTTTACTGAGTAAACCTAACCGAAAGTTAAAGAATTGATTACGGAACGCATGGTAACGCTAGCGTTGGCAGCGATCCGCGTGCCAGATCACTTGCCGCGATCGACTCAGTTGTATGTAAAGTAAATAGTAAAAAAGTAGTACAAGGAATTCTATTGAAAAATTTAATACCTACTTTTATTACATAATTATGATCAGAATCTAGTATAGAGTGCTCTCCTTCAGTATCTAAAATTTGTCACCAGTCACCCTGTATGTTACATTTTACGGGTACAGGTAAAATGGTCAAAACGTCTTTAAAGACACAGTAAAAATAAAAAAAAATATTATATGAGATATGCGGTTAAAATGTACTTTATTTGATACAAAGTTTATTTCCGCATGTTTTTAACCACGGATGTTCAAAAAATCGAATCAGCAGCACTGCCTGATAGTCTACGGTATATTTTGCCTTGATTTTCAGAATATTTTATTTTCCTTTGTTTATATGTATCTACTATGGGGTATGGATTTAATATTTGTTTAAACTTTTTTAGCGGGCTCTCTTGATACAGGCATAATTTGGTTTAAAGAAGACTTTTTTCACGATAAGATCTTATAACAACTAGCTGTTATAAGATCATAATTTGAAAGTAAATAAATTTTTTTTTCTAATGTCTAAATGGGAATACCAACTTTTGGCATTAACTGAAGCTTATGCATACTTGCAACACCAAACAAGCTAAGGGTGAATTGATATACCTACTTTAAATTGGGAAAACCTTTTCTCGTGAAGATGTCAAGGTCAAATATATTTCGAAAAAACGCCAATGGACGTTTGTTCCGGAGTTTAAGGGACAAACCAGGGTTGGGACATCTTCTATGAGCAATTCTCGTAATGAATTCGGTAGAAAACACACAGAAGGCTCTACAAAGGACCGTAAGTAAATGTAAGGGACTGTTGATTTTGCCATTAAAATTGTAATTTAATACCAGTGAATAAAAATACTTAAGGGCGTATTCTATCAAATTTTTCATAGACATAAAAATAAAAGTTAAATTAAGTGTGTTTGGAATAGTAAGAAAAATAATATCAAGAATGTGAAAACTTAGAGCAAAACAATGTTAGTTATCGAGGAACACTTTTTTCTACCAAAATTGTTTTCTTAATCAACTTTTTTTATGTGAAAATAAACGAAAAGTAACATGTTTGAAAAAATTCTTTCTCAAAAAACTACCTACCTTTTTTTTTATTGAGACATTTCGGCTACTGTCACAATACCCACTTTTAACGTTCTCGTAACTAAATATTAAAATTAAAAAGTCACTAAATAAAAAAAATTAAGCGAATTATTCGAGACTTTTTAATTGAATTCATAAAGACCGAAAACGTCGAGTAAATATCCAAATAGAGACGTCTTCTAATAAGTATAACAAAACATGCAAATTAAGATAATTTAAATACGTCTTTCTCAAACAGCTTATATTTAAATCGAATCACAAATGTGTTTCAAATATTCTCACAAATCCAATAAAGATAGTGAAATCCAAAGTCAAGAAGCATCTTAAATTAAATTATTCACCAGTGCGTATACCGACTCGAACTAAGTTACAACTTTGTCAGGCAGTAATTTAATATAAAACTATATGAAATACACGGATGTCTAGGTAATGGATGTGGCTGGATTTATGCGGAGCTTGAGAGTTTATGAAGTGGTTGGGTGTAAATTGAAATTTGGCTGCAGATAGGTATAAATATTTTAATTTCAAATGTCTGCTCTGTAACATATCTTGAACAGGAACTTCCAATGCAACTATTTTCTACGACTAAGAAATATTACTCTGAATAAATGGCTTTATGATATCCGAAATAAAAGATTTTTTTTTTTTATTAATTTACAAAATAAACAAATAAATAAACGTTGCTTTATTTGCATTATTGAACGGTATGACAACACGGGTGCCCCTAGGCCACAATGATCTTGAGATATCTCAACAAGCATAAAAAGTTTTTACCTATAAACAATAATCATCGTTTTTTTATTACCTCATCGAAGTTATCAAAAATAATTCGATATTATTTACGGTGTCTAAAAATAAATTTTAACTTTACGAATTTCAATGCTAACATTTATATAAATTCATTTGTATTCATTATCATCATCATTTTTATAAATTTCTTAAGTATATCAGTTATCTAGTTTCCATAGCACAAGTTCTTTAAGAAACTTAATTTGGGCTAGATAATGTTGTGTGAGTGTCAGAAATATTTATTTATTATTATTTATTTATTTATTTAGCCGAGAGACGTCCCCTCCGCCAAGGTTATCTAGCCCAAATTGAGTAGAGGACCAAAATAAATGTCCATAAATTAATGACATTGAAATTAATGACAATGAATCAAATCAACATTAATTTATGGACTGGGAGCAAAAGAAATAGATAGAATGTACCAGCTGATTCTCTTCCTGCGCATACTGTAAAAGTGTGGGCGATAAGTGTGGGCGATATGCTGACTCCCTGTCACTGAAATAGTCTCTCTTCGTCGTTATAATACCTCCAAATTTGTCAAACTTGACATAAGATGGTTTTATAACCTCTGATGTTTTGCCTGCCCCATATGGGATACAGGCGTGAAGTCATGAATACGAAATACAGTATGTATGTATTTAAAATAGATATATGAAAAGCATGAGAAAATACATACTGTCGTCATCACTTTAGACGTCCAGCTGGTGTAGAGGTAACATACATTGCCTTCTATGCCAGAAGTCCTGGGTTCGAATCCCGGCGACGGTGGACATTAGTGTGATGAACACAGATATTAGTCGTCAAGTCATGGATGTTTATATGTTTATTTAAGTTTATTCTAATAAAAAAAATATTCAATATGTATGTTTATATATTTCTTAAGTATATCAGTTATCTAGTATCCATAACACAAGTTCTTTAAGAAACTTAATTTGGGCTAGGTAATGTTGTGTGAGTGTCAGAAATATTTATTTATTATTTATCACTCCAATGTCTATGACATAAACTTAACACCACTGGCATAGAAGAAAACATCACCTCTTTAATACTAATGGGATATTTTCCCGTAAAATAAATGTACCGTAAAAGGCACCCTTCTTTCCCTGTGTATCTTCATCTTCACTTAGGTACTGATAGGTGAGATTGAGGTGAAACGCAAATTTAGCATTTATTTCCGTTGGGTCCCACTTTTGGATCCCACTTTTTACTGAAATTAAATATAACCATTCGATCCCAAATTCTAAAAAAAGGTGAATGCAGGTACTATTGCAAACAAATTGGGTTTAAAAATTAAAAGACTGTATTTGATCGAGACATATTAAGCTTGAAGTAATATAATTATCTAGGTATTTATACAAAAGTGTTGGTTGATGTACGATATGTAGTATGCAAAAAGATGAATTTCTATCAGATGAAGTTCCTGCCGTATCCTGAATTTTCCGTGTTATTTTGCGGCTGGCTGTATACAGGGTGCTAGTTTATTACAGCATTATTCATTAGAGGTTATAGTATAGGTCATTTGCAACTTTTTTTCACAGACACTCATAGATGGAACTGAAACATTACCTATTGAGATATTTTAATTTTAGAGTTTATTTGAAAAACTCCTGGTTGTCTTGAAATTTTCGAATGCCTTCATACTTAATTATGTATAGGTGTCAAATTTGTGCATCTTACTGCTCACAATATGCTGGTATAGCCACTAGTTACTTTAACTCCTTAGAGATTTTTTGTATAATTAGTTATTCCATTTTCAAACTTTTATTCTTTTGTTTCTGTGATTTTGATTTTAGTATTTCTGATGATAATAAGTACAATATGGTGATTTTATGACAACCAAAGCGTATCGAAATATTTTTTTTGAACCATAAAAACATAACATTAGCACCTCGAAAGATATCCTTATAGAAATATACCATTTCGATTTATAATGAAACGGATGGTGTTCAATCTAATAAATTCGGGATGTTTCGATCATCGTTAAACATAATAGGGGCACCAAATGACAAACGATGAACTCGATATTTTGATACACTTTGAGGCAAATCCTAAAACTTCAGTGAGGCAAGGTGAAGGTTCGGGATTTAAAATAATAAAATACATCGTGATCTGAAAAATACAAATTCAAAAGTCACATTGAAGTTTAATGTTTATTTTATTTTTTAAAAGTTTCGGGTTCGATTCCCGAGCTGATTACAAATTTTTTGTGAATGTACTTATGAATGAATTTATCTTTTAATTAAAATCGATGACGTGGTTGCAAACAACAGATCTTCGTATGTTTTTCAGTTTCCGAATTTCCCATACTGACCGGTCTAAATGGTCCACCCTGTATAAAATACGATTGCCCGATAAACCCTCAAATATATAGAGTGACTGGTGACAAATTTTAGATACTGAAAGAGGGTATTCTGTACTCGATTCTGGTCATAATTATGTAATAAAAGTAGGTACTTAATTTTTCACTAGAATTCCCTATAAATAAATAAAGTTTTGTTACTACTAACTTTACTTACATCTAAGCTAATCGCAGCACGTGACCTGGCACGCGGATCGCTGCCAATGCTAGTGTAGTTCTATGCATTGCGTAATCAATCCTTTTTTTTTTTTTTATAAGTGACTAAACCCGCGTTTGACCTCAATCTCACCTGATGGTAAGTGACGATGAGGTCGAAGATGAAAGCACACGGGTTTAGGAAGGAACTGGCTCTTTATACAATATTGCCGGAACACATTACCGCCGGAGCGGTAACATTTGGCGGCAGACTTTATATAAAGGGTGGTCGCTAGCCAGGCGGACCCAGAAGGGATCCTACCACCAAGAAAATCCTTTAACTTGCGGTTAAGTTTTCTCAGTAAATAATAAATATTTATTTTTTATTATATTTTTCTCCATGTAGGATCTAAACTATCATGTCCTTGAATTTCAAAAGTGACCCTCTAGTCACCCTGTACATACATACATAACTTCACGCCTGTATCCCTTATGGGGTAGGCAGAACACCAGAGGTTATAACACCATCTGATGTCACGTTTGACATTCATAATCCTTCCATGCTGGACTGGAAGAGAAAGAATAACATAGAATGTTACAGCTGCTTCTCTTCCCGGGCATACTGTAAAAGTCTGTTAAGGGACGGAGGTTTAATTGGCGATTTGTAGGCGATAGGCTGACCCCCTGTCACTGCAATAATCTCTCTCCGTCATTATAATACCTACCTCCAAATTTGTCATCCTGTATAGTTAAAAAAAATATGGTTGAGTTTTGGCTAGACAACGAAGAATTTGTAAATGTGGTTCGAAGGTTGAAATTATAAACTATACAAAGCAACGAAAGTAATCTTAACGCAAATGAAAGAATTCAATATTTTTATTTTTATAAAGTACTAAACTCTAAGGCAATTTTAATTTGACCTCAAATCGATACCTGTAAAACTCGAATTATATTAGAATAGGTTGATGGGATAGCTTAGTTTCCTAAGTAGCTATATATTTAATTTATTAACATTAAAAAATGTTTGGACTTGTGTCGTTATGTGTATATATATTTAACATGGGATTCAACGGAAATGAAAAATGGGACCCAGCGGAACTAACTAAAAATGGGATCAAAAAAAGTGGGATCCAACGGAAATAAATGAAATTTAGTCATCGACACAAAAAACTGTCATTCACTAAAAAAATTTTTTTCAAGTTTCAACCATTACAGTCATAACATCTCTATACAGTTTGTCTGAAACAAAATAATTCTATAACAGTTCTCTCAAATAGAAAATTTATTATAAAAATTCCGACCCAAATAATAACACTGTATAAAATAAACCCATTTCACTATTATTCTATTATTCTATTTAATTTACAATCGCGGTCATTCGGGACTGCCTCAAATTGAATTTTACGTAGAGAACAACGACTGTATAGCAGACTTGTCACACTCACATTAAGCTCTAATTGTATATTGACAGGTGGATTCAAATGACACTTCTGTCGGTTATTGCACTGTAAATCCGTGGTTCTTGTAACTCAATCACAACTTGATTAATAAGGTATTTTAAATTGCAGTATTGTTTTTTTAAAATTTTATGGGAGTGTTTACCTAGGAAAAAGCTTTTTGAAAAGTGGTTTATGTATATTATATTCTTTATAAAGTATTTTGTTTGTTTATTGAAAGAGAACAGACCCAAAGCCGGTCGATAGTATGATGTATAGAAAAAAACATCAATTCTATACCAAGATGTTTCTTGTTTTCAATAAGAACGGTTTAGAAAAATAGCCCTACTGACTCGGATAAGTGTGTATATAGTTAAATGACTGTCATTCCCCGCTCCTAATTTATTAAGTGTCAATTTTTACAAATAATTATTATAAGTTTACTTTGTGGCTGTAAGAAAAAAAAAATATTTTAACAATTTCTAACCATCACTGCATAAAATTAACCCATTTTCTGTTCCAGAATAGCACTTCTATTAAATTTACAATCATGTTCGTTCAGGACTGCCTCATATTGAATTTTACGTAGAGAACAGCGACTGTATAGCAGACTTGTCACACTCAAAGTAAGCTCTAATTGGATATTGATTGGTTGATTCAAATGACACTTCTGTCGGTTATTGCGCTGTATATCCGTGGGACTTGTTACTCAA
This sequence comes from Stenoptilia bipunctidactyla, assembly GCA_944452665.1. NCBI lineage: Eukaryota > Metazoa > Arthropoda > Insecta > Lepidoptera > Pterophoridae > Stenoptilia > Stenoptilia bipunctidactyla. The sequence goes on along the minus strand of OX101748.1, from coordinate 5,229,520 downwards.
TCACAACTTGATTAATAAGGTATTTTAATTGCAATATTGATTTGGTGGGATTTTTGTCGTACAAATGCTTTTTGAATGCAAGCTTTTGCACGCTACTTCGTAAGCGCATGAACTAAGAAGAAAATGCTTGTATTATGAATATTTATCGTTCCCGAAAGTATTTCGGAAATAAGTGCACCGCTACGGAATGTATGTTCCAAAGGAGACAGAACCTGGTCCATACATTTCTGGGCCACGGTGTTAACAACTTGACATTTGCTTTTTTTATTTAAAGTATTATCATGTTTCACCACCAAAATTTTCAAGATAAACCAGTGTTGAGGAATTGAGATATCCATAATTTTGTCTATAGGTATACACAGAAGTTAAGTAAGCTTAGAATCACTTTCAAAAGCTATTCTTTTTCTAAAAAACTTTTTTTTTTTTGTTGATATCTATAAATGAATTATTGTATTTTGAGTTATTTAGATAGTTTATAATTAAAAATAAATAGTAGCACATTTTACTTAGATAGCATCTAGCATGCTACGACATTATAAGATATTGCCTATACTTAATTAGTTATTAGTTATAGTTTTAAACAACTATTCAAACTAATAAATTGATACTAACAACTTTCACTTTTCTTAGGGCTCTATTTATTTTATTAAAATCTCTCACATCATGTCAACCAAGTTGTAGTAATTGTATGAACAATCTATAGTTGATTGAATTTTATGAGAAAATGTAATGAAACAGCGACCAAACGCAATGCTGCAATTAATACAGCGATCCATGTCGAAATGCAAAATCAGAAGTCCAATGACAAAAACCAAAAATCGTCGTGTAATGCGGGTTCTCGGGATCCAGTAGGTAAGCACAAAATAGTCGTTTATAGAAGAATTGTGAAGTCCGTATGAATATCTATAGCTATAGAATAGAAAGAAACCAAACAAACGAGTGAATAAATGGAATGATTGACTTACTGAACGAGTCAATTACCATAGTTTCGTTCTTCATTCACTCAGTATTGCTAAACCTAATAAAGAATTTCGCCTATTTTAATTACAAAATAATTATTTAAAATAAAACTAACGCGGTTAGTTTACATTCATTTAACCTTATAATGATTCTTTTTTAACTCATTTAATATTTCTTCAATTTTACTCAGCATATTTTCAAGTATATTATGAGTTATTCATCCATACTAAAAACCCATGATAGCGATTTCCATATCTTGAATTAACTTGTTTCCCCCTCACTACATTTTAAAGGGTTTTATGTATTTTGAATAAGGATAAAATAAGCTATTTTTTTAGACCAAAGTCAACCTGTTAACCCTGTGGCCCAGGCTTACTCAGTTTCCTTTTAACTCTCTACGCCCAGTAGTTATAGTGCGTTGTCTGTCAGTCGCTCATTCAGTAACGGAACAATTTTATATAATATTGATTTAGTAATTTTCTTTGTGAATACTTTTGGATAGATAATCTGATGTATTTCTATAGTTTTTTATTCATTTTCTTTCTCATACATACATAAATTCACGAGTGTATACCTTATGGGGTAAGCAGAACAACAGAGACTATTAAACTATCTGATCTCACGTTTGACAAATTTGGAGGTACTATAATGATGTAAAGACATTGCAGTGACAGGGGGTCAGCCGATCGCCAACAAAAACCTCAATAAAATCTCTTTTGTTCTCACTTATTATAAAATACGATTTACGATTTTGTTAAACTTACATAATGTCTGGTTTACATCATACAAAATGTCTATTTGAATACATTTTTCAATACAGTGTTATTTTTTGTTCAGATCCATCCACAAATAAGAAGGATGATCCGACATAGGGCTTAGTAAATTAAGGTACAGTCAGTGAAGTTGCGATCGGCACACATATTCAATAAATTCTAAAACCTATTTACCCACTAATTATATCAATGTACCTTTATGTCAGTTACCGGAAACCCGCAGCTGATTAGGTAGCTTAAATTACATAAATAATCATAATTTAAAGTGCTGTTTGGTCTATATATTTTTACGTATTCATATTTTTTCAGAATATTTTATTTCACCATTTTGTTATTTTTGTTTAAATCTTGTGTGGATGAAAATTCTAGTTATAATAACGATAGATATTATGATCCGCGTTAGTCAAATATCGAATGTTGCATTTTTAAAACAAAGAACATCATAGAAATGGTGCTAAAAAGTTTCATTTGAAAATTCCTTAACACCATACATACATAACTTCACGCCTGTATCCCTTATGGGGTAGGCAGATCACCAGAGGCTATAAGATCATCTGATGTCACATTTGACAAAGCAGGTATTCTAATGATGGAGAGAGGCGATTGCAGTGACAAGAGGTCAGCCTATTGCCCAGAAAAATACCAATAAAACCTCTGTCCCTAAACTGACTTTTACAGTATGCCCGGGAAGAGAAGCAGCTGGTACATTCTATGTTTTTCTTTCGCTCCCAGTCCAGCATGGAAGCACCATGAAGGTTTAATATGAAACATACTTCATACTTGAGAGGGTTTCATTTATACCTTTAGTTCACATAAAACCCGATGAGTATCTATCTAATCGTACTAATTATACAGTCAGCGCCAAGAAGATGTAAGTGTTAAGAACAGTCAAATTGATCTCACCAAGCATAAAGATCCACGCAGTCAGATACACTGACAACATATAGTTTTCGAAATTAAAAGTACCATCTATTTTTTTTTATTTATATGGCAAAACAACGTTTGCCGGGTCAGCTAGTTATAAATAAGCATCAAAGTTTCCAAACAACAGTGGCAGCGGGCCATACATGATTTTAGTTGATGTTATTTTGTGGCGCTTAACAAACAAAAACATATTAGACTATTCGGAATTCATTCCTGAGTAACTCAGTGCAAAAAATACTCGTAGACGAACGTTACACGAAAAGATATTGCATTATGAATATTATATGTTTTGTATGTCTTTGACACTTAGAATTCAACTTTTGGGCGAATTGATTTATTTTAAAAACGCTACACACTTTAAACCAATGTGTTGAAAATTTGTAGAAGAATAAGCTATTAAGAAAAGTGATGATTAGATTTCTAAACGTAACTAAGGATCCGCCTTTGTTCTTTATGTAAGCTTTCAAATACATTAATTTTATTGAGGTACAAAAACTTGGTGTTTTAGTAGTCAAAGTGCTTTTTGCCAATTTTGTGGTTTGTTTCTAGATTTGATTACACAGTGATTATGTTTTTCTATAATTACATTATTTAAGACATATATTACATACCATTGAGAGTTTTGCCTTTAAACATAAAATTGGGCACCTGAATGTTTACTCGAATTTGGAATCATTAATGCCTACTTTTAATTTTGACTTTGATGTTTATGCATAGTCTGATTGCGGAAATCTTAATGGCTTTATGCATGTAAGATCAATTTAACTGCCCTAAAAGCTTACACCTATTTGACGCTGACTGTACAAAAGGCCAAAAATAGTTGTGTACCAGTTGACAAAGGTCAAACTGTAATGCACTTATACCTGCATATCAATTAGGCATACGTAATTATTATGCATCTCTTTCTGTGATATCTAATTTGAACCTTATTGTAAACGATGGCTAGAAACCAAATCAAAACAAGTAAACCACTTTCTTTGCCCACTGTACATCTCTCGCCACAATACACTCGTAATGAATACATCTATGCTCAAAGCTAACTAGGAGCATTCATGGCCGTACAGCTAATTAGGGTATTGTTTCAAACCAAGGCGTAGGGGAAAAACTCGAGGATAAAATCTTAGTTTGCTATTTGAGTAATAGCTAGGAGAAGAAAAAGAAAATGGCGTCTTGGAATTATGTGTGTGAGAGTTTTGATTTAATTTTGGTTTCTTGTGAATAAAGATTAATATTCACAGTATCTAGCACAAATGAAGTTTCTGAAAAAAAAAAACGATTGGTAAGGGTATTTCTATAAAGGATTCATTCTCTTAAGACATGTACAAACATTCATATTGAATTATACAAATGATCAATAAAATTAACACAATTTCGAATCCCACGGGAATAAACTTATGTGCTATTCCAGACTGTACACTATCACTATGCCAAATTAATCTTAATCCGTTGAGTAGTTCTGCCGTGATCGAGGGACAAACATTTATCCATACATCCAAACTTTTACATTTATAATATTAGTAAAATGTATAGTAGAACAGGTACTGATTGTTGATAAGGGATTAGATATTAATTTTTAACTCTTAAAGTATTATATTTGTATAGATGTGACTTAAATAAATCAAAGTGTAGATTACGTTTCTTCATTTCTTCATACGGTTGCACATTCTTTTGATTTTTCAATGAAAACTTTTGAGCCCTCACAGCTTCACGCTAGGTGTCAAATACCAAAAAATTTATGATATCAAAAAAGCACCATCAATTGTAGTAATAGTGGAAAATAATTTCATGTCATCAGCGAAACACAGAAGGCACGACGAACGAAGACAGAGGTGGATGTCATTTACGTAGATAATGAAGAGCAGAAGTACTAAGAGTGACTCCTGGGGCACCCCACTTGGGATAGTGACCCATCCAGAAATAGAGATAACTCAGTAATTTAATAACACAAAGTTAGTAACGATGGAGCGACCCTTAAGAAATCCATGTTGGACTAAAAGATAAATCAAGTTATAGTTGCCGCTTTAATAAATCCATTTTTTAAAATATAACCTATTTAATAAATAATACTGGATTCGTTCATAAATCAATGATAGGTCAATGAGCACTCTGTCATTTCATTTCAACACTACTATTAGCGGTCTGATATTTCAGCCTCGACAAATTTTCAAGTAAGTATTCAGCAAAAAATAAAGTTTAAAAACTAAAACCCGACTACTCAAACACGCTCTAAAAAGTAGGAAACGAGTAATAGTCTCCGCTGAAATATTTATGTATTTTTATATTTCATGCTGATAGAGTATGTTCACAGGATAGCCGTGATCGTATGCCACTTTGATTTAATATAAGTAGGTATTATAATGAATCTGTTTTGCTATGCCTAATAGGTGGCATGCGACCACGGCTATCCTTTAAATATATCTCTATCATTATGACATGCATAAATATTTCAGCGGAGATTATTACTTGCTTCCATGCTGGACTGGGAGCAAAGAAAAAACATAGAATGTGCCAGCTGCTTCTCTTCCCGAGCATACTGTAAAAGTCAGTTAAGGGACCGAGGTGTTGTGGGAGGTTTTTTTGTGGGCGATAGGCTGACTCCTTATCACTGCAATGGTCTCTCTCCACTATTATAATGCCTCCAAATAAGTCAAATGTGACATCAGATGGTTTCATAGCCTCTGGTGTTCTGCCTACCCCATCAGGGATACAGGCGTGAAGGTATGTATGTACTATTACTTGTTTCCTACGTTTTAGAGCGTGTTTGAGTAGTCGGGTTTTACTTTTTAAAATTTTGTCTTTTACTTATTTTGGAGTAATAGTGTTTACATATTTAAATTGTGTAAATAAAGCTCTTTCATTTAATACTCCACACGAAACCATCGAGTTTTTTTTTTAGTTCTTTACTTTAAGTCCCCTCGATGGCGCTGTAGTCAATTTAACATGACACCATGTAGGCTGTAACCAGCGGACAATCAAGACGCTTCCAAGGACACCTCATTTGCCCAGTTATGGTCACTAATTTAGAAGTTGTCAGGGAACAGATGAACATCCATACCCACATACATACAAACATACAGGTCAAAACCATAACCCTCCTTTTTGCTTCGCCGAAGTCGGATAAAAATAGTAGCTATTATTGTTTTTGTTCTCATTTTACCTTTGGCAGAAACATTAAAATCTAGCTCTAATTACTAAACAAAATACATACATACATACATAACGTCACGCCTGTATCCCTTATGGGGTAGGCAGAACACCAGAGGTTACAAGACCATCTGATGTCACGTTCGACAAATTTGGAGGTATTATAAAGATGGAGTGAGACTATTGTAGTGACAGGGGGTCAGCTTTTCGCCCACAAAAACGCCTTTAAAAACTGAGTTTTACAGTATGCCCGGGAAGAGAAGCAGCTGGCACATTCTACGTTTTTATTTCGCTCCCAGCCCAGCATGAAACGTAGAATGGATAAACAAAATATCTATCATATTGAAAACTAACCTATTCACAAATCATAGTGCATTCGAATCAAAGGCCTAATTACAATCAGATAAAGTTAATAATCAGTACGCTGGACATCAATGCCCGTTCGTTATCGGTGTCCGCAATATCAATAGTTCGTTAGAGTGCACGTCGTCGGTATGATAAGAGCATAAGCCACAATAGTCTGATCTTGTTAAAGGCATTGTTTTTAGTAATTAATGATACTGGCAGATAGTTTTGAACGCATCCTTATTTTTTAATGATAGGGTAGATTCAAGCTACATACTAAAAATTAAAATATAACTACCCACTAACATCCTATTCCAAAGGCTATCCTCACCCCCCCCTTACCTTCACTTCAAGCCGACACTTATCGTGCGCCATTGGAACCTACGGTCGACTACTTCGAACGCGAGTCCCGTACCGGAAAATTCCATCATCAGCGGAATCGATCTATCGGATCTTCCCAAAATAACTTAAACGAAATCAATCCAAAACAAATTAAACCAAATACATCGCGATCGCGCGCTTTAAACCTGAAGGGGCACCTAAAGACAGCCAGGAGACAGCAAGCTAACCAGCGAACGTGAAGGTAATCCTTTTTCTTGTTTCCTCTGTTTTTCCCCATCATTCCTTGGTCCTTCGAACTGGATCCCTAAATATCCTACATATTAACATATTTTGTATAAATTCGTAATTTCATTTAACCTTTTTTCTGATACCCTCATTCTCATTTTAATTCGTGGCTGAATCTTTCTCCCGCCATCTCTTATTTTTGTGTTGGTATTACATCATTTATTTTGTGTTGTATTGTGTTGGCAGTAATTGAATCATTCACTCTTTCAGTGATTGATCAAAATAGTCTGTGGTTCATCTGTCATTCAATTGATCAATGCGGCATATTTAGTCTGTGTTTCAATCAACCGCCATTATTGTTTGTTTATTTACATTCCTATTTGAGAAACTTTATTGATTTATCGAACAACATTATTAAACTTCAATATGAGTAAAATCGGCCAACTTGTCGTTAAATTTAACAATGTTCATAAGCAGCTTCGAAAGCTTTATGATTTAGGAACTGCGTGTAGCGTAGACGACAATAAGTCTGAGCTCGAAGTAAAGAAGTTTTTAGTTCGCTATAAGGACATCGAGAAATATCGCGAGCAGATGGACGATACTTATTTTATATTAATGTCTGATACGTCTACCTTTGACGATAAAAAGCGTCTAGAACTAGAAGGTGCTTATGATGAATTCCAGGAGCTGTTCTATTCTATTCAAGTCATGCATTCTTCTATGAATATAGATTCGAATCATACGCCCAATTCTCAATCTACACACAAAACGCATAGTGAATTTCATTTACCTAAAATCGCTCTCACTAGGTTTTCAGGCATTCATATTGAGTGGCCAAACTTCATTGCAATTTTCAATAGTTTGATACACAACAATTGCCAACTTAGCGCAGTGGAAAAAATGCACTATTTATTGAGTGTGCTGGACAAGGAACCTCTCTCTTTAGTGAAACATTTAATCATATCATCGGAAAACTATTCAATAGCATATGCATTGCTTACTGATAGGTATGCAAATCAAAGAGTCATAGCAGATAGGCATATTGAGGCAATTTTAAGCTTACCTGTCATAACACAAGTCAACATAAAAAATTTAAATAAATTCATATCCACAGTCAAGGAAAATACACAGGCGCTTAAGGCCTTACAATTTGATGTGGATGCATGGTGTTTTTTGTTGCTTCACATAATCTTAAAGAAGTTGCCAACAGAATTGCGCAACAAGTTTGAGTCAACTTTAGATACCAGTAAAATTCCAACATTTATTCAGTTGCTTGGATTCCTAGAAAATCAGCTGCGAATCCTTGAGAATATGTCAAGTTCCACAATTAAGTCAAATTCAAGTAACTCTTTCAACATTATTGAAGATAAAACTAGCTTGGTTAATTCTTTTACTTGCCCTTGCTGCAAGGAAGGTCATTCTATTTATAAATGCTCCAAATTTGAGTCCATGGTTCCAACTGAACGTAAATCATTTATTTCACAACAAAAACTTTGCTTTAACTGCCTTCGCACTCATCATGTTTCTAGGTGTACATCCCGCAGTGTTTGCCAAGTATGTCGTGGCCGTCACCATACTAAGTTGCATATAAGCAATGTGGCACCTAGTACAAGCACTGCTCCAACGCAGGGTGATACTATCAACAATCACAACCAAGCCTTGCACAGTATTGATGGTTTATCTACCATGATGCTTGGCACTGCCATTGTTCATGTGCAGGATGTTGAAGGCCAATTTCATTTAGCTCGAGCCTTAATTGATAGCGGATCTCAAGTGTCAATCATGTGTGAGGACTTAGCTCAGCGACTTAAATTACCTCGCCTTCACTCCAATGCTGTATACGGGTTAGGTGCTTCAGCTGGTCTGGCTACCAAGGGTAGATTATCTTGCAATATCAAACCTGTTCATCAACCAAATGAAATCTTACTTGAAGATTTCATTGTGATGAAACATATAACTGGCAATCTTCCCTCGGCACATGTCAACAAGGCAGTTATTAATAAATGCAAGCACTTAAAACTAGCGGATGAAACCTTTGACACTCCGGGTCAGATTGAATTGCTCTTAGGTGTTGGTCTCTATAGTAAAATTTTTGATGGTTTGCAGTTAAGCTTAGGAAAGAATATGCCTACAGCTTACTCATCCATGTTTGGATGGATCATCATGGGCAAAGCCCCAGCAGCATCGAGTCATGTCTTCAACATTGTCTCGATGGCCTGCACCGAGGATCTTCATATGGCTATGAGCCGTTTCTGGGAGTGTGAAGAAATTCCCAAGCGGACTTTGGAGGATCCTGAGGATGTACAATGTGAAAAGCACTTCGCTGAAACTCACACTCGAGATAATACGGGTCGTTTTATTTTACGGCTGCCTTTCAAGGTCAACCACAAACCACTGGGTGAAACGCACTGTTCTGCCTTGAAGCGATTTCACAATCTGGAGCGTCGGCTTCTCAAGGATGTAAGGATGCGCGAGCTTTACGTGGCATTTATGCGGGACTATCTGGACGCTGGACACATGCGCGAAGTCCATTCCCCTGTATCCAGTGCGCGATATTATATTCCTCACCATGGAGTTCTTAAAGAACATAGCAGTACCACTAAGCTGCGCGTTGTTTTTGACGCTTCGTCACCTAGTTCTTCTGGTGTATCTTTAAACCAAATACTCATGCCTGGCCCCAAATTACAGAAGAACATTGAGGACATCATTCTTCGCTTCAGGGCGCATGAAATAGTGTTTACCGGTGACATCCGTCAAATGTACCGCCAGGTCCGGTTGGCTGACGAGGACTGCAAGCAGCAGACTATCTTTTGGCGCGAATCTCCTGAGCACAAATTGAGGCAGTATGAGCTGACAACTGTCACCTATGGCGTTTGCAGCTCAGCCTACCAGGCGATTCGCGTTATTCACGAGCTTGCTCGTCTAAACTCGGATGTCCATCCCGAAGCGTCCCGGGTGCTCCTAGAAGACACCTTTGTCGATGATGTGGTAACAGGTGCCTCTTCTCTTGACTCTGCTAGACAACTACAACAAGATATTGTCGAGATTCTCGCCCAGGGCGGTTTCACACTTCGTAAGTGGTCCAGTAATTCACAGGGACTTCTAGCGATGCTTCCTACTGACCATTGTGAATCTCCTTTTCGGTTCGAGGATGGAGACAACATTTATAAAATCCTGGGGATGGAGTGGAATTCTAGAGCTGACTGTTTTATCTACCATGTCTCAGAGATGAGCAAAACCATGACCAAACGTGGCGTCCTCTCCAACATTGCCCGACTGTACGACCCATGTGGCTTCTTAACGCCAGTCATTCTGCGCGCTAAACTTTTCATGCAGACACTTTGGTCTCTCGAGTGTGGATGGGACGACCCTCTTCCCTCAGATTTCCTCGAATTATGGAAAACCTTCCTGGCCGACTTTCATCACTTGAATCGAGTTTCGATTCCGCGACGCATTCTGCCTGATCAACCAATGTCAATTCAGATCCACGGTTTCAGCGATGCGTCTGAGCGAGGTTATGCGGCTTGCCTTTACCTTCGTTCTGAGACCTCTGATGGTAACATCATGGTGCGTCTCCTCGATGCCAAGTCCCGCGTTGCACCAATCAAACAGAAACTTACGATTCCCAAGTTGGAACTTAATGGCGCACTGTTGCTCGCTCAACTAATCGAACACGTCCTCAACAACTTCCGCAGTAAATTCAGCGTACAATCAATTTACGCCTGGACTGACTCTAGCATAGTCTTATCTTGGCTCCGAATCTCCCCTCACAAGCTGCAAACATATGAAGGGAACCGAGTATCTCAGATTCAAGCGCTATGTCCAAACACCGTCTGGAAACACGTTCCGTCGGCCATGAATCCAGCCGATTCCGCGAGTCGGGGTCTTACTCCCTCCGATTTGGCTGTTCATTCTTTATGGTGGTGCCCACCATGGCTTGCAGATGATTCTGCAACATGGCCTGGAGACCTACCTCTTAGTAGTGAAGTCGACTTACCTGGTATCAAGTCGACTCCGCTAATCTTATCTGTCGGCGTTTCTCAAGCTGACTCTCATGCCATTCCTTTGGATAGGTTCAGCTCACTCTCCAAACTACAGTCGGTAGTTGGTTGGTGCCAGCGGTTCCTTTATAACTGCCGCAACTCCGCTAAACGTCGCACCGGGCCACTATCGGTCTCAGAATTGAACGCTAGCTTACAAGCTATCGTCAGACTAGTCCAGCTTGCTTCTTTCCACAGTACGATAGAATTGTTGCGTGCAGGGAAAGGCATCAAAGGGACCCTAATGCGACTGAACCCATTCTTAGACACGCAGGGCCTCCTGCGAGTTGGTGGCAGAATCCGTAAGTCCGACTTAAGCTACGAGGGTAAACATCCCCTAATTATGCCCAAGAACAATCATGTCACGAATATCTTAATAGAGCATTATCATAAGCTTTATCTGCATCCCGGATCAGGAACCTTGATGACCCTACTTCAGCGCAAGTTTTGGATATTATCTGCTAGACGAGTAATCAAGCAGATTACATTTCGGTGTCAACGTTGCTATCGGTTGCGGCCAAAGTCCTTAGAGCCCTTCATGGGTGACTTACCGTCCAGTCGAGTTACGTCTTGTCGTCCTTTTCAACGCGTTGGAATAGATTTTGCAGGGCCCTTCTGGCTAAAGACATCCAAGGTTCGAAACGCTAAGGCAATTCGTTCTTATTTATGCGTTTTCATTTGCTTCACGACTAAGTGCGTGCATCTAGAGATAGTTTCTGAGCTCTCCACTGAAGCATTCATCGCCTGTTTAGATCGTTTCGTATCACGTCGAGGTCTTCCAAGTGACATCTACAGCGATTGCGGTACGAATTTCGTGGGTGCTAGAAACTATTTAAAGGAAGTTCATCAGTTCCTTCAAAATTCCTTTAACGAAACTCATCGTTGCCTCGGCGACAAACAAATTAACTGGCACCTAAATCCGCCTGCCAGCCCTCATATGGGTGGCCTGTGGGAAAGCGCGGTTAGGTCCGCCAAACTTATTTTAAATCGCGTCATTGGTGAACGGATTTTATTTTTTGAGGAGCTCGCAACCATCTTTGCCAAGGTTGAAGCAGTCCTAAACTCCCGACCGCTTTGTCCGCTAACCAATGATCCTAATGATTTAGAGGTTCTTACGCCTGGTCATTTTATAATCGGACAGCCTCTTTTGTCTTTGCCGGAACAAAACGTCAAGGATGAGCTTATTAGTCCGCTGAAGCGCTGGCAGCTGCTTCGTCAAATCACTCAGCATTTTTGGAAGCGTTGGCATACCGAATATTTGCACACTGTTTCCCAACGCACAAAGTGGCTAACCAAGTCTGATAATCTTAAGGTTGGCGATTTGGTTTTAATCAAATCTAGCTTGCCACCTCTTCAGTGGCGTAAAGCACGCGTCATTCGTCTTTGTCCCGGTAAAGATGACATTGTGAGAGTAGTGGAATTGATGACAGCTTCTGGAAATCTGCTAAGGCCTGTAGTTAAATTATGTCCACTGCTCGCGAATTCTGATAACCAAACACAACTTTAAATTGTTCCTTATTTATTATTATTATTATTTTTTTTCTAAGTATTCAAATTTACCGTAGAATCACACTATTCAATTAGTTCTATTTATTTATTTTTTCTATTATTTATAAATTATTTTATTCCAAAACTTAAAGAGCTAGCTCGCTCTTTGGGGGGCGGTATGGCAGATAGTTTTGAACGCATCCTTATTTTTTAATGATAGGGTAGATTCAAGCTACATACTAAAAATTAAAATATAACTACCCACTAACATCCTATTCCAAAGGCTATCCTCACCCCCCCCTTACCTTCACTTCAAGCCGACACTTATCGTGCGCCATTGGAACCTACGGTCGACTACTTCGAACGCGAGTCCCGTACCGGAAAATTCCATCATCAGCGGAATCGATCTATCGGATCTTCCCAAAATAACTTAAACGAAATCAATCCAAAACAAATTAAACCAAATACATCGCGATCGCGCGCTTTAAACCTGAAGGGGCACCTAAAGACAGCCAGGAGACAGCAAGCTAACCAGCGAACGTGAAGGTAATCCTTTTTCTTGTTTCCTCTGTTTTTCCCCATCAGATACCCTATTAATAATCGTAGGAGTGTTATTTTAAATATACAAAATAATAATAATAAATAAACTTTATCGTCAATCAGAATAAGTGAAAGATTATTGCTTGATAATATAGCACAAATATATAAAATAGGGGAGGCTTTATTGGTCCAAGCGATTTCTGCCAGGTAACTTGATTATAAAATAATAAAATGAGATTGAATTAAAACCGGGAATGAAGGTTTGTAAAACAAAAAAATCTTTGTACTTTTTTTATAAATAAAATAATTATCAGGGTCCCAGAGCCTGGAACAGATTGTGACGCATGCTTTTTGAAAAATGTAAGTCGTCATGAAAAAATAAGCCGTCGTCGTGAAAAAATAGTCGGAAGTACCTCATGCTTGCACCGACTGAGCTAGACGTTGCTTCCCTTATATCATAAAAAAAAACATAAAACAGGTTAAAAATGCAAATTTTCTTAACTTGTCTAATTTCTAAATTGCAAAATCATAAAGAAATTTAATCGGCAATAGCTAAATAATTTACAATGAATTTCAGTAAAACAGTTTAAAAAACGAGTTGAAGAACACTTTTTCAGCATGATCTATTTTAATAAATAAACCTTAGCTTTTAAATAAAAATACCTCCTAGAATTTAAGTCCAGATCAAACAATAAAATTGACTGCTATGCCTTACCACAAATCTAGTCCAACCAAATCAACGGTGGCTGTTCAATACGGGCTAACGAACGCTAGGTGACCACAGGCTCTATGCTGACCGTACAAATGGACCGGTAATTCTGTACCAATTCAATGAGGAATCGGAGTTTTCAGCGATTTGTTAAAAGCTTTTGAAGTTGTGTAGGCTTTTGTAAAGTTAAGATAGAATTTTCCTGAGGAATCTTTTTCTTAATTTATTATAAAGAAGCTAAGCAAATTAAATTTTAAAAATTATACGCTACCATTTTTGAAAAAAAAAACGGAAAATCCACTAGTTTTATTTTCAAATTTTTACTTTGAAGATCTTCATTTTTAGCTCACAAAACTTGAACAAAAATATATTAGTTAGACTATTCTGAATTTTCATTTTCAACTTACAAATTACAAACAGGTTGAAAATTCGTAGAAGAATACGTTATTAAGATAAGTGATGATTGGATTTCTAATCGCTCATTACTTCACGTAACTAAGGACCTGCCTTTGTTTTTTAATTACAACGCAAAAACTAATAATCATTATCATAATTGTCAACCATTTAACCTCAAACTCTTTGTTGAACTTTCAAAAAGTTTCACTGGCAGCTCGGAAAATCTTATAATTAAGAAAAAATCGGCGACAATCGCCATTCCATTTTCAAACTTAATTGTCGGATCTGAATTCAAAGGATTTCCAGGAATGCGGGGATTTAAATTTCAACTCCAAACGAACAAAGTCAAAAATAATTGATGTTGTAGTTGAGAGCTCCGCATTTTCTTTAGGTAGATTAAATTTAATTTAATTTATTTAGGGTAGGAATATATATTTTTATGACTATTATCTGGGCTGCCTTAAATTGTGTCGTTCGCGGTTATTTAAAAAATAATATGGTATTTCCACATTTTTTAATTTAGAATGCGAAAACAAAATAATGTTTTTAGATTGGTTGAATAGTTTTATTGTATCGTCTATTCAAAGGTCACAAGTCGGTTGTAAAATGGAAATATCTAAAGAAATGCATGCGATAATATTCTACAATTTTTAAACCGGATTATCGCGACTGCTGTGCTTTGAGGAGATCACTTTTGCGTTAAGTGATGCAGCACCATGTCTTAGGACTATAGAATGCTGGTATTTCAAACGCATAACTAAAAAGGCAATCCTCGTATGAGTATTTCTGTAATCAATACGGTGGTTTTATCAGTGAAATATCCCGCGTTTGAATTTCATCTCATCTGATAATGAAAATGAGGCCAAAAGGCCTCGCTCTTCATATAACTTTGCTGAAATATATCACCGCCGCACCAGAGCAAGTGCTATTTAGCGCAAGATTAAATATTTGCAATATTTTTCAATTCCTCATTGCATTAAAGATTAAAACATCAGTTAGTTACACCGTAGCTACTACTAGAGTATAAATAAAGTTAAGTTAAAAAGGCAAACGTATGCCGATCAAATTCACGATGTTCTTAGTTAAAAGAACCCGTAACCAACGATCATGTATGAAAAGATTAATGAGCGTGGAGGAAAGTATATCTGGATTGTAGCAATTGGTATTTCCTTGTCTCTGCCTACCCCAAGGGGAGACAGGCGTGAGGTTATATAAATGTAAATGTTAAAAAGGTAAGTAGTCACTTACTTGCGTCGATGCATGCCAAAGTCAAAATAGCTAGCCAAGCCAAATTCATCTTCAAAGCGATCCTGAAACAAAAACATACTAAATTAGTTTTCGGAGAAATATGGCTTCATACGATGTAACTTTAGCTTTGAACTGTTCGTGATCTGCTGTTAGTGATTTTCACATGACTTTTGTTTCATAAAAGGGCAATTCATGGGCAATTGTACAGGTGACATCGAAGAAAAATATTAAACGGTGACATACAAGTGTCAGTAAAAAGCGTTTCATAAAAATTGTCACTACAATAGTAAAGGTTTAAAGTGTTACTAGATGTAACAAAAAATCCTATGACACTTCATTTAACATACTTTTGTTGATAACGACAATTAAATAAAAAAGGGTTTTTACAATTTCGAAACGCATGTTAGTTGAAATCGACGTCTGTCGTGCATGCATAGTCATCCACGGATCGGAAGGATTTCCATCACATTCAAAGGGCCATAAATCGAAATGACACTTCTGCGGATATCCAGTAACAACAAAACAAACTTTTTGGTAAACAAAAATGCATAAAAGGGTCTGCTTCCTACTGTAGTTTTTTTTTATATGAAAACAAACAAATTTTGAAACAAAAATTTTGAACAATTTTGTGTTCAATGGCCACCATTTAGCATCCATTATTATCATTTTTCTTCCTTTTTTGCAATTGTAAGTCGTTGAAAAGTCCTCGCTTGCCTGACGGATTTTTACGACAATTCTAAAATTCTTGGTAATTTTACACATGACAGGCGTTTTATAACCACTTTGGCGATGGGGTAAACCTATCTGCCTCAGACGCCAGTGGTTGCGGGTTCGATTCCCGTACGGAAAAAGAAAAAGAAAGTTCCGTGTCTGGGTGTTTATCTATTTATGTATTTATATTCTAGGTTCCCCCCTAGTTCGCTACATGGTATCAAATAACACAAGCTATGCTTACTTTGGGGCCATGTAGTTGGTGTGATTGTCTGGGGATTTTATTTATTAATTTTATAAACGACAATTCATAGCGACTTATGTGACAATTGTCAGTAGGCTTCATGTCACTACAATTGTTTTATGAAACGCATAATGTGACATTTTTGGATGAATTATCAAGCTTTTATGAAACGCATTTTTGTAATTTTACAATAAACTGTCGACTGACAATCATTGTCTGTTAATCCGAGTTATATGAAACAGGGCCCTGAAGGTCAGTAAAGATAAAGTTCAATTTAACGTTATCAAGGAATGAATTGGCTCTTTATAAAATATGGCCAGAATACACCACCGCTGGGACGGTGATATTTTGTGGCAGATTTTATACAAAGGGTGGTAATTGTTAGCCAGATGAACTTTGAAGGGGTTCTACCACAAATTGGGGATCACATCAGTGGCGTTTTACGATACGTTCATCCAGAAGCGGTAGGAATATTTATAATAAATTTTATTGTTTTAAGACGTCCTATGTTTTCTTATCTAAATATAATGTTTCATGATGATACTTCATTTTTTACCTAGTAAAAAATGGAGGGAAATTCAGTGACCCAATTTTTTTTAAGTCCAATAGGATATTCTGACGCCATTTTGCATTTTTTTAAATGTTTGTCGTCGATAATATGGCCCAAATTACCGCCCAGTTTCGTTTGTGCACTTTATCGAGACTCACCCTGTATTTGAATATTTTAATAGAACAAACTGCAAAAGATCTAATCATTTTCAATTTCCTACACCCTCCAGTTGAATGCATTAATTTAATAAACTATTTCCATTGTTCCTCAATATATCTTAACTATGACTTATATTAAAACCAACTAATTTCCCCAGTGGCTAGATGCTTTACGTGTCTTGTAGTCTCTCGTGACTGAACTAATGTTTGAACAGACGAAGGAATATTTCGGTATTGCCTAGTTGGAGCTATAGTTTGTATTATCTTTACTAATATCATAAATAATTGATTTTTGTTTGTTGCCTATGAATCTGCTGCGTAAATTCGGCGTAGCGTCTCCTTACTGCCATTGGTAGGCGCCTTGTAAAGTGCGACTAAACCGAGAGATGCCCACGTGGTGGTAGGACTTTTTCCGGAATCCACTGGCTAGTGAACACCCTTTATAAATATCTTGCCACTAAATATCACCGCTACGGTGGTGATGTGTTCCTGCAAAATTTTATGAAGAATCAATTCCTGTTTCAACTTCCTGTTCAAAAATTCCTGTGTGATGTCATCTTTGACAATAACGAAAGAGGTTAAATGTGGGAACCGTCAACAATATCATAGGAGGTCGAACGCGTGTACAGTCGTCGATAAAAAAATAAAACATATCAAAAAGTAATAAGTATAGTAGGTATACTAAAGTATCTTACTAATATTATAAATGTGAAAGCTTGGATGTTTGTTTGTTCCTCAATAACGGCAGAACGGCTCTTCGGATTTGAATGAAATTCGGCATAGTGATAGTCTGGAATAGCACAAAGGATACTTTTTATCTCGATATTCAAAATGGCGCGGGTAAAACGGCGAGAAACAGCTACCGTTTTATAAATCGAAAAGCTTATTTAAACTAAAGACTCCGTAGTTCGCGGTACTTACCGTTTTTTAAAAAGAGTGTGTAAAAAGTTTGATATCGAAAGAGTTTTTTTTTTAAAGCATAATTACACATTCAAAGTTATTCATATTAAATACCAAGTTTAAATTTACAAGCCATTCCGACTTTGACATATTCAGGGCAAACTGCAAACCGAATATTTCGCATGAATTCAAATCTGTAGCTACACAGTTCGATTAAAATGTTCGAAAACTTTTGATTTTCGAATAATTTGCATTCGCTTGATAAATATTTTGTAGTTCGAAATTAATGTTCCAGTATTTTTATTAATCTGCGCCGATACATTTGTTTTCTTATTTCAGGTTTTTCATTCTGATGCACGCAATACATCCTCACAACCCTTAATAAACAGAATAACCTCGTAAAAGCGATAAAAATGTACGGCGAATTTAAAAGTATTTGTTTCAATAATTCAAAAATTTTTACTTAAGTTCATGGGGCTTTAAAAGAAAATCAAAAACCAAAAAAAACATTTTATTGATTAAAAATTGAATTGAATTAAGAAATCCTCGTCATGTTCAAACCTGCCCGCTTCATAACATGGTAACCATAAGTTTAGATAGTTGTCTCAAAGTATTAAATAAAAATAAAAGCATGTTTTGAATATACAAAAAAATAGGTCTGGAATTTGGACAGAAAAATCTAAAAGAGAAGAAAGGAGGTTGATCCCTTATAATCATATATGAACTGATTATAAAGGGAAAAATAAAAGGTAAAATCTTTTTCCTTGTAGCTAAAAAACTCAAATAAACGCGCCGTATAAGATAAGTGAAATCAATGAACCCAACGCTTTCGATTTCGTGTAAAAATGATTTTATTGAATGGTAATTTATATTAGTAGTCTATACATTTTAATCATGTTCGTTATCGAGAGAGATATACTCCATGGCCATCGTCTTAAACTTTTGTTACGGAGAAAACGCAGTAAAATAGCGAAGACTTCTTCTTCTCGTTTCAATTTTCCCTATATTTTTTACTAAAATCTGGCTACTCCCAAAGCATTAGTGATAGCCAAGTTTAGGTAATTTTGTTTGCAACTGCCAGGGCATGATGGGAAGTTAAATAAGTGTGCTGTTGACTGAGTAAGTGCCTCGCATTTACACGTGGTAGTATCTGAATAACCCTATTTTTTTAAAGTGTTCCTACAGCGACCGACTTGTGTGCGCAGCCGGTTAAGGGATTTCCAGGTCAGATAGGGTTGGTCGTATCCCGGTGCTAGGTTTACAGCAGGTTAGACAAAGTCAGGAGGTGGCCGAAGTTCTCCTGATCTCCAGAGCTTTAGGCCCGCTTCTTTAGGGGTCAGATGAGTAGATTTGTTAGCTCTGAGAAAACTCTTTCGGCTCTTAAAACGAGTTGCCGGTAGGACATGGCCACAAAGTTGGTGTCATGTATTCGTTCCTTGCCTGGATTTTTCTATTGAGCTAGCTATTTCTCTTCGGATTTTAGGTAGAGCTATACCTGCCAAAAGGTATATTTTTTGGAGGGGAGTTGGTTTGAGGCAGCTTGTAATAATGCTACAAGTTTCGTTTAGCGTCAACTACTTTGGAGTGGGTAGATTGATGCCACGGGCAGGCATATTCGCCGGCGGAGAAAGATAGAGCCAGGCTTCTTGTGAGGAGGACTGATGGAGCTGCCCCCCAGGTTGTTGACGTGAGTCGGTAGAGTACGTTGTTTCTAGAGCTAACCTTTTGCTTAACAGATGAACGATGAGGTTATTTGATAATTGATGGCGAAAAATAAAGTGATGGGTAACTAAGAGAGATACTACAAAGTTAATCCGGTGCCGGAAAGGTCATAAGGTCACTGACTGCAGCACAAGTCTTGTTTTAGCTTTTTAGGTTGCTAGGGTTGTCAAAATATTTTGTTGTAAAATAATTAAATAAATTTGTATGAAAGTCTATACCAGCACTGATCATGCTAATTCTTTTACTGTGCATTCTACGTATGGTATAAAAGCTAATCCTTAAGTTTTATCTCTCTTTTTTATTACACGTTGTATATAACTCGCAGAACAGATGGCCGTTCGGGTAGTAAAGTTCTCAAGTGGCGGCCATGTACTGGGAGATGCAGCGTTGATTGGCCCCTGCAAGTTGGACCGACGATCTAAATGTGAACGGTGTAGGATCGAGCGGTGTGGAGATCCCTAAAGAATGCTTTGGTCCAGCAGTAAGCTTTATGATGATTATGATGATAACGATTAGTTCCTTAAAAACAGATAACACGAGTGTTTTATATGTACAGTCACGTCAAAGAACTTTGCAACTTATTCGGTTGTCATAAAATTCAAATTCAAAGGAGAATGTATAGATATTTTAGTAACGGCCCTGAGCCCTTTGTCTTCTTCTATATTTGAGAATAATTAAAGAAAAGGCTACATTCTAAATGAAAAACAAACCAACCAATCCCTTTAAAAACAGATTTCAACAATACATACAAATAAACAGATATTCAGATCAGTCTGTCTCTGTCACAGCTTGTCACTGTCATGCATGTCACACGTATGCATCTGACATGGGTCGCTTGTTAGTTCATGTCATATTGTAAGCACGGCTAGTAATCTCCATAGTGTATATTAGCATCAGTCTATGGATATTGTCCATGGGCTCACATAATGATATTGACACATGACTGCTTGAATTGGTTGAATAGTTTGATTGAATTGAAAGTTTCAATTCGAATTGAACAATCTTTGTAGAGATTGACACAATAACAATCTTTGTGAATTGATGTGTAAATGAATTTAATTATAAATAAATTATAAAAATATTGTATAAGTTGTGAAAATTGTGTTACCCTTATGTGAATTTCCAAGAAAATATACCAAAGGAAGTACCTAACTATAACTCAACAATACCTGAAATATACTGACCGCGAGGACTGAAATTATATACCTATATTGGATTTGTAATTGGATTGTCAGAAAAATTTATTTAATCACACCACATTGTCTAGCCTATATTAAGTCTCATTAAGAACTTGTGCTATGGATACTAGATAACGGATAAATAAACTTAAGAAATATATAAACACATAGATATTTTTTATTTTTTATAAAGAAAAACATCCAGACCCATATTTATTTATTTGTAAATTTTATTAATTGGCAAAGGAATTACCTATAGGCATAACATACTAAGCAAGTTCTTTGCCATGTCCGTAGAAAAAAAACTGCTACACCTCATTGTCTAAAATAACATTTAAAAAAAAACAAGCTGTCAAAATCAATATGTGAGCCTCTTATAGACCGACATCTATGACAAGGGAGTTGTCCGTCTGAACTTGTTCTCCTTATTAGTCTGTGTATTGTAAGTGGGCGGTAAAGTACGCAGTGGATTGTCCTGGGATTCCAACAAAATGGATATACAGAATTGAAATTGTTTTTTAATGGATTGGGAATGTTTTGTGTACTGATTGATATTATAAAGAGGTTTTATTAAACTCAGAAACTTCTTCGTAGATTTTGACAATTCTTTTATTTTTAAAAGTCATTCGAAAAATCAAAAGAATTAAAAGTTATTTAGGAGTAACATAAATATTTTATTATGAAACAGGTCGGTAGGCGCAATGCTTGGTATAGGTAACCGCCGACCATCTATTTCTCATGTGTTGGCGATAACGATAAGCTTGCGATATTAAGATGTTTGTATGACTTCATGGTAGCGGAAGTATGTTGGTAGTACTGTTAAAGAGGGCGCTAAATGTCAGGCCTATGCAACTCTAGTGTCAATGAAATTGAATTCTGCACCATCTAGGATATGACGTACTACAACTTTTCGGTAGGTTATTTCTCCTGTTATTAACTAGGTAGCGCTGGGATAGCCGATTTATTAATATCTCGTCAGGAACCGGAAAAGATGTTGACTTTGACAGACTATTATAATAGTCTATGAATGATCGTGTGCGTGTGCGTCTGTTGCGTTTTGTGTTTTCTCCGCCGCCATTTTATTTAAGACTTAGATTATTTTAACAAATTCGCTGTGAATTGGGCAGGGAAGTTACTTGTGTGACTTACTAACAACTTAAAAGGCTTCAGCAACAAAAGTTTATAAAGACTAAAGTGCGGGAAAGCGGAAACAGTGTAAAAATTGTGTAATATATTGTGTAAATATAGGATGTGATTTAAGTATGACTTGCTGTAAGTCATAAGGTTAATTTGGTCGATTTCATAAAAAAATGTCAATGAAAATGTTGATTCACAGTTGCTGTAATGGGGTGAACCGAATAATAAATGGACAATTGACAAAATTTGATGAGGAAGATAGAGCGAAGAAAGAGGCTTTTGAATATTCCACGAAACAATAAATAACCTTATAAAATAAAGATATTCGTTTTATTTTTTTATTTTTGACCACTTATTTAATATAAATACCTTATTCTGTATTTTTAAAAGCAGTTATCATAATAAAATTCTATAAAATGTTACATTAAATGTGATAAACAGGATAAGATATTTTTACCTTAATTTTTTTTTTTATAATGGAGACTTATCTACTAAGGCCGTCTAGCGGCCATTTTTGGAATAAATTTAGTTACTAGCGCCATCTATGATATAAGGTATTATTCTATTTTGCCAATAAAATCTAGTTGCCCATCTATCTCATATTAACTGTATCGTCTATGGCTAAATGCAATAAATGACTGACATTCGATTGCAGCGCCATAGGTTATATCTTGAAGTAGGGTGATGGCACAATTCAATCCCTGCCATTCAATAAAGGAAACTGAGTAAGCCTGGGCCACAGGGTTAACAGGTTGAGTTTGGTCTAAAAAAATAGCTTATTTTATGCTTATTCAAAATACATAAAACCCCTAAAAATGTAGTGAGGGGGAAACAAGTTAATTCAAGATATGGAAATCGCTGTCATGGGTTTTTAGTATGGATGAATAACTCATAATATAATTGAAAATACGCAGAGTAAAATTGAAGAAATATTAAATGAGATAAAGATAAGGTTAAATGAATGTAAACTAACCGCGTTAGTTTTATTTTAAATAATTATTTTGTAATTAAAATAGGCGAAATTCTTTATTAGGTTTGGCAATACTGAGTGAATGAAGAACGAAACTATGGTAATTGACTCGTTCAGTAAGTCAATCGATCTATTTGTTCACTCGTTTGTTTGGTTTCTTTCCTTGCGCTTGAGTATTTTCATGGTTTTTTCTATTTTTAACGACTTCAGCTATTCATACGGACTTCACGATTCTTCTATAAACGACTATTTTGTGCTTGCCTATTGGATCCCGAGAACCCGCATTACACGACGATTTTTGGTTTTTGTCATTGGACTTCTGATTTTGCATTTCGACATGGATCGTTGTAATTATTACAGCATTGCGTTTGGACGCTGTGCAGCTTTAGGCAGACGAGCTTTAGATGAAGAAACGCGTAATGTTATTCGTCAATGGCGTACACCCGATGTGGTAAGTATCTTTTAGTTCTTCTCTGACAAAAATGTATTGATCTGCATAAAAAAAATGTGCTACTATTTATTTTTAATTATAAACTCTCTAAATATTTTAAAATACAATAATTCATTTATAGATCTCAACAATAAGAAAAAGAATAGCTTTCGAAAGTGATTCTAAGCTCACTTAACTTCTGTGTATACCTATAGACAAAATTATAGATATCTCAATTCCTCAACACTGGTTTATCTTGAAAATTTCGATGATGAAACATGATTATATTTTTAATAAAAAAAAGCAAATGTCAAGTTGTTAACACTGTGGCCCAGAAATGTATGGAGCAGGTTCTGTCTCCTTTAAATCAGTCATAAAAGACACTATCTCGAAAAACTTATTATAAAACTAAAGATTATTTAGACGATAAAAAGGCATGGGATTAGGCACACTACAGGATATTTCAAAAAATTCTAATTACTTATTAATTTTGTTAACAGCATGGCTGTGTCGTATGACATGTGGCATACTGGTGACTGTTCCACTCACTTATTTTCTTGTCGAGACAACAGCAAGAACGTCATGCTCCCTCAAGCGGCATGGCTAGTGGCAGCGTCGGGTATCGGGTCACCCTCTTCCCTAAAATATGGTTGAGGAGCGTGATGGCTGGTGCTTGCGTTATACTCGTGAACGGGTGCTGCTAGCGGTGCCAGGTCGTTTTGCTGATGATACTATGACTATTTTATTCCATTCTTGTTTAAATACTCTGGTCCCAGTTTGTCATGTTCGTATTGAGCATCCATAGCTCAATGCACCTACTATGTAAGATATTTGGTTGTGGCATGACATTGGCTCTCACAATAAGCTGTCTAGTGTTTGTTTTTTTTTTCATGTCATGATTAATATGTACTGTACCTATTTGTATTAATTCGTATAATTCTGACTGAAAAAGAGTGCCAAGAGTTTTTTTTCTGCCGGCATTTTTTGTCTCTTGGTCTACTGTAATATCTTATTCAATAACTATCAACACCTTGTTGAAGCTAAAGTACAAAATTGTGACGTCATAAAGCGGCCATTCGATGGTCTTATGATGAATAAAAAAATTTCATTAAATTTTCTATCATTTCATTAAGAACATAGTATTCTTTTACTTAATTGATTAACGTTCAGTTTCAATAACTTAACTATCTTTGGCTGACTGTTGAATTACCTAATAATAGCAGCTCAAGTGACAGATTTGACACAAGAAAACCTCCAACACAAGATAGGAAATTCTACTTTTACTTTTTGTTAAGTTACTGAGACCGGCGGTAATAGTCACTTTTGACCATGGTTTCAGTAAAGACGATTTTTATTTGTCTTTAAATCATAAACTAACTAATATTATAAATGTGATAGATTGGATGTATATAAGGATTACTTTTTTTTCTTAATCACGGCAGAACGGCTCAACGGATTTGGATTAAATTTGGCATAGTGATAGTGTAGTCTGGAATAGCACTTTATGTCCGGATATTACCGTGGGATCGGAATTTCGCAGGTATAACCGCGCGAAGCAACCAGTATAGATAGAAAAAATGTGTTTAATTTGTACTAAAAAGGGCCTTTATTCCAGATTAAGTCCCTTACAAAGAGATGGATGTGATGGATGTGTACTCTATCTTACGTGGTAAATCATAGATACGAATCAGATGTAATACTTCTATAATTATATTTAATACCTAGGTAACACTGAAAATGTTTAGAAAATTAAATACGGCTTAATGTAGAAAGTTGCCAATACTTTTATTGTTTTTCGAAGTAATCTTAGTTCCTGTTTACAAATCGTCGCATTCGATGGAACCACTGAGAAAAGCAGTGGGGCCGTTCTTCCTTAGGGGTCTCTTCTATGGCATTTTCGTACGCTTTCACCGCATCTTCAGGGCTCGTAAAGCGAATACCTTGAATTTTATCTTGGGAGTAAATGAAAGTCGCAGGGCGCCAGGTCAGGACTATATGACGGATGACTCATTATCTCGATACCGATCATAGTCAAATATACAACAGTCCGTTTTGCGGAGTGCGTATTGTCGTGGTGAAGGAAGATCCTGCTTCTAGGGCGCTGCTGTCGAATTTTTTCCAAGACAACAGGCAAACAGCGATTGACATACCAGTCTGCAGTAACTTTCCTTCCATTTCCTAACACAACTGTCGCGAAATGACCTTTCCAACCAAAGAATGAGGCAATCATTTTTTTTCTTTGACTTCTACCTTTCTTTGCCTTAGTTGGCCGATCCTCGAAAGAAAACACCCACTGAGCTGATTGTCTTTTGGTTTCGGGTTCGTAACAATAAATTCAGCTTTCATGACCTGTGACGATGTCGAATACAGTATTTGAGTCACCACCGTTGAAATGATCTAACATTTGGCGACAGCAATCCATGCGAAGGCGTTTCTGGTCGTCGGTTAAAGTATTTGGGATCCATCTGGTACAAAACTTCCTGACGCCTTAATTTTCGTGTAGTATTTTTTGACTTGACTCATAGGCTAGGCTAGGCTTGCCCGTATCTGCTGATCTGCTCTCTCATCTTCTTTTATCATGCGTCGCAGAGCAATGATGTTATCTTCAGTAGTAGCTGTTAAAGGATGTCCCTCACGCGGATCATCACTGGGATTGCTACGTCCACGCTTAAACTGGTTAAACCAATTATAAATAGTGGTAGGAGATCGGGCTTCATTAATAAATGCTAATCGCAGCCTATCATAGCTTTGTTGTTGAGTAATCCCACAACGGAAGTCATACATAATAAATAAAAAATGGGTAGTATTTAATCGAGTAACTGTAAATAAAAATTTTAGGTGACAAAAATAATGAATTTGGCTTACTGTTTTAATTAAGTGAGCGACTGAGAGCGAGTGACGAAGAATCAATGAAACAGCGACTTAAAAACACTTTTGACCATGTCGGGATTGTCCAGGGTTGACTATAATAGCTGACCAGGTTTATGGCGCTTCGCCGGCCGCTGCCGCGGCACCGCTCGCTTCGCTCGCTCGGCTCGCGCACGTGTATAACTATATGCAACCTAACATGCTCCTCCTCGCTGCGCTCGTCGTCGCACCTAACCGTACTGATTCCGCCTTCCGGTGCGGGAGCCCTTCTCGTAACTTATCTCTTTCATCGCAATGTATATGTGTTTTAGTCGCTCACTTAGTAATTCAGTCGCAATATTAATATTTAAAACCGTTCATTTTCATATATTTTTCAAGACAGTCCAAATTTGTTTTTTAGTCGCTCGTTTTATTATTTCCAGTCCAAATTTGTTTTTTAGTCGCTCGTTTTATTATTTCCCATAAAAAATTGTTTATTTTCGGAAATGAGGTACCCACATAAAATTATACAGTAAAAAACTTACAGTAAACACTTATTTATATTATTTTTACCGAGTGCACTACTTCCTAAAAAAGGGCAGAGCCCTGTAGCCATAGGATAAGTAGTTTTTGCTCAACCCGTATTAATCTTAACAAAACCAGTTATCTATTTCAAAATAAATTATTGACCGAAAATTTTGTCGCATTAGGTTCATTTTCACGTGTAACAAAAGTTTTATATTTGCTGCCAATTCACAAAAACAAATGACAGATGAATGCCATATGCCAAAGATTAGGTTACCAAAGAGTTCTTAAAAATTAAATTTAAAAAAAATTTCATTAGCAATGTTTCTAAGTGGCTAGTTGTAAACATTTTCAGTATTACCCACGTATAATGAATCAAGAACTCAAAACTATTATAGTAGGTATTTAAGCTCGTTAACAATCATTATTCTGTACAATAATTTAAATACACACGTCAAATACCTTATTTGTAATATTAATTAATAAACATAAACAAGCTGAAAACCAAAGTTAGAAACACGAGAAGTTTCCGAACGCCAACATTTTTTGGATACCTAGAAACAAGCTTAATTATATAATTAATTAAGTTGGTTTTCGTGAAAATTTGTAATGAGTTTTATAAAAGCGTACGAAATAAGGACTTTCCTTGTAGGCTTTCAAGAATTGAGAAGTTGTGCGAAATTAATTTATTAAGAAAGCGTGTTGGTATAAATAAACAATATAAGTACAATTGAAGGACTCTAGTCAAGGTGAAGTTAATATACTTTATATCCATTTATTTTGGAGTAATAGTGTTAACATATTTGAAATGTCCAAACAAAGCTCTTTAATTTGATACCCTACATGAAACCGTTAAGATTTTTTTTAACTTCTTTACTTTAAGTAAAGCGCCCTAGAGGGCGCTATATTCAATTAAAGTAATCTATAACGAGCGGACAATCAACAGGTTTCCAATGACACCTCACTGGTCCAATTATGATGACGGGTTTAGAAATTATGAGGAAACAAATGAACATCCATACCCACACACATACATACAGGTCAAAGGCATACCTTCCTTTTTGCTTAGCCGTAGTAGGGTACTAAGAAAGGTAATCATGGCTAGCGACCACCTTTCATACAAAGTCAGCCACTAAATATATGATTGTGATGCTATTATGTGCTGTGATGTGTTCCGGCATTATTTTACAAAGAATCAGATTTTTCTTAAGCCCTTGTGCTGTTATCATTTAGTAACCGATACAGGCACAAAACTGGTAGAAAAAAAAAGAGTTTCACAATATCTATTAGCTACGGGCTGTAAGTTCTCAAATTTGGCATAGGCCCTCCTTGCGTGACGTTCTTGCAAGAAAATTGGTGATATGTTATTTATAGAATATCACGCATTCGCAAATTATTTGTATGATATTTGAACTAAAAAAATATATAAACTTATTCAATTTATGTTTGCTATGTTTTGGTATTCGATAAATATATTATAGTGTGTTTTTATAGCTTTTTTTGAATAATTGCGTTTAATTGCTTACGTAAAACAAAATGCCAATCCTTTGACTAATTTTGCCATGGGTTAAGATAATGATAAGTTGGAAAGAGAAAACGGAATTATTGATATGTTGACAGATATCTGGTAGGATATTTCGTCAAATGAATCAATTGTTACGTCGTTGGCTAGATAAAATGACTTATTTTGTAAATAGTCAATTGTAACCTAGCAACCCATTACAGTCAAACAGTTCGTAAGCAGTAGTTTAGATGTCAAGATTTCGAATATAGGAAGGCATTCTGGTAGTGATTTCTATTGTTCGTAGGCAAAATGAACAGTTTTCATGATATTGAAACCGGCCATAATCAGTATCAGAGACTAAGGTCAGACGCGGAAAAAACTTTCTAATAAAAAAAGTAAGAATAATAAAATAAAATCCCCTGACAATTACACCTGTAACATGGACCCAAACTAAGCAGAGCTTGTGATATGGGATACCAAGTAGCGAACTAGGGGGGAACCTAGAATATAAATACATATATCTATAGGGTTAATTTTAATTAGCGCATCACCTATTGCAGGCAGCCTCTCCACATCAATCACATTTAAATATGTTTTAAAATATTACAACATATTTCGACGACCGGCTGGTTTGACGACCGGCTGGTTCGACGACCGGCTGGTGTAGCGGTAACATACATTGCTTCGTATGCCAGAGGTCCTGGGTTCGAATCCCGGCGGCGGCGGATATATGGGTGATGAACACAGATATTAACCGACAAGTCATGGATGTTTATATGTTGATTTAAGTTTATTCTAATAAAAAATATGTATTTATTCAACATGTATGTTTATATATTTCTTAAGTATATCAGCTATCTAGTAGGTATCCATAACACAAGTTCTGTAAGAAACTTAATTTGGGCTAGATAATGTTGTGTGAGTGTCAGAAATATTTATTTATTTACTAATGCTGTTGGTGTACAATAAATAATTAATATTATTATTATCAATCCCAACAACATGAATTGTTCTAAGACTTTTTACAAATCTTATTGCGTCTCAATGAAATTAAAAAGACGCGGCATATGGCGAGTGTGTTAGATAGACCCAAGGATGTTTTTACATGTAGAATTTCGTTGGTCTTTTAGGTCACTTTTTTAAAACTATTCGATGAAACAAGTCGTACTGAGTCTATTTATGTAAAAAAATACCTAAATTTCGGATTAGGTCTTTATATTTCTGAGGGTGCGATTTGTACTACAGCTTTAAAATTAATATTTATTAAAATTTTGTTTTCCCATACAAAAAAATATTTATAGCCTTGGAGTGTCTTTATTTACTCTGAGCGTGGGTATGCCACGCACCTTGCGTAGTAAAATATCGCTTTAATATAATAATAGTTCTTACAAAATGTTAGGCGAAAACGATATTTTTATCATTTTTTTTATTTTCGGGTTATATAATATATACCTCACATATACGCATATATACGTTGTTGTGACTGATGTGGAGAACTTGTGTTATGCATACTAGATAACTGATATACTTAAGACATATATAAACATACATATTGAATAAATAAATATTTTTTATTAGAGTAAACTTAAATAAACATATGAACATCCATGACTTGACGACTAATATCTGTGTTCATCACACAATATCCACTGCCGCCGGGATTCGAACCCAGGACCTCTAGCATAGAAGGCAATGTATGTTACCACTACACTAGTCGGTCGTCAAATATATGTAGTAATATAATAATAAACAAGCTATCAGTCATTTTCGTGGGAAACGTCTTTGTGGTAGTTTAGGAGCAGCTAAGAGAGGCCTTAAAATTTTATCTGAGTGACAATGTTTCCAGACGCTCCAGAAATGTTTCAAGACGAACTAAATCTATCCTAAGCCCGTGTATTACATATTTTTGTCCTTGATTCAATTACCATCAGTTAAAATTAATGGTGGCTCTAAGAAGTACTTTTCGCAGGTTATTTTTGAGATTAGATTAAGTTAAAAAAAAAAAAAAAGTTTTATTCATCTTAGGAATTTCACAAAATACTTGATGAAGTCAGTCATCACATACTTCGGCTTTAACTAGTTGTTGATAGTTGTTAAATAAGATATTACAGTAGACCAAGATACAAAAAAAGCCGGCGGAAAAAAACTCTTGGCATTTTTTTTTCAGTCAGAATTATCAAATTAATCCAAATATACAAATAGGTACAGTACAAATTGACCGTGACATGAAAAAAAACAAACACAAGACAGCTGATTGTGAGAGCCAATGTCATGCCACAACCAAATTGCTTACATAGCAGATGCAATGAGCTATGGATGCACAATACGAATATGACAAACTGGGACCAGAGTATTTGAACAAGAATGGAATAAAATAGTCATAGTATCATTAGTAAGTTAAGTTTGGTTACTTACAAAAAAAAAACACGAAAAACCAAGCTACTTCTTAAAAGATCGTTTAAACAAGGGTAAACAATTTTCAAGTTTAGAATCGACCAGTTTAAATAGGTATTATAGTGATATTTACTTAAATATTCCTAAGTAAAAATAAAACAGAGGGCAAAAGATTTAGCATTCTCTTAGAGTTACCTGAAGTTACTAATAAAACAGGCATATCCATCGTAATCTATGTAAAAGTTTTGGCATGTTTGAATGAGTAACTGCCAAAGATACGTGGATATTTCAAAGAATCCTAACTTTCACTTTTATTACAGATTCTTGAAAATAAACTTTGATCTTCTTTTACCAAGGTATACCGATGGAAAGTTTTGTAAATAATAATTTATTTAATTTACAAATGTATGCTCATATTTCAGGTATTTTCTGTTTAATGTGATATAAAAGAAAGATTACTGTAAAATGAAAGTCAAAGCAGTATAATTTATCTGTTTTAAATATCGCGGTTATTTTCACTATAATTGAATGAAATTGCGCGAGCGAAATAAAAATCAGAGATGATGATAAGAATAAAATTACAATAAGTTAATGTTACACCTAGAGATAATTATTTTCTTTTTAAAAGATTAAATAAAAATGTTTTATGCAAAATATTCGTCTGAAGTCGTCGTGGCGCCCGCTGTGGTTACTGTGCATATCAAACGATATCGCAGGTTAAGCGCGCTCGTTGCGGCCGGTGTGTGACCGCCGACCATTCATTTCTCACGAAGACTTGCGTGCTTCGGAGGGCACGTTAAGCAGTCGGTCCCGGGTGCTGTATACTTGTAAACAGTAGTCGTTAGGGTTTGTCTGAAGCCATTTTGGCATCCTGAAATATCTGACATCCACCAACCAGCACTGGGCCAGCTTGGTGGATTACAGCCTACGCCTCCTCGTCACCCAGAGGAGAGACTCATAGCCCTGAAGTGGGCTCATTTGAGCCGAACGGAGTTGTGATGTTGATGATGATGCAAAATATACATGATATTGTTATTTTTAAGGTTATTTCATTTCCATGAAATAAAACCATGACATATGAAATGAAATACCAATCGGGTTCATCCCAGTGTCCATACATTGTCTGGCTTTTATGCCCACAATATAAAGTTGATTCTTTTCAAATTTTTGGATAGTATAATAAGATGAAAAAGTTATGTCACTATTGATTTCATGTTAAGTAAGAAACACAAGTTGGAATTATCCACCATGTAAGAACAGAGCACCATGTAATCACAAAGCAATTACAAAGGAATGATTGATTATGGGAAAACGCAGTCTGTTATGTTAAAAAATGATATTAAAATATATATCCAATTTAAAATATTTAGATTTACTACTTTCTTATACTTATGGTTTAAAATTTGCACTAGTTTTACTTGTTCACGACGTTTTTGTTTATTTTTAATTTCATATCAACATGATGGTGGTTCCCAACGCAATTTATTTAGTTTTATTTTTTTGGTCTCAGTAGATAACTACATAATCAATACAATATTTTATTTATTTGGATTTACCGATTACACAACAAAACTTACGAAATATTCATTAAATGAATTAGCATTTATCTATTTAATCTTTGGACTATTTTCATAGTTCGAATTATGAGACTGAAATTATGCCTTTGGTAACCAAAAAAGGTTAGCCTGTATAAATAATGAACTGCGGCGGTAATTAGGTGATATGGGTTCGACCGCGACCTCATTTCTATACATCACATCTAAGGAGTCACAAACCTTTGTGATATTTTTTAAATAACATGTGATTAATTGCCGTCTTTAAGCTTATACGAAATAAATCGTTTACAGTTATAACTGTCTCTTACAAAGTGAAAAAAATCACAAATGAAGGCGTATAGTTCTGACGTAAATTATTTGTGTCATAACGTGTTATATAATAATGCATATCGTCAGTGGAAAGTATAAAATGCTAAAGCGCCAATTTGGCCAAATTGAGTTATATATGTATACAGTTGGACAGCATTTTTTTTCTGCGTCGATCTGGCTAGGTTTCGTAGCGATCTGAGCACTCTTTTTTGGCGGTTTAGCAGTCCAAATTTTCGACATTTAAGCCTTAAGATTGCCTTAAAACATCGCCAAAAAAATGACTAAAGCGGCGTTTTTTCGGGCTTTTACTAACAAAAGTTGCTTAAGAACTTTTTCTGTTACGCTTTTCTTTCATTACTATGACGTTAGACCTTTTTCAGTGATTTTAATTTTGATAGTTGAGGCAGGTTTAGCGATAAATGCCTTTCATGTTTCTATATTACTTTGGCGCTTTAGCAAAAGTTCGCTGAATCTTACTAATTCTTACTAATATTATAAATGTGAAAGTTTTGATGTATGGATGTTTGATCCTGAATCACGGAAGAACGGCTCAACGGATTTGGATGAAATTTGACTTAGTGATAGTATACAGTCTGGAAAAGCACATAGGCTATTTTTTATTCCAAAATTCCCGTGGGATTTGAAAACCTCGCGCAACAGCTATTAATATTGTAAGTATGGAAGTCCCTTTAGTAAAATTTTACTGTCTATTCCTCCCATAATTTCTCAATGCTATATACGGGTTAAGCAGGATAGTATGTTTAGTGAAAAATACATTATACTGCAAGCTATTTAGGAAGATATGGTAATGCTTAGCAATTTTTCTATGAATTACATTACCAGTATACAAGTATTAGATTAGCAAAAGTTTCGTTATTATAATTTGACAACTTCAAGTAGATTAGTATTTTCCGTTGAATGGATAAGAGACTGTTGCCGTATATTAGCATTTATTGATGAATCGGTTTTTCAAAATTGATAGAGTTTAGCATTTTTTTCCTAAACATTTTCTCTTACTCGTCAGCGTTTTTTTGCTAAAGCGACACTTATTTTTGTAACGGAAAGGGATAGATACTCACAGTTATGCTGAATATTTAGGCAAAAAATCGAATTATATTTTGTCTCCTTTTAACGTCTTTCCAACTCTAGCTATATCAGAGGTATAATTTTTTTTCAAAAAAAAAAAAAATCCAACTTTATTTTCCACAAATGTCATTTTGGCGCTTTAACATTTTATCCTTTCCACTGACGATATTAATCACAAACGAATCAAACTGCTTAATTTTAAAGATAGTGCAAAATATAGCAAATCATCCATAACTGCCTAGACACGAAGATATTTTGGTTTAGTTTTACATTTTTACATTTGTAGGGTTTTTTGTTTATTTGATTTTATACTGATTGTAGCATTTACTTTAAATTCCAGGGGGTGGTATGGGTGCTTCAAAAATATATATTGAAAAAATTCTCCCCTTATGTCCAACTATGTTAACCCATAGTCGGAGTGATAATTTAAATTTGAGCTTTACATCGAATTATATGCAGCGGAATCTATATGCCTGGTCGACTTCATAGGATCTATTGGAACCTACAGATAATGAATTTTTACACATCTATTTAGTTAAATAATCAACGAATGCAGAGCATTAAAAAACCGACTTCACGTCAAAACTTTGGCCTACTTATAATGTCATCCACGTAAACCTTCTCCGAAATCATACATATTGTTTTAAAACTTTGAAATTTTCAGTGAAGTATTCAACCGATTTCGATGAAATTTATATGGAGCCAACTATGAAGTATCCTCTATCTATCTATCATCTATCGTTTAGGTAACGTATTTGTATTTATAATTCGCTTCATATCGGTGAGGACCTATAATTGGCCCACTATTACTACTGTATCTTTATTATTCTTATAATGGCTGTTGGTCTTCCTAAAATAATTAAATAAATATGAAACAAGAATTTTTAAAATCGACTCATAATTGTCCGAATTTTTGTGTAACAAAGACACAAAAAAAACATACAGATGAATTGAGAACCTCCTCCTTTTTTGGAAGTCGGTTGAAAAAATACATGACACTATTTAACCATTTGCTGCAGAGGTTTTCAGTTAAATAAAATATCAAAAGAGAAGGTCAGATTTTTTAATTATTGCGTTTTGTAGGTTATGAGTATACTAGTATACTCAGCAAAGGTCCTGGTTTTCTCAAGGACCACTTCATCACTACGAGTTCACCACGTGACATAAAAAAAAAAAAATTCCAAAACCCAAACAATTCTCGTTTTATACTCGTTTCGTTACTTAAATGAAATTGTCATGATAACGTTAGAAATTGTATGAAAGTTATTCATGATTCTAACATCTACCAACTAGAGTTATCGAATCGTGTGCTCGCTAGGAAAACATAACAAACTATCGAAATGTGGTTGTTACACTGTTTTTTTAAGCTACGAGCTACGAACGACTACGGGGTGCTACGAGCGTTTGCTGCAAGTTTAAACATCGAAATGAATAATTGTTCGAAGTAATTAAGAAAGCTTCAAAACATCTATTTAATTTTTCAATATTATTTTAAGGCTCTTTTCAACCGACTTCCAAGAAAGGAGGAGGTTCTCGATTGGTCTGTATGTTTTTTTTTGTCTTTGTTACACGATATTTCAGACAATTATGAATCGATTTGAAAATTATTATTTCATATGATAGTAAATACTTCATAGTTGGTCCCATATAAATTTCATTGAAATCGGTTGAGTATTTTATTGAAAATTTCAAATTTTTGAAACAATATGTATGATTTCGGAGAATGCTCTAAGTCGGCCAAATTTTTGACGTGAAGTCGGTTTTTTTAATGCTCTGCATTCGTTGATTATTTCATTTTGATAAATAACTAATGCTAAGTTTAAATCAAACATTTAATCAAGATTTAGTAGTAGAAATATTACAACGATTGTTGAAGATGTTGGAGATATTACCTAAGGATACCTAATTTTATAAACTTTATGATCAATAAAACTTTAATCATTAAGTGTAAAAATAATCATATAAAGCCGAATAAGTTCGATTGACTGAAGTTGTAAATAAAGTTCTAAATTGCAGCGTAGTCAGGTTATAAACATCAAACATTAATTAATTTTTAAGGAACTTTTTGACCCCACTATTCAAGTTCCTACATTATAGGAACTTGAAAGGATCTTTCCTCCAAGTGAAGATGACGTGGATAAGTTGTGTCTATGCTCCATTCATACAAGGGAAGTTCGCTGTTTCATACCAGGGGGGTTTCATACTAGTGGTATGGATCGCCGAATAGCATTTTTGAATGGGTCGATTCATACGACGGCATGAATCGCCGATATCATTTTTAAAAAACATGTCATAGGTAGCAAAGTCTTTCCATAAAGCGAATAATGACTCAAAATGGAACTCAAGCCATGCAGCCTTCCCCCCTGTTATTCCGATCTTTATCGCCAAATATCTTACACAAAAGCTTCGCGTCTACACTATTTTGTTCACAAACTCAAACTTAACGGCGTAATATAATATTTCTGAACTTTGGATGGCAGAGTTCTCATACGGAAATCAGATACATCTGTACGCTGTATCGACTATTAAACGAAGACAATTGTTCGTAAAACTAAATCCTCTGTCAATAGTTCATTGAATATAAAAACAAAGGTGTTATGATTATAAATTTACTTATTACTTACACGACTGTTAAATTGTAATTTATTGACAGTGGTATGAATCGACGAAGTCATAAACGCTATTCGGCTATTCATTCCACTGGTATGAAACCCCCTGATATGAAAAAGCGAACTTCTCTGCAATGGCCGGCTAGGCACTGCTTTATTTTATGTCTATTGGCAATTTCTAAAATGTAAATTAAATATATTTTTTAATTTGCTATAAATATAACCATTCTTAGTTTTATTGCCACCAGGAAGCAAGTAAGATTACCCTTTCTACCGGTCTATTGTCTCCTAACCAGCAAGCTAACCAGTGTTGTTATAATGTGATTATTTTAAATAGTCTGGTAACTTTGTCCTGTTCTTACCTATTTAAGTATAATCTCAATAAATAAATATTCCGAACAATAAGTCCTGACAACTCGAAAATTTTAATTACATTATCAACAACAAAATTTTTGACATCATCAATTGGCTTCAGAGTAATAATTTGATAGTTAATATGACTAAAACTAAATATATGCAATTTTTAAAAAGAGGGCCTAAGAAGAACTTGACATAAAATATAATGACGAAAAAATAAAAGAAACAGACAGCTGTTCTTTCCTAGGCATTTTGTTTGACCTACACTGTACATGGAACTTGCACGCAGAAAACGTTTGTTCTAAAATACGTATTTTGGAAATTAAATAAAATAAAAAATAAAGAAACGGCCCTTAAAGCGCCAAAAAATCATGGATACGTTGCCTTAATTATAAGGTATGGTATTCTGCTTTAGGGCAACTCGGTCAAAATAAATAAAGCTTTCATATCTCAAAAGCAATGTGTTCGTGCTATTGCTGATGTTGATTCGTGGACAACCTACAAGCATTTATTAAAAAGTATGAAACTTCTAACCGTTCCCAGCATGTACAAAAATTAAACAGCGTTATTTGTGAAAAAGCATCCTGAATTTTTTGTAACTAAAAAAGATGTATTGTGTTTTAAAAACATATTTCAGAACTGAAACAACAATGTGCATTAGAATTTTCAATAAATTACCTTTAGATATCAAAACGCTGCCTTTTAATAAATTTAAATACGTCTCACGACAATGGCTAATTAAGCGATATTTTTATGACATTCATGATTTTTTTAAACTGTACATTTGACATAGATAAGAATGTAAATAATTATGACATGGAGTTTTATGAATATAATATAGTTTTTAATAATAATATTGTTATAGTAATAATTAATTAATATATAGTAAATAAATGCATAAGATACCAATATTGCATGCTGTAATACAGTAAAGTATGCGCTCATACTATAATGTGTACCATCAAATGTTACCATTCTTTCCGCAATAAATTGGCGCCACTTGCCATTGTTTACATCGTGTCCGCGTATTTATATTTATTAAAATAGAAAAAGTGACCATAGCATCCAAAAAAGTTGTAAAATATGTGAAATCA
Source organism: Stenoptilia bipunctidactyla (assembly GCA_944452665.1). Taxonomy (NCBI): domain Eukaryota; kingdom Metazoa; phylum Arthropoda; class Insecta; order Lepidoptera; family Pterophoridae; genus Stenoptilia; species Stenoptilia bipunctidactyla. Next base: position 5,192,105 of record OX101748.1, on the reverse strand, counting down.
AGTAATTGCTACAACATATTATAAAGTTATCTATGAAAATCTGCTAAGTGTGATATCAATTACAAAAATCTACATAAACAGTTTACCTGAAGAAACAAATTCATATAGTGTCTCTGTTATAAATATTACATTCAAGGTTACTATTTAAAGACAAATTTATTGAAATAATGACTTTCCAACTAAGTGATAAAGTGTATTGAGTGATATTTAAAAAGTGAACTTTGTTCCACAAAAAATCCCGTTACAAAATCAATATTGCAATATCACTCTTAACATTTTTACGCACAGCGACATCTACCATTCTTCAGTTGTAACATTTGAAGACATCGACTGCATTTTTTGAATATCGATTCTGAGAGGGGCGTAACCTAATTAGTTCCTGCACTCGCCAAGAGGTGGAGCTTTACGCAAAAATCAACTTGAACATATGGTTGCAGGTTCGAACCCCATTGCTGACATACATTTTTTTTATATTTTTTATTTCACTTTGCAAGTACGACATGCCTCCTCATGACAAAAAATACAGCTGCGAGGGATGTCGCCAACCTATTACATCTTTTTTTAATTGCTCTTCCTGTAAGTCAAAATATTGTGATATTTGCTCTGGGATTTCTGCAAGGAGACTGGAATCCGAAAGAAAAAAGAATGAATGGGTCTGCGCAAAATGTAAGTGTGCTCTGCCCAAAAGCGATAGGACTAATACGCCTGTTAGGGTACCACAAAAGTATGACACCAACGAAGTGAATGATTTAAGTGATTCAGATATCAGCAATGGCACACACAAAGACTGTAAAAAAAAGCAGCAGACATTATTAGCTAAGGGAGCATCCCAGATGTTAACCGTCTCTGAAGATAGTTTACGAGCTATCATAAAAGAAGAAATTACAACCATAATAAAAAAACAAATATCTGAACATCTATTCAATTTAAATGAACGATTATCACGATTTGAAGAATCCCTGACTTTCTTTGATTCCAAATATGATGAAATAAAACAGGAACTAGAAAAAAAAACTGCAGTTGTTAAAGACCTGGAAGTGATTACCTCAAGCCTGAGGAATGAGGTGAAAGATCTATCCGGACGCCTTAATCTGGTTGAACAGCGCATGCGTGTTGACAATGTTGAGATCAGCGGCCTCCCAGAGCACAAGTCTGAAAACCTGCTCAATGTAATCTCTCAGCTGGGTAGCATCGTGGGCTGTCCTCTCAGTGATGGTGATATACTGAACGTGTCTAGAGTAGCCAAGCTAAACTCTGCCAGCACAAAACCACGTTCCGTTATACTTAAGCTACGTAGTCAACGTCGTCGTGATGAATTACTCGCTGCAGTTGTTAAATTTAACAAGAACAAGCCCAATGAAGATAAGCTTAACACCAAGCACCTGGGTATCGGAGGTAACACATCACCTGTTTTTATTGCTGAGCACCTCACTCCTCCACTTAAGAATCTCCATGCAGCTGTGCGACGCAAAGCCAAGGAAGCATCCTATAGGTTCGTCTGGGTCCGCGATGGTAGAATATATGTGAGGAAAAATGAAACCTGTCAGGCTCTTTATGTTCGAGATCTAGATTGTTTAAGTAAAATTATATAACATCTATACACTAATTATTGATTAATATTTTGGGACTACTATATTTATAAATGGCTTTAACAATCTATTATCAAAATGTGAGAGGAATACGAACTAAAACTAACGATCTATTCCATAATATCCTACTGTATTCTTATGATGTAATTGTACTCACTGAAACTTGGCTTAACAAAAATATAATGAACAATGAATTTATTGATTGTAGATATCATGTTTACAGACGGGACCGTTTCTGTTCTGCAGCCTCTAAAAAGGATGGTGGTGGGGTCTTGATAGCGATATCTAAAAAAATTAAATCTTACAGAATGTCACAATGGGAGTCGGATAGGGAAGATATTTGGGTTAATGTTGAAGTCAGTGTTGGTAATAACTCCAAAAAACTTTCTTTGTGTGGAGTATACTTTCCTCCTCCTGTCAAGTTTACACCATTATCGAGTTGGTTCAATCACGTAGATAATGTGATGAATCAGGTTAACGAAGTAGTCATTCTTGGAGACTTTAATCTAAACTTTATTCAATGGTCTAAAATTAACGGCGAAGCAACTACGTCTCCATCGAATTTCGGCTGTCGGCTGGGTTCTTCCCTTGTAGATTTTACTACTAGCAACAACCTCCATCAAGTTAACTACATAACTAATGCAGACAACAGGATTTTAGATCTAGTCCTTACAACTGTAGATACTATCAGCGTTGTAAGTCCCTCCAGGCCCCTCACAAAATTAGACCCGAAACATCCTTGTCTATTAATAACGCTTGCAAAATTTTCTTACTCCTTCATTAAATCTGATAAAAAACAACGACTGAATTATTTTAGGGCTGATTACAATTCAATTACCAAGGAGTTAGGTAGTATTGACTGGTCGTTAAAATTAAATAAAACGAGCAATGTTGACGCCAATCTCAAAATATTATATGACGAAATCTACAATGCAATTGATAAATATGTACCTAAATTTACACGCACAGATAACAAATTCCCCGTATGGTTCTCGCAATCGCTTATTAATCTATTAACAGAAAAAGAAAAGAAACGTAAAAAGTGGAAAAAACATGGCAATCCTCGTGATGAGATAGAATTTTGCATACTACGCGAACGATGTCATAAACTGTCTGCTGAATGCTACACTAGGTATAAACAAAAAATTGAAGAGAACATAAATTATAGCCCTAAATTATTTTGGCGATTTATAAAAAATAAACGCAGTAATGGGGCTAGTATTCCATCAACTATGCATCTTGGAGTTAATACGGCTTCCTGTGGAAAAGAAATTGCTGACCTCTTTGCCAACAATTTTTCCTCTGTGTTCTCTTGTAATGACATTAGTCGTAGCGTTAAACATTCAGTTGAGAGTGATAGTATTGGAACAATAAATTTCGATTGCAGGGAGGTTTTTAATAGAATGAAAAAATTGGATGCAAACAAAGGCGCGGGACCTGATGGTATTCCAGCTCTTTTCTGGAAACAGTGTGCGGAAGTTCTATCATATCCAATCTGCTCTATTTTTAACCAGTCATTGGAAGAAGGTGTATTCCCAAGTAACTGGAAGAAAGCTAGAGTCATACCAGTGTTTAAGAAGGGTGATCAGGATGATGTTACTAACTATCGGCCCATATGTATTCTTAGTTGTCCGGCCAAGCTTTTTGAAGAGATGTTATGCCCTATACTCACAAGTCATCTAAAGTCGTCGATTTCGGTTCATCAGCATGGGTTTCAAAATAAAAGATCAGTTGTTACTAACTTGGTACATTATGTTGATGAACTAGCTTCACGTGTTGACGGTGGTTATCAAGTTGATGCAGTATACACGGATTTCTCGAGTGCATTTGACAAAGTTGACCATAAGCTGCTTATCATGAAATTACAGTCGTATGGAATTGGTGGCTCGCTTCTAGCCTGGTTTCAATCGTATTTGACAAAAAGACCTCATTCTGTGGCGGTACTTGGCTTTGACTCTGATACTTATTTTTCGACTTCAGGTGTACCACAGGGCTCCCACTTTGGACCAATATTATTTTCAATCTTTATTAATGACATCACCAATTTTATAAAACACTGTGACTTTAGCATGTTTGCCGATGATTTAAAAATTTATAAAACTGTAGTATCTCAATCTGACGCTGATTTGTTACAGGAGGATATTAACAGGATAACATGTTGGTGCCAAGACAATGGTATGATCATTAATGCGAAAAAATGCTTTCACATAAAATTTACTAGGAAAAAAAATTCAATCAGCAATGTTTATCACATAAAAGGTGAACTGATCTCCGAGGTTGACACCATTCGGGACTTGGGTGTGTTCTTGGATACTAAATTAACGTTCAGACCGCATTATGATTATATTATTGATAAATCAGCACGAATGTTAGGTTTTATCAAGCGCAATACTAGGGAATTCAAGTATTGTAAGACTAAAATAATTTTATACAATGCGTTGGTAAAAAGTAATCTCGAGTTTGCGTCCGTAGTGTGGAATCCGCAGTATAGTGTGCACTCGCAACGTATCGAGTCTTTACAACGCTCATTTACGCGTTACTTAGCCTTTCACTCTACTGGCATCTCTCATAGAACTCCGTATGTAGATAGACTGCACTTTTTTAAGCTTTCTTCGTTGCATAATCGTCGTATAATTCATGATCTTAAATTTCTATACAAAATATTTAATAATTCGATTGATTGCAGTAATATTAACGATAAAATTCAACTCTCGGTGCCACGCCGTTTGCCTCGGTACCCGATTACAAAATTATTCAATGTACCCTTGTGTAAGAGTAACGTATTTGCTCATTCCCCACTTCCCAGAATGACTACTTCATTTAACTTATTAAGCTCAAAAGTCCCCAACATAGACATATTCTTTGATTCGTGTCTCGTCTTCCAAAAAAAGATCGAATCCGGCTTAAATGTATAAATGCATGTTAGCTTAAATTGTGACTGCAAACTGCTCAATAATATCTCATTTAATAATAAATACCTGTCTGTCTGTTTTATGTTTAATATTGAATGTTCTGTTTTCGTTAATCTTGAATGTTTTGTTCTTTTTTTCCCTTAGCAATCCTTGACATATTTAGTGCCAATTCGTTCTGAGACAATACTTATTAATTAATTTTGACATCTTCTTTTGCACTTTCAATGTATCAATATCAGTAGTATTTTTTTTTTAATTTTGACATTCTTTTTAGTTAGGTATCTGAATTAGCTTGTAGGTTTATTAATCATTATTATATTAGCTGTAATTTTATATTTTTAATGTAGTGTATTTAAAATCAATTATGTAATTTTTGACATAAGTACTCTGTTTCGTTTCTATTTTTCTATATCTTTTTATTTTTTACAACTATTTAATTGCATGCTATGATCGTATTTAATGTTATTGTGACAATATGCTATTATATAGAATGCTGTATATGCCTGTAAGTGATATTAGTACTAGATTTAAGACTTCTCTAAATGATTATTATAAGTGCTATGTATTATTATTGTTGGCATATCTTAACTTAATAAATAAAAATAAATAAATAAATAAAATAAAAAATTGATTTGATAAACTAAAAATAAAAATTTTTCGGCATCTTGTGCTGTGAATACAACGCCACAAATATTTTTTTAGAAACATGTAATTGTTTCTGAAATCTTATGATGAAATAAATTTGCTATATTAAACCGTTAATTAAACCTAAAAAAATGTCATCTTTTTATGTTTTATTTATTTTATTCTACCCTGTTTTTTACATAAAGTTGACAAAAAACTGAACTGGATTCAAAGCGCTGCAATTAATTAATTTCTTTATTAAACTTAACATTTGTAGTTGTGCAGGTCAACAATTTAACCACAATCATAAAAAATAACTTATTTATTTATAACGTTAATTGAACCTATGAAATCTCATGTAATTCAAAGCGTTGTCATTTGAAAGGCTCTGAAAGATGGCGATGATGGTTAGGCCTATTGTGCGTCGTAGAGTCCTGTATCTATTAATAGATATTTTTTTGTCTCTAGCAAGAGCTGTATTGGATTTTACCCACATAATTTATGACCCCGTCTGAATAATAGACCATAACCATAAATAAATAAATAAATAAAAAAAACCTTCATCAAGAGCTATCAAATGCAGAAAGTTTTTTCAAAGCCAACAGATAGTTTTCGGGATAACTGCGCTCAAACAAATGAACTCTTCAGCTTTATTGATATTAAACCAGAATTAGATTCGAATATTAATTTAGTCTGGCTAATGAAAGTAGACTGGAAAAGCCTGGCAAATTTAAAAAAATAGCAACATGGTAACCCCGACAATAGTACAAAATATACGGAATGAACAAACTTCATAGATTATTTTTAGTATCTTAAAAAATAACAAAATTGGTACTGTCCTACTTTTTGATGAGAAGTATATAATTAAAATGATAGGCAACTAGTATTAATCAGGTTTAAAAATAAAACAACGAAATACAATTATTATTTTTATTCATTGTAATCAAAATCTGAATCCAGGAATTCTATATCGAATAATAAATAAAATCCCCAGACAATCACACCAACTACATGGCCCCAAAGTAAGCATAGCTTGTGTTATGGGATACCATGTAGCAAACTAGGGGGGAACCTAGAATATAAATACATAAATAGATAAACACCCAGACACGGAACTTTTTTTTTTTTCCGTGTTCCGTGCGGGAATCGAACCCGCAACCACTGGCGTCTGAGGCAGATAGGTTTACCTCTTCGCCAAAGTGGTCGTCTACACTATCATATGAATCATATGAGTCACTGGTATCGCTGTTTCCTACATTGATTATGAAACTAACTAAATTTTCAATATTTTATTCATTTTCAAATACGCAAATTCTAAAATCTCAATTGCCAAACAAAACTACCAACAACCGTTCGATTGACAACAGTGACACCAGAAAATCGACTTTGACACTCATGCTAGTACTGCCATATAAAAAGTTTGCAAAAATCCCCAATGTCTACTTTCATTAGCCAGAACCTATGTCATACTTTTCATTTCTACTTTTTAAATGTTTGGTAAGATCAAAGCAGTTTGCTTTCTTACTTTATGTAACTAATTACGTAAATGAATATTTCTATGACTGTTGCTTTCAATATTTCTATTTATATTGGTAAGGTTAATAATGTCTCAAGTTTTCACGATTACATACCTACCTATATAACTTCACGCATGTATCCCTTATGGGGAAAACAAAACGCCAGAGGTTATAAAACCATCTGATGTCACGTTTAACTTTGAAGGTATTATAATGATGGATAGAGACTATTGCAGTGACAGGGTTAGCCTGTCGCCCAATAAAACCTCTATCCCTTCACTGAGTTTTACTGTATGCCCGGCAAGAAAAACAGCTGGCCCGTTCTATGTTTTTCTTTCGCTCCCAGTCCAGCCGGGAAGCAGATTAATGATATTATTTCAAAACTTTTTAACTGTAATGTATCGCATTTAATTGAGGCGTTGTTATTTATTTTTCAGAGTTATGTGTGACGTAAATTTGATGAACATCATATAATGAATAACAGTATAGGCTTTTCAAACCAAAGCAAAATACATAATAATACCTATAAATAAATAAACGTTGACGTACAAATAACAATAGTAAATGTTTTGGACAGAAAAACAATGTTTGTTTATTTAGGATTATCGGGCGGGAGTTCTTGTTACAGTCATCGTTTTATATTTCCTCTAATATTTACTTAAGTTATTATTATTTACTCATAGTGAAATATACTTTCTTATACTTTATATTTAATGAAGTCACCGTTTTTGTAGTCATATGCTTAAAAATTATTATCTTGATTAAAAATAAAGACGACCAAGCGTTATGTTTAAATTTAGATAAATGTTAAGGTTTGGTAAAAATAAATTTCAAAAACACACATTTAAAATTCAAGTCTTTTAGTTTAAATATTTAATAATTTTGTTTATACTCATATTTTCAGGTTTTAAGTTTTCTGAGAATTTAGACAAACCTATAATTAACATACAGACAAAAAGATGATTCGTTTTTAGAGTTTAAAGGTAAGTAAACCTTGAAAACCAAACAGTTTGGAATCACAAAAGCCCTTGTTTTTATTTTATAAAAAATTTATAAAATATATAAATAAAATTTTGAATACTTATCAGCCTTGTAATCCACGTAAAATAAAAATTCAGGGCTTCTTAACCAAAATGTTATTATAGTAGTGTACAGAAAATTTATATCGGACATATGTGTGAAAAGCTTTTTTAGCAGTGTTATTTAAATTGATTAATTTATTTTTGAATTTCAATTTTCAAAAAGATTTGGAATTTATTAATTATAAAACTAGAGTCAAAATTAATCAATCAAGTAAAAATTAAAGTAAAGTCATTTATCTTATTTTTAAATAAATATAAAATTACCAACCTCGATCCAATCCCAGATTACATTTTTTCACTTTAAACATAGTTTTATAAAGTTAATTAATAAACCATCCAGTCAAAATAATTTCTTATTTCATCACATCATAGACATAAATTTTAAAAAACTTTCCGCCAAAATTAAAATCAACAGATAAAAAATACAAACAGTTCTTCACAACTTCAATATTTGTTTTTAAAAGTTCGAACGATCTAAGCAAAGAGTTCGCGACACTTGTAAAGAGGTTGAAACTCAAGCGCGTCGGACCTCCTTCGCGTTCGGAGTAACACTGGCTGGATGGATGGAACGAACGGTGGCAGTAGCAGAGCAGAGCTTGCAAATGATAGCGTGTTCGGTCGGAGTTTGAAAAGTAAGGGTTGAGCTTTGTTGAGCATTGAATAATTTTCAACGAATAAAGAGTATTGGTTTTCAAATAAACATATTGGAATAAAGGATTCTGCAAAGTTTAAAAATAAACTTTCTATTGTGTAGAGTACAATGTCGATTGTATTTTTTCAAAAAAAATGGTTATGAAATATACAGTCGTTTCACGTTTAAAAGATGTTTATAAAACAACATTTCATAAAACTTAACAATATTTTATTTTAAGTAGCTCTATCTATCATTTGTTAACCATTTTTTAAATATTGTTGCCAAAGTTATATTTATATTTTATGGCGATAAAAGGGAATATTTATTTTCATGATTATTTCATATTGCAATAATGTAAAATTGTAAAATGTTGAGCGTGTTCCAATGACAATATTAATTACTTCGGTATACTGTGAACTGTCATTTAAATATTTGTTAAAACAAAAACCCTGAAATAATAAAACCCAAATAAAAATATGTTAATTTGAAATTTCAACGGAAAAAGGAGACTATTTAATTTAGTTTAAAAAATCTAGAACTTTTCAAAAGAAAAGCTTATCAAATAATTCTAATTAAAGGGATTATATTTAGTATTTTACGAGTATCAAAAATTATAGTTATTTTTAACGAATCAACGACAGAAGCAAACCTTTTCAACTGAATTCCAAAAAGAGGAAGTTCTCAATTCGTGTGTGTGTTCGTGTCTTTGTTACACGATATTACGGACAATTAGAAATTGGTTTTGAATATTCTTGTTTCATATGATAGAAAATACTTTAGAGGTGGTCTCGTATAAATTTCATCGAAATCGATTTAGTACCTTTTGAAAAATTTTAAGCTTTCGAAAAAAATGTGTATTATTTTTTTTTTATAAGTGACTAAACTCGCGTTTGACCTCAATGAGGTCGAAGATGAAAGCACACAGGTTTAGGAAGGAACTGGCTCTTTTTACAATATTGCCGGAACACAATACCGCCGGAACGGTAACATTTGGCGGCAGACTTTATATAAAGGGTGGTCGCTAGCCAGGCGGACCCAAAAGGGATCCTACCACAAAGCAAAATTAATTAAATTAATGCGGCGAATTGTACCTTGATACTTAAGCCACAGCTTGTTAGTTGTTCCCTGTTACATATCAAACTATGCAATGGCGGGTTTTTTTTTATAAATATCCACATTTTTTTGTTGTCAACAATTTCAAACGTATTCTAACTTATGAACTTCGTATATGAAAGAAGTATAGGTATATATAGTTAGATGAATATTCCATGCTTCCACGCTGGACTGGGAGCGAAAGAAACACATAGAATGTACCAGCTGCTTCTCTTCCCGGGCATACTGTAAAAGTCAGTTAAGGGACAGAGGTTTTATTGGCATTATTGTGGGCAATAGGCTAACCCCCTATCACTGCAATAGCCTCTCTTCATCATTATAATACCTCATTTGTCAAACGTGACATCAGACGGTCTTATAACCACTGGTATTCTGCCTACCCCATAAGGGATACGCGAAGTTATGTATGTATGTATACATATTTATTTATTTAAGTAAATATTCAAACCTCATAATCTTTTTTCAACCGACTTCATAAAGGAGGAGGTTCTCAATTCGTGTGTTGTAGTTTATTTTGGGATCTTTGTTAGGTACACGATTTTGTGAATAATAATAATTTGTAATAATAATAATTCAATTTCAAAATTGTAGTTTCATATAATCGAGGATACTTCAGTGGTTCCATTTAAATGTCATCGAAATCGATTAAGCAATTGTAATTTTTTTAAAATTCAGCAAAAATTATCAATGTGGAGAATTTCACGATGATAACCTTATACTTTAGCCAAAGTTTTGAAAAGGATTTAAAAATGTTATTTATTTAAAAATATATGTACATTTTGCAACAGAATTATGTATACCTACCACCAAGTCTCCCGCACACATACAATACGCATGCATATAGACTGTACACACTGGATAAAACTTTATACAATATGTTTGCTAAAAAAGATAAGTACAAAGGTGCAGCTTATTTCTACATAGATTTCTTCCGGCAGACCGGACTGACCTGAGAGTTGAGATACCATAAAAGTTGCATATGTACACTCACAAAAGAAGCATTATTTGCTGTATTCGTTGATTATTTTAATCAATTCGAAATTGAAAACCTCCTCCGAAAAATAGGAGGTTTTTAATTCGTTTTTTTTGTATCTTTGTTACATGATTTTTTTGGACAATTATGAAGGAATCGAATTTGAACATTCTTACTTCGTATGATAGAGGACACTTTAAAGGTAGTCTCATATAAATTTCATCGAAATCGATTCAGCAGGTACTTGTTAGACAAATTGTAATGTTTGAAAAATATGAATGACTACGGAGACTATTTACATTGAAGACCTTATACTTCAGCCAATGTTTTTATGCGAAGTCGGTTTTTTACATACATACATACATAACGTCACGCCTGTATCCCTTATGGGGTAGGCAGAACACCAGAAGCTATAAGCCATCTGATGTTACATTTGACAAATTTGGAGGTATTATAATGATGGAGAGACATGCAGTGGTAGGGGGTCAGTTTATCGCCCACAAAAACGTCAATAAAACCTCCGTCTCTTAATCTCCGTTTATAATGATCTGCATTCGTTGATTATTATAATCGCAATTGCTAGTCGTAACACCATAACCTCACCCGAAACCACGTGACCGCGTTTTCGTACGATACGCGTTCATCCAGCTATAAATTCTCCAGTGTGTTTTCATATAATTTTATTTCCTTCGAATGAAAAACTTTGTAACATTTAATCTAAAGTTTGATACGTAAATTTTTGCATACTTTTGTTCTGAGTACCTGAATGAAGTAGATATGGATTTGTAATACAGTTTCTATGTTGGGTTAATACGTTTTTTTATGATGATTGACGACCGGCTTGTGTAGTGGTAACATACATTGCCTTCTATACCAGAGGTCCTGGGTTCGAATCCCGGCGACGGCGGATATCGGTGTGATGAACACAGATATTAGCCGTCAAGTCATGGATGTTTATATGTTTATTTAAGTTTATTCCAATAAAAAATATGTATTTATTCAATACGTATGTTCATATATTTCTTAAGTATATAAATTATCTAGTATCCATAACTCAAGTTCTTTAAGAAACTTAATTTGGGCTAGACAATGCTGTGTGAGTGTCAGAATTATTTATTATTTATGATGGTATATGACTAGTTGTTTATTTTTGTCCTAAGATTTTTTTCTCAATACAGTAAAGTGGGTTTTGTGAAAAGTTCATCAAATATTTTTCTTTATTAGCTGTATACAGGGTTAATTATATAATTAGCGCATCACCTTCCATGCTGGACTGGGAGCAAAAGAAAAACATAGAATGTGCCAGCTGCTTCTCTTCCCGGGCATACTGTAAAAGTCAGTTAAGGGACAGAGGTTTTATTGGCGTTATCTTGCGGGCGATAGGCTGACTCCCTGTCACTGCAATAGTCTCTCTCCATCATTATAATACCTCGAAATTCGTCAAACGTGATATCAGTTGTTTGATGATCTCTGGTGTTCTGCCTACCCCATAAAGGATACAGGCGTGAAGTTATGTATGTATGTAGCGCATCACCTCTTGCAGACAGCTTCTCCACATCAATCCCAACAACATTAATTGTTCTACGACTTTTTGACGCAGTCTTCTGTAAAAAACAAAATATATATTTATAATTCTATATGGATGATCCTAAGGTTCCCGGATGCAATAATTCTTCTACAGACATAATTATTAACAATTATAACGTTACTACCTTAAGCTGATAAAGCCCTTATAAATAAATAAATAATAATAAATATTTCTGACACTCACACAACATTATCTAGCCCAAATTAAGTTTATAGAGAACTTGTGTTATGGATACTAGATAACTGATATACTTAAGAAATTTATAAACATACACATTGAATAAATACATATTTTTTATTAGAATAAACTTAAATAAACATATAAACATCCATGACTTGACGACTAATATCTGTGTTCATCACACAAATATCCGCCGCCGCCGGGATTCGAACCCAGGGCCTCTGGCATAGAAGGCAATGTATGTTACCGCTACACCAGCCAGTCGTCAGTTTCCCTTTTTTCCTTTATGTAACTACATTATCCTTTCCTTTCTTTGGAACACAGTTACTGTTGAACTTCGATATTAAAGTCGATGATATATGAATAAAGGAGTTGAGGCACCTGGTTATGACATTATATTCTAACCAAATTCCTCTGCATAGACGATTTATAATGTTTTTAAAGTTTATGCATTTTACAATGACCGGGTCTAAAAACCGACTCTCTCGACTCCCGGGTGAAACAAAAAGCACCTTTTGAAATAACAGACAATCACACCAACTACATGGCCCCAAAGTAAGCATAGCTTGTGTTATGGGATGCCGTGTGCCGAACTTGGGGGGAACCTAGAATATAAATACACATATACATAAACACCCAGACCCGGAACATTTTTTTTTCTATTTCCGGGCGGGAATCGAACCCGCAGCCACGAGCGTCTGAGGCAGGTTAACCCCATTGCCAAAGTGGTCGTAAATATATCATATAATATAATAGATACATAATTTAGTTTTTTTTTCTTTTTTGCTACATCTTGTAAATATTCCTTATAGCTTTACCACCCGGGATCTAATTTCTTTACAAAAAAATAAATCTCGGTTCAGATGGAACATTGCAATTAAACAATAGTTGTTTTTGTTCAATTTAAAAACAATTTAAAAATTAAACTATAGTGTTATTTAGCTTTATGTTATTTTTATTAGTATTCTGTACCTCTTTTATATTTGTCTATCATAATATTTTTTTCTATTCTATTCTATTCTTAAATAACTTATTTTGTAAGATTTTTGATGTAACTTTTTTTGTTACTTCAAGGTCAATAACGATAAAAAATTGGCTAGCAGTTGGTGATTATTCAGTCAAAGTTACTTTAAACCGATGTTTTCATTTACTTTGTTGACAACCGTGTTAACTAGTCGGGATAGCTTGTCTTGCAGCTGTAGCTTGTAGATCATAATAGCTTGGCTTGTAGCTGATGTATTATGATCTACAGGGTGATTGGTGGGTCACTTTTGAAATTCGAGGACGTGATAGTTTGAGATCATACATGAAGAGAAAAAATATAATAAAAAATAAATATTAATTATTTACTGAGTAAACTTAACCGAAAGTTAAAGAATTTATTACACGGTTACTTTGTAACCAGGTCACGTGCCGCGATTGACTCAGTTGTATGTAAAGTAAATAGTAACTTAGTATTATTTATTTATGGGGAATTTTAGTGAAAAATTAAGTACCGACTTTTATTACATAATTATGATCAGAATTGAACTCAAAATGATTCTCCTTCAGTATCTAAAATTTGTCGTCACCAGTCACCCTGTATAATAGCCTTAAGTAAGCCCTAAAAGCAAAAAGTAAACACTCATCTAAAGTTTGTGCAAACAGACAAACGTTACATTTTATAAGATAACGAGCTTTTTCCCGCAACTTCGTACGCGCATAAACATAAAAGTCTTATTTTTCCCGACCCCGTGGGAATTTCATTAATTCCTTTCATAATACAAACAGATACTTATTGAGAAACCTTTATACCAAGTATCACATCCCTGCACTCGAGGAATAAGATTTTTCATACAAACTAAAACATCGTGTATTTCCCGTTCCCGTGGGAATTTCGGGAATTCCTTCATTAGTGAACCCCTACATCCCCTAAAGAATGTATGTTCCAAATTTCAGCTCTCCACGCCCAGTAGTTAAGGCTGTACGTTGTCTGTCAGTCACTCAGTCAGTAACGGAACAGTTTTATATACATAATATTGATAGGTTAGTTTTAAAAGATCTCCCTCTGAGAAAGTTATGGTAACTCCATCTTGTTTCATTATCCTTTAACATGTTCTGATGGTAAGTCATTTGAAATTTTGAAAAGAATTCAAACCTTATCTTACCTATTTTGTATAGGTCTTAAGTAGTTTAAAATTAATATTGTCTTAAGTTTTTGCGAATCCTACTTTTAAATAAAACACTTTTTAACCGGATTTATCGCGTATATTTAGATGTTAAATTTTAACTCGACGTTTCGGTGTCTTTGCGGACCCCGTGATCACGAGCGACTGAGGTGTCAAGCGTTGGATTGAAATTTAAAATGTAAATATACGCGATAAATCCGGTTAAAAAGTGTTTTATTTAATAGTTTAAAATTATTTTCAACAAATAAACTTAAAATAGATTTTTCTGAATGGTGTAAAGGAAAATATATTGTGTTCAATGACTGAGTTCATAAACGATAAAATTAAATAAATTGCATTAAAACATCGCTTCAAAATAATAATAGGTACGTCTTACAAAATGTAGAATAAGGATCAAAATAAGGATCTTGATAAATAACACAAAAAATAAAATTTATTTTTATTTTTTGTGTTATTTATCAAGATTTGTAAAAAGTCTAAAAACAAATGTTGCTGGGGTTGATGTGGAGGGGCTGCCCGTAAGAGGTGATGCGTTATTTAAAATCAACCCTGTGTGTACAGGGTTGATTTGTAGTCACCGGCCAAATTTTTATTCATTCTAAATTATGAATGAATTATGCTTTTTTTTTTTTTTTTTGGAGGGTAGCTTAATAAATGGTAGACGTTTTTTAATGTTCTGCTGCTTTATTTATTGTTAAAAATAGTAATTCTGCTCAAATATTTCAAATAATACCTTAAATGTGTCAATAGTCACTAAATCTACCAGTTTATAATCCTTTCACTTCACTGCACAGCACTAAATACACTCTTAATTCAACTATAAATATGGAGGCTGTGAAAAAATCATTTAGCCAACTGCAAGCTTCATTCACCAGTAGAATGGCCAATTTTGAAGACCGAATGGGCAAGTGTGCAAGTACTCCTCCTAATCTAGCACAAGAATTTGCTGAATTTAAATCCTTTATATTCAATACTTTAAGTCTCCTCCAGCGACAGTTGGATCACTTAAGTAAGGAATGTGATCGCCTGGAAATGCAGGGGCGTAGAAAAATCCTATTGATCCATGGACTACCCGAATCTAAGACGGAGGACACACATTCGCTGGCTGCCCAGGTATTTATAAATAGAATGAAGATTGACACTTTCTCCAACTCTGATATAAAGCGTAGTCATCGCTTGGGTAACATCAGGGAGGGCAAATCAAGGCCTTTGCTCGTCGAATTTCGCGAACTTGTCGTGCGGGATAGCATATGGTCCAGTAAAACTTCTCTCAAAAAATCTGGTATTACGCTATCCGAGTTCCTTACTAAAATGCGACACGACACCTTTATTGCGGCCAGAACACGCTTTGGCATTGCGAAGTGCTGGACTCGAGGTGGCTGCGTATATGTCCTGGGGCCTAACGACATCAAGCACCAAGTTTGTACAGCAGCGGATTTGCATTCTATACCGGATCCCGCAACAATCACATCAGCTGATTCTGCACCATCGCCGCCGTCCAAGCAACAGGCCAAGCCAAGTGTGGCATCTAAAAGGCGCGTTGCGAAGAAGCCATGATGACACTTTCTTTAACTTGCTTGCATTTTGAGGGTTGTTAATTTTCTTTATTACATAATTTTTGTATTGACTGTTCGACAATGACAATTTTTGTTTTGCATGTCACTGTCACTTACATTTAGTCAAACGTCAGCCTGTTCAATCAACAATCTGTCAAAGTTATTCTGGCTTCGTTCTAAAATTTTATTTTTAATATTTTAATCGAGTGTATTTTTTTTTTGTTTTTGTTTATTCTGGTAGGTAACGTAATGCGTTTTGTTTTGTTTTAAACTTGAACTTTATAAATATTATTACTGTATATCACATATCTATCTTATTATATATAATATGACTTCTTCAGACGATTCTGATAACTCTGACTCTTTAGATTTTCTGTCTTGTTCTTCAGATGGATTGAACAGTTCTGGTAGTGATAACAGTACCCTTCTTCCTATATCGAAGCAACTTGATTCACTATTCTCAGGCTATCTGAAAAATTTTAATGTTGTTCACATAAATGCCCAAAGTATTCCGGCACACTATCCTGATTTGCTAGCATCCTTTGAATGTAATAAAGTTCACGCAATTCTTGTGTCCGAAACTTGGTTTAAACCATGTCTTCCATCACTCTCCTATTCCCTACCTGGGTTCAATCTGCTTCGCAATGACCGCGTAAATCGCTGTGGAGGTGGAGTTGCAATCTATCTTCGATCACACATACCGTATAAAATATTAAAGACTTCGAATTCAACGCCAAATTCAAATGCTGCTGAGTATATTTTTATCGAGGCTTCATTAGCACCCACCAAGCTCCTCTTAGGAGTATTATATAGTCCACATTGTACCGTCAACTATTTCGAAACCCTTGAAAGCATACTCGATGAAATGGTACCGGTGTACGAACACACGGTGGTTATGGGTGATTTTAACACATGTTTGATAAAAAATGTCACACGTGCTTACAAACTAACGTCCATTATTAAGAGTTGCAACCTGAATTTACTTCCATCTGGCGCCACTCATTATTTCCCCGATTCTGTTCCTTCTCTCTTAGATCTTAAGATTGTGTCCTCCCTAGATCACGTTGCCACACATGGACAAGTCGAAGCAGAGGCTTTTTCGTATCACAATCTGATCTACTTGTCCTACAAGTTAAAAATTCCTAAAATTAAGCCAAAAACACTTCTGCAACGAAATTTTGGTAGCATTAACTTTAACAACCTACTTAAAGACGCGCGTGAGGTTGACTGGTCTGCGGTTATAGATACTGATGACGTTGACGAACAGATTTCCATTTTTAACTCCTTGCTGATTCAGCTATATGACCGTCACGCCCCAGTTCGACCAGTTAAAATCAAACATCTTCCAGCTCCATGGCTCACCGAAGAAATTAAAGCTGTTATGAGAAAAAGAAATAGGGCACGAGTTAAGTATAGAAAATTGCCTAATACAGAAAACCTTGAGAGATATCGCCAACTTCGCAATCGCTGCAGTACTATGTGTAGGGATGCACAACGACGCCATATCCATAACTCAGTCACAAATGGGAATCCCGCTAAAGTGTGGAATTTCCTAAAAACTTTAGGTGTGGGCAAAAACAAAAGTAATTTTCCAAAAGATACCTTCGACATTCATCAGATGAATCTCCATTTCTCTACATCAAGCTCACTCGAAGCTTCAATTAAATCCAAGACGATTAAACAAGTTTCTTCTTTGCCTACACCTACGTATGAATCGTTCACTTTTAGTCAATTCACTGAATGTGGTGTTAAGAAAGCAATTGAATCCATTGCCTCTAATGCTATCGGAACGGATTACGTAAGTCGGAAAATGATTTTAATTCTCCTTGATTTCCTTCTCCCTTTAATCACTATTATTCTTAATAATTCAATAAGTTCTAAAAAGTTTCCAACTTTATGGAAGGATGCCGAGGTTATTCCGTTGCCAAAAACCAAAACTCCTGCTTCTTTCAAAGATATCCGACCCATTTCTATTCTCCCTTTCATGTCTAAAACTCTCGAGCGTCTTGTCCAACAACAACTTAGCGAATTTCTCCACAAAAACAATATACTCAATCCATATCAATCAGGTTTTCGACCCGGACATAGTACCGTCACTGCATTGGTCAACATTACTGATAGTATTAGAATGGGCATGGAAAATAAACAACTTACCATCCTGATATTACTTGATTTTAGTAACGCCTTCAATACCGTAGATTTTGATATTCTCCTACAACTCCTCAGCTCTCTTAACATATCTCCATCAGTGGTTGACTGGTTTCAAAGTTACTTGTACGGTCGCCGGCAGCGCATAATCCTGGATGGTTCCACCTCAACCTGGGCTGATATCCAAGCTGGCGTCCCGCAAGGTGGCGTGTTGTCTCCTCTACTGTTTTCGATTTTTATCAATACTATATCTCGTGATTTAACTTCTTCCTACCATATGTACGCAGATGACTTGCAAATTTTCTCTCAATCTAGGCTGGAAGATTTAGCAAAGACCATTGACGTAGTTAACAGCGACTTGTCTAAAATACTCGATTGGAGCAAAAGTCACGGTCTACTTGTCAACCCGGCCAAAACACAAGGCATTATTATTGGTAGCACAACAATGATTAACAGAATTGAACTGACTAATCTTCCAAATTTAACTTTCGACGGTGTCAAAATACAACTCCGGGAGACTGTTAAAAACCTCGGTGTCATTTTCGACCGCACTTTTAGCTGGAAGCCACAAATTGATGAAGTGAGCAGGAAGATGTTTGCCGCTACAAATTCTCTAAAACGCTTGCGCAATCTATTGCCTTTGCCTACCAAAATTTCCATTGCCCATTCTCTCTTTCTCCCATTACTTGATTATGCGGATGCGTGCTATTTGGATATCACTGTTGACCAACTTAATAAACTTGAGCGCCTCCAAAATCTCTGCATACGATTTATATATGGTTTGCGGAAATATGATCATATCTCTGAGTATCGCACTAAGCTCAAGTGGCTTCCAATTCGCTTTCGCCGGAATATTCACGTTCTTTGTCTACTGTACCGAATACTGTTCAATCCTACTGTCCCTAGCTATTTTCAAAATTACTTTAGCTATCGTCATGAGCAACATAGTCGTGATTTACGATCTTCTGACAATTTAATGCTCAGTACACCGGCTCATTCAACCGATCTTTTCGGCGATGCATTTAAAATTCGCGCAGTATCCTTATGGAATCAGTTACCACTTTGTATTAAGTCAGCTAAGACCATCGTTACATTTAAAAAGCTTTTAAAAAAACACTACTTATCCTTAACTGAAGAAGTCAATGTGTAGTATATGTATGTATATCTTGTATTCGTATGTATGTATGTTTATATACCTATAAATTAAGAATGTCTAAATGTCTGTAACAAATAGTTGACATGTTTTTGGTTTTTTTTTTTGTTATTTTTTTTTTAGTTCTTTTTTGTTTTGTAAGTAAACCCCATTTTGTTCTAATTTACTTTATCATGTTATTTTGGTTGCCTGGTAGAGATCGCTTTCTAGCGATAAGGCCGCCGATTGTGTTTTCTTTTTTTTATTGTCCTTTATTTTCTATTTTGTGTTTGTACAATGAAGAGTAAATAAATAAATAAATAATGAATAACCTTAAAATAAATACGACTACGCGCTACTACAAAACGTCGTCTTTAAGTACTACGTCGTAGTATTATCAATGAAATATCGCGTCGTAGTAGCTATGTTCATCAACAGCGACTATTTGTAAAATAGTTTATGGTGCCATACTTTTTTTTTTGTACTAAGCGATACTAAAATAAATATGCAGGTAGGTTTATATTGTATCAAAGAAAATAACATATAAATTTAACCGGTGACTACAAATAAACCCTGTACGTAGGTATAGTTAATATTATCCATGAGCCTGAATATCAATTGCTTTCAATGAACCATTGGTCCTTATTCGAAAAAATCACAAATTTAAAATTCGAACAAAAAATTTCATCAATATTTCTCTATAGACAACGCTTTTTACTTTTAGATTTCACATTTATAAGCAAGATTCGAAGTAATAATGAACTTGGCTAAACTTAAATTGACTTTCCATGTCGCTATCAACTGCCACGTCTAAGAAATAATAGCTTTTAAGTCTTTGTGATAAGGTCTATTGAAATTTCCTTTTGGTCCTTTGTTTGATGTTTGAGGTAATTAATTCTTGAAGAGTATTATTTTGGTATGACTGCTCATGAAAGATGCAAATTGAATGGTGAATTTGTGAAGTTAGAGATTTCAACAATGTACTAACGAATACTTTCTTAGTTTAAATAAAATGCTTCCATGCTGGACTGGGAGCGAACGAAAAACATAGAATGTACCAGCTGCTTCTCTTCCCGAGCATACTGTAAAAGTCAGTTAAGGGACAGAGGTTTTATTGGCATTTTTGTGGGCGATAGGCTGATCCCCTGTCACTGCAATAGCCTCTCTCCATCATTATAATACCTCATTTGTCAAACGTGACATCAGATGGTCTTATAACCACTGGTGTTCTGCCTACCCCATGGGGGATACAGGCGTGAAGTTATGTATATATGTATGTATTTAAATAAAAATGGTAAAGGAAATCTTATAATTAATTATTAAAAGATTTCCTTTACCAGCTTTAGGATATTTACCTAAAGCAATAAAAAAACATTTATTATATCTCCTTTGTTCAGAAGTTAAAACGAATATAAGAAAGCAATCAAGAATTGAGAAAGGTATAAATAAAGACCGCTTTTCCTTCTTTTACCGATAAAATAACTAATTTTAAGCGTGTTTCATTTTTCAATATCGTTATTTCTACCGACTTCAAAAAATAAGGAGGTACTCAATTCGTCTGTATGTTTGTTACCTCATAACTTTTGACTGAGTAAATCGATTTTGATAGTTTTGTTTTATATAATTTCATCAAAATCGATTAAAAACCAATCGAATTTGTTATAAATCGAAGTAATTCATGAGGAATTCGGAGATCGTTTACCTTGACGACCTTATACTTCAAACAAAGTTTTGACTTAAATTCTGTTTTTCAAACCACTTGGACCGATGAAGGAGGAGGTTCTCAATTCATCTGTATGTTTTTGTTGTCTTATTTACACGATGTACGTCGATGTACGAGTAGTTCATTGAAAATTTCAAAATTTTGAAACAATATGTATGATTTCGGAGAATGTTTACGTGGATGACATTATTAGTCGGCCAACGTGTTGACGTGAAGTCGGTTTTTTTAATGCTCTGCATTCGTTGATCATTTCAAATTCTATATGTTTTAAAATCTTACTCAACCATTGATAAATATATTAATTAAAGACGTTTTATTTAACCGATAAAACGTTTCCTGTATTGTAAATATTATCCTAAGACAAATATTACAAAAGATCATTAATCTTCATGGTATCAATTTAGAAATTAAACGTCTCCGGCTGTATAAAAACACTCTAGGGTCGATCCAAGAAGACTACGTGGTTAAGGGGTCAATAAATAGGTAAGTTTATGACTTAATTTGAAACTACATACATTGAGCAGAAGCATGGCATCACCGTATCAACCAAATAATAGATAAAAAGCAAACCAGGGTTTTATCTACTGATTAAGGAATTAATAAAATAATCAATAACAAATGAAACTGAGATCAATAAAATGATATTATTTGGATCACCGCCAAAAAAAAACCGAAAAAAGTATGTGATTAAGGATGAAAAATTAAAAAAAAGAACTAATAGAAATTAAAAAAGATGAATATGTTGACAATAATAAGTGCGTTTGTAAGAATAGGGATAAGGTTACTTTGATATTTTTAACATATGGAAAAGAAAATTATTGTGAGCAAAATAGTTATAAAACCACCACCGGACTACCAGACGCAGACAGAACTTCCATCCCTATATAGTGGATTTACCAAGAAGTCGAACAAAAACGCTTCGATAGTTCCTTTTTGGTACGGATTGCCAAGGAGTGGAACAATCTGCCTGCGTCTGTTTTTCCTGACCACTACAATCCTGGAACTTTTAAGTGTCGAGTGAATAGGTTTCTCGTGGGTGGACGTGTAACACCATAGTCTTCATGCGCACTTTCCATCAGGTGGCATGGAAGACAAACGTCCTATCATTACAATATAAAAAAAGAACGAAAAAAAATTTGATATTAATTTAACTGGCTATTAGTTTTTATAGAACATGAAACATATGTAAAGGAAATTTGTTTCTTACAATGTTACGTTATAAAATATATCTGGTATCCAAAACTTCGTTAAACCGTTTTCGGAGTTTTGAAATTCGAATAAAAAAATTTCGAAAGATCGATAAGTTGACTAAACGGAGTGCTAGTTCATTAGAGCATTATCCTTTAAGATTTTACAGTAGGTACAAATAATTTGATTTTTTTTTACCATTATCGAGATATTTATTCGAAAAACTAAAAGTAATTAAATGTATAGTAACATAAAATGTTATGAAAAACTTAAAGTTAAAAAATTATGATTTTATTTATTAATGAAAGTCTACTTACATATCCAGTCCATAAAATGCACAATAACAACAGAGTTTTTTGAATAAATACTAAGATGTAAATCTTATCATAATAGTTTAGTTCCACCTGTAAGTATCCATGCAAAAAATAATGCTAATGATCTATACTTTAACCCCTCAGAGGATTATATAAACAAACTAATCAATCTATAATAAACAGTGTATAATTATAATAACAAACATGCAAGACTGGGAAAACTCAATGTTTTTGCCTGCACAATGCTGAAGTTTGTGTTGTTATTGTGTAACATATTATTTTTGATTTTGAGATTGAATTATTCACGTATGTATTTAGATAAAAATAGATATAATTGTTAAAAACCATAGAGAAAAACAATTCAATAAATTCTGGAAATCTACTAATAGATTGAACCCCAAGCCGAGCATCCCTGTGAGCGTAGCGGGCGCGCACAAGCCAGCAGACATTGTTGCCTCTTTTCGGCGTCACTTTGAGGTGCAGCCGCTGTTATCACCCGAGCCACCATCACCAGTGCCCGGTGCTGACGCTATCGTGCCCGCACTCCCAACTATGTTTAGGGCCAAGGAAGTAGATAAAGTTATAAAAGGTATGGTAAGAGGAAAGTCTCCCGGGCACGATGGCCTTAGCGTCGAGCACCTACGTTATGCGGGAGTTCATTTGCCAAGGGTGCTAGCCATGCTTTTTAATTTATGTATAACTCATTTTTACTTACCGGCTGATATAATGCATATGGTGGTGGTGCCAGTGATTAAAAATAAAACTGCGGATGCCTCCGACACGTCCAATTACAGGCCGATATCCTTGGCACCGGTGATAGCGAAGGTATTGGATAGTCTGCTTGATAAACAGCTGGAGCGGCACACTCAGTTGCATGATGCACAGTTTGGATTCAGGCCAGGGCTGTCAACTGAGAGTGCTATCCTGTGTCTCAAGCAGACTGTTCAATATTATACAAGTAGGAAAACGCCTATATACGCTTGTTTTTTGGACCTGTCGAGGGCATTCGACCTGGTGTCGTATAATGTTTTGTGGAGAAAGCTACAGTCTGAAACTACCCTGCCCTCTGAAATAACAAATTTATTTCAATACTAGTATAGCAACCAAACTAATAGTGTAAGGTGGGCAGGGGTGTACTCTGAAGCATATGGGTTGAGGTGCGGGGTGAGGCAAGGTGGGCTGAGCTCGCCGCGTTTCTTCAACTTGTATGTGAATCGACTGTTGGAGGAGCTCAGCAGTGCCAACGTTGGATGCTATGTTGATGGTGTTTGTATGAACAACATCTCATACGCTGATGACATGGTGCTTCTGAGCCCGTCCATCAGTGGATTGCGAAGGCTGTTGGCTGTTTGCGAGTCATATGCGGAGGCTCATGGCCTTAAGTATAATTCCACCAAAAGCCAACTAATGCTTTTTAACGCTGGCACTAAAACATATACCACGGTGCCTCCGGTTATGTTGTCCGGTACACCGCTGTGCACAACCACGAAATTTAAATACTTAGGCCACTGGGTCACTGCTGACATGAAAGATGGTTGTGATATAGAGAGGGAGCGCAGGTCGCTTGCTGCACGAGCCAATATGTTGGCCCGCAAATTTGCTAGATGCTCAAAAACAGTAAAGTTAACACTCTTCAAGACCTACTGCCAATCTTTTTATACCTGTGGTCTGTGGGTCAGCTTTAGGCAAAATGAATACAGCGATCTGCGAGTGCAATACAATAATGCATTCAGGGTGGTGTTGGGGCTGCCGTGGAGGTGCAGTGCGTCGGGGATGTTCGTGGAGGAGCACACGGATAGTTTCGCTGCAATCATGCGCAAGCGTTGTGCCTCCCTGCTCACTCGCCTCCGCACCAGTGCCAACGCCATGCTCACTGTGTTTGCTAAGAGG
This sequence comes from Stenoptilia bipunctidactyla, assembly GCA_944452665.1. Taxonomy (NCBI): domain Eukaryota; kingdom Metazoa; phylum Arthropoda; class Insecta; order Lepidoptera; family Pterophoridae; genus Stenoptilia; species Stenoptilia bipunctidactyla. Next base: position 5,167,774 of record OX101748.1, on the reverse strand, counting down.
TGGGACTCTCCCATGTTACGCCGATGGATAAACCTTCACGCGTCAAAAGTTTAAGTTTATACTTATCTTGATAACTTTATAAAAGTTCCATTACATTAAATTAAAATTGTATAAATATGAAAATTATTATTATTAAAACTAAAATTGGGTATAATGAATAAATTAAATAAGATATGATATAATTAAATACTAACACTTAAATTTTAAGATAATTTTGTTACTAACTATTATACTATGGAAATCATTCTGACAATAAACGTTATATTATATATTATATTAGTTCTCTACAAATACATTGCATGGTTAGGTAATTGTATTGTATTGATATTCTGGTAATAAACTTTTTAATTCTATATGCCTAATTGTGTTCCAGATTAAAGGAAGGAATATTCAGTGAAAAAAAACATGAGTAGGCTTTTGATACTCATTTTATTAATTTCCACGGGCCCAGAGGGCACATAGCAGTGTTGTTTTCCGGCACCCATTCTTGTATCTTCACGCTCAGCGCAATCGGTACAAGAATGGGTGACCGCCGACAATTTATTTTTCACTGTGACTTCCGTGCTATGGAGGCCACGTTTAACAGCCAGTCCCGGGTACTGTATACCTACTTGTATACCATAGTCGACAGGGTTTGTTAGAAGCCATTTCGGCGCCCTGAAAATTCTGACATCCACCAACCAGCACAGGGTCAGCTTGGTGGATTAAAGCCTAACTAAACCTCTTCATAACCTAGGAGGGAGACTCCTAGCCCTGTAGTGGGCTCATAACAAAGAGTTGTGATAAGGAATGGCATCAAATTTTTTTGGATTTTGATCGTAGAGCATATTATGTACCCATGTATATCCATCCGTAGTTATATACTGTGTACTGAAGTCGTCGTGGCGCCGTGTTTACTGTGTGTATCATACGATATCACAGATTAAGCAACGTTTGGTGCGGTCGGTGCTTGGATGGGTGACCGCTGACCATTCATTTCTCACGACGACTTCCCTGCTTTGGAGGGCACGTTAAGCAGTCGGTCCCGGGTGCTGTATCCTTGTATACAGTAGTCGTTAGGGTTTGTCAGAATCCATTTTGGCGCCCTGAAAATTCTGACATCCACCACCCAGCACTAGGCCAGCTTGGTGGATTATGGCCTATACCTCCTCGTCACCCAGGGGAGAGACTCATGCCCTGCAGTGGGCTCATAACAAAGAGTTGTAATGATGATGATGATATATACTGTTCCCTTACTTATTTTTTATTTCTGCTATAATTTCAAATTCAAAACAAACCACCATATAACATCACTTATGTAACATCAGCAAAAGAAATCGACGTAACATAGAATTAGTCGAGTCGCGTCGTCTCGTCGTCGCTAAATATTTGATTTGTCAAAATGAGGCGACGTATTAACTCTCGGATTCTGATTTAATCCTAGACGTATCAACCTACGTTACTAGGCAGACTTTTCATTTAATTCCACAGGCTTGAGCGACGGTGTGATTGTATGTTAGAAAGTAAATTCAAGTTACAGCACCTACATTTAAGAGCTGATTTTGTTTGACATTTCACACAACGCCATCTATTGAGAAAATAAGTAGTAATAATTATTACAAGTGCTAAACCTTTATTTGCTCTTCACAATAGTACGGTTAGTAGGTACATAATGGTGTAAAATAAAATAAAACATAAGTGAATACCGGTGAAGATGCCCCAGTTATAATCTCCGAATGCTAGTCTTTACAAGTGTGCATGCCAAAGTAGTTCTAGGTAAATACCTACTTACATTTACTAAAAACCTAAGATATTTTAAGAATTATACAGCTCAAGTATAATCCAACTGAATAAAGTACTTGTAACATAGGTACCTCCTAGCAGACCATAAAACACGTATTATGATTTTTTTAAGAAGTGCGTTCAATGGCCCGCTCTGGACGGACTGCACGTACGGCACGCACCGGACTGAATGGATATGCCGATGGCATGCATCCACTGTGTCCGGATTTTTTATTTATTTATTTATTTTAGAGTATTTTCTCGTTGTGAGTTAAGTCTTCAATCATGGATATAGACAGCGGTAGGTGACGTCACCGGCACGCAACGCATTTATTGCTCATAAATGCGTTGCGGCAGGCGGCGCGGATAGTGCACGCAGTTCTATATGAATTCATACAAAAAAAGAAACAAAATCCGTTGCGTGCCGTGCCTGCGATGCGTCCAGTGTGGGCCTGTGAACGCGCACCATTAGATAAGCGTTGATTATAACTTGATGAAGAATTGCTTATACGCGTATACTCATACGTTCACTGTCAATTCTTCATATAGAACTTTTACGAGTCAATAGAGTTCAAATCTGAGTAAAAACATACTACAAGCGACAATTAATTAATACACTTTAACTTAAAAATGTGGTAAAAAATCATTAATAAAGAAACAATCATAAATCCATCTATCCACAAAAACTCCCACGTCAATAATAGTAGGAATAGCAAGAAAAGAAGTGGAACACATGAAAGCAAAAAATTCTATTCCACAGCTACATTGTTCTAGAAAACACAAGTAAATTCGATTAAACTTCCAGAGGACTTGATAACCTTATGAATAAAAGTTATTACAAAAAGTTATTAAGTTACTTTGAATAAGTAGGAAGAAACATATTCTTTACAAAGCTGGTCTTAAGCTGTGCAACTGAAGGTTTTTATTAAAAAAGATTTTTCCCTGAAATTCTAGCGGCACAAATAATGATCAATGTAAAATATGAAACAGTCAGATGAAAAGCAAAGAAAAAATTCAAAAAAAAATTCAAAACCTTTTATTCATTAGGTATAGATAAACAAAAAAAAAATCACGTAATGAAAGTCAAACGGTAGATGAGGGCTGCGCGACGTGGACAATCTTGCGACCATCGATAAAGACTCGAATCGACAAGATAAATATTATTTTGTCATTTTATGTTATGGCTTTCACACGCTTAACATTGGTGTAATGGAACTAGTAGGTAATGTAATATCTAGCGCTCGATGCCTGCGCTCGCTGTATTTGGGCGTGTATTGCGCACGAACTGAGCATTCAATCAGTCAAGTCAAGATTTTACGAGCGCGCTCTACTGCGGCTCAGTTCGTGCTCAAGACGCGTCCAAATCATGGGAAAGTTTTTGCAGGTTACATTACTAGTTGCATTACTAGCAATCTGTACGCACCATTACATATACAGCATGACTGGTTGCTCGCTTTCGAAATTCGAGGACGTAATAGATTGAGATCATACACGAAGGGAAAAAATTAAATAAAAATAAATATTAATATTAATTATATAATTAATCAAAAGTTAAAGAATTCATTACGCAACGCATGGTTACACTGGTAACTACTTACCACGGACGTACGCCCGGCGCTATCAACACAACATAGGTCATCATCGAGCCGTCGAGCATTCATGAACTCTTTCGTTTTATTTGTAGGGAATTCTGGAGACAAATAAAGTACTACCTTTTTTACATAAGTATGATCAGAATCAACTACAGAGTGCTCTCCTTCAGTATCTAAAACTTTTCATCATTCACCCTGTAGAATAAATGATTGTTGCAGACTGATATTCTAATAATCCGTATTTGTGATTGTTAGTACCTACTTTAGTTATTATTTGTTTATATCGGGAATACTTACACTTTTTTGACATCTTCAGTTGCCTTTGAAATAACATAGCTATCAAAAAATAAATTATATACGTTCTTTCAGACGGATCAAGTAGAAAATTAGATACAATGGCTGATATTTCACTTCAGTACTCCTCATAACGTTTCAATGAGCATGACATTTTCTGAATCGTCTCACGCTCCAACCATTATTTTGTTTTCAGAAAAAAAACTGGAAACTGGAAAAGCAACACTTGCATGCTGGACTGGGAGCGAAAGAAAAACATAGAATGTACCAGCTGCTTCTCTTCTCTTCCCGGGCATACTGTAAAAGTCAGTTAAGGGACAGAGGTTTCATTGGCATTTTTGTAGGCGATAGGCTGACCCGTGTCATTGCAATAGCCTCTCTCCATCGTTATAATACCTCATTAGTCAAATGTGACATCAGATGGTCTTATAACCTCTGGTGTTCTGCCTACCCCATAAGGGATATATGCGTGAAGATATGTATGTATGTATAGTCCATACAAAACAGAACATACAGTAAAAAAAAAATCAAAGCAATTAAATAAAATAATTAATAATTAAAATTATTTTTTCTCACAAACTCAAACTCAAATATTCTTTATTTCGTAAGTATTTAAATACATTTGAAATAAGTCAAACAATTTACAAATTCAACTGAATCTACCACCACTTCGGAAAGTCGATCTGTTGAGAAGAAGTGGCAAGAAACTCAACAGCAATCACCTTTTAAAAATAAGAGAAAAATAATACATAGAAACAATTTACAGCCAGGGAATCCCAACTTCTTGCGGTATCCCAATCTTAAAGTAAAACTTTTCACATAACACTTAACCTTAAATCTATCGAAGGGTTAATAGGTTAATCTTAAATTTTTTAGGATTTTATTATAAAATGAAGCGTACACATTGACCCATGAACGAGTTGATCTTCTGGAGTCTACTACTTATTATATTTATACAATAGGCAATCAAGTACTAGAGAGAAACGTAGACATAGATATAGAGGCAAAGATAGAAGCAGAGATAGACGTAGCGATAGAGGTGAGAAAGAAAACAGATAATGTGGATGGAGATGAGGATAGTCGTGGACATAGACAGGACGTGGACACGGAAATGGGGAAGTCAGAGTCAAGTTAAAAAAAAAGTCATAAAGTCATCAGCAAAACGACCTGGCACCGCTAGCAGCACCCGTTCACGAGTATAACGCAAGCACCAGCCATCACCCTCCTCAACCATATTTTAGGGAAGAGGGTGACCCGACACCCGACGCTACCGCTAGCCATGCCGCCTGAGGGAGCATGACGTTCTTGCTGTTGTATGGACAAGAAGGAGATGTAGATGGCGTTGGATAAGAAGGAGATGGAGTTGGAGATGGAGATGGAGTTGAAGGTGGAGTTGGAGATTGAGCACTTTAGAAAAACAATTACAACCAAGGACTTTTATCGTCCATATATTCAGATATTGTATAAAAGCCTTTATTACACAATTTTTGTTTAATAGTTACTTTAAATTCATATTTTTAAATTTAAATTTAAAAATATAAATAACAAAAAATAACAAAAACAACACACCAATTATAAATTATACATACATTATAATAATACCTGCGTGAATATATTTCATATTATTATTACAAAATTAATTAAATATGCCGTTACAATCAGTTTAAAAATAAAAGTGATTGTATCATGCTCTGTTTTTGCTTTTCACTTGTTTGTCCAAAGCTGCAATACATTTTTGTAAACCTGGCAGTTGACAACTTGACACTTCGTTAATTTGTTTGGAAAATATCAAAACTGAATTTTGTGGTTCAACTATGATTGTTTATTTGATTTATTTATTATACAGGGTCCGCTTATAATAGTCAATTATATTTTAATAGCAGATAAGGAATACTGTGGGTCTAAATTTCAAAAAAAAAAAAAATTTTATTTTAAATATTTTTCATTAATTAAAATTTCAAAATTCTTTTCTTATGAGTAAAATTTCTGATTAATCTACATTTCATGGCTACATACAATTAAATGGAAAAGTTTTTATTACTTGCTGTGTACCTACTCATAAACTACAGATCAAACTTAAATTTTGATCACTTAAAAGAATTTTGAAATTTTAATTTATGAAAAATATTTTCAAAAACAATATTATTATTTTCGTAGTTATGACTCACTCATCAGTCTTAATCTGCTATTAAAATATTATTAACTATTATAAGGTGACCATATATATATTTTTAAGATTTTTCAAATACTAGCCGTTTCGCGGATTTTACGCGCGCAATTTAGAATCCCATGGCAATATCAGAATAAAAAGTATGTGCAATTCCATACTGGACTATAGTCATGCCTTTAAATCTAAATACGGCCATGCTGCCGTGATTGGGGAACAAACATCAATACATCCAAACGTTGAATGAATTAGTAAATAAATAAAAATGTCTTAATGCTCGAAAAGAGCTCTTGCTAGTAAAAACATACATAAAGATAATTGGTGTTTAGTTTCTTGCCACTTCTTTACAGATTGATCTTTTGACGGCAGAGGTTGAGGTTTCCCAATTTCTAAATAATATATTACTTATTTCAATATAACATCAATACAAATAAAGTACCTATATTTAAACTTTTAAGCATTTTTTGCTGTGTCATCATCATCATCACAACTCCGTGTAATGAGCCCACTGCTGTGCTATGAGTCTCTCCTCTGGGTGACGAGGAGGTTTAGGCCGTAATCCACCAAGCTGGCCAGTGCTGGTTGGTGGATGTCAGATATTTCAGGGTGCCGAAATGGCTTCTGACAAACCCTTACGACTACTGTATACAAGTCGTAAGTGTATATTGTGTATACCGGGACCGACTGCTTAACGTGCCCTCTGAAGCACGGAAGTCGTCGTGAGAAATGAATTGTCGGCGGTCACCCATCCTAATACCGGCCACACCGAGCGCGCTTAACCTGCGATATCGTTTGATATGCACAGTAAGCACGGCGCCACGACGACTTCCGAAAATGTTGTGTACATACATAAAATTGATTCAGATTTTTACACACATACCATAACTTCCTGTCCCTTATGAGGTAGGCAGAACACCAGAGGTTTTAAAACCATCTGAAATGTCACGTTGCTATGTGTCTCTCCCCTCGTCGCCCAGGGAGAGACTCATAGCCCTGCTGTGGGCTCAATAAAAAGAGTTGTGATGATGAAGAGTTAGCAGGTTAGCTTCCGGTCCATGCCACTGGCCCCAAACTTGTTTAAAATCCGGCTTAAATATTGATTAGCTGATTTGTTTGCCAAACATTGACATAATTTGATAGTTAAGATTTCATTTGTGAACAGTATTTTTGAACAATTTACTTAAAGATTAATATTATTTTTCTGTCGATTGATCCCTAAACGAATTATTTCCAAATAAATTGGATGTCCTTTCTGTCAGTTTCTCTATTACCAGTTTCTTCAGTTTAATTCCCCTAAAGACTTCAGCCGCTATTGCACCTGAACTCTGTCTGAACAATATTCTTCACTCTATGGAAGAGTGACAGTATATTTGCAAGTGCTCCTCTGATCTTAGTCCTTGGAGGAATCCAAGTAAATAGTTGTAAAACTGGCACCTTGTCAACTTTGGAATGGTTGGTCGGGAATGGAGTGATAATATTACTTATTTATATCCGTTACTAGACACGCGATAAACGATAAAATATGCCCAAAAAAGTATTGTTTATAGATATTAACGTTACATTTTAAACTATGGTTTTGCTTCCATGCTGGGCTGGGAGCGAAAGAAAAACATAGAATGTGCCAGGTGCTTCTCTTCCCGGGCATACTGTAAAAGTCAGTTAAGGGACAGAGGTTTTAAAGGCGTTTTTGTGGGCGATAGGCTGACCCCCTGTCACTACAATAGTCTCTCTCCATCTTTATGAAACGTGACATCAAATGGTCTTGTAACCTCTGGTGTTCTGTCTACCCCATAAGGGAGACAGGCGTGACGTTATGTATGTATGTATATTAACGCTGGAACGGTGATAATTAGCGGCAGATAAGATACGTAGGGTGGCTGTTAGAGAGACGGATCCTTTGAGTTCTGGTAGCGGAAATCACTCGGATTAATCGCCTTTTACGACGTGCTTATCCGGGGGCTGTAGGAGTACTGCGAGTACCTAATCTAACCTATAATTGATTATTCAACTTAATTCTAAGTTTATTTAAACACGAGCGTTTGCCCGCGACTTCGTACACGCATAACCTCAAAAGTCCTATATTTTCCGTTCCCGTAGAAATTTCGGGAATTCCTTCCATAATACAAACAGACACTTATTAAGGAACCTTTATATCAAGTATCACATCCGTGCACTCCAGGAATAAGGTTTTTTCATACAAACTAAAACATCATATATTTCCCTTTCCCGTGGGAATTTCGGGAATTCCTTTCATAAAACAACCAGTCATTTTTTTAAGAACCTTTATGCCAAGTATCGTATCCGTGCACTCAAGGAATAAGATTTTTCATACAAACTAAAATGTCCAATAATTCCCGTTCCCGTGGGAATTTCGGGAATTTCTTCCTTAGTGCACCCCTATTTCCCCTAAAGATATAGGGGTGCACTAAGGAAGTATGTTCCAAATTTCAGCTCTCTATGCCCAGTAGTTACGGCTGTGCATTGTCTGTCAGTCACTCAGTCAGTAACGGAACAGTTTTATATATATTGATTGATTTTAAATCTAAGGTTACAAAAAATAGACATAATACTGATTTTCAGTTTAATTTTTGTTTTTGTTATAATGGAATTTGCTGTTCCATAATTTGAATATACTATTTTGATTAATGTAAACGTGCCTACAACCCGATATCAATCTGTTGTCTAGTAAGGAAAACCTGTTATTAGCCATGCTCTAAGTAAATAACAAATGTATTGTAATTTCAAATTATATCGCTGGTGGTTTTCTAATAAATTAACAAAAGTTTTAAAGAGCTGGCGTAAGCTACATTAATTTATATACATGGTCGTTTTTTAGTCACCGGCCAGTTTTTTTTTACATAATAAATATAATTTATAGAAACGATTTTTGCAAAAAAGATATGTACTTCTGTTACAAAGTAAATCAATATATTCGCTACCATATTAAGTAAAGAATTGTCGCTCTAAATTATGAATAAATACCATTAAAATACAGATGACAACGCGCTACTACAAAACGTTGTAGTATTATCAATGAAATGCCGCGTTGTGATTTTATTTCTGCCCACCGAGGTGTTTTTTCAGGTTTGGAAACAGATGAAAGTCCGAAGGTGCCAAATCAGGAGAATAAGCTGGATGTGGCAACAATTCGAAACCACAATCACGAATTTGAGCCATAGACTCGACAGACGTGTGGACTCGGGCGTTGTCCTGGTGAAACAACACTTTCTTTCTCAGTAATCCTGGGCGTTTCTGTTTAATTTCTTCACGTAAACGGCGCAGAAGGGTGCTATAGTACGCAGAGTTTATTGTTTCGCCTTTTGGAAGGTAGTCCACCATAATGACACCCTTAGCATCCCAAAAAACCGATGCCATCACCTTGCCAGCCGACAGAATTGCCTTTGCTTTTTTCGGAGTTGGTTCACCTGATTTTTTCCATTGTTTGGATTGTTGTTTTGATTCTGGGGTATAGTGGTGAACCCAGGTTTCATCCATTGTCACAAATCTGTCAAGAAAACCTTGTGGATCAGCCTCGAACATCTCCAAACAGTCGCGAGAAATCGTGAGTCGAATTCGCTTTTGCGCTACTGAAAGCAATCTGGGGACCCACCTAGCCGAAACCTTAGAAAAGCCGAGTTCATGGACAATGATGTTTTGCGTTCGTTCATATGAGATGCCTATAGCAATTTCTCTGATAGTCAATCTACGGTCTTTCAATATGAGATCACACACTTTATTGATGTTTTCTTCGGTCGTAGACGTCATTGGCCTGCCGGAGCGAGGGTCATCTTCGATGTTCTCTCGTCCACGTTTAAATTCTGCAACCCATTTTTTCACAGTGGTATAAGACGGGGCAGATTCCCCTAATGTTGTTTGCATGTCATCATGGATCTCCTTTGGTGTTAATCTTTTTTTAAACAAATATTTAATCACAGCACGTTGTTCAAATTTCTCCATTAGTGAAAATTTGTTCTACACACGTATTTATATTGTTCGTAAAATTTTATTTAAATAAGATATCAAATTGAAAATTCGCGGGCTGACAATTGAATAATGACAGTTCAAAATGACGGCAGAAAAAATAACAAAAGTTTTTTTTTTAATGGCCAGGCCGCGAACTTTTCAACCAATGTAGTATCATGTAGCGTTGAAAGTAGTGTCGTTAGGTGGTACGAGCAAAAACCTATGATCAATAAATATAAATTGTATTTTAAACCTTCTCTCCACTGCTTAGCACCTCAGTAGATCAGTGTAATAGCAACTACGATGTCTCTCGAGAAGCGTTCCGGATATGTCTCTCAATATTCTGAAGCTCCTACTATTTGATAAAAGTATTTATTGCGGTGGACAGCGAATTTTGTGTTTTATTGGAAAGAAGACAAAGGAGATTATCTTTTAATACAAGGTGCACAAAGAAAGACTATTATTAAGAAAAGACAATTAATTATAGGTACATTTTTGTTATTTTTTTAACGGCAACTACATTTGTGTTACACATTAATTTCACTTAATGGGAAAATGACAGAACATAAGCTTGGCAGCGAACTGATCTGAACTTTATAAAACATTGTCGACAGACATCAAATGAATAAACTTGAATTTTACCGCGCGATATCACCTACAACTTTATTTTTGTATATACGTAACCTGAAAACAGTTTTTTCAGAATCGGTAACAGCATCTATTGCAATAGTTTTTATACCATCTTATATTTTAACTCCATAATCTTTACAGATCATTAAGATGTTCATACTCAATCGCACGCGTATCGTACATGATCTCAGGATGCAAGTAGGCACCTACCCATGAAGCGGTAGCGAGCGAGCCAGTGTCCTCACTTCCGCGACAAAAGTCTACTTCAACTTCAAAAAAAAGACTTAGACTTCAAAAAGTCTAGTCAACTTGCTGAGTTTTAATTTAACAACATATTTTTGTAAACCTACCAATTTTTTAACGAAAATGTATTTAAATTTTAAATTGTTACATTTAGACTTAACGACTAAAAAGATGAGAACAATACTTTGTTTCATAAATCATAACATAATTGTTAATAGCAGACTTAACCAATTTATACTTAACTAATTAACTGTAACAATATAGAATGCATGAACTGTGGATCCAACACTAGGAAGAACCTGTATCGTGGGCATCCATATTTATGGACAGAATAAAGTTGGAGAACAGTTTAAATGACCCATGTACTAGGTTTCCCATGAACAAAATTTTGCGTTCTATATTTGAATGACTTCCATCCTTGAGAGCAAGTTATTTCTGCTGTTGTGCTGTATAGTTGTATGAGGCAGTGTACTGATAAGTCTGACACCCATCATCCAGCACTTGGCCTAGTTTGGTGGCTTACGATATAAAACTTCTCGTCGCCTGAGGTAGAGTTTCATGACGTAACGTGACTGTTAAGAAAATAATGATGGGAAAAGTGTAAAAAAGACATAAATTGAAAAGTTTAAATTCACTAACAAATTTCAGAACATTAACTTGGAAATAAACGGAGAATTTCAAATTCAATTTTGTTTCATGTCGAATTCACCAAAACATAAATAAGAATTCGTAGTAGTTCTCTTTTCAAGACTAAGTCGTTTAAACTTTCCTACAGTAACCATCAAATTGATATTTTGATCTAAATGTTTCCGTCTCTGCGGATTACTGCGATCTCTTGCCAAGATTTACATTTAATCTGTTCGTTTCAGAGAACTTGGCTAGCTAGTGACCACCCTGTATAAGCTGTCGCCAAATATCATTGCTGTGACGCTGATGTGTCGCAGTGTTTTATGAAGAGTTTGGTACTTGGTTGATGTATTTTTGGCTTTCATTGTACTTTACTTACTTCAGATTTAGATATATGTAATTCAAGTTAGTTTAAGCACAAATTAAAATAAAAATTACATTTTTACACTAAGTTATTACAAAAAAAAATACATGAAAGGACGACGCATAACTTTGTATCATGGTACCCGCTAGATGTCTACTTTCGTTAGCCAGACTCTATTAAGCAATGTAAACGTACCTACTATTCCCTAGTGTCAGATTGTAACAAAACTTTCTATTAAGTAAAAGTCAGTCCCTAGTTTCAGAAGATAAATTAATCACGTAACTAATAATGTGGAATATAATATCGCTGTACAAATATTTATCCACAAACTTAGTTTCGTTTGCAAATTGGATAATACTTCAGCTGTTTGTTTAATCGTATTTGATGAGCACTTTCCGTTCCTTGCTATGTTGAAAATGTAATATTTCGAGCTGTACTTAGTAGAAATAATCTGAAGTTGAAAATTAAATGAAGGAAATACGAAATATTTTAAATATTAATAATTTAAAAAAATGATTAATTACACGGAAGTCGTCGTGGCGCCATGGTTACTGTGTATATCGCAGGTTAAGCAACGGTCGGCGCGGTACTTGGTACGGTACTTGGATGAATGAACACCGACCATTTATTTCTCATGACGACTTCCGTCCTTCGGAGGGCACGTTAAGCAGTCGGTCTAACTATTAAGATTTGTTCTACGAATTTAATTAAAAGCCTAGATTGTTACACATTGTTATGTAGCTGACAAAATATAGATTTTTTGAAGCATATTTTCCGAACATCTGCCATAATAACTTGTTTTAGATATTCTTAAAAGAAAAGTAAACAAAAAGTTTTTTTGATTATTTGAACTTTCACTCGCTCAGAACTATGTATTTAGTAATCTTATGGAGAATTATGATCATAGAACATCTTAATCTGCATGTAAAAATAAATAAAGATATTAAAAATTGCACCAATTTCAAAATATGACTTTTAATGGCAAAAAAATGGCAATTATTATAAAAAAAAATTACAGTTGATTATCTCGAAAATAGTGAGGTTTGGAGTAGGGTGTTTTATAATGAAATGACGGGTACTACACGCCTTTAACGGATCTACGTTGACTTAAACAGTAACCCTGTATATCACCACTATGAGTTCGTTGTGTTTTTCATGTAGCTCACGTTGGTTCATATAGTTCAGCATGCTACTGTTACACATGCTCTGAAAAGCATGCTTAAAAGATTAATATTAAGTATGCTCAAAACAAACATGCTTAGAAGCAGTTTACATTTGCTAGCAAAGAATGCTACTTTTAAGTATGCTTATATATTTCAGTATGAAAAATTGATAGATTCTAGCAAATATTCTTACATATATTCTTACATTACCTCACGCTTGTCTCCCTTTGGGGTAGGCAGAGACAAGGGAACACAAATTGTTGCGATCCAGACATACCTCTTTCGCTTCTTCCACGTTCATCCATCTTTTCATACATGATCACCGGTTACGGGTACTTTTGACTAGGCCCTTTTACCTGTTTAGACGCGCTTAAAGCACATCAGCCTCTTCCCGTTTGCGTTCGCTCCCGAACGGTCGTGTCTGCGGCCGCTCCCGAGTGTTCGTATTGCGCTGCCCTTGTTCCCTCCCCCGCACTCGTGCGGGTCAGGTGCCAAGTTAAGCTCTTTCGGAAAGTTTTCTCTTGTGGAGGCTGTGTGGTGTCGGGGCTAATTCATCTGCCCTTTTCAGGGCGGACCCGACTGCTGCCGGCCGAAGCATCGCTGTTCAGGTGGATACGTAACCGTGCCAACGAAGCCTGATCGTCCGCCGTTCACCGGCAATAGGTCCGTGTTAGGTTGATCTTTCTTTCAGCGCAGTTTGTGTAGTCCTTTCGCCGTTCATCGGCACGCATCTTCGTCTTGGTTAGATAGACTTCTCTCTTTCAGCCCAGCACAATGCCTCGTCATACTGAATCCAGCAGCGAAGCCGCTCGTCGTCGTATTCGTGAGCTTCAAGCTGACAAAGAAGCCCTTGAGGCTCAGGTCAATTCCTTGAAAAAGCGTCCTGATAACTGGGCCATCTTCGATCACTTGGCTAAACAGCAATTTGAACACGATGCCGAGAAGGATACCCTTCTGGCTCAAATCCAGTCCTTGCAAGAGCAATTATCCGCTCGTCCCTCGTCCTCAGAATTCAGACAGTTGTCTTCAGATTTCAGACAGATATCCAGCGATAAAAAATCACTGGAAGCTCATTATGCAGCCGAGAAGGTAGCCCTTCTCGCTCAAATCGAGTCCATGCGAAAGCAATCGTCCGCTCGTCCTCAGGTCGCCTCCATTTCACAGGGGTTCCAAACCGATTCTCCGGCGTCTCCAGATCCCTCTGAGTACGTCGATCCCTTTTCAGATTGCATGTCGGTAGATTCCACTGCATGCAAAAGGAAAACTACCCCGCCAGGTAGTGACTCCGACACCGTTCCTATCGTTCCAGAATCTCCTGCTCCGTTCAGCGAGGTTCGCAAAAAGTCCAAGTCAAAGAAGAAGAAGCAAGATGCCTCTTCAGTTTTATTCCCATCCGTTTCAGCTGCTCCAGCCGCTGTTCCTGCTCCGCAAAATGTCGCACCGGCGTCTGCTCCTGCGCCTTTTGTTTCAGCGATCCCGGCGTCCCAGCCTGCGTCGCAATCAGATTCGGCTCCGCCGAAAGTCAAGTCTCCGCCCCCCGTCTTTCTACGGGACAAGAGCCGCTGGACCGAGGTCTCAGCTCTCTGCGGTAGACACAATCCCAAGATCCAGTATAGTAAGGCATCCAACGTGGGTGACTCTATTAAGGTCGTTGTCAACTCCATTCCCGACTTCAGGAATCTCACTCGGCTTCTTGCTGATCAAAAGCTCGAGTACCACACTTACGCCCTCCCTGAGGAGCGTAAGATTCGTGCCGTCCTCAGGAACGTGCCGTTCGAGCTCTCGAACGAGCAAATCCAAGAGGACTTGTCTTCTCAAGGCTTCCCCGTCGAATCTGTGCACAAAATGCACAGCCGCCGAGGCAAGCAGTTCCCACTAGCGCTAGTAATCCTAGCGAGGAGCCCGCAAGGGCAGTCCATTTTCAGAGGCAAGCTCACCGTGTGCGGTCTCTCCAACATCCGCGTCGAGGTACCACACAAGCGTGGTTTTCCAGGTCAGTGCCACCGCTGCCAATTGTATGGTCATGCGGCGGCAAATTGTCATGCTTCCCCTAGGTGCGTCAAGTGCCTAGAACCGCATGGGACTAAGGAGTGCTCTCGCACTCCCGAATCGCCCACCGCTCCGTCCTGCGTCTTGTGCGGCCAGTCAGGCCACACAGCAAACTTTCGCGGCTGCCCCAAGGCACCGCGTGCTGCCAGGGCTACCGTGAAGCCCATCGAGAACTGGAGAGAGCGACCGCAGCCTAGCTCGGACGCCCCTCCAGTCAGTTCAAAGGCCCCTAAGGCCTTTACTTCTATCGTTCCAGGTCAGCGCAGCCGGGTCGCGACTCAATCGCAACCGGCCGCCAAATCGGCTTCCCAGTGCCAGAATGCAAATGGTTCTCAAGACCGCATGGCGTTCTGGATCCAGCTCGCTCCCATCGACGAGATCCTGGCTTTCGGCGCCGCTCTCGACGCCAGCCCAGAGGGTTTCAACGGTGCTCTTCCGGTCCTAACCAAGTTCGCTCCCCTTATCAGGAAACTCCAGCAAGCTCAACGTTTCTAAACGTAGTCCTTCTTTCCAGCATTCCTATCTCAGAGTGAGTCTGATCACTCTAGATAATATCTTAGTTTCAGCTTTGTCATTTCTGCTAATCTTAGCTTTGTTTTTTTCTCACTTTCAGTTCCTTTTGGTGGCAGCCGTCTGGATGCCGCTCACTGCGCAGCCTCTCTCTCCAATTGGCTGTCGCTCCGATAAATGATCAAGAACCTGGATTAAGGTAGGTCGTAAAGGGGGATGTTTAGTGGGTATGCTCGGCTTCACTGAGTGAGTCTCCACACTGTCTGGGCATTCTATTTGCCGTTAGCCACCGGGGTTAACAGCTTATAGAATGCCCATTCGTCCGTAATAGGATTCATCCTCCTCCCGCTAAAGCTTGCTTTACTGGTTAAAGCTTGTTTTAGGGGGTGCCCAAAATTTTCTGTGGCGGAAAAACAAAAAAAAAAAAAAAAATAAAGCACATCAGCGTCGCCGCTGGTAGCATGCTCAAAATTCGAAAGCTTGTCGATTCACGAGCGTGCTCGAAATGAGCATGCTTATTTTTAGTAACGTTCCGACACACATGCTCAATTGAAGCATGCTTTCGAGCTTTAAATAAGCATGTGTAACAGTAGTAATAGCCTTTAAATATAAACCACGGTAATTCTGAGGAAGACCAATAATGAAACTCAGTATTATGTAGTACAAATAGTTACTCGACAAAATCTATAAATGCCGAATATTCTGATCATTACCGAAAACGAAAATTACTAGTGATTGCCATTGAACTAGCAAAATACGATGTTTCAGTAATTCACGTTCATTTCGCAATGGCAAATTATTGAGAATACTATTATTCGGTAGAATACGCACACCACTGCCTTAAAACACTAGAATCGGCCTTCATGAAAAAAACTATTTTCTGTCTGAAACTACATATATTTATGTAATTACTACATATATTTTTACGACCACTTTGGCGATGGGGTAAACCTGTCTACCTAGGACGCCAGTGGTAGCGGGTTCGGTTCCCGCAAGGAACAAGAAAAAACAATTTTCCGTGTTTGGGTGTTTATCTATTTATGTATTTATATTCTAGGTTCCCGCCTAGTTCGCTATCCCATAACACAAGCTATACTTACTTTGGGGCCATGTTGTTGGTGTGATTGTCTGGGGATTTTATTATTTATTTATTTTTATCTTTCAGTTGGTTGAAGTTATAGCTTTCAACGAACACCGTGGTGCGTTGTATGCTAACAACCACGGTCCATGAAAAGCTATAGCAAAATTGTGCTACAAAAGTAGATATATATTTTTTTTAATATTCTAAAAGTCTCGTCAAATGTATTTAGGCAGTGTGGTAACACTATCTGTAATATTTATTTGCATTACATTGGGTTTATTGTGTATGTTAGTGTTTATTTATGACACTTTTAAGTAAACTATAAGTTATGGGCGTACTTTAGGGTTTACGCCATTTTGTGAACGTCCAACAATTTCTTAATTTATTTATCTTTAGTGAATTTATGAGTCGCGGTCGGGAAAAGGACTCATCAAATATATAAATAAAATAAATTGTTCACGATGACTTATGCTTGACGACTGATGACGTTTCGAAAGGCATGTCATTAAGTCGAATCCAGGCTGTACACTCGTACCTGCATACAGTAGTCGTTGGGATTTATCAGAAGTCATTTTCGGCGCCCCTGGAGATTCGGCAACTTCCAACCAACACTGGGCCAGCTTGGTTTGCCTGTCTCCATGATGAGTACATTACAAAGGATGATAATGACGATGATGATGATGGAACTTAAATAAAATTAGTAAAATATTCCAGAAATTCCATTCCAGGATACAAAATCTGTGTTATGATTACTGGACCGCAAACTAAAACTTAATAATTGTGCACCATTTAAATGATTTAGTGGCGATTTACGAAAAGCTCTTAAATTTCATGTTACTAAAATAATATTATACATATAATTATTTTTAAAAGGTCCTCATAAAAGTGATTGATTAGTATAGTAATAAAAAAATAAGGAGGCAGATCATGAGAATCACCGAAAAGAGTGTTACGGTCTTTCATATTTAACCTAAATTAGAAATAGATATGATTGATAATAGTGATAATTTGAATATACCTAATAGTAAAAGACCAAAAATTATCTTCATGCTCATTTTAACTCTTAAACCCTAATAGTTTTTATACAAGAAACGTCAACAAAGGCGCAAAATCAAGAAAAAATGTAAGAACATGGCTTCGTATTTCTCAGATTTAACCCAATATATCTATATGAATTAATAAAAAAAAATTTGAATACTGCAAAAATCAATAAATAATGGCATGTACTTTTTTTGTACCTTAACAAACAAAGTCTTCTTTTTTAAAGCCCTAAAATTTAGATAAATTTGTACGTAAATTCTCCATAGAAAAATTTATGAAAAATCAAGCGCATCCCGAGCGTACGATTTAGTACTCTCATCGCCAGTGCGCTTTTAGATTTCAAGGCGACACTACGCATGTTTGATGCACCAGCAAAGTTAAGTGTTATGAATTTGTGTTTTTGATAAATGATATGGGCACCGTGGTTACGTTCGGTGCGGTCGGTACTTGGATGGGTGACCGCCGACCATTAATTTCTAAAAACGACATCCGTGTTTTCACTTTTGGAGGGCACGTTAACATAGAACACATATACTCAAGAGAAGAAGTACAACTTCATACATTAAAAGTTAAGACTAGACGCCATCTGAAAATGGTCCACATAGCTAATATGGCGGGAATTTCAAACAGTTCAAACGACTTCGAGATTTCAACTTACTTTGGTCTGAATAAAAATAAGCAAATACTTACAAACTTGTTAGGTGAAATACCATAGGTATGTATCAGTTCTGTAAGGTTTGCTTATTTTTATTGCGACTGGCTAAATATAAGGTTAACTTGATGAACAATAAGTAAAACAATAAATACGTTTTTGATACTTTTATTTTGTTTAAAGTAATACAACAAAAAGTGTGGATAAATTGACACTCTTTCTTAAAAATACAAATTCACACTGACACGAGTTTCTTCAAGCAATCAAAGGGAGAAAAGTCGATTAAATCACAAGAAAACTTAAAACACAAACACAATTTAAAAATATCGCAAAACCGCAATCGCGAAAAAATATTTTCACATTGTGAAGTAGGCGTTAATTTTTGACATTTCTTTTTATGTCTGTGTTGCTATATTCAAATAACATTGATTCGCTAATTCAGTCGATTATGTAATACGGTCCCTTTAAATATTTGTTAAATTATTTAAAAATAATAAAGAAGTCATGTAAAGTTTTCGTTTAATGTTATTTCTAATAAAAGCGAAGATTTCTTGAAGAAAAATATGAATGAGTGTAAACTCAAAAAAATACTGCGATGTATTCGAACAATCGATTGAATATTTTTTTTCATGGGCTACACTGGTATCATTCTTGCTCTTTTCCTCTTATTGTGTTCTGTCTTTTTCACTCTGTCTCCAGTATGTAGTCTGCACCATCTCCATACAATGTCGACGCCCCCTGCACGTTAAGCAGTCGGTCCTGGGTGCTGTATAGGGGAGAATGAGTATGGTTGTCGCACGGATTGGTTGTCACAACTGTCATAAAAAAAACTAAACGAATGAATATATCGTCACCTGAATATTTCACAAGCGCCGAAGAAGCGATAAAGATACTCACCTCAGATACTCAGTTGAAGCGGAGAGGGAGGTGTCGCTCGTGCGCTTCTTCGGCGCTTGTTTTATGACAGTTGTAATAACTAATCCACGTGACAACCATACCCGATCTCCCCTACTTGTATACAGTGGTCGTTAGGGTTTGTAAGACAGAAGCCATTTCGGTGCCTTGAAAATCTGACATCCACCACGCTGCACTGGGCCAGCTTGGTGGACTATAGCTTATCGTCACCCAGGGGGTTGTGATGATGAAAGTCAACTTCATTTTGTGTGAGATTAAGACAGAGCAATCTATTGACGAAAATTGGAAAATGAATTTCTGAGAATATAATTTTTAGTTCAAAGTATTTTGATTCATTAAATCGATGATAATGTCAAAAGCATAAAGCGATGCAACTCTTGTAATGTTTTCATAAATATGTTGTGATGCAAGGGTCAAGATACCAATCTCTTTGAACTTTTCACTTAGAGAGTATTTAAGTGAAAAGGAGATTTATAAATATAAATAACACGAATTTATAAGCCTTTATAAATAACCTTTATACAGGCTCCGCATAAAATAGTCAATTATATTTTAATAGCGGATTAGGAATGATGAGTGGGCCTGAACTTCGGAAAAAAAAAATATTTTCAATATTTTTCATAAATTAAAATTTCAAAATTCTTCTCTGTGAGTAAAATTTAAGATTAATCTACATTTTATGACTCACACAATTAGATGAAAACGTTTTTATTACTTTTTGTATAGTCATAAACTACAGATCAAACTTAAATTTTGATCATTTTGAAATTTTAATTTATGAAAAATATTTAATAAAAAAAATTTTTTTTTCGTAATTATAGCCAACTCATCAGTCTTAATTTGCTATTAAAATAGTATTGATTATTATATGGCGACCCTATATAAGAAGTTGAACGTAAATTTAAAACGATAACTGTTAACTATTGCTTTACCCTGTGGCTTTACAATCAAAGCCAGGTTGTCAGAATCTAAGTTACATGTAAATGGGCCTTAACATTTCCTTCGAAATTCAAATATCTATCCAATATTCTGCGTTTGACTGTTTACAATATCAAAGCAGAACTTTGACAGCCACTGACAGTAACTTTGTATTGACATTGCAAATAGGTACTTGTAGATAAGGTATTATAAGTTTCGAGACTGTTGGAACAGCTATGTCTCTTTGAGTTTATCTGTATTTTAAGTAATTATTTATCAACTTGTAACAGATTTCAAATGAAGTATCAAAAATTAATTAAAATTAAAGGTTTATGCACTGCATATATACAGTCCACTTGGTGATGGTCAAATGAGATGATAAAGGAGCGCGGGAACGGGCGACGTGAAGAACCTTGAGCCTGCAAACAGGACGGAAGCGACAGCGAGAGCGACAGCGGCGCGGGCAGTAATTTCCGCGACACGATAGAAAGTATTGAGTTTGTATGAAACCACGACAAATCGCTCTCACGCCCGCTGGCGTCGAGAACGGCCCAGATTCCCCGCGTCGCTGCCCGCGCCGCTGTCGCTGCCGTCCAGCTTGCAGCCTTAAGAAAGCCTGTGTCCAACAGTGTGCGTCTCTTGGCTGACGATGATATTGAGCGGCCATCTTTCATCTTAGATTTAAATAATTACGACGTATGAGCGTTCCCGTGAACAAAAATCTAGATTTCTAATTTGAATCTTCGGTTGAAAAAAATTTTGATTCGACATCGAAAGTTTTTATGAGTTTTATTGAATGATTCATATAAGAAGAACTGTCTCGGTCTGTCAAAAATATCAGTAAAAACACCGAAGCACCGTACAGATATCTACAGTAATTCAAGTCGGCCGCATCTTTGAAATAAATGCCTGCAGCGCGCCGCGGTCCGTTCACATGTGATAGGGCTGCCCGCCTTCAGCATTTAAATTAATTTGGACTACTTTGTGTTTACTTTGATTTATTTTAGTTTTGTGACTGAAAATAAACTTTTTTTTATACAGGGTTGTTTTTTTTATATTGTAAGGATAGGACGTTTGTCTTCCATGCCACCTAATGGAAAGTGCGCATGAAGACTATGGCGGTACACGTCCATCCACGAGAAACCTATTCACTCGGCACTTAAAAGTTCCAGGACTGTGGTGGTCAGGAAAAACAGACGCAGGCAGATTGTTCCACACCTTGGCAATCCGTTGTTTTTTAATCACCAGCCAAATTTAAATGTTAGTTTCTTTGATACGATATAAACGTACCTGCATATTTGTTTGAGCGTCACTCTGTATAAAAAAAAATAGAAATATGGTACCACACATTTTTTTTAAATAGCCGTTGTTCATAAATATAGCTACTGCGTAGCGGCATTTCATTGATAATACTACGACGTAGTACTACATGATCTTTTGAAGTAGCGCGTAGTCGTCTTTATTTTAAGTGGTAATTTAGAGTGATCATCGTTTGCTTAATATATTAGCGGCTATATTAATTTCCTTGTAAAAAAATAAATACTTTTTTTGCGAAAATTGTTACTATAAATGATACTTACCGTGTAAAAAAAATTTTGGCCGGTGACTACAAATCAACCCTGTATAAACAACTAAAATTCTTTTGAATTGAATAGGAAGTCTTGAACAAAAATATTTTTTGTTTCAAAAAACCATGTTTACGTTTGAATTACAAATCGGTCTTATAAATTAGCGACCGAAAAATACTCGCGTCTCGACTGAGATGTACAAAATGATGTATTATTAAATTTTAATGTTTAAACAATCCGCATTAATATGCTCAACGTAAAGCTCAATCAACAATCATTTCAGCATGCAGACACTCGCGACTGTCCGCATGCCGAGATTGAGCCGCGTAGGTTGCGAAGTTGAATTACTGCGCATGTAGTATTACCGTGACCGAAGCGTGTTTAATTTAACTCAAATACTTGTCTGTTATATTTCCAATTTAAGTTAAAATCAATATTCGCTTACTTTTTGATGTTCTGCGTTATCGATAAAATTCCTATTATACCGATCTCCAAATAATAAATATTGAATCACTACGTATTTCATGCCCAATACTCAGAAATGAAAATAACAGTAAATAAGTTGTGTAACTTTTATCAACACGTAACACAAATTGTGTTGGTTTTTGAATATAATATTAAACCGTTTGCTATTCGAACATAAAAAAGAATAAATTCAAATGTGGCCAAAAGGAATCGAAATCTGGTGTTTAAGTATCCAGAAAGGAATTCGTGCCACTGTACTATTACCACTCCGCTGATTTTTAAAAGATGATTTTTGTTGAGTTTCTTACCACTTCTTCTCAACAGATTGCCTTTCCGAAGTGATTGTAGATTCAGACCGATTTGTAAATAATTGGCCTCATTTCAAGTTTACCTATGTGCCTACGAAATAAGATTTTTTTGACTTTGATTTTGACTCATATCGAAATTACTAATGCTTTTAAAATTTTAGAAAATTAAGTATTTTTTTAAATTTTAAGTGAAACGGTATAGAAGTTTTTTTAAACCAACCCTCGGTTTTTGATATGTCAGTTTGTACAATAAAATACATACCCCTTTCTTTTAAATAAAACACTTTTTAACCGGATTTATCGCGTATATTTACATTTTTTTTTTATTTTAACTCGACGTTTCGGTGTCTGCAGACCTCGTGGTCACGAGCGATCTTTTCTTAGTTACCGTCTCATTTTCTTAGTTAACTCTAAGGTAAGTTAAATTAAATCTAACTAAGAACTCGTGTTGTGGAAAAAAACTTAAGAAATGGACATCACGTTTGCAAATACTAGAAATAGACATACAAACATCCATACTTGGTGGCAAATATTTGTGTAAGCCACAAACTATTCACCGATATTAATTTCAGGTTGTCACTCGTCTTTGTAACGACCTGGCCAAACGATGCTTAACTTGCTATATTGAAGTCCGTAGTATACAGGGTGACTGGTGGGTCACTTTTGAAATTCGAGGACGTGATTTTTTCTTGTATTTTATTTTTTCTCTTCAAGTATGATCTCAAACATGAAGAGAGAAAATACAATAAATAATAAATATTCATTATTTACTGAGTAAACTTAACCGAAAGTTAAAGAATTGATTACGCAACGCATGGTTACACTAGCATTGCAGTGATCCGGGTGTAAAGTAAATAGCTACAAAACTTTATTTATTCATAGGGAATTCCAGTGAAAAATGAAGTACCTATTTTTATTACATAATTATGATCAGAATCGAGTACAGAGTGCTTTCCTTCAGTATCTAAAATTTGTCACCAGTCACACTCTACAAGGTTTCAATATTCAAAGGTCGATATAACATCAAAACGACTATCACGTTTGAGTGTTGCCATGTCAATTTAAACCAAGTTGCTATTAGTTTCTTAGATTAATTAGTTTTGAAAATCGATATTTTGAATTGAAGATTTAGTGTTAAGTAATGTTCTCGGTCAAACTAACAGTCTCTGTCCTGTCAAACTACTTTTTGTTAGGTAGGTATGTGAATAGATGAATAGAATATGTGAATAGATGAATAAAATGTATATAGATTTTATTGCCATTGTAATGCTGCCTGTTTATATCTAAACTATTGCAGACTTGATTTAATTTCTCAAAAACAATATCGGGATTTTCATTTCAAATGGATGATACTAGTAGTCTATTGAGTAACTTGAGAGGGCAAAATATTAAAATCCTTGCTGCGGTTTCTAATATACGTGAATGATTTGGAATTAACCGAACATGAGCTATTATTGTTTTAATACATTTCATGAGTTGTCAAAAATCTGACAGGTCAGCTATGAACATAACTCTTTAGATAAAACAAGCAAATGTAATTTAAATTATAATTTCAAACACTTGAACACATGATATGATAGTAAGTTGGTGTTAGGTATATATTATGCGTGTGGTGGTACCTAATAAGTATTATAAGTATAACGAGAAGGTTATTATAAAAGACCTAGGGGAAGTTATAACGGACCTGCGCAGCCTTTATCACCGAATGACTGTCGCTCCCTTTCTTCAATCGATTGTCCCTAGAAAGACAAAAGATCATCAAGGGGCAAGAGACTCTCGCACTGCCAGGTCGTTTTGCTGAAGACTTTATGACTATGTTACTTTTTTGAATTTGACTCTGACTTCCCCATCTCCATGTCCACGTCCGAGTCTGTGTCCGTCTCTGTCCACGACTATCCTCATCTCCATATTATCCACATGATCTGTATTCTCTCTCACCTCTATTGCTACATCTACTTCTATCTTTAGCTCTATATCTATGTCTACGTTTCTGTCTAGTACTTGATTGCCTAATGTATAAATATAATAGTAGACTCCAGAATATAACCAACTCGTTCATGGGTCAATGTGTACGCTTTTATAATAAAATTCCAAAATATAAACCCAATAAATATAAATTCACTTATCCTTAAAAATAGATTTAAGGATAAGTGAATAAAAAGTTTTACTATAAGATATCCGGATGCAAGAAGATGGGATTCCCTGGTTGTAAATTAGTATTGTGTATTTTAAAAAGATTGCTGTTGAAATTGCTGTTGAGTTTCTTGCCACTTCTTCTCAACAGATCGACTTTCCGAAGTGGTGGTAGATTCAGTTCAATTTGTAAATTGTTTGACTTATTTCAAACAAAATTTCAAATGTATTTAAAATTTACGAAATAAAGATTTTTTTGACTTTTTGACTATCAGGCAATGTCGGTGGGGTCGGTTATGTGTTCCCAGTTTAGGTCCTCTTTCGTACATGAAGTATTCCTCCTTTATTCCCTAGGTAGTGGGGTGCCAAACTTTTCTTGGTGAAAAAAAAATTAAGGAACAAGCTCTACATTAAATATTGCTGGAACGTGAGCAAGGGATAAAAGTAATAGTTATAAGCTGAAGCAGTGATATTTGCCGGCAGTTTTCAACATAAAACAGGATCATTTGAATTAGCCCTACCGCCCTTGGGGACGGAGTAGGAGATACGCTCACCTTCTCCCTCCCGATAGCCAGCCGTAGCGGGTGAGGGGACTTGCTGCGGCTATTAGGGCTATGTGTAGGGAAATGGTCTCGTGTGCTGGACCATTTCCCACGTGGGGGGCGCTCGGCTAAGGCTGAGCGCAATTTGCCGGGGCTCTTGGGTAATGTCAATGGCGATACCGTGGGCTCCATCTATGGCAGATGAGGTACACCTTGAGTTTTTTAGTGGGTAGGTCTGGCCTTCTGCCGGATCATCCCCACATACCCCGTCGCTCCCCCTTGGGCGGTCGGGGACGTGACAGCACGTTTTCCTCAAGTAAAAATAAAAAGTGCTACCGCCCTTGATGACGTAGATATAGGCAACTATTCCGAGTTATAGCCTGATGGTAGGACTCTTTCAATTGGTTCGCCTGGCTAAGAACCACTCATATAAAACTGCCGCCAAATATCGCTCGCTGATTTTTTGCCGTTGCTTCATGAATCATTAAGAGCCAGTTATTTCCTTAACCCGTGCGCTAATGGACTCAGGACATGGATTCACCTGAAAAATAAATAGACTCTACAAATATGGATACCTGATATCGTAAATCATTTTTTTAAAGACTTTTGTTTAATCAGCCTGCCACGTGCTACTTATACAAGAGCTGTAATCAATACTTGTATAGATTTTGACGTAACAAAGAAACTCAAGTCTTCAGAGTCATAAGCATCAGCAAAAGCCCACAACATTGAAACCAAAGGAATGCTGATACTAAAAATATTTTCTGTATACTCAAAATATTTTAATTCACGCTCGAAATATGTGAACGTAATTGAAATATATTTTCTACAGCAACCCTTTGTTCACCGAATATACTAATCTTAAATTTTATTTAGTTCACAAAGTCTTGCTTAATTTAAATGAAGTTTGTTTATCTTTGAGTTTTAATTAATTCAGAGGTTCTTTAAAGTATTTCGAAGGGGCTAAAGAAATTAAACCCATGTTTTTATATGAAATTCAGAAGCTGGTATGGGATTTTGAATTACTTTATAAAATCAATAGATTAAGATTTACCACTTAATTCAAAAAATCCAAAGAAAGAAAGTAATTTTATACTTTTAAAGATTCTTACCCATTTACTTTTTTATTAATTTATTGAACAATTAGATATGCAACAATTATCAAAACCTTCACAAATTGAATGTAATTTTATACTTGAGCAGTATTTTATAAATTCCGTGGTAAATATTTTTTTTCAACACACTTGCTCGTAAAGTGAGCGTTATTCTATTGAATTTAGAACTATAAACTGGGCTATAAGTCACGCGTGCATAATATATTATAGGTACCCTAGTGCATAATATAATGAATCCTACAAAGTTGAATTGTACCTTTGTGCAAATTAAATGCGAGTAAACAGAGCATATTTTATTGATCCGGGTTATACATTAAATTTTTTCAGAAACAACAAAGAGGTTTTATACCACTTCAAATCCATATACATTTTTAAATGTTTACGCCTTATATTAGTTAAACAAAATTGTATATCAAACAAATTATTCACAATTTACAATAATTTGTTACAAAATATTAAAATATTTGGATTTACCACTCCAAATTAAATATTTTCATGTAAAATAGGCTGTATATGCTATACAGCCATTGACACATTTGGCGGAAAAAAAAACCTACGCGCATGCGCGAAGTTCGGCGCCATTTTTCAATCACAATTCACAGCTTTGTTACCAAGTGTGTTTGTTATTTTATGACCACGTATGTCTGTCTTTTACTCACAAGTGTGTTGAAAAACGTCGTATATAACTCGTGAGCGTTGCTAATTACAGTCGAGGCTGTGATTTGAGCCCGAGCCGCAGGCGAGGGCTTAATAATGAGCCGAGACTTCGCTCACTTGTTACATAATATACTATTATCGCTGCGTCTTAAGGCGTAGATCCATGTCTACGGCGCCGCGCCGTGCCACGGGTCTTAAAATTATCTCCATCATGGTTTATTATAGTAAAGTATGCCGTATAAAATCAATAATAAACCATGATGGAGATAATTTTAGGAGCAAATATGAAGCGCTGAGCGGTGCGCCATGCACGACGCCGTGAGATGGATTAATTCCATTCAATCCATCACGCCGTTAAACCCGCTTTTAACCCTTAACTGATCGTAAGTGGATCGTAGTACCTCAAAGTCGCTCAGCAGGCAAACGAAAGAAATATTATTCAAGTTTTACTGAGAAATACGATTAGCAATTAGAAGATTTGCCGACGAACTATAGTCACTGACATAGCCAGAAGTATCGCAAAATCAACGGCAAAGGCAAAGTTCATAAGCGGATAGGCATTAGAGCTATTAGCTTTTCGAATGACGATTATAAGCTCAGAGACACATCGTAGGTAAGTTCCCCTCAAGGTTATTATCTAGGCAGCGCTGGATCAAGTTACGTGGTTGGGGGAGATATATTTACAGCAGTGGAAGACTCATAGCTAAGACGTTTAGAAATAAACGCACTTATAATTGTTTTGTGTCACATTTGAGCTATACTATGTATCTAACTCCAGAATTAGATTGGCCGTTAAAATATTAATCTATACTAATATATAAAGCTGAAGAGTTTGTTTTTTTGTTTGTTTGTTTGAACGCGCTAATCTCGGACACTACAAGTGGGATTTGAAAAAATCTTTTTGCATTTGATAGCCCAACTCTTGAGGAAGGTTATAGGCTATATTTTATCCCGAAATTCTCACGGGATCAAAAGTTAAGCGGGTAAAACCGCGCGCGGTGTCTAATCATTTATAAAAAAGAGGACTAAAAATACATAAGTAATTTAAACTAGTACAATGAAGCTGAAATTTTGTCATTTGAACAGCTTTTTTCTGAAGCTGTACCTTATCGAATCTTAATTTTCCCTTTTTTGCGTTTTGATAGGCCCCCGTGGCACAGTGGTGCAAGGTACCTACTACTAAATATTTCGTGAGGTCGTAGGATTGATCCCCGCAATTGATGGTCGATGTTCCGCGGCTGGATAGTTATCAATATACTACTACACATAGGTTGCCTCCTAGTTCGCTACATGGTATCCCATATCACAAACGTAGCTTAGTTTTTCTTTCTTAGATTTTCTTTATTTATTTATACGTCATAAGATTATAAAAACCACGCGAAGTTGCGAGCTAACAATAGTAATTTATGTAACAAAGATGAAAATTATAATTAACTATCTTGCGCCCTCAATAAATTGTCGATTAAAACAATTCTCCACGATATCTTTAATAAAAGATAAGTGCAAAAACATTTTGGTTTGGAATTGGCCGCCTCACTTCGAAGACATACACTTAGTCTCGCGCTCGAATCCAATTTTAGCCTAGGAGCTGGTGGAATAATAATTCATTGTACTTATGTTTATTTTTGATATTCATAGTATATTGTAAAGAGCAAATGTCAAAAGTCGAAGAACAAATTCGCACCTTCGGTAAGACAAGGGCATAACTACCAAATTTTGTGAAAATGAGTTAAATATGGCAAAAGGTATATTAATAGTAGTATCATCACTGGACAGACAAAGACGCCCATTAATTTATCACATTTACTCTAGATAACGTAAATGCCCTTGTCGCATTATTAGATTTTTAGATAATTCTGGTGCGACAAGCACGCATTGGTCAGTTGCGCCCATGGAACCCGACTGATTTAAAAGTCTTCTGGAGTGCCAGTCATTAAGTTAAATAAGCGTTTCAATTTTTTCATTCCTGGAAGGATAAAGCCTCGTTAAGTATACTTATGCTCTTTAATTTTAAAATGTATGGAGAGACAGATTCAAAATAATTAAAATAAAATAAATATAAAGTTTTTGAACTATTCTGATGACATAATTCTATTTCTTAATAATCCTTGCATGTTACTGTAGAAGTCAATGAGTGAAAATTAATATATAGAGTGAGAAATTAGACATTGATTGCAAAAAATAACTTAAAATGACTCTCCTGTAAAATCATGAAAAGTGCAATTGTGCCCTTGTCTTACCGAAGGTGCGATTAATGTTGTTGGGATTGATGTGGAGAGGCTCCCCGCAAGAGGTGATGCGTTAATTAAAATTAACCCTGTATATTATTACAGCATTTTTTAACTTTATGTATCTGTTATTTAATGTTCATTTGGGAAAAATTTTAATTGGCTTTCATTGAAACTATTAACTTGATATGTGTATTATTTTTCACTTTAATATAAAATAAAATAAACATCAAGAAATCTAATTCGCTGACAAATGAATACCTATGTGCTGAGTTGTAGCTTTCGTTCAGAAATTAATAAATACGCCATAGGAAGTCGTTGAAACTAAGGATTATGTTAATGTAATACCTAGATATAGGTATAACTTTTGTATACTAGGCCAGACTTATGCTGTTCTGCTAAAGCCATAATAATGTTTCTGTTAAACATATTCATTTCAAGCACGAAATCATGCTTGAATTGAGCACTTGCTTCAATTGAGAATTTGTGTCGGAATGTTGCTCAAAGTAAGCATGCTCAGTTCGAGCACGCTCGTGAATCGACAGGCTTGCGTATTTTGAGCATGCTGCCAGCGGCGCAGCGGGAAGGGGGTGTGTTTAAAGAGCGTCCAATCGAGTTTGCTTAGATTGTATCGACCAGTCGTTTATACTTAAATACATACTTACTTAAAACTAGCATGCTTATTGCCAGAAAATGTAAACTGCTCCTAAGCATGCTCGTATTGAGCATATTAAATAGCATGCTTTTTTAGAGCATGTGTAACAGTAGCATTATGTCTTTGAAGGCTTTGACTGAATATGTAATACCTATTGTCTGCTGTAGGCTAGTCTACAACTTCTCGTTTCTGTTCATTAAGCTATGATGTTTGTTTATGTGGTTCGAATAATATCTTCAGAGAAAATACAAAGTACAGCTCTTCATTCATTCATTATTATTTCAAACAGAAATTAATTAATTCAAGCTTTATCTTCGTGTCGCTTACTAAATCCAAGTAAATGATTAGAAAACTTTTTTAATTAAGTTCAAAGAAGCTGAATTTCACCGGGTGCGGTATACTTGTATGAAGTTTCGTTAGGTTTTGTCAGAAGTCATTTCGGCGCCCCGAAAAGAGTAATGTTCAGAATTTTGACAACTCATGAAATGTATTAAAACAACATATAGTGCAAATAATAACTCATGTTCGGTTAATTCCAAATCATTTATTTGGAATTTTCTAGGACCACTACTTTATAAACGATTAAACTCCAAACTCAGCATATATCCCCTGACCTATAACAACACTAAACGGATAATACGATCATCACTTTTAAATATGTCTTATGAAGATACAGAGAAACTGTTAATAGTCTTAAAATAACATTGACTTTAAATACATGCAGATTAGAATCTAGTTATAATTTTCACCTTCGTTTTAATAATGGTTTAGTATTATTATTATTTTTTTATTTGTACATATAGATTATTGTCTATTGTATGTTGTATTTGTATATCGAGTTATGTGTTTAGTACAGTATTTCTCTATTAGGAAAAAAAAAAAAAAGTTACAATCCTTACTTACCTTATAAAAATATGTTTATGTAGTAGTTACACTAATTGTTATTGTATCTCTTTGTTGTATAATTAATAGTGACTTAGCAAATCGTTATATTGAACATTTTATACCTAAAAAACAAGTAATCACAATTACTTAGTTTAGGTATTATGCCTTTGTTAACCTAGTTCATGATAAAGTAATGAAATTAACATATTATTGTATAGCATCTATTGTTAAATTTAGTAATCTTATTACATACCTACGCATTATTTTGTTTAACTTAGTATAAATTTCTAAATTAATGTTATTCTTAGATATAAGTTTTTATCAGAAATAAATATCTTATCTTATCTTATCTTATCTTATATTACAAAACCGCAGCAAGGATTTTAATATTTCATCCTCTCAAGTTACTCAATAGACTATACGTACCATCCACTTGAAATGAAAATCCCGATATCGTTTCTAAGAAAATAAATCAAGTCTGCACCAATAGTTTAGATATAAACAGGTAGCTTCAATGACAATATAATCTTTATACATTCAAATACCTAACAAAAAGTAGTTTGACAGGTCAGAGACTGTATGGACCGTGAACATTAGTCTTGTTCATTCGCGAATCAGCACTTTGCTGGCATGTTAAAATACCCAACCTATCATACCATCTACATGGTGCCAAACTGCAATGAATAAGTGAGAAAAATGAACGTATATTTCACGCTGACTTACGAGTATTTCAATAAACCATATACACTACTTGCAATGTTGTCGCCATTAGACTATTATTTAAAATTATTGTTATGTTAAACCAACCTAATCTTATATAATTTTATAATTTTCCGAAGGTGGAGGCCTGGAGTCCTAAGACACAGGGTATCCTAGGTTAGGCTCCAGTCCCTGCAAAACTGTATTTGTGTGTATATTACTGTGCTATCTAAACTTGAGTTGTTGTAGAGGAAATAAAGATTTTTATTACATACATACATACATAACTTCACGCCTGTATGACCGGCTGTCAGTACGTATCGGCCGCTGATAAGGCTTCCACCACAAAGAAGCTTGATCCTGTCTTTATCAATGTACTCGATGATCGCCAGCCAGGGGTACTGGTCGATGGCTGTGGCGTTTCCACCTGGAAAGAAGAATTGAATAAGTACATACATAACTTCACGCCTGTATCCCGTATGAGGTAGACAGAACACCAGGGGTAATAACACCATCTGATGTCACGTTTGACAAATTTGGAGGCATTATAATTTTTTTTTTATATTGTAAGGATAGGACGTTTATCTTTCATGCCACCTGATGGAAAGTGCGCATGAAGACTATGGTGTTACACGTCCATCCACGAGAAACCTATTCACTCGACACTTAAAAGTTCCAGGACTGTAGTGGTCAGGAAAAACAGACGCAGGCAGATTGTTCCACACCTTGGCAATCCGTACCAAAAAGGAACTATCGAAGCGTTTCGTTCGACTTCTTGGTAAATCCACTATATAGGGATGGAAGTTCTGTCATATTACATAGAGCAAGGAACTTATTGTCTTACAGTCTTACTAAAAGCGTTATGATGATGATAAAACTTTTATAATCCTACAAGCTTAACAGTAGATTTTAATTAATGCAGAGGTAAATGTTTACGTTGAAGCTGGATGCGATGGGCGTGGAGAAATTTGGGAACTGCCGTTGTCCAGCAGAGGTCGTCTCCTGGCTTAATGATGATGAAATATTTTTTTTTTTTTTTTTTTTTTCCGCCAAGGAAAGTCGTTTGGCACCCACTAAAACCAGCTTTAACCAGTAAAGCTAGCTTTAGCGGGAGGAGGATGAATCCTATTACGGACGAATGGGCATTCTATAAGCTGTTAACCATAAGTGGCTAATGGCAAATAGAATGCCCAGACAGTGTGGAGACTCTCTCAGATAGGCTGAGCATACCCACTAAACATCCCCCTTTTGACTCACCTTGATTAAGGTCCTTAGTCATCGTCGGAACAACAGCCAATTGGAGCGAGAGGCTGCGTAGTGAGCGGCATCCGGACGGCTGCCACCAAAAGGAACTGAAAGTGAGAAAAACAAAGCTAAGATTAGCAGAAATGACAAAGCTGAAACTAAGATATTATCTAGAGTGATCAGACTCACTCTGAGATAGGAATGCTGGAAAGAAGGACTATGTTTAGAAACGTTGGGCTTGCTGGAGTTTCCTGATAAGGGGAGCGAACTTGGTTAAGACCGGAAGAGCACCGTTGAAACCCTCTGGGCTGGCGTCGAGAGCGGCGCCGAAAGCCAGGATCTCGTCGATGGGAGCGAGCTGGATCCAGAACGCCATGCGGTCTTGAGACCCTTTTGCGTTCTGGCACTGGGAAGCCGATTTGGCGGCCGGTTGCGATTGAGTCGCAACCCGGCTGCGCTGACCTGAAACGATAGGAGTAAAGGCCTTGGGGACCTTTGAACTGACTGGAGGAGCGTCCGAGCTAGGCTGCGGTCGGTCTCTCCAGTTCTCGATGGGCTTCACGGTAGCCCTGGCAGCACGCGGTGCCTTGGGGCAGCCGCGAAAGTTTGCTGTGTGGCCTGACTGGCCGCACAAGACGCAGGACGGAGCGGTGGGCGATTCGGGAGTGCGAGAGCACTCCTTAGTCCCATGCGGTTCTAGGCACTTGACGCACCTAGGGGAAGCAAAACAGTTTGCCGCCGCATGACCATACAATTGGCAGCGGTGGCACTGACCTGGGAAACCACGTTTGTGTGGAGCTTCGACTCGGATGTTGGAGAGACCGCACACGGTGAGCTTGCCTCTGAAAATGGACTGCCCTTGCGGGCTCTTCGCTAGGATTACTAGCGCAAGTGGGAACTGCTTGCCTCGGCGGCTGTGCATTTTGTGCACAGATTCGATGGGGAAGCCTTGAGAAGACAAGTCCTCTTGGATTTGCTCGTTCGAGAGCTCGAACGGCACGTTCCTGAGGACGGCACGAATCTTACGCTCCTCAGGGAGGGCGTAAGTGTGGTACTCGAGCTTCTTGTCAGCAAGAAGCCGAGTGAAATTCCTGAAATCAGAAATTGAGCAGACAACGACCTTAATAGAGTCACCCACATTGGATGCCTTACTATACTGGATCTTCGGGGAGTGCGTTCCGCAGAGAGCTGAGACCTCGGTCCAGCGGCTCTTGTCCCGTAGAAAGACGGGGGGCGGAGACTTGACTTTCGGTGGAGCCGAATCTGATTGCGACGCAGGCTGGGACGCCGGGATCGCTGAAACAAAAGGCGCGGGAGCAGACGCCGGTGCGACATTTTGCGGAGCAGGAACAGCGGCTGGAGCAGCTGAAACGGATGGAGATGAAGTCGAAGAAGCATCTTGCTTCTTCTTCTTAGACTTGGACTTTTTGTGAACCTCGGTGAACGGAGCAGGAGATTCTGGAACTAGAGGAGCGGAGTCGGAATCACTACCCGGCGGGGTAGTTTTCCGTTTGCATGCGGAGGAGTCTACCAACATACTACCGGCTTGCTCAGAAGGGTCTGGCGACGCCGGAGAGTCAGTGGAGAAGCTCGGAGGAATTGGAGCTGGAGCTTGGCGGACGTGGGCCTGAAGGGCCTGAAGGGCCAGAAAGATCGAATTGAAATTTTTATCCATCGTGTTTGCGACCTGATTCAGTTGAATTGAAAAAAGGGCTTCCTGCTCTTGGAGCAGGGACAAAATCTTGGGGTCAATGGAAGAATCCATCGAGCACAAGTGACAGGACTGTGCTGAAAGAAAGAATTAGACGAATCCTAAGTGCCGGTGAACGGCTGCACAACTGCGCTGAAAAAGAGAACGACCTAGTACGGACCTATTGCCGGTGAACGGCGGACGATCAGGCTTAGTTGTCACGGTTACGTATCCACCTGACCAGCGATGCTTCGGCCGGCAGCAGTCGGGTCCGCCCTGAAAAGGGCAGATGAATTAGCCCCGACACCACACAGCCTCCACAAGAGAAAACTTTCCGAAAGAGCTTAACTTGGCACCTGACCCGCACGAGTGCGGGGGAGGGAACAAGGGCAGCGCAATACGAACACTCGGGAGCGGCCGCAGACACGACCGTTCGGGATCGAACGCAAACGGGAAGTGTGTTTTTTGATGAAATATTTATGTCACCAAGAATCTTTATATTAAGGGTGACCTATTTTTCAATCCACCGCTTGCTAGCCTTCTTTTTTTTATATTGTAAGGATAGGGCGTTTGTCTTCCATGCCACCTGATGGAAAGTGCGCATGAAGACTATGGTGTTACACGTCCATCCACGAGAAACCTATTCACTTAGTACCTGATTTACGATAATAAATTTTCAAATCAATATTTGAACGCTGTATGGTTAGATTTTTAAGTCACATTTTTTCACTTTTCGCAGTTCTTGTGTTGACTTTCCATCAGGTGGCATAAAAGACATACGTCTCATCCATCTTATGTAAAAAAGATTTGCTTCCAGTGTGAAAAAAATCATTTCAATAAATAAAATAAAGATGCCAGCCCCTACTCTAGCGTCAGAAGACATTGAAACAAAAGCGTTTGATAGGTACCGGCTGAATAGCTCAGGACATCCCCACTTAATGTAAAGTGCTCCTCAATTTAGATAAAACGTTTGGGTTGTCTGCAGCCTTACTATAGGTTTAAAATAACTTAACTATAATAGTGAAATTCTTCACTTAACCTTATTAAGTTAAAATTATAGTTTTGTTTTATAGTGTGTTCTATCTACGAACTTTAAAGGTCTAATATGGTCACTTAAATAATATTTATGAAATTCAGTTTTTCAAACACTTCTTTAAAAGAACATACGTTAAAGTAACCATCGCGTCACAGCCTTTGCTTTCAGTAGTGTTTAATAAGAAAATAAATATTAATTAACTACGTTTCCTTTGAACAATAACTTAAAATGCAAATTTTAAGAAATAGCCCACCCTTAAACTTAAATACCATTACCAGATATCGTTACATCACTACGCTGTGATTCAGTAATGACAAGCATCGGTAGATATTTTGACCACCATAAATTGACAGTTAGGTACGTAAGCAATGAAAGCTCATCATCTTTTCGTGCGATACTATCACAGATGTCATTTCGCAGCAGTCTCTATTTGATGAGATTTATTGGCTAGGTAAGAATATGTTACCACGAAAATCGACCGTATGTTGTATAACGGTAAGTCAAAACTTTCTTCGCCGAATGCAAATCTCTGAAGTCGCGTTCAGTGAAAAATATAATGAAATTTTAAAACTAGAGTCCCGTAGTAGTGGTTAAGTATGGTTAACCTCAATCCACTATTGTTCTTCCAGTAACAATTCAACCATATTTATTACCGAGGCTTAAAGTCTAATTTTGCTTAAATTTCTTATGGTTATAGCGCTGAGTGAGAAAAACTGCTTGAGATTTATAAAAGTTGTATTGAACCAAAAAACGGTAGGCAGTTTTTAGGGATCCGTGTCAAATGGCAAAATACGGAACCCTTATAAGATTCGTCATGTCTATCAGTCCGTCCGTATGTCACAGCCACTTTTTTCAAATTTTAAGAGTTTTACTGTTGAAACTTGATAAATAGGTGTATTATGTGAACTGCATTAAGATTTTACACATAAAAAAGGTAAATATTGGGGGTTTCCCTATTTAGAACTGAAACTGTTTTTTTTTTTCATCATTTTATTTATTTATTTATTTACTTTAACTTAAACGATACAATACCAATTACATAAGTTAAAGAAAGTCACAATTTGTCATTATATATAAAAAAAATAAAAAAATAAAATTAAATGCAATATCAACATATGTCAAAAGAATAATAAAAAAAACAAAAGAAAAATAATAATTATACAATAAGAAAATAAAAAATAAATTGATAAGAAAAGTAATAAAGAACTTTACAATGAAATGTCAAAAATTAAAGTTAATAAAATATAAAACAAACACTTTTAATAAGGACATGTCAAATAATTACATTCTCGCAACATTTTAAGCAAACGGACATAAATTTGTTCCACTCATCTACAAACATATCGCAGTCAGGGTTTTCGTCCAGGAGTTTGTTAAGTGCGGACATGTAAGGTACCTATCTAAGATACCTATGAATAGGAATCTTACTTATATTATAAATGTGAATGTTTGGCACGGCAAAACGGCTCAACGGATATGGATGAAATTTTGCATAGTGATAGAATACAACCTGGTATGTACTGCTATCAAGTACTAAGGGGTAAGGCTAAAGAAGAACTTAAATATCATTGTGATAATGCACAGTTGAATGTAAATATTTAGGGGTTTAGATCATTTTGCCACTGAGGATATTGTTTCGGAGTTTGCCAATTTCGCAAAGGATACTTTTGATTTTTCTAATGATGTCTTAGCTACAAGAGAATCGGTTTCTTGAGTGATCGACTAGCTGCATCTTCTTTTAGCTAAATTTGTCAACGGCATATGGTCTTCATCACCCGAAGATGACTGGGTAAAAACAATTTTAACCAGAATTCTTAGCTGCGAGCCTAAAAAAAAGACATACCATTAAATTTAGGAGAATTTTGACAATAATGAAAAGAAAAACCGACTATTCGATTTAAGTGGGTAAGAAAAAGTAGAAATGCGTAACGAGATAATAATCAAAATATTTTTTTTTACCTGAAAAATTATGTTATAATAATACCTGGTTTGGTTATGGGGGTTAAAAGCTAAGTTCAACTCTTTTTAAACGGATTTATAGTGTATAATATATATATTTTTTTCAATTTAACTCGACGTTTTGGTGTCTTTGCAGACCCCCTGGTCACGAGCGACTGAGCTGTCAACCGACGAATTGGTAAGGAGTATAAGTTATTTATCATCTCCATCTGATTCTCAGTCTTTGAGCGTACTTTGTCTTAACCCTGAACGCTTGCCACGCTCGTAACCCCGGGGTCTGCAAAGACGCCTAAACCTCGAGTTAAAATGTAAAATATAAGCCATCATCATCACAACTCCGTGTAATGAGCCCACTGCAGGGCTATGAGTCTCTCCTCTGGGTTACGAGGAGGTTTATGCCGTAATCCACCAAGCTGGCCCGGTGCTGGTTGGTGGATGTCAGATATTTCAGGGCGCTGAAATGGCTTCTCACAAATCCTAACGACTACTATATACAAGCATACAGCACCCGGGACCGACTGCTTAACGTGCCCTCCGAAGCACGGAAGTCGTCGTGAGAAATGAATGGTCGGAGGTCACCCATCCTAATACAGGCCGCAGCTAGCGCGCTTAACCTGCGATATCGTTTGATATGCACAGTAACCACGGCGCCACAACGACTTCATAAAATATAAGCCAAAAATCCCGTTAAAGAGTGTTTTATTTTAAATTTATATGAGTTTAAACTCTACTTAAACGTAAATACTATCGAACAAATTAAATCATGACCCACAACAAGCTCATTTCGGCAAACCGTTTAAATGCTAGTAGGTCGAAATTCCCTTGAAGATAGGTTTCCTTGGTGACGAACTTGCTATCATTTAATGGAAAAGAAAACGAAAAGCTCTAAATAGATGTCGCTTCATACGCTTGACACATAACAAACTATCAAATGAACAAGTTGTAATCGAAATCGCTTGTTCTGTGTTCTATTTAAGGGTAAACCTATAAAATAATGTAAGCACATGTACCAAAATATGAAAAATGTGGACCGTAATATGTACATTTCCACAAAAGTTTAAATCAAGTAACATCCACAAGTTCCGAATGTGTATATACTCAGAGAAACTGTGGTTTCCATTTTCTATAACAGTTATGACTAAATGATGCATTTTAAATTTTTTTATCAAAATCACTATAAAATTATCTTTTACTATGGTATTTGACAGTTGTTATGGGTCAAGCGTAATCAGCGCCTCTAGTGGAATAAGAAGGCAGTTTTCTACCCCATTAGATACTCACATTTACTGAGTACAGAATTCGTGCCGTATCTAAAATGTCCTAAGTGCTTTATACGCGATAGACATGTACAAGTTTGACAGTTTCAAACGAATTATCAGCAAAATGGAACATGATTCAGTTAAATATAATAATAAATAAGTATTTCTGACACTCACACAACATTATCTAGCCCAAATTAAGTTTCTTAAAACTTGTGTTATGGATACTAGATAACTGATATATTTAAGAAATATATAAACAAACATACATATTTTTTATTAGAATAAACTTAAATAAACATATAAACATCCATGACTTGACGGCTAATTTCTGTGTTCATCACACAAATATCCGCCGCCACCGGGATTCGAACCCAGAATCTCTGGCATAGAAGGCAATGTATGTTACCGCTACACCAGCCGGTCGTCGAGTTGGTTCGATAGTACCATAAAGTTCCTTTAATAATAAAATTCTTTTATCCTACAAACCACTAGTATAATTACAGATACAGGCACTTTAAAAACACAAATGTCAATCTTTTTTCATTAAAAAGTCCACTTCATTATTACCACTGTTTACCTGTCTTATTATTTAAAACTACAAAGCTTAAGAACTGAGGGTTAAAACAAAGAGAATTTTGCCTGCCTTACAATGTAAGCACTCGGGAATTTCTAGTTTTATTCGCGCTTTAGGAATATGCAGTGCAAGCGGTGGGAAAAGGTGCGGATTTTAAATATAAACTTTAATGTTGACGTTAGTTATCAGGCGACTTAATATAAAAAAAAGCCTTTTTTAACTGGACCTTAAATATTAGATTAAAGCTTGGTGACTTTAGTGTATCTTCTGATTACCTAAATTTTAATGAAACGTCAGTCAGTTTAAAGCTAATCGTCATTTTCATCAGTTTGTCGAGGCGCATGCATTTTTCGGTCGCTAATTTATAAGACCGATTTGTTATTCAAACGTAAACATGGCTTTTTGACTCTAAATGTATTTTTGTTGAACACTTCTTATTCAATTTACATTTTACTTGTTTATATAAAAAAGTATATTCGCAGTCACAAAACTAAATGGAAATAAACACAAAGTAGGCAATCGTAATTTAAACGCTGAAGGCTGGCATGTGAACGGACCGCGGCGCTGTAGGCATTTATTTCAAAGACGCGGCCGAGTTGCATTACTGTAGGTATCTGTACTGTGCTACAACTCTCTCTTTTATTTGCTAAAGTTTTCACAACTCTTCGAATATAGGATCCATTATTTCCAAGGAATTTTCTTCTATTAATTAGCAAGATTGTCTTTTAAGAAATTAACTGTTTGGACAACCTTTTATCCATGACGCTTACTGAAAATCATTGCTGTAGATTTTCTAATTCTGCAATTTCAGCTGTGTCAGTTCCATAATATTTCATATACAAATCTTACTTAAACTTTTTGTAGGTATAATAATTTCTTATCTACTTTTCTTCTTTTATTTTGTTTATTGCTATAAGGCTTTGTATTTTTTGTAGCGTTAAATTCATTTCAACATGTCATGTGACTTATTTCAAATGTATATTAACATAACAAAACCTATGATGTTTATTTTAAATTTGACTTTGTGTTCAGTGTAGTCCTTTTGAAGTTGTGCAAGAAATGTTTTTTTATCTCTCACCGATATTACGCGTACTGTCTGTACCAGCATAATACATTAAGAGCTATCATCAGAGCGAGACAAAGAGTCATTGTTGTAACCTCCCCAGCTTCCCGTTTGATCGTTCCGTTTTGTTAGCCGATCAATTTAAGTGGTTTCGTTACGAATAAGTCCCATCATGCTGGTGAATTGAAAATATGTTTATACTGGGATATCTAGCACTATACATACTTTATAAAGAATAGGTGTGCAAGTTAATCTTAATATATAAAACTCTTTCGTTACTGACTGAGCGACTGAGAGACAACGCACAGCCATAACTACTGGTCGTAGAGAGCTGAAATTTGGAACATACAATCCTTAGAAGTTGTGGGGAAGCATTTGTTTAAGGAATTCCCAAAATAGCCACGGGAACGGGAATTATTGGACTTTTTAGTTTGTATGAAAAAATCTTTTTCCTGAAGTGCAGGGATGTGATACTTGGTATAAAGGTTCTTCAATAGGTATCTGATTGTATTATGAAAGGAATTCCTGAAATTCCCACGGCGTTGGGAAAAATAAGACTTTTATGTTTATGCGCGTACGAAGTTGCGCGAAAAAGCTCGATACTTTGTATAAAGATTTTTCAATTAGTGTCTATTTGTATTATGGGAAGAATTCCCGAAATTGTCATGGGAACGGGAATTATTGGATATAAAAATATATATTATATTTATATATATATATAAATATAATATATATTTTTATATTATATAAACATAAAAACATATTGTATATCATAATAATATTGTTTACATTCATAACTTACAGTTGAGAAAAGTAGTGATCTTTGACTTTCTTTTTAAAATTAGATATAGTTTTACACTTACGAATTACATGAGGTGAACAATGATTATGCGCGTACGAAGTTGTGGGCTAAAGCTGGTAATAAATAAATAGCAACCTTTGATTTTTTTAACGATTTTATAGTACTTTAACTATTATTTACGTTTTGAAATCTAATTTTATTTTTATGTGTATTATTTTCTCGGATTAATTCACAGTCACTCGTCACTTAGTTCTTAGAATGTCACTTAGTCAAGATAAAATGTAAAAATAATAAATCTTTATGTACCCATACTTATTGAAAAACGCGACATATATTTTTAATACTTCAAAGTAGTTAACGGTGAATTACCTTTTCCAGGGCAATCGAATAGTAAGTAATAATAAAAATTACTACAAAACTGTAACAGATTTTAATTAATTACAACTATATTATACAACAGTTTTAGATACAACATAATACACCGAAGCGCAAAATGAAAATTAGGTTAACTTCTTTGCAAAAAACTTTCTTCTGCATGAACTATTCAATTGTTTATGTTTCATACAACCTCCTTAATGTGTTAACAAAACAAAAACAATTACAATTTGCATTCAGTACGTGTTTTTCTTACAAACTATTGTAACATTTAGTTGTATCAAAGATTCTCGGAGTGTAGAAAATTGAAAACTCTG
Organism: Stenoptilia bipunctidactyla; assembly: GCA_944452665.1. Taxonomy (NCBI): domain Eukaryota; kingdom Metazoa; phylum Arthropoda; class Insecta; order Lepidoptera; family Pterophoridae; genus Stenoptilia; species Stenoptilia bipunctidactyla. Next base: position 5,126,226 of record OX101748.1, on the reverse strand, counting down.
AGTTCGGTTGTAAAACGGAACATGCACTTCCGAACTTGCTAGTACCGTTTACTGAGTTTCGAGTACAGTCACAAACAAAAAATTAAATTATATTAGTAATTCAAATATTATACCGGATAATCAACAAACAGAACATTAAAAAACCGACTTCACTAACAAGCTTTGGCAGTATTAGGTCATCAAAGTACAATTCACCGTATTGATGTTTTTTTCGAAAGTATCAAATTTTTAAAAAATTACTCAACTGATTTCGGTGAACTTTATACGGGATCATCTTTGATATATTTTCTATAATTCGTATGAAACAAGAATATTCAAAAGCCACCTAAAAACATACACACGAATTCAGGACCTCCTCCATTTGGAATTCGGTTGATAATCTCCGATCAAGAAAGTTTTTTTATTTTTTAAGTAAATTAGGATGGATCTTATGTCAGCAATAACATCTGATGGTTTTCATTTTCATATTATTTCACATATTCACTCGACGCTTAAAAGTTACAGGATTTTATAGCAGTGCGAGCACAGAACTTTATCAACTCGTATGTTTGCGAATGTTCTCATAGTATGGAGACGGTTTGTAGTACTCTTAAATAAAGGTATGTAGGTAAAATAAAAAATTACAATGTTACTAAAAACTTGCAACTGACTCCATGCTATATGAACATTCGTAAACATATGAGTTGACAAAGTTCTGTGCTCGCACTGCTCTGGTCAGGAAAATTAGACGCAGCCAGTAAATTTCAAATCTTGGCAACCCATACCAAAAAGGGAACTATCAAAGCACTTCGTTAGATATTTATATCTATTAAACAGGGTGACTGGTGGGTCACTTTCGAAATTCGAGAATGTGATAGTTTGAGATCATATTATGAGTAGAAAAAATAATTTAAAAAATATATTAAATATTTACTTACTATAATAGGACGTACGCACGGCGCAATCAACACAGAATTTGTCAACTACGGCTTCACGAACGGTCGTCGACCTGGTAAATTTATTTATTTATTTATAGGGAAATCTTTTGAAAAATTAATTGCCTACTTTTATTACATAATTATGATCAGAATCGTGTACTGAGTGCTCTCCTTCAATCTCTAAAATTTGTCACCAGTCACCCTGTAAATTGAGCTGGATGACGTACACGTAATGCACACTTACAATGTAAAGGTTCTATTTTCACAGATTTAAAAGTGCGTCTAGAATTGTCTGTTGTCCGCGGTGCAGTCACTGTGTTTTGCTACACCTCACACAAAAACTACCTCTCTCACCGAATGTACCGGCAAGTTGTTCTGAAGTTTATATCTTAGCGTGTAACTGTGTTGTACTCCTATGTACCTAAACGCATTGTTTAAAGCGTTTAACTTCGTACTCTCGGTACGTAAGAAATTGTTTTAGTTTCATATGAAGGCAGTACAAATAGGAACTAAATGCAAATTTAGTGTTGATCTCAGAAATTTGAGTAAATTTTTGTTGGGCTTTTAAGTTGAATAGAACTGCTTAAATTGTATGAGTAAATTTAAAATGATTTCGTTCGTAAAGATACAGCGAATTATATTATAGGAAAGCGACTAATAAGATTCTTATTTTAAGAATAAAAAGTAATAAAACCTTTTTGTTCTATTTCACCATGATGATGAAAAATTCTGTTAATTAATATCTGAATTAATATTTTAGATGCCATAATAACCATGTGCAATTATTTATATCCATATCTCAGGTTAAATTTAGCGCTAGAAACCGCTGTGCAAAAATAAAATCCAGTATTATTGATTTATTTACCCAGCAATAGTTTCCAAAAATATTAGTATTTCTTCACAGTGTCGTCTTTATGACAACAAATAATCATTTCATGCATTTTTTATCTCAGTCCCACAACGTTGAAATTGTATTTGCTATCCTATTCACGTACTCATGTGTCGAAAACTCGATCGGTTTACGTGTCTTGGAGCAGAAATTGATCTGATTTCAAATACTACTGAATAGAGAACTGAACTTTTACGTTTGTCTGCAAGAACTCACTTTTTATGAATCTTCCCTATGGGACTTTTTGTTTGAGGGAACACGTTCATATCTTAGTTAACTTATAACTGTATACAGTTGCAGCTGGTGCTTTCTAACGAACAATGCATTTTATGCTGTACTAAAAACATTCTTATATGAAAGACGATTTCGAAATCTGAAATATTTATAAGTTTTTAAACTACGGTTTTCAACATTTAAATGAGGTTTAGAAACGAGATATTTACCATATCTTCTTTTTTTTGAGTTCTTAATATTTCAGCACTGTTGCAAGCGCCAAGATCAAGAAGGTATACTGGTCTGGGCTACGTAATTTAAATTTATTCAAAATGTAACAAAAGCGGGTGTAGCTCATATTGCTGCCATGCTGGACTGGGAGCGAAAGAAAAACATAGAATGTGCCAGCTGTTTCTCTTCCCGGGCATACTGTAAAAGTCAGTTAAGGGACAGACGTTTTAAAGACGTTTTTGTGGGCGATAGGCTGACCCCCTGTCACTACAATAGTCTCTCTCCATCTTTATAATACCTCCAAATTTGTCAAACGTGTCATCAGATGGTCTTGTAACCTCTGGTGTTCTGCCTACCCCATAAGGGATACAGGCGTGACGTTATGTATGTATGTGTAACAAAACATTTTTTTTGTTGAGCGGCTTCGTCCGCGATCAAACTTAATATCAACAGATGGTTTGATTGATCGTGCCAAAAATCTACTTTGCTCTGAATTGATTGCGAGACGCTTCGCGCAGGTTTTATGTAAGTTCAAAGGGGACTAGATATAGTGATGAACACAGATATTAGTCGTCAAGTCATGGACGTTTATATGTTTATTTAAGTTTATTTTCTAATAAAAAATATGTATTTATTCAATATGTATTTTTATATATTTCTTAAGTATATCAGTTAACTAGTATCCATAACACAAGTTCCTTAAGAAACTTTATTTGGGCTAGATAATGTTGTGTAAGTGTCAGAAATATTTATTTATTTATTTTATTTAGTGTAGATAAGATCAAAGATAGCAGCACGCGGGTTCAGGAAGAAACTGGCTACTCATAAAGTTTTTCCAGAACACTTCCAGTAGTGTGGTGATATTTTGAGGCTAATTTTATGAAATAATAATACAACGTTTAATGCCAAAAAAAATGTTTACAGAATAGAAAGTATGTTTGAATTATTATCATGCAAAAATTAAACATAAAATTAACTTATTTATAAAAGAAATACTTATAAAAATTAACATATTCATATAGATATAAATAACAAACTATTTATTGGCAAATGGCCACATGCTCAGCCTATATAATTAGACTAGCTTTATCCCGCAACTTCGTATGCGCTTAACTACCCTTATCGTGGAAATTTCAGAAACTATACAACCAGACACCCACTGAAAGAACCTTTATACCAAGTATCACACCCATGCACTCAAGGAATAAGTTTTTTTCATAAAAACTAAAAATCATATATTTCCCGTGCCCATGGGAATTTCGGGAATTCCTTCCATAATACAAACAGACACTTATTGAGGAACCTTTATATCAAGTATCACATCCGTGCACTCAAGGGATGGGATTTTTTCATACAAACTAAAACATCATATATTTCCCGTTCCCGTGGGAATTTCGGGAATTCCTTTCATAACACAACCAGACACACATTGAAAAACCTTTGCACCAAGATTCACATCGGTGCACTCAAGGAATAAGATTTTTCATACAAACTAAAAAGTCCTATATTTCCCGTTCCCGTGGGAATTTCGGGAATTCCTTCCTTAGTGCACCCCTACATCCCCTAAAGAATGTATGTTCCAAATTTCAGCTCTCTACGCCCAATAGTTACGTCTGTACGTTGTCTGTCAGTCACTCAGTCAGTAACGGAACAGTTTTATATATATTGATTGATTGATGATTGATAGACTACTATCTAGATGACGCTGGTTTTCAGCAAGGGCCAGACTTAGGAGAAAACATAAAAACAAGTTAAGGAAGGTAGAGAGCGCAATCGAGTGGGGTGTTCGTGTAGCGTTATATTGTTGTGGTATTGTGTATATACCTTAGAAGACGACCGGCTGGTGTAGAGGTAACGTACATTGCCTTTTATGCCAGAGGTCCTGGGTTCGAGCCCCGGCGGCGACCGATATTTGTGTGATGTACACAGATATTAGTCGTCAAGTCATGGACGTTTATATGTTTATTTAAGTTTATTTTCTAATAAAAAATATGTATTTATTCAACATTATGTTTTTATATTTCTTAAGTATATCAGTTAACTAGTATTCATAACACAAGTTCACACGGGTTCAGAAAGAAACTGGCTACGCGTAAAGTTTTGCCAGAGCACTTCCAGTAGTGTGGTGATATTTTGAGGCTAATTTTATGTGAAGAGTGGTCGCCAGCCAACGTGACCCTGATGGGATTCTACCACAAACAGGTGTAACTCATATTAGTCCCTTATTAAGCGCTAATACACGGACGGTGTGGCTATTGTCGATTAGAAACTGTTATTGTGAAAAAAGTGATAATTCCTCTTTTTAGTTCGGTAATAGAAATGTAAAATAAACCTATTTGTTAATATTGACTTAACTCGTTGTTATGAATAGGGAACTGACACGTTTCCTTACGAAATATAACAGTTATTTGAAAGTCCTATGATAATTATTATAATAAGTAACGAAACTTTTATTGTCAGAATAATTTCCATAAATGTGCATACATACATTACCTCACGTCTGTCTCCCCTTGGGGTAGGCAGAGACAAGGGAACACCAATTGCTTCGATCCAGACATACCTCTTTCGCTTCTTCCACGTTCATCAATCTTTTCATACATGATCGCCGGTTACGGGTACTTTTGTCTAGGCCCTTTTTCAAAATGTCGCCAATTTGATCGGAATACGTTCGCCCAGGCCGGCCCCTTCCAACAACACCATCCATTCTTGTTTTGTACACCTCTTTCGTAAATCTACTCTCACTTATCCTTTCCAAATGCCCAAACCACCGTAGCATACCTACCCTTTTCAATATTAATCACTACATCCACTTTAAATCCGCATTCAACCCTATCACACAGCATTAATCCTGCTTTCATGTCTCTTCTGCCACACCCAGGATTCACTACCGTACATAAGCGTTGACGCCAAAACTCCGTCAAGTATGTCCAGACGAGCTTTATTCGGTATAATTTTACTTGTGTTCCATAAATGTGTTAGTAACAAAATTAACATTAGCATACAACTTGTCATATATCCTGTAAATTTCTATTGTTGCGATGATATTTTTACCAAATATACATAAGCGCAATGCAATAGATACTTGCGGGTGGTGGTGCGTGTTCACTGAGGCAGCGCGTTGGCAAAAGTGTAGTAAGGTCTTTATTCATAATGATTTCTGGTGAGAATTAAATACCTACTTTTATTGCATAATTATGATCAGAATCGAGTTCAGAGTGCTCTCCTTCAGTATCTAAAATTTGTCACCAGTCACCCTGTATATTGAATATACGAAAGTTTTAAAACAATTATTAAGTTAACCGTAGAGTAGGTACATAGGTACAGCTTATTTCTAAAGGAATTTACTCCGCCTTCCGCAGATCAGTGAAGTAAAGTTTATGTGGTCATGAAACTCTTATGAGGTTAAATGTTGTGGTGCTGAAACCGTGGACGAATATTAGTGCATCACAAATATCTTATTTAGATACTATTTTTTCATCGAGTTATGTCTTAGTTTTACTATTTAAGATTTTAGCAATCGCCTTGGTTACATCTCTATGGTTTTGTGTAAATTAACTAAAATAGAATAATGAATGCTGATAAAACTGAATTTACTCTGCCTGATTTTGGATTGTTTAATCTGTTACCATATTTGAATGTACAAATTGATATTTATCTTGCAAATATCCATTTAAATGAAATGACTCATCCACTATTGGCATATTATAGCATAATATTAAATAAATAACAAACATTAAACCAATGAACAAAAAGCAAAAACAAATTATATACAAGCTGCAAAACAAATCACTCAAAGCCATTTTCAAGCAGCCAGTAACTTTTGTTTCACCTCCCTCCCTCCCTGTTTTGCCCTCCCTCCCGGTTCTGGGAAATAAATGCATTTAGCAATAAACTTAGCTGTAGCGCTTCCACTAAACAGTTGCGAACTGCGAAATCAATTCAATACTGTAGTTCAACATTGGTTTTAGCCACAGACTAAATAAAATAAGTTTATTTTGAAGTTCGAATCTGTTAAGCAAAGTTTTTTTTTTTAGACTAAGACCGCGTTTTACTTTAATCTCATCTGATGGTAAGTGAAGATGAGGTCGAAGATAAATAAATAAATAATAAATAAATATTTCTGACACTTAACACAACATTATCTAGCCCAAATTAAGTTTCTTAAAGAACTTGTGTTATGGATACTAGTTAACTGATATACTTAAGAAATATATAAACATACATATTGAATAAATACATATTTTTTTTTAGAAAATAAACTTAAATAAACATATAAACGTCCATGACTTGACGACTAATATCTGGGTTCATCACACAAATAACCGTCGCCGCCGGGATTCGAACCCAGGACCTCTGGCATAGAAGGCAATGTACGTTACCCCTAGAACAGCCGGTCGTCTCGGTCGGGAAGAGGAAATTACATGTGTCCAGGAAAGAACTGGCTCTTCATTAAATATACCGGAACACATCACCGCTGGAGCGGTCATATTTGGCGGCAGATTTTTTATGAAGGGTGGTCGCTAGCCAGTCGGACCCTGACGGGATCCTACCACCAAGCGGTGGTCACTCGGATTAGTCGCCTTTTACGACTTATCCAGGGGTGGTAGGGGTATTCTAAACCGAACCTATACGGACAAAGCTCTCTGTTTCTATTAAGTACCAGCCCGTTCACACAAGGTCCGTTTTATTGGATACCTTTTTTGTACCGTAAATACGTATACGGAATACTCTACCATATGTGTAGTCGCTCATACAACCACACGCGCCATCGATGTAAAAAAAACGTACCCGGTTAAACGTATCCAGTAAAACGGACCACGTGTAAACGGGCTGTACACCTACTTTATTCTTTTGATTATAAAGACTTTGAGTCAAATTATACCACTATTTTCTGTCGATATATATATTAATTTCGACAATTTTCAATTCACAAACTGCCTGATACAGGCGTGCAAATATATTTTCAACACACTTGCTTGTAAAGTGAGCGTTATTCTATTGAATTTAGAACTATAAACTGGGCTATAAGTCACGCGTGCATAATATATTATACCCTAGTGCATAATATAATGAATCCTACAAAGTTGAATTGTACCTTTGTGCAAATAACATGCGAGAAAACAGGGCATATTTTATTGGTCCGGGTTATACACTAAATATTTTCAGAAACAACAAAGAGGTTTTATACCACTTCAAATCCATATACATTTTTAAATGTTTGCGCCTTATATTAGTAAAATAAATTTGTATATTAAACAAATTATTCACAATTTACTATCATTTGTCATAAAATATTTGCATTTACCACTCCAAATTAAACATTTTCACTTAAAATAGGCTGTATATGCTATACAGACATTGACACATTTGACGGAAAAAAAAACCTACGCGCATGCGCGAGATTCAGCGCCATTTTTCAATCACAATTCACAGCTTTGTTATCAAGTGTGTTTGTTATTTTATGACCACGTATGTCTGTCTTTTACTCACAAGTGTGTTGAAAAACGTCGTATGTAACTCGTGAGCGTTGCTAATTACAGTCAAATCACAGCCTCGACTGTAATTAGCAACTTCGCTCACTTGTTACATAATATACTATTATCTACTACACTACGGATTAATTTTGACATTACCTACGTGTCAATTTCAAATAAAATAATGGAGTGACTGGCAGAGAAAGCCAAATGGCACTAAGCCCACCTATTTCATTTTATTTATTTATTCTTCATTGTACACATGGAGTAAGAAATAAATTTAATTACAATGTTATAAGTACACAGTACAATAGGAGGACTTATCATCTTAAGTCAATCTCTTTCAGGCAACCCTTAACCTTAAGTTTTAAATAATTAAATTAAATATACAGTCAAATACTACTTTATTTCCGTTACTCTGTGGCTTACATAATTTATGGGTACTTTTTTTCATCTAACTTTGTTTACTACAGCTTAGAACTCCGGTTAAATTTTAAGAGACGAGTGCCTACAAATTAAATTATATCCAGGATACTATTTATCCGAATATAGTAAAAGATTAAATCTAATTTACTTATTATTTTTAGCCACGCGTGGTTTCAACTGCGTAAATTATGATCACAAAATAATTTTTGAACAAAATCTAGAGCTAGGTTATCAAATAATATCAAAAAGAACGGCCAAGTGTGAGCCAGAATCGCCAGCGAAGGGTTCCATTGCATTATGTATAAAAGTCGTCGTGGCGCCGTGGTTACTGTGTGTATCATACGATATCACAGGTTAAGCAACGTTCGGCGCTGTCGGTACTTGGATGGGTGACCGCCGACCATTCGTTTCTCACGGCGACTTCCGTGCTTCGGAGGGCACGTAAGATATCGGTCCCGGGTGCTGTATACTTGTATACAGTAGTCGTTAGGGTTTGTCAGACGCCATACCAGCACCCTGAAAATTCTGACATCCACCACCCAGCACTGGGCCAGCTCGGTGGATTATGGCCCAGAGGAGAGACTCATGCCCTGCAGTGGGCCCATTACACGACTACACGGGCCCATACGGAGTTGTGATGATGATGATGATGATGTATAAAAATTACCAAAAAATCATGCCTATTTTAGAAAAGCCACTTAGGGTCGTATTATAGAACCAAACTTAAGAGCAGTTTAATATGAGATTAGATGATCTGAGTTTAAATAAAGATTCCAGTTTTAAGTACGCGTCGTATTATTGAATGAATGTTAAGTTCTGTTTAGCTGAATCTTACTTACTTATCCGTACTTAGCTTATAACAGTTTTTTCTATGGATTACACTTGTTCTCGTTTACAATTTAATAAAAAAATTATCAGCTTCGTTTTACGTATACTTTCTTTATGTATGTTAGATTTGAAATCGTTTATTCACCTAAAGAAGAGTGTTAACTATAGAGTATTTTGTAAGAATTTCAAAGCAAATATATTTAAGGTCTATCAATGGCTTGGAGTTGCCTTACTTACCTACCTGATACAAAAATTAAGGGCCTACACTACCTCAAACACGCTCCGAATCCAAATTTTGATCTCAAATATCTATCAGAGTACTGAACTAATAATTTTAGAAAAAACATATAGCAAAGTTAAGAGTATGAACTAAGAACCATATGTTTTGAAAACACGATTAATGAAAAAAATCTCGATGGAAAAAAATCACAAACTTACCTCTAAAATTAACAAAGAAACCTTATTACTTAATTAGTACTTCACCTACACTAATGTAACTTGGTATTTAGTTTCAAGGTATGACAATACGTGTACTATATGATCTGATTTTAAAATAATTTTATTATTTTTTTTATTATAAATCTTAAATTTAAAATAATGTGTTTGGCACGACGACGGGTGACCTGCGCCCGCTCAAGGATTCAGTTGCGCTCCGGCATTCGTACGAGGAACCTGTGTCGCTTTCACGCTTGCCGCCGCCGCTACAACATCACGTGTTTTCCATAAATAAATTTGTGGTGTGTTTTATTTCGAAATGGGAAATGAAAGAAATAAGATACGGAAAAGGCAGAGTTGGAGAAAACAAAACGCGAGTGAGTAAGATAGCTCCGACACGCGTTGCGGGGTGCTTCACGGCCGGGCGGTGAGGTGGGGGCGAAATTCAGATTCTAGCTGGAGTAGTATGGGCTCTTAAATGAAAACTATTACAGACCATTCACTATAAGATGTCCCCTGCCTGCTTATGTTGGCAGCATTGTGGCAGCAGTGTTACCAATAATATGTGTCCATTTTAACCCCGTAATCTAACTTTGTTTATACCTACCACGAATAAATATATGTTTAATTTTCTGATTTGTAAATAATAAACAACTATAAGACTAGGAAGGTTTTGAATGACGACAATATTTATATTATACGAGGGCGAATCAAAAAATTCTTAGAATGAATACAAAAAAAAAAATTAAACCAGAATATTTTATTTTTCTACGTAATCTCCTTCTAATCTAATACACTTAGAATACCGCATCTCCAACTTTCTTATTCCTTCCGCAAAAAAATCATTTTCTCGACTATTAATAAACTCCTCTGCGGCAGTCATAACCGCGTACATCGTCAAATTTAGTTCCACGAATATGCTCATTTAATTTTGGAAATAAGTGAAAATCACTCGGGGCTAAGTCAGGAGAATATGGTGCGTGATCAAGGACTTCGAAGCCAGCACTGCGGATTCCGGTGAGCGCAACTTCCGAACGATGAGGTGGAGCGTTATCCTGGAGAAACAACACGCCCAATGACAATTTCCCACGACGTTTTTCTTTAATCGCTTCACGTAATTTCGGGATTAAGTTTGCATAATAGGATCCAGTTATCGTTTGCCCTTTTGGCAAGTAATCAATAAAAAGGATTAATTCACTATCCCAGATAACGAAAACAGCTTGACAAGCAATAGTGCCAACATAACGGCAGGGGACATCTTACGATGAACGGACAATAGAGTTAATCCATGTTACCGCCAACGAAACGTTCAAATAGTTTGACATTACGGAGGTGACGTGAATCTTCGTTGTCGTTTAAATTAAAATTGTTTGAGGGAGAAAATTCGGATTTCTTTCGTTCGGTCGTTCGTATATTATTAAAGTTCATACTTACATACCTTACATACAATTAATTAAGTATCTCTTACTAGTCTGTGCATACAAATCCCTAGCAAAATGCCTCGTAAAAGTAATATTACGCTCTAGCATAAAACCGCAAACACACTAATATATTTTTTAGTTCCGGCGATATGGGGCATCCTCTGTGGTCAGGCTTGGACATACTCTCACTTAGCAATGGCAATATAAAACCTTTCATTGTTGCCTGTGAGAAACGGTATCTCTTTTTGAACTCATTTTCTGGTAACGTGTACGGATCTTGCGCATCTCTCAATGAGGTGCTTGGTATGCGAATGTCACTAAATAAATTATTATAATAATCTATAGATTCAAAGCAACCATTTCTTTTACCCTTTTTGTAACCTGTGTTTGTTTATAATCCACAGAATAGAATATTATTATATTACTCACAAGGAGACAAAATTATGTGCTACTTAAGTGTGCGTATGACCAAACCTACCAAAACGCATATAAAACTGTGTTCAAAATTATTATAGAGCGGCAGTTAATATTCTTTCAATAATAAGCAAACGCAAATTGAGTTTTAAAAAAAGTGTTAAAAATAAGCTAAACTGTGATTAAACTAATACTTGATATTCAATTAATCAATAATTATTTTTTTCATTTTTATTTCTAAAAGCATCATCTAATGCTCTCTAATAATGTTTTATTTGCATACATTGAATATCGTAGCATTAAACAGAAAGTACCATAGAAAACAATTGCAAATTAGACTAAATTTTCTGACCATGCTAACAATGCACTAACAATGTAAATTTTGACGCTTGTTCTAAAATGGATAGAATGCACGTCATTATTTCAACTCATTTATGCTCACACAAATTTTCTGTGTACTGTATGTGCCAGCTGAAATTGTGAAGACGCCATATTGCTAAGCATTTGACAACAACTCATTAGTGATATGTGAGGTTTGCAAAAACAAACAAAGGAAGGAGTGAAATAATTATCTTACTAGTCTTATCTTCCATACATACATACATACATAACGTCACGCCTGTATCCCTAATGGGGTAGGCAGAACACCAAAGGCTATAAAACCATCCGATGTCACGTTTGACAAATTTGGAGGTATTGTAATGATGGAGAGAGACTTGCAGTGATAGGGGGTCAGCCTATCGCTCACGAAAACGTCAATAAAACCTCCGTCCCTTAACTGACTTTTACAGTATGCCCGGGAAGGTGCAGCTGGCACATTCTATGTTTTTCTTTCGCTTCCAGTCCAGCATGGAAGTTTCTTATCTTATCTTACTTATATTATAAATGTGAACATTGAAGTATAACAGTGAAGATATATGGATGTTCGTTCCTCAATCACGGCAGAATTGCTGAACGGATCTTGATGAAATTTAACCCAGAAATAGTTTATAGTCTGGAATATCTCATAGACTACTGTATAGCCCTAAAATACTGATTCTTACGGAATAAATTTGTTTCAAGTATTTAATTTCACATTTTGACACTAGATTACGCAGTAAGTATTTTAATGGTGTAAACTTTTTGTGTGGGTGACCGCCAACCATTTACTTCTCACGGCGACTTCCGTGCTTCGGAGGGCATGTTAAGCAGTCGGTCCCAGATGCTGTATACAGTAGTTGTTAGGGTCTGTCAGAAGCCATTTCGGTTCCCTGAAAATTCGGACACGCACCACTCAGCAGTCAGCACTGGGCCAGTTTGGTGGATAATGGCCTATACCTCCTCGTCACCCAGGGAATGAGTCTCTTCCCTCGGTGACGAGGAGGAATAGCCCTGCAGTGGGCTCATTACAAAGAGTTGTGATGATGATGAAACTTTTTTGTACGCAGTTGCTCTATATACTAATGAAAACTTTAACAGCTAGTTTGTAAAATAAAAAACTTATTTTACCGAATTTATCACGTAAAGTCACGTGGTCACGAGCAACTTAGGGCAGGCGGCGCAGGCGCAGGCGGCGCGTAGCGCGGGGCTTTGTGCGTTTTAACTACCTACATCTCCGGATTTACGATGGCTACTATCCACCTTTTGAGAGTGAAGCCGGCAATGTAGCGAAAACGCGCAAAGCACCGCGCGACGCGCCGCCTGTGTTTAAGCGTGACCTTAGACAGGCGTCAAGCCAGGCGTGTTGATAGTGTCAAGTTATAGATCATCACCGCCATCTGTTCCTCAATCCTTGATTTCAGCCTTCCGGATTAACACAAGCTGACAGTATCTTAAGTTTAATTTGAGTTTTCAAAGGGTTTGTTAGGATAGCGAAATGTCCAGTTACATGTTCTTCTTATTCACTAGTTTGTATTTATTCTGTAAATAATAATAGAGGTTTTTATAACAATACTAGTTGACCCGGCAAACGTTGTTTTGCCATATAAAAAAAATTGATGTTGGCCGATTCTCATAGATACCGGATAAGCACAAAAAATTTCATCAAAATCGGTCAAGCCGTTTCGGAGGAGTATGGCAACGAAAACTGTGACACGAGAATTTTATATATTAGATTAAAAATTATTGAATACATGTTTATAGATTTACAATACAAAAAATTAAGCTTTATTAATTAAAGGACTTCAACCACAATTTATAGGGCATTGACGTGAAGATATTGAATCATTGTTCATTATTTAGGGATGTTTATAGCAACTATTTCATATATTTTAAGGAGATTTAGTAGTCCTTAGAATCAATAATAATATTTTATTTTTATTTATTTTACAATAACTTAATCATTTTCGTACGTTTTTATCAATATGTCCGTCGTTTGAAGCGGAATCTAAGTCCAAGGACGACTTAGAGAAGGACAAGTCATGGTCTTGGGGTTGAGATCTATTACAGTCCATTTTTTACAGTTTCTCCAGTCAGTAATTTACCGGTTGTCTAATTACAATGGACTCACAGTGTTTACCGAAGGGTCCATTGTTCTTCTACAGGCTGTTAAGTTATTGCTGGATAACAGAATGAGCAACACCCTAATCCTTTCCGACTCCCTGAATTGTCTTCGGGATCTCAAAAGTAATCTTTCCACCTTGCATCCAAATTTCCATTCATACTTCAAATGAAGCATCTTCTGTTTCTCTGCAATCTACGCAACATTAATATTACTCTGGCCTGGATACCTGGCCTGGATACCTGGAATCACTGGCAACCATTCGATATACAGCTTTGCCAAGGCTTCCGTTAAGACAGGCTCACTAGTCCATTAAACATGCTTTTTCCATGATCTCAGCCTTTGGGCTTAGTCACGATGCTATAAAAAGTGAAGCAAAGAATGGGAAAAGACTCGTGGAATTGTAGGCAAACATTTTAGAGATATCCAGCCCATAATGACATGTAAGCCGTGGTCCGGTACTTACAAGAAAATCTCCAAAAAAAATCATCTCAATCATAAGCAGATAGCGGTTAGGTCACTTTTATTAAAGATTCCCCAATATGTGTTTGTAGATTGAAGCCTGGATCGGTCGACCACATGTTTTTTAACTGCCCCCTCCTCCCTTACTTTATTTTACTTACTTCATTAGACCCTCTCGCAATCTTGGTGCCTAGTGCGAGTTTTTTAACTTTACCTTCGCGTTACGTTAACTTTGTTTTGTATGGGATCGAAGCAGCGCCAACAAGTGACGAGAATGGAAAACCGAAGAACGTGATTGGCTGTTTCAAGTAGTATTCTCGATTAACGTGATGGTTAAGTCATTCGAATAAAGTCGCATTAGGCTCAGTATTCATTCCACTTATAACAGTATTATTCTTTTAGCCGCCATGTCATATGTCATACAGCAAAATTATAGACGTGTAGTTCTCACTTATAACAATAAATACTCATGATTTCATGTGACTTTCTGAAAATCTAGTTGGAGGCATACATATCGCAGCCCGCCGCGCCGGGCGCACGTGTTCAATCCGCCATGTTCAGATAGCGGTATGTCAACTACGCGATTTCCGAAAGTACATGTACTTAGCGATATGTAATCCTCAATTTCTTTTTACTTTTCCGGATATTTTTATAAAATTTTGGGTGCTTATAGCTCGTTAAATAGAGAAGCAATTTATGTGAAAATCTAAAAATCGCCATTTTTGATTTAGAGGAGTGTAAACTGGAGGCATCGAAATAATAATTGAAACAAAATAATTAAAACATTGTGATGCTCTAAATTGTTTTGTTCTGCCTAACTTAAATAAGACCGATAGGCAAATATAAACAAAGCTGATACATCATTTAAAATTAAAATCTCCTTAAGAACTAAGTAGTCCAAATAGCGTCTCAAATACCACCCTGTAAAACAGGGTGGTATTTTAAAACGTGGGGAAATCTCTCGATTTTAAATCGAAATTGAATTCGTATCGAATCCGAATTCCGTATTCGGATGAGGTGCGCGCTCGCTTATTCGATTTGTTGCCAGTACGAGATTTGAGTTTATAAGACCCGGGACGGTTGGTGTCAATGAGCTTCGAAAACTGGACTAGTTATCTTAATTATGTATGACTGTCAATTCACGTTCAAAATGTTCAGCATGTAAAATATGATTCAAGAAAATTTTACTTTTACTTCTTCAAATAAACTTTATTATATTCCTTTCTATAAATATATTGTTTCGATCAATCATTAAGTAGTGATGACGTTTTTAAATGTTAGATTATAGAAAGGTATGCACTAAATAATTATCATAAATAGTGTTTACTTTTTTTAAATAATATGATTACAAAATATTTTGTTTAGCATTATGATGTATGTTGAAAATATAGTGATCTCTGAGTTTGATAAAAACTAAGTTTATTTTGTACTGTTTAGGTAGCTTGTGAATGAAAAATAAAATCAGATTAGAATAACAATATTAAATCAATTTTTAACTAAAATGTTTTTGGAGATAGTAACCTGTGCCATTGGAGATAAAGACGGGCATTTACTTACCAACGTAGCTCACGTATTGGAGCGCTGGAAAAACTACTGCGCGGAGTTATATGACACAGGAGAGCCTACCGCTGCTAATATTAAATGGTCGAAAGAAGAACCTGATATCTTACCATCAGAAATTGAGCAAGCCATCAAAGCTCTCAAATGCAATAAAGCACCCGGTAAAGATGCTATTACAGCCGAAATCCTCAAACACCTAGGTGAACAAGGCACAAAAGTTATCACCGAAATCTGTAATACCATTTGGAAGACTGGAAAATGGCCAAAACTGGACAGAATCGGTATTTATACCTATTCATTAAAAGGGCTCTTCGAAAGATTGTGGAAATTACAGAACTTTAGCGTTACTATCTCATGCGAGTAAAATCCTCCTCCATGTTATCAATAAGCGACTGAATCACTTTTTAAGCCGTCAAATACCCGAAGAACAGGCCGGCTTCGTCAAAGACAGAGGAACACGGGAACAAATATTGAACGTCCGCCAAATAATTGAGAAGAGCAGAGAATTCAACACTCCGGTGCTCCTATGCTTCATTGACTACACAAAAGCCTTCGACTGTGTCCAGTGGGGCAAACTATGGAATGTGTTGCTCGAAATGGGAGTACCAGAACACCTTGTATCTCTTATCCAAAACTTATACATGGGGAACCGTTCTTTCATCAATATAGGCACCGAATGCTCCAATATGTTCCAAACAAAAAAAGGGGTGAGACAGGGCTGCATACTATCTCCTCTACTTTTCAACATATATGGTGAATATATAATTCGGAAGACCATGAAAAACTGGGAGAAGGGTTTCCCTGTGGGTGGGAAGAGACTGTCAAATCTCCGCTATGCTGACGACACCGTTCTTCTAACAACATCCATGGAAGATATGAGTGAGCTGTTCCAGAGACTCGAGATGGAAAGTGGGAATATAGGCTTGTCGGTGAATAGAGCAAAGACCAAAGTAATGATAGTGGATCGAGCCGAGAATCTGATGAACATCAATTGCAACATTTCTGGCATCAACATCGTGAACCACTACATATACCTCGGCTCTCAAATTTGCAACGACGGCAGCTGTGTTCCCGAGATAAGACGACGAATTGGAATGGCAAAAGATGCGATGACCCGATTGAACAACATCTGGAAGAAAAGGGGGATTGGCATCAAAACCAAGATCAAATTGGTACGAGCTCTGGTTTTCCCCATCTTCCTGTATGGAGTAGAATCATGGACAATCCTGGCCCGAGAGAGACAAAGAATTGATGCATTTGAGATGTGGTGCTGGAGACGAATGCTTAGAATATCTTGGACTGCAAAGCGCACCAATGCATCTATACTAACCCAACTCCAAATAAAGATTCGCTTGTCAACCATATGCTAACAATGCATACTGTCGTACTTCGGCCACACAATGCGCAGAGGAGATGACAATTTGGAAAAATTTATTGTGGTAGGGAACACCGAAGGCAAAAGATCACGCGGTCGTACGCCTTCGAGATGGATCGACCAATTGAAAGACTCGTCGACCTCTAAATTCCATACGCTAATAAGAGACGCGCTGGACCGAAACCGATGGCGGCAGATCATCCGCTCCAAATGCAGCCTTGATGCTGACCACGATCCTTAGACATGAGGGACCGACCCAAGAGAGAATATGGCACATAAAAGACTTAGCCATTGTATGCTAACGTTATTGACAACCAGCCAAGTTTTAAAAAGTTTACAATTATATTAATTTCTCATCTTTTCACCTAAAATACCACATCCATTCATACCTGTATTCTCACTCTAAGTAAATCTATAGCGCCGCATCTGAAGAGGTTCAGCTATTCAGTCGCTGAAACTTTGTGACTCTCTAGGAAGTGTTTCATTTAAGCCCCAGCTAGACTGTTGGAAAAAAAACATCAAACCAAGGTGACCTTGTTAGTTTACAGCAGTGAAGACGTTGACAACCAAATTACGCATGACCTTGGCGGGTTGTAAACGGCAGTGTTTAGAAACACATACATACATCTACATAGACAACGCAAGTGCCACGATATGTATTGGAACCAAGCGTGCCGACTTTTTAAGACCTATTGTGACGTCACAGCTGATATTTATTATTGGGAAATGCAAACAGATTCAGAGACACCGATGCCGCCGATGAAATCCATTATAATAATGTAAATTTTTAATAAATTAAGAACGATATTGATATTGTGGAATCGATTTTCTAACAGACATACATACGCGCGGATTAAATCTAGAGGCGACCAACCTTGGCGCTTGTTCGGGGTTCGGACACGCAAAGAACATGCATTTGCATTATCCATGTAGATGTATGTCTGTGTTTAGGACAGTGTGTACGCTTGTTATTGTATATTTTACTATGTAACTATAACTACAAATGTCACGAGTTTTGTAGCTTTTTAGCCTGCGTTTCAACCTTCTTTATACTCTCAACTGCATACAAAACTGCCATCGCGAAGATGTTGCTAACGCGAGAGATCAAAGCGCACTGTCGATTTAGGGCGTGGCCTAGCGTGACCTTGGCTAGTGTTCTTGTTTGTAACCACCGTTTGCAACAGTGTGGATGACTCGAAATTGGTTGTCAACAACTTAACCTTCCTTAACCTTGGTTGGAAGCATTGGTTTTCAACAGTCTGGCTGGGGCTTTAGGTTTGTACGTCGCTGTACGCTGTACGTCCTCAGTCTTAGTTATTTTAGGATATTGGATAACTTCTAGTTCCTGTGATCTTCATAATGGGAGCTTATTAGCTTAGTACTAATACTTGGGGCTGCATAGTTCATGTTACTTTGTGTTGTTAATTTATTGCATGCTCGTGTTTTTTGCGGTTTACTCGTGTTAATTCTATTTATTTTTAATATAAAATTTAAGAAAAAATTAAAAATAATTTAAAGTTACATTTTAACTATGGTTTTGCTTCCATACTGGACTGGGAGTGAAGGAAAAACTTAGAATGTACCAGCTGCTTCTCTTCCCAGGCATACTGTAAAAGTCAGTTAAAGGACAGAGGTTTTATTGAAGGCTTTTTTTTGTTGGTGATAGGTCGACCCCCTGTAATTGCAATAGTCTCTATACACCACTACAATGCCTCCAAATTTGTCAAACGTGACATCAGATGGTTTAAAAACCTCTGGTATTCTGCCGAACCATAAGGGATACAGGCGTGCAGTTATGTTTGTATGTCTTAACTATGGCTGTCTGTGTAAATAAGCACAAAAAAATGTAAAGAGTCAAAAAGTAACAATAAAAAATGTAAGCTTTTTGATACACGTAAATGCAATAATTGATTGACTAACCACCGGTCTCAATAACTTATCAAATCGTAAAAGTACAAATAGAAATTCCTATTCCTGTAAAAATCTGTCACCTGAGCTCAAGGTAGTGTAGCTTTTCATGTACAAAATATCACTACATAATATACAGGGTTAATTTTAATAAGCGCATCACCTCTTGCAAGCAGCCTCTCCACATCAATCCCAACAACATTTGTTCTAAGACTTTTTAAAATTAATAGTTTTTTAAATTTTAGTTTTCACATAAAAAAATATTTATAGCCTCGGTTTAGAAGAGCAACTCTATTTACTCTGAACTTAGGTATGCGACGCACCTTGCGTAGTAAAATATCGCTTCATAATATTTTTTACATAAATTACTACAATTTTATAGAAATGTGATTTTAAAGTGTAGTCTGATATATTCCGTATTCAATTTGTAGTTAGTCATTTGAAATGTGTAATTACGTGCGCCTTTTTTCCTTCAAAGAGTGTTTTTATGTAGAAAATTTTGTCTGTAGAGTCGTCAGTACAAAACTTCATTTGGTGCAAATCGTAAAATCTAGACGATGTTTTAACCCCATTCAAATAAATATTTTGCGAGAATAGATTTTGTTTTAATCGAACCCTATAGGAAAATTCTTACGTCTTGAAACGCACCATATTTCCTCGTCTTGCAGTATAAGTTTAGACGACAAAGTATTTAATTTATAACCGGTTATGCCATAAAAGTCTTAAGTACCTTTCAATAAACAAACAAGTTAACATGAAAGCTGTTTTAAAAAATAAGTCGATCAATATATTTCTTTGCATTTCCAAACTATCAATACGCAACTCAAAAACCTTTCCCTAGTCAGATTTTCCACAACATCGATTCCAAAAGCTACAATTTCTATGGCTTCATTACACGCACGAATTAAAAAAAAAAGCAAAAGCTGTATGCTCGCAATTTGTAACTACCTCCGTAAATGCTTGAATTTGCAGTAAACCAAGTAATTAACAGGTGCTTTTACGAAGTCTGAGAGCGCAATTAAGCAACACTTGTTGACAAATTATGTTAGAATTCTGTCTCTTTCATTTGGTAGCGTTTGAAAGAGAGGGGTATGTTTGAATGTTGTTCATCAGCTAGCATAAATGTGTAGGTCTTTTGTATAGTTTTTTAATGAGGTTTCTTTGTGACAGTACAGTATATCTAGTAATAACTATTCACTGACGTCTTTACTTAGACTTCTTAACTCGAATTATAAAATTTCTGATAAGCATTAATCACGATAGCATAAAGTCGCTATCACTTCTCCAAAGAGAACAGTCAAAAATCTACGTATACAGGGTGACTGGTGACAAATTTTAGATACTGAAGGAGAGCACTCTGAACTCGATTCTGATCATTACTATGTAAAGTAGGTACTTATTTTTTCACCAAAAATCCCTATGAATAAATAAAGAGACCTTACTACACTTTTTCTGACGCTCTGCCTCAGCCAACACGCACTCAGCAGTGTTCCCGCCACACGCATACCACCACCCGCTAAGTATCTATTGCATTGCGCTTATATAACAATGCGTTGCGTATAGAATTTTTTAACTATCGGTTATGTTTATTCAGTAAATAATTTATATATATGATCTCAAACTATCATATGTATTCGAAAATGACCCACCAGTCACTCTGTATACCCATATAAAGATGTTTTCAACACACTTGCTCGTAAAGTGAGCCTTATTCTATTGAATTTAGAACTACAAACTGGGCTATAAGTCACGCGTGCATAATATATTATACCCTAGTGCATAACATATTGAATCCTACAAAGTTGAATTGTACCTTTGTGCAAATTACATGCGAGTAAACAGAGCATATTTTATTGATCCGGGTTATACATTAATTTTTTTCAGAAACAACAAAGAGGTTTTATACCACTTCAAATCCATATACATTTTTGAATGTTTGCACCTTATATTAGTAAAACAAATATGTATATCAAACAAATTGTTCACAATTTACAATAATTTGTTATAAAATATTAAAATATTTAATACTCCAAATTAAACATTTTCACTTAAATGCTATACATTTAAATGCTATACGTTTTTTTTCTGCCAAATGTGTCAATGTCTGTATAGCATATACAGCCAAATGTGTCAATGGCTGTATATGCTATACAGACATTGGCACATTTGGCAGAAAAAAAAAACCTACGCGCATGCGCGAGGTTCGGCGCCATTTTTCAATCACAATTCACAGCTTTGTTATCAAGTGTGTTTGTTATTTTATGACCACGTATGTCTGTCTTTTACTCACAAGTGTGTTGAAAAACGTCGTATGTAACTCGTGAGCGTTGCTAATTACAGTCGAGGCTGTGATTTGTGCCCGAGCCGCAGGCGAGGGCTTAATAATGAGCCGAGACTTCGCTCACTTGTTACATAATATACTATTTCCGCGTGAAAAACGGAATTTTATTTTTGTTTAAATTTATTATATCCAACATTATACCTAAATACCTTTTTTTAATAAGCAAGTATAACATATTTCTTTTTAAAATATTCTTACAATATTGGTGGCTGATGCCTCCTTTTAGATTACTACTAGTTTTACCCGCGCAATTTCGAATGCCCCAGATCATCCCAGACTGTACTCTAACACTTTAAAATTTTCAGCCAAATCAGTTGATCCGTGATTAAGGAACAAACATCCATCCATGCAAACTTACAAACTATTAGTAGGATGAGATAATTAGGTAACCTGTACAGTACATACTTTGCCAAATGGGATTTCTATTTAGTAGCCTAATTCTTGTGGAAGTTTGATAGGTATAACACAGACTTTAATAAATATAAAGCTGAGCAAACCTGCTAATTATTTATAAACCTTGTATGTGAAAGCAAATGTTAGGTGCTTATTGAAAAATTGACACCTCATTAGTGTTACGATATAATTATGAGCTTGCTTTTAACATCGCAACACTAATGAGCTGATAATTGGTGTCTGATTCGAAGGTAGCAAAAAAAAATAAAACACTGCGAACTTGCCAAGGTCCCGTCGCTTAGTATCGATGGCTGGTTGCCGCTCAACCCAAAGATTAGAATAGAATTTTCCAAGGTATTGTCCTTGTTGTCGGTAAACGCTGGATGTGGGCAGCGTGGAGAACCATGGCAGAGCCTTTTGACCGGCAGCGGACCAGCAGCAGCTTATGACGGTAGATCATGATGAAATACAACTCTAAATATACAGGGTGGAATTTTGAATGCCTACTGGAGGGAAAGTACTCTAAATAATAGAGATAGCAAATTTGACTCCAAAGAAACATTCCTTTATTTTGGAAAACAAAATAAAACTACATCCAAAGATTTTTCGAAAATTTGCTTGCTTCTCCCAAAATTGAACCGACTAGGTACTTGTATCGACCGGGTTCGGTTCCCGCACGGAACAAGAAAATTTTTTTTCCGGGTCTGGGCGTTTATATGTATGTATTTATATTCTAGCTTCCTCCTCTAGTTCACTACAATGGTATCCCATATCACAAGCTCTGCCAACTTTTAATACCAAAATGCCCGCGGGATTCAAAATTGAGCTTGTAAAACTGCCCGAAAGAGCTAGTTCATAAAAAAACCTAAATAACCCTTAACTGCTTTCAAAACGTAACTATACTATCGACCATTCGGTTTTGAATTTGTATAACTCAAACATAATTTCTCGTTCCCAAAACGAGCCCAGTAAAGCTGCAAAATTAAACAACTTTCCGGTAAATCCCATTTATTTACCAAAAACTGATTGGAACGAACATTTCAAAATGTCAAAAATATTATTTGGAACGTTCACTGATAGACGCAGCGACCGTTTTACTTCGCTACGATAATTAATCTTGTGGATATAAATGACTATGATTTTCTTTGAGATATTCAATTTATTTAACGTTTGTCATTTATTTTGTTTTTGTTTTTTTTTGACA
Organism: Stenoptilia bipunctidactyla; assembly: GCA_944452665.1. Taxonomy (NCBI): domain Eukaryota; kingdom Metazoa; phylum Arthropoda; class Insecta; order Lepidoptera; family Pterophoridae; genus Stenoptilia; species Stenoptilia bipunctidactyla. The sequence goes on along the minus strand of OX101748.1, from coordinate 5,103,256 downwards.
TTTAGACAAATCTATGTTTGTCAAGAATTGAAATTTTATGGCAAAATATGTAAGTGTTTTTATTTTTAGATGTTGTGAGTTTTTTGTTATCTTCTTTGAGTACTTAGTGGTGTTTTGCTTACATTCCTAAAGAGCAATAGAATATTATTTTTGTTTTCATAAATGAAGAAAGTTATGTGCGTCAGCCAGTGTAGAGAGTTTTAAAAAAAAAAGATAAAAAAAAGTAAATTAAGTTATTACTGTATTTCAAATTCTACAAAATAAAACTTAGCCTAATTAAACCTAAAGCTCTGGGTCCACGATTGACCCCACGCAGAGCTGTCTTATTAATTAATGAATTTTAAATCACAAATTATAATTCACTCGTAGTTACATATGGTTGCGACACTTTCAATGAAAAAGTTAAGTCAGCAAATCAATCGGTGAATCACTAATTAATATTCTCAGGGGAACTGAAATATGGATGAGCCACTGAGGTTGACAAGCTGAAGGGCCTTTAGGGTCCTTGACAAGCATGAGTGCAATCAAAGTTACAATGCAACCGCATTATTTATGTACATTACGTCATTAAATTTCAAAAGAAAATAGGAATATTGATGAATTAATATGCTGATAAATATTCTACGAAGTAGGAGGCTGTAATAGTGCTGTCTCGGAACCATACTCTGATGGTGGCAGATGTTTATATTAGTTAGTTAAGTTTTGTCTAAGTCATTGAAATAGTTTGTAAGTTTGATTGTAACAATAAAGACAACATGGTCAATTAGTGTACCAAATTTTCAGTAAATCATCATCATCATCACAACTCTTTGTAATGAGCCCACTGCAGTGTATGAGTCTCTCCCCTGGGTGACGAGGAGGAATAGGCCATAATCTACCAAGCTGGCCCATTGCTGAGTGGTAGATGTCAGAATTTTCAGGGCGCCAAAGTGGCTTCTGACAAACCCTAACGACTACTGTATACAAGTATACAGCACCCGGGACTGACAGCTTAACGTGCCCTTCGTGCACGGAAGTCGTCGTGAGAAATGAATGGGCAGCGGTTACCCATCCAAGCACCGACGGCACCAAACGTTGCTTAATCTGTGATATGGTATGATACACACAATAACCACGGCGCCACGACGACTTCTGGAAATTCAGTAAATAAATATATATTTTTTTAAATATCTCTAGCAGCTGCTCATCCCCATATAACCCTGCCTTTAACATTTCAGTATCATTCTAGATGCCGTTATCACTCGTGAATAAAAAGAGGTTTTATATTTTACATCACTTTTATGACCTAAACTGCAATACGCAGCTTGTTATAATCTTCAAACAAGAATTTGAATTTAGAACTCAATAGCGAATCTTAACATTAAACTTTGAGAACAAAATACTTCCTTACTTAAATTCTCACGTATAGATTTTCATTCAAATGCAGTTACGGAAATGGTCATTTTAATGGGTTGACCTTATTTTCTCTCAGCTGGTTTTGTTTGACAACGACGATATGCTGGTTTAATTCATCAACTAGGAATGTGCGGCGTTAAAACACCATTCACCTAAACATTAATTCACTCAAGATTCACCAACTGATTTATCATTTTCAACTTTGAACCATACTCTGATGGTGACAGATGTTTATACTGGTTACAAATTTTAAATACTGACGGAGAGCAATTCCGATTGTATTATATAACTAGCTGCTGCCCGCGACGTCGTCTGCGTGAACGCTATGCAGCACCAAACGCACCTACGATTATAACACTGCTAGCGTGATAATATGTAGCCTATATGTTGACCCGACTTCTTAACTATCTTCATGCCAAATTTGAAGTAAATCCATGCAGTACTTTTTGAGTTTATCCCGGAAAGACAAACAGACAAACAGACAAAAATTTTAAAAACTATATTTTTTGTTTCTGTTTCGATTGTAGATCATACCCCAAGTATTCTTTTAAAAAAATATTCAATGTACAGTTTTGACTTTCCTACCATTTTATTATATGTATAGATAAAAGAAGGTACTCAATTTTTCACTAGAATTCCCTATAAATAAATAGTACCAGGCATGGGATTAAGGGAATAAGGCATGGGATTAAGCACAACAGGATATTTCTAAAAGTTTCCAATTACTTAATAATTTTGTTTACGGCTTGGCTATGCGGTATATATAGGTATGACATGCTGGTGACTGTCCCACTCACTTATTTTCTTGTCAAGACAACAGCAAGAACGTCATGCTCCCTCAGGCGGCATGGCTAGTGGTAGCGTCGGGTATCGGGTCACCCTCTTCCCTAAAATATGGTTGAGGAGGGTGATGGCTGGTGCTTGCGTTAACTCGTGAACGGGTGCTGCTAGCGGTGCCAGGTCGTTTTGCTAATGATACTATGACTATTTTATTCCATTCTTGTTCAAATACTCTGGTCCCAGTATGTCATGTTCGTATTGTGCATCCATAGCTCATTGCATCTGCTATGTAAGCAATTTGGTTGTGGCATGACATTGGCTCTCACAATTAGCTGTCTTGTGTTTGTTTTTTTTCATGTCACGGTCAATTTGTACTTTACCTATTTGTATTAATTTGATAATTCTGACTGAAAAGGAGTGCCAAGAGTTTTTTTCCGCCGGCTTTTTTTGTCTCTTGGTACTGTAATATCTAATTTAACAACTATCAACAACTAGTTAAAGCCGAAGTATGTGATGAATGACTTCATCAAGTGTTTTGTGCAATTCCTAAGATGAATAAAACGTTTTGAATTTTTTTTTTAATTTACCATGTTACTATTTACTTTACATACAACTGAGTCAATCGCGGCACGTGACCTGGCACGCGGGTGGCACCATGCGTTGCGTCATCAATTCTTTAACTTTCGGTAAAGTTTACTCAGTAAATAATTAATATTTATTTTTTATTATATTTTTTCTCTTCATGTATGATCTCAAACTATCACGTCCTTAAATTTCAAAAGTGACCCACCAGTCATCCTGTATAGTTAACAATATAATTTCAATCTTACTTATATCATAAATGTGAAAGTTTGTTCCTCAATCACGGCGGAACGACTCAACGGATTTATATGATAGGCGATTAGCTATCTTGGTTTCGCATTATATTTAAACACTAGCTTTTGCCCGCAACTTCGTACGCGCATAAATATTGTTTATATTTAACACAACCAGTCATTGAAGAACCTTTATATCAAGTATTACATCCATGCACTGAAGAAAGAATTATTGTTCATGCAAACTAAAAAGTCCAATATTTCGTGTTCCCGTGGGAATGGCGGGAAATTCTTTCACAACACTGACAGTTACTCACTGGGGAACCTTTATAATAAGTATCACAACTGTGCACTCATGAATTTTTTCCCGTTCCCGTGGGAATTTCGGGAATTCCTTTCATAGCACAACCAGTCACTCTTTGAAGAACCTCATGCCAAGTATCACAACTATGCACTCAAGGAATAAGATTTTTCATACAAACTAAAAAGTCCAACCTCTTCCCGTGGGAAATTCGGGAATTCCTTACATAATACAAACAGACACTTATTGAGGAACCTTTATACCAAGTATCACATCCGCGCACTCAAGGAATAAGATTTTTTCATACAAACTATAACATCATATATTTCCCGTTCCCGTGGGAACTTCGGGAATTTCTTTCATAACACAACCAGTCATTTTTTGGAGAACCTTTATGCCAAGTATCATATCCGTGCACTGAAGGAATAAGATTTTTCATACAAACTCAAAATTCCAACCCCTTCCCGTAGGAATTTCGGGAATTCCTTCCATAATACAAACACACACTTGTTGAGGAACCTTTATATCAAGTATCACATTCATGCACTCAAGGGATGGGATTTTTCATACAAACTAAAACATCATATACTTCCCGTTCCCGTGGGAATTTCGGAAATTCCTTTCATAACACATCAGGGTAATTCGTTTCCTTCCGTTATTAAATATGAAGACAAATGTTCAGGGTCAGGCTCTGAAATATGCGAATTTTTCAGTGACTACTTTTTCTCAACGTTCCAAACTCCATCCCCCGATATGGCACATAGTCACGCTTCTAATACTACCTTTACGGCATACAAATAACATAGATATCAAACAAGAAGAAGTGTTCAGATTACTGAAAACTGTTGATAGAAACAAGTCTGCAGGCCCTGATCGCATTCCCCCTTCTTTTATTATTAACTGTGCTGAGAGCCTTGCATTGCCCTTAACGCTGCTATTTAAAAAATCTATAGACACTGGGCAAGTACCAATTATATGGAAATCTGCTTACGTCACACCTGTGCATAAAAAAGGATCAAAAAATGACGTTTGTAACTATCGTCCGATCTCTAAATTGAGTATTTTTTCAAAGATTTTAGAAAAAATTGTACATGTACAAACCTATAGCGCGCTTAAACATGTTTTTATAAACGAACAGCATGGTTTCATTAAAAGCAGATCCACTGAAACCAATTTGCTACTATGTAGCGAGTTTTTAACGGATCATATGTCAAAGCCGTCACAGGTTGATGTGATTTACACGGACTACAGCAAATGTTTCGACCGAATAGATCACATGATCCTGTTACGCAAACTTCAAGCAGTCGGTATCAGGGGTAACCTGTATCGTTGGTTTTCATCCTACATAGAAAACAGATGCCAAACAGTTGTACTTAACGGATTTATGTCACAAACTAAGCATGTGCCTTCGGGCTTGCCGCAGGGGTCATTGCTCGGACCCCTTTTATTTACAATATTCATTAATGATATCATATCTATTTTTTCTTCATGTTTTTTTTTTTTTTTTATAAGTGATTAAACCCGCGTTTGACCTCAATCTCACCTGATGGTAAGTGACGATGAGGTCGAAGATGAAAGCACACGGGTTTAGGAAGGAACTGGCTCTTTATACAATATTGCCGGAACACATTACCGCCGGAGCGGTAACATTTGGCGGCAGACTTTATATAAAGGGTGGTCGCTAGCCAGGCGGACCCAGAAGGGATCCTACCACCAAGCGAAATTCTTCTATATGCTGACGATATGAAAATACTTTGCCCAATAAATAATTTATATGATTGTACACAGCTGCAATTGAATTTAAATAATTTATATAAATATTGCTATTTTAACAAGTTAGAATTGAATATACTTAAGTGCTATGTTTGTTCTTTTACGAGAAAAAACAAATCTATATCATATACCTATTCCATCAATAACACTCAACTGACACGCGTAAGCGCCATGGTTGACTTAGGTGTAACGTTCGACTCAAAACTAATTTTCGATCAGCATATAAACAAAATAGTAAGTAAGGCATCGAGGGCTCTTGGCTTCGTACTTCGCCTGGGATCTGAATTCAACAACATTAAAACCTTTAAAATATTATACTGTGCCTACGTCCGGAGCCACTTGGAATATGCATCGTCTGTATGGAACACTTCTTACGATACCTATATATCCCGTATCGAACGTATACAGAAACGTTTCCTTAGGTTTTTACAATATAAAACGCGTACATATGACAGGGAATACCTGGCTAGATGTCGGCGGCACCATATCTTGCCTCTAAGCATACGCAGACAAATATCGGATACTGCTAATCTGGTAAAAATTATTCAAAATAAGCTAGATGTACCTGAGCTTTTAGCTAAGGTTGGTCTGTGTGCACACACAAAACTCTACCGAAACCCAACTCTTTTATATACTCCCACTGCTAGCACAAACTACCGACAAAACAGCTTCCTATGCAGATCTAGTGCTCTGGTAAACAGATGGAATCGCGAATTAGATGGTTTTGACTTATTTTGTAACAGCATCACAAATATCAAAACAGCTGCCGCAAACGCTTTCTTTTGTGCTTAAAATACTTTTAATTATATTTGTTAATCTCTTTTTTCTAACTGCAACTTGTCCTTGTATTGATTAATTTAGATTTTAATTGAATATTTTTCTTGCGACTGTGTTGTTTTTTATATGTAACCAAATGTTTATCCGTGGAAACTTTTTTTGGCCTTCTGTCATCTATAATTTCTATGTGATTTGTAAAATTAGCTGTAAGTTTTCCGAATAGTGTTAAATAAAATAAAAATAAAATAAAATAAAACACAACCAGACACACATTGTGAAACCTTTACACCAAGTTTCACATCGGTGCACTCAAGGAATAAGATATTTCATACAAACTAAAAAGTCCTATATTTCCCGTTCCCGTGGGAATTTCAGGAATTCCTTCCTTAGTGCACCCCTACATCCCCTAAAGAATGTATGTTCCAAATTTCAGCTCTCTACGCCTAGTAGTTACGGCTGTACGTTGTCTGTCAGTCACTCAGTACCTCAGTCACTCAGTCAGTAACGGAACAGTTTTATATATATTGATTGATTATAAACGCATAAAAACTGGGCCATATCTAGTTAATAGGTCAGTAGTAGGAACTTAAATTTAGTGAAAGTGGACTCGAGATTACCTCAAAATATAATAAAGTCACAAAATCACAGCGACATTTATCTTATATCCTAAAAAAGCATTATTTATTAACGAAGTTTTCATACTCTCAATCTGTCAAAGACACTTCATTTGTTCAAGGACGAATAAAAACGTGTTTTAACAGTGACAAGTTAGACAGAATTCGTTTATATGAATACATTTTCTTTATAATATAAAGATGGGTCGTTTCTCTTTCATGAAACCTGATACATACATGACATGCAAGTAATCATCAAGACCAAGGTGGTACACGTCCATCCACGGGAAACCTATTGACTCGACACTTGAAAGGACATGTATATACATTAGAATTATTCTTAGTGATTTATATTGCAACTTTTTATTCCAAGCTGCTATGTAAATCATTTTTAAATGACCAGTCAGTCATCCTAGCTTTGAGGTAATATAAGCGGTACTGTCAATTTAATGTATTTTAAAAGATGATTGCTGTTGAGTTTCTTGCCACTTCTTCTCAACAAATCGACTTTCCGAAGTGGTGGTAGATTCAGTTTTTGTAAATAGTTTGACTATTTCAAGTGTATTTAAATACCTACTAAAATAAAGATTTTTTTGACTTTGACTTATGGAATTTCGCCATTCTACTTTGGCATGGTGAGCCCACTGCAGGGCATGAGTCTCTCCCCTGGGTGAAGAGGATGTATAGGCCATAATCCACCAAGCTGGCCCAGTGCTGGGTGGTGGATGCCAGAATTTTTAGGGCGCCTAGATGGCTTCTGACAAACCCTAACGACTACTGTATACAAGTATACAGCACCCAGGACCGACTGCTTAACGTGCCCTCCGAAGCACGGAAGTCGTCGTGAGATATGAATGGTCGGCGGTCACCCATCCAAGTACCGACCGCGCCGAACGTTGCTTAACCTGGTGATATCGTATGATACACACAGTTACCACGGCGCCACGACGACATCAGCACAGAATAGCACATAAGCTACTTTTATCCCGATATTCCTTCGGGATTCGAAATTGCTAGCAAGCAGCTCGTATTTTATAGTTATTTAGTCCCATTATTGTGTCAACTCTTTAGATGGAATATTAAAGTTATGTTGATTATTTGCAGTCATGTTACGTTTTAATAACTTAACCACAATATTGACATTATTCGCAATAATGTTAATCAGAATTGAACACGGCGCATTGTAAACTATAACAAGAAGTTATTCCCGTGAATGATGTCGGTTTAGTTTGCTTTAGTTAGGAACCTATTTATTTACAAAGGCAGAAAAAAACCTACTAATATTATAATTGTGAAAGCGAGGATAAATAAAAGTAGTCTACTAAGTAAATATGGCTAAATCATTTATAACTCTTCTTGCGCGATTTAATCGACGTACAGCGACATCTATCTTCTTTTAAATATGCTACTTTTTATCTCAATATTCCCGCGGGATTTGAAATGGCGCTGGTATGGCAAATGGCGATTTGATATGACATAATAAAGAGATTAAAGCATTTCATAATCAACGAATGCAGAGCATTAAAAAAACCGACTTCACGTCAAAACTTTGGCTGAGTTGAGAATGTCATCAACGTAAACATTCTACGAAATCATACATATTTTTTCAAAAGTTTGAAATTTTCAATGAAGTACTTAACCGATTTCGATGTAATTTGAATGGGACCAACTATGAAATATCTTCTATCATATGAAACAACGATTTTCAAAATCAATTCGTAATTATTCGAAATATCATGTAACAAGGACACAAAAAAAGAACATACTCCTCCTTTTTTGGGAGTCGGTTGAAAAGGTTCAGTTTATTTTTAAATAAATTTCTTTCAGCAGACTGGAAATATATGAAATATACAACATAATTACTTTTAACAATAAAATAAGCTTTTCACTGCCGCTCTCATGACTGATTTCAAACTTTTGCAACTTTAGCCCGTTTTGTAACATTATTTTAATAAGTAAAAAAATTTTAAACAAACAAAAAAAGTAGTCTTAAAAGAAACAATTACCGGAATACCGGTATAGTCCGATCACTACAGTCCTGGACACTTTAATTTTCGAGTGAATAGGTTTCTCACGGATGGATGTGTACCACCTTAGTCCTCCCTCATGTGCACTTTCTACCAGGTGTCTTAGAGGACAAACGTGTCACCCACATTCTTGTAAAAAAAAGCCTGTCCTTAAAACTTTTATTTTGCCCTATTACGTTTCGTTTGATATGCGACGAGTCACGAAAAGACGGTACCAACGAAAAAAGACCCGATTCATTTTACTTAGCATTTGAAATTCATTTATGCAGGTTTTAAATTCTTTAAATAAAAAATAGATAAGACGCTTCTTTGATCTTTATTTTCCTCGTAAATAAATATTTATGGTGCTTTTATTAGCCTTAGGCATAAGCATATTCGTATGATTGAAGTGGAAGTGCAAAATAAAATTGGCAGAATTGTCGTTTTTGCTTCGGCTACAATTTTATGCTGCGCCAAGTCTCTTCTACTGACTCTTTTTTACATAATTTGTGAAAAAATACTATGTGTAAGTGATTAAACTCATTATAATTAATGTCTTGTAGCTCAATGATCTATGAAATGTGAGACAAAATACCAATTTCACAGCTGTTTTAATAATATACAGGGTGACTGGTGACAAATTTTAGATATTGAAGGAGAGCACTATGTACTCAATTCTGATCATAATTATGTGTTAAAAGTAGGTACATACTTAATATTTCACCATAAGTCCCTATAAATAAATAAAGAGACGTTACTACACTTTTCCATACGCGCCGCCTTAGTTAACACGCACACAGCAGTGTTTCCGTCACACGCACACCACCAGCCGCTAAGTATCTATTGTATTACGCTTATGTAACCATGCATTGCGTAATGAATTCTTTAACTTTCGATTAAGTTTACTGAGTAAATAATCAATATTTATTTTTTATTTTATTTCATTTTATATCTTCATGAATGATTTCAAACTATCACGTCCTCGAATTTCGAAAGTGACCTAATTAATTAATTCCGTAATTCTTAGTACTTCCTCGCAATCATATAACTAGAGGCTATAACTGTAGCTCAGATATTTTTTATCACTAAGTTATATCTTAAAACCTTTATTTTTAAGAAATCCTAAGTTCAAATACCTTAATCCTAATACGAATCCCCTAACTATGTGTGTCAGTTTATCAGTGTATACCGTTCTTGCTCAGATAGGGTCATGACTATTCATGTCATTGCGGCAAATTGACAAACTGTATAACTGTATACAGGATTTACATGTAGACAGTGAGTCGTAAGTCACAACTAAGATAACTCGCAACGCAAATATATGGGTTCTTATTTGATAAACGAGCGTTTGCCCGCGACTTCGTACACGCATAAACTAAAAAATCCTATTTTCCGTTCCCGTGAGAATTCCGGGAATTACATCCATTATACAAACAGACACTTATTATAGAACCTTTATACCAAGTATCACATCCGTGCACTCAAAGAATAAGATTTTATCATACAAACTAAAACATCATATATTTCCCGTTCCCGTGGGAGTTTCGGGAATTCCTTTCATAACACAACCAGTCTTTTTTTGAAGAACTTTTATGCTAAGTATCATTTCCGTGCACTCAAGGAATAAGGTTTTTCATACAAACTAAAAAGTCCTATATTTCCCGTTCCCGTGGGAATTTCGGGAATTCCTTCCTTAGTGAACCCCTACATCCTCTAAAGAATATATGCTCTAAATTTCAGCTCTCTACGCCGAGTAGTTACGGCTGTACGTTGTCTGTCAGTCACTTAGTACCTCAGTCACTCAGTCAGTAACGGAACAGTTTTATATAAAGTTTTGTATGTAATAACCAACACCGCTCCCGAGGAGGCGGTGTTGGTTATTACATACGTAACGGAATATTTGCTAAACAAATTAAACCTCCTCTAGCAACCGCAGTTGAACAGATGTGGTTAAGCATAACTCTGAGCGGAGTAAGACTTGCGATTGGCACTGCTTACCGTCCTCCTTGGCTCAACGTGGACACTTTTTTGGATGCGTTAACGGAAACAGTAAGCTATTTTTCTATATACGATCATATAATAATAGTTGGTGATTTCAATATAAACTTCTTGGCAGTAAACGATTCTAATACTAAAAAGCTTATATCTTTTTTACAGTGTTTAAATTTAAAGCAGTACGTTACGCAGCCCACTCACTTCACAGATCATTCTGAGACTCTGATTGATTTGGTGTGCAGCACTACTAATATTTTCAATATATCTGTTGATTCCATCCCAGTACTTAGTAAGCATGCTCTTATTTCTTTTAATTTACGTATAAATAAACCCAAAGCTCATCCAGTGTGGGCAGTATATAGACCATTAAAAGATATAAATCTTAAGGAGTTCAATGTCCTTGTTAACGCCATTCCATGGGAACGACTACTTGATGAAAATCTTAATGTATCGGTGGCGTCTGTTAATGCATACATTTTGCATTTATTTGATGTCCACGCTCCCTTGATCACTTCACTTATAAAACACCAAAGCTATCCTTGGATAACACCTACAATAAGAGCTATGATGAGTTTGAGAGATAGAGCCCACGCCAAATATCGAGCTTCAAAAAATGAAAAAGATCTAAAATATTATAAAGAGCTGAAAACAACGGTAAATAAGGCATTACGCTCGGAAAAAGCTGCTTACTTTCATCAATCCGTGAATAAGCATTCTAAAAATCCCAAAACAATGTGGAAAACTATAAAAAGGAACGTTGTCGATTTCAAAAATAAACAAGATTGTCTTCCACCCGGCATTGGTGATCCAGATGTTGTTAACTCTTACTTTTTAAATGTCCCTGGAGGTGATTCTGTCCTCATTTCTGAACTTTCATATTTTGAATTTCATCGTTTCTCTCCCGCTGTGTTTACCCTACATACAGTTGATGAATCAGTTATCCTAAAAATTATAATGCAAATTTCGTCTAATGCAAAGGGCGTAGACGTATAACGCGTGACATGGTGTTGCTTACTTTACCACGAACACTTGGAATAATAACTGCTATTATCAACAGGTCTATTCGGACTGGGATTTTTCCAGACGCTTGGAAGGAAGCTCTAGTCAAACCTTTACCAAAGAAAAGCTCCGCATTTCAATTACATGATCTCAGGCCCATTAGCATCCTTCCATTTTTATCCAAAATCATTGAGACTGTTGTGTGTCAGCAGATGAGTGTATACCTTAAACTTAATAATATATTACCAGAGAGGCAATCAGGATTCCGGAAAGGCCACAGCACTACTACAGCTTTACTAGATGTTCTCGATAATGTCCTGGCGGAACAAGATAAGGGAAATGGAACTATGCTTTGTCTTTTGGATTTTTCCCGCGCATTCGACACTATAAACCATGACCTACTGTTGTCAAAATTGGCATTTTATGGTTTCGATCGAAAAACGATACAGTGGTTTTCCAGCTATCTCACTTGTCGAATGCAACGTGTTGAGATCTTCAATGAATCTGGAACAAGTGCAGTCTCTGCACCGGCTTTGTTAAACCGGGGAGTGCCGCAAGGTTCGATTATAGGACCGCTTCTTTTTATTCTGTATAGTGCTGATCTGACAAACTCTATAAGATTTTGCAAGTTCCATATGTACGCGGATGATCTTCAGCTTTACCTGTCTTGTAAACCCAGTGAAACTCCAACAGCAGTCGAGCAAATAAATGAAGACCTAGAACGAATTGCCAACTGGGCTGGTCAAAATTGCCTCGTTCTTAACCCTGCAAAGTCAAAACTTCTCATTCTTGGTACCGATACACAGGTATCTAAAATGAATGCATTCCAGCCCATTATCAATATTGGTAATGTAGGCCTTGAGCAAGTTTCTGAGGCTTGGAACCTGGGTGTCCTAATGGACAGTGGTTTAAAATTTCACAAGCATGTTCTAGAAGTAGTTAGAATCTGCTTCTACAGGCTCAAAGTATTATATCGAGTTCGAGATTATCTTGATGTTGATGTGAGGGTGAAAGTCTGTGAAGCTTTAATATTGTCCAAACTGAATTACGTAGATGCTGTGATCGGTGAGTGTATTTTTGGCTACACCAAGAAACTAATACAGCGTGTACAAAACGCCTGTGCCCGTTTTTGTTTTTCTATACCTCGTAGAGCTCATGTGACTCCATTTCTCAACCAAGGAAATCTTATTAATATGAAGTCTAGACGTGCACTTCATTTTGCCACTCTATTGTTTGGAATTATTAAGACTGGATCTCCTCCTTATTTGTTTGAAAAGCTCGCTTTCTCACATCGCCAAGCCAGAATTCCTCTTCGCATTATGTGCCCCAAACACCACACTGCAGCATTTCGTGGCAGTTTCAGATATTTAGCCTCTAAATGTTGGAATAATATCCCACCACCTCTAAAACAATGTCAAAGTACTGTTACTTTTAAAATAAATTATAAAAAACATCTAATGAACCTACAGAAATCTAATACTTAAAATAAATCTATCTATATATCTATCTATTATTTCATCTTATATGTGTAGTGTGTATGTTTAATGTTAAATACGTTTATATACAAATCGAATTGTTATGTATTATTGTAGGGAGTGAAATTTTATATTGCGCCAGCTTAGCTTTATTTACTTATATTAAATTTATGTCATAACAGCCTTTTAAAATAAGATCTTTTTAATGTAACTCTTTATATGTTAATATGTGTAATGAACAGCAGTTTTCCTTTACTTGTGTTAGGCGTTTACGGAAGATCAGCGTGTTGGTGTGTCCGCACTCCATCACTTATGCTGAGTAAATGCCTTTTCGGTGCTTTGTTATATTACAATTGTATGGTTTTTTATTTGTATGTATGTTTTGGCACCGAATAAATTTCTTTTCTTTCTTTCTTTCTTTCTTTTCTATATATATTGATTGATTGATTATAATTGGTTCAGAAAATTAAGGAGTTGTTTTTCGACAGAGTTGATCCAATCTATTTTATACTAATTATGCTTAGGGGGTGTAAGAGTTCACTGAGGAAGGAATTACCGAAATTTCCACGGGAACGGGATATATTAGACATTTTAGTGTATGAAAAATCTTTATTATCGAGTGCACGGTTGTGATACTTGGAATTAAGGTTCTTCAATGGAACATGATGACCGGCTCGTGTAGTGGTAACATACATTGCCTTCTATGCCAGAGGTCCTGGGTTCGAATCCCAGCGGCGGATATCGGTGTGATGAACACAGATATTAGTCGTCAAGTCATGGATGTTTATATGTTTATTTAAGTTTATTCTAATAAAAAATATGTATATATTCAATATCTATGTTTAAGTATATATTTCTTAAGTACATCAGTTATCTAGTATCCATAGCACAAGTTCTTTAAGAAACTTAATTTGGGCTAGATAATGTTGTGTACCAGAAATATTTATTAATTTATATTGTGGCTGAAATTCCCAAAATTCCCATAGGAACTGGAAATATAGAACTTTGAGTTTGTATGAAAAATCTTATTTCTCGAGTGCACGGATGTGATACTTGATATAAAGGTTCTTCAATTAGTGTCTGGTTACATGGATGGAATTCCCAAAATTCCCACGGGAACGGTAAATAAAGGACTTTTTAGTTTCTATGCAAAAACTGAATCCTGGAGTGCACAAAAATCATAAACTTTTATTTATTATAGGTTAACAAAAGAAACACTTAATGAAAATCAAACGGTAGATGAGGGCTGCGCGACGTGGAGAATCTTAGAGGAGGCCTCTGTCCAGCAGTGTGCGTTTCTCGGCTCACAAAGATGATAATCGCCCATTATCCTATAGCTACCTACTTCTTCGGCTTTAAGAAACGAAATGAAATCAGGATGTGATTCTTTGATAAAGGTTTCTCCACAGCAAGGGTAGCGTGCACGGAGTAGCGGAAAAAGGCTCTATATGCATATAATTTGTATATTTGATTATACAAAATGAACTTCCAAATGAATTTCGATACGGATTTCACTCTCAGACAAAGTTTATACGGATAGTTTCTGCAAATAATCCAATGCTTTGAGAAAAAATAGTATAACAGGTATGTAACAAGTGAGCTAAGTTGCTAATTACAGTCGAGGCTTAATAATGAGCCGAGACTGTAATTAACAACGCTCACGAGTTACATACGACGTTTTTCAACACTTTTGAGTAAAAACAGACATACGTGGTCATAAAATAACAAACACACTTGATAACAAAGCTGTGAATAGTGATTGAAAAATGGCGCCGAACCTCGTAGGTTTTTTTTTTCCGCCAAATTTGTCAATGTCTGTATAGCATATACAGCCTATTTTACGTGAAAATGTTTAATTTGGAGTGGTAAATGTAAATATTTTAATATTTTATAACAAATTATTGTAAATTGTGAATAATATTTTGTTTGATATACAAATTAGTTTTACTAATATAAGGCGCAAACATTTCAAAATGTATATTGGATTTGAAGTGGTATAAAATCTCTTTGTTGTTTCTGAAAATATTTCATGTATAACCCGGATCAATAAAATATGCTCTGTTTACTCGCATGTAATTTGCACAAAGGTACAATTCAACTTTGTAGGATTCATTATATTATACACTAGGGTATAATATATTATGCACGCGTGACTTATAGCCCAGTTTATAGTTCTAAATTCAATAGAATAAGGCTCACTTTACGAGCAAGTGTGTTGAAAATTATCTTAATTGCTACTAAGCGAAAACTTTCCGAAATATCTCGGTATGATACGACTCCAAAATAACTCACCACAAGCTACCAAGTCCTTCGCTTCAACCATAACCATCAGCAGGGTGCAACACTGACCACTGCAAAACTATCTTTATATCTATGTACCCTTGACCTACTTTGGTTAAAAATAGTATTTTATTATGCGAAAATGTCCCTATTACAGTATTGGTGCAGATAACAACAGTATTTCCTTTACTCGGGTATGTGTAAGTATAAAGAAGATTTATGGCTAATTTGATTCCGAAAAAGAGTCATGTTTCCAATTTACTTTTGTTTATTTTCAACCGACTTCCAAAAAAGGAGGAGGTTCTCAATTCGTCTGTATGTTATTCTTTTTGTGTCTTTGGTACACGATATTTCAGATAATTATGAATCGATTTTAAAAATTATTAATTTATATGATAGAGGATATTTCATAGTTGGTCCCATATAAATTTCATCGAAATTTCAAATTTCTGAAACAATATGTATGATTTCGGAGAATGTTTACGTGGACATTATTAGTCGCCCAAAGTGTTGATGTGAAGTCGGCTTTTTTAATGCTCTGCATTCGTTGATTATAGATCATGTATCTTTCATATCACTTAATAAATGGATTACACAAAAAAAACCTAGTTGAGAACCACTATGTATTTTTAATGACTGGGGTTAGTTGATTTAAAACAATGTTTTGTTGATAGATGTAGCATAAAAATGAAGACTCCTTAAGTATATCTATGTTTGGCCACATTCAGCTTGAAACAGCCCTTTCGTCCCAGGACAAATGTGTTCTAAAGGGCGACTTATCCTAGTAATAATAAAAACAATAATAAAAACTTTATTAAAACATTAATGCAGATAACATTACAAATATAACCACTGAATCCCAAACTAGCGTGAGCTGTATTTTGGGATTCAGTCCCACAGGTATTCTTAATTTTTATTACTACTTAGGTATATTAGAATTAGGCAACATAGTTTAATATTGCTTGTACATTATTCTATAATAACAAATTATTATGATGCCAGAGGTATTGTCCACATAAATAATAGTTGTATAAATGGAATGAAAACTTATTTTGTGTAGAATATATAAATAGAATATAAACATATAATCATAAATAAATACTTGTATATTATATGGGAAATAAATTTAAATACCTAATACTTATAATTTCTTAAAATTTTATAATTATACTTTCTTATAATTTCTTTTATGTCCTATTGCATTATAACAAATAAATTTTATACATCATCATAACTTAGTTCCTTAAGCCAAAACTTTATTGTATGTTTTATTTCAAAATCAGACTTTTTTGTAATTTCTTGTTTCATATTTAACTTGTTATATAGTCTAGGTGCCTGATAACTGTAGTGATTTTGTGCAAATGAACTTCTTACATAGGGAACTGGATAATTGTCCCTTCTTTTATTGTTAGAGAGTTGTAAGCTGGGCACAACTATTTTGTGATATTTACGTATACACTGGTAGTTGGTACACATATAGCTTTCTGACAGTAAGCACTTCTGCTTGTTCATAAAGCAATTGTGTTGGATACCTAAAGGGCAGATACAGAATTACTTTGAGCAGTGCTCGTTGAGCTATCTCCAGCTCCATCAAGTGTGTCTTTTTTTTTTTATATAAAATATGGATGGGACGTTTGTCTTCCATGACACCTGATGTTAAGTGAACATGAAGACGTCCATCCACGAGAAACCTATCCACTCGACGCTTAAAAGTACTAGGACTATACTGGTCAGGGAAAATAGAGGCAGGCAGTTCATTCCAAACCTTGGCTATCCGTATCAAAAAGGAACTGTCAAAGCGCTTAGTTCGACTTTTCGGAATATCAACCACATACGGATGGAAGTTCTGTCTGCGTCTAGTAGTCCGATGGTACAAGGGTGAGGGTTCAATTTGCTCAAACAGACCACTCGCGCACTCACCAAAATGTATCCTGTAGTACACGGTTAAACAAGCAACCTTACGACGATGCTCTTGAATTTGACCAAATTCGACTCACCCCAATCGGATACTTTTCGTAAGGTCAAATCAACGTGCTCAATCATTGACTTTCTTAAACTCTGGATTTCACGGGGGCTCGCTCGCGCATTGGATACGTATCTCTCTACAACAGTGCTGTCATCAGCGTAACTAATAATGCCCGGTGTTAAAAGGTTATTAATGTGCAGCAAGAATAATGTTGCAGAGAGAACAGATCCCTGAGGTACCCCGGCATTAATTGCCATTTGGTCGGAGGAGAAGCCATCTAAGACTACTCGAATTGACCGTTCCCTCAGAAAATCAGATATCCAGTCGCAGAGCCCAATCGGTATGCCATAAGCTGGAAGCTTACTTAAGAGACCATCATGCCAGACCCTGTCAAAGGCCTTGGAAATGTCTAAGGATACAGCTATTGCTTCACCATCACCCTCCAAGGCCTCGCTCCATAATTGAGTGGCATACACGAGAAGATTGCCAGTCGAGCGCCCGTTGCGGAAACCATATTGACTATCGCTTAGGAGCTCGTTGGTCTCGAGGTATGCCAGGAGTCGATTGTTCAATACACGTTCCATGACTTTGCAAAGTATGGAGGTGATTGAAATTGGTCGATAGTTGACAAGATCGGCACGGCTTCCCTTCTTTGGTACTGGCTATACGTTAGCAAGCTTCCAGGACTTGGGAACCTTACCGGATTTCAATGAAAGTCAAATTCAAATTCAAATTCAAATTCATTTATTGCTCAATGTATGGTATAAATAGATGTTTACAATTAATACTTAATGTCCTACATACAAAACTGGTCACCAGCATGCAATATTACAATATTATTTTAATCCGAAAAAAGGTAAGTACATAGTTACACTGTCATTAAATATATGTCATTTTAATTATGTCGGTACATGTCATATAATTTAAATTAAGAAGAATCATATTTTTTTGATTTCAATAGGCTAAATTTCATTTTATTCTATACAAATTCATATTTTACATTTAAAGTATTCATTAAGTGAGTAGAAACATTTTTCTTTTAACCACCGTGATAATTCGATTTTAAATTTATTTGTCGACAATGATTTAAAATGGTTTGGTAAGGCGTTGAAAATTTTTATACACATTGAGGAAGATTGATTTAAATAAAGTTGTAGGCGTGGTAAGTCATTGATCACCAATCTATCCCCATGGCGTCCAGCCCTGCTAATATGTCTGGCTCGAGTAAAATAATGAATGTTACGTTTAACAAACATTGCAATTTCCAAGATATACATACATGGCAGAGTTAATATATCCAAAGCCTTAAATAGGGGTTTGCAAGGTTCGTCCGGCGCCTTGCCTAACATAGCCCGTAAGCATTTTTTTTGTGCTATAAAACTTTTTAAAGAATTAGTGGAGTTACCCCAAATCGATAGCCCGTATCGTAGTGCTGCAGCAACGTAACCGTGGTATGCTGTTAGCACAGTCGACATAGAACATGTTTTCCTAAGTCTTCTGAGTACATAGACATAGCTGTTTAGCTTACTACTTACTGTCTCTATATGTTGTTTCCAATTTAAATTTTTATCAATATTTATGCCAAGAAATTTTACCCACTCTGCTTCTTCTATTTTGGTATTTTCATATTTAATATCAATTTGAGGTAATATTTTGTTTGTGTTAAACCTTACATATTTAGTTTTCGTCAAATTTACAATTAGATTATTATTTGCTAGCCATTTAATGATCGATGTTATAGTATTATTTATGTCATTAATATAGTTATTAGTATCATTACTTTTATTTGTAAAAATTATTGCAATGTCGTCAGCAAAGAGGAAGTATTTATGGTTAGTCAATTTAGGCAGGTCATTAATGTATAAAAGGAATAATATAGGCCCGAGTATACTTCCTTGTGGTACACCAGTGGAAATTTCTTTGAATGCAGAACGATGAAAGACGATTTCTGAGTGAGCATTGACAGATTCAGTTTCAACACATTGCTGCCTCTGAGAAAGGTACGAGGAAAACCATTTTAAGACCGTGCCTCGGACACCGTAATTATCTAGTTTTTTAAGTAACAATTTGTGTGATACGTATTCAAAAGCGCGACTCATATCGAAAAATACCACTGTGGTCTCTTTTTTCGAATTCAGGTTTCTTGTTACCTCGTTAACAAGTTCAAAGACGGCAGTAGTTGTGGATTTATTTTTTTGAAAGCCCGATTGTTCCTTGCATATTACGTTAAATTTTGAAATAAAATTAGCTAGTCTCGTTTTCATTGCTTTTTCAAAAATCTTGGAAAATACAGAAATCAATGATATTGGTCTATAGTTATTTATTATACTCCTGTCACCTTTTTTATACAATGGTTTTACCACAGACTTCTTAAGCAAGTCTGGAAATTGGCCTTGTGTAAATGAGAGGTTAATTAAAAATGCTAAAGGTGATGCTAACTCAGGTCCACAAAACTTTACAACTTTAGTGCAAATATTATCATAACCTACTGCGTTTGTGTTATTTAAGGTTTTGATGATAAGAGCGATCTCTTCCGGTGTCACAGGTTCCAAAAAAATACTTTTTTCTATGCGTGTTGTATTTGTGTTTTTTTCGCTAGCCATTCCGTTATTTGTTAAATTTATTAAATGATTGTTAATTTCCTCCGCTATAAATAAAGGATCTTTAATATTTTTTCCATTTTTATTAATTTGTTCTATATGATTATCCGTTATGTTAACATTTCTATCATTAATTAATTTCCAAGCTGTTTTGCATTTATTTTTTGATTGAGTCATTAATTGGTAATTTTGATTTTTTTGGGAAACTGTGATGCACTTCCGCAATATTTTCGAGTATGATTCGTATTTATTTTTATTTATTGTGGATTTAGTTTTGTAGAATTTGTATCTCAAATGCCGTCTAGTTCTGCAACACTGTTTTAATCCTTTCGTTATCCACGTAGGCTTCTTATAATCATTTACAAATTTTACACGTTTTAAAGGAAAGCAAATTTTATACAAAGTTATAAATATGTCATAAAAAGATGTCATGGCTAAATTGATGTCAATTTGATTATAAATGTCAGAAAATGATAAGGTAGAAATACATTCCTTAAATTTAATTAAATTGTCATTAGAATAATCCCTTAAATATTTATATAATGTTTTTGATTGAGTTTCTTTCTTATCCACTGGCACATACAACATTTGAGCTGTGTTGTGGTCAGAAAGCTCTAAGTTTAATACTTCTTCTTTAGCATCAGTAAAGTTACTCACAATATGATCTATACAAGTATTCCTTCTTGTGGGCACCTTAATGTGCAGAGTTAAATTATAGTTCGCAACTATTTCTTTTAAGCTTGTGCTAGATTTTGAGGGCTGCAATGTATTGATGTTAAGATCCCCCGCCAAAATTATTTTGTATTTAGTTTTAGATGTTAGTTTAAACAAAAGTCGATAAAGACGCGTCAAAACGGGAGACAACTCAGCTGCGCAGCGTTTTAAGACCACTGCAGGAATACCGGCTGGACCACTAGCTTTTTTCTCGTCTAGGTGCAGCAAGCATTTAAGAACCTCCTTTTGGCGAATGTGAACGGTACCCATTGTAGGTCCGAACTGAGGTAATTGGGGTGGGATTTTTCCTTGGCAATCTAGACGAGAATTTTTCGCGAAGATACTAGCAAATAAATCTGCTTTCTCCTTAGCAGTGTGGGCCAGAGAACCATCGGGTTTCCTCAGTGGTGGCAGCGACGGGTGACAAAAGTTCGTTTCGACCGACTTGGCAAGGGACCAGAAAGCTTTACTTCCCGAAGGGTATGCTGCTATTCTGTCTCCGATACGGCCTATGTGGACGAAACGAGCTCTTTTGATTACCTTTTTGCAGGACTTGGCGGCAGCATTGTATCTTTTCTTAAGTTCATGCGAATCCAGGGCTTTGCTTCTGCGAGCATTTGCCCAGGCTTTGTATGCTTCCCGCTTTCGCTTTACAGCGGCAAGGCAAGCAGTATTAAACCATGGGCGAGCTTTGGTTTCAAGGGATAGATCAGCGTGGGGAATGAAGTACTCCATTGCTTGAACTATCACACTTGAGACAGCATCAGCACAGCACGATGGATCAGTTGAAATAAAATAGGTTTGCCGCCACGGATAAGATGCGAAGAAATGTCGCATTTCATCCCAATCTGCTGACTTGTAACGCCATACTCGCCTTGAGCCTTTAGGGCGGGTATCAGGTGGTGAGTACAGCGATACAGATTTCACCATACAGTGATCGGATGTCCCTAAAGGTGCAGTGACGGACACTGAGTATCTGTCAGGATCGGTTGTCAGCAGAAGGTCCAAGCAATACGCAGTGTGGCCAGCAACGTCGGGGATGCGCGTAGGCCCGTTAACAAGCTGTGAGAGAACATAAGTCAGCGAAAACTTAAAGGCCTCTCTGCCAGCATGGTCAGTGTCCTGATACGGGTATAACCACTGCCCGTGGTGAGTATTAAAATCCCCCAGAAACACCAACTGCACCGTGGGAAAACGTTGCTGAATCTTATCTGCTGTATTGCCAAGGTATTCCATACCTCGTTGTCTCCCGATCTCCGCTATGTGAACGATAGATACAGGCGTAAACCACTTGGTCTAGGCCAGTATCTATGAGAACCCACATGACTGAAAGGTCCGGCACTTCCAAGTAACGGAGACGCTGATAACAGATCGCGTCACTGACATACATGCACACCCCGGCGTGCGGGCGGAAAAGAGACTCCAGGATATAGCCTGGGTAACCAAGGTATGCCGGGTCTGACGGATCGCAGATCTGCGTCTCCGTTAGAAAGGGTAGGTGTTGTCTCTCCGTCTCAAGATGGTGGTGGACATCATTCAGATTGGAGTGCACTCCTCGGATGTTACAGAAGTGCACTTTAAGGGAGAGGAAGTGCAACCGCTGTTGAACCGTACTCTTTTTAGGACCTTTCATTGTGAATTGGTAGTGGAGTGAATAGGGAGGAGAATAGAAGTTGAGTGAAGCGCTGCAAATGGAGCCAAGCAACTCGTGGGGAACAACGCACCATTGGGGAACTCGCCTGGAGACTGCGGGGACGCCCGAACCCCCCCGAGGTCACCATCGGGTCCTCTCCAACCGGTCGCCAACCGGCACGATGGAGCCTCCCGGGATTTTTCGCGAGGTGACGGGGCAGCCTTTCGCATGTGGCTGGCATGCTACTTGGGCCCCCTACTACCTGCGGTCGGCCAGCGGTGCACCGTGCTTCGGATCCCGCTACCCTCCAAAACGAGTTACCCGGTGAGTCATTATCCTACGAGTTGAAAACTGTTCTCCGATGCAGCACGATTACTCAGACCTATCCTCCTCAATGGCTACACTAGACATCATGCCGGAACGCAACTAGGTTACTTGGCGGCATGGTTTTGTCTAGTGGGTGGTGACAAGCCACGGCCGAAGCCTACCACCAGATTTTACTGCTCGTTTAGCACCACCCAGGGACCACGTACAAGGCATCGAGGGCTAAACCTTGCGGACGCGAGCAGTTTCCAGTCCCTTAGCAGAAGAACCCCACGCACATATACAATAAATAATTACACACTCTGCCAGTGCCTTATATGTTTGAATTAGGAGTGTCTTGTCCAATACGGAGAGTATCAAGTCTTTAAATATATATATTAATCTTCTTATTCTTTTACTCATAACCATTATATGTTTTCTCCAATTCCACTGATCATCTACGATAACCCCCAAATATTTGGTTTCTGTTTTTTTTTATTATTTTAGGACAATCGCAGTGTTGTCCAAAACCACCATTCCTATTACATGGATAACAATGTAGGCGAAGTTCAAGGTCTCTAGTCGACGATGCTTTAGTTTTACTAAAACAAAGAAAGTTGGTTTTGCTGACATTAATTGTCTTCCAGCCATAAGGATACAGCTGACATACCTTCCTCCGCTAGGCGTTGGACACTATCCCAGGTATTGTCATGGAAAAGAATGACCCTTAGTAACCCTTTAGATTACATTCGTCGCCAAATATTCACTCTTTGACGACCACTTTGGCGATGCGGTAACACTGTCTGCCTCAGACGCCAGGGGTCGCAGGTTCGATTCCCGCACGGAACAAGAAAAAAGTGTTCCGAGTCTGGGCGTTTATCTATACAGGGTCTTTTTATGAAGATCAAAATATTTAAGGAGAAGGTTAACAAAGATGTGTGTATTCAATTTATGACAAAAAAATATATACATATATTTCAAATTTTACAATTCTTTTAAGAGACCAAACTTTTGAGACTATGGAAAAATCGGGGCTTGACGTATTTCTTAATAGAAATAGTTGGAAAAACGCTTTTATTTCTTGCTATTTAGTCGTAAACAACAGATTAAACTAAAATGTTGTAAACTTATGAGTATTATAAAATACTAGCTGACCCGGCAATCGTTGTTTTGCCATATAAATAAAAAAAAAAATAGATGTTGGCCGATTCTCATAGATACCGGATAAGCACAAAAAAATCATCAAAATCGGTCAAGCCGTTTCGGAGGAGTATGGCAATGAAAACTGTGACACGAGAATTTTATATATTAGATTTTTTTATACTAATCATTAAAACTAACAAAAAAATATATTTTTTTCGTAAATTGTATACACACATCATTCTTAACCTTGTCCTAAAATATTTTGATCTTTATAAAAAATACCCTATATATGTATTTATATTCGAGGTAACCCCCTAGTTCCGCTACATAATATTCTACTTCACAAGCTCTGCTTAGTTTGGGGCATGTGATTGGTGTGATTGTCTGGGGATTTTATTTAATTTACTCTAGTGAGTAAAATCATGAGACACGGCAATATTTTACGAAGACCCAGTTCGATCCTTAACCCAAGTACTAACATTTTCTACTTCTTCTTCACGACCCATTGAAAGAGAAGTAGGAGAAACACGAGTTTACTATAAACGAGTTTAAATAACATAACAGGTTTTCACATAGAACAATCTTAATTGAACTTATCTTTAACTGAAGAAGTCAATGTGTAGTATATGTATGTGTATATCTTGTATTCGTATGTATGTATGTTTAAATATAAAGTAAGAATTTCTGAATGTCTTTCACGAATAGTCGATATGTTTTTGTTTTTTTTTTGTTATTTTTTGTTTTGTATGTAAACCCCATCTGTGGTAAATTACTTTATCATGTTATTTTGGTTGCCTGGCAGAGATCGCTTACTAGCGATTAGGCCACCGATTGTGTTTTCTTTTTTTATTGTCCTTTATTTTCTATTTTTTGTATGTACAATGAAGAGTAAATAAATAAATAAATTTACGTTTTTATCGAGTTAAAATGTAAATATTTTCGCGTTTATTTACATTTTATTCGGTGTCTTTGCAGACCCCGTGATCACGAGCAACTGACCATGTTTTATAAAAATTTGGATTAATACAGGTTTATGATGAAATTGAGTTTAAATTTTGTCATCTTCCAATTTTTTATTGAAAACCTAGGTTTTTGAACCAAAACCGAATTTGATGAAAAACTGTAGAATGTAGTAGTAACATACAAAACCGTATCTTGTAAGAAATAAATAAATAATATCTTTATTTGCCAATACAAGCGTACATACATAAGATGGAAAATATAATTTTGGGTCGATACGAGCGGCCAAGGATAATTTTTGTATTGAACTTGGCTCTCCTTTTTACATTTATGTTTTTGGTGGGATTTATAAATACAATAAACAGCAAAAAAACCTTACACCCCAACATTACATTCCTGAATTTAGTCTTCATCGTAGCAAATTCACCAAGATTTAGCAAAAACAGACCTTAACTAC
This sequence comes from Stenoptilia bipunctidactyla, assembly GCA_944452665.1. NCBI lineage: Eukaryota > Metazoa > Arthropoda > Insecta > Lepidoptera > Pterophoridae > Stenoptilia > Stenoptilia bipunctidactyla. The sequence continues at coordinate 5,078,270 of OX101748.1, read as the reverse complement.
GTTTTAAGATAAAAATCAGAGAAAACCACTTTCCAACCGCGATCCTCATCTCCATTTGGACAGATGAAACTCGTCTTGTCGGATTTAAGTCGAGAAACGGTGCAATCTTGATTTTAATTTGAATTTAGTGCGATTTGAAGTCTGTGTTTAGAAAGAAACTTTTTTGTCAAAGTTATCTTAGTGCCAACGCAACGCTGCGTTACGCGTTCGAACGCGCATACCGTACGGCCGTATCATACGTACATACGTACGGACGTATGGCACGCGCGTTCGAATGCGGAACGCAGCGTTGCTAGTACAATTTCATAAGTGTGCGTGTCAATGGAACAAACAGTCGTGTACAGTCGTGTCAATGGAATATAATTTCTTACTATTTGGCTGAAACTCATTTAAACACATTTAAAAGCCAAATAGTAAGAAATTATATTCGTCCACGAGCGTTGGCGCGTGGCCACATCCGTACCGAACGCGCGTATCATACGCGGCGCTTGACGCATTCCAAACGTCCGTACCGAACGTGTGTATGGTACGGGCGTTTCAGTTTTGTAATGAAACGGGCGTTCGAACCCGTGACACAGCGTTGGCACTTAATAAAGTGAATCGTGATATAACGCATGCGATACAGCAAAATCTCTTTGATTCGTATTGCACCACCCGCTTCCCTTTAAAAAGTAATCGCTGCAACGAAAAATAGACATCAAATCATGACAGCACGATAAATCTACAAACTGTATTTTGAGTCGCGAAATCAGCATAATAGGCTGGTTTCAGGCATTGAGATATTATTACTACGTAGTAGTAATACCACAATGGTTTCAGATACTGGTGATACTTCGTCTATTGTGAGATTTAAGTGCACAATATGAACACTTTGAAGAATTTAAAATTTCATAAAAAAAATATCTTCCGTTATTTAGACCCACTTTTCATTATATTGTCTTAAGTTTTCGCGATTCATACTATTAAATAAAACACTTTTTAACCGGATTTATCGCGTATATTTACATTTTTAATTTTGACTCAGTCACGAGCGACTGTCCACGGGGTCTGCAAAGACACCGAAACGTCGAGTCAAAATTTAAAATGTAAATATACGCGATAAATCCGGTTAAAAAGTGTTTTATTTGACCACTTTTCATTCTTAATCATCTATTAAAATATAATGGACTATTATTGGGAGACCTGTAATATACAGGATGTTCGGCACAACGTTGAACATTCGGAAATGGGGGGTAGGTGGGGTGGCCCGTTAACTAACCAGCACAAAACATTTTGTCTCAGACTCAAGTTTTTTTATATATTTTTTTCATATTTTTGGATTGTTTCGCTTATGAACTTTCCAAACCCATAATTTTTTTTGTTCAATGGCAGGTCAATTCTTTTTTCTTTATTACAACTGAGGTGATTAGTAGGTCCTTTTAAAATTAAAAGATGCACATTTTCCATTGTTGAAATAAAGTTATGGCCTTCAAATTATAAAGTATATAATTTGAAGCAGGATGCAATTAATTATCATAATAGAATCTAGAATTAATCGTCAAACTAACAATAATTATTAATATTTTTTTATGTCGCAGTAGTTAGGTGTATGAAAAAATATAAGCAAAAGTTAATCTAAAAAGTACGATCGAGAGTAATTATTTCCAATTTTAACAGATCACTTCTGTTTTTTCACGTTGTAAAAAATACTCCTAACTTAAAATGCAGTTGCATAAAATTTGCACTTCAAAATCATTGGAACGTTTTTCTCATATACATATACTGGTATTTTCTAAAAATTTGCATAGCAATCCTACGAGTGTGTTTACAAACTAAACTTTGGAAACACAGTAAAATCAGGTATTATTTTTGAGCGAATATTCAAATTTATACTTTTTGCCCTGCAGACGTTCCTTGATGAAGTTTTTAACTTAATCTGGGTAGCTTAACTCAGTTAAGTTCTGAGTTGTGCATAATTGTAACTTAGAGTAAGGTAGGAATTTCAGCGGGGAGATTAATTACTTTTAAATCTTTTAGCTTCTTAGACGGGCATGCCATTACTTACCTCATTTATATTATAAACCACCTACTTTGTAGGTAGGTACTCTGGGTTCTTTTTTGGAGTAAAAAATCCAAAGAAATCTCATAAATACTCACGAAATCTACGGATTCGAACGGAATAGAAAAATGACAACGAATGTAGAGCATTAAAAAATCTTAAATCCCTGTTAAAACTTTGGCTGAAGTTTTTTTTTTTTTTTTTTATATGTGACTAAATCCGCGTTTGACCCCAATCTCACCTGATTGTAAGTGACGATGAGGTCGAAGATGAAAGCACACGGGCTTAGGAAGGAACTGGCTCTTTATACAATATTGCCGGAACACATTACCGCCGGAGCGGTAACATTTGGCGGCAGACTTTATATAAAGTATAAAGGGTGGTCGCTAGCCAGGCGGACCCAGAAGGGATCCTACCACCAAGCAAAAAGTTGAGGCACTTACGAATGAAATATCATTTATTTATAATTGTATCATTAATATAAATAAAATATAGCCACCCCAATAGCGACTCCCCCCCGGCCTCATATCCCACTACATCATACGACATGCTATGAATTCATTAGACACAATGTTGTAAACACGGTATCGTATTTCAATTATTTTGTAAACCAAAAATAAAGTATAATGCGTTCCAAGAACAAAAACCTTGTACCTATATTTGCGTTTCCAAATTCAAATACATAGTAAGTGCAAATAAAAAATCATAAACCTAGTAGGTTCTGTACAAACTAGGTTTTTGGATTTCAAAATGTAGTTTGCTAAGTTTTTGATTTTGAAAAGTGTGATACAAATTGCATTTACTAGGTTTTTACGTGTCGGTAACTCTAGTTCTTATTGAGATAGAAATACAGCAGCTTTTGCATTGGATGCAGCTCAAAATTGTAAGAAGAATAGTTTGATAAAAAGTTTTTTTTTTAAATGTTCCATACTAGGTTTTGATTTTGGACAGCTGAGAGACCACCTCTGAAGTATCCTCTAGTCGTCTTACAAAGAAAAAAAAACATACACACGAATTGAGAACCTCCTTCCTTTGGAGGTCGAGTAAAAGAGCAAATTTTTGATACAGGCATCAGATATTTGCTCTTTTAGCAAAGTCAGTACTACTCATGAAAATCGTTGTTAAGTGCCTTGTCAAACAGTATTTTTTGCGGCAGATGAGCCGCTCAATGTCACCGAACAGACAGTACGATTGAGAGATCGAAAGTAATTATAATTGGCAGCTAATATCATCGTTCTACCAATAAAGTCATATTATATTTTATAGTGCCAGCTTTCTACATAATACTTAAGTAAGATTAAAATATTACGCAGAACCGACAAAAAGTACATACATACATATACATAATCTCACGCCAGGGAACAGCAATTGCTGCGATCGATTGGTGTACCCTTATCTCTGCCTACCCCAAAGGGAGACAGGCGTGAGGTTATGTACGTGTATGTATGTATTTTTTTGTCGGTTCTGCGAAAGATAAAATAAATATCTAATTGTTGGACATTTCTTTACATAATGCAATTTACCCCTAAAGAAAGCTAATATGCTTGGGGTTCTAGAAAACGGATACTTACACATTTTTTTCATAAAATCATACATATCTAACACAGCCAGACCAATGCAAACATACATGTTCATGCACACAAATATTTGCATTAAGCGGGAATCGAACTCGGGGCTATTGGAGTTTAGACGCAGACATTGTTTCCCCATCGACACAGCGGCCGTCGCGTTGCTGAAATCACTTTTCTTGTGGTTCTAAACTAGTTTTCAATCGACTTCCTTAAGAAGGAGGTTCTCAATTTGTATACACGGTGAGTCTATAATAGTCAATTATATTTTAATAGCAGATTAATAACGATGAGTGGATCCGAATTTCGAAAAATAGCTTAATAAGCTATTGCATAGCTTCTATCGCGGGCCTTGAGCGTGGGGACCGAATCCAGAAATTCCGTAACGAAAAAAACCTAACACTCCCCACCCCGATATGGGATAAAAATCGATTGAATATTTTTTTTCATGGGCTACACTGGTATCATTCTTGCTCTTTTCCTCTTATTGTGTTCTGTCTCTTCACTCTGTCTCCAGTATGTAGTCTGCACCATCTCCATACATTGTCGACGCCCCCTGTCTCCGAGTGTCACACGTCTTTTTTTAGGGAAATAATAAAACGAGCGACTAAAAAACAAATTTGGACTGGAAATAATAAAACGAGCGACTAAAAAACAAATTTGGACTGTCTTGAAAAATATATGAAAATGAACGGTTTTAAATATTAATATTGCGACTGAATTACTAAGTGAGCGACTAAAACACATATACATTGCGATGAAAGAGATAAGTTACGAGAAGGGCTCCCGCACCGGAAGGCGGAATCAGTACGGTTAGGTGCGACGACGAGCGCAGCGAGGAGGAGCATGTTAGGTTGCATATAGTTATACACGTGCGCGAGCCGAGCGAGCGAAGCGAGCGGTGCCGCGGTAGCGGCCGGCGAAGCGCCATAAACCTGGTCAGCTATTATAGTCAACCCTGGACAATCCCGACATGGTCAAAAGTGTTTTTAAGTCGCTGTTTCATTGATTCTTCGTCACTCGCTCTCAGTCGCTCACTTAATTAAAACAGTAAGCCAAATTCATTATTTTTGTCACCTAAAATTTTTATTTACAGTTACTCGATTAAATACTACCCCTTTTTTTATATCACTTTTAATGTATTAATATTTCAAAATTCTTCTTTTTGAGTAACATTTAAGTTTTATCTACATTTTATGACTACATACAATTAGATGGAAACGTTTTTATTTCTTGCTGTTATTATAAAACACAGATTAAACTTAAATTTTGATCAAGTAAGTACTTAGAAGAATTTTAAAATTTTTAATTTGAAAATATTTAAGCAAAAAATTTTTTCTTTCGTAATTTAAATCCACTCGTCATTCTTAATCTGCTTTTAAAATATAATTGACTATTATAGACGGACCCTATACATGTTTTTTATCTCTTTTACTAAATATTTTGGACATTTATGAATCGATTCTGAATATTCATCAAAATCTATTGAGTGCTTCTCGAAAATTTAAAAAATTTTGAAATAATATGTACCATTGAGTTACTATGTATGTGACGACCACTTTGGCGTTGGGGTAAACCTATCTGCCTCAGACGCCAGTGGTTGCGGGTTCGATCCCCGCACGGAACCAGAAAAAAAAAAGATCCGTGTCTGGTTACTTATCTATTTATGTATTTATATTCTAGGTTCCCCCCTAGTTCGCTATATGGTATCCCATAACAGAAGCTATGCTTACTTTGGGGCCATGTAGTTGGTGTAATTGTCTGGGGATTTTATTTATAGTATAGTTCAATGATGAATACAGAGAATATCTACATTGACGAACTTATATTTCAGCCAAAGTTTTTACATGAAGTCGTTTTTTTTTAATACTCTACATTCGTTGATTTTATTTATACTCGACTCTTATTAATTTCTTAAGGTTTAGGAAAAAAACAAACAAACTTGAATTCATCGTAAGTTATTTAACAGTTCTTTATGAATCTATGCTTGAATTATGATCAAAATTTCATTGAGTTTTCAGAATTTAAGCCTCAATGCTGATGGGAATTTACTTATTAAAGTTTCTTGTAAATCAAAATGTACTTTTTTTGAAAATAATATTTTTTTATTGATAAAACAAGTTGCAGAATCTAATTCAAACTTTTCCTTCAGTCCTTATTGCGAGATATTGTGAGGAAGGCAAAAATATGCGAAACATTAGGATGTTTTCACACTCAAGTAGAAAAAAGTATTGTTATTTTTTTATGGCAAAACCTAATTTTGTTTGTTTTTAAGTAAGATAATGCTTAAAAGTTTAAAATGTTTGACTTTTTAATGTATCGAATGTTGCATTTTTAGACAAAACCTGCTCTTTTTTAAGATACAGTTCACTTAACTTTTTGTACCTAGAAAAGAAATGGTGCTAATTTTTTAATAATATAAAAGTGAAATATAATTTTCTTGAAGAAAAAATAACTGAGTTCTTATCTAATGAGTGTGCGATTGACTTTGTTCTTAGTGAAGAGAATTCGATAAAAAACTTGCAACTTGATCAAAACTTTCCTATGAGCTACTTAAAATACAAAATGAACAGCTTTATATTTAATAATATATAATTATTTTTTTTAATAAAACTCACCAAATAATAATATTTACAGCATAAATATTGTTATCAAAAACATAGTTCAGATCACAATTTTAATTTCCACTTGACATTACTATAGTAAACACCAATGTTGTTTTTGATACTCACTAACTTCACAAACACAGACTTACCTTAGCTTAATTTAGTTTTGATACATAATCACTTATCTGCTCTTGTTAAGATGAAATTGCATAATAACACAGAATTTGAATTACTAATAACAGTATGTCCTGAATTTTATTTTATTCGTCAATGTTGGTATCGATTTTGATGATTTTTACACTACAGAGCTAGTTCCATATAAATTTCATCACAATCGAATGAAAACAATTGAATTTGAAATTTTGGAAAAAAAGTTGTATGAAAATGGAGAAAATTACTTATATGACCTTATACTTCAGCCAAAGTTTTGACTAGGATTTAAGTTAGTGAAACCGATTTTTAAATGCGCCGCATTCGTTGATGATGGAAGCTTCCAATGTTCTTCTGTATGTTTCTAAACCACTCATAAACTACTTTCAGACCGACAAAAATTCGTATCAACAAATACATTTACTTTACGATTATTGTTAAGGCAAAAATGTATGATGGATAAGAAAGCATTAAATATAAACGTTTGAATCAAACCCCATTCAAACAATAATTTTCATTAATCAGCTTTTTATACATACCCTTTAATTTTAAAGTAAATGTATCTTTTTTTATACATTTTATATCAAGTGTATATGAAAGCGCCTACCACAAGGAGAATATTTTGACATTAACTTTGAAAGATGACTTCTTGAAACTTCTCCAGTATGAACGCAGCTTTATACACTACATTTGAGAAGCAAATGAGGTATGCCGCGGTTCGTTGTTTCGGATTTACTGAGGCGTGGTTTTGAATTGTAAAACAGCTGTTTTAGCTCGCCAAGCGGTTTGTAATGAGCGGTGTAATGAAGGGCTGTGTTGTTTGGTTTTTCTTGTTTATTTTTAACTTTTTTGGCGATTTTCTTGGAGAAATCTTGAAGGTAAGATGAACTTTTTTCGATTTTCAATAAGTTTTGTATATTCAGGTCGATTTTGTAAAGACGTACTGTTTCTAAACATGCGTGTTGAATTAAGACAAATAATAGGTAAGCTAAGTTTTCCTTACTGGCCTTAGGTACTTAAGAATGTATTAAGCTTGTATCACAGAGACTACAGAAAAAAAGTTAAAGTCAAAAAGTTCTTTATTACATACGCTTGAAAGACGTCAAATTATTTATAAATTGAATTGAATCTACCGGCACTTCGGAACGTCGATCTGCTGAGAAGAAGTGGCAAGAAACTCAACAGCAATCATCTTTTAAAAAGCGTACACATTGACTCATGAACGAGTTTATGGAGTCTACTATTATATCAGGCTAATTTATACATTAGACAAAGAGGTACTGGTGGGTTTCCTAACATACTACAAGACAGACAGTTTAGAAGGTCCTCTCACCTTATCTGCCCTGGAACCTTATCACCCAGGAAGTCTCACACCGCAAAGAAATACTTAGCCGTCTTGTCCGTCGTGTAATAGAGATAAGTGCTGAAAGGTAATTGTTTTCAAGCCGTGGGGATTTTTTTTATGGATACCCGATCGCTTGAGGAGAGTGTCGGGCTAATATCGTAATCTTAATGACTAAAAAAGCCACGGTGTGTCACGTCCAGCTTTAGGGCGTGGATCTATGTCTACGGCGCCGCACCATTCCATGGTGTCGTGCACGGCGCACCGCTCAGCGTTTCATATTTGCGTTTCAAATTATCTCCATCATGAATAAATGAAAAATGTGATAAATAAACATTACCAGACCAGGATTCGAACCTGGGACCTCTCGTTTGCCGGACGAGTGCTCTTCCAACTGAGCTACCGGGGCCTGGCGCTACGCCTCGAAATTACTTACCACATTTTTGTTTTTACGTTATATTGCTAACGTAGCTCCATCTTATGGTATAAGCTTTGCAGCTAAGACCACCCGAGATCAATTTCTTTACAGGAATGGTGAATCCCAGTTAAAGTGAAGCATTGCAATGTTTTAATAATGTCTTTAAGTTTTTTGCATTTAAAATGCTCAATTATTCTTAAATAAATGAAAAATGTGATAAATAAATAATAATTGAGCATTTTAAATGCAAAAAACTTAAAAAACATTATTATCTCCATCATGGTTCATTATAGAAAAATATGCCGTATAACGGCACGTCGCCGACGCCACCGTGAGACAGCGCTGCACTGCAAATCAATGCTTTTCTATAATGAACCATGATGGGGATAATTTTAAGAGCAAATGTGAAACGCTGAGCGGTGCGCCGTGCACGATGCCGTGGAACCGTGCGGCGCAGCGCCGTGCCACGGCAATGGTGTCGCCATGGATCCATACCCTTAGGGTCACATTATCGCCAGTGGCATTAGCAGTGACGGGCTCCGTGGCACAATGCTATATGACGCTACTACGCAAATGGTGAGGTCACCGGTTTGATTCCCGCATGGAAAAAGATTTGATAATAAAGCCGCTTTTTGTGTTCTTTACCCTATATCATGTTGTTACTATGTCTGTGTTACTATGCTTACGATTTTTTTTAAAGGTGCCGGTTCTGGGTGTTCCCCTCTAGTTCTCTACATGGTATCCCATATCACAAACTTTGCTTAGTTTGGGGCTTGCCGTAGTTGGTGTGAAAACCTGGGTTTTTCATTATTACAGGCTTGCCCCAGCACGTGCCAAGCCAGTCCTAAAGGATTCCCAACTCATCACTGGCAAGACTTTCCTCCTTAAACTAAAATGATATTTCCGTTGTCCAATACTATCAATACATTACAGAATACCAATTGTTAGAATTCTTCCATTCTGGACTGGGAGTGAAAGAAAAACATAGAGTGTGCCAGCTGCTTCGCTACCCGGGCATGCTGTAAAAGTCAGTTTAGGGACAGAGGTTTTATTGGCGTTTTTGCAGGCAAAAGGCTTATACAGGCTTATATAGGATAGTACAGGGGGTCACTGCAACAATCTCTCCATCATTATAATACCTCAAAATGTGTCAAAAATGACATCAGATGGTTTTACTAAAGGGATACAGGCGTGAAGTTATGTATGTATTTATCTGTTAGAATTGGTTTGTAAATTATCAGAATCATGTCTTTAAATGTGGAACTAAGCTAAATTAGTGGCTTCGTTTTTGACTAAATACTCATATTATTTGTCTCCCATACCGAATTTATTTGAAAGCGTTCACTTTCTAAGTATATTTTTATAGTCTAGACTATTTTGTAAAGTACTTTGTCAACATAGTGACTAACATTGTTTATTTTTATTATTACTTTGGTTTTGTTTGATGTAAGAAATACAGAAACTGCTGTTTTATATTCTACCTTTATTCTTTTTTTATATTATTTAGCAAAATTTTGATGTAAGCAGAACTGATTTAATATATAATTAAACTTAAAGACTATCTCATCTCAACACAATCTTGAGATTGTGTTAATGGGTTGATTTAGTATATTGTATAACCGTGATGGATTTGGAAATCAATAAGATCAATCCACAATTCTCTACCACTTGACGAGCTTAGCCTAAATAACTTGAATATCTAACGCACATAATATTATACAAAGGAAAAAGACCTAAATTATTTTTGGTAAGTTAGACCTAAACTGAATGACTTATATTGAAAGCTAAACAAAATCACATATTTTAAGAACTGGCTACAAAAATAGCAGAATGGTTTATTTTTTTCTGCGAGTGCACTAATCCTATAAACCACTCATTGAATTTTAAAAAGGGGAATCTTGGATTGAACTTTAATTTTCAATAACTTTTGATGTCAATAACGTTGAGGTCTTAAATAAAAGGCTATCTAAACATATCATGAAATTACTACGTGATCTAAAGTACGGGACTCAGGGATGAAAGTATAGCCATGCCCGCTGTTAGTACTATTATATATAAATAAGAAAAACTAAATGAATTAGATATATACTATAATTTAATGAATTCACGGGATTCTTACCACGATTTCCGATTTTTATTTCGCGCGTCCGATATTTCGATGCCATGTCGATGGACTATCAGTCCGCAATCATGGTGCTTGTAACAGCATCGAAATCGTGGTAAGAATCCAGTGAATTCATAAAGTTATAGTGAAAATAACCACGATAGTTTAAAAACAGTTATTAGATATATACTATTAGAATAAATAAATCTCACATGTAATCAAACAGTAATGTAACAGTTAATTGCTAGAAAACGCAAACTAATCATAATCTCTACTAACTATCGTATTAGAGATATGTATGTATATATAATGTTGCTAACATTGAAATAACCTGAAATCAAAAAAAAAACACCAATGTTACCCGCGAAATTAAAAAAAGAATTCAAACTTTTTAATTTGACCTGCGCTGTCATAAAAAAGAATAAAAAATAGAAAGTCATCATTCGAAATATGACTAGATAGTTCCAGTGATTCCTGCACAGATAGAAAATTGAAAATAAAAAAGTTGCAGTCGCTACCGAGGGCGGTTAGACAGAAATCGAGTCAGTGTGGCAGAATTAAGTTAAACTACAGCCAAGTTGGCGTCTGACAAAGTTGTGTATTTCGCTTTAGCAACAAATAAGAGAAAAGTGGAAGGTTTAAAATGAGGTTGGGAATTGCGATATTGATAGCCTTTTAAGTTTAAGTAGGTTTTGTTTTATTTTTTTTCTTTGTTATATGAAAAGTGTGTTTGTAACTTTTTTGTTCGCCGCCATTTTGAAAGTAAATTTTTTACCCGACTACGGCGAAGCAAAAATGAAGGTTATGAATTAGACCTGTATGTATGTATGTGGGTATAGGTGTTCCCTAATCTGTTCCCTAATAACTTCTAACCTAATTATCGTAGTTGAACACATGAGGTGTTGTTGCAAGCCTCTTGATTGTCCGCTGGTTATATGGACATGACTTTACGTCAAATTGATTACAGCGCTCTCTATTAAAGGAGACTTAAAGTAAAGAACCAAATTTCTTGACGTTTTGTTGTAGGGTATCAATTGAACTCGTGCGGAGTTGCTGGTCTCCCTACGGGCGCGTCACCGGGTGACGGATAGGGGAATGCCCTAAGAAGATATGGGGGGTGCCGCTTCGACGGCACGGAACAAAATCAGCTGCCGGGCCCTCGTCAGTTCCCCAAAGGAATATCAGCGGCTCACTTTGGGGAACCGATGAGGACATGGGGGAGGAGAGCGCTGGTTTGAGCCACCAGCTGCTCGGAGGGATGGCACACTTGGATTGCTCCGGCTTCCGAGTTGTCGGCCATCCCGCAATCTTGGGCAGAAACAGGACCCGGGGCCTAACGGCCCGAGGTGACTCATTCGTGGGATGTATGTCTGTGGGGGCTAGTCCGTCTGCCAGGGGGAGCGAAAGGGACACCCACCCTTTCGAATCCTCTTTGCGGACATCTGGGATCTAACGCCTGAGCGATCTCCTAGGATGATAACAGGCCAGATAGCTGGATGCTGGTGGTGTAACGCGACACGATTCCACCAGATTGAGGCGCGGCTGGGGGGGGTTAGATCTAAAGCAACGCTATTTCACCGGTCTCTAACCCTTTTCGGCCATAGTAAGTCCCTGGGAGGTGGATACGGGGGTATCTGCCGCCCCTGCTCAAGGGGATTCGCTGAGGTGCGGCGTACCTGGTGTTCTCGGCACGCTGCAGGGTTTCGCGCGGCGGTTTCTCGCTTGAATGCTTCGGCTTGCCCATGATCCCACCAGTCGGCCCGGTGGAAGAACACCTTGGGGTTTTAGTCGGTTAAAGTCCAGACATAACTTTGTCGCTCCCCTGGGCATCATCGTATCCATAGAGGATTTCCCCAAGTAAAAGTAAGGGTATCAAATGAAAGAGCTTTGTTAGCACAGTTCATTTATGTAAACACTATTACCAGGCCTGGTTCACTCCGCGCGGTACATCCGTTATTTACCTACAGCGAAGCGCTCCGCCGGCGTATTTCGAATGGGTCGTGTGTCACGCGCGCGCCCGTCGGGACGTTGTAGATACCTACCTACCTAATAGCACTCACAGTAATTCTATGATCGAGGTCGCAAATAGTATTTAAAAATGGACATAAAAAGAAACAAATATTCAATTAGATTATGTTTAGATTTGATTATGTTCAATTTAGCAAACAAAACATAGGTAGTATTACTAATTATTCGTCGTAACTTTTTTTTCATTTTGTACTTTAGGTAAGTTGAAACAATATTTTTTACAAAGGTAGAATAACAGTAATACCTACATCGGTAGATACTTAATTACAAATAAGGAGATTAATTATTCTTCACTGGGCAGCAACCCTAACAGCGTAAGAAAAGATAAGAGGCATGCGATGGAAAGAGACAAAACTTCTAGGTATATAAATTTGCAGGTACGTAATGCTGTGCGAGCTGAATTTCACCGTATCGCGTCGTAGCAAGACTCGAATTTATTTAGATCTTCTTGCGGAGTAATTCTTCTGTACCAACTATTACTTATTCTGTGCTATTACTCCAAAATAAGTGAAAAAACTAAATTTTAAAACAAAACCCGACTACTAAAAACACAAAAAGAAAAAACGAAACAAGAAAATAATCTCCGCTAAAATATTTATGTATTTTTATACATCATGCTGATAAAGATATTTAAAGGATAGCCAAAATCTTATGCCACCTACTGTAGCAAAACAAATTCATTATATTTATCTATACTAATATTATAAAGAGGAAACCTTTGTATTTTTGTATGTTTGTATTGAATAGGCTCAAAAACTACTGGACCGATTTCAAAATTTCTTTTACCATTACTTAGAGGGATTCTTCCGAATCCGTATAGGCTACTTTTTATCCCAAAATCCCGCGGGAATCGAAATTGCGCGGGTAAAACCGGGCGCAACAGCTAGTATAAAATAAAATCAAAAGGGCATACGATTACGGCTATCCTTAAGACATGTCTCTATGAGTATGACGTATGAAAATACATAAATATTTCAGCGGAGGCTTTTTTCTAGTTTACTACTTTTTAGGGCGTGTTTTAGTAGGTAGTCGGGTTTTAGTTTTCAAACTTTTTTTTATTTCGTAACTTTATATTGTCCTTTACCTATAATATTGTAGGGCTGATTATAAAAAAAAAATCTTATTATCAAATTTTTTTAAATCACATTATCTCACACCGTATCAATCATCACATTATATCACATATATTTTGTAATATTATGTTTTCCAATGCACGGCCTATTAATAAGATATGAATTGAAATTTATGGTATAAGGGTTGCCAGAAATTAGAAAAATATTTTTGAGAATCTCAGGGATCGTTGTGCTGCAAAACTTCTGAAAGCCTTCAATAAGTAAAGATCCGGAGAAAGTAAGTGGTTAAAAGGTTCGAAGTTAGCTAGCATATGAATTTAATATAAACGCCTCCTCAACTTGAGTTTTTTGTCACTTCTTTTCAACAGATCGACCTTTTAAAGTAAGTATTGGTAGATTATTCAAATGATATGGTAGGTAAAGCATGTGAATTATTTCAAGTGTATACAAAAATACTTACGAAATTAAGAATACTTTGACTATTTTCATAACAGCCACCTCCGCTATACCAAAGTTACAAATCTTTTTATGAAACGTTTCTTAAAAACCTATTTCCTTTAATTCCAAAAGCAGCAAATCTTTAAACTTATTTCGAATACAAATTACGTTTAAGAATCCAATTTACACTGAAAATCGATTTGTAAATAAACAACACAATTTGATTCTATTCGGTAATCGACTGAAATCGAGTCAGCGTGTTTTCAATCGAATTATTTTTGTCTCTCTCGCTGTGTTCGTTCGCTTTTTTTTTAGTTTGTGTTGGTACCGGCATGGCAATGTAAAATGTTTGTTCGCGTGTGTATTTTGGATAGTTTAGTTAGAAGATAGTTGTACAGTGTAGCAATTTTTTGAGTTTTAATTTCAATAGTCTTTAATAGAAAATAGCAATCAGGGATTTAGGATATTAACTACTATTGCACAATGTAGTTTAGATTGAAATTTTAGTTTGAGATGTTATATTGTAATGTACTGTAGAGCAGCGGCAGCGTGTGAAACTTTACGGTAAAATAATATGTTTCTATCGGTTCTTTTATTTTATTTTATTAAAAGGTCTTTAAACCACAGGCGCCATTTTGAAATGTTTATTTAGGCTTCCAACCATCTCAATCAAATGCTTTTTTTGCTTTTTTACGACTATATCTATCTCTTTTTTATGACTAATCTCGCGTTTGACCTAAACCTAACCTCATGGCAAGTGAAGACGAGGTCGAAGATGACAACAGTAATTTAGGAAGGAACTGACCAGAACTGACTCTTATTAGAATATTGGTGAATAATATTACCGCTGGAGCGGTGATATTTGGCGGCAGATGTTATTTGAAAGGTAGTCCTGTCATACTAAACCTACATAAGAAAAAAAAGCCTTTTCTCAAACGGTTCTTAAGCCCTGATGCCTCGTACCATCAAAATGATTCTCAGCTTTTAAAACAAAAAAAAGATTACGAATCGAATTTTATTTACTTTCTTTTAAATTCTAAAAACTTTTGGACACTTTTGAAAACATCATCAGCTAATTCCTTCGGTCTTTCGAACGCTGCAAAATGTCCCCCAAAGTCATGCTCGGTTGAGCCAAGTAAATTGGGATACTTCCAACGTACTATTGAGTCCGGCTGACGGACTAATTCGTTCTTGAGACGAAGAGCCCACGTTGGCACGGGTGTGGGAATCCTGAAAACAATTAAAGATTTACAAGTTGCCTCGGAGTCGTCTTTGTGTAGTCAATAAGATATACAAAAAAACTAATACAATCGTTCAGATTTGCATGATAAGGAACCACCCTGCATATTAAATCTACCACATAGGTATCATCACTCCCACAGGTAACAAAATATTTATTTCAATGCTACTGATCTCAAGGGTACAAAGTTATAAAACTTCTTAAAGAAATAAAATAAAATCGATCATACAAATTTAAAAAGATAAAAAAATAACAAAAGTAATAAACAAAATCCCAATTTAGTATTGTTCAAACAAATCAAATCATATTCGGGCACAAATTGAAAGGACATGATTTGTCCGTAACTATTAAATATCGTTTGTTAACTTCAAATGATGTATTCAAAAAAAATATTTCATTTCATTTCACTCATTCAACTAACATTGGACTTGAATAAAAGAAAACAAAACTAACTATTTATCATTAAATGTGGATATGAAACATTTTTTATCAAATATTACGTCATGACCTGGATTCACCCGTCTCAAGCTCTGTTAAACACCTGGTTTTCATATAATTTACCGTTTGTTTATTATGCACCTTGTTCCAACAAAAAGGTGTGAGTATAAGCTGCATAATAAACAATAGTTATAACTCAGAATAGACGAATACTTTGGCAATGTAGAATCATGGCAAAAATTGGAACAATATTTTTATAGCTTACCTTTCCAAAGATTTCTCCAGCTCTATATTATTAAACGCCTCTTTATACAGCCTCATACTAGTCGTGATGCTCCCTGGTGCCCAGTACATCATGACGTTGTCAATGAGGTCTGTCATATTGTCCTTGGAGATGCCTCCGTCTTCGAGAAACTTATTTGCAGGGTCAGTGAAGATCTGGAATCTGTCCAGGATGTAGGCGAGCAGGCCTGCTGGAGACTCGTTGAGGGCGATACCTGGTGTGTATGGGTAAAATAATTTATTTTGTACGTAATGTTTTCTGATTCTGAAAGCGAAAATACGTAGAATATGCCAGCTGCTTCTCTTCCCGGGCATACTGTAAAATGGACAGAGGTTTTAAAGGCGTTTTTGTGGGCGATAGGCTGACCCCCTGTCAGTACAATAGTCTCTTTCCATTTTTATAATACCTCCAAATTTGTCAAACGTGACATCAGATGGTCTTGTAACCTCTGGTGTTCTGCCTACCCCATAAGGGATACAGGCGTGACGTTATGTATGTATGTATGTGTATCACATTATATTTATTTTTATTAGTTCAAATGTCTGATATACGTTTTCTGTTCAAATGAAAGTGGGATCTATTTTGTACGTAATGTTTTCTGATTCTGAAAGCGAAAATACGTAGAATGTGCCAGCTGCTTCTCTTCCCGGGCATACTGTAAAAGTCAGTTAAGGGACAGAGGTTTTAAAGGTGTTTTGTGGGCGATAGGCTGACCCCCTGTCACTACAATAGTCTCTCTCCATCTTTATAATACCTCCAAATTTGTCAAACGTGACATCAGATGGTCTTGTAACCTCTGATGTTCTGCCTACCCCATAAGGGATACAGGCGTGACGTTATGTATGTATGTATGTATATATGTACACTAAATGAACGTCAGTTTGGCTTTAATAATTTATAGACCGAGAAGAAACGATTCGTCAGCACTCTACTATGAAAAATGTTCTTAAATTTTCCGTTAAATATTTATTTATTTATTTTAATAAATGGCAAGTGTGAATGCATTATTATGCATCGTCACTAATCGTTGGGCGCCAGCGCTGCACATACGTAGGTACATATTTGGCCCGTGTTCTGTGCAAAGCATACAGCTAAGGCTGGAGCCTATTGACACCACAGCACTACCAAATTCCGTAAATCAGTTACGTTTTATTAGTATACAGTTATGTTAAGTTTATTTATCCTGCTTCCATGCTGGACTGGGAGCGAAAGAAAAACGTAGAATGTGCCAGCTGCTTCTCTTCCCAGGCATACTGTAAAAGTCAGTTAAGGGACAGAGGTTTTAAAGACGTTTTTGTGGGTGATAGGCTGACCCCCTGTCACTACAATAGTCTCCTTCTCTGGTGTTCTGCCTACCCCATAAGGAATACAGGTGTGACGTTATGTATGTGTGTATGTATGTATTTATTATATCCATATATCCAGTTTGTTTCAATTTTATTGTTTGTGTTTAATACTCAAATATAACTTAGCTAAGATATGAAATATAACAAGATAACCATGCGTGCATAAGCCGACCACATATCTCCTCTATAGTTTCTATAACACAAGTTTCAATGGAACCTAACTGTTGTTTAACAATTTGCTGTAAATATTATAAATATTGATTAAATTTCAAAACAGTAACTAACATTAACTAATCTTCAAAGAGTTTCTCTCTTACCAATAGTATCCGGTTTAGTTCCCTGAATGTGCATATATCCAAATTCTTCTAAAAAGAACTTAATGTTATCCTTTAAGGAATAACCATTCCAAAGGGCATCCAGAACAGTCCTGAAGACTCCAATCGTAGAAGTGACCATTGGAAGGTTAGTGTGGAAGCCAAGGACTTCTTCAGGATACAATGTGGCTATATGTGATCCTATGGTGTGGCCAAAATCGCCACCTTGGATGAAGTATTGTTGGAATCCTAGACGCTGCATCAGGTTTCTCATGATAACTGCGACTTGAGCTGGACCAAGGCCTTGTTTTGATGCTGCCTGTAATATTTCATGTATGTACAAAGGGGTTTGAAAATTTTTGGTGCACCTTATGTCCGCCATTTTGATTTTTTTTTGATTTTGCGTCGCACTATAAAACTTGTATATTTCGATTGCTGACATACAGACGAGCAAAAAATGTTATGTAACATATGGGTCTAAAACGTCACGTTTTAGAGATAATATGGAAAACAATTTTGCTAAATAATTCAAATTTTTCATATATTTAATCGTTGAAATACCTCTCAGAATGTATCAAATTAGCATGAATGTTTGTAGTTTTATCTTGCACATTAGTTAAGAGTAAAAATAACTGGTTTTTACACCTACCTATCTAAAACTTAACAATGCCAAATTAACTCGGCAAAGGTAGTAGGTACGTACCTAACTATATTAACTATATTATTCTAGTAACTTACAAGAAGTAATGACACAGATTACTAAAGAGTTACTACGTGTAATGATATGATTAAGAGTTTTCTTTTTTAGAATTCTTTTACATTTGCTTGTACCTATTCGGAAATGCGGGATAGAGAAAGACGCGTCATTTCAACGCCCTATAATATTTAAGTCTGTCTTTAAATACTTATAGCCCACACGAGAAGAAGAAGATGGGCTTGTGTATACACTTCTACAACACGGTTGCCCATGACATACAGGAACTTACGTAAAAAAGGCAACTATAAAGTGGATGACTTCTTAAATGAAAAGGAGCCATGGGTGTGAAAAAAACGCCCAGCTCTTTGCCAAATGTGAGACCTATATATAAGTGATTATAATGTAAGTTATAAAGTAGATTGTAAAGTGTTTCTGGAGTTTCTTTATCTCCAATTCTTCTCCATATTAGACTCCCACACCTCACACTAAACTAAATAATTAACTAATTCAATTAAATTAAATAGTTAAACTAATAGTTTACATTTTTTTTTATAAGTGACTAAACCCGCGTTTGACCTCAATCTCACCTGATGGTAAGTGACGATGAGGTCGAAGATGAAAGCACACGGGTTTAGGAAGGAACTGGCTCTTTATACAATATTGCTGGAACACATTACCACCGGAGCGATAACATTTGGCGGCAGACTATATATAAAGGGTGGTCGCTAGCCAGGCGGACCCAGAAGGGATCCTACCACCAAGCAAAAAACAAAGTACAGCCATAACTACTAGGCGTAGAGAGCTGAAGCTTAAACATACATTCCTAGGGAGATGTTGGGGTGCACTAAGGCAAGTAACCCGGAAAAAATCTTACTCAGGATGCCCGTATTGAATGCTCAGTTCGTGCGGAATACACGTACAAATACAGCGAGCGCAGGCATCGGACGCTGGATATTACATTACTAGTTGCATTACTAGCAATTTGTACACACCCTAAGAGTGCACAGGTCTGAACTGGAGAAAAAGTTGTTGTGTATTATTTTTACTGACATGTTTCAGGAGAATATTGTAATATTCCCAAGAAATAAATTATTTTTCTTGTCTGTTCTAGTCCTCGCGCCATAGCCTCAATAATTAATACTTACTGGGAATTAAAACTCCCGAACTCCATTAAGAGTAGGTAATTAAGTATGTAAGTACTTAATTTTTTTGCTAAAGTAGCTATATCTGCATTCAATAACAATTAGTTATAGATACCTACACAATCTGAATTGCCACAGAGGCGTTGCGCTCTATGAGCACAATCCATTTTAACGCGTCTAGCCTGCTGGGAGCGCGGTGCGGCGCGGCGGCGTTGCCGGGTTGATATGGCATTGTCAGGTTTCAGATAGGTAAGTGTAGAAACAAGTTATTTTTACTCTTAACTAATGTGCAAGATAATACTACAAACATTCATGCTAATTTGATACATTCTGAGAGGTATTTCAACGATTAAATATATGAAAAATTGTAATTATTTAGCAAAATTATTTTCCATATTATCTCTAAAACGTGACGTTTTAGACCCATATGTTATATAACATTTTTTGCTCATGTGTATGTTAGCAATCGAAATATACAAGTTTTATAGTGCGACGCAAAATCGAAAAAAAATCAAAATGGCGGACAGTAGGTGTGCCAGGCTCCATACAAAAATTTTCAAACCCCTTTGTTGCTATAGAGCTAGGAAATTTTGGTTTGGTGAGCGGAAAATATAAGTGTAGTCTAGAACTGTAAGTGACAACTCTGTGTCACGCGTTCGAACGCGCGTTTCATACAAAACTGCAACGTTGAGAAAACAAATCCGTTGAGCCGTTCTCCCGTGATTGAGGAACAAACATCCAGACATCCATACATCTAAACTTTCACATTTATAATACTAGTAAGATGGGAAGATGTGCCTATTTGAAGATACGGACAGCTTTCGAATGCGTAACGTAGCGTTGGCACTAAGTCTAGTAAGTAAATAGGACTATTTGAACTGAAAATTCTCGTATTGCAATAAAACTATTTTCAAAAAATATTTTTTTATTTAGATGTATTATTTAATAAATCATAAATCATGTTTTATGATTTATTAATTTGATTGATAAGCTAAACCTTCTAGTCGCCCAGGGGAGAGACCTAATTCTGCAGTGGACTAGTCACAAAGAGTTGTGATGATAAAACTATTTGTACGTTCAAACCAAAAGCTAAAAACTCTTTTGGTAATAAATAGATATTGAAGGAGAGCACTCTGTACTCAATTCTGCTCATAGTTATGTGTACTTAATATGTAATTTTATATAATAAAAGTAGGTTCTTAATTTTTCACCAGAATTCCTTATAAATAAATAACGAGACATTATTACACTTTTCCCGACGCGTCGCCTCAGTCAACGCACACACAGTAGTGCTCGCGCCCGCCACACGCACACCACCACCCGCTAAGTATCTATTGTATTACGCCTATGTAACCATGCGTAGCGTACTGACTTTCGGTTAAGTTTACTCAGTAAATAATTGTTATTTTTTTTTTTCGAAAGTGACCCACCGGTCACCCTGTATACCTTCAACGCTATTTTTTGTTTATGGGCATTTCTCTGCTAAATGGAAAATCGCTGTCCCAAGTAAATTCCATCCAATAAATTTCAATAATTCTCAGTTTATTTATGAATAATGTTATAGTACTTATTAGGTGTTCTAGACACACTACAGCTTATCTAGTAATTAAAAAAAAATTATGTTTGAATAACTCAACATCTTAAAAACAAAAACAGTGTCAATTTATTAAACAGTCTCCTGATTAAATTTGAATCCTGCATTTAAGTCAAATTTTGTATTGGCACGAAACTTTAAAATCGTGAAACGGAAATCAATCAGAGGTAAGTTCGTTCAGGTGACTCGTTCAGGAAACCGCCATTATTTGAGCGCTACATACAGCTCCATCTGCTGGTGAAGCACGTGTCTCGGACGTAAAGAAAAACAGTCCACTGGTAAGCAGTAATTTCTCTTCAAGAGTATTAATTCCTTATATTTGTTTAAGATATTTGATTATTAAGTATGTAGCCACATTTGTTTCGTTAAAACAGTAGTATTTTAATAATAAAATACCTAGATGCTTTTATTCATAAAAACATTCCCCTGTGCATTTACAAAAGTTTTTTTTTATATCGTAAGGATAGGACGTTTGTCTTCCATGCCACCTGATGGAAAGTGCACATGAAAACTATGGTGGTACACCTATTCACTCGACACTTAAAAGTTCCAGGACTGTAGTGGTCAGGAAAAACAGACGCAGACAGATTATTCCACACCTTGGCAATCCGTACCAAATAGGAACTATCGAAGCGTTTTGTTCGACTTCTTGGTAAATCCACTATGTAGGGATGGAAGTTCAGTCTGGGTAAAAAGGAGTGGGTTTAATTTGATTAAAAAGAGCTTTTTAATGACAATATTGCATTTCTTTTTCTTACCGATTCTTTGACTAAAAGAATGTTCCATGTGTTAAGTTTCGCATAAACAATAAATAAATTTGTAAAAATAAAGTACCTGAGAATAAGCAAATCCAGGTAGACTCGGCACGATGACTTCAAACACAAAATCATATTCTGGTCTTGGGGTTGTCAGCAGCGGAATGACGTCATAAAACTCTTTGATAGACCCTGGCCAGCCGTGAAGAAGAAGTATAGGAAGTACCTGCAGAAACCATTGATTATTTACCAAAAAGTAAAAGTAAAGATAGAAATTCCCATAATACCAGAATCAGAATAAATTTATTGACAACTACAACAAACACATTCACAAAGCAAATACAAGAAACACAAAATTTAACTAAATCTGTTATTATACACAACATACAATATGACGTAGGTAATACATAAATATTTTAGCGGAGACTATTACTTTTTTCCTACTTTTTAGAGCGTGTTTTTAGTAATCGGGTTGTAGTTTTTTAACTTATTTTTTTTATATTCATGAGACATGTTTTTATGTTTCTTAACTTTATTTACCCTTTATTGAGTGTCACTTGTAGTTGCTAGATCTCAACCAAACTTAATGTGGTGTGAATATGGGATTTATTCACTTTTTTACGAACTAACTTTTGACTCAGTAAGAAACAAACATAACTTAGTCTATACTAGATTGTTAAGATTTATTAAAAGCCATTTAACCCATTGGACATTCTGAATTTTACTTTATAGTCAGCAGCCAATTTTTTTTCACACAGTAAGTATCATTTCTAGAAACGATTTATACATACATACATACATAACTTCACGCCTTTATTCCTTATGGGGTAGGCAGAATACCAGAGGTTATAAGACCATCTGATGTCACGTTTGACAAAGGAGGTATTATAATGATGGAGAGAGGCTATTGCAGTGACAGGGGCTCAGCCTATTGCCCACAAAAACGCCAATAAAACCTCTGTCCCTTAACTGACTTTTACAGTATGCCCGGGATGAGAAGCAGCTGGTACATTCTACGTTTTTCTTTCGCTCCCAGTCCAGCATGGAAGATACGAACGTTTTATACAAATATGTAAACGATTTATGCAAAACAGGAAATTAATATATTCGCTGACATATTAAACAAAGCATGGTCACTCTAAATTATGAATGATTACCATTAAAATAAACACGACTACGCGCTATTACAAAACATCTTGTAGTACTACGTCGTAGTATTATCAATGAAATGCCGCGTCTTAGTAGCTGTGTTCCTATTGTAAAACAGTTTGTGGTGCCATATCTTTTTTTTCTTACGTTACTAAAATAAATATGTAGGTACTTTTTTATCGTATCGAAGGAAATAATATTAAAATTTAGCTGGTGACTAAGAAACAACCCTGTATAAGAAATATATACAGAAACAATAATTAAATCCACGTTAGCAACAATATCTAATTACAAAATCAAACCCCCATTGAGAAGTAGATGCCGAGTAATTACCTACATGATTAATTCATAATGCTGCCGGAATGAACGTAATTAGTGAGATGAAACCATAGATTTACTAAGTAGAAGGAGATATTGTTTTTAAGCAACTTCAAAAATAGGAGGAGGTCTCAATTCGTCTGTATGTAAATTGTCTTTTTATGTTTGTTACCTCATTACTTTTGACTGTGTGAAGCGATTTTGATGATTATTGTTTCATATAATAGAGAATACTTACACAATTGGTCTGATATTTTCCTATTTTATTGAAATCGATTGAGTACGTCATGATTTTTTTTCAAATATGTATGAATTTGGAGATCGTTTACCTTGACGACCTTCTACCTACTTCAGCCAAAGTTTTGACGTGAAGTCGGTTTTTTAATGCTCTGCATTCGTTGATTATAATTAATAGATCCTTAATAACAGAAAGTAATCTAGTTAGAGAAAAGAGGAAAATTTAAGATTTATTACTTGTTAGTTTAGATTTTGAAATTGATTTCATAATTAATAGTTAGAATTATTGACAATATTAAGAATTAAATATTACATACCTACATACATACATAACGTCACGCCTGTATCCCCAATGGGGTAGGCAGAACAACAGAGGCTATAAAACCATCTGATGTCACGTTTGACAAATTTGGGGGTATTATAATGATGGAGAGAGACTTGCAGTGATAGGCGGTAAGTCTATCGTCCACAAAAACGTCAATAAAACCTCTGTCCCTTAACTGACTTTTACAGTATGCCCGGGAAGAGAACCAGCTGGCACATTCTATGTTTTTATTTCGCTCCCAGTCCAGCATGGATCAATTAAATATTAATCTGAGCTATTTCTTGTTATGAAGAATATTTTCGCTTAGACCGATTTTAGGCACCCTTCCACACAGGGTTGGCATAGAACAGTTCTACCGTCCATGTTAAAGCGTGTCGCAAAAGGTGTCATTTAGGGTCAGTCTGGCTAGTCTGACTAGACCCTTCTGATAACGTGATATTTGAAGGCAGATTTTATATGAAGGTGGACAATGAATCCTACAATCAAGTTATAGCCAACCGGATTAGTCCAGGGGAGGTGTGGCTATTCTAAGCCTTTTTTTAACTTGAGGAAAACGTGCTGTCACGTCCCCGACCGCCCAAGGGGGAGCGATGGGGTATGTGGGGATGATCCGGCAGAAGGCCAGACCTACCCACTAAAAACCTCAAGATGTACCTCATCCGCCATAGATGGAGCTCACGGTACCGCCATTGGCATTACCCGCGAGCCCCGGCAGATTGCGCTCAGCCTTAGCCGAGCGCCCCCCACGTAGGAAATGGTCCAGCACACGAAACGATTTCCCCCTCACATAGCCCTAATAGCCGCAGCAGGGGGCTATGCTAAGCCTACCGTACATGGCTCCAACAATACACAGCTATAGTTATTTAGATTAACAATATAATAAGTGAAGTCGTCGTGGCGCCGTGGTTACTGTGTGTATCATACGATATCACAGCTTAAGCAACGTTCGGCGCGGTCGGTACTTGGATGGGTGACCACCGACCATTCATATCTCACGACGACTTCCGTGCTTCGGAGGGCACGTTAAGCAGTCGGTCCCGGGTGCTGTATTCTTGTATACAGTAGTCGTTAGGGTTTGTCAGAAGCCATCTAGGCGACCTAAAAATTCTGTCATCCACCACCCAGCACTGGGCCAGCTTGGTGGATTATGACCTATACCTCCTCTTCACCCAGGGGAGAGACTCATGCCCTGCAGTGGGCTCATTACAAAGAGTTGTGATGATGATGATGATGATAAAAAAGAAGATAAAATTTGTTTCTTCTCACCTTAACATTCTTCTCAACATTAGGCTTCACATGCACAAAATGGATATCCAACCCCTGAACATTAGTCTTAAAGTGATTGTACTGGTTGAAGTATCTTTCCCGTGGCTTAAACTTGTACTGAAAGATCCAGTGAGCGAAGGTTCTGGCAAGGGCATCTGAATGGATGCCGTAGGTCCAGGCAGCATCTTTGAAGCTTCTGGTCAGTGTGATTTGACGGTATAACTCCGTTTTTCGACGGAATTGTTCTTGCATCTGAAGGTTCAAATTATTGGAAAGTTAGATAGAGAGGCGATAGAGACTAGAGTATTGTAGATAGAGAGTCGACTCGTTATATCTTGCCATCCTACTTATATTATAAACATGAATGTTTGTTCCCTAAGCAATGACTGAATGGGTCTTGATGACATTTTGCATAAAATTAGAACATAATCCGGAATAGCTCATACAGAAATATAAGTAAAGGCTCTCATAGATTTTGAAAAATAATGATTTCTCGCTTTGTCACTAGATGGCATAGTAACTTTTTAAATCACCCAGTAAAATAAGAGACTTCACAATATTAACATTAATAAAAACTTCAACGCGAACCAAGTCGCGGGAAACAATGATACAATTAAGACGACCACTTTGGCGATGGGGTAACACTCTCTGCCTCAGACGGCAACGAAGCGAGTTCAATTCCCGCACGGAACAAGAAAAACCAATGTTCCGGGTCTGGGCGTCTGAGTACGCAGCCTTTGACTCCAATTGGCTGTCGTTCAGATGAGGAGAAAAGCCCAACTCGGGATTTCTCAGCAAAAGAGGGGGTATTTAGTGGGTAACACTGGGCTTCGGTGAGTCCCGCACTGTTAGGGATTGGCTGGCGGGGCAGTCTCCCAAAGGTCCCCTCTTCGTGCATCAAACATTCACCTCCTCTCCTTCTGAGACTTCCTTCGGGGGGTCTAGTCGGTAGTCTAACGTTTCTTTGGCGGAAAAAAAAAGTCTGGGCGTCTATCTATATAACTATGTATTTATATTCTAGGTTCCCCCCTAGTGTGCTACATGGTATCCCATATAACAAGCTCTGCTTATTTTGGGGCCATATAGTCGGTGTGATTGTCTGGGGATTTAACAAAAATATATTTACTCCTGCTAATAGCTTATAAATATGAAATTTATTTAAGAAATACTTACAGCATCTGTAAATAGAATTCTAAAAGGTCTAATAGAAGTGTCCACATCAGTTTTGTCTCCTGGGCCCCACCAGAAGTTTTCATCTAAATGTGGTGTTGCAGGCACTTCAACGACTTTGTTGTATACGTTATAGCCAGCATGAGATATTGCTATGATTATCAGAGATGTTATTAAAAGACATACCTGGAAAAAAAAGCAAATTTGCCTCATTTATATGAATATTTTTTAGTTTATTTATAATTAGTTCTGATTTTTGAAGAGATAAAAAATTTGTCTTGGTGCAGGAGCTCCTGTATATCCTTGTCGATATCACAGGTTAAGCAACGCTCGGCGGGGTCGGTACAAGGATGGGTGACCGCCGACCATTCAATTCTCACGGCGACTTCGGAGAACACGTTAAGCAGTCGGCTAAACAGCATCCGAGCTGTTTATTTGTATACAAGGTGACTTGGTGGGTCACTTTTGAAATTCAAGGACGTGATAGTTTGAGATCATACATGAAGAGAAAAATATAGGTAATAAAAAATAAAATTGAATTGTTTACTGAGTGAACTCAAACAAAAGTTATCCCTTCAACTGGCAGAGCAATAAACGTAAATTTCGCTAAACTGGCAGGCCTCTTTTGAGGTGTCGGCCGCTCGCCGGCTAGGGTTGCATTATTTATATTTTCTCGGCAAATATAAACAATAAAATGATGTAACTTATACCGACGTGTTTGTCATGAATTAAGCTAACTGTTTGTTTAATAATTTAACAGTTAAGTGTGTGATTTTGTTTCTAGTTCAAGGTAAATGTAGAGCTAATGATTTTTTCCCAGTTTCTTATCTAAATTCCAAGAGTGAAGAAATAAAACACTATAGTACAACAGTTTTTGTTTTATTTATAACAAAGAATTTTTTTTTTGCCGTGCGCTCCAGCGGCCGATAGTGAGCCAAATGTTCAAAGGATCATTGTGTAAAAAAAAAATTCTGAAAAGCCTATTTTTTTATGGAATAAGTTGAAGTAATGAACTTATTCCATAAAAAAATAGGCTTTTCAGAATTTTTTTTTTACACAATGATCCTTTGAACATTTGGCTCACTATCGGCCGCTGGAGCGCACGGCAAAAAAAAAATTCTTTTGA
Organism: Stenoptilia bipunctidactyla; assembly: GCA_944452665.1. Lineage (NCBI taxonomy): Eukaryota > Metazoa > Arthropoda > Insecta > Lepidoptera > Pterophoridae > Stenoptilia > Stenoptilia bipunctidactyla. The sequence goes on along the minus strand of OX101748.1, from coordinate 5,051,105 downwards.
CGAATAATTATTTGAAGTGACCTCTTGTGACATTAGAAATACGTTCCTTGTTTAACCTTCTACTCATTCATTCAATCGCACTAAGAGTGCGTTCATTAAATAAAAAGTTATGAGTACACTACTGGGTGCATGCGTCAGCAGACATAATATGTCTGCCTGCCAGTTTAGCAACTTTTTGCCGCAGACATAATATGTCTGCTTGCCAGTAGAGGGGTTAAAGAATTCGCTAGCGTTGGCAGCGATCCGCGTGCCAGGTCACGTGCCGCGATCGACTCAGTTGTACGTAATGTTTACAGGGTGTCCCGTAAATAGTGGACCAACGGAAAATTGGAGATACAAGGGGTTGTGTGGAATTCGAAACACTATTTTTTTTTCCTAGGCTAAGTAGTATTTGAGATATACCGATTTTGAATATTTATAGGATTTTCCCCTACTGCGTGCAGAAAATGTATCAAGATCATTCTCTCTAATTAATTTGTAATTTGTGAGGAGTATTGGTAATCTGTGAAAAGAAAATTTGTAAACTCATTTTGAAATGATGCTGGTGTAAATAAAAGTATAGCAGCTTTGGTGAACTTTTTTTTTTAAAAACAGCAAAAATTTATACAGATTTTAAAAAGGTATAAAAGTGTGCAAAAAAAAACAAAGAAACATAATTTTTTTACTATAAAACCATACCAAAACCCACTTAGTCTTAAATATATTTAATGATTTTATTTCTTTTTTGAGATCTATGAAAAGATGCTGGCTGGATAGAAAATGGAAAACTTTATTTTAAACCAGGCACTTAAAAATAAACCCAGAGCGATTCATTCAAGTAATTAAAAAAAAACATATTTTTCTTAATTGTTCGAATGGTCCAGTTATCACACATTAACAGTATTCGATTATTCTCAATTTGTGAAAATGCCTGCTGTTTTTTTACGATTTTATTTACGGTTTATGTGACGGTAATGCTCGGGAGGCCTCACGTAGAAACGTGTGCGGTATCCAAATCTCTAACGCTATCCCGATCATCGAGTTTTTCTCCGCGTGTCAGTAACGCGTATTTGGAGGGTCGAAGCCCTGGCGTTACCACACGTGAAGGAAGACCTAGACAGGTGGATGAAGATCAGGTAATGATGGAAGTTAGACGAGATCCTTCTACTTGCATTCGCCATTTTTTAGACGCACGTTTATCGCCAGAAGTACGGTACCTACATAGAATCTTGAAAAGAAACCGCATGCAACCGTATCATGTCCAACGGGTGTAAAAGTTGCTGCCATCGGATTTATTAACGACGCTTAGATAGAACAGACAAATCATCGGTCCATTTGAACTCCCACCAAGACTGAATGGAGCTCATTTTTAAATTTTTTTAAGAGTGGAGCTTTGTAATTTTTTAAACTTTGTACCGAGGAAGTTCGCAATAGGATGTGGCTACAGCATGATGGTGCACCCGTTCACTATTCACGGCAAGTAAGGAATCACTTAAACGAGGCGTACCGGAACCGATGGATAAGACGCGATGGTATAATTGCATGGCCACCGCGCTCGCCGGATTTAAATCTACTCGATTATTTTCTGTGGGGCTATTTTAAAGAAGCCGTGTATGAAACAGTAAATGACAATGAGAGAGCGTTACGTAAAAATTTAATCATGTAGCTGAATTGGTGAAAAATAACGGAGTGGCTCTTAAAAGACTGAAAAGAAATTTCTTAAGAAGATGCTGGCTATGGGTACAAGCAAGAGGTAGACACTTCAAGCATTTAATTTAATAAAATAAGGCTTAATTAATGTTAAAAGTTCGATTACTTTACTTCGTTCGTTTTATTTTACCTCGCCATTTAGGTCTCTGATCCATATCTGAGTAATCATAAAAATACATTTTAAATATTTTTTTTAGATTGTTATACCTCTTTGAAATCTGTATGAATCGTAGATATTTTAAAAATAAAGTCTCATTAGTTTATAATACATTTTTTTACACCAGCTTACTTTAAAAATCAAGTTTGAAATTCTTGAATAATAAAAATCGACACGTTTTCGCTGTTATTTTTTTTTCAGATTTTTCCGTTATGAATACATTGAGTAAAAAATATTTAAAATCGGTAAATCTCAAAAACGACTTAGCCTAGGAAAAAACACCCGTTGGTCCACTATTTACGGAACATCCTGTATAGTAACATAGTTTATTGATAGGGAATTCTAGCGAAGAATTAAGTGCCTACTTTTATTACATAATTATGATCAGAATCTAGTACAGAGTGCCCTTCTTCAGTATCTAAAATTTGTCACCAGTCACGCTGTATAGTTCATTAAAAGTCATTTAGGCACCCTGAAAATTCTGACATCCAAGAACCAGCTCTAGGTCAGCCCTTTTGAATTATGGCCTAAACCTCCTCGTCACCCAGAGGAGAAACTCATAACCCTGCAGTGGGCTCATTACACAGAGTTGTGGTGATGATGGTGATGATAAGAATAGTAATAAGTTTAAAACTAGGAAAGAAAATCATGATAAAAATTACTCTGTAAAGACTAGGAACGACCATAAGTTAGCGTTTCCCAAATTAAGGCTGGCTAAAAGCAGCAAATCGTTTATTGGAATGTCAATACGTATATTTAACAAAATTCCGAAGTTAATTCAACACCTTCCATTCAATAAAAAATCTGTCGTTAGAGACTCTCTATTTTGAAAAACTTATTATAAAACTAAAGATTACGTAGACGATAAAGAGGCACGAGATTAGGCACACTACAGGATATTTCAAAAAGTTTCTAATTACTTATTAATTTTGTTTACGGCTTGGTTGTGCAGTATGACATGTGGCATACTGGTGACTGTTACGCTCACTTATTTTCTTGTGAGGACAACAGCAAGAACTTCATGACCTCATGCTCCCTCAGGCGGCATGGCTATTGGCAGAGCGTCGGGTATCGGGTCACCCTCTTCCCTAAAATATGGTTGAGGAGGGTGATGGCTGGTTCTTGCGTTATAATCGTAAAACGGGTGCTGCTAGCGGGACCAGGTCGTTTTGCTGATGATACTATGACTACTATATCCCATTTTTGTTTAAGTACTCTGGTCCCAGTTTGTCATGTGCGTGTTGTGCATCCATAGGTACTATATAAGTAATTTGATCGTGGCATAACATTGGCTCTCGCAATAAGCTGTCTTGTGTTTGTTTTTTCAAGTCATGATTAATATGTACTGTACCTACTTGTATTAATTCGTATAATCCTGACTGAAAAAGAGTGCCAAGAGTTTTTTTCCGCCTTTTTTTTTGTCTCTTGATCTACTGTAATATCTTATTCAATAACTATCAACACCTTGTTAAAGCCGAAATAAAAAATTGTGACGTCATTAAGCGGCCATTCGATCGTCTTATGATACATAAAAGTTTTCATTTCATTTTTCATTTCATTCACCGGCTAGTGGCGAAAATTATATGAAATAATAATAATAAAATTATTGGTCTGTATAATAGGTTCCGGAAATAAATACTTCTGAGCGATAAAAGCGCGATTTAGTTTTAAGTGATTTCTTGAAACTAAATCGCTCACTTACTGACTTTATTATACAGGGTGGCTCTGAAATACGTTGACAAATTATTTTACGATTTATTTTATTTTTCTTTTACACAGTATAACGGTGACTACTAAATAATAAAAATACAGTATTATTTTAACATAAATATCTATTTATTTTCAAAATAACCAGCTTTAGATATAATACAAAGGCTTAAACGTTTTCTGAAGTTTTCGACGATTTTCCGTACCTCCTCTTCAGATATTTTGTCCCACTCACGAGTAAGTGTTGCCTTCAGCGCGTCTACACTTCTATCTGAAGTTACACAGACCCTCGCCTCTAGATTTGACCATACGCTGTAATCCATTGGATTAAGGTCTGGTGAATACGGAGGCCATTCCTTGGAACTTATGAACTCTGGGAAATGGTCCATACACCACTGCTGCACATTTGAGGCCCTGTGAGATGGAGCAGAGTCCTGTTGAAAAGTCCACGGTTGGTCGCCGAAGTGCTGCTGGCTCCAAGGAAGAACTACACTCTCCAAAATATCGCGTCGGTATATTTCTTGATTCATTTTCACACCTTTTTCTACGAAAACGAGAGCCGTTTTGCCTGTTGAGCAAATGCCACCCCAAACCATGACTGAATCCGGTTTTTGCCGATGGGGGATAATTGCTGTGGCTCCAGGGTGACTAGAAGAGTAAATTATATCGTTTTGGCGGTTATAAGACTGTACAATCGTAAAAGTTTTTTCATCTGCGAAAACAATATTTTTCCACGCTTCGCCAGCGGAGCGCGCTTTCAGTAAGCGACATCTTTCAAGACGTATTTTTTTATCTTTATCATCCAACCGCTGCGCTTTTCGCAGCTTGTATGCTGTTTACTTGAGCTTATTTTTAACAACTCGTTGTTACGTTGAATGACTTACACCTAAATCTCGAGCCATTTTTCCTACCTTGGCTTGTGGATTGCGGGTCAATCTTTGTTTGACGATATGTCGAAGCCTAGGCGTCCTCACAGTTCTTTTTCTGCCTCTTTCTGGACGATCACCAAGATGGCCAAGCTCATCGTAACGTTTAATAGCAGAAGAAACTAACTGCCGACTGACACCGAGAAGTCGCACTATCTCGCACTGCCGCTTACCAGCCTCATATAAGGATATTATTGCACCTCGTTGAGCAGACATAGTAAAAAATAACTCATTTTTTATTTATTATCTTCACAAATAACGTTAAGTTGGCGCCAAAACATATGAAAATAATAATTAAAAACAAAAGCAACGCAGCATGTTCCATTTTTGAAATTTATTATTTTTAAATTTGTCAACGTAATTTAGAACCACAGCGTAATTACCATATCTATAATTTTGCATTTTTATTTTTAGTTTTTTTTTGAGGCATCGGCAAAAGCATTAAAAGGTCAAAAATAATTACTTACACGCGATTAAAAAAGTGTTGAAGATCCGATTTCAACTCAAAACCTACGCAGAAAACTTCTATTTTTTTTCTTATAAAATAACTGCTTCTTATCCAAATTGCTCAACTACTTTGACGTGGTAATTAAAGCAAAAGGATAGAAATAAACGATCAAATAGAGAGCTTACATGTTTTCTAAAAAACTGATCATTACCTATTTAAAGTAAACTAATGGACGGAATATCATCATCAATCAATATATATAAAACTGTTCCGTTACTGACTGAGTGACTGAGTGACTGAGGTACTGAGTGACTGAGTGACTGACAGACAACGTACAGCCGTAACTACTGGGCGTAGAGAGCTGAAATTTGGAACATACATTCTTTAGGGCATGTAGGGGCGCACTAAGGAAGGAATTCCCGAAATTCCTACGGGAACGGGAAATATAGGACTATTTAGTTTGTATGAAAAATGTTATTCCTTGAGTGCACCGATGTGAAACTTGGTGTAAAGGTTTTTCAATGTGTGTCTGGTTGTGTTATGAAAGGAATTCCCGAAATTCCCACGGGAACGGGAAATATATGATGTTTTAGTTTGTATGAAAAAATCCCATCCCTTGAGTGCACGGATGTGATACTTGATATAAAGGTTCCTCAATAAGTGTCTGTTTGTATTATGGAAGGAATTCCCGAAATTCCCACGGGAAGGGGTTGGACTTTTTAGTTTGTATGAAAAATCTTATTCCTTGAGTGTACGGATGTGATACTTGGCATGAAGGTTCTTCAAACAGTGTCTGGTTGTGCTACGAAAAAAAATCCCAAAATTCCCACGGGCACGGGAAATATATGATTTTTAGTTTGTATGAAAAAAAACTTATTCCTTGAGTTAGGGCGTGATACTTGGTATAAAGGTTCTTTCAGTGGGTGTCTGATTGTATAGTTTCTGAAATTTCCACGAGAAGGGTAGTTAAGCGCCTACGAAGTTGCAGGATAAAGCTAGTTTAACAATAAAAACCCGGTAGGCAGAGCTAATAAAACAATATTTCTGTTTTAATTAACTAGTTACTTACTTTCCAACAACATTTTTCCTTTTTATCGTTTATTGTCACTTTCTTTTCTACAGAAGATTTATTGTTATTTTTCTTGCCTTTCACATTTTTAACCATTTTGCTATTTTTATTTCTAAATTAGCAAAAACTATCGTAAACTCTTCATTACGTAAATTAAGTAACTGACATAAACAGTGATAAATAATCAGTTTTTCAAGTAATTATCTGTTAATACTCTGATAATCTCGTGTATCTGGGTAAACCTTTGCTATCTCTTTCTTTATCAGCGGATAGCGAAATGATTAAAAGAGACAAAAAATTTAGAGTTAATTTCAAATACCTTTTAATATCACTTTTGTAATCGTCACGATTTAAATGGTGGAAATTAAACAAAAGATAGATTACTTGTTCGATTTTTAAGTTTGAATTAAATTAACCATTTTTATTTAAGTATTTATTGATTTTACGCAGAAAATAATAATTTATTCTGAGCCTTCTCCGACAAAGGATGGCCACAAAAGACTGGTACTTACATTCAACCAAGATAGTTCAAATAACCAATCAACATACATACATAACTTCCCTAATGGGGTAGGCAGAACACCACAGGCTATAATGTCACGTTTGACAAATTTGGAGGCATTATTATGATCGAGTGAGACTATTGCAGTGACAGGGGGTCAGCCTATCGCCCGCAAAAACGCCAAGGAACACATTTCTACTTGTTTGGTTATTACATTTTGGCTTCCATGCTAGACTGGGAGCGAAGAAAAAAACATAGAATGTGCCAGTTGCTTCTCTTCCCGGGCATACTGTAAAAGTCAGTTAAGGGACAGAGGTTTTATGCTGACCCCTGTCCCTGCAATTGTCTCCATCCATCATTATAAGGCCTCCACATTTGTGAAACGCGACATCAGATGGTTTATTACCTCAGGGAATAGAGGCGTGAAGTTATGTATGTATTTATGTATGGATATATTCACAGACTTTGTTGAAATAAACCGTAATATCCCTTCTCGTAGATATTCGATATGATTAGTCACTATATTTAGCCATAAGAGCTAATCATAGACTGTTGAAAACCAAATCAAAAAATATATTAACACAAAGAGTAGATATTATATACAATGCGCAAACCACGTGAATAGAATATATCTCTACTCACAACCATGAAATAATACCAATGGATAATAAACTAGAGTAAAGTTTAACGTGTCATTAATTTCATTATACGTAACCGAACGTACACACTAAGATTTTAGCATGCCTGAAATGTAAACACAGCAAGACTATGCTGCTTAAAAAGAAACCGTAATTACTCATGAACTTAAGACACAATCTTTCACACCGCAACCCGCACACGAAAGAGGCTGTGTGCATCTGTGGGGTAAACATCACATTTTTGGGTCATTCGAGACAGACGAAGCCACAAAGAAACCGCGTTGCAGGTATGTATATGTATGACTGTGAATCTGTGACGTAGGGGAGAACAACTGTTATTGGATAGTTTCTTTTTATTCGATTTTTTCTTTAACTATACCGTAGTCGTCATGGCCCTTTGAAAACATCCCAAAAAATAAAAATATAGTAATAAAATATGGTAATAAAGTCAATTCAAATGTTAACCATGATAGTAACAACATTTATATTATTTTGATTTGTTGCGCGAAAAACCAACAGCAATTCGTTGTAGAAAATAATATAAGAAACTGGTACACAAATTATTTAGTTTTAACAATTTTCACGGCCATACGTTGTTAATTAATATGACTATGAGGTAAAAATAGGTAAAATAACACCTCAGCGATGACTTTAGAGTCTAGATTCCTATTCATAACTATATGGGACTTTCCATGCTGGACTGGGAGCAAAAAAAATCATAGAATGTTAATTTCAAATACAGTTGCTTCTCTTCCCGGGCATACTGTAAAAGTCAGTTAAGGGACAGAGATATTGTCGGAGGTTTTTTTGTGGGCGATACGCTGACCCCCTGTCACTGCAGTAGTCTGTCATTATAATTCTGCCAAATTTGTCTCACGTGACAGCAGATGGTTTTATAGCCTCTGCTATTCTACCTACCCCATAATGGATACAGGCATGAAGTCATGTATGTATTCAGTTTTTACGATTTTCACGGCTTTACTTAAATCAATATGATGATAAGGTAATAGTAGGTAAAATAACACGACAGCGATGACTCCAGAGTCGAGATTCCTATTCATACTATATGGGGAATATCATCACATTTATGGGATCATTTTAGACAGAGGCAACCACAAAGAAAATGCATGTATGTGTACATATGTAGGTATGTCTGTAAATCTAGACATAGAGGAAGAGAATTGTTTACGGATAGCAGGTTTTTTAGAAAAATGAGAAAAACTAATCTTAAATAGGCAGAGTTTCTTCCAGTTAATTTAATAGCATTTAATGTTCTTCTTAGCATCATTGATTGATGCTTAAATGTTTATCTATTTACTCTTGGACTATAAATACTAACTCGATATCTTAACCTGTAACATTTATCTAAACGCTGTTTTATAAGTTTGCCAATGGCCAAACGTAGGTAGTAGCGGGCCAAGTAGCGAAAGACTGACCCGCAATTTCGAAAAAAATTTTGGAAAAAAAGTTGGAGAGGACCCGATGGCGACCGCCTCGGGTATCCCCGCAGTATCAAAGCAAGTTCCCAATGGTGCGTCATTCCTAACGACTGGTTCCATTTGCAGTGCTTCACTCAACTTCTGCTCTCCTCCCTATTCACACCACTTGATTCAAAAATGAGAGCTCCAAAGAAGAATATGGTAATAACAAGCGTCGAGTGAATAGGTTTCTCGTGGAATCCAACCCGATATCGTATATACCACATTAGTTTTCATGTTCATTTACCATTAGGTATCATGGTAGACAAACTCCTAACTTCATAAAAATAAACAAATAAAAAATGTCCAGAACATTACCCTTTACCCTAAGCAGAAACTACAAAGTAGACTCAGTACTTTGAGTGATAAAAACCATATTTTCGTCGCAAAATCTCAGAATGTGGTAAAAATTTAATGCATGTCACGTTTGCATGCTTTCGCTAAGGTTCAAATATAAAATAAGGATGTTGAGTAAACGTCTGAAAAATTCTTGAGATTTTATCTTAAGTTTGCAGGAACCTGTTTAGTAAATTGATAAATGTAACCAAAACATGAATTTAATATACTGTAAAGAGGTATTTACAAAGTGTAGTGAACGCTTGTTTGCGATTCAGGAACTCATTTAAAAATGTAACTTAGTTGAACTCTAATATTTTTTATTACAACTCTTAAATTCAAATCGTATTTGACCAAATTTTTTTGGTCGTATTTGACCAAAATGTTTCGGACATTCGAAAGAACAGTAGAAATCTGTTTCCAAATATTTATGGTGAAGTAAAAAAACAGATGAATTTCACTATGTTAATGTAGTTGCCGACTCGTCCTAATTTTTTTATTTACGTTTAGATCAATTTATTTACTGCGCTAATTAGGATGCATAAATAAATTTTAAGTAGTGGCCAATTTTAGATAAAACTTGAGCACGATCTACGAGTATATTATACGTTCATCCGTTTTTTATCGGTGACTAAACCAGCGTTTGCATTTAATCTCACCTTCAGGGCTAGCATGGGACCATCGATAAAGACTCAAATCGTCAAGATAAATATTATTTTGTTATTTTATTCTATCATGTTAACTAACATGCGCACCATAATCGAAAGAATTACTCGATTTGGTACCACGAAGCCCACAGAACCAAAGATACTTCATTAAAAAAAATACATACTCTAAGTGCCATATTTTAAGAAAATATCGATAAAAGACCCGATTTATCATTGTCGCTGGTGCCATGCTAGCCCCGCTGATGGTAAAATGACAGCACACGGGTTTAGGAAGGACTTGTCTCTTCATAAAATATTACCGAAAAGCATCACCGCAGATATTTGAAAAGTTATTTATTGAGATTCTAAGGATGCAAAATTACATTTTAAGTAGTGGCCAAGTTTAAGAACAATTATACCATACATACATACATAACTTCACGCCCGTATCCCTTACGGGGTTGGCAGAACTCCAGAGGCTATGAAACCATCTGAGGTCTCGTTTGACAAATTAAGAGGTCTTGTAATGATGGATAGAGACTATTGCAATGACAGGGGGTCAGCCTATCGCCCGCAAAACTATCAATAAAATCTCTGTCCCTTAACTGACTTTAACGGCATGCCCGGGAAGAGAAGCAGCTGGCACATTCTATGTTTTTCTTTTACTCCCAGTCCAGCATGGAAGAATTTTTATACCACTACATGAATAGTTCACCCGTTCTCTTTTAAACTAGTCATTTACTTTTACACCACCTTAGTTTAGTAATAATACACATACATACATAACTTCACGCCTCTATCCCTTATGGGGTACGCAGAACACAAGAGGTTATAAGACTATCTGGGCCCTATTTCATAAAGCTACAATTCGTGGTAAACTGACAATTGTTAGCGATTTTCACATGACTTTCGTTTCATAAAACTACAATTCTACAGGTGACATACAAGTGTCAGTAAAAAGCGTTTCATAAAAATTGTCACGACAATTTTCAGGGTTTAAAGTGTTACTAGATGTAAAAAAACTTAAAATCCATTTATACCTCATTTCACTCACCTTTGTTGATAACGAAACGTAACTAGAAAAGGGTATTTACAATTTCGAAACGCATGTAATTTTAAAGCGACGTCTCTTATGCATGTAGGTACCTACTCATCGTCATCCTTCCATCCATCACAATTTATGAATCATTAAATTCTATATCTCTATTTCACATACATACTTCCTTAATACTTATTTAAATCCAAATTAAAGGGTCACCAATCCAAATTACATAAATGGTTCTGCTACTTAATGTAGTTTTTATTATATACAAAGTTTGCTAAATGCCCATTCAATTCAATTTCGTGTACAATTGCCACCATTGTCATTATTTTGCATCAATTTTTATCATTTTTTTTCGTTTTTTGCAATTGTAAGTCGTCGACAGGTCCTCGCTTGCCTGTCGGATTGTCAGGACAATTCTACAATTCTTGGTAATTTTACACATGACAGGCGTTTCATAAACGACAATTCAAAGAGATTTGTATGACATTTGTCAGTAGACCGCCTGTCGCTACAATTGTTTTATGAAACGCATTATGTGACAATTTTGGATGAATTGTCAGGGTTTTATGAAACGCATTTTTGTAATTTTACAATGAATTGTCGACATACAATTGTCGGACGATTTGAGTTTAATGAAATAGGGCCCTGATGTCATGTTTGACGTTGGAGGCAGGTATTATAATGATGGATACAGACTATTTCAGTGACAGGGGGTCAGCCTATCGTCCATAAAACACGCCATTAAAACCTCTATTTGGTAATAACAAAACAACAAATCATCATCTCAAATCCTCAGTAAAATACTTCGCCGTAACACAAAGCCCGTACAACCCTGAGTTCCCCAATAAACAAACACCATTCCCATTCGTAATTTATATAGATACAGTCTGTGAAGATATCGTGTATAAATCGTTCTGGATTCGATTCCACAAGACAAGCAGACACCTCATCTACATAACGCCGACTAACAGTTGATTTAGGGCTGTGATATACGACAGATATGCTATAGATTTATTTGCTAGTAAAAATGGAAAGATTGCATTTGATGTCAATATTATTCATGAATGTTGGTGGTACAATCGCCTCCCGTCCCGGTGTTCCAGTTAAGAAAATTTTCCTTAGAACGGCTTTTGGATCGAAGCTCCGCCTACTTGTCTCTGCAGCCAATGAAACAATATAGATTTCATATCTATAATCATCGGTGTGTTTGCACTTTGCTTACTCCTTGTTATTTAATTAGTTGCAGCTAAACCTTTGTCGACGCCGGTTAGTTTTTTTTTGATCCCTTTCTCCGAATATCATTAAAACACTGATTAAAGTGTTGGCTCTCTTTCATTTTTCAAAAGAGTGAAAGAAACAAAACATTTTATAAACTATTTTAATTTAATATTTTATATGAATAAGGGGAATGAATAACTCATTTTTTTAACATAAATTTCCATTTAAAATATGTTTGTTACGATAACACTAAACTATAACACAGAATAAGTAATAGTACCGTTGGTATATAATAAATTGTAACTAAATAGTGAAACCATTTAAATGTAATGATTTGTTTATTTTATAATTTTTTATTTAAATAAAAATGCATGATTTGATCTCGAAATCTTGTTTACCAAGTAAGACAAGTTACAAGGTGGAGCTAACCGAACTGCCTAGTTATTAAAGTGCAAGTGAATTTAGCCTTAAAGGTGGAACACCGGAAGATTTTTCGATAGTACGTAGGGATAGCTTAGAATAGCCCTACCGCCCCTAGATAAGTGGTACCAGTGGTCCTCGCTTGGTGGTAGCATCCCTTCAGAGTTCGCCTGAATCATATAAAATCTGCCACTAAATTTCATCGCTCATGCGGTGATGTGTTCCAGGAATATTTTATGAAGAGCCTTAAAAAAAAAAACTCGTGTGCTTTCATCTCCGACCTCATCGTCACTTACCATCAGCTGAGATTGAGGTCCAACGCGGGCTTAGTCACCAATAATAAAAAAAAATCCTTAGCATTGGTATAAGCTAAACTTTATTTTGTTGACTCTTATGACGTCCTAGTACATTTTATTGTTGTTTCATACATTTTTGTGGGTTTAGGAAAATTATACGTGAATTGATAAAATAAAGTCAACCTTCCTCAGAAGTTAGGCTATCAATTTAATAAATATTAATTTAATTATTAATTAATATTGCTTCCATGCTGGACTGGGAGCGAAAGAAAAACGTAGAATGTGCTAGCTGTTTCTCTTCCCGGGCATACTGTAAAAGTCAGTTAAGGGACAGAGGTTTTAAAGGCGTTTTTGTGGGCGATAGGCTGACCCCCTGTTACTACAATAGTCTCTTTCCATCTTTATCATCATCATCATCATCATCATCATCTCAGCCCGCGCTAGTCCATCTTTATAATACCTCCAAATTTGTCAAATGTGACATCAGATGGTCTTGTAACCTCTGGTGTTCTGCCTACCCCATAAGAGATACAGGCCTGACGTTATGTATGTGTATGTATTTTTTTAATACGAAGCACAGAAGTTTATCGGCTCGAATGTTAAAAAAATTTCGTATAGAATGGAGACGGTTTGTTAGCAATAATTGAAATCTATCCATTGCAACACGGCCAGCTTAAATAAGTGTGTCAACAGTTGTACGTCAGCTACCAAAGTGAGCGCATGTGCAGATTAACAACGGTTTAAGACAATAGTGTTTTTTTTCTACCCTCATGCGGAAATTCTCACTCATGGCCTCTCTCAGCTTGTTGACGAGCCTACGCGCATCCCAGACGTTGCTGGCCACACTGCTTACTGCCTGGACCTTCTGCTGACAACTGATCCGGACAGATATTCGGTGTCCGTCACTGCACCCTTAGGGACATCCGATCACTGTCTGGTGAAATCTGTATCGCAGTACTCGCCACCTGACACCCGACCAAGTGGTTCTAGGCGAGTATGGCGTTACAAGTCGGCAGATTGGGATGAAATGCGACATTTCTTCGCATCTTATCCGTGGCGGCAAGCTTGTTTTACATCAACCGATCCATCGTGCTGCGCTGATGCAGTCTCAAGTGTGATAGGTCAAGCAATGGAGTTCTTCATTCCCTACGCTGATCTATCCCTTGAAACCAAAGCTCGCCCATGGTTTAGTGCTGAATGCTTTTCCGCTGAAAAGCGTAAGCGAGAAGCGTACAAAGCCTGGGCAACCGCTCGCAGAAGCAAAGCCGTGGATTCGCATGTACACAAAAAGAGGTACAATGCTGCCGCCAAGTCCTGCAAAAAGGTGATCAAGAGAGCTCGTTTCGCCCACATAGGCTGTATCGGAGACAGAATAGCCTCATACCCCTCGGGAAGTAAAGCTTTCTGGTCCCTCGCCAAGTCGGTCGAAACGAACTTTTGTCGCCCGTCGCTGCCGCCTCTGCGGAAACCTGACGGTTCTCTGGCCCACACCGCTAAGGAAAAGGCGGATTTATTTGCCAGTATCTTTGCGGAAAATTCTCGTCTAGATAGCCAAGGTAAAATCCCACCCCAATTACCTCAGTTCGGTCCTACAATGGGTACCGTTCATATTCGACAAAAGGAGGTTCTTAAGTGCTTGCTGCACCTAGACGAGAATAAGGCTAGCGGTCCAGACGGTATTCCTGCAGTGGTGTTGAAACGCTGCGCAGCTGAGTTGTCTCCCGTTTTGACGCGTCTCTATAGACTCTCTTTGGAATCTGGTAAAGTCCCCAAATCCTGGAAGCTGGCTAACGTACAACCAGTACCGAAGAAGGGAAGCCGTGCTGATCCTGTCAACTATCGACCAATTTCAATCACCTCCATACTTTGTAAAGTCATGGAACGTGTATTGAACAATCGACTCCTGGCATACCTTGAGACCAACGAGCTCCTAAGCGATAGCCAATATGGTTTCCGCAGTGGACGCTCGACCGGCGATCTTCTCGTGTATGCCACACACTTATGGAGTGAGGCCTTGGAGGGTCATGGTGAAGCAATAGCTGTATCCTTAGACATCTCCAAGGCCTTTGACAGGGTCTGGCATGATGGTCTCTTAAGCAAGCTTCCAGCATATGGCATACCGACCGGGCTCTGCGACTGGATATCTGATTTTCTGAGGGAACGGTCGATTCGAGTAGTCTTAGACGGCTACTCCTCTGACCTAATGGCGATTAATGCCGGGGTACCTCAGGGATCTGTTCTCTCTGCAACTTTATTCTTGCTGCACATTAATGACCTCCTAACACCAGGCATTATTGGATATGCTGATGACAGCACTGTTGTTGAGAGATATATATCCAATGCGCGAACGAGCGCCCATGAAATCCAGGTTTTGAGAGAGTCTATGATTGAGCGCGTTGATTCGACCTTGCGGAATGTGTCCGATTGGGGCGAATCTAACCTGGTCAAATTCAACGCCTCCAAAACACAAGCGTGTCTATTCTCCGCAAAAAAGAGCACCTTTACTCTTACGCCCACTTTCCAGAATGTATCTGTTCCCATCACCGATCAACTAGGGCTTTTGGGCGTCACTATAACGTCCAAATTAAACTTCGGACAACAAATTGAGTCTATGGCAAAAACGGCTTCCAAAAAATTGGGTATCATCTCGAAGGTCCGGCGGTACTTCAGCCCTGAACGGCTCCTCAACTTATACACAGCCCAAGTGAGGTCTTGCATGGAGTACTGTAGTCACCTTTGGGATGGTTCTGCCAAATACCAGCTCGAAGCGCTAGACTCTGTTGACCGAAGAGCCCGAAAACTCATAAATAACAACAACCTTACAAATAAAAAATTGCAGACGCTGGAGCATCGTCGTAAGGTTGCTTGTTTGACAGTATTTTATCGGCTACATTTTGGTGAGTGTGCGAGTGCTCTTTTTGACCAGATTGAACCCACCCCTTTTTACCACCGGACTACCAGACGCAGACAGAACTTCCATCCGTATATAGTGGATATACCAAGAAGTCGAACAAAACGCTTCGATAGTTCCTTTTTGGTACGGATTGCCAAGGTGTGGAACAATCTGCCTGCGTCTGTTTTTCCTGACCACTACAGTCCTGGAACTTTTAAGTGTCGAGTGAATAGGTTTCTCGTGGATGGACGTGTAACACCATAGTCTTCATGCGCACTTTCCATCAGGTGGCATGGAAGACAAACGTCCTATCCTAACATTATAAAAAAAAAAAAAAAAAAATAATTTTCAAAAATGGATAGTTTTCGTCGTTCAAAAAGTATTGAAACAAATATATCTGAGATAAGTGAAATAAATGAGCAAGTACTTACGGGTGTTGAAAACCAATCTGTTGAAAGTATGGAATGTGGAGAAGGTGAAAGTTCAAGGAACTGTGAGAAACGAACGAGAGAAGAAAGCGAAGAGAGCAATGCAAAAGCAGTGGATAATGTTGATGATGAAGGTTTTACTAAAGTGACAAGAAAATCAAAACGTCTTTTGAGAAGTTTTTCGTGGAACCAGGTTGATGAATTAGATACCGCAAAGAATTTGGACTTGAGCGAAAATCATGAGGTTAGTTTGACATCTAAAGAAATACTACCTAAACAATTCGGAATGGCAAAACTTTTGAAATCGTTAAATATACACAACATAATCAATATAAAATATAAAAGTCCCTACAAAATCTTTATTACTACAGAATCTAAGGCCGATGCTGAAAAATTAATGAGTTGTCAAAAATTTGTTGAGCTAGACTATAAATGCCAAAGAACAAATCAAGTTAATCTATCATACGGTGTAGTTAAAAATGTTGACTTGGAAGTTGATGAAAATGAAATAAAGCAATTTGAATCTATGTACAATATAATTTCCATAAAAAGGCTGAAGAAATTAACAAATGAAGGTCAATGGGTTGATAGTGAAGTTATAAGATTAGGTTTTGAAGGGTGTACCTTACCTCCATACATACTTGGATACGGATGTAGGTTTAAAGTAGAACCATATACCTTTCCAGTGACTCAATGCTCTGGTTGTTGGAAGTTTGGCCATTCCAGAAAGTTCTGTCCTACTAAGAGAATCTACTGCCCTAAATGTGGTAAAAACCACGAGAACTGTGATACCGAAAACTTAATATGTATTAATTGTAATGGACCTCATATAGCACTAGATAAGAAATGTCCACACTATTTGAGAGAGAGAAAAATAAGATTGATAATGAGCAATAACAATTGTACCTTTAAAAATGCTTGGAAAATATATGAAATTCAAAATAATCCACATAGAAATACCAATCGTCAAGAAACTGAAAGACAAATTATTAATGACAGCCAGCCAGGCCCTAGTTATACTCAAAAAAATCACACAATGTATAGAGATGCATTACTGTCTACAAATGTATCTAATGAAGCCCAACTCATGTCCACTTCTGAGGATTGCAGTGAAAAAGAAGACGGTCCAATTAAACAAAAACAAAGTCCCATTTTCAAAACAAAAAAGAAGTCAAATATAGTGAAACACAAAATGATTGAAAAAGGTAAACATCAAAATCAATTAGTGGTTGATAGTCAAAAGGATAAGAATAAAGAAGCGAGTGGTAGTCATGAAAAAACAAGCACGAAAATATGGAAAATTATTAAAGAAATTAAAGACATAATACTCTCTGAAAAAACATTTGAAGAAAAAATATACCTAACTGTTAAAATAGCATTACAAGAGTTCAAAAAATTATTTGTACGATTAATTCAAGAAGGAGACATAATAAGTAAAATATTATATTTATTCAGAAATGGATAGTAAACTAAGGCAAGAAAATATAAATATACTGCAGTGGAATGCGCAGAGTATCAGACCAAAATTAATCGACTTTGAATGTTTGCTCAATCAGGAAAATATTCATATTGCAGTGTTAAGTGAGACATGGTTGGGTAGAGAGGAAGATTTACATATTAGTGGGTATAATGTTTATAGAAAAGACAGAAGTGATTCTTATGGTGGTGTAGCGATTATTTGTCATAAATCTTTAAGAACATTAATATCTCCATTAATAGTAAATAATGCAGGAATAGAAATAATTCACGTCAAAATACTGAATTGTAAACTTTTACAGAATATTTTTTCCATTTATTGTACTTCTACCGTTAATACTTCTGACTCTGATTGGGATAGTATTTTTAACTTGGTTCCGGAAAAATCGATTATTGCTGGCGACTTTAATGGTCACCATACAAATTGGTCGTGTGAAACAGATAAAAGGGGTATTGAAATCTTCGAGAGTTCTACTGAGAATGGATATATATCATTAAATGACGGTAGACCTACAAGATTAAGACTTGTCAATGGAATAATGCAAGCAACTTCTCCAGATATATCGTTCTGTTCTACAGATATAGCAATCAATACAACCTGGGATGTAAGTAACGAGAACTTGGGTAGTGACCACTTAGTTATAGAAATGCGTATTGTATATGAAGATTATATTAACTTTGTAACAAAAAGAAATTTCAAAAAGGCTAACTGGTTAGCTTATAGAGAATCTGTTGAGATGTCTTTGGCGGATATTAATTTGAATATTGAGAATATTGAAACAAGTTATAATATTCTTACAAAAATCATGAACAATGCCGCAAATAAAAACATACCAAACAATAAAATCTGTACGAATGCCACGAAAAAATTCAAGCCAAAAGTATATTGGAATCAGGAATTATCAAAAGCAGTAGCTCGCCGTCGTCTAGCTCTTAAATGTTTTAGAAATAATCCGACACCTACAAATCTTGATATCCTGAAAGTTAGGATCTCAGAAGCACAAAAATTAATTAGACAAGCTAAGGCACAAAGCTGGCATGATTTCTGCACTTCCGTGGATGAATCAACTTCTTCTGCAGAGCTTTGGAACAAAATGAGATGGATGAAGGGTTATAAAAAAACAAAAACCTACTGTACTGAACAAAGTAAAAAAGATTTATTGGTATCTTTAGCACCTGATTTTGTAAATCCGGCAATTCCTACACTTATTTCAATTAACCCTACATTAGAAGCTGATTTCACGTATGAGGAGTTAGAAAATTCTATAAAATCAAAAGATACCACGCCAGGACTAGATACAATGTCATATTCAATGATTTATAATCTGCCAAAAAAAGATAAAATTTTCCTTCTCAATATTTACAATGAAATTTTAAAAACTGGAGAAGTACCGTCTCAGTGGAGAGAAATTCAAATACTCCCAATACCCAAAGGTTCTGGAAATACCGCTGGTGACATTAAACTACGACCTATCGCAATGTTGTCTTGTATGTGCAAAACCTTTCATTCCATGATCACGAAACGTCTTGAATGGTTTGTTGAACATAACAAAATATTATCGCCGAGTACGACTGGTTTCAGGAGGGGACAATCTTGTCTAGATAGCTTAGCTCGTCTGATTACGGATATTCAATTGGGATTTACTTGCAATCAACCTACATTAGCATGTTTTTTGGATATTAAAGAGGCTTATAACAATATTAGAATAGATAAAGTAATACTGACACTCGACAAGCTTAACGTGGGGTCTAAAATCTGTTTGTACCTTTGGCAGTTTTTAAATGAAAGACATTTGCAAATAAAAAGTGAGGATAATATTCATCTACCCCTAGTCAGGTGGACAAGCAAAGGTATTGCACAAGGAGATCCTTTATCTCCCATTTTGTTTAACATCACTACCCTGGAGATTTGTCGTAGTGTACGTCAAGTATTTATTAGTCAATATGCTGATGATTTTGTGATTTACGCGAAGAATAGACACATTCAAGATAGTGCTTATTTAATTCAACAAGTACTGGATACCTTGGTTTTGATTTTAGAGGATTTAGGATTGGAACTATCCGCAAACAAAACAAAACTGTGTTGTTTTAGCAGAGGCCATAAGCGTCAAACTATTAATATATATTTAAACGGAAGTAACATTGAAAAAGTAGATTTTATAAAGCATTTGGGTGTTTGGTTAGACAGATCTCTGAGATGGAGTAAACACATAAACGAAATTTGTGAAAAAGTACTAAAAATTATAACAGTTCTAAGAGTCTTAGCTGGCTCAGGTTGGGGTGTTCACCCGTTGCACCTTCGAAGAATATATATTTCACTGATTAGAAGTAGGTTTGACTATGGTTGTGTTTTATATGATAATAGTGCTAAATGTCATACCATAAAATTGGATAGAATACAAAATATAGCTTTAAGGATTATTGGAGGCTTTATCAAGTCAACTCCCATCCATACCATGGAAAGCGAGTTATGTTTGCAACCATTGGCTGTAAGAAGACAATATCTTGCATATAAATTCTGTTTAAAGAGCAGCTCTTGGTTTAACAACAATACAACTCATCTTTTATCGCATCTGAACAACTGTCAAAACAACTACTGGCGGAACAAAAAAAAGCCTTTACTGACTAGCTCCTTTAATGATACAAAAGAAGAAATTATATCAACATCCAACCCATTGCTCATGTACACCTTAAACACTTGGATGTCGGCTATTAACTGTAAAGAAATTATACAGTCAAACCTAAAAAGTACACTACTCGCAAAATCTTCATATGAACAAAATAACCTGTTATGTAGTGTGGTCCAAGAGTTGCAAATGAAGTATGCTGACTGGTACACGCTTTATACTGACGGTTCCAAGACAAAAATTGGAATGGGCGCAGCCTATTATGACCCTAACAATAAATTTTTTGAAAGGTTTAAAATTGAAGGTGAAGTTTCTATTATGTCAACTGAACTGGTGGCAATATCAAAAGCACTATCTTATTGTATGAATATAAGGGCCTGCAAAATTGTTATCTTCACGGACAGTAAAAGTGCATTACAACATTTGGCTTCTTGCATTTCCGGGAGGATAGGCGTGGAAACAGCTTATAAGATATTGAAGCAAATAATACAATTAAGAGAAGCAAATGTCACTTTGACACTACAATGGGTTCCCGCTCACATTGGCTTAACGGGTAACGAGGAGGCGGACAGGTTAGCTAAAGAAGCGATAGTTGAAGGATTATCAGCTGTGGTTACCCCTCACTATTCGGAACTTTTGGCAAAATACAGGACTCGAGTACACAATGCGTGGCGAGAATACTTTGACGAACGCTCTAAGACCAAGGGGATTTGGTATAAAAGTATACAAAGTGAGCCTCCTCATATTCCTTGGTTTTCAACAACCACATTAAAAAGACAAGAAGTTATTACTGCTCACAGGATCCGATCTGGTCACATTCCGTCAAAAAAATTCGCTTTTTTTATGAAGAAGACGAATTCTCCTAACTGCGAGATATGTGGTAAAGAAGAAGACTTGCATCATGTTTTGATGGAATGTGAGCAGAATGCATTCCAAAGATCTAACATAGTTAATAAATTGAATTTGAATATGTATAATGTAGGCGTATTTCACGGAATACTAGCAGAGCCCTCCTCGGGTGCTGCTAGAATACTATATTCTCTTATACAAAAAATGTATTAATTTTAAGGTCCATTTATTGTTTTGATATGTACCTAATGTATTTAATAAGTCACGATGGGATTGTCATCGTCACTCTGTGTACAAAAATCCCTTAATTAAAAAATAAAGATAATAAAAAAAAAAAAATAAGTGTGTGCCTTGTTAATTTTCAATGATTGTAAACATGTTGTACTCTTAAATCACTGTAAAATAAAAAATAACAATGTTACTAAAAACTTGCAATCGATTCCATACTATACGAACATTCGTAAACATAAGAGTCGACAAGGTTCTGTGCTCGCACCGTAGTTTAGTTATATTAGAATTTATATATATATATATATATATGCTTCCATGCTGGACTGGGAGCGAAAGAAAAACGTAGAATGTGCCAGCTGCTTGTCTTCCCGGGCATACTGTAAAAGTCAGTTAAGGGACAGAGGTTTTAAAGGCGTTTTTGTGGGCGATAGGCTGACTCCCTGTCACTACAATAGTCTCTCTCCATCTTTATAAGACCTCCAAATTTTGTCAAATGTGACATCAGATTATTATTATTATTATTTATTTATTTAATTACATTTTACATATATATTATACATGTCATCAATAGTTAATTATGCAGTTATATTATACAATGTTTATTTATGTTAATCAATTTATTTAGTTATTCTAGTATGATTTTTATAAGTAATAAATGAGTTAGTCTATTGATTTCCGGAGAGCAGACTGACACGACGGTTGGTAGACGACGACATAGCAAAACGTGGTCCGATAGTTCTGGCGGGAAAGTTATGGGAGGGGAAAGAGAAACCGGGATTGATTTAGTCAGTCTACTCTCCGCTTTTAGAGGAGATCGAGCCGCTTTGTGATAAAGGTCAGTGTCGTTAAGATTGTGATATTTACTTATTTATTGTTCTCTGGCTGTAAACTGTTACTATGTATTTTACAAGATGATTGCTGTTGAGTTTCTTGCCACTTCTTCTCAACAGATCGACTTTCCGAAGTGGTGGTAGATTATAATAAATATAAAACTTACTGATAAGTTGTTTGATTGAGTGACTCCCTTCTGAGACGTTTTCTAACATACATTTCTTGACTTCCAAAAACCATGACTGTTTTGTCTGGAAGTTGCAATTCCTCTTATTCTATACTTATAACTAATTTTATCTATATCTACTAAGCACAAATTAAAGGTAAATACTTATGAACTAAAGTAGACCACTAATATGAAATAAAAATACAAAAAAAATAAAAAAACTTGATTTAACCTATTTTTTAAACAAATACAAATAGAAATGCGCGGGAGCGATATTATAAAATTATTGTGCGTGCTTATGAATATAGTGTTATCGCCAGTCTAGCATCTCTCGTCCCGCTCATACTCACTGGACCGGTTTACGCAAGAACAAAAGACAGGTCAACACGATCATGTAAAAGGTGCTCTTGTTTTGATAGTTATTTTTTTTTATTTTAATAATGTTGTTAGCTTAGAATATAAATATTATATTGATTTTTTAAGTACATAATATATTTGTTTTTAATTAAGGTTATTTATGAAATGTTTTTTAAGTGTCCTTTTTATGTTGTTTATATTAAGGTTATTTCTTATTTCTCTGGGTAATTGATTTATTAATCTAGGTATTATATACGCGGTAGTCCGTTCACCATAAAAATTATTAGCACGTGTTTCTATTAGATGTTTCATGTTATTTTTTCTAGTATTTATTGTATGTTGTATCGTTGTATCGTTATATGTAAAGTAATTTTCAGACATAAGCAATAACTTCAATTTCACTTCAACAGGTAAGATATTACAGTATTTAAATAGTTCTGATTCATTATTTTTGTATTTTATTTTGACTTTATGTGGTACAATTGACTTTAGTAATCTAATTTGGAGACAATATATTTGATTTAAATATGTTTTAAATGTACGTCCATAGCTACTAAGGCCGTATGTAAAGATGGTTTTATAGCCTCTGGTGTTCTGCCTACCCCATAGGGGATACGGGCGTGACGTTATGTATGTATGTATATGTATGTAATTTATATAACTAGCACACAAACTTCTAGATCACAGATCGGAAATGAAGGGTTTTACAAGTTTACAGGATGATAAATATTTTTTTTATTCATTAATTCACTTGTAACTAAATCTATATAGATGTCCCTCGTCGTATATTTTTGAGATATTCAATTTCCACAAATAATAGAAGCAGGATCTCAGCTTACATTAATAAGAATTTTCTGTTTCAAGTTTCGCTTAATTTCAACATTTTCTATTACACAAAAGATTTTGAGGTTTTATGAGTTTCTGTATCTACTGTATTTTTTATTGTCGTATTTTGAAGGATTATAGACCAGTATAGAGAGCAAATATAGAGATCTACTAGCAAATCTACATAACGTCATCTTCATATCTCACCTAGTACGGGGTAACGTACATTGCCTTCTATGCCAGAGGTCCTGGGTTCAAATCCCGGTGGCGACGGATATTTGTGTGATGAACTCAGATATTAGTCGTCAAGTCATGGACGTTTAATGTTTATTATCTAATTAAAAATATGTATTTATTCAATATGTATGTTTATATACTTCTTAAGTATATCAGTTAACTAGTATCCATAGCACAAGTTCTTTAAGAAACTTAATTTGGGCTAGATAATGTTGTGTGAGGGTCAGAAATATTTATTTAAAAATAATTATTTATTTATTTAATATTAAAGTGAAGAAAAAAAAGTTTGTGTGTACAATTATTGTAGGAGCAACGTTTCACGTCTCAGATGTTCTCTATTTTAACATAAATATTTTGAAAGATAAAAGCGCAGAATATTATAGCTACACCAGTGGAACTCCCGGCTAATCTACATAAAGTCTTCGAAGCCTTAATCCTGATAATGGATGAAGATTCGCAGAGACGTTCAGAAATGTAACGAATCCGTTCAAATATCTACAAATTGATATTTGTGGAAATCTCTGTAAGAGAATTCAAGTGTTTTTATAGGTCACAGGATTTTTTGGTGATTTGCTAAAGCTTATAGCTTATATATCAGTTGGAATCATGTTTTTGCTTTATTTGTTTCCTACAGAGGTATTATATGTATAGAAGAGGCACAAGGTTGTGATCTCTTGGGAACCAGGTGAAGCGGACTTGCGGGGCGCAGGGTGCGGGGTGCGGAAAGCGTTACGTCGAATCTTCTCCAATCAGGTGACTGGATTAGACATGTATCTACCGAATTGTGTTTGGATATAAGATGCGTAAAACATTTGTAGAGTTATCAAAAACAGTTTTCATATACGATGTGGTACTTTTGAGAGATGTACGTTGGCAAAGAAATGCAAAATCAATAAAAAATTATACATTTAGAATTCGATCGAGACTTTAATTTTAATTTAATATAAAATTCTCGTGTTACAGTTTTCGTTGCCATACTCCTCCGAAACGGCTTGACCGATTTTGATGAAATTTTTTGTGCTTATCCGGTATCTATGAGAACCGGCCAACATCTGTTTTTTTTTATTTATATGGCAAAACAACGTTTGCCGGGTCAGCTAGTATAAGCTATAGATGTGTTTTATTAGCGAGATCAAATTGGAAGAAACTTTTCCTTTATGTGTTACTTCAGATAATTCCATTATATTTTAACACAAAAACTATATGGAACTTAATTACCAACCCTAAAAATGCGTAAGGTTTTTAAAAGGCAACCAAATATCTCTTTTTTTCTTTATCTCTAAGTTATCAGCTCTTCTTTGTATTTTCTCTGTAATATTTCGTATTCGTAAATATTATATGAAATGTCGGCTGATGTTACAGCTATGGTTTAAAACTATGACATTTATCGCAAATACGCACAAAAATTATCTTTACAAACGGATAATCCAAAAATTAATGGGAATTTTTTGATCGCTAAGTTGTGTTCGCTATGCCTGCTTTTGTTTTCCCTGGCCGTAAATCAAGCCTCCAGCGAATAAATTTCTCTTAGATTGACGTGTTACATAATTGTCTACATTATCTGTCACTTTCCATCAGGTTACTTTATTCTAAAGAATTTATCCACCTGCACATAGCTCAGACCTAAAACATACGCCGAAAAGTCATACACTTCGAAAAAATCCTTTATAATATTTTTATGAGAACTCAAAATAAACATACTTTTTAAAACATTTTTAAATACATTTAAAAATTAAATTGTTATCTCACAACAGCAGCTATTCATAGTCATATCTGTCTAATGTTGCCAGAACATCAAAGTACGAAATCGCATACTGCACCAGCGAATTTTTCTCGCACCATTAAATGGACATAGAGTAGGCATATCAGCGTACTTTAAATACTATTAAATTTTTGTTTAACTGTAAGTTTTGTACTTGAAGTCGTGTTTATCAATCGATATTGCAGGTTATGCAATACCAGCCGGATCGGTACAAGGATGGGTGACCGCTAACCATTCATTTCTCATGGCGACTTCCGTGCTTCGGAGGGCACGTGAAGCAGTCGAGTGCTGTATACTTGTAAATAGAAGTCGTTAAGGTATGTGGTAAGGACAAAAAGGAATAAAGGATATTAGGGACATAAAAAGGGGAGAGAATGTGATGAACAAGACAAACAATTAACCTGACACCTGCAGCTCCTGCCTTTTCATCCCCGGGGCACTCGATGCACTATAATGTCACAGCACTTTCAACTCAGCAATTAAAACTTTGGGTTCAATAAAAATGTGTATTTTATTTTAATGCGCATCCGCCATCACGGAACGATTTCGAGTTCTGTTTTTGATCAATTGATAGCTACATGCTGTCAGCGCTGCGTCAGAGTCTTTGTCTCGCTCACACTTGGGAAAAGCATAGGGGAATTAGGGAGACAATGAAGAGAATAAGTAAATGAGTTAGAACCTTCGCGAATAGATATGTACAGGCGCAAACAGTATGTCAGAAGCTATTTTAGTTGCCCGGAAACTTTTGACATCTACTAACCAGCAGTGGTTGGTGGATGACATAATAAAAACCTCCTCGTCACCATGGGGAGAGACTTATGGCCCTGCAGTGGCTCATTACAAAGAGTTGAGATGATGATGATGAAGTTGTGTGTTTGAATAATGTTATTGGAAATTTTGGAACATCCTCTCATTTATTATTTTATTGGTACTTTTTGAGACTTAAATTGAAGGTGGATATATGAAAATTTATACGCAGTATTTTACTATTTAGTTTTTTTACTAGCAAATCTTTACGTATTCTGAACTTAAAAACTTTGTTTAGAATAATATAGAAGACGATGTTTTTACTGCTGCACATTACGGATGCATCAAGCCAAAATTGCTTAAAAAACAAAGGAAATTACTTCGATTCATCGTAACTTATAATGTAAAATATTACAAATGCGATAATATAAAGTCGTCAGCTCACTGCATGTTTCTACTCTGTAAGAATGTTACAAGTATTTTTCCGGGCGATATGTCATTTCACCGTCACAGCCGGAGATAGAGATAGTAGCAGGCGACGTCACGGGGCGGTTTTGTATCTTTTGTCGCATGTGAGAGCCGCTCTTAAATGAATTTCGTTTTGATATATTTGTTTAAGTTTTGTTGTGCTTTAACTGATTAATGGGGGCGTGATTCTGTAAGAGTATTTATACGTTTGTTGTATTTTTGTTTTTATTTATGCTGCATACAAGTTTGTTACAGGGTGTAAGCCTAAATTTAATCTCAATCTCACCTTATGTTAATTATCAGTAGATGAGGTCTAAGATACCCACGGTCTTAGCAAAGAACTGGCTCTTAATAAAACAGCTTCATAGTCAGTGCACATCACTGGTGCAGCAGTAATACATGGGGCACACTAAAAGTTTTGCGCTTCTAGCTAATCGGAAGTAATTAAATTTGGAATGTTGTACAATGTCGTATTGGCGGTGTGGATGTCGATTTACTAATAGATTCTGGCAGCAAATGTAATATTTTGTCACAAAATATTGAGGAAATGCTAAAGAGATGTTCTGTGGTAGTATCAAAACAGGCAAAATATTCGTGCTTATAAAGACTTACCTAACCCTAACTATGCTGGGTTTATTTAATGCTCCCGTCCCATTTGGAAATGAGTAAACCAAAAAAAAATGCAAATTTATAAGTGCTCAAGCTTGGTATAAATAATGATTTTATTAATAACATTAATAACATTGGCAAAATTTAATATAACAAGATTAAGATTGGAGGAAGAAAAGTTACTTCCGAAAAGATTTCGAAGCGCGTTGGCGCCACGATTCTTACAAAACGCAAATAAAATTATTTTTATACCATGCATTTTCTTGGGTGAGTTAGGATATAGCTTATACTATATACCAAAGACCAAACTCTTACCCCATTTATTTTCGCCAACATTTATTGGTCCATTAGAGCCACTGATATTAATTTAATAATGGTTTCTGTATATGATTTTCACTAATATTGCAGAAAGTTTTACACACTTTCAAAGTTAAGTGTCATTTCAATAAAACTTTACAACAAATTCACTTTGTAGTAATATAATGCATTAATTCAACTTCCATGCTGGACTGGGAGTGGAAGAGGAACGTGGAATGTGCCGGCTGCTTCTCTTCCCGGGCATGCCGTGGGAGTCAGTTGGGGGACAGAGGTTTTATTGACGGTTTTGCGGGCGACAGGCTGGCCCACTGTCGCTGCAATGGTCTCTCTCCATCATAATAGTACCTCTGAATTTGTCAAACGAGACCGCAGATGGTTTCATAGCCTCTGGTGTTCTGCCTACACCGTGGGGGATGCAGGCGTGAAGTTATGCACTATGCAATTCACTTGGTTATAGTTATAGTTACTTGTTTCACTTGAACGGTTAGTGGCAATAATACTATTATATTCGATTTTGTTTGATACTATTTCATGATTTTAACCAAGAAATTTGGGTGCACACTGGGAGTAGCTTAAAATTTCATAGAAATACTGACTGAGTGAACTGTGAGGGTCAAGTTCACATGATTTCAAATTGTGTTATCGTATAACTAAGTGCAGTCCAGTTATTGTACTTTGCATCTTATTTGTTGTGCAGTGCTATTGGCCTAGCCGACATTTGCTTATATCTTTTGATTTAGTACCCTTATTGTTTTAGTTCAGACAAAATTGTCTGACTGAGATTACTGAAATTGTAATTAATTTGTAACCATAGTAGGTTAGAAAAGCTATAAATAAAGTCGATCATAATCTGGTTGTGTCCAGGTTGAAGGTTAACAGTCTTTCCCAGGCTGAAAATATGATATAAACTTAATTGTTTAGGTTTGAATATTTCGTATTTGTTATTTTCGCATCGGTAACACTTAATATTAAATAGTGTAGTTTTTATTTTGTAATTTGGCAATACTTTATCGTTCGCGCTCACTTGTTCTTTCGAATTTAAGTAAATCTGTCGTATTTTCGTTCTCGTTAAATTAATTCTCGTTTGTCGTTATTTTAGTGTATTTTAATTGTTTATTTATTTATTTTGTTGTGATTGTGTCTGTGACGTGTAAGAGGAAACCTGTGTTTGGACTTCATCGAGTCATCATCACCGCTCATTATCCACTACCAGGTATTCGCGGAGCGACTGAGGTAAGTCTAGATAAACTGATTTCAATCCAAGGATACTGTGGTTCCTGGACTTGTGAGGTTTCGACTGTACAAGGTGAGTTCATTCGCAGTTATTTCTTTGCACTATCATTCACATCCATTTCATTTCATACTTCATTAATTTATTGTATACAGTCCACTTTCAAAACCGTTCATTTTGGTCCATCGGCGGATCTTAGGTACAGTGCCTTTCGTATTATCGTATTTCATTTATTTATTGTATTTAACTTCTTATTTGTAATCGTGGGTAATTTTAATATTTCAACAGCCGTTTCGATAAAATTGTGGTAGGTAGTCGTAGAATAATAATTTGTATTTTTATGTTGGCACTGTTGCATAGTATTGTTGAATAATTTTCTTCTTCATATTTATTCTTACATTCGTTCATTGACATCAGTAGATGATAATTAGGGCACCTAGATCAAAGAAGATCTAGGTGCGCCTAATTATCATTATTTGTGTCTATTCATTAACTTAACATTACTGTCAGTATTCATTAGATCCAGGTCACCCCTATAATTTCACCATAGTTTGAATGATGGAATGATTGAATATTGAAATACGTACATGAATGACTGGGTTTAAGTTAGATCGGGTCTCTCGCAATTTTACCATAGTTTCATTCATAGCATTAATTTATTATATCAATTCAATGCGTTGTTATTCATAAATTCAAATTAGTAGTGTAATATTGACACTATTGGTTCAGACACTTATTGATATAATATCTTCCTTTCACAGCTTTCAAATACAAACAATCAGGAAAGTTTATAGCATGCTGCATCCAAGGATCGTCGTACATCTCCCATCCTTCAATAACGCCTCCACATGAGAAACATACAGTTTTATCATTAATTCCATTACCGCTATAAAATAATCCTGCGTCTACCATTTCCATCACCAACCTTTTCTGAGAGTCAGTTGCCCAATAATATTTAAATGAGTGTAAGCGCATTTCATGCGAATTATACATATCATAACGAGGATTGTAATTTTCTTTTAACATTTTCATCAAGCAATACTTCAAACCAATTCTAATAAAAATAAAATGAGGTCGCATTTTATTGTTAACAATTTATATAGAATTTTACTGGCTGATGTTCTAGGAGATTAGGGGGAGGGGGGTATTGTGAATAAAAAACAATATTTTTTATACTTAATTTATTTGTTACAAAAAAACTTTTACAATAAGTACATTATTTTCTAAAAACACCACTTTTTTAAACAGCAAACATTATTATACACATATATTCTTATGATACACACAATAAAGTATGTCTGGAGAAATAGAATAATTACAATATAATTCCATTAAATTAGGACAGTTTCTATCTTCTTAATTAAACACCTTGTCAGCTATAAGCATTTATGGGACTATTTATGTATTTGCAAGCATAGATATTCATATTATTTTTTGTAAGCCATATCTGACTCATGTTGCTGTATAATTTTTTAACTTATATGAAAAGGTAAAGCAGTTCTTCTATTTGCTATGAATAAAAAAATGAGTGTTAATTAGCGTAAAATTTTATTATCATTACACCACTTACTCAAACAAATAACATTTTTTAAAGCACAAATATTCTTATGATAAATACACGTATGTAAATTAGTACATTCATTATAAAGATCATACAAACTAAACAAACTAGGACAATTAAAGTTCTCTAAGTTTACAACGTTATAATTATTAAAAATTTCTCTAACCCATTTTGCTTTTTCTTCGCCTTTTACATAAATACATTTATTTTCAAACAAAGGTGCAATCAAACGTTTATAATCTGAAAAAGGTATGAATCCTTCTTTCCAATAAATATTTCTATTTCTCTCTATCCAGTCAACCTGCCTCATTTCTTTTATTGTTAAATCATAGAAAGAAAACGGTTGTCGTATCAAAAAGGATTGCATTCTTTTATTTTCTTCCATTATAGCTACTTCTTTTAGTATAAACTGATTTGTTTCAGTTTTAAAACCTTGAACATCCACAATTAATTTCATGATATCTTCCGTACAGTATTGCTGAGTGGTTTATATTCTATAATTCGATCGTTGATTATAAGACAATAAGCACTCGTTTGATCAGGAAAATCTAGATCACTTTCTATTTCAAGCTTAACATCTACCGGTCCACTTTTTAATGTATCATTTTGTCTCGAACAATCTATTACAAACAACGGTGCTTTTTCTTTAAACTCTTTGATATTAAGCAATGGGTCTATCGGAGCGTTGTAATAAGACTGACGGAATCTGATATACATTTCATATAATATATTATATTTATTGTCATCAAAGTTAAGCTTCATTGAATCATATGGGAATGTTTGTGAATTCAAGTACAACGTAACATTACTCAAATTACAGTGATCAAACAACGAACAGTCCCCCTTTAAATTTTTTTTATTTGTTTGCAGACCGAATATTACGTATCTCGGTTTTTCGAGTTGAGATGCGGTTTTAATAGACCAAGAATGCTTTTTTGTTTTAGGCAAAAGCGGATATTCATATGTGTCCCAATTCCGGAATGCAATTTGTATTGGTTTATCTTTTTCTAATTGTTTGTAAAGTGCCAACCTTTCACGATCGCATACTTTAATATGAGGTACACGCCATTGAATTCTATCGATACGTAATGATACAGAATCATCTTTGTCGAGAATAACAGCATCGATATTGCATTTACTTCGAGTTAAAATTAATTCATGTTTACAGTTTAATAAAATTTTATTATAATCTTCAGCAAAACCCAGCAATTTATTAAGAGGTAATATTACATTGAATAGACTGGTTTTAGATTTTGTACCATCCAAGTTCCAACCCCACAAAGCAGCTTGTTTATTCTCCCCTAAATTCATTGAAACATAAGACTTCATAGTTGAGGTTATACCAACGTGTCGAACACGATCTATTTCAACTCCATTGATCTCATATCTTATGTCATGGAAAAGAAATGGTATAGGATTATTATTAAGGCGACATTCTTTTTTTACAACTTTTCCCATACCATCTTTCGTTGTCACTTCTATACATCCTTCAATGTAAATAGAACTCGCTGATGGTAGCAAGTATATGTCTTGTTGATTGATAGGTATACGTATTTCATCATTTTCTCGGAAACTGTTGGTGTACGGTGTATAGGAATGCACTTCATAACCTTCAATAGAATTGTCGAAATGAGGTACTTCATTAATATGTAGGATGCTCATAATTTAAATCCCAAATTTCTCAAAAATTGTTTGTTAATTTCACTCAGAGCTTTTGGCAGTTTACGTGCGTGTTTATTAAAGTCACAAGTTGAACTATCCTTTTTTACCGTGGTACTATAGCTTTTCTTTCTTCTTTTATTATTGAAGTCGATCATATCTCACAACAATAATAAATAATAATTAAATCAATAAGTTAGCTGCTCCCGAAAGTACTTATGTATTCGAAGGGATATCGACGACTATTAGCAAATTACTATCCAACATTCAATTTATTTTAAACATATTCTATAGCATACATTTAAGGAGAAAGTCAAGACACAAATGACCACAATTGTATGGGTGACTGCCTTGATAATTTATATAGTTATACTGAATGTTATCTCCAACATATTTAATAAACTCTATTGGTGGTTTTAGATCACCATAACTGTCAAAATATTTGATACAATTGTCCTTCTTAACATAAGCTACCCAATGCGTTCCTTGATTTTCAGAGCTATCTAAATTAATTACACCACATTCAACTTTTCGTGGACGATTAGGTAATTGATCTCTCATGAATACTCCTCGAAAATATGGAATATATTTTGCATATTTCATTATATCTATGTTGGTAAGAGGACGATTAGGTAGCTGCTTTATTAGTTTTTTGTCATAGTGTAAATACCTAAACCATTTTTATATTGTTTGAGCTGTAGTCCTCTTCCAAGACATACTGGCTCAAAATTTTGATTCATGCTTTTCACTACATTCCATGTTTTTTGAGCCGTTTGAAATGTTTTTACAAGTTTTGCGATCGCAGATGACTTGTTCACGAGTGCACCAGCTGCAGATATCCCACTAACTAATGCTACTAATGGTAAGAATCCTCCAGTTTTCGGTAGTGGTATAACACGTGGAAGTTCTACTTTGGAATCTGATGCAAGCTCTTTAATAGCAGCGAAAGCTAAATCGATAGCTAGCTTTTTACATTTTGGTTTTGCTTTACGAATATTTTTTTTTGTAATGGACACTAATTTTTTAAAGGAACTTTTTAATCCAGATCCATTGGAAACCTTCAATGCCATTGCTTTGTTAACAATATTAGCTGCAAGTTTTTCTCCAACGCTTGCTTGAGATGAATTTGCACGTTTTTTCGCCATCTTCATTAAAGTCTTATCTGCTTTATGTCTAGCTTCTAAGTTTTTTGATTTCATGTATGCAATATCGTGTTCTTTGCAGTACTCGTCGAGTTTATTAACACCCTTATCACCTCTGATAAGCCTTTCACACAGTTTTGTTCCTGGGCCGCAGTAATTGTAGCCAGGGAGATGTAATTCAAACGGGAGACGATTTATAATAGTATTAACAAGACCTTTCCCCTCCATATACAAACGAGTAATGACAATAATATTCTTCAGTTTTGCAATATATTAATTTGGCTTATCCAAGAATTTTCTGTAGACGGCAATCCCAACCATTTAACAAAAATTTTGTGTCCTTTTTTCTTAAGTACTTTTTCAACTAAATACACGTCAGGATTTTTAGTTTTTTGGAGCTCTTGAGCATAAAATGAGCCTAAAATTTTATTTCTTCTGGAGTCTTCTATCAAATAAGTTGGTGGATCAGTATTTTGAACTGTTGTTACTTTAAATAACTCGGTTGACCAGTTCGGAGTGTATCCTTTATCAAAATTAGCTTTATATTTACTTATTCGAACAACATCACCAACGACAAAACGATAGCTTATTTTTTTATTTATTTTTTTGCATCGTTTATTTAGGTTTTGTAATACAATGTGTTTTGTATTTAAATTTACTTTGGCTGGTCTCATTCCGGTACTTCTATGCTCCGTTTCATTGTACTCATTCACAAGTTTCTCCAAAGTTCCATCTAACCATTTAAAGTTACCTTTCAAACTGAACTTCTTGTAAAGTTTACCCTTTATAGTGCGTATGACTCGTTCAACAATTGATGCTTTTTTGCTTGAATATGTGGAGTAATGATTTATAAAATGCGCATGTATCATACTTTTAAAGCTTTTATTGTAGAATTCCTTTCCCCAATCTGTTTGCAAGTTTATAGGTACTCTACCATGTGATAAAATAGATTGAAATGCTTTTGTAACGGAAAGTTTATCTTTATTTTTGAGTGGTCTGACCCAAACAAACTTTGAAAAACAGTCAATAACTATCAATATATAATTATAGCTGAAATTAATTTTAGATATTTTCTGTACGTCAATAAGGTCAGCTTGCCAAAGATCATCTATATCTCGAAGTATAACACATCTGCGCGGAAAATTAACTCTTGCATTTTTATGTATTTCATTAACCACGTCTTCTTTACTCATTTTAGGTTCTAGTATTCTTGACTGCTCTTAGATAACTAATCGAACCTTTCCAATACTTATGATTTTATTATCCCTGCTTCTTTCAATTCTTCTAAGATGGAAATTATTTCATTGTCTTGATTTGTATTTCCAGCTTGTTTAGAAGCAATGAGCAGTTTCAATCTCTCAACAAGCTCATTAGGATCATCCCAATAGATAAAGTCAGTATTTTTTCTATATCTCTTCAAAATGTTTAAATTACCACCAAGCTTTTTATAGTTATTATCCAAAGTTGATTCACCAAACATAGGCTTGATAATTGTTCGATACTTTTCCCCTTTATCTCCCTTCAACTGACCGTGCGCATCATAATCACGCTTATGAGCATTAGTTTTGATCAATATACTTCTATAAATATTTTTGTCCTCGTTTGTAACTAATGCCAGATTTGGTTTTTTATGTAATAATACTGCTTTTAGTCCTGCAGTCAATTCATATTCATCATCGCCAATCTTTATTCGATATGGTTCCAGGTCACCATCTTGTGAAGAAATTATTTTAACTGGTAAGTTACCCATCATTAAATTGTCTCCCACTTTCCTTACTCCAAAAGGAACATTTACATCATAAAGTGTACTTAGGTATTGTCTAGTTATAGAAACGTCTTTGGCATCCATATCAGTAGTATATTCCGTGAAAGAATCAAAAATTTCTGAATCTGAATCTTCTGTTATACTTTTTGACATTGATGGTGTAGAAGTTATAGGATCATTTAGTTTGACTGGCACTCTTACAGTGCTGACATTAATGTCATACTTCACTTTATTTCGATTATCCGTTATTTGATCCCCCTCTAACATTTGCGTCAAAGGTTCAGTGATCGGTTTAAATATTTTAGATAACTCATAGTTGTTTTCATTTTCTATTTCTCTCAACTGCTTAAGTTTGGTTTTTATGTTGTTCGATAGCGAAATGATTTCTTTTTTTAAATCAACGCTCATGTTAAGTCTTTCCACTCACACCAATCGAAAGCAAATGACAGTATTGGATTTAGTATAGAGTTATAAATGTATCAATTTTTTTTCTGTACCTCCCTTTATTCAGTTCACAGTCCTTACTTATCGTCAAAAAACCATGCTTTTCACCCCAAACATGTGAACAAATAGATTTAAATTTATTCCAAGACATATCGGAATTAACGTGCTCATTGTATATATGTCTCAAATTGATTTCATCTTGTTTGAATACCATTAATAAATTGGTGTTATCACGAATCAACTGTTTCGGCACCTTTGAATACGTTTGTGATAAATAAAAACAGTCTATTTGTTTGTGCCTTCCCATCGTGAAATAATTACGGATATTACTCTGGTTTTCACAAACCACGTCATCAAAAATTATAACTGAGTTCTGTAACGCCTCATTTGGATGTATAACTTGACTATCATCATGCAGCACATGATACTTGATTTCAGGAACATTTAATAGCACATTTTTTAGAAAACAATATTTACTTTGAAATGGGGTTTTTGTGTATAAGTACAAACTTTTAAATTTAAGCCCATTCTTATGTAACAACAAATTAAACATAACATTAGTTTTACCGCAACTTGATGGTCCACAAATTAAACATCGAATGTTATTTGGTAACAAGTCACTATGTTTTGCAATTCGTGGTTTCGCTTCAACATCAAAAGGGCTAATTTCTAAGCTTAGCGGCTGTTTCTTAAGCCTCATTGTAACCAAATGATTGTTTTTTTCAATTCACTCTCACTTATACATAAGGCAACCCAATAAAGTAAGTAAAAAGTAACAAGAGTTTCAAGGAATTTTATGTCGGTGATGTGTTCTATCGAAATTTTGACAAATTATCATAGATATATCTTCGGTTATTGAAATAACAAGCACAGAGTGTAGATAGTTAAATTTTATTAGATACATCTTATAAATATCTTATTTTACTTATTATCTATGATATCATAACAAATATTTTATTAGATATAAACTTAAAGTAACACATGTGTTTGGATTGTTAGAAAATAACATTAATTCATTAAATAAAAATATTTGAATAAACTTTTCACATCAGCTAATTTGTATAGCATAAATGTTATTCAATTCAATTCGTCTTGACTTGTCTTCTATTAATAACAAATTATAAGAAAGATTAGAAACAATAATAATAATAAAAATACAGATTAATATGTTAAAAATCGCTAGAGTAATCTAAAAACATAGAATCACAGTGTCCCCACGGTAATGTATGAACTTTATCGTTTAATATTTGAACTTTATCATCATTTCTATCCAAAACTTTTTTATTTACTTCTTGAGAGTATAATATATGTTTTATTGATTTTATCATGTTCATCTTACATCTGAGCATTTTATTAGTTGACAATGCGTCATTGTAATCACTCAATTTCAATTCCTTTGTAACAGATTTAGATATACCTTTAGCTTTTTTGATTTGAGTTTTCATACTATTTATGCAATATAGTTTAGCTCTTAGACCTGTAAATTCAGCAATTATGTCACCACCCATCTCATCTTTGAATAAGCCAGGAATTTTTTCGTTAACTCGCGGTATTTGATACGGATTGTCTTCATGAAAATTACTGGTATCAAATTTCGAGATTTCATCATACATGTCTCGATAAAAGTCGTCTGTATAAATTAAATATAATAAACTATCAGTGTCCGTGTAACAAAGTTTCACATTATCGTTATATTTATTTTTTATAAAGTCGTAATGAAACTGGTATAGGTGCTGCTTAGAATATTCTAGAACCGTAAATCCAATATATATCGGTCTGTCTAAAACAATTTTATCACGATTTAATTCCACGGCTATAAAATTTTCAGAAAATATTGTTATACTTTTTAAGTTTGGTTTCGTAATCAGTTTTTCGGCATTGAGATGTTTATTCGTTTTATTATCGGTATCTCGCCATTTTGTCACTAATTTAACATCGGCTTGCTTACGCTTGTTCTCAATGGTTTTTCCAAATATTGAATTATTTAATAGTTTAAAGAAGTCTTTCTCAAATGCTGTTTTAGAATTTTGTCGAAGACTTGTGTTAAGATCAATATATTTTTTTAAAAAATTTTCTTGCCGAAATCTAAGTATGCAATGAATCCTTTTTAAAACTAAACCATTTTTTAAGCATTCTTTTAGGTGCACATAATGAATCACATACTTGTGTTTATTGTAAAGATTGGCAATCAATTTCGACGTTTTTCCATACGGTGGCACTAACTTTTCAACAGCAAAGGGTAAATCTCTATGTCTATCATGTAAATACTTCGGGTAAGTCAAGTCTACTTCCAGGATATAACCATAATTATTATCATCTGATACATTCAACACATTAAAATTATTAATTTCATCTTGAGATAAGAATTTAAACTCAGAAATAGGAAGCTTTTTCGTCATGGCATAACCATAAAGATTGTTACAGTCAAGATATATTAAAAAACTAGTGGGTTTCAAATCATTGTAATGCGGTAAGTATTTATTGTTCGCCTCTGCATGTCGAAGTGTACATTGTGCTAAGCCACCACGTATTCCTTTCTCTAATAATTCATACATTTCTAAATCATTAATCAACTCCATTTCAACACCAGTGTAAAGAAGCATTGCATCCCAACTTAAACTTGGTGAGGTAACATAATAAGCAGGATCTAATTTATAATAATGTAGACTTGTGTTTCTGAATTTTTCAAATATATCACATAACAACAAGACGTCACATTTTAAATATAAATCAGTGTATTCACCCAAGGACTTTATATTGAAAGTTTTCCACACTGTTTGAGCATGTTGATATTCATCATTAGTTATATGTTGCTTGCGTAAACTATTGTAAAACTCATCTTTTGGAGGGAGTTGTGATTCATGAAATTTACACCAGGAATCTATATAATCATATGGATAAATCCCTTTTTTCCTTAATAAATCAAATTGTTTTTTATCGGTAAACTCTCGTGATAAATTAAAAAAATCTTTTTCTGATAAGCTTTTGCTTAATGTATCTAGACTAGAACTGAGAAATTGGAAAGAATCAATGAATTTTATTTGAATAGGATGGTTATATTCCTTTGTTTTTATTAATTTTGTTATAGTGAGATAGTTTTCTTTAGTTTTCGGTATTATTTTAACGGAGCCTTCATATTTTGCCAACTCTTTAATAAACAAATGTGAGTCATATCCAGACAAATTATGAAAGACCACAGGAATGAATGAACAAACTCTGTACATTAAATTACAGTGAGAGTGCGCGGCCCCTCTGTACTCAGATGTAATATGATCATGATCTCGGACTTTATCATTCAATAACAATTGTTTACATATATGACAAACTGTAGAGTTTCGATAGTGTGTTTTCTGCTCAGTAGATAATGGACTCATTTCTTTTTTATTTCGTAATATTTTATGTAATCGTTCAGCTTCGTGAATCAGATACTTAACAAAAATTTCTACAGAATTTTCTCCTCTATATGAAACATATTTGTTCAAGTTTTTATCATGAGAGCAACATATATAATATGCAAAACATGAAGGCTGATGTAGTTTCATTTTCTGAGTATGCTCACTACATTTTGATTTATTTTCACGACAGTCTAACAATAAGCATTCGAAATCAGCATAAACAACAAAATTTATTTTTTGTTGTCTTTCATAGTTTTGAAATTTTAAAACAGTATTTTTTTCAGGTAACATTAACAAAACTTTTGAACAGTTATGAGACTTGTATTTCATATCACTGTTAAAAAATTGTAAACACATTTCACACAAATAAACTTTGCCTTTGTAGCGAGTCACTTGACGTCTTACTAAACGTATAAGATCTTTAATTAGACAATAATGACCGTTGTTGTTTTGTTCAATATATAATAAATTAACATGACATTTTTTTTTATTTTTTGTTAAATAAAGTGGTCCAGTTACCGTACATTTATTTTCTAATCCATAAATATTAATACTTATGTTAGGATTGTTAATTTCAAACTGCTTTATATCGTTTAATGTAGGAGGAAAAGACATTCCCTCAGTATTTAAAACAGAAGAATAATGTGGATATGAATTCGTTCTGCACACGTTACTTTTTGCTGGGTAAATAGCAGCAACTATACTCCACAAAAAACAATAAATATCTTGATTTTTAATATTTATACAACTTTTAGTATTTTTAATAGATGAGGGTAGGTCTATATAAGTCCCACCTCTCATAGGTGAATATTTATTAATGTTTATTTCGAGATGACTTATAGAAACATACATCCAACCAGACTGACAGTGTTGAAACTCTGTTAGTTTTTCCTTTAATGTTCTTGTTATTTCTAGTACAAAATCATTTAAGTCGGTATTTTTAGTAACAATTGAATATTTCGCATTAAAGGACTTTAAATGCTTTTCATCTGATGTTGGTAACATAAAATAAGCAAACAATTCAAAATTTAGTTTTATGGTATTGTGTTCATTCAGTGAAATTATAATTAACTTTGTAATATCCGTCTGGTTATCTCTGAGAAGCGTCTCTGGACAGAGGTACTCATCTTTCTCAGAAAAATTCAGTCGGTATGTTATCAATCTATTTTTGAATGCAGTTGCAATAATATTAATATTATCGAACTGACTACTCAATAAACAATTTGCTTTGTGTATATTTGTTCTCATATGATATTGAAACTGATTTTCTGGTATTAAAATTTTGCATTTATAACAGTCTTTTAACTTTCGAGATCTTGAAACTTTGTCGTGTGAAACTGTGAAAAAAAAAAAACAATATAAAACAAATGTATTATAAAAACGTTTATTATTACTTATAAATACATATTTGTATACGAATAAACAAAATTATTAATGAAATTAACTCAGTAAATTGCGTGCTAATATTACTAATAGTGTTTAACTTTCATACAGGCCTAAAAGAGTTATTGGACAGTTTTGAAAATCCTTTTGACTCTCTCGTACAAAGCCTTTTATATGACGCCAACATTTTGTATCATCATTCGTTCTGGTTTTCACAGTGGTAATCGCATACCGCCATCTGTTTATAGGTTGAATTTTTTTAATTTCCTCTGCATCATAAATCTTAAGCTCAACGTAATATTTGCCCTGAAGTGTTTCACTAGTCCGCCTGGTGTAACCCTTCGACTCTCTTTTTGTGAAGTAGTTGTAAAGAGGTGGTAATGTTTTACCAGCTTTGCTGCTACTGGGCGCAGGTGTTTCATCTTCATCGCTGTCGTCACCGAAGAGCTCCCGTGCTGTGAGGCGAGCGGGCTGACTAATTGGAGAAATTTTCGTCTTCGATTTCTTAGGAGCTGACCCTTCGATCAGCTTGCTGGGTTTCCGCTTCATTTTCTTTTCTTCTGGTGCTGGTGCTGGTGCTGGTGCTGGTGCTGGTGCTGGTGCAGGTGCAGATGACTCTGCCTCAGAGTCACTTGACAGGAAAAGATCGTTGGCGAGAAGGTTGGACCTGTAAACAAAAAAAATACACTAATGAGAAAAACATTTAAAAAAAATAAAGAACTAGTTCAACATAAATTTAAAAACAGAAAACATTATAAAAATGATTGAAATTTTTAAATTTATCAATAAACATTTAGCATTATAAAATGTAAAATTTAATTAAAAAATAACATAGTTCAACATAATTATGCTACATTAAAATTACAGAAAAAAAGTTTTTCATTTTGGATTCGAACCAAAGGTTGTTCGTGTATTGCTAACTGCTAGGTTAGGTTAGCGCTCAGTCTATGAATATTGATGAATAAAAAGTATACAGTTATTACTTACATTTTTTTTGAACTGCAGGTTCCGAGGAGGCACTTGACTTGAGATGTTAGATGTTCAGGTGACTTTATCCCACAGGAAAAAAAATCGATCTGTGAGTTTGCTCAACATCGACAGGGTTTAAATATGAAAGATTCACGTGGAGCTATTCCTTATTAGTAAAGAACATGTGACAAAAACTGTAGTGTGTAAGTTTTCTAAAATAGACAAAATGCTATTGAAGCATTTTGACCGAATTGTCTTAGTCTTAGCCTATGTGGTGTCAGGTAAATTGATAGCACTTTATAAAAAGATATTTTATTATAAGTATTTCAAAAAGTAAAGAGTAAACTAAACCTTATCTTTTCTGCAATAATATTATCATATATTAGGAATTACACGGTAGGTAGGCCAAAGTGTTTTTTTTTTTATTTTACAATGTTCTTTGCATTTATTAATGCTCAAATCTATTTTTATAGAATATCTAATTGATAAAATAGCCACTAAGTAAAATCAGTACCGCTCGCTTGCCGAGCAATTGCTCTGACCTCTAAGCTACCGCGACACTATGTCGGTTTAGTTAGTGACTGTTTTATAATTCTACTAGCTGGTCCCCGCAGTTCCACTTGCATAACTCCCGTTCCCGTAGAAATTTCGGGATCAAATATACCTCCCCCATGAACCCACCTATCATATGCAAAAAGAATTATTTACATCGGACTGGTAGTTCCAGAGATTAGCCCGTTCAAACAAACAATCCCTTCAGCTTTATTATATTAGTATAGATAAGAATGTGATAAAATATTTCTATATAATTGTAACATACCTCACAGACTAGTGTGGGTGTGATGTAGATATCTTAACTCAATAACAAGGTAAACCCACAGGACGCAGCTAGTTTATTTAGCGTATAAATAGAGTATTGACAAGTTTGGAACAAACAGTTGTTTCTGATAGAATAAACTAGTAACCTGCTCCATAATAATGTCGGTAAGTAATTTAAAAGTAATGTTTTTATAGAATTAATAGAATGCAATTTTTATTCAAGATAAATAAAATTTAACATTTTATTTTCAGCTTGAAAACTATTGTTATACACCTTCTTACTCACCGCTCTCACCACCGGCCTCTGAGTCTGATGGAATGGCCGATCCAACAATCGTTCAAAGAATATTAAACACCTTGGAAAATGAAAACCAACCAAATCAAAATACTCAAAGTAGTTTCTTTAACCAACAAAAGAAATTAACGTCCAGTTTACGAATGATGTCTTTTGGAACAAAAGTAATCCGGATAGAAATTTATGACGCTGATCACTTTGAAAATTCTAATAAATCAGTTTGTCACTGTGATGCGGAAGTTTGTGCGCAACATGTAGTTCAAAACATTTTTAGAGATGACATTTATATCCGTGTTCAAGAAATTCTCAAAAACTTAGAGACTAGATTTATATCTCTATCACTCTAACAGGTGTACCTATAGTCAAATTAGAATTAATAAAACCCTAAAATCATGAATGAATCCCTTCTTTAAAATGTTAATAAATAGTTGTTTGTTAAAAAATGTGTTTTTTTTTTTTCTAACCAACCTATATAATCATATCAATCTGATAAAATATATATTGATTCAATCTATCCATTGGAGTTATAAAACATAAACTATTATAGGCACTGTTCGCGAAAATTTTTATCCCTATACAGTACCAATCTAATAGTTTCAAGTTAAATATGTACGAGATGAAACGTATATTTTTTATCAAAGTAAGTAAAACTACTGTTTTGCCCTGCAGCTTCACTAACGCGTCCCTCAGCTTTATTTGAAACAATACCCAGAACTGTTAATAAAATGAGGTTTAATTATCAACGCTCTAAAACAATAGGACGAAAGGAAAATATGAAAAGTAGCCCGTATGTCCGTCAAACTCATTCTGCATCCGTATGCAAAATTTTATCAAATCTTGTTCATCCGTTTTTTATGTGAAAGCAAAACCAACATTCAAATATCTATTCATAGTTTCTCATTTATAATATTAGTATGAAGTATGATACAAATATAAATCTGATTATTATTTTTTGTTACTTGAACCATGATAGCCATTTCTTCATATTCATTTCAAACGTAATAAAGTTTTGTCAGCAAAAAATCAAATAAGGTATCAGTCTGCATACTTATATCGACTGTATGTTAACTTATAAACAGTTGTTATTTTAAGTTGTTGCTGTTAATTAATGAATGAAAAAGTTAACATTTTGAATTAACGATTGCTATAAAATAAAATCAAGTTATATTTTAAAACACTTAGATGAAGAACGCTCCAATATCTATTTTTTTTAATAGTTGAAACTGTTGAAAAGCTATAATAAGCGTAAATGATTACTTACTTTCGGATAAATTTTATCTATCGAGTAGATAGTTCTGTAGATCCATCTATTTGAATAGACAGGTCAGTTATCAGTTTACATGTGATACATATTATATCAGCTATTGATCAGATGATCTAGTGTTAATGATAAACAGCTATGTAAGTTAAGAATTATGACAATCCGTTGATGCGTTGAATGAATACTGATAGTAATGTAAAGTTAATGAATAGACACAAATAATGATAATTAGGTGCACCTAGATCTTCTTTGATCTAGGTGCCCTAATTATCATCTACTGACATCTGTCACATCCGTCAATCACCCAGTATCTGTCAGTGTCACCTTTCGAATCTGTCAAGTTTCAATCCTAACCTAACTTTGTTTGTTTGTTATTGTTGTTGTAAAGTATTAGTTCAAATAAAATATTAATAGATTAAACATGGAAGACAGGAGAAGTGATGCTCACTTGGATGACATTGCGGATGTGAACAGAATTGCTAGGGATTACGCGGTAATGCGTCTCGAGTACATGGAAGCCTCGGACCTTGTAGGCTATATTGAGGACGATGTGAAGGATATAGCCAATGAGTTCCACGATGCTCAGCGCAAGCTGTTGATAACTTGCAACAAATCTGAGCAACGGGCCGAGTGCGAGGTTACCATAAACTTTGAACAAAAGTTCAAAAGGGTTCTAGGGTCTATTAGACTACAAGCTCAAAGTGAGACTAAATCAAATATAGCTGAACCCGTAAGTGCTAAGTTGCCTAAAATCTGCATAAAGCCTTTTGATGGGAAGCTGGAGAATTGGATCTCATTTAAACAGCTATTCGATTCCTTAATACATAATAGGAATATTGCAAATGTTGAAAAGCTGCACTATTTGCTATCAAGTGTGCAGAATGGTGCATACGAGTTAATTAAAAACTATCCTCTCACTAATGAGAGTTATTTAGATGCGTATCAGAGTCTGTCCAAATATTATGATAGGAGGCGACAGATAGCAACCAATTATTTTGATAAATTAGTGTTCTGTAAACCGATCTCATGCAAAACTGGTCCTGAATTAGAGCGTGTAAGCAGGACGTTTACTCAAAACCTAGCAGTGTTGGAGAAGTTTCAGTTGCCTGATAGGAACTTTATGCTTTTCCACCTGCTATGGTCAAAATTAGATCGGCTGACGCAAGAGGCATTCCAGTTGGAATTTAATTCTGATGACATTCCGAAATTTGCTGAATTACAAGCATTTATAGAAAAGCATAGTAGAGCTTTAGATACTACAGGAATGAACTTGTCCAATTTTAATGCCCAACATAAATCTAAGTCAGCACTTTTAGTTAACCATACCAGAATCTGTGCATTTTGTTCTGGCCTACATAGTATTGTTAGTTGTCCGGAGTTCATAAAGCTGGATGTTGAGGCACGCTTTAAATTTGTTAAAGATAGGAGACTTTGTGTGTGCTGTTTAGCAAGTGGCCATCAGGTAAGATCCTGCACCTCTCGCTTTAGATGTAAAGAATGTAACTACTCCCACCATACATTGTTGCACTTTAATAGGCCCTCGCAGACAGCAGCCCAAAGAGATATTACAAGCCAGTCCACCATTAACCAGCTTCATAGTGTAGCCTTAACATCGGCTACCCAAGTTAGGGATGTCTTGTTTCCCACAGCTAGGG
Organism: Stenoptilia bipunctidactyla; assembly: GCA_944452665.1. NCBI lineage: Eukaryota > Metazoa > Arthropoda > Insecta > Lepidoptera > Pterophoridae > Stenoptilia > Stenoptilia bipunctidactyla. The sequence goes on along the minus strand of OX101748.1, from coordinate 5,006,126 downwards.
TTTTGTTGAGGGACTCCAGGGGGAATTGGCAAGCAGTCAGGGCACTGCTGGATTGTGCAAGTGCATGCAATTTCATAACAGCATCATGCGCTAAGCGGTTAGGGTTGCAAATTTGTAAAAGTAACCAGACCATTAGCGGTATAGGAAATTTTTTGGCCCAACCACAAGGAATGCTATCATGTGAGTTAAGGTCACTCCATGATAGCAAATATAAATTAAATTTGGAAGCGCTAGCACTGCCTTCAATTTGTGCAGATCAGCCATCATGCCACATAGATACCTCAGAGTGGACACATATCAATAATTTAGTTATGGCTGATCCCGACTTTGCTTGTCCCGGCCCGATTGATTTGCTGCTCAATGCAGATGTTTTCGCATCAATTCTCGTTTCTGGGCTCAGACAGGGTAGTCAGGGCCAGCCAAAGGCATTTAACACAGCATTTGGTTGGATCGTTATGGGAGGCTGGTCTTTTGAGGGTGGGCGGCCGCTTGCCTGATGCCGATGTCAGCTTTTGCGTCAAGCTTCCGCCTTTATTATCAGTAAATTTTTGTACCTACCCATTCTTCTCTGTGTCTTAGTTATTTATTTATTTATATATTTATTGCTATTTTCGTTGTCGCTTCTTATCGTAATACTGAACATTCTTCGCGAGCCTTAAGCTAGTTTCATTTTCTTTCCTTTTCGTAAATAATGCATTTAGGTGGGCGGAATGTTTAGGTTTGAATATTTCGTATTTGTTATTTTCGCATCGGTAACACTTAATATTAAATAGTGTAGTTTTTATTTTGTAATTTGGCAATACTTTATCGTTCGCGCTCACTTGTTCTTTCGAATTTAAGTAAATCTGTCGTATTTTCGTTCTCGTTAAATTAATTCTCGTTTGTCGTTATTTTAGTGTATTTTAATTGTTTATTTATTTATTTTGTTGTGATTGTGTCTGTGACGTGTAAGAGGAAACCTGTGTTTGGACTTCATCGAGTCATCATCACCGCTCATTATCCACTACCAGGTATTCGCGGAGCGACTGAGGTAAGTCTAGATAAACTGATTTCAATCCAAGGATACTGTGGTTCCTGGACTTGTGAGGTTTCGACTGTACAAGGTGAGTTCATTCGCAGTTATTTCTTTGCACTATCATTCACATCCATTTCATTTCATACTTCATTAATTTATTGTATACAGTCCACTTTCAAAACCGTTCATTAATAATATAATATATTGTTAAATTATTAAGTTTATATTATATAATAAGTATAAACAGAATATAAACTTTCATTATTTAAGGCAAGATGTGTTGATATTGATAAAATTTATCAAGATTGTTTAAAAATCGCGTGTTCAATTGTCCTTTGAAGCCACCGAAGATTTAGATAAAATCAATACGGACAAACGTAAAATTATAATTTATTGATATTATAGCAAAAGCATTTTATTAAGAGCTTAGAATTTAAACCAGAATTTCCTATCACTTTATTAGGATGTACCTACTAAAGGCTTGAAAAAAAAAACAAAAGTGATTCAAGTTTTAGAAACGACCACTAACAACTCAAAGCCATGTAAAACATTCCAAAGAGCTCATGTTTCTCACAGTCAAGGTAGAAATAACAAAAAGCCAAAAATTAATTTCTTTAAATGTTCGTAATAGAAAGAGGTTCATTATAAATAATAAATTGTGTCTTCGATATTTGCTTGTATGGAACTAGCTATAATATTACACAATACTATCCAATATTGAGCGAGGTTAAAATAAGCCAAGCCCAAAAGTCAGACTGGAAAAAAGACATGTTAGAATATCTTACAATGCACAATAGTACTCCGCATTGGAAAAAGGCAAATTGCCTTCTTTATAATTCTTTTTAATAGGTTATTTCAGGATACACTCCTACTTACGCTATTCACTTGGAACGTAGCTCATGAACAGGTCAAGGATAGAAAGAAAGAGATGAAAAAAAAAAGGAAAGGACAAGCTGGAGTGTCATCGAAATGTTGTTGTTTTAAAGAAGATCGAGGGTATTTGGTAGTAGTGTAGAAAGATTGTATTATAGAATTGGAAGTGGAGGAAGATAAAGATAGAAAAAAAACGAAATGAATTAGAGTTCATAATTTTTATATAGCTAAGCAATGTTTTGACCAAGTTGTTTTGGGGATGTTAATCAAGTATGAATACTTTATAATTAATGTTACATGTAATCAAAATTTTAAATTCATTGAGTGGTTTTAACAATTAATTGTAAACTTGTTACTTACTTTATTAGCTTTAAGATATCCGGATGCAAGACAAGGAATTTCCTGTCTGAAAACTGTTATTGTGTATTTTTAAAAGATGATTGCTGTTGAGTTTCTTGCCACTTCTTCTCAACAGATCGACTTTCCGAAGTGGTGGTAGATTCAGTTCAATTTGTAAATAATGTAACTTTTTAATTAAAAAAAAATAAAGAAAGGAGAGATGTGGTGACTCGGAATGAACGAGTGAATGGAATAAAGATTGACGCATCGAGGCGCCCTCTCGTATCTCTGTTTTGGCATAAACATAGATGAAAATAAGTACTAAAGTATAGATGGCCGTCTCGCCAATTTTGCACTAGGGCGCCAACTAGGCCCCGGGACCGGAACTAAAAAGCGGGGAAAGGGTGCGGGCGGGAGATGCTTCATCTAAAATATTAAAGAAAGTTTTAGAACTACTTGCAGAACTTCAGCCTAAATGGAAATAATCCTCGAACTTAAGAATAAATTTATCCTCGAACAACAAAAAAGTCTAAATTGGTAAAAAGTTGAAAACGCAAACGTATTTCACTGAAAACCAACGGATTCTCAGTGATACAACGTCTTTGAATCGCATAGTACGTACAACACAAAATTTGTGCTGCCAGGATTTAAAAAATATTCCTCCCAGCTATCGATACTCATTCAGTTTAGTAGTTTTTTTTTATTTGCTCACAAAAAGTTGTTACAGGAAACATATGAAAAAACACTCAGACAAACTCAGACCATGTTGATCTGTAAAATTGTAGCCATAGATATGCTTATTCAAGATTTTAATAAAACAAATATTAGGTACCTACTCAATAATTAGGTGAGTAATAACACGTATTTTGCATTAGGCAAGCTACAATAGGTTTATTTGAATTAAAGTTAATAGCTTAATAGTGTGTTATTAAATCTACTATCATTTATTACTTTTTTTTAGCGGCAGCTCTATTATGAACGCTATTTGAACGCATTTTTCTACTCGTAATAGTTCCGAGCCCAAGGGTATGGTGGCGTTAGTTTATATCAGAATTTCCCAATTGTATGGAAGACAAACTAGCATGGGCATAAACCGGTTGACAGCGCGTGCGAGTGGACGTGTCGACTCCTCTGACTAAGTACTGATTGTGTTTTATTTCACGCAGTGCTAGTAGAAATCGGTGGAACGCCACAACATGGATTGCACTACTTTTCACAAATTTGATTTCCAAAGCACAGTTAACCGACACAAAAACTATTACAATCTCTTTTTTTCTTCCGAGGCGCCAAGACCAGAGTATCAATCTACCATATACTTTGACGTTTTGACGTCTGTCAAAAAACAATTCGTCTTCATTCAGTCAAAATCCCAGAGTAGTGCCACCTTTGGGTAACTGGCGCGAACAGATAAACACCCAGACACGGAACATTTTTTTTTTCTGGTTCCGTGCGGGGATCGATCCCGCAACCACTGGCGTTTAAGGCAGATAGGTTTACCCCAACTCCATAGTGGTCGTCGATAGAGTAACCTCGACTATATTCCATCACTTTCGATCGGCGATTGTTCGATTAGTCTGGTAGAAATTATCGATCGATGTCGACTAATCCGTTCCATCATCGACCGACGCCCTCGATCGATTAATGGGTAACACCCTTATATCGATAATACAACACAAAGATATAAATCTAACTTAACCAATTCGATAAGACAAGACAAACGGTTTCATACAAAATTAAACACATAAATGTCAATTGTCGGACAATTTGCAAACCATGATAGGCCTATGTTCCTGGTAATACGATCTATAATTGCATGTTCATATTAAATTTCATATATATACCAGCACGAGCATATTGCTTTGTGTGGCCAGAAATAATTATGTGTGGAATTCAACCAGACACAATAACTGTGAGCTGGGAAAAGGAAGACATGGATTAAAATGTGATAAGTGCAAAATTACTTCATATCCTTCAGTAAATGGACAATCATACATCTCGAGAGGAAAAATTAAGATTTAAAGCCATATTAGCAAGAAAAACTTGAAGCAATGTGATCGAAATAGAAATGACAGACATTTTGTGATGAAAAAGCTCTGGATCTAATATGTAGCGATACTCATGTACGATCCTGTATACTCATAGGCTAGGTTAAGACTGTTATGGTTTAATAAGAAAAGCGATCATATAAAGCCTACCCCATAAGGGATACAGGCGTGAAGTAATATATGTATATATGATAAAATCCGGAAAAAAAATTTGGCACAATAAACTGGGAAACGTTGAAACTTAAGACAGATAAATGACTTATATTTTGATAATTTTATGTCTAAGCTAGCAAAATAACATTAAACAATGTTTAACTGTATGACATGGTGATAATAATTTAAGTACTTATAAAGATATAGGCGGTATTTGAACAATCACACTGTATATTTACCTACTTGGGTAAGGCAAGCCTTCGTCGCGCAGTGTCCACTTCAAGCCGTAAGAATCTTTTTACTTTTATCTCTTGAAACTAAAAATAATTACGTTACAAAGTCTAGAGTGTATATAAATTGCACAATATAATAAATTATGGACTGAGGCAAAAGAAAAACGTAGAATGTACCAGTTGCTTCTCTTACCATTGCTTATTATGTATAATAAAATATTAAGAATTATGTATGAAACGAAATATTAAACTTTGAAATTAACTTTATCTGATATTGTCTTAAGTTTTCGCGATTCATACTATTAAATAAAACACTTTTTAACCGGATTTATAGCGTTTATTTACATTTTAAATTTTGACTCGACGTTTCGGTGTCTTTGCAGACCCCGTGGTCACGAGTCAAAATTTAAAATGTAAATATACGCGATAAATCCGGTTAAAAAGTGTTTTATTTAACTTTATCTGCCATATCCTCCCTCACGAAGCTCTACTTGTGAAAATTTCTGGCAGTGACGTCACAAATTGTCCTCTATTCAGTTGTGAAATTACAACCACGGACGCTTGCGAACTAATTTTCGGCACCAAATTATTGCTATAATTCGACGAATATAAACGCGAAATTATTTCACAACGTGCACAATTTGAGAGTTTTTGCGTTACAATGTTATTGAATTTCATGGACACACAGATGGCAATATGCAATATCATTGCTAAGTTCGTTGAATATAAAGTAACTACATACATAAACAGCTTATTTCTAAGGAAAATGTTTACACGCCGCAATAATTTCACGTATGTTCATTAGGGAAGAATTAATAATTAATGTTATGGAAAGTTAATTAGCAGAATAATGAAGTATGAAATAAGAAACGAAACAAAAAAAAATCACCGGCAAATAATTATACAGGGTGAAAGGTGGGTCACTTCCAAAATTCAAGGATAGTTTGAGAGAGTAAAAATGAAATAAAAATGAAACTGAGTAAACTTAACCGAAAATTGCAACGCATGGTTACATAAGCGTTATACAATACAATAGATACTTAGCGGGTGGTGGTGGGCGTGTGGCGGGAACACTACTGTGTGCGTGTTGACTGAGGCGGTGTGTCGGGAAAAGTGAAGTAATGTCTCTTTATTTATTTATAGGGAATTTAGGTGAAATATTAAGTACCTACTTTTATTACATAATTATTATCAGAATCAAGAACAGAGTGCTCTTCTTATATGCCTTTTGTTAGTAAGAACCGCAGTTTTATTAGAATTAAAAGTAGCCAATTTACACGTGGTTCACGAACTAATAAATCACCTAACATCAAAACCAAATTTTGTCAAGATCGGCTAAGCCGTTTGGGGGTGAATTACAGCCGAACATATAGGTACAGGTTGACTGGTGATAAATTCTAGATATTGAAGGAGAATACTCTGTACTCGATTCTGAACATATTTATTTATAAAAGTAGGTACTTTAATTATCACCAGAATTCCCTATAAATAAATAAAGAGTTCACGAATGCTTCACGGCTCAACGAACCGTTCGTGAAGTCATCTATTGGCGGGTTTCAATATTATGAAAACTGTTCGTTTTGCCTACGAACAATAGAAATCACTACCAAAATGCCTTTCTATATTCAAAATCTTGACATCTAAACCACTGCTTACGAACTATTTGACTGTAACGGGTTGCTAGGTTACATTTGACCATTTACAAAATAAGTCATTATATCTAGCCAACGACGACGTAACAAGTTATTAATTTAAACCAATGAGGTAAAGGTAGTATGGCAGTCTGCTGCGGCCAATAAGAGTTATGTTTTCATTACGTATGACCAATTAAAGAATAGGTCATTTTATCTAGCCAACGACGTAAAAATTCATTCATTTAACGAAATATCCTTTCAAATATCTGTCAACATATCAATAATCCAGTTTTCCCTTTCTAACTTATCTATAACTGTTTCTGAAAAAAAGGACAATATTATTGAATGACATAATTTTTCTTTTAAATATTTACTTTGACGTCATAACCAATGGTAAAATTAGTCGAAGGATTGGCGTTTCGTTTTACGTAAGCAGTTAAACGCAAATATTAATAAAAAGCTCTAAAAACATACTATAATATATTTATCGAATACTAAAACATAGCAAACATAAATTGAATAAGTTTATATATTTCTTTAGTTCAAATATCATACATATAATTTGCGAATGCGTGATATTCTATAAATCACATATCACCTATTTTCTTGGAAGAACGTCACGCAAGGAGGGCCCATGCCAAATTTGATAACTTACAGCCCGTAGCTAATAGATATTGTGAAACGCTACTTTTTTCCTACCAGTTTTGTACCTGTACCGGTTACGCATAGCAGTCAGTTGAATATTGAAACCCGCCATATAACTACCATGTGATGCCACGTTTGGCACATTTGGAGGAATTATAATAACGGATAGAGACTATTGTAGTGTCAGCCTATCGCCCACAAAAATGTCAATAAAACCTCTGTCCCTTAAATGACTTTTACATTATGCACGGAAAGAGAAGCAGCTGGCACATTCAATGTTTTTCTTTCGCTCTCAGTCCAGAAGGAAGATCATATCATACCTATACTATGTTATGATTTGTTAAGCAAAGATGCTAATGAAATTTCCTATAGAAGAACTTAATTTATTGATAAATGTATGCATACGTCAGTTGAGGTACAATTTAAAAGGAACTTATTGAACAAAAGTCACTAAGGTACATCTTTAGCAGAAATCAAGTATAGAATTTAAAGATGCTGTTGATTTATGAAGTAATTTCTTACTAAGTCTTGCTAGTGAGATAAAATAATGAAATACAATTCATGGAGTGACTAAATTAGAACAAGATGCCTATTTTAAATAAGATAACTTCCTTTATAAGGTTATTCCGATCCTGTTATCTTGATGAATTCACCCTCGGGTAAATTCCGGGAAACTTATGTCCTAAAATTTACCCTATGCTAGGTTAATTAACTAGGTATTTTTTAATATGTGAACTATAATCTTTTTATAACATAAATTGATGTCTTTATATTTTGAACCCAGTTAAACCAACAGTAAGAGCCAACAAAACAAACAAAGGAATAGACTTTTTTCACTACATATACAATTTTCTATTACATTAACAACTTAAAATTTACCAAAAGTTTGTACCTACAGTTAATCCTATTCACATTTTTCGTAGTGCTGATGGTTGTTGCCTTGGACATAAGAAATCATTATTAATAGTATTGTTAATAGAGAATAACACAATATTAGAAAATCTCTAGTCAAGTGTAGGTACATTATCGAGGTGATAAATAGGAAGTGAGTATAGATAAAAAATCCTATTATTCCACCCAGTTTAAGGTGAATTCTCAGACATACGTTTCCCAGAATTCACCCTAGAGTGAATTATTTAGGGTAATAGATCGGAATAACCCCTTTAATACACATTATTGCATACACATTGCTATTAAAGAAACACTATTTTTATATCAATAATAAATGCACTGAAATAAACAAATAAATAAGCTAATACTTTAAATGTAACATTAAAATAAAAAATCACCTTAGGTTTTACTGTTTTGCATTAAAAATAACTCGATTCCAAATTATTTACTTTTCGCCAATTCCATGACATTCATATAAAACTATACTTTATAATTTAACTAAGCCCTAGGCAGGTATTTCAATAATTATAGTGCACCAATATTTTTCCCTATCTGTGCTCATTGAAAATATAAAGTGCATTCTTATACCCCTTTACATTTGAACCACACATCGCAGTGCTTTCAATCACGTCTTCAATCGCACGCCCGTTGATTGATGAAACATCATTAAAGTTCAACTTACATCTCTAATGACGCCGCGACGAACTTAAGAGCTTTCGTGATCAGGAAAGCTGAATTGATTTTGCAGATGCACCACAGAACTATAAAAGAGTAGATACTACACGATACCTTTTAGAAAGCAGGCAAGTATATAAAACAAACAATAAAATTAAATTAGCAATACAAATTAATCTTTATAAGCAACTAAGCTTATACAATAAAACTGCTCAGTAGAGTATGCAGATGCAAAATGGTTTTCCCATCGCCCTTATATTTTCAAATCTGTTAAGGTATGAAAAGAACTGCCCGAGTCTATTTTTGCCTTACATTCAATCCTAGTACTTTTAATCGTAGATAACAGCATGTTCCACACCTTCTACCTTTCCTTCAGTTGATAAAGAAGACAAATGTCTCACAAAACAGTCTATACAGGGTTAATTTGAATAAGCACATCGCCTCTTGCAGGCAGCCTCTCCACATCGACACCAACAACAGTTGTTCTGCGATTTTTTAAAATAAATAATTTTATTAAACTAACTTTTCCCATAAAAAATATATTTATTGTCTCTAAACTGGCATTACTCAATTTACACTGATGCCAAACATATTGCATCACGCCACGTGCAGCGAAGCGTGGGTTTGCGGGGTGACTTACAAAATACATAGTAATAAATAACAGAGGGAGCAAAAATTTGTTTGTTATTTATTTATTTATTTATTCTTCATTGTACACAAAGATAAGGAATATTTAAACAGAACAATTTTTAAGATACAGAGCACAATAGGCGGCCGTATCATCAAAAGATGATCTCTTACAGGCATTTCTTTATTTTAATCTTTTTTGTGTTTGTCAAGATTTGTAAAAAGTCGTAGAACAAATGTTGTTGGGATTGATGTGGAGAGGCTACCTGCAAGAGTTGATGTGTTAATTAAAATTAACCCTATATAAATGAAAATAAAATGTGTGCCCTAGATTTCTGACATAGGAAATCCGATGAAGTATTAAAGATGATGTAAACAAGATAGGTAGACTTGTAGCAAGTATTTCAAATATAAAGTAAAATTTTATTACAGACCGAATCCATAGAAAAGACCTAGCAATTGAACTTTTGAATGCTATCAATGATATTTTAAAAATATTTACAAAAGTTTCAGCTTTTTTGATTTTATTTTAATTTTAGGCCAGTAGTGGCATCATTCAAAAGTTAACTGAGTTTGGCTCGACTCAAATCCGATTTAATGTTGTAGTTAGAAGCACTCGAGTTTCGACTTGTGAGATCTACATAATTTAAGTCTGTGAAATGCACTCATTAACATACATATCAAGACTAGTAGCTCGTTCTTGGGAGTATATTTAAACTTGGTCTTTGAATTGTAATCATACTTTTTTTTCTCGTGATGATGCACTATCCGTCCAAACTACGAAAATGTTTTAAATATCTTGTTAGATTTTACCATCACCATGATGTAGAAAAAAATTATCAGACATGAAAATGAAATGAAAATGAAAAATTAAAACTTTTTATTCGTAGTAGGTAATTATATACACTTTACGAACGTCAAACGCAGGATGAGGGCGGCGCGGGTCCGAATTGGCATATTATTCGTCGCATCATCGGTCCAATAATTCCGTTGAAATTTACCATCAAATCAGATTAAAATACTTAATTCACTTCCAAGAATATAAAATTAGGTAAACTAAATATTAATTATCCAAGCACATCTTGACGACCACTTTGGCGATGGGGTAAACCTGTCTGCCTCAGAAGCCAGTGGTTGCGGGTTCGATTCCCGCACGGAACAAGAAAAAAAAAATTTCCGTGTCTGGGTGTTATCTATTATGTATTTATTATTTATATTCTGGGGGACCATAGCACAAGGTATGCTTACTTTGGGGCCATGTAGTTGGTGTGATTGTCTGGGGATTTTATTTATTTATCTTATCTTAAATTTCAACATATCCATGACATGATGTTATCTATACTAATATAATAAAAGTTTGGTTGGCTAATATGAACGCACTAATATCGGACACTAAGTGAGCTACTCGTAAGATTCAGATTTGTGAAAATATTTTTGCATTTAAAAGCCCATTTTTTATGGAAAGTAGGTACAGCACCTATAGTTTATATTTTACCTCAAAATTCCTACGGGAACGAAAGTTTTACGCAGGGTTGCTTGTTCATTTATAAAGCCAAAAAAATATTCTGGTAACATAATACACCGTGACAAGGGAGCTTAAAATTAAATTAAAACTTGCGAGCACTTGTAAGTACTTAATTTAGCATTCATGAAACAGGCGCCATTCAGGTGTGCACAGTATTATGCAACGCAAAATACCAGGTCTCATTAATAGTAAAGTTTAATCTAAACATTTTGTACTTTTTAGGGAGCCGCTTCCAGTTGAGGATAGGTAAAATGAGATTGAAGATAACTTAAATTTGTTTTGGGATTTGTATTAAAGGAATAAAAAGTTATTACATTTATTACAAAGCTTCACTACTTATAAGTATGCACTACTTATGAAAACTTGAAGAATCTCCTTAATTTTAATATGCATTACCTATTATTATTATATTTGTATTATACAAATATATATTTATGGTCATTTTAAATCATGTATATGTATGTATATTGGGTCGCCTTATAATAGTCAATAATATTTTAATAGCAGATTAAGACTGATGAGTGGGTCATATTTTTCATGTAAACCTGTCTTCCAGAGTAAAAAGATACTGACCGTGCCATGCATGTACATAATGAAGATGGGTAAATTTGTTAATAAATACCCTGAATTTTTCACTAACAGAGCAATAGACAACTACACGCAAATAGTCCCGCTGTTATGGGTGTAAAAATATACAATAATCTGCCTAATGTATTAAAAACTCAAACAAATGAAAAAATATTATTTAAACAGCTTAAAAATTTATTAATTACAAAAAGCTATTATACAGTAGAAGAATATTTAAATGATAAATTTGTAAATTTGTAATAAGACAGTAAATCTATACTAATATATAAAGCTGAAGAGATTGTTTTTTTTATTGTTTGTTTGTTTGTTTGTTTGAACGCGCTAATCTCAGAAACTACAAGTGGGATTTGAAAAATTCTTTTTGCATTTGATAGCCCAACTGTTGAGGAAGGTTATAGGCTATATTTATCCCGAAATTCTTACGGGATCAAAAGTTGCGCGGGTAAAACCGCGCGCGGTAGCTAATTTATAATATCTTTACGCCTCCTTTCTCCTAATATTGCATTATGAGAACATTATGAGAAAGGATCATAATGTATCCTAATGAAAAATCAAAACATCTATCAACCCATCCTTACAAATCATCACATTCATTATTTACAACGGATTGCCTGTAAAACGCGCTTGAAAGGCCATTTAAGTTAATATCATTGTATTGTTTCTTTTCTGTTTCATTACATATATCGTGTTGGCAATAAAAGTTATAATATAATATACTAACCTTCCATGTTGGACTGGGAGCGAAAGAAAAACATAGAATATGCCAGCTGCTTCTCTTCCCGGGCATTCTGTAAAAGTCAGTTAAGGGACGGAGGTTTTATTGACGTTTTTGTGCGCGACACGCTGACCCCCTATCACTGCAAGTCTCTCTCCATCATTACAATACCTCCAAATTTGTCAAACGTAACATCAGATGGTTTTATAGCCTCTGGTGTTTTGCCTACCCCATTAGGGATACAGGCGTGACGTTATATATGTATGTATGTATATACTAGCTGTTGTTGGTATAGAATCCCGCAGGAATTTCGGGATGCAAAGTAGCCTATGTCCTATTCCAGACTGTACACTATCACTATACCAAATTTCATGCATATCCGTTGAGCCGGTCTACCGTGATTGAGGAACACACATCGATACATCCAAACTTTCACATTTATAAATATTAGTATTTTAGTAGGATCAAAACTACACAGACGAAATTTATTGAATCGACGTAGCTACGGAAAATGGCAAAAAGGTTGAACGTTTTCGATTCTTTTTGACAGGTTTGATAGCTTTCCAATTTAGACTTTTAATGTAAATGACAGCTTTGAAGTCAAACGAGCATCAATGACAGACATTCTAACCAGGGGAGCAGTTAATTTTCTTTTCAATTATAATACCAATTTTGAAATCTAAATGAATTTTATTCCGAAAAATATGAAGCTCAAAAACTAACTTCAATTAATTTTATTTGAAAACTTTTGTCAAAAAGACCGGCATTTTTTCTTAAAATAATTAAAAAATGAGCTTGGTAGTGACTTTTCTTGCTTTGAACTCTATTTCATGTTATGATAGATTATCTACGAAAAATTAAGATTTTAGGATCCTTGCTAAAATTACTAATATTCTTCCTGAATATACCTAATATCATCGTTTAGAGCAATGTTATTTTTTAAGGGTTCTTTCTTAAAACCTTATAAAAAGCACTTCGCATTGCTTTTTGTCTGCCAGTCCTTAATTGAATATTGCAAAGAAGAAGAAACATTAAATATAATAATTTAAAGATAAAATAATACTACTTATAGGATAAAATAATGTTGAAAATTTAAAATACATAGGTGTGATGTAAATCCACACTTTAAATCAACTGTAAGAGTAAACAAGCAAGCTGCCTCGGCAATGTTTACCTATTGGAATACCAGGTAAATTTGACCTAAAGTAAAGTTACCGTAACAACTTTTATTCAAACGCCAAAGGAGCTTTATCACAAAGGAGACTTGTCATAGCTTTAGGCTGCAAACTGGACGGCAGCGACAGCGACAGCGGCGCGGGCAGCGGCGTGGGCAGCAATTTCCACGACACGATAGAAAGTATTGAATTTGTATGAAACCACGACAAATCGCTCCGCTGCCCGCTGACGTCGACAACGGCCCAGATTCCCCGCACCGCTGCCCGCACCGCTATCGCTCTCGCTGTCGTTGCCGTCCAGTTTGCAGCCTTACTAGAAGTTGCCACGTTATTAAAACGTCAGTCTTTCGGAATAGTTAGCTATGAACGCCCAAAGCACATTCTCATTACACTTTTTAGTACCGGGGCTCCTGGCTCTATATATGACGTTTCACTACACTCTGTCAATCTCTAAAATATTCCCTCGAAGAAATCGCTTAAAGCGATAATGCTACCCAACTTGACTTCATTTGTAAAAATATGTCAATAAAGAGAGTAACTTTTATGGAAATAAATAGTAAGTAGGTATCTATTTATTATTATTATATCGGTTGCCTACGGTAACACAGAATTTCACTATCCCGAAAACGTCAGTCCATCAAGTTCAGAATTTGAAGCCTATCCAACTGCAGCGGGGCGTCAGGCAAGGCGACGTTATATCGCCTAAGCTGTTCACCGCAGCGTTGGAAGATGTCTTCAAGCTTCTGGGCTGGGATGGGTTCGGCATCAACATCAACGGCAAGTACATCAATCAATAGTAGACATGGCTGTTCCCTGTAGGATCTGAGTAAAATGCTCGGCGACCTCAGCGGAGCCTCGCAGCGAGTGGGTCTAGTTCACCCTTTAACCGCCACGGTCGGATATAACCGACAAATATTTTCGATTCCATTCCGCCACGGTCGTGTATATACGGCTAAAAACCACCATTTGTTTCATATTCTTTTTTTATAATGTTAAAAAAATGTTAATATTTGATAAATGGTTAATCAAGTAATCATTTACAATTGAGCATACTTAAGTCTCTTAATTTGAAAACCTTAAAAAAATGTCAAAAGTTAGATAAATTACTGATTTTATTATAAGAAAATTGCATTGATGTCCAGCGCCATTGTCGAATATATCCGACCATAAAGATGGGACATACGCAAAGATTTACTGAAACAAAAATCCACTTAAGTAAAAATATTTCTGTTTAAACTGACTATTTTTTAACAAACAAATTAAAACAATTAAAGAAATTGTTACTATAGAAATAAATATGTTTAAGCTCTCTGAAAATAAGTATAAAAATATCAGTGACTGAGTTGATGATTCCCATTCCTAGTATGCATGTTTAGAAACGAAAATTGCTAGTACACCCAGGTTGGAAATAGACGACCACTTCTGACGTCATAAGCGAGTGCTGGCTTGTGGAATTTTCCATTAGTGTTGTGCTTACGCATTAGTTATTATGATTCGACATTAGATTTTTGTTTCGTTTGGTTTGCGAAATACATACTATTAGAAATTTAATATCAAAGTTCCTCTTTCTATGTATTTGTCTATTACCTCTTCAAGCGCTCAAACAGCTGAAACTATTAAGATTGAATTTGAAGCGTGCGAAGCTGGGACGGGTATATCGATCTACCATTGAACATCCCTACTTGTTGTAGGTATTTATTTTTAGATTTACTGTGCTTGGCGCTGGGAGCACGACACCTGATATAGAGTCTGGCGGGTAAAGGGTTAAAGGGCTATGCTCGGAGTTTCTCTGCGGGATTTAATCAGGGGCGAACCAAAGTCACTGACATAGCCAGAAGCATTGCAAAGCTGAGGTGACAATGGGCAGGGCACATAGCTCGCAGAACAGACGGCCGGTGGGGCAGAAAAGTTCTCGAGTAGAGGCCACGAACTGGGAAACGCAGCGTAGGCAGGCCCCCCGCAAGATAGACCGACGATCTGGTCAGTCACCGGTAAATGCTGGATGGATGGATGAAAACGTTTTGCCACATTCTCGTTTTCCATATTTTCATAATACCAAAAATACGATTGACATATTCCTGATAATCTGATTTTCAAATAACCTTTTTTTTCAAATTTTACTCAACCAGTAGATAATGATACCTAAATATATGTATTGAGTTAGACTTTCATTTGACCGATAAATTGTTTCCTATATTACAAAAATAAAAATATTATAAATAAAAATATTTACAATCCATTAACATTTCTCATAATATTCTTAAATAATTTCACGAGTGATATTGGCTCAGTGCTACAGTATTGTGATAAAAAATAAAAGATTTAATAGGAGTAAAATTATGTTTATTGATTAAAACTGTGTTAAACGTTTTAACTTTACTAAAAATAACTTTAGATAATTATTATTCATGGTATCAATTTAGAAATGAAACGTCTCCAGTGCTGCGGGAAGTGCAGCCCCAACGCCCTCGCGTTACAGCGGGCGGGGGCTGCTCTTCCGCCGCGCCTGCAGCTTTGCAAAAACACTCTAGTTTCGATCCAATAAGTATACGTGGTTAAGGGGTTAACAAATACGTTTATGACACAATGTTGTATGAGCTAAGTTATACGTATACGAACTTTTTCTAGAGATTATGATCTTAAAGAACTGGGTCATTGGTTTGCGCGCCCGCAAAATATAGTCCGGAATTTTAAAGCTGCGAGGTCTTGGAATAGTTTTTTACCACGCACGCAAATCAATACATAAATACTTTATTTTTTTAATAATATGCTGACAATTATAAATAAGTGCGTTTGTATGAATACTTTGATATTTCATCTAGAAAAGAAAATAATTGTAAAAAGAAAAAAACATATTTTAATAATCTGTTATTAATTTTTCTAGAACACATAACATGTGTAAAATAAATTTATTTCTTACAATATTTTGAAATAAAATATATCTGGGATCCAAAAATTCGTTAAACCGTTTTGAAATTCGAACAAAAAAGTTTCAAAAGATAGATAGGTTTCCTATTATATCAAAACCTACGAGGCTGTTTTTGGGACTGTTTAAGGACCCGAAAATCTGACCATTCGGTTGGGGTTAAGGACAGGAAAGACAGTAACCGTCGAACGGTTCGGGTAGATTCGGTAGCAAAACCGCTCTTCCCTGTTGATGTAAGGGTTTTTTTTAACAAAAATAATGTAGGTGTCATCGATATTCGCGTACGTTTGCGACTCTGCAGCATGATCACAGAACTTCATCGACTCATATATACAACGTTAATGTTTGTTCATGTGAAATCTAGCACACGGGTTAAATTTTTTGGTTCTAAATATCGGTATATGAAAAATTATAATATTATCTTAAAAACTCAGCAAGTTTCAAGCCTCTGGTAGTGTCTTGCTTTTGCCACGCGAGTGAGGACACATGGCGCTCACTCGCTACCGCTTCATGCGATGTAGGGACCTATTTTTATTCTGGGATCGTGTACAATGTGCGCGCGAGTGAGTCTGTAAGTATATAATTTAAGGATCTGTAAAGATTATTGAGTTACAATATAACATACTATAAAATGATTGCAATCGTCTGAACAAACTGTTTTCAGGTTTCGTATGAACAAAAAATAACGTTGTATACGATAACTAGCTGTTGCGTGCGGTTTTACCCGCGCAATTTCGAATCCCGCAGGAATTTCGGGATAAAACGTAGCCTATGTGCTATTCCAGACTGTATACTATCACTAAACCAAATTTCATCCAAATCCATTAAGCCGTTCTCCCGTCCATACATCCAAACTTACACATGTCATTTATAATATTAGTAAGATTTATTTATTTCATAATTATTTAACAATTCAACATGTTCACAAACATTCAAAATTAACGTGGCTCAGATTTATTGACTCTTGTCAAGTGTCAGTGGATAGTTTGTTAAACTGACTCCATACTACGCCTATCACTCGCCTAAATGTCAGTCATTAAATTAAAATGAATTTCTGTACTCGTCTATTCTATGTTTTCTAAACTCACTTTGAATTACTTCAAGAACCTCATTATCATTTAGACATAAGTGAGTTTCCAACAAACATATAAGTACCATAAATACCAAAGCTTTTACTCTATGAAATCAACCAATACTACTCGTCGTACATACCTCCTAACTTCACTGTATTAGCGTGAAAGTGAATATATATACCAAGAATACATTGAGCACGTTTTCAACTAAACATTGCGAGTTTTGCATGAATAATGAGGCAAGTTGAAATACATTCAATAGGTATCCATTTCAGTGCTTCTCGTTTTTGCCACGATTCTCTATGATTTATTCTGCGTATTATCTGTTAGTTTGCACTAGTTTTCAAGTAGGTTTTACTGTTTGTTGTGGTGTTAGTTTTCAAGGGGGATTTATTTGGAATTAAAATAGAAAATTGTTCGATGTTAAATCCTAGTGAGTGTTGGCTGCTTCTATCGGCTGTCGACAAAAATAATAACGAACAGAACTTTGCTAACTGTAGTATGGGGATTAAGAAAAACATATTTTTTATGTACTTTTAAGCTTTATAAAAGCTGGCAAGCGGGCTCTGTATCCACTTGAAGGTAAGTCATATCCAGGTCCATGGACATCATTAATTAAAGATGATAAAATGTATGATGCGTTGCCGACCCAAGGCTTCGAGTGGCCTTATGTTCTCTCTCACCTATTTCGCTACATCTATCTACTTCTATCTTTACCTCTATATCTATGTCCACGTTTCTGTGTAGTACTTGTTTGCCTAATGTATAAATGTAATAGCAGACTCCAAAAGATCACCAACTCGTTCACGGGTCAATGTGTACGCTTTTATAATAAAATTCCAAAATATTTAAGATTAACCTTTCGATTTATTTAAGGATAAGTGTTGTATAAAAGTTTTACTATAAGATATCCAGATGCAAGAATATGGGATTCCCTGGTTGTAAATTGTTGTGTGTTTTTAAAAGATGATTGCTGTTAAGTTTCTTGCCACTGCTTCTCAACAGATTCACCACTGATTCTCGACTTTCCGAATCTACCACAGATTCAGTTCAATTTGTAAATTATTTGACTTATTTCAAATGTATTTAAATACTTACGAAATAAAGATTCTTTTGACTTTTGATTTTAATTTGTAATCTTATTGGCTGTTCCGTCCCTTTAACCGGAACGCAATTAAGCTTTTACGCAGTTGCTATGGCGGGTAAAATACAGACCGTTCACTCTAAGATGTCCCCTGCCTGCTGATGTTGGCAGCATTGTGGCAGCAGTGTTACCAATAATATGTGTCCATTTTAACCCCGTAATCTAACTTTGTTTATACCTACCACGAATAAATAAATATATGTTTAATTTTCTGATTTGTAAATAATAAACAACTATAAGACTAGGAAGGTTTTGAATGACGACACAATTTATATTATACGAGGGCGAATCAAAATATTCTTAGAATGAATACAAAAAAAAAATTTAAACAAGAATATTTTTATATTTTCACACAACAAATTGTTCACCAGTCACTCAAAATCAATGCAATTGCTTACAATCTCACTAGAAAGTCAGTATCTCAGATTCGAGATCGTAAAGACGCGAGGAGTGAATACCTACTCTACTCAGCGTACTTTGCAGAAAACACTAACAAAAGAATTCAGAAACAAGGCATTTGATTTGGTCTGTCATGCGACTCTATTAAAAAAACTAGAGTCGTATGGTATAAGAGGAAATGCATTAAATTTACTGGCGAGTTATTTGCAGCATAGGTACCAATGCGTCGAAGTGTCACAAATGTGTGGAAATATAGTAAAGGAGTATAAGTCGTCGTTTCAAAAACAAAATCCTTTCGGAATTCCTCAGGGTAGTGTGTTAGGCCCGTTTTTATTTATTTTATTCATTAGTGATCTACCTACTGTTATCGAACATAACTGTATACTTTTCGCTGACGACATAACAATAAACATAACAGCGAAAGATACAAAACCTTTGGAACATGAGTCTAATAAAGCACTCATTTTTATTACTAATTATTTGAATCAAAATAATTTAGTCATTAATACGAATAAAACAAACTTTATGCAATACCAGACATATAGAAGTAGAGCTGATATAATTAAGTTAGTATCTCAAGGCACGGAAATAGAGCAAGTTGATGGTACTAAGTTTTTAGGAATAACCCTAGATAAGTATTGTGATTGGAAACCACATATAAGTAATTTATGTAAAAAACTAAATAGTTTTGTTTTTGTCATAGGTAGATTATCAAGAACTGTAAGTCAACAAGCAGCAAAACTAGCTTATCATGGTTACGTTTCATCCATTTTACGCTATGGTTTAATTTTATGGGGAAATTCTGTAGAAATTCACCAAGTATTTTTGTGTCAAAAGAAATGTGTTAGAGCACTTTGTAAAGCAGATTTCAGAGATCCGTGTAGGCCTCTTTTTGCTGTTTTAAAGTTACTCACTTTGCCGAGTTTGTACATATTCGAAATGTTATTATTTGTAAAAAAACATAAGGAATATTTTCAGGAACTAGGTAATGTCATGAATTTAAGAACTAGAAATAAAGAAATTTTGAGTAAAAAACTGTATATGCCGCCCAGAAAATTAACATTATTTAGTAGAAATGCTTATTGTATGGCTATCAATATATATAATAAGTTGCCCTTGAATTATAAAAACTTACATTTTAATGACTATAAACGTAAAATATATGAGTTATTGCTACATAAATGCTACTATACAATAGATGAATATTTTAAGGACACCGAATTATAATTGACTGTAAATTCTAAATGTATAAGTATTGAATCATAATGTATTGTAATATTCTTATAACAATTAATTATTACTATTTCGGAATACTTTTTGATATTATTGACAATAGGTTTTGTAAAGTAAATTATTTTTAATTAGCTTCTTATAAAATATTTGCACACTGTTGTAACGTATATTTAATTTTTAGCTCTCAAAGTACTTATAAAAATAAAAATTTATAAAAAAAAGAAATATTAAAATACCAAACTTAACTAAACTTAACCCTAATAAAATAAATATAAAACTTTTTAAAAACTATTTAAGTTCTGGTTACTTTAAGTGGTCACTTTAATAATTGGCTGATTCAGAGTTCTTGCCGCGACGCCGAACAACCGGCCTTTTGTTCTAAAAATAGCTCACGGACGCGAATGCACAGACCTTGCGGACCTTCAGCCCGCGCGGACACGCTCGCTCTTCTCAGCGGAGCGCATCACGGTCTCATTCTATCAATTTCTCGAATTGAAAAAAATACTCTAATTTCTCTAGAGTTATTATATTGTTTTTGCGATACATCTACAGTGATCGTTATACTTTTATCATAAGTGTAATCAGAACCCGTGAATCGGTGAGTGGCAAATTTAATTTATATTTTTGTTAGGGGTATTAGTATGTAATTTAAAAAGTGTTAAAAGTGTTTTAATATTAGCATAAATATAGTATGTAGTTTATTAGTTATTGATTTCATCTGGCTGTTCTTTTTTTATAAAATAATGAGACATTGCATCAGCCGATTTTACTTCTACCTTCATTAATTTTTTATTGTTCAAATCCGTTAAAATCTAGAATATTCTTTCCTGTAACTCTGTTCTCCTTGACTGTCAGCCACATTCATGCCTACTGGGTAATTAGGTGCTTTCTTACGTCGAACCCTAGGCGCGGCTGACTGGTCACGGACGTAATGGGGACAGTGTACTCACACTGGAAATATGTATAATTCCAGGGTTCCAAGGCTTGGGTTTCAAGACTTGGGTTCGAGACTTGGGCTCAACCTAATATCACACTGACATCTACAACTGCCGAGTGCTGACGCGGTGCCCGACTCAGGACGAGGATCTCCAGCCGGCCACCTTCGCGAAGCTCAGGGTCGCACTAAGGGCAGTACCGGGGCGCCAGTGTGACGTTTAAAGTTCGTTGTAGGTATGTATGTAAGTATGGGAAATTAAATAATAAAAAAAAGAACTAAGTACGTCAACAACAATTTATTTAGTGGGGGTGGGTTCTACTGCCCGGTATGCCACTTCTATCTTCCTGAGGGAAAGGTACTGCCCTTAGTGCGACCCTGAGCTTCGCGAAGGTGGCCGGCTGGAGATCCTCGTCCTGAGTCGGGCACCGCGTCAGCACTCGGCAGTTGTAGATGTCAGTGTGATATTAGGTTGAGCCCAAGTCTCGAACCCAAGTCTTGAAACCCAAGCCTTGGATTCGAGACTTGGGCTCAACCTAATATCACACTGACATCTACAACTGCCGAGTGCTGACGCGGTGCCCGACTCAGGACGAGGATCTCCAGCCGGCCACCTTCGCGAAGCTCAGGGTCGCACTAAGGGCAGTACCTTTCCCTCAGGAAGATAGAAGTGGCATACCGGGCAGTAGAACCCACCCCCACTAAATAAATTGTTGTTGACGTACTTAGTTCTTTTTTTTATTATTTGATTTCCCATACTTACATACATACAACGAACTTTTAAACGTCACACTGGCGCCCTACGTGTTAATCTTACTTTTCTCTTCTCCTATCTAGTATGCCCTTCTATTTTCTTTAGTAGTTGCATGTTTGTGTGCTTTCTTTTGTTTTTATTTTTGTAAACGTTTATTTATTTTTTCTTTTTGGTTGCAAGCAACTAATTTGTAGCACAATTTCTTTCTGTACGTAACCACTTTATTATTATATCGTAATATTACATTATAGTCAAATATTCATTGTTTATATTTTACATTTCACATGCCTTTGTAGCAGTAATTTGTAACCACCATCTTTTTTGAAATCGAAATTGTATGCTGCAGTCACTTGTTCAGACATTTTAAAAAGTGACTATACATTTTTTCTTTTTCTTGAGTTGTGTTACGGACTAGTTGCATTTTTTGTTGCTTCTTTTTGTTTTATTTTCTATTTTTTTTCTTTTGCCACGCCATCATCATTGATCAGCAGCCTTAAACGTATTTAGTACTTAGTTTTCTTTTTGTAAAGAACAGAGATTTTTTATTTTGCCTATTTAAGTTTGCCACTTACCTTTTTTTCGGCTTTGGTACATCATAATTTTTTTCTTTTTTGATTTTGTTTTTTATCATGGCTTTTCCGATAAAATATTTGTCTCTTCACAAGAGCGAATTAGAGTACGAAGTTTCTATTAGAGGTTCGAAACCAGAAGCCACAGTACTGGACCTCCGCAAGCGAATTGCAAAATTGGCTCCAATATTTCCATCGGCGGATATATTAGATTCTCCAATTAGCGCGACAGAAGATCTCGTAGGAGTGTCAAATGCTTAAATCAAAATTGAAATGGCACTTGAGAGTGGTGATCTTGGCCGTAACAACATATCAAGGATTTAAAACTAGTAACATTAAGTAAATAAATATAATAAAAAATTAAAAAAAAAAAAACCTTCGGAATCCTCCTCTTAAAACTAGCATGGATGCATGAGACAACGCGATAAATTTAAATTTTTTTTTTCTTAAGTTAGTCAGATGAATCTCTGTCTAATTTTCTTAATGTAACTGCCATAGTACTCTATTAATAATGTTTATTACGGCTGTTTGAATGTCAGATGAATGAATGAATGAATGCAGAAGAAAAAAAAGGTGAAGTGTGTAAGAAAAGAAAAAAAAAAAATTATGGTAAAAAAAAAAAAAAAAACCGCGTCGTAAACTTTACTTCCACGCTGGACTGGGAGCGAAAGAAAAACATCGAATGTTCCAGCTGCTTCTCTTCCCGAGCAAACTGTAAAAGTCAGTTAAGGGACGGAGGTTTTATTGGCGTTTTCTAATTCCTAAAACCTTTTCATAAACTCTGCACCTCCATCCTTCACCTCATCGTCGCTTAACATCATATCATGTTAAATTGAGGTGAAACGCGGGTTCTCTCAAAAAAAAAAAAAAAAACTTTACTTCCACGCTGGACTGGGAGCGAAAGAAAAACATCGAATGTTCCAGCTGCTTCTCTTCCCGAGCAAACTGTAAAAGTCAGTTAAGGGACGAAGGTTTTATTGGAGTTTTTTTTTTAATCCCTAAAACCTTTTCATAAACTCTGCACCTCCATTCTTCATCTCATCGTCGCTTAACATCATATCATGTTAAATTGAGGTGAAACGCGGGTTCTCTCTAAAAAAAAAAAAACTTTACTTCCATGCTTCTCTTCCCGGGCAAACTGTAAAAGCCAGTTAAGGGACGGAGGTTTCTATTGGCGATTTTTTTAAATTCCCAAAACCTATTCATAAAATCTGCACCCTCATTCTTCATCTCATCGTCGTTTAACATCATATCATGTTAAATTGAGGTGAAACGAGGATTCTATAAAAAAAACAAAACATTTTTTTTGTTTTTTATTTTATACCATATTCTTTTTGTACCATAATTTGCACGAGTTAGCAGTTAACGTCATTAACTGAAACTTTGCCATTTTTGGGACACGCTAAAAAAAAAATGTGGTTATCGTTACTTTTTATGTATGCGTAATATAGGCGTAACTGTAATACATTTTTACCTATGTTAAACTAATGCGGATTTTATTTTATTGAAACAATAAAATCCTTCGGTATGCGAGGGGGTAATGTAACGTATATTTAATTTTTAGCTCTCAAAGTACTTATAAAAATAAAAATTTATAAAAAAAAGAAATATTAAAATACCAAACTTAACTAAACTTAACCCTAATAAAATAAATATAAAACTTTTTAAAAACTATTTAAGTTCTGGTTACTTTAAGTGGTCACTTTAATAATTGGCTGATTCAGAGTTCTTGCCGCGACGCCGAACAACCGGCCTTTTGTTCTAAAAATAGCTCACGGACGCGAATGCACAGACCTTGCGGACCTTCAGCCCGCGCGGACACGCTCGCTCTTCTCAGCGGAGCGCATCACGGTCTCATTCTATCAATTTCTCGAATTGAAAAAAATACTCTAATTTCTCTAGAGTTATTATATTGTTTTTGCGATACATCTACAGTGATCGTTATACTTTTATCATAAGTGTAATCAGAACCCGTGAATCGGTGAGTGGCAAATTTAATTTATATTTTTGTTAGGGGTATTAGTATGTAATTTAAAAAGTGTTAAAAGTGTTTTAATATTAGCATAAATATAGTATGTAGTTTATTAGTTATTGATTTCATCTGGCTGTTCTTTTTTTATAAAATAATGAGACATTGCATCAGCCGATTTTACTTCTACCTTCATTAATTTTTTATTGTTCAAATCCGTTAAAATCTAGAATATTCTTTCCTGTAACTCTGTTCTCCTTGACTGTCAGCCACATTCATGCCTACTGGGTAATTAGGTGCTTTCTTACGTCGAACCCTAGGCGCGGCTGACTGGTCACGGACGTAATGGGGACAGTGTACTCACACTGGAAATATGTATAATTCCAGGGTTCCAAGGCTTGGGTTTCAAGACTTGGGTTCGAGACTTGGGCTCAACCTAATATCACACTGACATCTACAACTGCCGAGTGCTGACGCGGTGCCCGACTCAGGACGAGGATCTCCAGCCGGCCACCTTCGCGAAGCTCAGGGTCGCACTAAGGGCAGTACCTTTCCCTCAGGAAGATAGAAGTGGCATACCGGGCAGTAGAACCCACCCCCACTAAATAAATTGTTGTTGACGTACTTAGTTCTTTTTTTTATTATTTAATTTCCCATACTTACATACATACCTACAACGAACTTTAAACGTCACACTGTTTAGCAGTAAAAAATGTAGAACTATCAATTTTAATTAAGAACTATTTGTACACATTTTTTCGCAAATAAATTCATTTGATTTGATTTGATTTGAACAAAAAACATAGCAAAATAAGCAAATGCAACGAGCGCAAAAACGTGATTGGTTGAATACTATACTATAAATACGCTGCCTGGTACGATACCTGGTACTATAGATATACCGATTTCGAACTGTTATATATTTAATATGTTCATAGAAAACCTGACGATATGTTAAGTTAGCATTCTGCTAACTTAGGTTAGTCTAAACATCCTCCTGAACCTTTTATAAATGTATGAGACTAAATTCAGTTCAGCTCGGGATTCCATCCATGTAACATCTCTATTTCCTTTTAATTAAAGTGTAATACTATTTCTACTTTATAAAAGTGTAATTCTTTTTAGTTTAATAAATTAATCTTTTTTTAAAAAGTGTTTCTATAAACCCCGTATAACATTTGGTGGCAGCGTAAAAGGGATCAGTAAAGGTCCCAGGTTATAATCCTTAAATCAGTGCAAGTGAATGTGAATGTGCGCAAAGTGTTACAAAGTGTGAACAATTATAATCCAGAACCCCAGCTGATACTCCGGCTGAAAGCAGTAGTCTCTCCAGCCGTAACCCAGGTTGCGAGTTTGCCCTATCTGTGCAGACTTCCTGCAGCATCCAGCCCATCGGTCCACTGTACCGTAAGCGGTACCAGGCAACAGCGCTTTCTGCGTGTCCTACGGGAATCCTGGCTATCCAGTACCGACCAGTTGAAGGCATCCTTTCTACATCCTAATTTATATCTATAATGCATCCTGTTATCCTGTAAGTCAAGATTTATCTTTTTTAATTTTCGAAAGAACTCTTTTACAAACTATTCCACGATCAATTTCAACCGAGAACAGTTAAAATCTATTTTTAGAACCCAGCAGTGAGTTTCAAAGTGTAAGAACAGTGAACAGTTTATCCATAACTTATTGATAAGACTTAGTCTAAACAACCGCTGAATACTAATCACGATAACTTCTTAGTATTAAATTAGCCATAACTATAAGTTTGCTTCGTGACTTTTGATTTTACATTTTTATTTTTATTTTCTTGTTTTATGTTTTTACAGATTTTATCTTTTATATTTTCTTATCCTGATTTATTTAATTGTTTGATTGTTTTTATTGTGTTTTTACTTTTTATATTTTTTTTATTGTGTTCTTATAGGAAAAGTTTAAATACTCTGCAAAATCATATTTACATACCAAATTAACTTTCAATCTTATTAATTTAAATTTATTTCAATTAAAATGTCGACTAAAGAGGCCAAAGAAATAGATCTTAATATTCTAATTAAATTCATAAATAAATTCGATGGCGATAGAGAAAAATTAAATGCCTACATAAATAACTGTCGTAATGCCATGAACTTAGCTTCTCCTCAACAACAAGACATTTTATTAAAATATATAGTAAGCCAACTCGAAGGTCGTGCCGAAAGTGCATGCTCCATAAAAGAATTTGAAACTTGGTTACAATTAGAAGACTTTTTGAAGTCACAATTTGGAGATAAAAAGCACTATGCCGCTCTACTCTCTGACCTCCAAGATTGTAGACAATTTAATAATGAAACAGTTAATCAATTTGCTTTGAGAATAGAATCTTGCTTATCGAAACTATTAACGGAAATTAATATATCTATCCCAACCAAGAAAAAGGCTGAATTGGCAGGCCGTGTTGCAGCCATGCAAGATTTGGCCTTGCATACTTTTGTTATAGGATTAAATCCTAAGCTATCGACTGTAGTCAGATGTCGCGATCCGGAAACCCTTAATGACGCAATAAATTTCGCAACATCAGAAGAGAAAATTTTGCAAGCTACTCTTAGGCGTACTTCATCTTCATTCAGTACGAGTAATTCCAATAATATGCATTCAATACCTCAGCGTGCACCTCAGCGTCAATTTCAATTTAATAAAAGTTTAACCCAACATGGTGCTAATAACTTTAATAGACCACAAAACCAAGCAATACCTCATGCTTCTTCTACCTTTCCTTTATTTTGTAGGTATTGTAAATCCCAAGGTCACAGTATCAACAATTGCTCAAAAAGGGAATATAATAATAAAAGGTATGGAATGCCACAATTTCAAACACGCCAACCTTTTAATAATTCTAATAATCGCCAGTGGTCAAACAAACCTGTAAATACCGTAGTTTTTGCAGAATCCGATATTCCTAATGAATCAGAATGTTTAAACGAACAAACCGACCCGTCAAATACCGCGCGGGAAATGTAATCGGTGAAGTCGGTATTACGCAATTTCGTCATTCTATTCCTAATTCAAATCCTAGCTCTATTAAATCCAGTCAATCCATGCAACAGGGTAACCAGCCCCAAAATGAAGGATTGCATATTACTAAATCCAGTCAATCCATGCGACAGGGTAATCAGCCCCAAAATGAAGGATTGCATATTACTAAATCCAGTCAATCCATGCGACAGGGTAATCAGCCCCAAAATGAAGGATTGCATATTCCTAAATCCAGTCAATCTATGCGACAGGGTAATCAGCCCCAAAATGAAAGATTGAACCCTGATTCTAATTCCCAAAATAAAATATTAAAAACTTATAATATAACCACTAACCCATTAAAAAACTTTTTACCTTTTATTGAAGTACATACTTCATTGTCTTCCAAACCAATAAGTCTCCTCGTCGATAGTGGAGCGTCTATTAGCTTGATAAAAGAAAAATCCTTAATGAATCTACCCAATATTTCAAAAGAAATAGTTTCTTTCAGTGGTTTAGGTAATTCAAATCAACCTATGCAATCATTAGGTTGTATTGATTTCGAATTTAATTCTTTAAAACATAAGTTTCATTTAGTTCCTGATTTAGATTTTCCTTATGATGGTATATTAGGCAATGATTTCCTTTCAATCCTTAATTGTAAAATTGATTATCTTGAAAATACTCTTATTATAAATGATCTTAAGCTCAATTTAAAATTTAATGAACCAATTTACACGATTCCTCCGCGAACAGAAACAATAATTGAATGTTCTGTTTTCAACCCAGAAGTCCAAGAAGGACTTATCCTTGATCAGAACCCTATAGATTCACTCCTGATAGCAAACTGTGTTGTTAAAGTGAAATCAAATTCTAGAATAAATATTTCTGTCATAAATGTATCCGAAACCCCATTATGTGTAAATTCAAATTTAAAACTTAACATCCTACCTCTAGATAATAATCACGAACATACTATATTTTATACATCATCATATAACAACGAATCTAATGCCATGAACAGGACTGAAGAAGTCCTTAAACTTTTAAGAGTTTCACATTTAAATAATGAAGAAGTAAATGCTTTGTCTGAACTCTGCTCTTCTTACTCCGACATTTTCCATTTGCCAACTGACAAATTAAGTTCTACTGACATACTTCAACATGACATTACTACAACCTCATCTATTCCAATAACTACTAAATCCTATAGATTTCCCGACGTGCACAAATCTGAAGTGCAATCCCAAATAAACAAGATGCTTGACGAGGGTATAATCAAATCTTCTACATCCCCTTGGTCATCCCCTATATGGGTTGTACCTAAGAAAATTGATTCCTCCGGTCAGCGCAAATGGAGAATAGTAATAGATTACCGTAAACTCAACGACATAACTATAGGAGACTCTTACCCAATTCCAAACATAACAGAAATACTGGATCAACTTGGGAAGTGTAAATATTTTACTACACTCGATTTGGCGTCTGGTTTTCATCAGGTCCAAATGTCACCGCAGGATGCACCGAAAACCGCATTTTCCGTACCGCAAGGACATTTTGAATTTACCCGTATGCCCTTCGGACTAAAAAACGCTCCTGCAACTTTCCAGAGAATTATGAATTCCGCCCTTTCTGGCCTTCAAGGCATCCAGTGCTTTGTCTATCTTGACGACATAGTCATCTATTCTTTTGACCTTGACAAGCACATTAAAAACCTATCCAATATCTTCGATAGACTCCGAACTTATAATTTAAAACTTCAACCGGACAAGTGTGAGTTCCTCCGTAAGGAAGTCTCATATCTTGGCCACATTATTACAGATCAAGGTGTCAAACCTAACCCAGACAAGATTAAAGCCGTTAAAGAATTTCCTACCCCTAAAAATCCTAAGGATATTAAATCCTTCCTTGGCCTAGTGTCCTATTACCGAAGATTTATCCCTAACTTTTCAAAGACTGCTAAACCCCTTACTAACCTTCTAAAAAAGGATGTCTCCTTTCTCTGGCAGCACGAACAACAGCTCGCCTTTGAAAAACTTAAAACAACACTTACTACCGCACCTGTATTAGCTTATCCAGACTTCTCTAAACCTTTTGTCCTTACCTGTGATGCGTCTAATTTTGCCATATCAGCTATTCTGTCCCAAGGCCCTATCAATAATGATCGTCCAATCGCATATGCATCGCGAACACTAAATAAAGCGGAATCCAACTACAGTGTAACTGAAAAAGAATGCCTCGCAATTATCTTTGGAACTAAGATATTCAGACCATACCTCTATGGCCGCCGTTTCAAAATCATAACAGACCACAGACCTTTAAAGTGGCTATTTAATTGCAAAGATCCCGGCTCCAAACTTGTCAGATGGAGATTAAAACTAGAGGAATTTGACTATGAAGTTGAATATAAAAAAGGAAAGATAAATAGTAACGCCGATTCCTTATCCCGATATCCTGTTAATCCAATCATAGAAAGTAACCTAGATCCTCAACCTTCAACATCTTCTCACGATCCAAATTTAGAAAAAGGATCTGAAATTCCTTCCGATCTCCTTGATGATCTTACTGAGCTTGGTGCCCTAGATTTAAGCCCTCAACAAAATGTTGACTTCTATCCCTTAAGTCTTCCAGCTGAACCAAAACCTGTTCAACAACCAATAAGCATAAGAGCCCATGAGATATCTCCTGACCTTTCAAACCCTCTTATTTCTCCTAATCCTCCTAATGAATCTGAGATATCCAATCGAAACGACGATTATCCTAACTTTTTAAAATCTTTTAACGATAAAAATAGAACCTTTAACACACAAATAATAGAACATAATGAATCCTTACTTAGGAGCCCATCCAAGACTATTCTTATTCCTATTTCTATCGACTTCGATGACTCTAACCCATATATTGAAGAGATAATAGCTAACTCAGAAGATAAAAACATTATAACCAACGGTGAACGCGAACTTCATTATTTTAAGAAATTCAATATTAAAGACAAAACATATTATCTCCTTTTCACCAAGGTATACTATTTCGATAATTGTACTTATCCTGATCTATTCAAAACCATTAAATCTGCTCGTGACGACATCATTCTTAACGGTAATATAAATGAATTAAGTATTTCTGATTTTAGAAATCCGTTTGAGCAGCATTCTTTTATTAAAATTTATGGCATATTAATGTATCTATTTGATAATTCAAACATTGTTGTTAATATTTATCATAATAATATTATTTATCCAGTTCCTACCGAAATTGCCAAAATTCTAAAAGAAAATCATGACATACCAATTGCTGGCCATTTAGGCTCCAATAGGATGACTAATAGAATAAAGGAAAGGTACTACTGGAAAAATATGCGCTCAGACATAGACGAATATATAAAAAATTGTAAACTCTGCCAAACAAATAAAGCTTTAAGATTGTCAAATAAATCCCCTATGCAAATCACTACTTCTTCCAGTCGTCCTTTCGAAAGAATAAGCCTTGACATAGTAGGTCCTTTGCCTGAAGCAGGACTCCAGAAACTAAAATTTATACTCACCCTTCAAGACGACTTGACAAAATTCTCCATTGCTTATCCCATTTCGAATGCTACTGCCGAAGAGTCTTGTGAGTGTTTAGTTCACTTTATTTCTTTGTTTGGAATTCCGAAGTCTATACTTACAGATCAAGGAACTAATTTCACAGCCGAAGTCTTCAAAATGACATGCCAATTTCTGAAGATTAAACAAATATGGTCCTCACCTTATCATCCTCAAACTCAAGGAGCCTTAGAAAGAAGTCATTCCACCCTCAAAGAATATTTGAAATCCTACGTCAATGAGAATCAATCCAACTGGCATAAATTTGTATATACCGCCATGCTAACTTATAATTCTTCCGTACATACTACAACAAAATTCTCTCCGTATGAACTTATTTTCGGTCATAAACCCTATCTTCCTGACTCAATCTTTGATCTGCGCTCCGACATCACTTATCCAGACTATTTGAAAATGCTACAACATCGCCTGAGAATATCGCAACAAAAAGCATTAGAAAATATAAATATTTCAAAAGAAAGGTCCAAAACGTATTACGATAGACATTCCCGTGTAGTCAAATATAAAGTCGGTGACTACGTTTACCTGAAAAATCATCTACGGCTTCGTAAGGCGCTCTCTCCGATCTGGAAGGGTCCTTACAAAATAGTTAAGGTTCACGGCAATAATACATTATCACTCCTCATTAACCGCCGACACGTAAAACATCATTATGATCAAATCAAACCGGCATATGATAT
Source organism: Stenoptilia bipunctidactyla (assembly GCA_944452665.1). NCBI lineage: Eukaryota > Metazoa > Arthropoda > Insecta > Lepidoptera > Pterophoridae > Stenoptilia > Stenoptilia bipunctidactyla. The sequence continues at coordinate 4,974,719 of OX101748.1, read as the reverse complement.
CAACGAATAAATCATATATTTTTTATTTTTCTTTAACATATACTTATACTCTTTTTAATTTTACGTTATTTTATTCTTTTACATATTTAACTTTGATTAGAATTTACAGCCATATAATTATTATTTAATTGTTATTGCAGAATGGTCGTGGCGTATAGCGCCCTAGCTACTGCTTACGACAACAAATACATCAATTTCATCACCAGAAGCCCTGGTATACTTTTTGATCCTGTCGGAACAGTGAAAGTTGTTAATGATATATTCCATGTTGTTATTCCTTTAGATATATTACCTTTTAAACACCACGTTGAAGATATTCAACACATTTTTAATTCAATCCGAATCCAATGTCGAGATAGCGAAGAAATAGACTACACTCAATGTCAAAATATGTTGCAACCCTTAGAATCTCTATATAACGATATTTCCCATGACTATAAGTCGATTTCTCACTTTATTTCCGATAGTCCTAATAAGAGGTCCGCATGGTTTTCTGGTATTGGTACTATATTCAAACATATTTTTGGCACACTGGATGAAAATGATGCACAGGCTTATAATAACGCGATTCAAGTTTTATATAACAATGACAAAACTCTAGCTGAATCAATTAAAAAGAACATTATTATTTCCCAAAGTGCCATTTACAACATGAACAATTCATTATTTGAAATTAACATGAACCAAGATAAAATTAATAGTGTTATAGATGAAATATCTGGTAATCTGAATAACATGACTAGAATGATTGAAACTGATAGTTTCAAAATTAAACTTAATTACGTCATAAACGTTTTACAATCACATCTTCTGACCCTTTCTTTCAAGACAGAAGATATCCTCAATTCAATCCTATTTGCTAAAAATAACATTTTACACCCTTCCATTTTATCCCCTAAACAATTGTATTATGATATTGTTAGTAATTTAAAGTTAATCCCAAAATATAGGGACTTTCCTATTAATTTAGAATTAAGTAACATACATATTTTAATGAATATGTCCAATCTAGTTTGTTATTATTTAGATAATAAGTTAATATTTGTTGTTAAAATACCCCTGGTAAATGCCCAGAGTTTTGATTTATATAATACTGTCCCTTTGCCTACTCCGCATAAATCCAATAATCCAAACTCATATGTAATGATTTTACCTTTCAAACAATACCTCCTGTTAAGTAGAGATAAGACGTCTTATAGTTATTTAAAAGATTTAAACCTCTGTAAGATTATTGTGCCCAAAATGTATCTTTGTGAAATTATAGATATTTATAATATACCTAGTAATCCATCATGTGAAATAGATATTATTACCAAAGCTCTTTCGAATATACCAGATATATGTGAACATAAGTTTATATATGGAGAAATAAACATATGGCATAAGCTAAATAACAATAAATTTATATTTGTCCAAACACAGCAATCTAAACTCTCTATTGAATGTAATAATAGTATTGTATCTGAAACAATTATATCCGGTACAGGTGTACTAAGTATCCCTGAAAACTGTATAGCCTATTTTAAGAATTTTAAATTTATTTCAAAAGGGAATCCCAAATTATATGTTCCAATTATATTATCCGACTTTAACATTGTAAATGATAGTTGTTGTAATTTAACAAATTTTAATAAACTACAATATAAAGTTCCTAACTTAAAAATTAACAATATCAATCTAGATCAACTAAAGTATTTTAAAACTAAGTCAGATGCCATTGCTAATGATGTTAATCTAATAGATCCACAAACCATTTTGTATCACCCGAGCTTCCCCATTATTTCTATAATTTCTTTTATTTCAATTTTTGGCTTATCAATTGTATTGATATATTCTAAATATTTTAAATCAAATAAAAATGTAAAGACTGACGATAATAATTTAGATCAAATCGAGATATCCGAAAGCCAACCTCGAATAAGAATTAATTGACTTTTTGTAATTATAAAACTTACCTTTAAAAAGGGTAAGTTTTCTCTTAAACGGGGGGCTGTTATATATTTAATATGTTCATAGAAAACCTGACGATATGTTAAGTTAGCATTCTGCTAACTTAGGTTAGTCTAAACATCCTCCTGAACCTTTTATAAATGTATGAGACTAAATTCAGTTCAGCTCGGGATTCCATCCATGTAACATCTCTATTTCCTTTTAATTAAAGTGTAATACTATTTCTACTTTATAAAAGTGTAATTCTTTTTAGTTTAATAAATTAATCTTTTTTTAAAAAGTGTTTCTATAAACCCCGTATAACAGAACGTAGCAAAAAATACAAAAAGTTCCAGTAATGCCCGGCGCGTAGCGCTAGTAGTAATAGAATTTTGGTAATTGTAGGTAAGACAAACTAGCATGCTAACTACCACTAAAGTTTCCTGATGCCTCTTAATTATTACCGCGTAAAAAAACGTGTTTTTCCCACAAAGTTTTTCTTGAAGCCTGACAAAATAGGATCTCTTATTTTATCTTCAATACTATTTTTCGATATTTTGTTGCAGGCTTGCCACAAATTAAAGTAAACAAAATATAATCCTTTGCTTAACATTAAATACTAGCGCTTCAAGCAGTTTGAGTCACGTAGCAAATTCTAAAAGATTTAAAATCCAACTGGTAGTTTAAGAGATTAGTGCGTTCAAACGAAACCCTTACTCAGGGTGACTGGTGGGCCACTTTTGTTATTCGAGGACGTGATATTATATGTATATGGTACATGAAGAGAAAATATATATCTATACATATAATAAAATGGTAGGAAAGTCAAAACTGTACATTGAATATTTTTTTAAAAGAATACTTGGGGTATGATCTACAATCGAAACAGACACAAAAAATATAGTTTTTAGAATTTTTGTCTGTTTGTCTTTCCGGGATAAACTCAAAAAGTACTGCATGGATTTACTTCAAATTTGGCATGAAGATAGTTAAGACGTCGGGTCAACATATAGGCTACATATTATCACGCTAGCAGTGTTATAATCGTAGGTGCGTTTGGTGCTGCATAGCGTTCACGCAGACGACGTCGCGGGCAGCAGCTAGTACGTAATATAAATAAACAATAATTATTTACTGAATAAACTTCACCGAAAGTTAAAGAATTGATTATGCGACGCATTGTTACACTAGCGTTGGCAGTGATCCGCATGTCAGGTCACGTGCCGCGATTGACTCAGGCGTAAGTAAAGTAAATAGTTACAAAATTTATAGGGAATTCTGGTGAAAAATGAAGTACCTACTTGTGTTATATAATCATGACCTGAATTGAGTACAGAGTACTCTCCTTCAGTAGCTAAAATTTGTTACCAGTCACTCTGTAGGTAGTATTAGTTTAATATAAATGTGCATTTTGACGAAATACTTACCTACACTTTATCTCTAACCTATAACGTCATCTTCATAATAATCTTATGAATAAGCTCGTAGTGACCGCTAGCGATACATAGAAACAACAAAAACTACGTATTTTTTAACTGGTATCATTATTGTTCTACATATTTCATATTTCGAACTGTCAGTTCACTGCTTTGGATTATTTGCCATCACGCTATTAACAAATAGCAACCAGTAAATAGCAACAAATAACAACAAAATAGCGACCAGTATCGTTATTTGTTTTTTTTTTATTATAGGTACAGGGTGACCCAGAAAGTAACGATCAAAATTAAGGGAGTTATAGACATGTAGACCATGGAATGACTATTAAAAAAAATAAGTCCTATACCCTAGTAACGTGATTTCATAGATATTTAGAAAATTACCCTTTGCGTCCCAATTTTTGATTTATATAGCCTAATGGTATGCCTTCTATATCGCTATTTAATTTTTCAGTACCTATTACAGTTTGGTAGAAACAAATAAAACTCGAAAAAGTGAATGTAGATAATAATTAAAGATTAAAGTTTTATAGAGCAAGTTATGTAGACCCTTCACCTATACAGTGTGTCCTTTAAATAGTAGACCAACGGAAAACTGGAGAAACAAGGGGTTGTCTGAAATACGCAACACCAATTATTTTTTTCTAGGCTAAGTAGTTTTTGAGATATACCAATTTTAAATATTTTATAAATTTTCACCTACTGCGAATACAAAATGTGTCATAATTTTTTTTCATGCATTTTTCCAACTTTTTATTTTATAAGATAATTAAAGAGAGATAATTCTTGTAATCCAATGTATTAATAACGAATATTTATCTGTAAAAAAATGACAGCAAAACGTGTAGATTTTTTTATTCAAGAATTTCAAACTTGATTTTTAAACTAAGCTGGTGTAAAAAAATGTATGACAACCTAATGGAACTTTATTTTTAAAACATCAAAAATTTTAACAGATTTTAAAAAGGCATAACAATCTACAAAAAATATTTAAATTTTTAATCATTACTAAGATATGGATCAGAGACCTAATTGTCGGGGTAAAATAAAATGAAAGAAGTAAAGTAATCGAACTTTTAACATTTATTAAACCTTATTTTATTACATTAAATGCTTGAAGTGTCTACATTTTGCTCGTACATATAGCCAGCATCTCCTTAAGAAATTTCTTTTCAGTCTTCTAAGAGCCACTCCGTTATTTTTCAGCAATTCAGCTACATGATTCAATTTTTACGTAACGCTCTCATTGTCATTTACTGTTTCATACACGGCTTCTTTAAAATAGACCCACAGAAAATAACCGCGTCTTATCCATCGGTTCGAGTACGACTCGTTTAAGTGATTTCTTACTTGCCGTGAATAGTGAGCGGGTGCACCATCATGCTGTAGCCACATCCTATTGCGAACTTCCGCGGTACATCGTTTAACAAATAACCAAGCTCTACTCTTAAAAAAATTAAATAATGAGCTCCATTCAGTCGTAGTGGGAGTTCAAATGGACCGGTGATTTGTTTGTTAAGTATCCCAGCCCATAAATTAACTCCAAACTGGTGCTAAAACCTGTCTTCCCTTACTGCACGGGGGTTTTCGACGGCCCATTCATGGAAGTTGTGCATGTTAAAGACGCCGATTCTCTTAGAACAAGACTCATCACTCCACAAAATTGAATCAAAAAACCGTGGATCTTGTATGCACTGGCACAACATCTCCCTACAGAAAGCTAAGTTGATAATCCGCTGGCAGCAATACTTGCACCCGTATCATACGGGTGCATGCAGTTTCTTTTCAAGATTCTATGTGCGGTACAGTAGCGATACCCGTGCGTCTAGAAACACGGCAAATGCTAGTAGAAAGATCTCGTCTAACTTCCATCATTCCATCACATAAACCGTAAATAAAATAGTTTTTTACTTATTCACGAGCAGTAAACACAGCGGGCATATTCAGAAATTTATATTAATCGAATACTGTTTATGTGTGGTAACTAAACAATTTGAACAATTAAGTTTTCCGTTTTCTATCCAGCCAGCAACTTTTCATAGATCTTAAAATCTATATCTATATCTTCTATCTATCTTCTATCTATCTTCTATATCTATCTATATCTATCTTCTATATCTATCTATCTATCTATACTTATAATAAATCTGTAGAGAGGTCAATTCTGTACATGAAATATTTTTTCAAAATAACTATCAGGGGGTGATTAGTGATCGATACTGATGCCAAAAATGCAATCAGTAAAATTTTGGTCTGTCTGTCTGTCTGTATGTTCCTTATAGAAACAAAAACTACTCGACGGATTTTAACGAAACTTGGTAAAATTATTCTTCATACTCCTGGGCAGGTTATAGTATACTTATTATCACGCTACAATCAATAAGAGCAGAGCAGTGAAGGGAAATGTTGGAAAAACGGGAGAAGTTACTTCATTTTTAAAGCTTCCGTCGCGTGTGCATCCTTAATCGTTAAAGCTACATAGAAATCATGTATGACAGAAATATTCTTCATAAAATTATATAAAAAATATCCCACAACAGTATTTGTCTATATTTTATGGTTGACTCACAATAACACGTGTAAATCCCGATAGCTTAGCAGTTCGGAGCTTTCTGATTATATTTGTTTACTCTTACGTTTATAATACTCTCACTCATCCCTAATTAAAAAAACAACATTATTACCTATTCAATAGAAAAAGAATAATAGAAATCGGTATAGAAACACCAAACTTATACATGAAATACGCTAATAACCCATCGCGCGTGAATACTGAATAATATAGGGATTATTTTTGCGTAACGGTTGCCGCGCTCGACGCGGCTCGCGGCGGTAGGGTATAAAAAGGCGGGAGGCGAGCGCAAGCTTTTGCGCGATCTAATATAGGTAGGTACAGAAGGAACAAGCGTTACATTACCTGTCAAATTCCCCCAACCAATTTTAACTTATTATCGAGGGCATAGAGTTCAAATTCAAGTAAAACATTTTGATAGATTTGTAACGCTTGATGTACTGCCTTCTGTATATTCAAGGTTTTGTTTATTTCATGATCGTTTCTGCCTCTTGGAAGTCAGAAACCGTAGATTTCTTCGGAATAAAAAGTAACGTATGTGTTATCTACTATACCAAATTACATTAATATTGGCTTAGCCGTTTGGCAGTGAAAAGCAGCCATACATAACTATAGGTAGTATTGTATGTACACTGATAATGGCTGGATGGATGGATTTTTGCTATTCTTTCACGCAAAAACTACTTAGCTTTACCTAGAATAACAATAAGCTAAGTATAATTAATGAAGATATTGCATGAATTAAGTAAAATTGAAGGCATTAAATAAAACACTTTTTAACCGGATTAATGGCGTATAATTTATATTTTACATTTTAACTCGACGTTTCGGTGTCTTTGCAGACCCCGTGGTCACGAACGACTGTTAAAATTTCAAATGTAAATATACGCGATAAATCCGGTTAAAAAGTGTTTTATTTAATAGTCATACATAATAGTTATCGCGAAAACATAAGACAATATTAAAATTTAAGGCACTTTGGCACCCGATTTTTTTATAACGCTATGTGCCTAATAGATAGTTACCTACCTATGTTTGTGGTTAGTAGTTATACATATTATATGGGCGAAGATTCTTCATTTTTATTTTTGTTATTAAAGATAGTTAGGACCTTGGAGAAGAAAATAACCTACTCGAAATACTAATTTAATACAGACGAAGTTGCGGGCATCATCTATGTAATATACCTACCTACCTATACTTTTTCCCAAAACCTAGGTGAAACTGCGGATCACTGCTTTGTTGTAACAGTTTTTGAAGTAATTCTGTCTGTTTACCTATCAGTAACGCTTTCACAGCTAAACTACTGAGTCGATTTTGACGAAATTTAGAATAAGGTAAGTTTTAACTTCAGGGAGGATATAATAATAGTATTTATCCAACTCTAATAAACGGTATCCACGCGGACGAAGTCGCGGGTCACAGCTAGAAAGAAATAAAATCATTAATGATATTTAAGACTAAGTTGGTTTTGATCATATTATGGTTTTATAGTAAAAAAAATATGTTTCTTTATGTCTATTTATGTTTCATTTTTATACCTTTTTGAAATCTGTATAAATTGTAGGTGTTTTTAAAAAAAAGTTCACCAAAGCTGCCATACTTTTTTTTACACCATTTCAAATTGAGTTTATATATTTACGGATTTAAAAAAATTACATGTTTTAGCTTTTATTTTCACAGATTACCAATAAGATTATCCCTCAAAAATTACAAATTAATTAGACAGATTAATTTTTTTAACTAACTGCAAAAATAAAAAGTTCAAAAAGTGCATGAAAAAAAATTTATGATACATGTTCTGCACGTAAGTAGGGGAAATCCTATAAATATTCAAAATCGGTATAACTCAAAAACTACTTAGCCTAGGAGAAGAAAACTTGGTGTTTCGGATTTCAGACAACCCCTTGTATCTCCGTTGGTCACTATTTACGAGACACCCTGTATATGTGTGAAATCTCAGTTCAATCCGTAATTTCGTTTCAGCTTGAAAGACTTTCAAACACATATACTATTTCCTCTTAAATTAGTACGATAAAGGAACCTTTCTAAGCTTATCAACATTTTATATTCCCCCTCGCGTCACACGTCTTGAGTGAGACGGTTATTTACTATTTCCACGTTCATATAAATCTAATTTCTTCACAATCCAGCCCTTATGGGTTTCTCTTAAATCCGGACGTTTCTCTACAGGGGAATAAACTAGGCTTTTTAAAATACCATTAGCTTACCACTATTAAATAAATAAATATAATAAATATTTCTGACACTCACACAACATTATCTAGCCCAAATTAAGTTTCTTAAAGAACTTGTGTTATGGATACTAGATAACTGATATACTTAAGAAATGTATAAACATACATATTAAATTAATACATATTTTTTATTAGAATAAACTTAAATAAACATATAAACATCCATGACTTGACGACTAATACTGTGTTCATCACACAAATATCCGCCGCCGCCGGGTTCGAACCCAGGACCTCTGGCATAGAAGGCAATGTATGTTACCGCTACACCAGCCGGTCGTCAAAATTTTATTTATTTTTATTTTATGTTATTAGATAGTTTTAATTTTTACAAGTAATTTATTAAGTCACGCTTCCTGCCGTGTTAATTTTTTGCATTTTTTTACTCCGAAGAAATTTTATGATAATTTAAGCATAAACCTGTGGATTCTTAAAGGACTAATCAAAATCAAAAGATGCTTTTAAATCTTATTGGTACTTTCATAATTTAGAGTGTTGAAATAAATAAAATTTGATTTAGAATTACCTTGTTTCTTGTGGCTTCATCCGAGTAAATACCGACCCTGGAAGAACATCAAGATAAGAAGTTTTATTCCAGTCGTGACCTACCTATATGCAACACTAACTGTTGCGCGCGGTTTTACCCGCGCAATTTCGATTCCCGCGGGATTTTCGGGATAAAAGTAGCCTATACGGATTCGGAAGAATCCCTCTAAGTAATGATAAAAGAAATTTTGAAATCGGTCCAGTAGTTTTTGAGCCTATTCAATACAAACATACAAAAATACAAAGGTTTCCTCTTTATAATATTAATAGTAAATAGTATAGATTTCAGCCCTATTCAAATAGTTACAAACATGCTTTTATCTTTCATATAGTAAGCAATAGATATGTTTTTATTTTTCCTTTCAAAATTTTCACTCTTACTTTAGAAACTTACTTTTACTTTGCTTGGACCACCCTTTATATAAAGTCTGCCGCCAAATGTTACCGCTCCTGCGGTAATGTGTTCCGGCAATATTGTATAAAGAGCCAGTTCCTTCCTAAACCCGTGTGCTGTCATCTTCGACCTCATCGTCACTTACCATCAGGTGAGATTGAGGTCAAACGCGGGTTTAGTCACTTATAAAAAAAAAAGAACAATAAAAGTATTTTCTAAATCTTTCACCGTCCAAATTCCCACTCACGTCTCACCTCTTGAGACAGTTATTTACTATTTCCACGTTCATACAAATCTAATTTCCTCACAATCCAGTCCTAGAGGGTTTCTTTTGAATCTGTACGTTTCTCCACGAGGGAATTCACTAACTGACTGACGAAGTTACGACGCTTTGATTCAATTTTACGTGGCGTTTTAGTGACTTCCTATGAAGTTGTAGTTGGTAATATTTATTGCTTTTTTTGGGGACAGTACATGAAGAATTTCAGGTGAGGAAGCCAATCTGTGATAATACATTTTTTTATATAATTGATCCCATTTTTGCTTCAACGTGATAATTTATGAAATGATCAATAAAAAAATAATTTTATAATCCATCTCTTAGGGGTCTCCAGCTTTATACCTAATATAAATTTTAATAAAATTTCTTCGTCATATAAAAACTGAATAAAATACAAATATATAACTAGAATGAAGAAATGTCTCACATGCATAGAGCAAAGCCTAAAATGAGACCCTTTATCTTGCATAATATTCTTGCAGGTATTTAAACTTGTCCTAAGTTTTCACGATTAAAATAATAATTAAAAGATGTTTCTAACCAGTTTTAATCGCATTTCTTTATACAGGGTGAATAGTGAAAAAAATTAGATATGGAAGGAGAGCACGCTATACTCGATTGTGATCATAATTATGATTTAATAAATCACAATTATCATTAACTACATTTCTCTATACTTACATAAATAAAGTGCTTTTTCGCGGCAACAATTCTGTAAGCTGCCGCATCAAATGTCGCCGCGCGCCGCCGCGCCGCCGCAAAAGTAATATGTGCGCTGGTGTAACCATGCGTTGCGTAATGAAGTCTTTAACTTTCGGCTAAGTTTACTCAGTAAACAATTGATATTTAGTTTATATTTTCTCTTCAAGACTCATGTATGACCTCAAACTATCACGTCCTCGAAATTCGAAATTGACCCACCAGTCACCCTGTGTAAATGATTATGATATATATTTATACAGGTATACAAGACATAGGTACAGTCGCCTCCATGAGTATAAACTATGAAATAAATTTACAAACAGACACTGTACCTATACAATACAGGGTGATTGGTGGGTCACTTTTGAAATTCAAGGACGTGATAGTTTAAGATCATACACGAAAAGAAAAATATACGTAATAAAAATAAATATAAATTATTTTCTGAGTAAACTTAACCAAAAGTTAAAGAATTGACGTGCCGCGACTGACTCAGGCGTGAGTAAAGTACTTATATAGTAATATAGTAGTATTTATTGATATGGAATTCTAGTGAGAAATTAAGTATCTAATTGTATTACATAATTATGATCAGAATCGACTACAGAGTGCTCTCCTTCAGTATCTAAAATTTGTCACCAGTCACCCTGTATTGTACGATTAAACCCGTACTTATTTTATTTTCGACCACCACTTTGGCTATGGGTAAACCTGTCTGACTCAAACGCCAGTGGTTGCGAGTTCGATTCCCGCACGGAACAAGAAAAAGAAATGTTCCGTGTCTGGGTGTTTATCTATTTATGTATTAATATTCTAGGTTCCCCCCTAGTTCGCTACATGGTATCCCACAACACAAGCTATGCTTACTTTGGGGCCATGTAGTTGGTGTGATTGTCTGGGGACTTTATTTACATACATACATAACGTCACGCCTGTATCCCTTATAGGGTAGGCAGAACACCAGAGGTTACAAGACCATCTGATGTCACGTTTGGCAAATTTGGAGGTATTATAAAGATGGAAAGAGACTATTGTAGTGACAGCGGGTCAGCCTATCGCCCACAAAAACGCCTTTAACACCTCTGTCCCTTAACTGACTTTTACAGTATGCCCGGGAAGAGAAGCAGCTGGCTCATTCTACGTTTTTTTTTCGCTCCCAGTCCAGCATGGAAGATTTTATTTATTATTTATTTTAACATCGGTATTGACTCGAGGCGAGCCGCGAGGAACGACTAATGTTGAGATACTACTTAGGTATATCAGTACCTGTAATGTCAATACTAGTAGCTAATCAATACGAGCTTAAATATCTGAAACTGACCAGACTGATTTAAAATATATCATTGCATTTTATAGTCCATCTTTTAGAAATCTCCAGCTTTATGATAAATTTACGCAAGTCAAACCGCGCGAAGGTATTATGCTAAACTAAAAATCTCGTAAGAGATCCTGTTTTGTTTTATTACGTACCTATCGTTTAACTCTGTCTTGTACAAACAACCTGAAAATAATTGCTTTAAATGTCATAATCAATCAATAATATGTAAAGAAGTGGCAATTAAATCGCTTTGCAATCTTTTCTAATCTACAGAAATAAGTGCCTAACATAACATAAGTGCCTAAAATTAAAAGCGCTCCAATAAAGCCACTGAACACTCCCATGAGCAAATCAGCCATCTATTCACTTCCATAACTCCGAACAGAAACTTTGCCAAGTCTACCACAACCAAGTTATAAAGATACATACAAACATACGTTCAGCAGATAATCTAATACTCGACAATGAAGAGTTCTAGTCGCAGACTGCCCCTGGAGAAATCATATGAGCAATGTCGACGTAGTGTGAGTTTGCTCTGTGCGGGGCAACCGAATTATATTGCAGAGACAATGTAAGACACACATGTTATGGGTTTAATACAAGTGTGTGCCTAGTTGTGCTGTTACTTTGTAGTAAAATCTATTATGGAATGGAGATTTGACTGGGTACTGGGAATTGGACAATCATATAACACGATCAGAAGATTCAAATGAGAAACCTTTTAATAGGGGATTTCAATACTTAATATCAGTCCTCAAACTAAGATTTCAAACAGAAAATTTAGATTCATATTGATACTTACTAAAAAATATTGGGGTGAAAGAACAAAGGCGGATCCTTTGTTCCGTGGAATAATGAGCGTTTAGAAATCTAATCATAACTTATTCTTCTACGAATTTTTAACACATTATTTGTTTAAAGTGTGTAGGGCTTTTTGAAACAAATAAAATTTGTCCAAAAATTTAATTGTAAGTGCCAATTAATAAAGACATACAAAAAATATGATATTCAAAATGCAATATATTTTCTTATAACGTTCGTCTACGAGTATTTTTTGCACTGAGTCACTCAGAAATGAATTCCGAGTAGTTTTTGTTTGTTAAGTGCCACAAAATAAAATCAACTAAAATCATGTATGGCCTGCTACCAGTGTTCTTTTGGGTTTTAGGCAGTTAGGCGTTCCAAGAAGGAGGTAGGTATGTATATAATCACCAGGAACTTATATTTTCAAAAGGATGTCAGTACGTATCAATATAGAACCGAATAGGATCGACCGAATAGGGTCCACTTAGAATAGCTCTTTCGCCCCTAGACTAGCACACGTAAAACTCGACTAATCTGTGCTAACAACGATTGGGTTAATATGGGCTGGGACATACATATGTCGGCGGTGTCTAGCTAGAGCCTTATAGCTTATTTGGTATGACTTCGGATGCCCGCGCCTTCTTGGTGCTTGACAGAGTCTACGTCACGAGATTGTCACCGGCGGATAGAATAATAACAATATGGAAGATGGAAAAAAATAAAGATGATGAAGATGATCTTCAAGAGAAGTATCAACTATGAAGTGTCACGCTACTGAAATCGTAGAAACTGTCATGCACCGAAGATCAATCGGTTTATCACCACAAGCATTATCGACAGTAGAAAAACCGACTCGCCCTTAAGACGCCCACACAAAAGGCTGTATTAGAGAATCATGATTATGAAATCCCCAAGAATACCTGATGTTGAATAAAAGAGAGGAATCACACCGATTCCGACACATATATAACTTCACACCGGTCCTTTTGGAATAGGCAGAGGACTAATTGCTTCGATCTAGACATGGGTACCTCTTTCGCATCCTTCACGTTCATTAATCATTTCAAACATGATAGCAGGTTACGGGTACTTTTACTAGGCCCTTTTAAAGTATGCCGTCAATTTGTTCGGCATACGTTCACGTAGAGCGGGATACCGACATCACGATCCATGGGATATCGCCCTGAATATAAATTCTACCGCAAAATAACAACCAAACCTGAATGGAGTGTTCGGGAATGTTTTCACCACACCAATCTGTCGACGGTTGACCAACGGCGTCGATCGGATTTTTTGGCATAGTAAAAACGGTATATCGGTAATAGACGGTCGATCGATTGCTGTGGTAACATCTTTAAACAGATTCAGTTCCTTCTTAATCCCTTGCAATGTGATCTATAGCATCATCATCACTTACCATCAGGTAAGGTTGAGGCCATACGCGGGATTAATCACTAATAAAAAAAAAGTGTGGGTTTCAGTACTATATTATTTTTGTGGAATCCAATTAGAATTTAAATTGGTTCCGTCAAAATAGAATAGATATTGGCAGGCTTACTGCAGGTCACAATTTTAATTTTAAAGTAACAGGAACGCCAAATACGTTATTTCTGATTTTGATAGAACTAACAGAGAATTGAACCTAAACATTTGCATAACATAGAAGGCCGTTTAATTTCAGCGCTCGGCTGTTGCCGTATACGACCATTTTTATTATAAATTTATATTTAGTTATTTCTGATTGGAGAATATTTTTATTGTCGAATAATCATCAAGTCAAACAATCAAGTCGTCGTGGCGCCGTGGTTACTGTGCATATCAAACGATATCGCAGAGTAAGTGCGCTCGGAGCGGCCGGTATTAGGATGGGTGACCGCCGACCATTCATTTCTCACGACGACCTCCGTGCTTCGGAGGGCACGTTAAGCAGTCGGTCACGGTTGCTGTATACTTGTATACAGTAGTCGTTAGGGTTTGTCAGAAGCCATTTTGGCACCCTGAAATATTGACGCAAATGGACCAATATTGTTTTGATGCTAATGTCAAAGCTGCTGCTAATTCAGCCGTGGATTGAGTTTCATCAGCATCCACAATTGCCTTTAATTCGTCATTGTCGACCAAAGTTTTCGAACGACCACGGGGTTCATTTTTCAGGTCAAAATTTCCAGAACGGAAGCGGGAAAACCAATAACGCGTGGTGCGTTCGTTTGTAGTGTTCGCTCCGTAAACGTCGTTGATGCTGCGTGCCGCTTGTGCCGCTTTACTGCCACGGCGGTACTCATCCTCCATAATTACTCGAATTTTTAACATATCCATGATGACGAAAAATTTTCGAATGCGTTGAAAACAAAACATTAACTATTAAACAAATGACGATTTTAGAAAAAGAATTCCATGTTTGTCAAATAAAATTAATTTGAAATTAGAATTATCAAAAAAAAAAATTTTTCATTTGTAATGGCCAGTACGGCAAAACAGCAGTTTCATAGGTAAAAACCTATTATATTTTTTCTCTTCGTGCATAATCTCAAACTATTACGTACTCGAATTTCAAAAGTGACCCACCAGTCACCCTGTATAATCCCGAACATAATAGGCAGACGTTTCTTTTTATAAAATGTCAAGAAGACCCCTATTCAATAATTTCCTTCCAAAAACAAACTGTAGACAGAAACAAAAAGCATTTTCAAACAAACATAGTAATCAAATGAATGGTATTTTGAAACTTAGTCTTCGGCAGAACAGTCGCAAACTGTACGAAATTCCGTATTCTAGCAATCCATTGTCCAAAACGGAATGTAATCCAGAAACTAGCAGTGCATTGAAATTGAAACGTCGAAGAACGTTCTAAATAGTTTTAGTAAATATCGTATTGTCTAACAGAATGGATATAGGAATTCAGTCATTTGGATTTAACGGACAATTGGAAGTGGATTTGGGAATTATGGATAAACTAGCAATCGCACGCAAATTTATTAGTATTTTTTTTTATAAAATGTTTAGGACCTTTCAGAAGAGCTAAGTTATCAAATGCAAATATACAAGGTTGTTTTTCAGTCACTGGCCAAATTTTTTCACACCATAGGTATCTTTTGTAGAAACGATACTAGCAAAAAAGGTATGTATTTTTATACAAGGAAATTTACATATTCGCTAACATATTAAACAAAGCATGGTCGCTCTTAATTATGAATGCATATCACCCATATCACTAACATAAACAGACGACTACGCGCTACTACAAAACATCTTGTAGTACTAAGTCGAAGTATAACAATGCCGCGTCATAGCCGTAGCAATGTTCACCAGCAGCGACTATTTGTAAAAAGTTTGTGGTGCCATATTTTAATTTTATGTACTGAGTGATACTAAAATAAATACGCAGGTTCGTTTATATCCAATCAAAGCAAATAACATTTAAAGGCTGGTGACTAAAAATAACCATGTATTTCATCAAATCCGAGTACCTAGTCGTTTTTGAGATTACCAAAAAAGACTTTAGTTAGGTTAGATTATCTGTCCCTAAAAAGAGCCGGAGTTTTGGACCTACAACTTTGATACAAGCGAGAGGCATTAAAGGAAACCACATCCTCATCATCATCATCATCACAACTCCGTTTAATAAGCCCACTGCAGGGCTATGAGTCTCTCCTCTGGGTGACGAGGAGGTTTAGGCCGTAATCCACCAAGCTGGCCCAGTGCTGGTTGGTGGATGTCAGATATTTCAGGGTGCCGAAATGGCTTCTGACAAACCTCAAAACGACTACTGTATACAAGTATACAGCACCCGGGACCGACTGCTTAGCGTGCCCTCCGAAGCACGGAAGTCGTCGTGAGAAATGAATAGTCGGCGGTAACCCATCCTTATACCGGCCGCACCGAGCGCGCTTAACTTGCGATATCGTTTGATGGTAACCACGGCGCCACGACGACTTCATCCTACTAATATTATAATTGTGAAAATGGGGATGAATAAAAGTAGTCTACAAAGTTAATGTGGCTAACTCATTTATAACTCTTCTTGCGCGACTTAATCGACATACAGCGACATCTATCGAATAAAAGCGAACTAAAATTTTGTAGGTATATTATATATGTGAAAGTTTGGATGGATGGATGGATGTATCTGGATGTTTGTTTTATATGTGTGAAAGTTTGGATGGATGGATGTACGCATGTCTGGATGTTTGTTCCTCTATCAGGGCAAAATGACTTAATGGATTTGGATGAAATTTGGCATAGTGATAGTTTACAGTCTGGAATAGTAAATAGGCTATTTTGAGCTCGATATTCCCGCGGAATTTGAAACAGCTAGTATACCAAACGTGCCGACTGTTAATCTGAAATTATTAACAAAAAAGTTAATGAGAAGTATACAAAAAAACTTTTTTCAAAGAACTTAAATAGCTTAATAATTAAGTTAAAATGTAAACATCCATTGTAAATATTTGGACTGAAATTTTGACATTTCGCGGTATATGATAACCATGCTTATAGTACTTACGATCAAGTGATCGGGAAGATACAAGGTGTTTGCATTAAACTAACAAAAAACATTCCTGTGAGTAAACTATTGCTTACATAGAACTGATTTTTGTTGTGTAGCCTGATAACGATATACAAAGCATGTGAGGTTGAATTTAATGCCTCTCGCTTGTGTCAACGTTGTATATCACACAAGCACATTTTATAGATCCTAGAAGAATTAAGATGTTTTTGTGGGCGATAGGCTGAAGACTGACCAGACTGATCAGGCTGACCCTCTAACACTGAGTAGTCTCTATCTATCATTGTAATACATCCAAAGTCAAACGTGACATCAGATGGGTTTATGGTCTCTGGTGTTCTGCCTACTCCATAAGGTATACATGCATGAAGTTATGTAGGAAATAAAATATTTACCATGAATTTTATTTATTTTCAGTTCTTAATATGTCGGCACAAAATAAATATAAACTTTTCTAAAGTTAATTCAGTAGTTTTGCAGTTCGAGGCATCCATGGGCGATAGTAGCATCAACGCGCTCCTCAGTATTTAAAGTTCATTTAAACTTTTGAATGCACTTAACTACACATCATAATTAGACCTTCCAGTCATAAACATAGCACCCAATTTGCATTAAAACTTAAATCACCTTACAAACTAGGCCACAAAGCTGAATCCAGTTTCGGAATTAACCTCCAAAACATACACAGCACAATTGACCGCATTCCCGCCAAAATGCCATCACGGAGTTTGACATAACGCGTCTTGTGCTGACATTGACGTAAATTGCTACTAGCAGCATGTCATAGAGAGAGCCTAGAAGCGAAAGCTTATGCGTATAAACTAGTTAGACTGGGGTCGCTGTTTTGTCTGCGTTTAATTGTAATACCTACACGAATAAAAAATTATGGATAAGTATAATTTTCACACGATCTTAACTAAACGGAGTTTGTGGCTTAGGAACCGGACAATGGAAATTCGTTTTTTATATCAAGTAGCATAGAAGAACAACCAAACTAATGGTAAATCAGCAGTTCATATAGAAATGTTTCATTCATGGAACCACAGATTTGAAAGTATTATGTACAAGTACAGATAGGACACATCAATATTATAGAGAGTTTGGAATGCAAGCTTTTCTGCCGTTTGGCGGCGCTTATGTGCTTGAGTTTTTTTGGGTGGACTATGCTAAAGTGGTTTTTATTATTATTGTTGATAAATATTGTTTTTTATTTGTGAAAGGAAGGCTGCTAATTTTACAGTACAGTGGCAACGAACTAACGAACCACTAACTAAAGCAATCAAAAACCAACACTTGTTAGCATGTTAGATAGTTATAAAGTTATTCGTCGAAATATGTGAATCATGAAGTCTATCAAGCATCACAACAATTCAATTACATAAATGATAAACTTAAGTTCACTTGACGCTACTTCTGAGTTTGCAGGAAAACACAGCAGATGTGCAGTTTACAACAGATATGCGTAGGACTTTCACAAGCCGGCAGCGTTTTGTGATAAAATGGCGAATGATTGTCTATCACTCACTCAATTCACTCATATTAAGTTGTTATTGCCAGTAATAAGTGGCGGCACCAAACGTTAAAATGGTGCTATGGCCAAACTCTTGAAATTGAATAAAATGCTTTGATTGTCAATGCCGTGCATGGAACAAGGATGGCATTCGGAAACTTTCGCGAAACATATTAATATTTGGTAAGCTCATTTGTTAGATAAAAGATATCATGAAAAAAAAGAAAAGCAACTTTCATCGAAACTCTAAATTTAGTTATTTGGGATATTGTAAATCTCTTAAATATCCGAATTTAAGTAGCTTCCTTCGAGAGGTTGACTTTGTAACCATACATAATCAACGAATGCAGAGCATTAAAAAAAACTTCACGTCATAACTTTGGCTGAATTGAAATTTTTCATGAAGTACTTAATCAATTTCGATGAAATTTATATGAGATCAAATGAGAAATATTTTCTATCATGTGAAATAAGAATCATCATAATCGGTTCACCCAGTCAAACGTTATGAGGTAACTAACAAACATTAAAAAAAAACATAGAGACGAATTGAGTACCTCCTTCTTTTTTTGAAGGCGTTTGAAAATAGAAACTTCTCTAATCGCAATTAAACGTGCTAACTTCGTAACAAACACTTATCTGGAAGATTTGAAAAATATTTCCCAAATTAATGCTGGCTAAAAGCAGTCATTTCTTATCGCAATGGCTTTAATTGGATTTTAGAATTTACCTCTACTGTTTAACTAAAACTAAGAAGCTATTGGATTTGCATACAAATTAGTATCAATACGCAGTTATGGTAAACCCTACTGATCAATCAATTTAAGAGAACTAGTAAGGAGACATTTTTTTTGACGACCACTTTGGCGATGGGGTTAACCTGTCTGCCTCAGACGCCAGTGGTTGCGGGATCGATCCCCGCACGGAACCAGAAAAAAAATGTTCCGTGTCTGGGTGTTTATCTATTTATGTATTTATATTCTAGGTTCCCCCCTAGTTCGCTTTATGGTATTCCATAACACAAGCTATGCTTACTTTGGGGCCATGTAGTTGGTGTGATTGTCTAGGGATTCAAAAAAAAATTGTGCAAAATTATCTTAACTGACAGTATAGTCCTTTTCATGAAAGAAGTCCCGCGATTTTAGCGATAATACACCCTATGTGTTTGACATAAGAGCAATGCACGGGACATCTTTTATGAAAACGACTTTAAAAGAGGGATTGACTGTCTCTACATGCTATTTCTTTAGATTAAATCACCGTGAAAACTTGACAGTGACATGTCATTAGCAAGACGCAAGACGAGCTGTTTTGTTTTTAGCAAACGATTTTCGAGGGGGGTTTTTTCCGGCGGCTTTTATCCCTTTTTCTTTATTTTTTTTTTAAATCAACGGAGGGCTGTTTCTTTTTATTACTTGATTGATTATTTTCAGTAAAATAGAGACCAAAGCACAAACAAAAAAAAAACGTGTGGCAGTCGGAGACTGCCGCGGTAAAGCTATAGCATAGCATTTTTTATCAACTTATGCAATTATAATTAGTTATTTATTATATTAATGCAGTAATGTTTAATCTAATATGAAGTTCCACAAGGTCCTATTAGATGGCGCTAATTGTTTATTAAAGCCCGCATGTAAAGTTATGAAATCAAAGTATCACCGCTGTGCCAGTTGGAGTGGGGGGTGTTAGGTTTTTTTCGTTACGGAATTTCTGGATTCGGTCCCCACGCTCAAGGCCCGCAATAGAAACTATGCAATAGCTTAGTAACATTAATTTAAACAACAAAAATCATAAAATTTTATGAAACATGCACTTCTAGTTAAAATGACATTTACTTCTATGGGCATCGTGACCCAAATACGCCATTTTGAAACTATATTGCATGAATTATTAGGTACAGTGCACATAGTACATTGTTAGGGGGTGAATATAACGGTAATTTGACTGTGAACCTGTATAACGGGCCTTTGTACTGCCTAATTCTGACCACAATTTCAGTTACATTATAACACTCTACTTTGACTGCGTAGTGCCTGTCACATCTGGTAAAATTTGATGTCATAGAGAACTAATCCAGTTACTCCGTTTGGCCCTTTGGGCTACATCTGGCTAGCGGCCATCAACCCTTCACATAAAACCTTCCGACAATCTATCACTGCTTCTGCAATTTTTTTTAACGAGCCCTCCTGTCCTCAGACCGCCTGCTTCAATTTCTAGGGAATGCTGCTGAAAAATTAAGTACTATCTTTTATTATATAATTATGATTAGAATCGAGTACAGAGTGCTCTCCTCAATAAATAAAATTTGTCGCCTGTATAAGCTGAGCTACCCGAGCATTAGGAGATCTTGGTTCGAGTCCCAGCCGGTATTTTCTAGCATTTTTATCTATAAAATTATACTAATGATACTATAAAAAATATTTGTTTGATATGAGTTGTCAAGGCTTTAAAAAGAATGCTGCCAGTATCTGTGCAAATATAATTCTGGTTCATTCAAGCGTAACGAGTCTCCGTGGATAGTGGTTACACCACAGATACATAAAGACTCGACTTTATAATTTATAGATTATTTGGTACATTTTCGGTTGCCGAAACCTTCAAGAAAAAAAAAACTATGACTATAAACTATAATCCACAGGGTGACTGGTGACTTTTAGATATTGAAGGGAATCACTCTGTACTCGATTCTGATCATAAAAATATAATAAATGTAGGTTAGTATTTAATTTTGCAGCAGAATTCCCTGTAAATAAATAAAGAGTTTTACTAGATCTACGACCGTTTGGGAAGCCGTCTATGCCTATCTACCTATTCTGTGGTGATATTTTGTGTTGTACGTCCATACCAGTGTAAACATGCGTTGCGCAATTATTTTTTTAATTTTCGGTTAAGTTTACTCAGTAAATAATTATTTGAAAAAAATCTCATCGTGTATGATCTCAAACTATCGCGTCTTCGAATTTCAAAAGTGACCCGCCATTCACCCTGTATAACTACAGATAAATCTGAAATCTAAAAACATTTGTTCGTGTATAGAATTGCAAACTTGACTCTGTAACATAAAACACACACATGCAAAATTTAGCCAACAAACAATAAAAGGTAAAAGAATTCAAAAAAGTTGAAACTAAATTACTGGAATTCAATCCACTCCATACAATCTATCACAAAGCGATACCGCATTGCGCAAATAACATACTCAAACAAACATAAATTACCAACACAGGCAGAAAACAAATCTTCAAACTACCCACTACAAGCGAAATTATGAGCTAAATACAAATAATCCCGCCTAGGGACTAATCAAAATGTCAGCTGTCACTCCGTACCGGTATTTTCCCCTTCCCGGTATTTAATACCGGGATTATGCCGGCACGGTAATAAATGTTGAATTGTTTATTTGGTATCTCTTTGTTTGATGGTTTTGCGGTGTTAGCAAATAATTTCACTTTCATTGGTTTAGTAATAATTGCTTATTTATTCTGTTTGTTAATCGTTTGGTTATTATTCATAAATTTAAATTAGGATTTGGTATTTTAAGCGTAATTTGGTTGGTTTTAGACGACGTCTGTGGTTAATTAAACCCTGTGTTATTCAAGCAAATATAATTATTTCTTATACTATGAGAATTTTCATTTCCGAATTTAAAAGATTCTGCAATGGCATTTAAAATACTGGACATTATACAATATGCAAGCAATTTGCAACATTACTTTTATAGTCTCTGGTGTTCTGCCTACCCCATAAGGGATACAGGCGTGAAGTTATGTATGTATTACATAGGTTATAAGACCATCTGATATCACGTTTGACGAATTTTCAGGTATAGGTATAGCTAGATATGCCAGAGGTCCTGGGTTCGAATCCCGGCGGCGGCGGATATTTGTGTGATGAACACAGGAATGAGTCGTCAAGTCATGGATGTTTATATGTTCATTTCAGTTTATTGTAATAAAAATATGTATTTATTCAATATGTATGTTTAAATATTTCTTAAGTATTCATAACACAAGAAAGAAGTATTCATAACACAAGAAACTTAATTTGGGCTAGATAATATTGTGTGAGTGTCAGAAATATTTATTTATTTTATTGCAGTGACAGGGGGCTAGCCTGTCGCTCACAAAAATGCCAATAAAACCTCAGTCCCTTAACTGACTTTTACAATATGCCCGGGAAGAGAAGCAGCTAGTATATTCCATGTTTTTCTTTCGCTCCCAGTCCAGCATGGAATCTGGTCGATTAATAGTGAATTTCTATATCAAATTTTCTATATCCAGAGGTATACATATTTTCAGTAAAAAGAAACTGTTAATAAAATTTAAAAAACTATCAAATAAACATTAAAAATAGGCTACTATAAACTCAAAGGTTATTTAGATGATAAAAGAGCGTGGGATTTATGTCTCCACAGGTTATTTCCAAATATTAACTGTAAATCACATTGGCAAGCACGAGTAGCTGTCTTCTGTTTGTTTATTCATGTCATAGCTGATTGTACCTATAATGAGCACTTTTATAAAAGAGTGCCGAGAGTTTTTTCCGCAGACTTTTTTCCTCTCGGTCTACCTAGGGTCCTCATTTCTTTTCTTTTCTTAAAGCCGAAGAATTAGGTAGCTATATTGAAGGATAATGAGCGAGAGACGCACACTGCTGGACAGAGGCCTCCCCCAAGATTCTCCACGTCGCGCAGCCCTCATCTACATTCATTAAGAGTTATTTTGTAAACCTATAATGAATTTAAAAACAAAATTGAATTTTGAACTGTCATAATTTTCCCATCAGCATCCAATGGGAATTTAATAACTCCGGTTCATTTGTTGTCCGGATATTACCGCACCGCATTTCAGCCAATATATCGAACCATTTTTACTATTACTTTTAGTTTATCATAGTCAATTATATTTGAATCAGCTACCACAGTCGCGACGCGATCGTGGCATTTGCAACAGAGTCGTAATAAAGATAATTAAAACATAAAAATATAAGTTACTGTAAGCCACATTAGTCTTCATGTTCGCTTACTTTATAAAAAACAATTGTTGACGGCCAGTTGGTGTATCAGTAAAAATATATTCAATTAAAACTACTTTTTAACCGGATTAATCGCGTATAATTTATATTTTACATTTTAACTCGACATTTTGTTTAAATATTGTTTTGATGAAAACCAAACTCAAAAATTAGTCAACATCTTCGCCCAGTTAAATGCAACATCCCTAAACAAGACCCAGGTGTATACAAGATTGACTGCGGCTGTGGGCTTTCCTACATTGGTCAAACTAAAAGAAGTGTATCAACCCGCGTTAAAGAACACATAGCTGACATTAAAAACCGAAGAGTAACCAAGTCTGCAGTTTGTGAGCATTCCATAGACAAGCCCAACCACTACTTAAGGTTTGACTCTGTGAAAGTTCTATCTAGGGAGACACATTATATACCTAGAATGATCAGAGAAGCCATTGAAATTAAAAAGCACCCTAATTTCAACAGAGAAGATGGTTGGAAACTATCACCAGCATGGGACCCTATTCTCAAAGATATTAAGTCAAACATCCAGCAAGCAGCACGACCTGAAACTCGAGACACTGTCAGCTCATTTTGTGTTAACCCTGAACGCTACGCTCGAAGACTGAGAAATAGATGGAGATGATGTATAACTTTTTCCACTATCAATCTGACGCCTGACACCTCAGTCGCTCGTGACCACGGGGTCTGCAAAGACACCGAAACGTCGAGTTCAAATGTAAAATATAAATTATACGCGATTAATCCGGTTAAAAAGTAGTTTTATTTAAATTATGAATCGTGAAAACTTAAGACAATACTAATATATTCAATTGTTAACTAACCATGCTGGACTGGGAGCGAAAGAAAAACATAGAATGTGCCAGCTGCTTCTCTTCCCGGGCAAACTGTAAAAGTCAGTTAAGGGACGGAGGATTTATTGGCGATTTTGCGGGCGACAGAATGACCTCCTGTCACTGCTATAGTCTCTCTCCATCATAATAATACCTCCAAATTTGACAAACATGACATCAGATGGTTTTTATAGCCTCTGGTATTCTGCCTACCCCATTAGGGATACAGGCGTGAAGTTATGTATGTATGTATGTATGTTAACTAACCACGCGTTGTGCCTCTATCTCACCTGATGGTAAGTGAGGATGAGGCCCAAGATGACTTCCTGTAAAGATACCGAAGGGTCAAGTTTATTTATTTATTTCATAGGAAGTCTAACAGTCAAATAAAAACGCTATAAAACCCACTTAAAAACTTCATTTTAAACTTTACAAAGATTATTTAAATTAAGAATTACCAAGCATTCGTAGCCGTTATAAAAACAATCGTATCTCATAATGTTAAGGTTTGTTTTGATGTTTTCACCCCGACTTGTGGCAACTTGGAGAGTTTA
Source organism: Stenoptilia bipunctidactyla (assembly GCA_944452665.1). Taxonomy (NCBI): domain Eukaryota; kingdom Metazoa; phylum Arthropoda; class Insecta; order Lepidoptera; family Pterophoridae; genus Stenoptilia; species Stenoptilia bipunctidactyla. The sequence goes on along the minus strand of OX101748.1, from coordinate 4,950,048 downwards.
AGCCAAAGCGGGTAATAGTCAGTCCTTTACATGTTCAAACATAAACCCGTGGAAGTGTGGAAGTTTAAGCAAACATTCCCATCGAAAACTCTTCCCGTTTGGAGCCTGAAGTCGCCGCTATCAGCACGTTCTCATCACATCAAATCCTGTGAATTTATGTACTTTATTATAAAACGGAATTTCGTTTAAGAGTTTCTTTAGATACTAGCTTTACTTGCGGCATGTCGTGGCAATTTTAGATAAAAATTATATCCGTAGTAAATAAAACAGTTTTTAATCAGATATTGTCGGGTGTAGATAATTATATCATTTTGGAGTCTTTATAGGCTTTATCTTCATGAATGACTTGTGTTAGCGTTAGGTTGTCAGCATTTACAAAAGTTTTTAGGAAAGTTTTTGCCGAGCAAAAACTAAAATGTTGTTTCCAAATTGGAATATTTAATGAATGCTTGACTAAAACGTAGCTAAAAATATTCTGGTATGTATAAAAATATTGAAAAATCACAGTGAGCTTAATTAATGGCGCCCAATTTTTTTAAAGTTTAATGAAAATGGCAACCGTCGTCAAGTCGTCTTCTTTACATTTCGCCATTTTGAAATTTTTGCTACATGACTGTCATTGTTATGTCATCTGTGTTGTCATTTCATACAAACCTGTCACTTGAAATCGGAAGGAATGGAATTGCTATGTTTGGTGAACCTATTTTTAATAATTCTTGTGCTTTTTTAATATGATGTCTATCTGAAATTTAGTGATTACTGTTCGTTTGTATACATACTCTCTTCAACATATCCTTGTTCTCACATTCTAGCCCCAGATACAAAGAAACGAAAACATCTCTTTTAAAACATTGTCAGCAAGTTTTGCGTTTATCCTGAACGCAACGCTTTAGATTGAGAAAAAATGATCGTGAAAACTTAAGACACTCAAACATAACAGTTAAAGTTTAGTTGATCACATGTCACATTTTTAAGTAAAACCTATTAGATATATACTTTATAAGAACACCTATAACCACAGAATAAGTAATAGTTGCTATAACTTACCATTAACACCCAACAATAACATACAAGTATTTTCAGAGCCTTCCATTTTACCAACCTGTATGCTCGATGAATTATAAACATCCGACGAAATATTCTTTAAACCAACATATCCGCATCACCCTGTATTCTAAGACGTGGAAATTGAATAAGACCTAGCTAGTGCCCTGGGAGACACGTGTGCGATATACGAAATTGGATTGTACCCTCTATATGCTCGCAAGTCAAGCTTTTGTTGAGCTTGTAAGGAAGCGTTTTGAGGTTGAGCTTGAAAATAGGTAAGGAAGTGAGCTTGGTTGGAAAATGCATCAGTAATGTTATTTTTTTAAAGTAATGTTTGAGTTTCTGATTATTGTGCGACGTTGAATGAGGTAAGGTTTACCCGTCACTCGTCTTAAACAATTTTATAAAACTCCTGAAAACTCTGACATGAAATAAAATAATAAATAAATATTTATTTATTCTTCATTGTTTACCTACACATAGAGTAAGAATTAATTTGAATGTTATACGTGGGTGGTCTGAAAAGTTTCCAACCTAACAATGATACAAGATTTTTTTTCTTAATTTTTTTTTTTATTTTTCTACATAGTCTCCTTGTAAGTCTACACACTTCTCCCAGCGATGCTCCCATCTCTGTAACCCGTCCAAATAGTACTCGGCGTTTTTCTCTGCAAAATAATTGTTCACAAAGGTGATTGCCTCCTCATTTGACGAAAATCTTTGTCCTCCGAGCGCAGTTTTTAGATGAGGGAACAAAAAGAAGTCGCTTGGGGCCAGATCTGGTGAGTAAGGCGGATGGTCAAGCAGTTCAAACCGTAACTCGTGGATTTTTGCCATGGCAACCGCTGAGGTGTGAGACGGCGCGTTGTCTTGGTGAAACAGGATTTTCTTTTTCTGCAAATGTGGCCGTTTTTCCGCAATTTGTGCCTTCAGCTCGTCAAGTAATGATGCGTAGTATGCTCCTGTAATGGTTTTTCCTTTTTGAAGATAATCGATTAAGATAACTCCATGACTATCCCAAAAAACAGTCGCCATCACTTTCCCAGCCGAAAAAACAGTTTTTGCTTTTTTTGGAGCTGGTTCCCCCCTTGCAGTCCACTGTTTTGACTGTAGTTTTGTTTCGGGCGTATAATGGTGTATCCAAGTTTCATCTACAGTAATTAATCGGCGCCAAAACTCGGATTTATTGCGCCTAAACTGCGCCAACAGAGCCTTGGAAATGTTCATTCGAACACGTTTTTGTTCTAACGTGAGCAAACGCGGCACCCAACGCGCGGACAGCTTTCTCATGTCTAAATCTTGTTTTAATATGTGACAAACACGTTCTTTGGACATTTTCATAACCTCTGCTATCTCTCTCACTTTAATTCGGCGGTCGTCTAACACCATTTCGTGAACTTTAGCAATGTTATCGTCAGTAGTTGCAGTTTTTGGACGTCCCGAACGTTCATCGTCTCCCAAGCTCTTACGGCCACGTTTAAATTCAGCTGCCCAAAATTTCACTGTGGTAAATGATGGTGCAGAGTCCCCATACACAGAGTCCAACTCATTTTTGATTTGCGTAGGCGTATTGCCTTTCAAAAACAAATATTTAATAACAGCTCGATACTCAATTTTTTCCATTTTCACAAAAACACTCACATGTACTCACTCAAACGACTGTCAACTAAAAACTGCGCGTCCAAAATGGCCGAAACTTTGGTGAGTAACCTGTCAAAAGATGCACAACTACATTCACTAGCTTTTGTTGACGAGTGGCGCCATCTTTGCGTTAAGGTCGGAAACTTTTCAGACCACCCTGGTAGGTACAGTGTACAGTAGGCGGCCTTATCATCTAAAGTCAATCTCTTCAGGCAACACTGGAACAATACTTAATACAGTACTGCGACAGCTTCTTGGTAAATTTTTTCGTCGCTCAGGGAAGAGTAGGGTTGCCAACCATATTGTTTTTAACAGTATTATACTGTTTTACACTACATTATACTGTTTACTGTTGAACAAAAATAAAGTATACAAAATAGTGTTTTCTTTCAGCGTGAGAAGCTAAAACACTTTATATGCTAGACTTTAATTAATTTTTTTTTCCAAAATTTGATAATGTGTTCAGTCTCAAATTATACTGTATTTCTAGAAAAAAAAGTTGGCAGCCCTAGCGGAGAGACTCGTGGCCGTGAGCTCATTAGTAGTATACTCTTTATACTTCACTAATACTAGATTTCAAGAATAATTTCTTCCATGCTGGACTGGGAGCGAAATAAAACATAGAATGTGCCAGCTGCTTCTCTTTCCGGGTATACTGTAAAAGTCAGTTAACGGACGGAGGTTTTATTGGCGTTTTTGCGGGCGATAGGCTGACCCCCTGTCACTGCGATAATCTTTCTCCAACATAATGATACCGATGAATTTTTCAAACGTGACAGGACGGTTTTATAGCCTCTGGTGTTCTGCCTACCCCATTAGGGATACAGGCGTGAAGTTATGTATGTATGTAAGAATAATGCTAAAAAAATACAATATAGTTTCATCTCATAAGTTATCAAAGCAAAAGACTAGCGTAATGTGCTTAATTGCATACATACATATAATGCAATCTACACGAGGTTGTTATATATTATTGTTATATAGTATGCGTTTTGGTTGCCTGGTAGAGATCGCTTTCTAGCGATAAGGCCGCCGATTGTGTTTTCTTTTTTTTATTGTCCTTTTTTTTATATTTTGTGTTTGTACAATGAAGAGTAAATAAATAAATAAATATGCGACCTACATAATGCGTAAATTTAAGCACAATAAACCTCTATATAGCATGTTTGTGATGCGAAGATAGCAGCCATATGTAGGGTAGACTAAGTTTAGAGACTGCACTCTTCAATGATTTGCTTTGGCTCTTAATATTCGTGGCAGTTTTCGCTACCAGCAGGGCTAGCATGCAACCATCATTAAATAGTCGAATCAACAAGATAAATATTATTTTGTTATTTTGTTATTTTATCCTATTATGTAAGCTAATATGCGCACCATAATAGATAGAATTACTCGATTTGATACCATGAATAAGACCACAGAACCAAATATGTTATAATCTTAATAAATTAAATACACTAAATACCATATTCTAAGAAAATATCGATAAAAGGCCCGATTTATCGTTGTTGACGGTAGCATGCTAGCCCCACAGGCGAGTAAGTGTTGGAACAATATACCTCCACCGATCAAAAACTCCGCATCTAAACAGAATTTTAAGCGCAAATTCAGAGAGTATTTATTGTTCCAACAAAAATCTTGTCCTGATTAGCTTGTTTATCTATTTTGATTTTTACTTATTTTTAAATTAATTCATATCTTATCGTTTATGTAATATATTTAATTTACACGTATTAATTCAATAACATTTATTTATCTTTACAAATGTTATTTATTTCCATTTATTTTATTTAGTTCTTATTTGAGATCCTCAACTTAATTAACAACTCTATTACATAATTTGATTTATTGCCAGTTGCAGCTTTTGTATACACAAATTTTATATTTTAAAAATCGTTTCTCCACAGCGCCACAGCCATCGGCTGTAGCATATGCTGAGGTGTTGCCGTTTTCGAAGAATTTTATTGTATTACTTTATCTGAAGTTCTTTTTGATTGTACTATGTTTTAATTGTCGAATTGTCATTTCTTTCTTTCTTTCTTTTAAAGCTCAGGATTAAAAATTTTATAAAACGAATTGCTTGTAGGTATATATTTTGTGAGATTCGTTAACGTGATCAAAATTGTATATCAGAAATTGGTCCTTTTACGCTTTCGCTATTTTTATGTATTTCCTTTTTTAAGTCTCTTAGAAAAGATAGAATTAAAGATTAATTTATACTAAAAGTTACTGATAAATTTTACAACTATTTTTTTTTTATTTTTACACAACTTTTATACGCTTACGGGTGGCTTAGGACATTGCTGCCACCCCTGGATAAGCCATCGTAAAAGACGACTAATCCGAGTGACTTCTTATAAAATCTGCTGTAGAATATCAACGCTCCGAAGGTGCTGTGTTCCGGTAATATTTTATGAAAAGCCTTTACCGTTATGTATACGGTATGTGTTTACTGATATTCACTAATTCACTCGATCATAGGTATAACTCTAGTTCATCAGAAGGTTGCTAATATGTAGACTGGGTGCGTGAAATTAAAATCAATTAAAGAGAATATTCACTGTATTAAAACATTACGTGTGTGATACAAATATAAAAGACTAGCGTTACAGAGCGGCTGAGGGACACGACTGCCCACTGTAGACGCTTTAGTTAGGTTTTACAAAATATGCTGATGTCGCATGTCGCTACAAGCCCTTTTATTCATAAACCCGTGTTCTAACATCTTAAACCACATTAAACCACATAACATAGAATATGCCAGCTGCTTCTCTTCCCAGGCATACTGTAAAAGTCAGCTAAGGGACATAGGTTTTATTGGCGTTTTTGTGGGCAATAGGCTTATCCCAAGTCACTAAATAAAATAGTATCTGTCCATCTTTATAATTCCTCCAAACGTATCAAACGTGACATCAGATGGTTTCTGCCTACCTCAAAAGCCTCTGGTGTTCTGCCTACCCTATACCTAAATTATATAGGCGTGAAGTTATGTATGTATGCTAAAACTACTGATGTGCCATGAGTCTGTCCTGTGGTTCACGAGAAGGTTTAGGCCGTCTACCACCTAACAGACTTATTACTGGTTGGTTAGTACTATAATATGCCTGTAATTATAATTATTCAGCATATTTTTGTACAAAGCTAAACTTTCAATTTTATTTACAACTATAATTAAGATTTGATATATTTTTGGAGTTATTTAAGAATCCCATAAATTGGTAGGTATTAATTGAGACATCACTCAGTTAGTTCATTATATTTTGTGAAACCTCTATCATTCATCTACTCTACGTCACCCTCTGCCTGGAACATATTCAGGCAGGGAAGCATGCTTATCTTCCAACTGACAACAAATTCACAGTGCAGTCTGCCTTGCAAAACATCGCGAAATTACATGTGAATTTATTTATGAAATGCCGAGGAAAAAGTGAAACGTGCCTGCAAAAATAAGTCAGGCAAATCTTTTTTTATGCAGTTTAGCGAATGAATAAAGGCAGGGAAATGTATGTGAAGTGGTAGCAAGCAACCGGCTTTTGAAGGTTTGTCGTTGAGAAATTTGTTAATTGAAATTGATATGTTGTTTTTTATAAAAGACATTCCTGTTGCGATGTTGCGGTGAATAAACTATGAAATGAAATTTTCATTCCTCATATAAACTTCAGCAATTTTTATTCGCCATTCTAGTTCTTTTCGAAATAGAATCCCCTTAGACTTGTAAAAAAAGTTTACTAAAATCTATACTTCTTTCTAATATCAAAGCAGTAATATATTATGTAGTTATAGTATAAATTTTATTCTTATATCACGGGTGAGTCCCGTATCTCTGCAATTGACTATTTAGCATATGCGAACCCATGCTCGTATAATTACATATTTTTGCCCGCCCAAGAAAGATGATAGGCACCCAATAAAAGATTTAAATTTGAGGTAGTGTGATATTTACGAACGACATGGACAGGGCAACCAACACCGTGAGGTTACCCTTCGCTGATCATGGTCCTAGAGGGCGCATAAATCAGGAATTAAGCGACAGCTAGAGAGGATAGAAAGTCTGCGGCGCTCGTATACATAAATGACCGCAAAGCCATATAAATCAGAAATACTCGCACTTCATTCGATTATCCGAAATAGACATAAAATCAAAACCGTCATTCTTTTCGAATCGTTCGTACACAGGCGGCCATAAAGCAAACAGATTACCCAGTCATAAACTCAATCGGAAGGGTCATTCCCAGCTTTGAAATATCAATTTAAAAATATACTTCGATATAAAATTGAATTAAGCTGAATTTAGAGCTGAAATTTTTGGTTCGTTTTCTTCTGTTCACAGATGATTCATGGACAATAAATCGTTCAACAGCTATGCGTCCCTGCAATGATAGCTAGGAACGGCTAAAAGGTACCCAATAGCTTTCATCAGCATTGTTCAACGCTCTTTTGGAATGTAATGCAGCAATTTTTTCTTTTCAAATCCATGTAAAATTAACAATTTAGACAGTTCTTTTTTTCATTCCGTTTTGTGTCATCATCATCATCATAACTCTTTGTAATGAGCCCACTGCAGGACATAAGTCTCACCCCTGGGTGACGAGGAGGTATAGGGTATATAATCCACCAAGCTGGCCCAGTACTGATGTGGATGTCAGAAATTTCAGGGTGCCGAAATGGCTTGTTTCAAACCCTAACGACTACTGTATACTTAATACAGCACCCGAACAGACTGCTTAACGTGCCCTCCGAAGCATGGAAGTCACCGTAAGAAATTAATGGTCGGCGGTCACCCATCCAAGTATCGACCGCGCCGAGCGTTGCTTAACCTGTGATATCGTATGATACATACATTAACCACGGCGCCACGACGACTACTTTTGTGTGCTTGGATTTAATTAAATTTTTACCTAGTTTCATGGACGCGTTTATTAATAAGGTGTTTCGATTGGCATGTCGAACATAAGCCGATAATTATAGAAAATGTGGTTATTATGAAAAACTTCATCACAAACTACTTTTTGTAAAGAATGCTTCAAAATTATTGGAATGTTGCGTTCACTGGTTCATCGTCGTTCACTATTCATCAATATTTTTTATTGTGCGTCCTGAATGCATAAGCTTCGGTGTATGTTTTATAGAAGTGTTTGACGGCATCCTGATATCGCCATTACAACTTCTATGCCTAAGGTCTATTGGGTTCACAGACACAACAAGCGTTTTTCGTGGCTGTCAGAATATTTAATTCATTTTATTAATCCGTTAAAGTTTAATATGAAAATAAAGGCAAATAAACTGTTTTATAATGGGAATAATTTACCCGTCTCTATCTCTATATTATTATCATGAATATTCCAGGATACGGTTTCCGAATAAACGTCTGTATCATATGGAAGCGACCCGAAACAAACAAGTAGATAAGGCAAGCTGCACACGATATGAATACAAAATGGCGCGAAAGCTGTAAAATTGAGTTGATATCCATGCTTATCTGAAATTTTATTTTGAATAAATACGTTTCTAAAAATATTATTTTAGCTTACGATAAAAAAATGGGGATGCTTTTTATTATAATTTGTTTATAATTTAAATTTAAGTATCTATAGGTACTGATATAAAAAAGACGAAGAGTTTGTTTGGTCCTTTGATTTTTTTATTTAATCAAAATGAATGATTTATTAAAAAAATGTTTCTTATAATAATTCATCATATCTAGCTCATTTCATCATCATCACCATCATCTGGGATAGGCCCACTGCTGGACAAAATACTCCACGTCGCTCGGTCCCGCGCCGCCCACATCCAGCGTTTAGCGGCGACCACCACTTGGTTGATCCACATTACGGAGCTGCATCTAGCACATTTTAAAATTTTCAGATTATTTCGTGCGACAAAGTGTTATGTTCATAGCTGACCTGTCAGATTTTTTACAACTCATAAAATGTATTAAAACAACATATAGTGTAAATGCTCATGATCGGCTAGATCCAAATCATTTACTTATATTAGAACCCGCTGCAAGGAATTTTCATGTTTTACCCTCCCAAGTTACTCAATAGACTCTAGTGTCATCCACTTGAAATGAAAATCCCGATATCGTTTCTAAGAAATCAAATCAAGTCTGCACCAACAGTTTAGAGATAAACAGGCAGCATTTCAATGGCAATTTCAACTTTATACATTCACATACCTAACAAAAATTAGTTTTTAAATAAATTAAAAATGTGATAAATAAAAAATAGGTTCGAATCCTGCAGTGCTAGCACGGATCTTTTGTCGATCGTAAGTTTAGGAATGCTCGTATAGTATGGAGACGGTTTTGCAAGCAATAATTGAAATCTATCCATTGCCGCACGGTCAGCTTAAATAAATGTGTTCCTTGTTAATTTTGAATGTTTGTTAACAGGTTCTACTCTTAAATAACTGTAAAATAAAAAATTACATTGTTACTAAAAACTTGCAACCGACTCCATACTATACGAGCATTCGTAAACTTACGATCGACAAAAGATCCGTGCTAGCACTGCTGGTCGGGTAATTTTTATTTATCACATTTTTCGTTTATTTAAGAATAATTGAGCATTTTAAATGCAAAAACTTAAAAACATTATCAAAACATTGCAATGCTTCACTTTAACTGGGATTCACAATTTCTGTAAAGAAATTGGTCACGGGTGGTCTTAGCTGCTAAGCTATACCATAAGATGGAGCTACGTTAGCAATATAACGTAAAAAACAAAAATGTGGTAAGTAATTTCGAGGCGTACCGCCAGGCCCCGGTAGCTCAGTGGAAGAGCACTCGTCCGGCAAACGAGAGGTCCCAGGTTCGAATCCTGGTCGGATAATTTTTATTTATCACATTTTTCATTTATTTAAGAATAATTGAGCATTTTAAATGCAAAAACTTAAAAACATTATTAAAGAATTAGTTTGACAGGTCAGAGACTGTATAAACCGAGAACATTACTCTTTCATGATTCTTTATAATTACTTGCAAGTATAATCATAGTTATCTTCTGGCATTGACTCCGAAATTTGATTATTTTCTCTGCTCCAGGAGATTGCATACCTTAGTACCTACTTACAAGTAATTTTGAAACTAGTCGTTCCCGAGAAACAGGATCCTGATAGACGGACCGACAGAATGACAGACAGCAAATTTATTATAAGGCTGCAAACTGGACGGCAGCGACATCGAGAGCAACAGCGACAGCGGCGCGGGCAGCGTTTTCCGCGACACGATTGAAAGTATTGAGTTTGTATGAATCAGCGACAAATCGCTCTCACGCCCGCTGGCGTCGAGAACGGCCCAGATTCCTCGCGACGATGCTCGCGCAACTGTCGCTGTCGCTGCCGTCCAGTTGCAGCCTTAGGGAAGAGTTTTTTTTTTAATAAATCCCCAGACAATCACACCAACAACATGGCCCCAAAGTAAGCATAGCTTGTGTTATGGGATATCATGTAGCGAACTAGGGGGGAACCTTGAATATAAATACATAAATAGATAAACACCCATACACGGAACATTTTTTTTTGCTTGTTCCGTGCGGGAATCGAACCCTGGCGTCTGAGGCAGACAAATTTACCCCATTGCCAAAGTGGTCGTTTTTTAAGGTAAGGAATCTTGAAACAGTTGCCACATAATGCTATAGAGTTGAAGGGTCCATGAGAGTTGGTGATTTCATACGGGATAGCTAAACGGCTGAGTTTTTCCGTCGAGCAAAGATGAGAGGACTGTACCAAGCTAATTGCTGACCTTCACTAGTTGGAGAGGAACCCTAAGAAGAAGAATCTACATACACTTTAAATATTGTTTAAGATATGAGTTTTCATATTTGTCCATTGACATTTTTAAATTCTAATTATTTTTGTTTTGTTTAGCTGCAACAGACAAAAACGATTTAAAAAGAGTTGTGCTTTAAAAATTTGAAGTTTGCATGATATGCGCAACGTTTCCCACGGTTGCATACTTTTGCGATGCTTATTAAGGAACATATTTTGACATCTAACATACTTTAAGATAACGGCCTAAAAAGAGAATATTACAAAGAGAAACGTTTCGTTATAAATGTAATTGTAAAAAATATTTACTTATCTCCACTTTTCCCTGAGTTCGGTAACACTAGACCTCCAGTGCACAGCGACGTTTCACAAATGGATGCCAGTCACAATTAATTACGGTTTTCCATAATAACTCACAGTTCATTAAAACTGAAATATGAACCCTACACTGGGTCATAGAGTAATGGTATTTGTAGATGAGAATAATCTTTGACATCAATACGCGAAATTGGTTATCTCCAAAAGTTCTGAACGACATTTTCCCCAATAACCAGGTTTTCATTTGACGGCCTCCAAGGCGCAGTGGTGTGGTCTAAGACGCTACTCAGCAAATCGTGAGGTTGCACGTTCGGTTCCCGCATGGAACAAAAAAATATACCGTGTCTGGGTGTTTACATATCTGTTTATTCATTTATATGCAAGGTTCCCCCTAGTTCCCTACATGGTATCCCATATCACAAGCTATGCTTACTTTGTGGCTATGTACTATGTTGGTGCGATTGTCTGGGGATTTTATTTATTTACTGCAGAAGAATTTGTTTGATTATTATATTTTTATACGTTTATAATAAAAAAATAGGATGCTTAGGTTGATGTGCGGAATAAAGAGACTAGACAAAATATACATTTTGTCTAGTCTCGTTATTTTTTTAACTTAAAAGTTTAAAAAAAGTAGGCAAAATAATTTCTTTTACTTTTAATTTTTGTTTTTTTTTTTTTTATAATGTGTTGTGACGAAAACATTTTATTACTAGTACAGTTATATTGATTTAGTAGGTAGCAAATCCTGGATTTGCCTCATCTACACAAGTCGCTTATTCTTATGCCATCGTCGGCAATTTTAAATGGTCTGCAATTTGTTTTGAGTTAAACAAGAATAAAACTTGTGCACGGGTGGTGAGTGATTTCGTAACTTAGTTTCTTTCATGGCAGATTTGTAAGTTTGCTTATTTCAAAGTGACATGATTAATATCCTTAATGACTTCACAACTCTACAAAGTATTCTTATATCATTTATTTAAAAATAGTAATTTTTTTTTTATTTATTTACGATCGTTTGCCTGCGACTTCGTATACGCATAAACTCAAAAGTCCTATTTTCCGTTCCCGTGGGAATTCTGGGAATTCCTTCCATTATACAAACAGACACTTATTGAGGAACCTTTATACCAAGTATCACATCCGTGCACTCAAAGAATAAGATTTTATCATACAAACTAAAACATCATATATTTCCCGTTCCCGTGGGAATTTCGGGAATTCCTTTCATAGCACAACCAGTCTCTTTTTGAAGAACTTTTATGCCAAGTATCATATCCGTGCACTCAAGGAATAAGATTTTTCATATAAACTAAAAAGTCAAATTCCCGTTCAACTCTCTACGCCCTGTAGTTATGGCTGTACGTTGTCTGTCAGTCACTCAGTCAGTAACGGAACAGTTTTATATATATTCATGATTACAATATCCACAGCCCCTAAGATATTTTAATGTTACATTTAATTTATTACTAACAGCTAGTCAAGAAGTTCTTCATAATGCAAAAAGACATACTGGGTAAGACATGTAGGGTCAGTCTAAAATAGCCACCCCAGGATAAGCGTGTCCTGACCGTGACTAATCAAAATGATTCCCTTCTGGTGGTAGGACCTCTTCGGAAGTTGGCCGGGTCGTAATATAAAATCTGCCACTAAATATCCCCTTCGGCGGTGATGTCTTCCAGCAATGTTTTATATTAAGACAGATCGTACTGCACCCGGCAGCTTTGGTGAGATTGTAAGTAAAAAAAAAAATCTGACACTCACACAACATTATCTAGCCCAAATTAAGTTTCTTAAAGAACTTGTGTTATGGATAATAGTTAACTGATAAACTTAAGAAATATATAAGTAAACAAACATCCTACATATTGAATAAATACATATTTTTTATTAGAAAATAAACTCAAATAAACATATAAACGTCCATGATTTGACGAATAATATCTGTGTTCATAACACAAATATCCGTCGCCGCCGGGATTTGAACCCAGGACCTGTGGCATAGAAGGCAATGTACGTTACCCCTACACCAGCCGGTCGTCAAAAGGGCTAAAGCCAAGAACAACATGTATAGGATAGTTATTTACCTGAAAACTTATCACATGTTATTTGTAGTTATTATGGTGTATTTATTATTTGCGGTTAAGCGACTATTTAAGACCTTTTTTTGTCTGGTGGAAAACATGCTATCACGTTCCCGACCGCCCAAGGTTGAACGGTGGGGTATGTGGAAATGATCCGGCCAAAGGCCGACCGACCCACTAAAAACCTGCAGGTGTACCTCCCCCGCCATAATTGGAGCCCACATTATCGCCAGTGGCATTGCCCGCGAGCCCCGGCGGATTGCGCTCAGCCTGAGCCGTGCGCCCCCCACGTAGGAAATGGCCCATTACACGCGGCCATTTCCCCACTCATAGCTTGTATAGCCGCAGTAGGTCCCCTCACCCGCCACGGCTGGCTATCGGGAGGGAGATGGCGTCTCCTTCTCCGTCCCACCCTCCACCCAGCCTAACCTAACTTAAAACCTAACCTAAAAGACACCTAACCTAAAACCTAATCTAAAACCTAACCTAACCCAATACAACGGCCCGGACGCCGAAGCAATCCAAGACCGCCAACCCCAGAGCATCTGGTGCACGACCAAAGCTCGCCGCCTCTTTGTCCTCATCGGTCCACTCTGCTAATAAGAAAGGTACCATTAGTGCAGCTTTGCTGTCAGAGAAGATGTAGATGGTTTGCCCTTTGTAGCGTATTTCCGTTCAGTTTCCATTTCAACATGGATGGTGTAACAACATTTTTGAAGCTGTCCTGGAAAGCGAAATTTGAAAATTTTAAGGATTATAAAAATGTATGACTAATATGGTATATGATTTGTTTTAAAGAGTATTGAAAGAATTAAATGCAACTAAGTTGTGGGCCTCAGTAATAATAACACTCTGATCGTGTCAGAATAATATTTTGTCGCGGCGATTCAAAAGTTAATGGCAAATAAATCAGCCCAAAGGTTAGAAATAACAGAAAAAAATCGTGACTTCTATGATAATACCTACTTTGATACTTTTTTGTAAATATTTGGGAGTTAACTTATCACACGATGATCACATCGATTCAAGGACACCCTGTGTAACCAACCTTTATACTTGAGATCATGTCACTAGTTCTGATGAGAACAGCTGCTTTCATAAATAAATGAAAAATGTGATAAATAAAAATTACCCGACCAGGATTCGAACCTGGGACCTCTCGTTTGCCGGACGAGTGCTCTTCCAACTGAGCTACCGGGGCCTGGCGCTACGCCTCGAAATTACTTACCACATTTTTTTTGTTTTTACGTTATATTGCTAACGTAGCTCCATCTAATGGTATAAGCTTTGCAGCTAAGACCACCCGAGATCAATTTCTTTACAGAAATTGTGGATCCCAGTTAAAGTGAAGCATTGCAATGTTTTAATATTGTTTTTAAGTTTTTTGCACTTAAAATGCTCAATTATTCTTAATTAAATGAAAAATGTGATAAATAAATATTACCCGACCAGGATTCGAACTTGGGACCTCAATTTATCACATTTTTCATTTATTTAAGAATAATTAAGCATTTTAAATGCAAAAAACTTAAAAACATTATTAGCTGCTTTCATTTCCAAAAAAACCTATCAAATTAATATTACCACACTTATTATGGTTCATCCGCTTGAAAGCTTTGATTTCGAAAATAATTTAAAATAACATAAAAAACTATTATATATTTTTCCATATTTCCCCTGCGCATGTCCTGTCCTTACTAGGTTGCCTGGCAGAGATCACTATACAGGGTGACTGGTGACAAATTTTAGATACTGAAGGAGAGCACTCTGTACTTGATTCTGATCATAATGGGGAGTTTTCTGACAGCTCATTAAAAAAACAAAACTGTACAAAATTGGTACAAAAGGCTTCGATAGATGGCGCTTTACAAAAGGCGAAGGCGAAGAATTTATTGCACACTGCGTTTTTTAAAGTAAAATAAATTAATTGACGTCTGTATCAGAAATTGAACGTATAAATAACCATAGATGGCAGATACCACTTACCTACATTATAATATACAGATTTAACGCCTTCGGCTTTTTTAAAGTGCCACCTATAGAGGTTTTTTGAACTAATTTTTATGAGCTGTCAGAAAACTCCCCATTATGTGGCACGCGGATCGCTGCCAACGCTAGCGTAACCATGAGTTGCGTAATCAACTCTTTTAAGTAAATTCAGAAAATAATAGTTATAATTTTTTTGTTATATTTTTTCTCTTCATGTTTGATCTCTATCACGTCCTTGAATTTCAAAAGTGATCCACCAGTTACCCTGTATAGCGATAAGGCCACCGGTGTACGAATGTACTAAAATAATTTAAAATATTGACGTTCCTTATATATTTGACATGGTAATATTATGTTGGTGTACAACAAAGAATTATTATTATAAATACCTACATTATAGTTGAAATGTGGGTTGCACATTTCAACTATGTAAGCATCACGATTCATGAGACACAGCCTGGTGGCAGACGGACTGCGGAGTCTTTGTAATGGGGTCCCGTTTTACCCTCTGAGTAGGTACATAACCTGGACGACTGGCTGGTGTAGTGGTAACATACATTGCCTTCTATGCCAGAGTTCCTGGGTTCGAATCCCGGCGACGCGGATATTTGTTTGATGAACACAGATATTAGTCGTCAAGTCATGGATGTTTATATGTTTATTTAAGTTTATTCTAATAAAAAATATGTATTTCATCAATACAAATATGCTTCTATGCTGGACTGGGAGCAAAAGAAAAACATAGAATGTGCCAGCTGCTTCTCTTCCCGGGCATACTGTAAAAGTCAGTTAAGGGACCGAGGTGTTATGGGAAGCTTTTTTGTGGGCGATAGGCTGACTCCCTGTCACTGCAATAGTCTCTCTCCACTATTATAATGCCTCCAAATTTGTCAAACGTGACATCAGGTGGTTTTATTACCTCTGGTGTTCTGCCTACCCCATACGGGATACAGGCGTGAAGGTATGTATGTATGTATGTATTTCATCAATATGTATGTTTATATATTTCTTAAGTATAGCAGTTATCTAGTGTCCATAATACAAGTTCTTTATGAAACTTAATTTGGGCTAGATAATATTGTGTGAGTGTCAGAAATATTTATTATTATTATTTATTTATAACCAAAAAATACGTAATGGGACTCATAAAAATTAACTTTCAAAGATTTACCTTCCATTCCTCGATCCAAACCAAATATTAATTTGAGAACAAGGAACAACGCCATCTGAACGAATAATGTAGAACTATTATGAATATAAGCTGCATCAACAGTACGCGCATTTAGTTTGTAACAATCTCGTGAGATGGCTCTGTCTTGAGAATGCTGTTAAAAAGTGTTTTATTCAGCACACCAAAACTTAGCGGAAGCGGTGAAAGGCTTTCCGCCGTATTTTATATATCTGCCGGCTACCATGTGCAACCCACATTTCAACTATAATGTAGGTATGAATTGCAATCACACATATCACCCTAAAATTACATTTTAAATTTTAACTCGACGTATCGGTGTCTTGTCAGACCAACAGAGTCTCTCGTCATACGCGATACATCCGGTTAAAATGTGATTATATTTAATAGTGTGAATCACCAAAACTCGTCGACTCGTGACAACCATGAGACCAATCCTATTAAAAATGTATAGGTATGCTAATTCCACGACTCCTAAACGCTATTGCTCACGGTCTCTCATGCATTGATGCACTTCCCTCCCTCCTTAATAGCAGCAAGCAGTGCATTGGCAACTACAAACCCATACCTACCCAAAATATACGTGGTGACTGGTGGGTCACTTTTGAAATTCAAGGACGTGATAGTTTGAGATCATACATAAACATAAAAATATAATAAAAATTAATATAAATGATTTACTTAGTAAACTTTACCGAAAGTTAAAGAATTGTGTTGTGTTGTGTGAATAGCGGTACTTATTTATTTATAGACAATTCTAGCAAAAAATGAAATACCTACCTTTATTACATAATTATGACCCGAATCGAGTACAGAGTGCTCTCCTTCAGTATCTAAAATTTGTCACCAGTCACCCTGTATACCTGTAACAAAAGAATATTGTGGAAAGTTTATAATGAGCTAAAAATGCTTATTCAGGCTAAGGACTATGCTAAGTAGGTTGCACCAGCACCATCTGTGCCTTCCTGTTGAGATTTTGGTTGCATTTCAAGTTGCATTACAGCAATATGTATCCGCCTCTACATTAGGTACTACCAGTCTTGCGATTACCTAGAAGATAACTTGGTTATAGTATTTAATAATGTAATAGTACTTGTGATGGATTTCCGTAAAATAACGTCTGGTTCAAACAATTACACCATCAGTTGAGATTAAGTTCAAATTCGTGCTTAGTTAACTAATGAATTACCTATTTACTTAATTATTTAATATGATGACGACCGGTTGGTGTAGCGGTAACATACATTGCCTTCTATGCCAGAGGTCTTCGAATCCCGGCGGCGAATATACAAAGGATATACTATTTGAGTCACGAGTCAGACTCTAATAGAGGAGCTTTTGTTTATGCATATTACTTGACAATACCTAATCGATTTCAGTAAAAAAATTGACTGAAATGGATTAGCTTTTGCTCTTGTAATTTTCAAAGAAATGCAATGACAAAACCTAGTACTGTATAATACATATTCACTCAAATAGATAAGCTTTTGTCAAGATGAAAAGTAGGTATATCTTTGTTTGATATACATTGCGATGAAAGAGATAAGCTACACAGGAAGGCGGAGTCGGTACGGTTAGGTGTGACGACGAGCGCAGCGAGGAGGAGCATGTTAGGTTGCATATAGTTATACACGTGCGCGAGCCGAGCGAGCGAAGCGAGCGGTGCCGCGGCAGCGGCCGGCGAAGCGCCATAAACCTGGTCAGCTATTATAGTCAACCCTGGACAATCCCGACATGGTCAAAAGTCAAACGTTAAGTCATCAAAATAACGATGGTCATAATGCATGCACATTTTATTCCTATCTTTGAAAATCAGAACAATTGCCATTTAAGTATCAAATTGAAGCCAACGATCGGTAAATATCGATATCAAATGGGATAGCTTTTGTTGCTGCAATGTTCAATTGAAGTTATCTCACAAAGTCTATACGACTTCGGTCAATTTCTGTACTAGAATGGATTAGGGTTTGGGCAAGTTTTTGTCATACAAAAGCTAAGCCAGTTCAGTTTGCACTTTCACTCTAATGGTATAGCTTTTGTAAATACGCATCCCGGCGGCGGCGGATATTGTGTGATGAACACAGATATTAGTCGTCAAGTCATGGATGTTCATATGTTTATTTAAGTTTATTCTAATAAAAAATATGTATGTTTATATATGTAGCTTCTTATGCTGAAAACAGTATTTTGTATACTTTATTTTTGTTCAACAGATAATGTAGTTAAAAACAGTATAATACTGTTAAGAACAGTATGGTTGACAACCCTATCCAGTAGGTAGGTATGTGGTTGCTATTCGAGAATCTTACTGCTCCAACGGTTCTGCGAGCTACTTAATTTAATTATTTTTATTAAATACTTAACCCGCGTTGGACCTCAATCTCACCTGAAAGATGAAGATGATTAATGATGATGAGATTGAAGATGACAGCACTTGGGCCTAAGAAAGAACTGGCTCTTCATGAAATATTTCCCGAACACATTATCGCCGGAGCGAAAATTTTTAACGGCAGATTTTACATGACGGGTGGTCACTAGCCAGTCTAACCCTCACGGGATCCTACCACCAAAGTACAGATATCTACAGTAATTCAACTCGGCCGCATCTTTGAAATAAATGCCTACAGCGCCGCGGTCCGTTCACATGTGATAGGGCTGCCCGCTTTCAGCATTTAAATTACATTTGCCTACTTTGTGTTTACTTCCATTTAGTTTTGTGACTGCAAGTATACTTTCTTTATGCAAACAAATAAAATAATTTGTAAATTGAACAGCAAGTGGTCGTTTTGTGTCAAAAGACCATGTTTACGTTTGAATAACAACTCGGTCATATAAATTAGCGACCCAAAAATACTTGCGCCTCGACTGAGATGCGCAAAAGGATGCATAATTAAATTTTAAAGTATAAACAATCCTTATATTAACGTAAAGCTCAATCAACAATTGTTTCGGTATGCAGACACTCGCGACTGGCCGCATGCCGAGATCGAGCCGCGTAGATATATCTCGCGTTTCGTCCGTTTGTATGAAGTTGAATTACTAAATAATAATAAATAATAAATAAATAAATATTTCTGACACTCACACAACATTATCTAGCCCAAATTAAGTTTCTTAAAGAACTTGTGTTATGGATACTAGATAACTGATATACTTAAGAAAATATAAACATACATATTGAATAAATACATATTTTTTATTAGAGTAAACTTAAATAAACATATAAACATTTGGAGACCACTTTGGCGATGGGGTAAACCTATCTGCCTCAGACGCCAGTGGTTGCGGGTTCGATTCCCGCACGAAACAAGAAAAAAAAAATCCGTGTCTGGGTGTTTATCTATTTATGTATTCATATTCTAGGTTCCCCCCTAGTTCGCTACATGGTATCCCATAACACAAGCTATGCTTACTTTGGGGCCATGTAGTTGGTGTGATTGTCTGGAGATTTTATTTATTTTTATTATTATTAAACATCCATGACTTGACGACTAATATCTGTGTTCATCACACAA
Organism: Stenoptilia bipunctidactyla; assembly: GCA_944452665.1. NCBI lineage: Eukaryota > Metazoa > Arthropoda > Insecta > Lepidoptera > Pterophoridae > Stenoptilia > Stenoptilia bipunctidactyla. The sequence continues at coordinate 4,930,495 of OX101748.1, read as the reverse complement.
ATATCCGCCGCCACTGGGATTCGAACCCAGGACCTCTGGCATTGAAGGCAATGTATGTTACCACTACACCAGCCGGTCGTCATTACTGTAGATATCTTTACTGTGCTACCACCAAGCGAGGGTCAGCCGGATTAGTTCCCTTTTACGACACGCTTGTCCAGGGGTGATAAGGCTATTCTAACTTAGCAACCACCAGTTTATAATAATAATAAATAATAAATAATAATAAATTCTTTATTTGCAAGTATAAGCGTTACAATTATAGGTCTTATATTTATCATTATCGTCCGAAACATATACTGCTGCATTGCCAGCGTGCAAAATTACATAAAATAAAATAAATTAAATATTTGTCAAATAATAATAACGAATAGTCAATAAAAGAAAAATGTCATCAAATTCAAAATGTCAGCATTGAGATAAATTATTAAATGTCAAAAGAAAATTACATTAAATTATAATATTAAAGAAAAAAAAAGCCGCATTATAGATGAATTAATAAACATAGGTACTTCGTATATTTTTAGTCTGTTTTTAAATGTAAATTTATAATGTTTGGTCATTCAAAAAGTCTTTGACACTATAAAACATTTTGTCCAATAATAAATTAAATAGAATAGTTTTGAATTTGTTATAATTATGCATATTCCTACACTTAGTTACACAACTTTCTATCTGAGCAATTTAGATGGTATTCAGTTTGCATGCGGGTCGTGTCATGTCATGCGACTTTAGAATAGTTCACGAGGCGTTCTTGAACTAGGATTGAACGGGGAATTCCTATTAATACAGGGTTCTCTTTAAACTTATGTTTGTATGTCATCAAAAACTTTACCATTTAAAATTGAACTCTTTCACGATTCCATTAGATTAAATAAAAGTCGTTTTGACCGGATTTCATTGCAAAGTCAAAGTAAAAATATTCTTTTCAACACACTTGCTCGTAAAGTGATCGTTATTCTATTGAGTTTAGAACTATAAACTGGGCTATAAGTTACGCGTGCATAATATATTATACCCTAGTGCATAATATAATGAATCCTATAAAGTTGAATTGTACCTTTGTGCAAATTACATGCGAGTAAACAGAGCATATTTTATTGGTCCCGGTTATACATTAAATATTTTCAGAAACAACAAAGAGATTTTATACCACTTCAAATCCATATACATTTTTAAATGTTTGCACCTTATATTAGTAAAACAAATTTGTATATCAAACAAATTATTCACAATTTACAATAATTTGTTATAAATTATTAAAATATTTGCATTTACCACTCCAAATTAAACATTTTCACTTAAAATAGGCTGTAGGTATATGCTATACAGACATTGACACATTTGGCGGAAAAAAAAAACATACGCGCATGCGCGAGGTTCGGCGCCATTTTTCAATCACAATTCACAGCTTTGTTATCAAATGTGTTTGTTATTTTATGACCATGTCTGTCTTTTACTCACAAGTGTGTTGAAAAACGTCGTATGTAACTCGTGAGCGTTGCTAATTACAGTCTCGGCTCATTATTAAGCCCTCGCCTGCGGCTCGGGCTCAAATCACAGCCTCGACTGTAATTAGCAACTTCGCTCACTTGTTACATAATATACTATTATTTCGTAAGTTTTTAAATGCGTTTGAAATAAGTCAAACAATTTACAAATTGAACTGAATCTACCACTACTTCGGTAACGATCTAAAACGTGATTTATTTAAAAATCTATGTCATTAAAATGTATGAAAATTAATTGTTTATTGGATAAAACTGTGATAATGGTATTGATTATAAAAGATGATTTCTTCTTTAAAATAACCGGTACTGAAACATGCTTTTATCGCGGTTAATTAAATTTAACATTTAACAAACTGCGTCATTGCAAGTGACTGTTAAAATGAAAAATAAAGTTTAATAATCAACAAATGAAAAGCATTAAAAAACCGACTTCACGTCAAAACTTTGGCTGAGTTGAGAATGTCATCAACGTAAACATTCTCCGAAATCATAGGTAAGTACATATTTTTTTCAAGAGTTTGAAATTTTCATAGAAGTACCTACTCAACCGATTTCGATAAAATTTAAATGGGACCAACTATGAGGTATCCTCTATCATATGAAACTAATAAATAAATTTTGAAAATAATTTTCAAAAACAATTCATAATTGTCCGAAACATCGTGTAACAAAGACACAAAAAAAACATACAGACGAATTGAGAACCTCCTCCTTTTTTGGAAGTGTGTTGAAAACTAAAACCTGACTACTCAAACTCGCTCTAAAAAGTAGGAAACAAGTAATAGTCTCCGCTGAAATATTTATGTATTACGTCATATTGATAGAGATATGTTTAAAGGATAGCCGTGGTCGTATGCCACTTTGATTTTATTTTAGTAGGTATTATAATGAATCTGATTTGCTGTAATAGGTGGCTTACGACCTATCAGTATGACTATTAAAAATACATAAATATTTCAGCGGAGACTATTACTTGTTTCCTACTTTTTAGAGCGTGTTTGAGTAGTCGGGTTTTAGTTTTTAAACTTTATTTTTTCACTTATTTTGGAGTAATACTGTTTACATATTTAAACTGTGCTTATAAAGTTCTTTCATTTGATACCCCACACGAAATGGTCAACAATTTTAAATTAAATTTTTTACTTTTTTATTATTTCACATGTTTTGGAGTAATAATGTTTATATATTTGACCTGTGCCAAAAAAGTTCTTTCGTTTGATACCCCAAACGTAACCATCGGGATTTTTTATGTCCTTTACATTAAGTCTCCTTAGTACTTCATTGAAAATTTCAAACTTTTGAAAAAATATGTATGATTTCGAAGAATTTTTACGTTGATGATATTCTCAACTCAGCCAAAGTTTTGACTTGAAGTCGGTTTTTTAATGCTTTGCATTCGTTAATTGTTTGATAGATATGATATGTGCTAGTATTTAAAGTATTTTTTGTTAAGAAATAATGCAAAATAGTCCATGAAATCCTTTAGTTTACCTTAAAAGCTTGGAATTTTTTTACAAACGCCGCACCCCGCATGATGACACTAAGAACCAATGAAAACGGTTCCCCTCATGCGGGTCCTACGGCATGCGTTTCAAAAAACACCCGCACTCCGCATGCGGGCATTAACGACAAATGAAAATGCGCCTTACAGGTGCTGCTGCTAGAAACCATATTACATCCTCTGTACTCGCCAGATCTAGCTACTACGGGCTACCATTTTTACACTTCGAAAAGCGTGTAAGGAAGTATGAAATTAAATCAAGACTATAAAAATATATGACGATATTCGTACTAACGAATATTAACGTATTAACGATATGACGTATATGACGTATTAACGAGTTTTCATCGAACTTAAAAAGTATAAAGTTAGCCGTAAATGTTACCGTTTCGAGAACCACAGCATGAAGAACCAGTTCCTTCCTATTACCGTATGGTGTCATCTTCGACCTCATCTTCACTTATATTTTGCTTGGTGGTAGGATCCCTTCTGGGTCCGCCTGGCTAGCGACCACCCTTTATATAAAGTCTGCCGCCAAATGTTACCGCTCCGGCGGTAATGTGTTCCGGCAATATTGTATAAAGAGCCAGTTCCTTCCTAAACCCGTGTGCTTTCATTTTCGACCTCATCGTCACTTACTATCAGGTGAGATTGAGGTCAAACGCGGGTTTAGTCACTTATAAAAAAAAAAAAGGTCAAACGCGAGGTTAAAATAAAAATAATAAACCACCTTTCTTTGCCTGTGTTTTTTGTAAATGAAACTGTTTAAGTTTCTTTGTACATACATACATAACTTCACGCCTGTATCCTTCATGGGGTAGGCAGAACACAAGAGTCTATAAATCTGATGTCACGTTTGACTTTGGAGGTTTTATATTCATGTAAACCTATTGCTGACAGGGGGTCAGCCTGTCGCCCACAAAAACGTCAATAAAACCTCTGTCCCTTAACTGACTTTTACAGTATGCCCGGGTAGAGAAGCAGCTGGCATTCTATGTTTTTCTTTCGCTTCCAGTCCAGCATGGAAGAATAGCGTAAAAGTTTCTTTGTGTACCCACATAAGTTATTAAATAAATAAATGTTTTAAGCTATCGCGGTTAGTTTCACTATGATTTAAAGAATTTACGGGATTCATACCACGATTTTCGACTTTTGTTTCGCGCGTCCAAAAAATCGAAACAAAAATCGGAAATTGTGTTGAGAATCCCGTAAATTCTTTAAATCATAATAATAAATACTTGTCATTGTTCATATTTTTGTTCAAAAGAGATATTTTTCTTTATTGTATTTAAGAGAACTTATGTATAGTAAAGCTTATAGTGAATAAAACCGCGGGCACAGCTAGTATAAAAAAATACAATAACTGTCTGCAAATGGAGACTATAACAAATAAACCAATTATTTACGTAATTGATATAATTATCGAAACCCCATAGTAAATATTAAATTATAGTCGTAAAATTTTTACAACTCTATAAGTTTGGTCAGAAATTATAAAGTAAATTAATTAATGACCTAAGAAAGATTTCTTTAAAAATGTATTTGTCAAATCAATATATCAAAGCTTTTGTGTCTGTTCGTGAAAAATGCAGTTAGAATCCTAGTAAAAAATGGAGACATATAGATAGTGTAATAATCAATATATTTTAAATAGTTGTCTGTTTGTACATACATTTTTATTGCCTCTATTCGCTACTGGGGATTTACCGACTGTGTTATCTTTTTACTAAATTGATGGCATGTTTTCTCAATTACACCGTAATATACAAACATGGCCGCAAATAGAGCTCGCAGGTAAGAGGAGCTAAGTGGGTTTCTAAAAAATACAGGAACGAATTGATATTTGGCGGTAGATAAAAGCTTCCATGCTGGACTGGGAGCGAAAGAAAAACATAGAATGTGCCAGCTGCTTCTCTTCCCGGACATACTTTAAAAGTCAGTTAAGGCACAGAGGTTTTATTGGCGTTTTTTTCGGGCGATAGGCTGACTCCGTCACTGAAATAGTATACCTCGAAATTTGTCAAACGTGACATCATATGGTTTGATGGCCTCTGGTGTTCTGCGTACCCCATAAGGGATACAGGCGTGAAGTTACGTATGTATGTATGTATTAAATATTTGAAAAATCAAAGGCGATCTTTGCGATGACCAGTACGTAGGTACTTGTTGGTCGCTTTTTATACGCTAATCCAAAACCCTACCTCAGTCTATTCTTAACTAACGCTTTCAGATCAAGCTTTTTAATTTACGAACTAGAAAAAAATATCCTGGTAAGTACGGAAGGCAGATCACGCGTTACAAATCTGTTTTAAATTTTACTTGAATCTGAAATCTATGCCCTCGACATTAATTAAAGTTGGTTGGGGAAATTTGACAAGTAATGAAAAGCTTGATCTGCTGCCTTCTGTACATTCTGGAACAAATCAACGTTCACCATTATGTGAATTAAATTAATAGACTCATCCTCTATACTTTTTACACTTTCATATTACAATTACCAATATAATACCTACTTCGAATAAATGCTTAGTCTCTCGTATAAAGTCCATATAACATCTATGCATAGAAGTATGTACAGAAGTACATAGATGTACCTACATATGCTATTTCTGTCTGTCTTTTTCTTGATTAATCATCGTCTTAAGGATACAAACAAAGATATATGATAGACGTGTTACATCCTCACCTCTAGTCATTTAATTTATAATAGAAAAGTTACGTTAACAAAATCTGGGTCAAACTAAAAGTGCAATCTTAATTATTGTTACTCATCAAAAAAGCACTATTTAAAAGTCACTAGTTAACTTACCTTACAATGAAACCAAAATAAACAGTTAAAATCTTGTTTATAAAACGAAAAAATCTCAATGACCTTAACAAAACAACTTTTAAACTTAAACGAGTAGGTACTGGAAGCGCGAACTAACTTACTACTCGTCCAAGATAATCATAAAGTCAATATCCTCTGAGACAAATCGATTTTAATACCATAAAAACGAGTAAAATATTTAACTAAAATCCCTAATAAAAATACGCCTTTTACGGTGTAGGCGAGTCCTCTAAATTTAAACGTAAACACTGTTAGGAGGCAGTTAAGTGTTACTCATTGAGGTGCCCGCACGTGAGAATCTCCATTGTCATTCATAGTATCTGTGTGTATTGCAGTATAAGATTTATCTTTGCCGTATAAAGTTGTGCGAACAATGTGGAAGGTCTTCGCTGTGTCGTGTTTCACGCTTGTGGTTACCGCGCCTACGGATTACCTAAACTTCGCGCCAATTAACGATTTCGCGCTCAGACTTTTAGACAATACATACACGTTTCAAGACAACTTCGGAACTAAAAATGTTGCCATATCGCCTCTGTCAGTTTGGAGTATATTCGCGCTTTTAGCTGAAGGATCTTCGGGAGAAACTTTTATGGAGCTTATGACAACTTTGAGATTGCCAAATGATTTGAGAGGGACACAAAATTTGCATCACGCTGTAAATGGAGTGCTGAGAAGTGGGAATAAAGATGTAACGCTGACGCAGCAGTCTGCAATGTTCGCGGATTGCAATTTGAACGTGCATCAAGAGTTCTGCGGAGCAGCAAACTCCTACAACACTGATATTTACTCAGTAGACCCGAGTAATACAACGAAATTAGCTAATGACATTAACTATTACATATGTCTAGCTACTAATGGAAGAATACAAAACGCAGTTTCACCAGACGTACTGCAAGATCTTCGGATGGTAATCGTTGATGCATTGTACTTCAAAGCTACTTGGAAATACCCATTTGATCCGACGCAAACAAAAGAAGAAGCGTTTTATGATTCCTTGGGAAGACAAGTTGGTGCTGTGAACATGATGTACCAAAAAGGACCATTTATGATTGGAGAGTCAGCTCTGATAAGCGCCCAGATCTTGGAGCTGCCATATGGAAACAATGAAGAGTTCTCTATGATATTTCTTCTTCCCTTCGATGGAATGCCGATAAAGAAGTTGATAAATAACTTAGGAAGCTCATCTCTTGAATGGATGACGGAGTTCAGATCCCAAGGAAGTTTGCCATCAGTGGACGTGTATATACCACGGTTTCGGATGTCTACTCAAGCCGATCTGATAGTTCCCTTGCAATACTCAGGTATGAGAGCCATTTTTGACAGTCAGAGGGCGGAGTTACCTGGTGTTTCTGATAGTCCTCTTTTCGTTTCGAAGACTTTACAAAATGTTGAAGTGGAAGTGACTGAAGAAGGGACAGTAGCAGCTTCTGCTACAGTTGTTGGGGTACAGGACAGGTTTTTAGGGCAAAGGTTCGAGGCTAACAAAGAGTTTGTATTTTTAATTCTTCATAAAAAGTCAAATGTAATTTTATTTGCTGGTGTTTACGGAGAACCGTCTCTTGTTTAAATAAATTTATTTATAAGCAGCTCTTGGTTTTTTTTTCGTAAGTGTTTTGTTTTTATTATGAAGCTTGCGTCAATCACGTTTAAATTAATCACTCGGTCATTTTATTTTTATTGATAAAATTATGCTTATTTAATTTCCGGTGTCTACAGATAAATTATATACTGTATTCATGTCTCGGGCTTGTTTTTATAAAGCGATGCGTCAATCACCTTCAAATTAACCTCTCCATAGTTTTTGTTTTATTGATACTAAAACTATGCTAACGACACGGAAGGTCAACGTACAAGTTGACAAAAAAATTTGACCGATAAGTACAGTCGTCAACAGGTGAAGTTATGAAGTCTTAAAAGAGACAGCTTTTATTTACTTATCATAAGGTTGTATTTCCCATTACTTAATATGTCAATCAAGTCTTTTAAAATGATAAGTGGAAATATATTAAAATTGCAACAAACCTGTTTCTATATCGCTAATTAGTGATTCATGGTTGTTAGACACGCACTAAGTCTAATGCAATTCTAAATTCAATGTGTTTTGCTAATATTTATTAAATAATTTTATTTACAGAGGTGCACTGTAAATATGGGGTTTTTAGTCACCAGCCTAATTTAGAAGTTATTTTTATTGATACGACATAAACGTACTTGCATATTTATTTCTCTGTCGCTCAGTACAAAAAAATAAAAATATGCGACCACAATTTTTTTTGCTTCCATGCTGGACTGGGAGCGAAATAAAAACATAGAATGTGCCAGCTGCTTCTCTTCCCGGGCATACTGTAAAAGTCAGTTAAGGCATAGAGGTTTTATTGGCGTTTTTTCGGGCGATAGGCTGACTCCCTGTCACTGCAATAGTCTCTCTCCATCATTATAATACCTCGAAATTTGTCAAACGTGACATCAGATGATTTGATGGCCTCTGATGTTCCGCCTACCCCATAAGGGATACAGGCGTGAAGTTATGTATGTATGCATGTAAATTTTTTCACAAATAGTCGCTGTTGATGAACATAGTAGCATTCCATAGATTATACTGCAGTGTGTGACGAGGGAGCCAAATAATACACGTCAGTGTAGGTTCAAAGTTGACAGTATATTGACATTATGTATTGATACATAACAGGGAGGCGCGTCGCGCACTACACCTCCCCGGCAATTTTGACAAAAAATAATATATAATTGTTATTTTTAGTAACAAATATTATTTTTACATGTTTTTGAAAACCATTAAAATACATGAAATTTTTATTACAACAAATAATTTAAAACAATTTAAAATTACAAAAAAAATCGCTAGTAGACAAAAAGGGCTATTAAATTTTTAATATTATTAAACACGTTTATATATCAATCAATAGTTTCTCACTTCACAAAAATATAAAAAATGGTATATTTAAAACATTAAACTTGTGTTTCTATATTCTTACTTTCTTTAATTTTATCGAACTTATCCACTAACTTATTTAGCAACTTACTTAGCAGCATTGACAAAACGGTAGATAAAAATATGAAAATTTCATAATATCGAGTAGTTAAAGTATGATTTATCAAAAAAGTGAAAGAAAAACACATATCACATATCAACAAAAACCTATATAGAATCTAACGGTTCCAAAAAAAATCTTTAGTACTTAAACGTCATTAAATATATTCCTATTAAAGAAAAATAATTACCTAGTTTGTAAATTGAAATGTTATGATTTAACAAAAATACATAACCAATATAAAGGTCAACATCAAAAATCTTTGATTATCAAAATGATTACTTAATTAAATTTAATAAAAATTAAGGCTTTAAAATATTCAGACGTTGGTTCAGACTTTATTAAAAATGTATTTCAACAAAAATAAACTTTTCCTTTCGGCTTTTCTATTCTTAACTACCAATTTTTTTTTACACTTCATTTTCATTCAACCTGAAATGAAGTGTAAGGAAAAAAAATCATTACACTTCATTTGAAATTAAATGAAATGAAAATGAAATGTCGTCCTTATTTTAATGGTATTCATTCATAATAGAGTGAGCATGCTTTGCTCAATATGTTAGCGGATGTATTAATTATCTTGTAAAAGAAAAACATACCTTTTTTTGCAAAAATTGTTTCTATAATTGATACTTATTATGAAAAAAGCATTTGGATGGTGATTAAAAAGCAACCCTGTATAAAATATTTGGGAAGGACCTAGGAATAAGCAACTGATGTTTTATTTGCATTATTTGATTTATGTTTTAATTTAAACTGATAAATACATAGTTTGAATTGAATGAATCCATAAATAGCCTAGGAGAAATTAATAAGTACCCTTTTTTGTTTTTTTTTTTTTTTTACTGTTTTTTGTAATTTATTAAAAAATATTAGTAATTTTTTTTTCGGAATTCATACCCACTCATCATTTCTAATCTGCTATTAAAATATAATTGACTTAATTATAAGCGGACCCTGTATATACATGCCCACAAATGATAGTGAGCCTGAAGCCAGATGGTGTTTCCCCTGGTGACCTTACGGCAGTCAGTTTTTTCAACGAGGCAGCCAAAATAACTTCGTGGATTATAGATGAGGGTTTGACACATAGTACTTAGCAGGTAAACATAATTATTTTTTATCTGCTTTAGCGACAAACAAAAATATGCATAGATAGTCTGCGATGCACTGAGCATAATTTTAACAGTATCATTTTAATAAGTAGGCAATTATAATTATTTAATTTGCCAACGGATCTAAAGAACGACAAATTATGTTTCCAGCTTCATTCTTTGCGATTTGAGTTAACATATTGTAGTATGCGGTGCCACGCACCAGCCTTCGCACGGTGATTGAGAGAATTAATTTTTTTTTTTTGTTGTTGGCAACACTAACCACGGTCCTCCCCACCAAGATCCATCCTTCTTGGTGTACTCCGACTCATTGTGCGTTTCCGTGCTCAAGTCTTCGCACGTCTTCAAATCCATGGCAACTAATAAGTAATAAGTTACTCTGAACATGAGGGGTAAAAGGAAATCCGAAGATAAAGGGGAACGAATATTACGCAAGATCAGGAAGCTGCAGGATAAATTGTAATGCGCAACTGCCAAACTGGGCTTTTGCCTTTACTAAATAAAGTAATGCGTGACTGCCAAACTGGGCTTTTGCCTTTACTAAATAAAGTAATGCGTGACTGCCAAACTGGGCTTTTGCCTTTACTAAATAAAGTAATGCGTGACTGCCAAACTGGGCTTTTGCCTTTACTAAATAAAGTAATGCGTGACTGCCAAAACTGGGCTTTTACCTTTACTAAATAAATATAAAAGATGCGAACTTACCAAACTGGGTATTTTCTGTCTGGTATAAATAATATTGCTCTTATATTTAACGAGTTCTACCCGCAAAGTCCGGAACAAAGAGCTGTGACAAATCTGTCACGAAATTGTAATGCGTAACTGCCACACTGGGCTTTTACCTTTACTAAATAAATATAAAAGATGCGAACTTACCAAACTGTGTATTTTCCGTCTGGTATATATAATATTACTCTTATATTTAACGAGTTCTACCCGCAAAGTCCGGAACAAAGAGCTGTGACAAATTCGTGCACTCATTACGATGCGTCGGCGTCATTACCGGAAGGTCCGCCATTTGCATCCATGTCGCCTATACCGGGGCCATCTTAAGAGGTTGAAAATATCCTTGGTGATGCTCCTAAGCCAGAAAGCACTTTCGGTAAAAACATCCATAAGGATGTCGTAGCAAGATGGCATGAAATACTGGCTAAAGGCCTTAGGCCTCTTTAGGCCAAACAAAAAATACTTGCGGATTATCTTATACCCGCTAATTGCGATTTTCTTGTAGCACCACTTCTAAACCCGGAAGCTAAAGCCATCATAACTGAGCCTCTCGTCAAAAGAGATTTCTCCCTATTTATAAAAGAAAATCAAATAGGAACCACCTTAGCCGCATTCAAGCATCAAGCTACGGAGTTGATTTTGTCAAATGAGACCTCTGCTCAAAAGCTCTTAAAACCCATAAGTGACGCTAGAAAACTTTTTGCGATAGCCATTATTTTGAAACTAAGACCAGGCGTAGTTTTATTACGAACGCCATCAATAGCAGTCTTAAAGATACCCTCATAAATACTGCCAGAGATAAATATCTCTTTGGAGAAAATGTGACGGAGAAGTTAAAATCTGCTCAAACTATTCAGCGGTCAGGAGAAACGTTGAAAAATTCGTGAATTCTGATAATATATAAAGATCGTTAAACTGCGGAGCCCTGCACCAGAAACAAGCAAGTCGATTCGATGCAGGGCAGGGTCCTCCGGCACCCAGGTACCCGTTCAACCGATCAGTGCCGCGGCGTGCCCGCTCACCGCCGCCGCCTCCCTACCGGGCGCCGTTCCCGGCACGCCGCAACCAGCAAACACGTCTTTAGAGACAGATTACCAGGTACAGTACGCTGGCAATTGGCGATAATTTATTAATCAATGGTTAAAAATGACCACTGATGCCACAATTTTCTCGTGGGTAGGAGGGTACACAAATACCATTTCATTCCACTCCGTCACAAAAAATAACGCCTTATGTTTATCCTAAATCTTTGCAAAAATTGATTACAATTAATGCAATTTTTGAGTGTGTACATGTTTCCGGTGAATTTTTGTTTAGTGTATTTTGAGTACCGAAATCTAATGGTCAAAATCGTTTCATTTTAAATTTAAAACAATTGAATAAGTTCATTTCAACTTCCCATTTTAAAATGGAGGATTATAGAACGGCCTCAAAATTAGTCACTCATAATTGTTACATGGCATCCGTAGTTTACAAGATGCAGGTTTTTTTTTATAAGTATCAATAAATCTCAAAGAAAGTACCTGCGCTTTAAGTACAGTGATAAACTGTACGAATTCAACTGTTTACCTTTTTGGCCTATGTACAGCGCCTTATGTTTTTACGAAAATTTTAAAGCCGGTTATCGATATTTACATAATCAGGGTTTGTTGTCAGTTATTTACTTGGACGATATTTATTGTGCAGGTAGAACGTATTTAGAATGCGAAAATAACGTTAATAAAACAATGAGGTTATTATAGTCCCTTGGCATTATTATTAACACCGAAAAAAGTTGTTTGATTCCCAGCAAACAATGTCAATTTCTAGGCTTTATTTTTGATTCCGAACGTATGATTTTAAAACTACCTGATTCAAAAATAATAAAAATCAAAGATGCAATTACTGATATGCTAAATAGATTTTTTTAAATTACGCTTGTCCTGCCATAGATTATTCTTGGTTGTTATTCTTGGTTGATAAGAATTGGAACGACATAAGTATTTGTATTTGATGAAGAAAAATTGTTATGAACAACGTATCTCTATTACAGAACTTATAAAGATTGATTTGCGATGGTGGCTTAATCATATACAGTCGGACGTTTCCTGTCTTCGTCATTATAACTATAGATCAGAAATATTTTCTGACGCTTCCACTACTGGTTGGAGAGCGTTTCGTAACGGTATTGATGCGTTCGGGTATTGGAAAGATGATGAATCAAAAATGCACATTAACGAGTTGGAAATTAGAGCAGCTTTATTTTCGCGTTAAAAACATTTGCTAAAGATTTATGTAATTGTGAGATTTTATTAAGACTGACAAATGTTACTGCCATTTCATGTTTAAATAGAATGGGTAGTGTACAGTATCTGTATTTAAATAACATTTCCGAAGAAGTTTGGCAATGGTGTGAGCAGCGTAAAATTATAATTTTTGCCTCGTACATTAATTCAAAAGAATTGTGATGCTGATCGTTTATATAAAAAGAAGTTTATTGATACAGAGTGGGAGTTATCTGATTATGCATTTAGTGAAATTGAATTAAAGTTAGGACGCCCAGAAATAGATTTATTTGCTAGTCGTAGACATGCCAAGTGCAATGTTGATTTAACATGGACGCCTGATCCAGATGCTTGGGCTGTTGACGCATCCACAATATCATGGAAAAAATTAAGATTTTATGCTTTTCTACCTTTCTCTTTAATTTTAAAGATGCTTCAAAAAATTATTAATGATAAAGCCGAGGGTATTGTGGTAAAAGTATTAACCAACTCAGGCGTGGTTCCCAGTTTTAAGAATCTTGTTATCTCCGAAATTATTTCGTTCGAACTCGATGTAAATCTTTTGAATTCTCCTTTCAGACAGTCTCACAACTTGCATTGCAGCCTGCGACTGGTTGCCGCGAGGTTGTCCGGGAACTCTTATTACGAAAATCATTTGCACCATGGTCCGTAGAAATTATGCTTTCTTCATTGTCCGAAAACACGTACAGACAGTATGACTGTGCTATAAAAGCTTGGATAGTGTTTTGTAATACACAACAATATGATTATAGATTAATCAATGAACGTTCAGTCATTCAGTTAACTTCTAACTTCTTATTTTGATTCGGGAGCCAAATATGGCACTATAAATTCGTACAAATCGGCATTATCTTTTCTGCATGGAGGAGCTTTAGATTATACTAGTATTAGACGATAAATCGTCTAGTAATCGTAGTATAAATGAAAGGAGTCTTCAGACTACGGCCTTCAAATCCTAGATGCGGTTTAACCTGGGACCCTACAGTCGTTCTTAATTATCTATCACAGCAATGGCCTAATGAGAGCCTTAGTCTGAAAAAGCTTTCTAAAAAGACACTGACTCTATTGGCCTTAGTAACTGCACATCGAATCCAGACATTTTCCAAAATAAGATTAGAAAATATAGAAATCAACACAACAAATACTATAATTAAAATTCCTGATTAACTAAAAACCTCTCAATCCGGTGTTAATCAACCTGTTTTAATTTAACCTTTTTTTTTATGAAAATCCAAAAATCTGTCCTGCAAGATGTTAAAAGAATATTTAAATCAAACTGTACATTTACGTAAAAACGATAACGTTTTCCTTTTCATAAGTTACAAAAGGCCGTATAAATCAATTTCAAGTCAGAGAATGAGTCATTGGATTAAAGACTGTTTATCACAAAACGGTATAGATATATCGATATTTTAAGCATACAGTACTCGTCATGCCAGTACATCTGCGGCCAACAGACTCGGTATTAGTCTTGATGTCATTAGAAGGACCGCTGCTTGGTTTAATTCATTTATTACGTTTGCAAAATTCTATAACAAATGTATAATAAACAATGAGAGTTAAGACCAATTTGCAAGAACTATTCTATCTCATAAAATAATTCGTTGATATTGTGATCGTTCAATAATTCAATGATATTGTATTGTAATCATGAATTAACTCATTGATTCTGTAATAATTAACAAGTCGTTGATTTGTAATAATTTTGAACATGTTTTAAACAAGGAAAATGATATCTTGTTCATTCCTGGAACTACCCTGCAAACAACACTCTTTGAGTATATTCACTTTATCGCTTTGAACATCCTACAATATGTTAACTCAAATCGCAAAGAATGAAGCTGGAAACATAATTGACAATCAAACGAACTTGCAAAGTGAAGTTCGATTGAAATTATGTGACAGCTTCATTCGACGCGATTTATATACACCCACCCTTAATAAATTTGTATATTATACTGAACACCCCACCCTAAAAATTAGAAAGTGAATATATTCAGGAATGTGTTTATTTGGCTTTCAACTAATGAGTCGGAGTACACCAAGAAGGATGGATCTTGGTGGGGAGGACCGTGGTTAGTGTTGCCAACAACAAAAAAAAAAATTAATTCTCTCAATCACCGTGCGAAGGCTGGTGCGTGGCACCGCATACTACAATATGTTAACTCAAATCGCGTCGAATGAAGCTGTCACATAATTTCAATCGAACTTCACTTTGCAAGTTCGTTTGATTGTCAATTATCTATATGTGGTAAATAGATAATATGTTTGTACCTAGGTGAGTCTTTATTGTCAGCATGGTTTTTCCCGAAAGTGCCTATAAAGATTATACGAGGGTCAAACTGAAAGTTCTTAGAAAATCAAAAACTAAGCATTCTAGCAAGTTATTAGTTTTATTATAACTTTTCAAAATAGCGTCCATTCACATCAATACATCGCTGCATTCGATGGAACCATGAGAAAAGTACCTTGCCCACTCGGCCTTAGGGGTCTCTTCGACGGCGTTTTGAAACGCAGCCACTGCTTCTTCGGCGTCCATAAAATGTTTTCCTCGAAGTTTTTCTTTTATTTTCGGGAATAAATAAAAATCGCAGGGTGCGAGGTCGGGGCTATACGGCGGGTGACCCAGTAATTCCACGTCTGAGGTCGCCAAATAGTCGATCGTTTGCCTGGCGGTGTGCGACGAGGCATTGTCGTGATGAAGGAGGATCCTGCTGCGAGGTCGTTTCTCTCGAACTTTTTCCAAGACAAGTGGCAAACAGTTGTTAGTGTACCACTCTGCATTAACCGTTTTCTGATCCTCTAAGACAACTGTCGCGTAATGACCTGTCTTTCCGAAGAACGAGGCCACCATCTTTTTTCCAACACTTCGACCTCTCTTCACTTTAGTTGGCAACTCTTCGGAAGGAAACACCCACTGAGCAGACTGTCTTTTGGTTTCCGGATCATAACAGTAAATCCAGCTTTCGTCACCCGTTAGTATGTCGAACACAGCATTTGAGTCACCTCCGTTAAATTTTTGGATCATTTCTCGGCACCAATCAACACGGCGGAGTTTTTGAGCCTCGGTCAAATTATGCGGTATCCAGCGGGCACAAAGCTTCCTGACCGCTAAATGTATCATGGAGGATTTTGTGCACTTGACTCATACCTATGCCTAGACTTGTCCGAATCTGCTGATAGGTCACTCTTTTGTCAGTCTCTATCATACGCCGCACAACACTGATATTATCTTCAGTCGTCGCTGTAGAAGGCCGTCCCTCACGCAAATCATCGGTGAGATTAGTTCGACCACGTTTGAATTCATTAAACCAGTTGTAAACTGTGGCACGAGATGGGGCTTCATCGTGAAAAGCCAATCGAAGTCTATCATAACTTTCTTGTTGACTTATATGACATCGAAAGTCATAAAAAATCATTGCACGAAAATTTTCTCGGCTTAAATTCATTCTGACGTGCACAGACAATTTTCAATTTGCCGCCAAATCGTAAAACAAATGACAAATGAATGAAATGAATACTCAATATTATTGGTAAAGAGTTCTATTTTCAAAATTTAAACTTATTTTTTTAATATAATGCTTTTAAGTTGCCAGTTCTAAAAACTTTCAGTTTGGCCCTCGTAGAATGAAACGTTAAAATCCCATACTACCTACTCCAGCTATAAACTGAATTTCGCCCCCACCTTTCGCCCGCTATCTCACTCACGCGACCGTGCTATAGGGTAAATGCACAAGGGTAAATTGCACAAGTTATTGTCCATGTATTGCAAACATATAAAATAGAATGAAGCGATTGTTAAAAATTAAAAAAATCTGTACGATAGGGTATATGATTTTTTAAAATTTCTAAAATTATTAGTTCGGTACTCTGATAGATATTTGAGATCAAAATTTGGATTCGGAGCGTGTTTGAGGTAGTTTAGGCCCTTAATTCTAGAGTAAACCCGAATTTTAGCTCAATCTCACCTGATGGTAAGTAAAGATGAGGTCGAAGATGATACACGGGTTTAGGAAGGACCTCTTCAGTAAATATTGCTGGAACAGATCACCGCAGGAGCGGTATTATTTTGCGACATATAAAAGCGAATCTTTATTAATACTCGGCACACACATTTATTTAATTCGTTAGTAAGTTGTTCATTTTGGTTCCTGGCAGAATAACAGCGCCTCAGTCAACTGTGGCATAATATGCTGAGCCAGCGCCATTTTCAAACACACGGAACATACATATACACACACTCGCACCAAATCATCACCAAATACATACTCACACCTACACACACACTACTAAGTATTTTAATTTGTGTCAAGACAGTTACAGACAGACCAAGTTGTTTCCTTTTAAAAAAAATTGGTGAAAAATTTATTAAATTACTTAACTTTTTGACTTTGACACCCAAATCGTTCAAGGCCAAGTGACCTAACAAATCTGGCATAACAAAGAACCAACATATGATCCGTGGGAACTCGTAATCAATCGACATTTACATAGAATAAACTAATTAAATTTAGACAAGAGAATGTGCCAAGAGTTATGGTGTAAAGGTTGAAGGTAATACGTATTTATTAGAGGTTTCGTGTTGCATAAATTTAAGTTTTTTTTTTTTAAATTTGCAAGAGTTATGTCCAAAGAACATTGCCCGTTGTTCATACAAGCAATCACCTGTCAGCCTGTTTTTTACTGAGCTAATGTATTATGAAGTAAATAACGTTAAAACAAATAAGTTGTATTCATAAAGCTAACTACAAAATATGACGCAATTTTACAATGTAGGTAAAAAATTATATGAAAAACATATTTTATTGTTATACGTTGGAGCATCGTCGTAAGGTTGCTTATTTGATAGTATTTTATCGGCTACATTTTGGTGAGTGTGTGAGTGCTCTTTTTGACCAAATTGAACCCGCTCCTTTTTACCACCGGACTACCAGACGCAGACAGAACTTCCATCCCTATATACCTAGTGGATTTACCAAGAAGTCGCACAAAACGCTTCGATAGTTCCTTTTTGGTACGGATTGCCAAGGTGTGGAACAATCTGCCTGCGTCTGTTTTTCCTGAGCACTACACATACAGTCCTGCAGTGCGAGCACAGAACTTTATCGGATCGTATATTAACGAATGTTTACGAATGCTCGTATAGTATGGAGTCGGTTGCAAGTTTTGATAACATTGTATTTTTTTATTTTATGAGTACAGATATTTATAAGTACAACATGTTTACAAACATTCAAAATTAACAAGGCACACATTTATTTAAGCTGGCCGTGCGGCAATGGATAGATTTCATTTTTTTCTTAAAAACCGTCTCCATACTATACGAACATTCGTAAACAAACGATTCGATAAAGTTCTGTGCTCGCACAGCTGGAACGTTTAAGTGTCGAGTGAATAGGTTTCTCGTGGATGGACGTGTAACACCATAGTCTTCATGCGCACTTTCCATCAGGTGGCATGGAAGACAAACGTCCTATCCTTACAATATAAAGAAAACGTCAAATTTAATCAACTGCCATAGCCTAATTTCAATCTTGAACTTGAAAAAACATAAGTACAAGATAATGGTTTTTGATTCTCACGGATGTTTTAATTTTTCCATGCAAAAGAAAGTACCATGGAGCAATTGTCACTAACAAAAACTCTAAATACAATGTACTCTCAGAGATTATGGTCAAATTAAGGGATATAAATCCTCATTTAGTTAAAATATAGAAAAGCTGACTAGGTATATAAAAAACCGCGCAACCCGTCAAGGTGCCGGCCGCTGCAAAGACTTTATCACCAAATGGCTGTCGTTCCTTTTCCTACGATCCAGTATCTCTAGAAAGAAACAATTAGTCAAGCTAAGTGACTATCACACTGTCAGGGTAGTATTTTGTGCGTTCGCTTATAGCCCAGTTAGATACTCTGCTGAATGCCTAATTTTTATATCATTGCTGAAACTGAAGAGAAAAATAAAATACCGGAATTCTTTTTTGTTATTTATTAACCAACCCTAACTAAAACGTCATCTAAAAAGGCTGCTGTAACAATAATTTTAGGCTCGCACATCCCAGAAACCACACCAGTAGTGTCTTTATAGTTCTTTGACACCCATCTCTTTGCCGTGTTATAGTCGGTTCGATTCCTGGGTGGAGCAAGCAAATTTTAAAAAAATCTTTGAATGCAGTTTTATATCTTTTCCAAAATAAAGGAATGTTTCTTTGGAGTAAAATTTACTATGTCTATTATTAAGAGTACTTTTCCTCTAGGGGGCATTCAAAAATTCCACCCTGTATATCGGATATGTATCAAAAATCGGACTTTTTCGATCCCTACTATATTATTTGCCAATAGGTATATTTTACGAGTTGTCGAAATGTTGACAGGTGAAAATGTGTCACCATTCTTTATAGTTAAAAGTTATCGAAATATTTATTACAGAAATATTATAAAGCAAAATCGCACTAAAATCTTCTGACTGTCTGTTTAAACTCGATTTATTTACGGTATTTGATAATAGATGGAGAGATTAATAAGAAAGGTGTATAATTTATTAAGACTTGGTGTATAATAGCTAAAATATGATTGAATATGTCTGAAAATATTATCATCAAAATATTAGCATGCAATACGCAAAACACACCACATAATATGGCCCCAAAGAAGGTTTTTTTATAAGCTTGTACGACGTAAGACCACATAGTGACACTAAAATATGTATCCTAGTATACATTCAGACCAGAGCCATTATAGAAAAGTTCTTTCCCTAAACTGGCCCGGGTTAGAAATGTTATTTTCCAAAACTGGCCAGACTGGGACTTGAACACAGGACTTCTTCTCACATTTGGCCCGGTAAGCAACCCGAGAACTCTTCATCACCACGGGAGAGCCGACTTCTAAAAAAGGAGGAGGTTCTCAATTCGTCTGTATGTTTTTTTCATTTGTTTCTCTTTTTTGCGTATTTTTTACACGATATTTCGGACAATTATGAATCTATTTTAAAAATTCTTGTTTTGTATGATAGAAGATACTTCATAGTTGGCCCCATTTCATCGAAATCGGTTGAGTACTTCGTTGTAAATTTCATTTCGGAGAATGTTTACGAGGATGACATTATAACGCAGCCAAAGTTTTGAAGTGAAGTCGGTTTTTTTAATGCTCTGCATTCGTTGATTATTAGATATTCATTCACTTACACGCCATTATCTAGCCGTAATAAAGAACTTGTGTTATGAATACTAAATAACGAATAATAAACTTAAGAAATATATGTATAATTATTCATAGACAGGTTGACTTTTGCCGTGATTGAGGAACAACATCCATACATCCAAACACTCACATTTATAATTATAATATAAAAGTAATATAATAATATAATTATAATATTAGATAGATTTAAAGTCAGTTTTCATAAGCGTCGCTAGAGGTCGCTACATCCTCAATCCTACGTGATGGTTCGTGAAGATGAGATCGAAACTATGGCTCTTAGTTAGGAACTGGCTCTTCATAAAGTATAGTCAAAACACATCATCTCCGGAATATTGCTGGAATACAGCACCGTCGCGATTAGTTCTAAAACCATCTGTAAGGATATTACGGTTTGACTTGCAGAACCAAAGATAATCGGATTTTACATGCAACGGCCGCGCCGGCAAGAGAGGCATTGATGGATGATCGTGTGAAAGTGGGCCTAGGCGAAACCGAGCCACTTTTTTACATGCAAGCTCCATACAATTTTTTCAGGAAAAAGTTGTAACTCATCCGATTATATCTCAAATTATTTTTTTTGTCATAATGCAACGAACTAGAAGTATAGGACTTTTTAGCTTATGCACGAACGAAGTCGCGAGAAAACGCTTGTATTTTATATGAAGGTTGGTAAGGCATACCCTGAAGGCCTGAAGGAATCACCAAGCCAGGGTCGCTCCAAATTAGTCTCTTTTTACGAAGCGCTTAGCCAACCCTAAGCGGATCTTTAGGATAAATAAACCTATAAATAAACAGATAACAATGTCCACACAAGTAACTAAGCACCATTTATGTAATTACCTACCTATTTAATAGTTCAATGAAAAAACGATTGCGTTCATTGACAGTAATATTATCGACTCATTATCTTTTTCCATTACGTAACGATTATTTTTATTATTATGATGATACAAAATACCTTTGTAATTGTTAGCTAGGGTTGTCAAAAATACAACATATTGTGTTTTTTTTCCTGTTAGGCTGATTTTTGTCATCTTACCATGTGAGAACCATGGCTGGCTAGTTTAGCGGTAAAATATTGACTTCTACGCTGGAGGTCCCGGGTTCGATTCTCGATGAGGAGGGAAGACATTAAGGCTGCGTTTCCACACGGTGAAAAAGTTGAGTGTGACCACTGAAGCGGAGTGGAGTGAAGCGGAGCGGAGCATACTTTAGGAATTGCGCTCTGTACGATGATTACTACTATGATGCTTCGCGCGCGAGTTAAGCGGCGTGGCGTCATACATCCACCCCCGCACCCCAGTTCGCACCTCGCTGCTACGCTCTCCTGTTCTTCCACTACACAGCCTAGCTGCCATCCGCACCGCACCTCCCCGCTGCCCTTCACTCCGCACCGCCCTGCTATCCTCCACTCAGCGTCACCTCGCTGTATTTTTATGAATATCCGTTCAGCTCTGCTCCACGCCGCTCGTGCTGTTTCCATTGAGCGGAGATTTCTAGCTTAGTGATTGGTCTATTCATGCACCGCTAAGCACCGCTCCACCCAGGTATATGGAAACCCAGCCTTACGTTTTTATGTTTTTTTTTATTTCTATTTAATGTTTTTACAGGTATTCAATGTGGTCAAAGTTTCGAAACCGTGTTGCTGAACGGATGCGAGACGTGGAAGGTTACCAAAGACATCTCGCAACGGCTACAGGTCGTCTTCAACCGCTGTCTTTGCCGTATTCTCGGAGTTTACTGGCCCGAGAAAATCTCCAATATTGAACTGTGGGATCGCTGTGGTGAGACTCCGATTGACCATCAAATCAAACGCCGCAAGTGGAACTGGATCGGCCACACTCTCCGAAGGGACTCTGACCATATACCGAGGCAAGCCCTAGAATGGAATCCCCAAGAAAAGCGTAAGTATGGCCGCCCAAAACAGACCTGGAGGCGGACGATCATCACTGAGGCAACGAAGATAGGGAAAACCTGGAGCGAAATGAAGCGCGAAGCTCAAGACTGAGCGGGATGGCGAAGCACTGTGGAAGCCCTCTGCCCCAACTAGGGGACATAGGAATTTAAGTCAAGTAAGTCAATATGGTGAAGAATGGAACTTTCTGAAGTAACTACTTAATAAAGGTAATCTACAGTAAATCTAATCTAAACTCCACTCAATTTGAAGATAAGTGTTTTTGGGAATTTCATTTCTACTAGCTGGCGTTTGCTATAAAACGATTGACTAGCGGTCGATAATCTCAAGATAACCACAGATTAGTTAGGGTGTTACCACACCAATCGATCGACCGTCGATCAACGGACGAATAAAGCAGTCGACGTTGATCGATAGTTTTTACTACGCCAAAAATCCGATCGACGTTGACCGACGTTTAAATAAAATTTAGGTTTCACGGTTATTTCAGTACATCCTATGTGATGTTAAAAACGTGATATTTTGTGAGGTTAAATGATTGGATATTTTTTTACTTTTTTTTTTAAGTTTATACGGCTGAACTGTTTCCAATAAAAGTTAGCATACTTTTAAGGTTAGCCTCTTGTAATTATAATTAATAATAATCCAATGAGTGAATTAATTTATGTTGATGTCTCGGAAAACAAATGAAAGTGGAAAACTTGCAAAGTGGAAAACAAAAAATGGCAAATTATAAAAAATGGTTAAAAAAACTTTGCAATCGACAACCCTAGATTCAATTAGATTTTGTATTGTGTAGTTTTTGCTAAAGAATTCACATATTCTGCGTTTATCTCGATTTTATAATTTAAAATAATGAGATTTGCAAGTATTTTAGGAAGAACTTAACATACTTATTGCAACATTTTCATGGTAAAGAATACATTTACCTTTAAGTATGTGGCTGAATCTAGGGATTTCCATATTTGCTGCATATTTTTAAAAGCAACACTTATGCCCTTAGGCATTTCATAAAACAGTATAGTCTATCCCTTCTCAAGGGTTTCACTTCGAGGACTGATTTTAATGGTTGGATAAAAGTTATCAAATGAACAAAATTACTAGCGTGGTGGTAGGATCCCCGTAAGGGTCCGACTGGCTAGCGAACACCCTTCATATAAAATCCGCAGCCCAGTGTTACCATTCCAGCGGCGGTGATGTTTTCCGGTAATATATTATGAAGAATCAGTTAATAAATAAATAATAAATAAAATCCCAAGACAATCACACCAACCACATGGCCCCAAACTAAGCAGAGCTTGTGATATGGGATACCATGTAGCGAACTTGTGAGGAACCTAGGATTTAAATACATAATTAGGTATATAGATAAACGCCCAGACCCGGGACATTTTTTTTTCTAGTTCCGTGTGGGAATCGAACCCGCAACCACTGGCTTCTGAGGCAGACAGTGTTACCCCATCGCCAAAGTGATCGTCAAAGTACTTTCCTAGGCCCGTGTACTTTCATCCTCGACCTCATTTTCACTTACCATCAGGTAAGAATGAGGTCAGACTCGGCTCAGGCACCGACAAATAAACCTATGTGCTTCATTATTGTTTGAATGAAATTTCTTAAAGTGATAAGGCCAACCAGTTTGTAATATCATTGTTATTTTTAGTAGTTTTCAACCGACTTCCAAAAAAGGAGGAGGTTCTAAATTTTTTTTTGTGTCTTTGTTACACGATATTTCGGTCAATTATGAATTGATTTTGAAAATTGTTGTTTCATATAATAGAGGATACTTCATAGTTGGTCCCATTTAAATTTCATCGAAATCGGTTGAGTACTTCATTGAAAATTTCAAACTTTTGAAAAAATATTTATGATTTCGGAGAAGGTTTATTTTGATGACACTCTCAACTCAGCCAAAGTTTTGACGTGAAGTCGGTTTTTTTAATGCTCTGCATTCATTGATTATCATTTAATTATTTTATGGGCTGTAAAGTGTGTTTGTTTAAGGAGTAGGTATATTATTACACTCTTAACTTAGACCTTATGTATAAAAAAATTACAAGTCTTGTTGCGGCTTGGTACCTATACACTGCGCGAAGCTTTCATGGCTATTACAATTATTCTTATGGCCTTATCTATACTCTAGCTAAATAATTCAATGCAACTGACTGTTCGAAATTTCATATAAAGGAATAATGATACCAGTTAAAATCTTCGTAATATAAAGTACCACTACATTACGAAGATTTACGAAGATTTAAATATAGAGGTCAGTGTAAGGTACTGAATGAGAATGATTGAAATTGAATGTTACTTTTTATTCGTTAAGCATACAATTTTAAACCAATGTATAGTAAGTACGTGATTTTGAGCTGTGTATGTTATCTTTACAGTAACTTTGATGAGAATAATTAATTACCAAACATATCTAGTGCGTTAAAATGTTTACAGTAAGAATTAAAATTAGTTTTTTGCAATGTTTTGAAGTCAATGACAAATTAAGTGAAGTGAAGCATTCCTACTCTAGCACGGAAAAAAAAACTCTAAAGAAACATTTTTTTTTTCAATTTTATTAATAAAGAAATTATTCGTTCATTGTATATTTGTGTGATAAAACACAGATATTAGCCATGAAGTCATGGATGTTTTAGTACTTATATGTTTTTACATACATACAAAACTTCACGCCTGTGTCCCTTATGGGGTAGGCAGAACACCAGAAGCTATAAAATCATCTCATGTCACGTTGGATAAATGTGGAGATATTAAAATAATGGAGAAAACCTCTCCCACAAAACAACTTTTACAGTATGCCCGAGCAGAGAAGCAGCTAGCACATTCTATGTTTGTTTTTGCTCTCAGACCATCATGGAAGAAATATGTTTATTTAAATTTATTTTACTAATGATAAATATGGTGTGTACCAACCAGCACTGGGTCAGCTTGGTGGTTAACCTAACCTTTTCGCCACCCAGAGGAGAGACTCATAGCCCTGCAGTGGGCTCATTACACGGAGTTGTGATGATGATGAATGATGGTAAAATGCGTTGGGGCTTGGATAAGCGTGCCGTTTTTTTACTTTATAAAGGTAAGTAAAATAAGTGAAACTAATTTTACTTATATAAACTTTAATTTATTTAAGTTGATTTTACTTATAAACTAATTTTAATTATAAGTGAAACTAATTTTACCTACCTCGTCGTTTCGAACAAGTTGCTGTTATCTATAAGTAGGTACTCAATGAGATCACAGAACTTTATCGATTCGAATGTTTGCAAATGCTCTTATAGTAGGTATGGAGTTCCTTGCAAATTGTAAGCAACCTTGTAATTTATCTCTTTATCTTTTACAATTACAGAAAAGCATCAAAAAAACCGACTCCACGTAAAAACTTTGGCTGATTTGAGAATGTCATCAACGTAAACATTCTCCGAAATCATACATATTTTTTTGATTTTTGTCATGAATCATACAACAAAGACACAAAAAAACATACAGACGAATTGAGAACCTCCTCCGTTTTTGGAAGTCGGTGGAAAATACATGTTCACAAACATTCAAGATAGATAGATAGATTCATTTATTGATTACCACAAACACACACATATTACAAAAGATAATTTAGACAAAATAATTTAAAAAAATAATAATAATAGTGAGGTGTGTGTTGTAGCAGTGCAAAAAGCCGTAACATTCAACAAGGCACAGATTTATTAATACTTGTAGAAATACGATTCGATAAAGTTCTGTGGTCACATTGCAGTCTTGAGGTCGCAGGCTTTGAGGTAAGCAAATTAATATTTCATACATATTTACCTAGGATAATTTACCTACACACATACCTATTGCTTAGGTATGAGGTAGGCAGATCACCAGAGGCTTTTAAGGAAGTAGAAACCATCTAATATCACATTTGACACGTTTGGAGAAATTATAAAGATTGAGAGAGACAGGGGGTCAGCCTATCGCTACAAAAAAGCTAATAAAACCTCTGTCCCTTAACTGACTTTTACAGTATGCCCGGAAATAGAAGCAGCTGGCACGTTCTATGTTTTTGTTTCACTCCCAGTCCACCAATATTTCAATGCAATAAAATACTAATCATTAAAAACGCTTTTATTTTAAGAAGATTTAAATCTATTTATTGTAAAAAGAAGCATGTAAACTTAGTTATGATTAAAGGCAAATCTTAATTTTTTTACTATTCTACTCGTATTAGTACTATAAACCTGATAATGTAGCTTCGGTGTGCATATCACTTCAATGTTGAAACGGGTTATCGGATTTAACTTATTTAACCATATTTCCACGACATGGCTTTTCACGTACTGACACAACCATATTTAATACACTGAAGGCTTCGAATATATTCCACCCAACAAAATAGTAGTTGTACTCTTCTCTATTATAAAGTAAACGAATGGTTTATTGGCGTTGAAAGAAGCTAATGTCATTCTACTAAATAAATCCATGGGATTAGTATCCGAGGTATCAATACCTGACTCTGTAATCTCAATGTCTGCTTTGTGAATCACAGAAGATATAAGGATAGATTCCCGACATTGTGTGCCTCTAAAACTAGTTATGTTTGCCTGAAATATATCGTATATGCCCATTTCTTGCAACGGCTTATTCAAGACAACATTTGAAGAGATTTTAAAACGCGGAATATACACGTTAACGTTTGTATCTTCTAGAACCATAGATATGTCTTTCAAACTTATTTTAGCTAGATTAGAATACATTTCCTGGACATTTACTTCTTCATTTGGAAGTAATAGTAGCATGGAGTACTTTCCTTCATATCCAAATGGTAGATCCAAGGCTGTGGCTTTCAGGTCCGCAATTTCAGCGTATAGCAACTTTTCTGTTTGGTACATCATGTTAACTGCACCAATTTTTCGGCCGTATCCATCGTAGAAACTTTCAACAAATGTGTCTGATGTTTTGAATGGGTACAACCATAAGGCTTTGAAGGAGAAAGTATTTGTCACAATCAGATGTGATCTCGCAAAGTCAACCGAGCGATGCACATTAGAATTTACGCCTGTAACTTTCTCAATAAGTTTATTAGCGATATCTGAAGCTTCAGGATTTTTAAAATCGAGCCTCATCATTGATACATCAAATTCTTTTTCAAATATACTCATAAATCTTGGTTTAATTGTATACTTTTCATCGTAAAACATGAAGTTATTGTTTGTTAAAATCACTTCATTACCTTTATGTTTCAGCACGGAGTCTTGAAGTTCTTTATTACATTTGAGAAAAACATTTAGGTCTTTCGGTAAAATCAAAGCTCTGATAAGCTGTTTAAGGCATTTGCCTGTAGTTCCAACTGTAACTCCACTCATTAAGGTCCAAATTCCAAAGGGAGATATAACGACATGACCCTCTGTATATAGTTGTGTAAAGAAAATTAGTTCTAAGCTTGAATTTCTTGGGCGTTCATTGAATTCTATATCACAGTAACTTTTTGCGAACAAAACAACAAATAGTATTATGAATTTCATATTTATCTTTGACCCCTACTGCGGTCTACAGTGTACTGGCATTCTACATTGTCTGATATAAAAGAAGCGATATTTAGCTTAATGATGTTATTGAGCCACGATATATTTCTTTCCAGATAATAATATAATGATTGAATAATTACATAAAGTATAATACCTCCAAATATTACTTTTTCATACGGAGTTTTTCACGAATACTATATTTTTGAGTGGACAGACACGGAAACTTTATAATAAAATAAAATATAATGAATTTTCACACAATTCTAGTTATGACTATACTTTAGTTAGGGTGTCGATCGTAGCTTATAATACAACTCTTTTTTAGGCAACTTTTAGGCAACACAAAGTAAGAAAAATATCTTAGAACTAACGAACGCCTAATCTTGAATTTTTAACCTTTTATCTTAATTTTTCTTACATACATAACTTCACATAACTTCATCCCCTAATAGGGTAGGCAGAACAGAGGCAGGTTTGGAAGAATTATAATAATGGTGATAGACTACTGCAGTGACAGGGAGTCAGCCTATCGCCCATAAAAATGTCAATAAAACCTTTGCCCCACATTATGCCCTGGAAGAGAAGCAACTGGTACATTCTATGTTTTTCTTTTGCTCCCAGTTCAGCATGGAAGTAATTTTTCTTTTCTTTTATTTTTTATTTCAATTATCGATAGTTTGAATTACAATAATAATATTCTGCACTTTGTAATATCACTAAAATTATATTAATCGAGCAATCAAGCTCTTTGTCACATCACTATATTAATTTCGTTTGTAAAAAGATAACGGATTCCATAGGTCAAGAAATTATTACAGTTTAGGAAATCCGAACACTGAGGAACCAGTAGGCCTATAATTATATAATACTAGCTGACCCGGCAAACGTTGTTTTGCCATATAAATAAAAAAAAAATAGATGTAGGCCGATTCTCATAGATACCGGATAAGCACAAAAAATTTCATCAAAATCGGTCAAGCCGTTTCGGAGGAGTATGGCAACGAAAACTGTGACACGAGAATTTTATATATTAGAAGATTGTATAAATAATTTACTTGTTTTAAATTTAAAGTTATCTAATAACTAACGCCATGATCACTACAAGCAGGCTTTCCTAAGGTTGGTATGGTGGGGTATTACAGACTTGAGACAAGGAGAGAGGTAGCTTTAGGTACTTATCTATTTGGCGTGATTCGTGGCAAAATATGCAACCCAGGCGTGCTAGTGTGCATGCAGTTTAGGTGCCGGATGGATACGTAGGCAGGCGTCGTCGGCGGCCGGTCTTGTTCCTGGTGCCGCGCGCGCGCACCGCTCGTTGCACCGCGCGCCGTTCACGCGTGCTTTGCGGACACTCAACACAATGTCTGACCGCGTAGACCTGTTTCTTGTTCGCTGAATGAATTCACTCAGGCCGCATTTTATGTATGTAGTTATAGTGTTAGTACCTAAGTGTTGAATATTTGTTTTTATAGAGGTAAAATGGTAGTTTTTTGTTTTTTGAAAATTGTTTTTGGTAACACCATTGCATTAGGTTAAGGACCTGTAATGATGGTTGTTTGTATGGTAAATAAATAAATCGTCGATCGAAGGCATCGACCTTTAATTTCTACCAGACCGATCGATCGACGCACTCGAAATCGACATCGATAGAGCTGATGGAATATGTCGGAGTTAATCGATCAACGTGGTCGCTAACTATGGGCCTTATAAACAAGCTTAGAGACGCTCAGCGGGCAATGGAAAGGGCTATGCTCGGAGTTTCCCAGTTGGATCGAATCAGGAATGAGGAGATTCGCAGGCGAACCAAAGTCACCGACATAGCCAGAAGGATTTCAGAGCTGAAGTGGCAAAGGGCAGAGCACATAGCTCGCAGAACAGATGGCCGGTGGGGCAGATAAGTTCTCGACTGGCGGCCACGTACTGGGAGCCGCAGCGTAGGCAGGCCCCCCGCACGATGGACCGACGACCTGGTCAAAGTTTTATTTAGTTCAGGATATACCTCTGTACCTTAATAATATAACAAGCAGTAGGTACCTACTTCATTTATGCAATTCTCAAATGTTCTTTGTTTTTATTTTTTATACAAGACACTGCTGCGCCTAATTGTTACACTTTTTTATATCTGTGTATGTCCTCAGTGAGACGTTCTAAGGCAATAATTGTAATTATGTTTAGTTTGAAATTTGCTTATATCTGTTGTATCTTTTATTTCTGTTTTGTCTCCAATAAAGTAAATAAATAAACGCTGGATAAGGGCGGCGCGGGACCGAGCGACGTGGAAGACCTTGGGGGAGGCCTATGTCCAGCAGTGGACGTCTACAGGCTGTGGATGATGAGATGATGACTCGATCAACGTCGACCGACCGTCGATCAGTTGGTTAGTCAATTAAAGCTACCAGACTTTAATTGACAGACAGATGGGTCTGGTAACACCCTAAGCCCGTGTGCTTTCATCTTCGACCTCATCTTCACTTACCATCAGATGAGATTGAGGTCAGAGGCTGTCTGGATTAGTCACCAATGAAAATCATAAACAATAAAAAAAGAAAGTAAAAAAGCAACAAACTTCGTTCGATATTTAAAACTTTACGTTTTAAAATACAGAAACTTTCTCGTGCAAAACCCGTTGAATGTTTTTAGTGCAGAAAAAGCGTTCCATATTTAAATTTTATGCACGAGAGTATACAACGTGTATTCAAAATTAAATTTTTGAGCGTGATTCTCTTTTTTAAAGTTCAGTAATGGCGGTCTTCGGTATTCACGATTTTACAAGACAGAAATAATAGAATATAAGAATTTTTGGACATTAATTCCCACAGCGCAGTCTTGTCCTAAAATAAGCTCATATGCTTGTTTTATAGTAACTAGATTATACTGTTTAGATTCGGTATACTATGATACAATTACTACATACTTATACAATTTTTTCTCGTAAAAAAACATACATTGTACCTATGTAAACATAATATACTAACCAATGCAAAAACAACATGGTAATGCACACAAATATTTGCAATGGATCGAACCCACGTCCACTGGATTTTGAGGCAGACATTGTTACCCAATGAGGAGTTTTCTGACAGCTCATAAAAACTAGTTCAAAAAACCTCTATAGGTGGCACTTTTAAAAAGCCGAAGGCGTTAAATCTGTATACTATAATGTAGTTAAGTGGTATCTACCATCTATGGTTATTTTTAAGTTCAATTTCTGATACAGACGTCAATTAATTTATTTTACTTTTAAAAACGCAGTGTGCAATAAATGGCTATATGACAGACAAGACTTCGGCTTTTGTAAAACGCCATCTATCGAAGCCTTTTTTACCATTTTTGTACCGTTTTTTTAATGAGCTGTCAGAAAACCTCTCATTGCAACAGCGACGCTTTGTAGGTAATCTTTTCTATTGCTTGGAGCAGTTCTCCTAGTTCTTGGAAACAATCGATTCGAGAAATTTAAATTTTGTTTATCGATTTCTGCCAACTTTCAGCATCAAATACCACTCTGTGGTCGGCAATAAAGTCAGTGAAAGCGCTCTACCTATACTGCCTCAGGTGTTAAATTATACCCTGGCAAAAATAATTCAATGTAGTAAACTGAGAGTTTAAAATGTCAAATACAAAAATAATGATACCAGTTAAAAACTTCGTAGTGTAAAAACTGAATGAGAATGATTGAAAATGAACGAGTCTTTGTCATTCGTTTTGCATAAAATTTTAAAGCAATATAAAAATAATGAAGTCGTCTTGGCGCCGTGGTTACTGTGTGTATCACACGATATCACAGGTTAAGCAACGTTCGACGCGGTCGGTACTTGGATGGGTGACCGGCGACCATTCCTATCTCACGACGACTTCCGTGCTTTGGAGGGCACGTTAAGCAGTCGGTCCCGGGCACAGATTAGAAAGTATTATGTACAAGTACAGATAGGACACATCAATATTATAGGGAGTTTGGAATGCAAGCTTTTTTGCCGTTTGGCGGCGCTTATGTGCTTGAGGTTTTTTGAGTGTACTATTCACTATAGTGGTTTTTTATTATGTTTGTTTATAAATATTGTTTTTCATATGTGAAAGGAAGGGTGCTAATTTTACAGTATAATGGCAACGAACTAAGGAACCACTAACTAAAATAATCAAAAACCAACACTTGTTAGCATGTTTGATAGTTATAAAGTTATTCATCGAAATATGTGAATCATGAAGTCTATCAAGCATCACAACAATTCAGTTACATTAATGATAAACTTAAGTTCACTTGACGCTACTTCTGAGTTTGCAGGAAAACACAGCAGATATTTACAACTGATATGCTTAGGACTTTCACAAGCCGGCAGCGTTTTGTGATCAAATGGCGAATGATTGTCTATCACTCACTCAACTCACTCATATTAAGTTGTTATTGCCAGTAATAAGTGGCGCCACCAAACGTTAAAATGGTGCTATGGCCAAACTCTTGAAATTGAATAAAATGCTTTGATTGTCAATGCCGTGGTCCCGGGTGCTGTATTCTTGTATACAGTAGTCGTTAGGGTTTGTCAGATGCCATTTCGGCGCCCTGAAAATTCTGGCATCCACCACCCAGCACTGGGCCAGCTTGGTGGATTATGGCCTATACCTCCTCTTCACCCAGGGGAGAGACTCATGCCCTGCAGTTGGCTCTTTACAAAGAGTTGTGATGATGATGATGATAAAAATAATTGAATGTGAGGTTTATCTTCAAATTAACTTTAATGCAAATACAGAATTACCGAACATACCTTTTTTTTTTTTTTTTTTTTGTCTGGAGGAAAACATGCTCTCATGTCCCCGACCGCCCAAGGGGGAACGGTGGGGTATGTGGGGATGATCCGGCGGAAGGCCGAACCGACCCACTAAAAACCTCCAGGTGTACCTCCACCGCCATAATTGGAGCCCACGGTATCGCCAGTAGCATTGCCCGCGAGCCCCGGCGGATCGCGCTCAGCCTGAGCCGTGCGCCCCCCCCCCACGTAGGAAATGGCCCAGTACACGCGGCCATTTCTCCACTCATAGCCTGTATAGCCGCAGTAGGTCCCCTCACCCACCACGGCTGGCTATCGGGAGGGAGAAGGCGTCTCTTTCTCCGTCCCACCCTCCACCCAGCCTAAACTAACCTATCCTAAAACCTAACCTAAAAACCTAACCTAAAACCTTATCTAAAATCTAACCTAAAACCTTACCTAAAACCTTACCTAAAACCTTACCTAAAACCTTACCTAAAACCTATCCTAAACGACGTAACTTAACCTAAAACCTAACCTATCCTGAAACCTAACCTAACCCAATACGACGGCCTGGACGCCGAAGCAATCCGAGACCGCCGACCCCAGAGCATTCGGTGCACGACCAGAGCTCGCCGCCTCTGTGTCCTCATCGGTCCACTCTGCTATCAGAATGGTACCGAGAGGACCCACCCCGGGAAGGCGCAGCTGCCGCCTAATGCGGACAGACGCAGCGCGCCACCGCCGTAAGAGTGATTTCGCTTCACCCGATCGCTGGATTGCGACGGGCTACTGAGCCCCCCCGCCACGACAAGGCACACTCTACTTGGGGGGGCACCGAACATACCTAGTGATTTAAAACCGTTACAGTAGAAAACTAAATGGAAGTAAACACAAAGTAGTCAAATGTAATTTAAATGCTGACGGCGGGCAGCCCTATCACATGTGAACGGACCGCGGCTCTCGCTATAGGCATGTATTTCAAAAATGCGGCCAAGTTGAATTACTTTCATGGTTGTCTGGTAGAAATCGCTCCTCAGCGATAAGACCGCCAAGTTTTTATTTTTAGTGTAAGTGTTCTTTTTTTCTTTTACTTTACCTGTAAAAACTGAAGTGTAAATAAATAAAATAAAATAAATAAAATAAATACTTTAGATATCTGTACCGTGGCACAGGTGTTGGCACTTTATAAATTATTGAGTCATGAAAACTTAAGTCGATATTATGTCTATCAAAGTCGCGCAGGCTTTGATCACCTTGACGAGTCATGGCAATAAAAAAGATTAATCACCTAATGAAATAATAAGAGGATATATGTAGGTACAGTCAAAACCAAAAACATTTCGGAATCCAATGCACAGATTATACCTATCTTCATAGAAATTGTTCAAAGTAGTGTGACAAAAATAAATACCGACTCACCGATATAGCCAGTGGCAATAGCAAGACATTTAGCTTGTAAAACAAATCGCCGTTGGGCCAGTAAGGTTCTCGTGTGACTACCACATAAATACCTACTGAGAGACACAACGCAACCAGGCCCCTCGCAAGGTGGACCGATGACGATCTGGTCAAAGTCGCCGGTAAACGCTTCTGGTCAAAGTCGCTGGCAAAGGTGGAGGACCTTGGGAAGCTTTTGTCAGTGGACGACTCCCGGCTGATGATGATGACGATTTTTATTAAAACCTGAGACCTCATCGTAACTTAGATAAAAGCAGAAACGCCAAGGTCAAACGTACTGATAAAAAAAAGCTTTTTCATTGCTGCCGTTAAGTTTCAGTTTCAAGCATGACATCAGTTGTTAAAAATGCTTATTTTTTGGCCCATAAAAAGAATCATT
The DNA here is from genome assembly GCA_944452665.1 of Stenoptilia bipunctidactyla. Lineage (NCBI taxonomy): Eukaryota > Metazoa > Arthropoda > Insecta > Lepidoptera > Pterophoridae > Stenoptilia > Stenoptilia bipunctidactyla. Next base: position 4,896,276 of record OX101748.1, on the reverse strand, counting down.
TTGTAAAAAAAAAATATTCTCTCGGTTTATCTGGTGTCATTAAAGCTAACTTTTAAGGGCGGCTTGCGTAACATTTGGAATTTAGTTAAATGAGTTTATCTTGCTAAATATGTTTAGCCTAAATACAATAAAAAAGGTTTGACAGTTCGTTAAACGTGATTAGTGCCTAAATTTTTGTTGTGCAAGACGCTAATTATAGTTAGCAGACTAAATGCGTTTACGTCGCTCTTAAACTGTATTTAACGACGATGCGCAAGCCGCCCTAAATATAGTGATTTTACTTTCAACAGTCTTAGATCAAAATTAATAAGTAAAATGTACAGTCTGCAACAGAATTATTTATACCACCTTGGACGATCGCGCGTATGCAAACTGTATGTGTGCGGGAGACTGGGTGGTATACATAATTCTGTTGCAGACTGTACCTATGTCTGTCATGAATGCAGACAGATGTCTACAGGGTGACTGGTGGGTCACTTTTGAAATTCAAGGACAGTTTGAAATCATGAGTACATGAAGAGAAAAAATATAATAAAAAATAAATATTACTTATTTACTGAGTAAACTTAACCGGAAGTTAAAGAATTGATTACGCAACGCATGGTTACGCTAGCGTTGGCAGCGATCCGCGTGCCAGGTCACGTTCCTCGATCAACTCAGTTGTACGTAAAGTAAATAGTACATACATACATACATAACGTCACGTCTGCATCCCTAATGGGGTAGGTCGAACACCAGAGGCTATAAAACCATCTGATGTTACGTTTGACAAATTTGGAGGTATTAAAATGATGGAGAGAGACTTGCAGTGATAGGGGGTCAGCCTATCGTTCACAAAAACGTCAATAAAACCTCCGTCCCTTAACTGACTTTTACAGTATAGTAAGTAAATAGTAGCATAGTAGTATTTATTTATAGGAAATTCTAGTGAAAAATGTAGTACCTACTTTTATTACACAATTATGATCAGAATCGACTACAAAGTGTCTAAAATTTAAAATTAACTAAAGAACGATAAAACATACACACGAATTGATTGAAAACTTCCTCCTTTTGGTACCTAGTCGGTTGAAAATTCATCTAAAGTAGTCAAGATTAAGGCACACACAAGGACCCCAAACTCGATGTGGTCTCTATAAATGAGTGCCTACGATTCGAAATTGAATGTTTTTTGTATACCTATATCAAAGAATGCCGGACTTATAAAAGGTGGCAATTATTATAAATATTTTTATTGTTTTTTTATAATACTACGTGTACAATTTTTATATGTTCTTTTTGTGGGCTCATTACAAAGGATTGTGACTGTTTGATGATGAGATTTTAATGAATCGACCAAGAAAAATTGGTAACTGGTTCTCACCTGTGGCTCTGCCCCCATTTTTTGGCGATCCCAAGAAATCAGGATGAAAATCTTAATCCAGCGGAGTTTGGTGTAAAAGTGTTGCAAAAATTCATTCATCAAAAAAATAATAAATAATTATCTGTGAAAAAATTAAATTAAAAGTATTAAAGCCTTGTTCATTTATTTTCTTAAAAATAAAACAATAATACGAAAATAGACAGTGACCCACATTGTCGATTTTTGGAACACAGGGCATCATAATAACTGAAATAAAATATTTCCGGGTAGAATAACTCTGCCGGCCGCTCCTGACTGGATATACATACTTGTTGTAAAAATGATTAATCTAAATGTCCATAGTCATAGTCAAAGTCAAAATATTCTTTATTCTTTACCAGGAACACCTAAACTCACAGGAGATTGTAGTATTTCAAATTCTCAAATTTCAAAAGTGACCTACCTATCCCCCCTGTATAGCATAACAAAATTATCTGACCCAGAAACTGCGGCGCTAGCCTCTTTATCATTGAGTCCACAACTATAGTTCTTGTAAGAATCAATTTTAGTTCCAATTTTCCCCACCGGTTCAGATAAATTTGTAGCACTTTACACCTGAAATAAGTAACATGAGTTTCAATTAATCAATTCATGATAGGATTCCTTTTTTTTTTTTTTTAATTTATTTATCCAAAATAACAATTTTACATTAATATAAAAGACTATGTAGCTGTCACGTAAGCTTGTCGCTTATGTGTGACAGCGGGCCGCACATTTATACATTTTAATACTTAATATTAAAAATAATTAAATTAAACAAGATTATTCTTATTGTAGGCACACCGCTTACAATATTCTTATTGTAGGCACACCGCTTACATTACCTACGTCGCTTAGTGGTAGGATCATGTCAGACGTTTCAGATTTCGTCACACTGTTGCTTCTTTCAGGGGGAAGGGCGGTGCTCCTACTCACTTAATAACCAGTAATTTGTAGCCGCGGAAATAGCCAGGTAACTTGGTTATAGTTGTTGAGATGGATTACAGGAAAGAAACGTCCGACTCAATCAATGATTACAACACCACTCTATTGCATCGGGGATTAAAAAATAAGTAGGATGATGCAAGTCTTAGGTATATCACCTTATAAACAAAATGGAACTTTATGATAAAATATAGTTAAAAGCAAAACTACTTAAAAACTCATCCAGTAGTTTCTGGGATTAGCACGTTCAAGCAAACGAACTTTTAGCTTCGATATGTTAAAATATTATAAAGAGTGTACACCACTGACCTCTATATTTACCACTGGACTGGCGGCTGTCAAAGTGCTTTTGTGCCCGTTTGATAATCGCCATTTTGGCGCTGTCGGACGTAGCGAGCAGTAGCGAGTGTCCGTGGTACTAAAACTAGTCGCTTACACATATGTCACATGTCCTCATTGTTGATAACTTTTATATAATGCTTATAACAATAACAACATAAAATTCGAATTAATATTTAAAAAATATAAAATCACTTGACAATAAGCAAGCACTTCTCTGGCGGCCACTTGCAATATACGTCAAAATTTGTTCTGCGGACACTCGCTACTCGCTAGTGGCGCTTCAAATAGGCACAAAAAAATAGCTGTCAAACTTACGGAACAGCCAGTCCAGTGGTAAATATAGAGGTCAGTGGTGTACACAGACTTTTTCGTTCAAAGTTATCAAAAGTTATGCAAGTACGTAGTTAAATGCGTGCAAATCTGTCATGTCTTATAAAATATAAGCATTTTTATATTACTTAGTTAGTTTTATTTACCTTTTATCGAGTTTCCATGACACAGGTTCTTAGTAAAATTTAATTGATTTCTATATAAGTATTTAATGTGTAACGATTACTAGAAAAATACTTAACGATGGAATTATTTTTTGTTTGTATTGGTGACCAGTAGTTTTATGCAGAATCACCTGTGTAGCTACATAGCTACTGATTCCATTGGGATTTCTATAAAATTAATGAATAATTTTTTCTAAAATTCACACCACATTATCTAGCCTAAATATGTATTCTCTGCTCCAACAACGTTTCTTAAAGAAGCTGTGTTACGGATAGGGTTGTCAACCATACTGTTAAAAACAGTACTATACTGTTTTTTTCTACATTATATGTTTTACTATTGAACAATAATTAAGTATACAAAATACAGTTTTCAGAATAAAATGCTAAATACGTTTTCGCTAAGTATACTTATTGCTGCGGAAGTCGTCGTGGCGCCGTGGTTACTGTGTTTATCATACGATATCACAATTTAAGCAACGTTCGGCGCGGTCGGTACTTGGATGGGTGACCGCCGACTATTCATTTCTCACGGCGACTTCCGTGCTTCGGAGGGCACGTTAAGCAGTCGGTCCCGGGTGCTGTATACTTATATACAGTAGTCGTTAGGGTTTGTCAGAGGCCGTATCGGCACCCTGAAAATTCTGACATCCACCACCCAGCACTGGGCCAGCTTGGTGGATTATGGCCTAAACCTCCTCGTCACCCAGAGGAGAGACTCATACCCTGCAGTGGGCTCATTACAAAGAGTTGTGATGATGATGATGATGATGAAGTATACTTAAATTAATAATTAATTTGTGCGAGAAGCTCTAAAAATATGTGTTTAAAATATTAAATAATTTGAAAACTGTTAATTTTTCCAAAATACTGTTACGATATTCTTTTCAGACTCAAATATACTAATTTTCTAGAAAAAGTAGTTGGAAACCCTAGTTATGGATACGTACGATAACGGATAGTAAAAAAGGGTTATAGAAAGCTAGAAATATAATAAGAACATAAAAACATCCATGACTGTTTGTTCCTCAGTCACGGCAGAACGGCTCAACGGATATAAATGAAATTTGGCATATTGTACAGTCTTTACAGTCGGTACTAGAAATGCGAGGGAAACAGCATGATAAAAATGAATTTTAAATAGGATCGGGCTTCTTTCAATCTACACCTAAGTATCTTGAATTCAAACATTCAAAAACTTTTATTCATTACAGGTTTATAAAAAAAACACTTACTGAAAGTCAAACGGTAGATGAGGGCTACGCGACGTGGAGAATCTTGCGAGAGGCAGGGGCAGCAGTGTGCGCTTCTCGGCTCACGAAGATGATGATCGCCCATTGTCCTTCAATATAGAGTACTTACGTAATAACTGCAAGAAGATTACACACTTATTAACTCGAAAGGAGACTAGTTTTAATGTATGATGATAAGTTATAACGAGTAATTGTTTTTGTTTCTGCAGGGCTAGCATGCAACCATCGATAAATAGTCGAATCGACAAGATAAATATTATATTGTTATTTTAGCCTATTATGTAAGCTAATATGCGCACCATAATAGATAGAATTACTCGATTTGATAGGTACCATGATTAATACCACAGAACCAAATATGTCATCATCTTTACATACACTAAATACCATATTCTAAGAAAATATCGCTAAAAGGCCCGATTTATCGTTGTCGACGGTGGCATGCTAGCCCCGCTGGTCATGGTAGATAGGTAAACGTTCCGAATTTAATGCTCGCTTTGGGTATAGAAATACTTTAACAATAATTTCTGTTTAGCATAGATATTAGTGGAGTAAAATAATCTTCACTAACATGATACAGTTGAACGGATTGTTGCTCAGAAACTATTTTCCTGATCACTACCTACAGTCCTAATAAAAGTACCAGTAAAGTTAGTAATAAATAGGTTGCTCATGAATGGAAGTGCCCCACCTCAAGATTACTTTCCATCAGATGGCATGTAACACAAACGTCCAATCCTTATTTAAAAAAAGAACATTTCAAGTCAAACTTTCCAATTCAAAAACATTTTTTTATTTTTTAAACATTCAAATTCAAACCACGTGCGTATACTAGACTTTTAACTGAGTTTACCTTCTTTGTAAAAAGTAAACACATGAAGAGGTTTCATTCTTTTTTTATTATTTTAAATTTAGAGCATCCTATAGAACCAGTTTAAAAATGCGAAGTAGCCTACAAGTCAGGTTGCACGGCCTATCCCAAGCAGGTTTAGATTTATCAATACTAAGTATTTATTTATCAACTTGAAACAAGTAGCGCATCACCGGGAAATTCCAACTTAACTTAAACACGTACTTAACACTACGTAATATGAATTAGAATCGCGTGACCTCATTACCAATGAGGAAACATTAAGTTGTGACCATTCTGCTTTTGACATTCGCGTATCGGGTTAGTACAGTGTAGACCTCGGTCGAGGCCAAACATAATCATGAAATTAATAATACTCTGTGCTTCCTTGTTTGTAACATGTACCTGTGATATGGAATTCAGTGATCGCCCAAGGAACTTCAGCATAGAAATACTCTATTTCACTCAACTACAAACTGATGGACATGTCGTGATTTCACCTTTCGGAATTTGGACTTTAATGACAGGAGTTGCCATCGGAGCTACGGACAATTCCCTCAAACAACTCACTAGAGCATTTGTTTTGCCGCCAAACGTCAACACTCTAGTAAAAGACTACAAAAACTTAACAAGCGCTGTGCTGGACCCCCGAAACAATGGAGTATCAATGTCAAGTAAAAACTTTTTGTTCTTAGACAATAACTTCTCGATTTACCCTGAATTCAGGAATCAAATACAAAATGATTTCGGAGCTTCTATCAATGTGTTCGACTTTAGAAATCCTCAAGCTGCAGATATTGCGAATAAATTCATACAGAACTCTGGCGGACGAGTGTCCAACGTACTTCGCTCGGATGACTTCGCAGAATCACGTATGATCTTGACAAATGTCATCTCTTTCAAAGGATTATGGGCATCTCCGTTCAACAAATCAGAAACTCAATTGGAGCCATTCTACGACGAAAACAAACGTGTTATTGGTAAAGTGAATATGATGTTTCAAAAAGGACAATTCCCGTTTTCAAATCTACGTGACCTGAAAACTTGGGCCGTGGAGTTACCATATGGAACTGACGGGAAGTATTCCATGCTAATCCTGCTGCCTCATGCAAGAGTAAGCGTAACAGACATGTATAAAAACTTAGCTCAAACAAGTTTGAAAGCTATATTCAAAAAGCTGGACGAAGATATAGAAGAATTTGGGCTCGAAGACGTAGACGTGAAACTGCCTCGTTTCCAAATCAGTACGAATATCGTTCTGAACAAGCCGTTGAATGACATGGGTGTTTACGATATCTTTCAGCCTGATCAGGCTAGGTTTAGGAAGGTTAGTAGAGAATCTATATTTGTGTCTGCGATAGTTCATAAAGCGGTGATAGAGGTTACGGAGTCGGGGACAGTAGCTTCGGCGGCGACTTCCGCGAACTTCGCCGACAGAATAACACCTCCAAATTTCAATGCCAATAAACCTTTTGTTTATTTCATCATGGAAAGGACAACTACAACTGTTTTATTTGGAGGAATTTATTCTAAACCTACTGTGTATTAGATATAAGGTTACTTTTAGTGTTTACCTTTGAAAGTGTAAATGAAATGTTTGTAAAAGTCGACTATTTATCGTACTTAAAGACTTTTTTTGGAATTTTGTGTGTATGAGATAAATAATTAAGTCTAATTGCTGCATGCGCCAAGTGAATGTTAAGTAAAGGTTAAGTAAAATGGCTATTTTTGTATAGTGCGTTGATTATTAAAACTACGATTAAATTAAAAGCTTGCTTCCTACAAGTTAATTGTTGTTGTTATTTATTACGTCAGTTTGATTGGTAATCGTGTTTACAATTACAACCGACAGTGATAATTCGAATAATTGTAGGTATATTTATCACAAAAAGTGTGTAAAATGACATAGATGTTTACAGTCGAAATTCTTCGTTAATCGATATGGAAGCTAGTGGATTTTTTTTTTAATTTTCTAACGATTTGAACGGTATTTGTTTATGAAATAAGTACGGTATGAAAAATAAGTATAAAGAAACTTAGCTATTTTAAATTTAAAAAAATGTATTTGCGCTAATGCTTGGCGTGGTTTTAGTAGCGTGTAGGTATCGTTTCAGTGCTGAAAATTACCGTTATTTACAAATTACCACTTTGTATTTCAGCTGTACCACAGTCATAATATATTAAATCACTAATAACTTTGTTAATTAAAGTAAACCTACAAATAAAATCTAATTTAACGTGTCACTGAACTCTAAAATCTAATCGAACGAGAGGTCCCAGGTTCGAGTCCTGGTCGGGTGATTTTTTTTAACACATTTTTAAATTTATTTAAGAGTAATTAAGCATTTTAAATGCAAAAACTTTAAAATATTGTTAAATTCGCTCATTGACTGATTTTAATACGGCGAAGCTGGTTTATTTTAGTTATTTTCATAGTATAATGTCCTACGGCATACTACTTTGGGGCAATGCCGCAGATATTGACACGATATTTACACTGCAGAAAAGGGCTATTCATGGAATGTATAAACTTGGAAACAGAGAATCTCTTCGAGAAAAGTTTAAAGAGATTGGTATCTTGACCCAATATATCTATGAAAACATTATGTATATTTATAAGAATAGTAATAAATTTAAAACTAGGAAAGATAATCATAATAAAAATTACTCTGTAAAGACTAGGAACGACCAGATAGCGTTTCCCAAATTAAGGCTGGCTAAAAGCAGCAAATAATCTTATATAACAAAATTCCGAAGTCAATTCAATCCCTGCCATTTAATAAATTAAAATCAATCATTAAAGACACTCTATCTCGAAAAGCTTATTATAAAACTAAAGATTATTTAGATGATAAAAAGGCATGGGGTTAAGCATACTACAGGATATTTCTAAAAGTTTCTATTTACTTACTTATTAATTTTGTTTACGGCATGGCTGTGCGCTGTGCAGTATAACATGTGGCATACTGGTGACTGTTCCACTCACTTATTTTCTTGTCAAGACAACAGCAAGAACGTCATGCTCCCACAGGCGGCATGGCTAGTGGTAGCGTCGGTTATCGGGTCACCCTCTTCCCTAAAATTGGTTGAGGAGGGTGATGACTGGTGTTTGCGTTATACTCGTGAACGGGTGCTGCTAGCAGTGCCAGGTCGTTTTGCTGATGATACAATGACTATTTTATTCCATTATTGTTTAAATACTTCTGGTCCCATTTTGTCATGTAACTATTGTATGCAAAATACTATGTAAGCAATTTGGTTGTGTTTGTGTGGTGGTGTTTGTTTTTCATTTCATGATCAATTTGTACGGTATGTACCTATTGGTATTAATTCGTATAATCCTTACTGAAAAAGAGTGCCAAGAGTTTTTTTTCCGCCCGTTTTTTTGTCTCTTGGGCTACTGTAACATTTTATTCAATAACTATCAACACCTTGTTAAAGCCGAAGTACAAAATTGTGACGTCATTAAGCGGCCATTCGATGGTCTTATGATGAATCAAAAAAAATCCATTTTATTTCATTTTCATGGGATCAGGTAGAAGCTGTTAAATCACTCTTGCGAAGTATTTATCTCCTTGGACTTATTTTAGTTGAGTCTTAACCACTTCTGCTACCGAACATTTGTGCCTTCTTTAACCAGATGATTCTTAATGGATACCTGGTTTAGCCGAAAGGAGTCGGGGATCAGTGAAATCACGCACTAGACACCTCTGGCCCCGCCGTTTCTCACTTATTGAAAAAAGTTATTTGCCACAATTTAAAATTTAATTACTCGCGACCCCTTTCACTTAATTAGCAAATTTCGCAATGATCCTTTTAGTTTTTATAGCATAATTATGAGGCATATTATTCGAAAGTAGAAAGACTGCAGACGTTTTTTAGAAATTGGAAGAAACTGGTAATTTTTTTTTTAATTTTGTACACGCATTTAAAGCCAAAGGCTGTATTTATATTTCTTCGATTCCGATGCTTCGTGGGAAAATAAAACAAAAACTATTTAGGTAATGATATTTAACCTTTAACCTAACCTAACCTAACAGGGGCTTATCGCCTACAAAAACGCCAATAAAACCTCTGTCCCTTAACTGACTTTAACAGTAAGCCCGGTACGAGAAGCAGCTGGTACATTCTATGTTTTTCTAAGAAAAACATACTTATCGTAGTGGTTTAACTAAATATATGATCGAAGATTAAGATTCTATTGAGGCGGCCTCCTTGGCTTTAGATAATTATATCAGAAGAACATAAAGCTATATAAAATAGGTATTTTCCTTTCCTATTTCTTTATGAAAAACTGTTTTATCCTGAACAAAAGACAATTAGCTGCGCATAGATAAAACAAGAACACTTTTGTCTCGATTCTACCTACGAAACATGCGCTTTGCATGCAACTTCAGGGCGATTCAGAAGTTTTGCGCAAACTTTACTTACCAAGCAACATTTTTTCCGAAATTAACAATGAGATTGGCTAACCAGAATGAGGACTAGTAGGTACCTAAAGATCAATAGCCCTTCTCCGTCACCGGCCGCGATTCCTGGAACTGACGTTCACTAATTTTTTACGTTCTATAACTTCGATCGCTAGGGATGATGAGCATTGTTTGTTACAGGCAACTAAAAACCAGATAGCAAATTTACCTACTATGTTACTACTAATTAGTAGGTAGGTATGTTATTAGTTCTGTTATTACTAATTTAGCAATCTTTGGATTCTATATGGAATCCAATATAGTACTGGTGCGAATTTGATGCTCGTTCACTCATCATAAATAAGTTTCCAAATAGTTCATCCCAGGTTTATCCATTTGAAAAGTGAATATTTCTAAAAAACGACATCTATGTTGTAAGCAATAAAACTCTTTAAAAAGAAGCGCCACCTATCACTCCAGACTAAAATAAACAACATTCAATAATCATCACATGATACTTGAGCTACTAAATAGAGGGCGCGCGTTGTAAAACATCAAACAAAACATGAAACCATTGTTATACTATTTTATTTCTAAATATGAATTAATTTAATTCTTTATCAAACATAATAAATACAAAAGTTCTTAGGTATATAGGAACATAGGTTAGGTTCATAGGTATTTAAGCAGGCATTCATTCTAGTGATGCGTCTCGAGTTACTTTTTGGCACTCGAATCATTCGAGCAATCTTGCTATCAAACTGGAGGTCTACTCGAGTGGTTTTCAGTATTGAAACAGAAGGGATTAAACGCAGTTCAAACACAACTTTTTCTTAATAATCACTTATATTTTAAATTATTTTACAACTAGCAGAGCTTCTGCTTATTTCAACGCACGCCAAAATAATAATCATATATCCTCAAGTCAGTTTACAGATCCTCGTTCCGGAAGCGTTGCTAGAACAGTTTTGGCGGTCTGTCTCCTGATTGGCTGGCTTTGGCGGCAAAACTGATCATTGGCCGCTTGGTGTGGCTAGGCTCGGCCCGATAGATGGCATGGCGGAACACGTGGCTGACCGTTAAGGCAGCAACTGTCGTGATTGGCTGGCTTTGGCAGCAACCTTAACCATTGGTTGCTTGGCATGGCTTGGCTCGGCTCGGTAGATGGCGTGGCGTGACACATAGGCTACTCGGCTTGGCATGGCTCGGTCCGATAGGTGGCGTGGCGTAACAGTATATTCTACCACTCGACTCACGCGAGTAGTGATGAAAGGACTCGAGGTTTTTAAACCCTTTCAATCGAAACTCGCCTCAATTTTTTAGGACTCGACTCAAAAATACGACTTGAGGCTTTTTACTAATGTAGGAGACTTCATTCAATTTAGAGTTGAAGTCTGAAATAAAACGACTCGAGTCTTTTAATAACAGTTATAACGACTTAGTCGCGAACCTTTTAGTAAAGGACTCGAGTCGTTTAACATAAGATGAGCTGTTTAACGTGGGATTATAAAATAATAAACTTCAGTGCTTGATCATTGTATTTTAATTAAGTTTTCTAATTTTGCATCACTATATATTTTTCCTTTCTATAAATATATAACATAGCATAATTGCAATGAATCAATAAATAACTAAAAATGACAAAAATAGCTTTAAATATTTTTTTTTGTTTTATTATTAATTGAATCAAACTTGTATTAACTTATTCCAAATCTTAATAACTTATTTAAAAATAAAAAATAAACTAAATCTGCGTATATGACTTATAAACCTCTTTTACCCGTAATAATTAGCGTAGGAATACGATTTCCCATATCCACATTTACTCTAGTAATAAGATGTATGAGCGCGCCTCACGGCTTGAGACTCCCGCGAACCGAGTCGTTTTAAAAAGGTTCGAACCTTTTCGTTTAGACTCGAGTCGTTTAAAATTTGGAGTCATTTCAAAATGACTCAAGTCATAAAGAGACTTAGAGGCCCCAGTATTGGACTCAAATAAGGGTTAAGGTTCAGGGTTTAAAGACTCATTGAGTTGTTAACCGTATGAATTGAGTCGAGTTCCTGTTAAAGAGCTTAAAAACCTCAAGTCCTTTCATCTGTACACGCGAGTCACTTTAACCTATCTATAATAATACTATAAAGAGGAAAAGATTGATTGTTTGTATTGAATAGGCTCCGAAACTACTAGACTGATTTGAAAAATTCTTTCACCACTAGAAAGCTACATTGTTCAGGAGTAAATAGGCTACATTTTATCGAGAAATTCTCGCGGGAACGGGAGGTACTTACGTGAGTGAAATTGCGCGAAAAGGCAAACTCTTACACAACGCTAAGTGATATTCTTGGATTAGGTATGTATGTATTGCACTTTTAAAAATGTCTTCATTAACTATTCCTAACTGACTTTGTCTTTTGGCGAAATTTTGTACGCCTTCATTGTTGGGGGAAATAAAAAATATACTCACTAACCATTGACTTAAAGTTTTTAAGAATCAACATGTTTTTTGTTCTCCTGACATCCTGACGAAAAGTCGCTTCCATTTCATACTACTTATTAGAATTTACGCTATTTGTAAGGCACTCCCGTCTATTAAAATGTAGTGGTTATATTCTCTTTGGAATAACGTAACGGGCGAGTGACTCGAGTCCAAGTGCACTCGAGTGGCTATTTTTTTCGGCTGCCTTTTACATGTGGACTCGAGTCGCATCACTAATTCATTCTATCTTATCTCTATCATTGTACAATTTAGTATCCCTACTTAGTCTGTGTACAATTGTAATGTTTTGATTTGAATACACAAGAGCGAAACTTTATAAACTTTTTTACTGGATTAATGTTTTATTTTCAATAGATTTGACAATTTAGTATCCCTACTTAGTCTGTGTACAATTGTAATGTTTTGATTTGAATACACAAGAGCGAAACTTTATAAACTTTTTTACTGGATTAATGTTTTATTTTCAATAGATTTGACTGGTATACTTACGAATAATAAACGTAATTTGATAGTGTTTTTACTGTAACTAACAAGAATATATAAATGGGATAATACATTTTAAAAATCCAGAAAAATATACTTTAATATGTTTTCGAAGCAAATTCGTTTACTGCAAAGTAATTTATACAAAAATTACTTAATATCACACTTATCAACAAACAATAATTTAATAATATGCAGAAGATACAGAGGTAACTTTCTTGAAAGAAGGAGGTAAATATAACCTTAAAAACCCCATATTTTTGTCTTGATTGGTTATTAAACATTAATTTTCAGCTGTTTCATGTATATCGAGTATTACTCCTAAAAAAGAACATACGAGTCTTATTCATAATCACACAAATTGGAGTTCAGACTTTAGAAAATATTGCAGTACAAGAGACAAGTTATTAGATAATGCAAAATTACAAGAAGCGCAAGAAGATAAGGGTAAGTAGTTTTAAGAAATGTGCCTCACTGAATATTATTTCAATTAATAAGGACAGACATTTTAAAATAAATAAAAAAACAGTTTGGAAAAATCTTATTAGTAAGTTGAATGCACACATGCAAACAAAAATATTAATTACACAACTTTTTACATTATTTTGTGTTTTGTAATTAAAATTTCAGAATCAGGTCTATCTAAATAAACTGTCTTGAATAATAAAATTAAAATATTGAATTTCAGAATTTAAACATGTGACAGCAATATTTCCAGCGCCTCGCTCAGTATTAAATAATTTCAATGACAAGTGCCCACAAAAGATCCTCTCCATTACTTTCAAACAAAGTATAGTTACACCAAAAGGTAGCAAAAGTAGAATAAAAAATGTACAGAAGAACGACTGGACTTGTACTTATAGCTTAAATTGGCCAGAAAAGATCAAGTTTGAAGCGTAAGTTGGAACACTATAAGACTTTATAAATGAAACTGCCAGCTTTATTTGACAGGAGTAAAATAGAACTGGCTTTTTAGTGTGGTAAACTGAAACACTCCAATGGGATTATACGTACATACATACATACATAACCTCACGCCCGTCTCTCTTTGGGGTAGGCAGAGACAAGGAAACACCAATTGCTTCGATCCAGACATTCCTCTTTCGCTTCCTCCACCTTCATTAATCTTTTCATACATGACCGCTGGTTACGGGTACTTCTAACTAGACCCTATTGAAGAATGTCGCCAGCTTTATTTAACAGGGGTAAAATAGAAGTCGGTCTTGAGTGACCATGGGTTCTACAAAGACACTGATACATCAATTAAAATTTTAAATATGTGATAATAGTGTTTGATTTAAGATTTTTGATAGTAAAAAACATAAAATACCTAATATTATAGAAATAAATAATGATGAAAACTCAGTGTTGTTTGTATGTTGTTGCGACCAAGGTATTTTATCACCCTTTTTATATACAGAACCTGCATATCAAAACGGCAAGCGGGTGAAAAGGCTGCTATCCAAGCCCTTCACTGGCTGTATATGAACAACCGAATAGACAAAAAGGGATGTCCCATTTATGATGAAACTGTAATCTCTGATCTGAAACAGAACTTAAATCAACCTTTGACAATAGAAGTGAAGGAATCATCAGTTAAAAACATTGATAGTATTTGGAAGGAATATGAGCAGAAAATAAGTAAGTATTTGGTCTTGTTATTTTTTAAGGTATTAAATCTGACTTGTAGTGAAACAATCAAAATGATTTCTTTTTCTAGTTTTTATTACAATCTAAGTCACAGACATACATCTACATAGATGACGCAAGTAATTTGTATTGAAACCAAGCGTGCCGACTTTTTAACACCTTCTGTGATGTCATAGCCGCTATTTTGTGATATAAAATACAAACCAATTCAAAGACACCAATGCCACCAATGAATTCCATTATTAAGAACGATATCTATATTGTGATATTGATTTTCTAACAGCCATACATACTGAATCTAGCGGCTCCCAACCTTGACGCTTGGTTGGGGTTCGGACACGAGAAGTACATGCATTTGCGTTGTCTATATAGATGTATGTATGTGCTCTAATTAGTGTTTTCTTTGTACAACTTTCTACATAGTCAAATTAAATCTTACCTCACCTTTTTATGATTATTTAACTTGTGTTAATCTGTGATTTTCTTCTTCTTTTTTCCTCTTTGATTTTATATTTATTTTGTAAAACTAATGTTGTAATGTGCCGTTGAAAAACTAATAAATCAATTTTATGTTTTACTTAATTAAACATTACTCTACGAACTTAACTTTTAATTGTGTATTTGTAAATATTCTGCTAGTTTTAAGGAAAATACAATTTGGGTTGGTTTCAATTAATTGTTATTTTTATGTTTTTGCAGAAAATATATACAGCGCCACTTTCAAAGAAGCTGAGCAAAGGGCCATACATGCTGAAGGTTTATTCAAAAGGGATTCTACACTTGAAGTTGATGGTACTTTATACTTATTTTGCTAAAATATTAAATTAGTATTATTTTTGGCCAACTCAGTTATATGACTCATAAGTATGGTTTAGGATAAAGTGGAAAATGGCTGACTCACCGAAAACTCTGCGGCTGGTTGAACGCAGGGTGATCGGAGACTTGCTGCAGCTATTCTTTTCTTTCGTGCTACACGTAGTTATGACCGATGCGAATTGATGGCGGCGGCTACCGCTACCGTTAATGGCTTAGATGTTTAGAACAACGGTTTAGGGTTTCGGAATTGGTAGATTTCGACACGATGAAGAGGGCACGCCGGTGATGTGATTCGTAATAAGTGTACTCGAACGATGATGAAAGACGCGACGGCGTTGAATAAGATCAGCGTACCAGTACGAGCGTACGTAGTTTCGAACTCTCAGCCAGTAGGAAAAGGAAGGGGTCAGGGGAGGATAATGATATTTCAAAAATTACCCTCGAAAATGTTAACCATTCTGACATCCGTCAACTATTAATGTTCCTGAACATATAGCTTACATGCTGAATTTTTTAAAGTGATTTCATATCACAATTAATATTAATATCAATTTATATGGATGTTTCAATTTGATTCTGAAACTCGCAAAAAAATAGACACGGTCACAAAACAATAAATACAGAGTAGAGATAAAAACCACTTTCCCAAGTTTTGGACGCTCTCTGCAGAATAAATTGTAGTTCATACATTATTTTTTTTGTTCTTTTTCTTAATTTGAAATTAATTTTCAGATGATGTGTTAGCTGACAATGAATGCCTTGACGAAATAAGCGATATTAACTCAGGTATGTTAAACAAAATGGTAACTATCTGTACACATTTTCAAAATATAGTTTAAAGAATAAAAGAGAGCCCGGTTGTAATATCCGCAAACGGTTTGACCCCAACCACACTGGCCAGAAACCTTGAAAGGCTGGGATTCGGCTGTGGTTCGCTTCCAGCACGCATGCAAAAGCGGTTTTGCTCGATACTGCCCGATCGTTCGCTGGTTTCTTTCTCTTTTGGCCTGATCCCCGACCGACTGGTCCGATTGTCGGGTCTTTTCCGCCGAAAGGCATGTAGTTGTAAGGATACATAATAATAATAAATATTGTTTATCTTTGGCTAAACCCGCGTTTGACCAAAATCTCCGATGGTCAATGAGGTGAAGAATATTATGGTGCGTATAGATAGCAAGTATTACGTATTTGGACGTGTAGTGCACAGAATGTTATATCCGGAGGGAACCGTTGAGGGTCAAAAAAGATTTGTTGTAATCAGATTGACGACCGCCTGGTGCAGTGGTAACATGGTAACATTGCCTTCTATGCCAGAGGTCCTGGGTTCGAATCCCAGCGGCGACGGATATTTTGGTGATGAACACAGATATTAGCCCTCAAGTCATGGAAGTTTATATTTTTATTTAAGTTTATATTCTAATAAAAAAATATATATGTATTTATTCAATATGTATGTTTATATATTTCGTAATTATATCAGTTATCTAGTATCCATAACACAAGTTCTTTAAGAAACTTAATTTGGGCTAGATAATGTTGTGTGTCAGAAATATTTAAAAAAAAAGATAACAAGGTGCCAGTGCAACCGGTGTTTGGAAAACCAATATCAAGGCAATATCACTTATTAATATCACAAGTAATTACTTATGAGTCGATTTATCGCAGTTTCAGTCAAATAAATCGTTGAAAATATCGATTTTAAAAGACTTCGGTAATCTGCAATATAATTTATGAATTATACAAAGTGCTCCTGTTGATTTACTATAACTCTAGGGACAAAACATCTTATGTAAAGTACCTTTAATCTGAAGTATGGCAACGTGGCATTTTTTATAGGTGCGCTTTGCGTTGTACATTGTATGCATCGTTCCTCAACGTTTAAAATGTTTTTGTTGTTTATTGTATGGCTTCAGTGACACGCGTATATTGAATTAATGTTAAAGAGTAATTAATGTACAAGGGTGATAATTTATGAACTCATTATATTAAGATTGATGATATCTTGGAAATTATGCACTTTTAAACTACATATTCTTTGGCAAAAAGTATTGTTTTTTAGTAAGAAACAAAACCTTAAAGTTATGGGAAATCAACAGGAACACCTTTTATATGAAGAGCCTTCCTAACCATCAGTATACTATGACTATGCCCAATTTCATCCATATCCGTTGAGCCGTGATTGAGGAACAAACATCGATCCATCCATCCATCCATCCATCCAAACTGTCACACGTATAGTATTAGTAAAATATTTGACGTGCTGTTTGTTATAAGTGCCTACACATAATAGTGTGAAAAATAAATGTGTGAATCAGAAGACAAAAAAGTCATGTTCTTGTGCACAATCAGTGTATGTACAAGGCTCAGTGCTTTTTTTTTTTTTTTTATAAGTGACTAAACCCGCGTTTGACCTCAATCTCACCTGATGGTAAGTGACGATGAGGTCGAAGATGAAAGCACACGGGTTTAGGAAGGAACTGGCTCTTTATAAAATATTGCCGGAACACATTACCGCCGGAGCGGTAACATTTGGCGGCAGACTTTATATAAAGGGTGGTCGCTAGCCAGGCGGACCCAGAAGGGATCCTACCACCAAGCAAAAGCAAGTGGTAGCAAGCAAGCAAGTGCGAGCGGTGTTGGGGCGCCAGTGACCGCAACGGCCGCGCGCTTCCACCCCCACACTGTCTGCATAGTTCCTGCTGCAATATACACCACACTAAAATAGTAATTAGGGGCTAATGATAACAAATTATTATCCGTTGTTAAACATCCATACATACACATTGACGGTTTCTGGATGTTCTGTATTCTGAGGTTTTCTTTTCAATTACGTAAAATAATAATGCATTTCAAAAAAAATGTCCCTTAAAAACAAATTAAAAAGTCACTTTTAAATACAAAGGTCGACTTTTCAAGGTGTGAAGCTCCGGAACTATTAAATATGCGTTGCGAAAACTAATTGATCACATATTTGCTCGATTTATAATTTGAGCAGTAGGAAATCCGAATCATTATAAGCATAATAGAGTAGAGGGCTCGTTGCATTATGCTCGTTGCATTATGCCCTGGTATAAAAAGATTCAAAAGAATGCTTGTAGTTAGTATTTCAATTTATAAGTAGGTTGGAAGATAACAATCTCTGCGTCGATAGACTCTGCATCTAACCTTGATACTATAAGATCTTTGTGGAAGGAGGTACAGCATATTAGCAAGCTACGCACATTATGTGTATCGTAATAAATAATCCGTAAGATTATTTCAAATTCTTTAAATGATTAACTTTACCTTGTATCTACATTCTTGAAATTGTTTATTTGTGAAAAGGCATCCAGAAATGTTTCTTACAAAAAAGGTTAGGTTTTAAAACTAGGTTCCTAAATAAATTATGCTTAGCAAATATTAAAACCGATAAATACAAGGTGTCTCAAAAGAAAGTTAGAGCGTTATATACAGGGTTGTTTTGTAGGCACTTGCCAAATTTAAATATTACGTACTTTGATATAATACGAATAACCTGCATTTTTATTTTAGTATCGCTCAGTAGAAAAAAGTAAAGATATGGCACCTTGATTTGTTTCACGAATAGTCGTTATTGATGAACGCCCTACACACAATACGATACTATGACGCGGCACTTTATTGATTACGTTTAATAATACTACGAAGACGTAGTACTACAAGATGTTTTGTCGCGCGACAAAACATGTTAACGATATGAGGTTGCAAGGTCACACTTTAAGTTCAGTAGTTATGCATACCTACAGGCAATAAAAAAGTTACCTACATAAGTTACGTACAATCTTTTCTTCTTCTTTAGTAAGTGATCAAAATGCATACCATTTTTCTCCAGGCAAAGTCTAGCACGTTTTAACACATTTTCATGGGCTTTATTTAGCAATGCAGTGTCACTTTGTCAAATTCACACACTATTTGGTTTTTTAAATCAGAAAGGCTTCGAGCTTCGTTCTGATAAACGATTCCCTATTTGTAAACATTATCGATAGTTAGCGAAGACTCACTGTCTAATAAACACATGCGGCGCAGGTTTCGGCGGGCTCTCACTTCCGGCGAGGATGCGCGAGCTACTGAAGGTCATGGCAACAGACAAGTGTTTCCGGGTTTGCGACGGCGCCGCCGCGGCGCCGGCCGGTTTCGTTCACGTGCGAACATATCGGTATCTTACCTGCTCGATGTAATGGCACTTATTGTCAAGAGGATACGATTGTTTTTTGAAAATTTATACGTCTGTGATGTAATTCATTCGGTTAAACAAGTTGTACCACTGGGCGTAGTCTTTATAGTATTCAGTATGATCATGTTGTGCTTAACATTTTAGTGAATAATATGAATTTCCGTGTAAAAAAATAACTACTTTTTTTTTTGCAGAAATGGTTTCTATTAATGATACTTATTACGTATATATCTAACAAAAATTTGGTAGATGTTGTCAAATGAACCCTGTATAGAGCGTTTCTCGGTAGCGGAGCGTGCGTTGTACATAGGCGAGTTCACCTCCGAGTGCACCAGTCATTAAAAATCAATGCAATTCCTTTTCTTATTTCACTATCTCACTACAAATTCAGTATCTTATGTAAAAATAGCAATTCACAAAAGCAAAATCGTCGATTCGAGATCGCAAAGACGCGAGGAGTGAATACTCTACTCAACGTTCTTTGTAGAAAACACTAACAAAAGAATTCAGAGACACAAAACACACGGCTAAATAATGAAACGCAACGAGCGCAAAAACTTATTTGGTTGAATACAAAAGCTCAAAACCGTTGAAAAAAACAAGCTGTGCGAAACTTTTTAAGTGTCGCAAGTATTTATGAAAAATCTACCAAAGCATATTCAATAAAATTATTATTCGTCATTACTATGGCATAATTACACAATATAATGTTAGACGGTTAATTACTATTTAAACTTCAAGTTATATATGTAATGAGTTGATAATCAAATATTGATAAATTTTTCTCTCAGATTATACCTATATAAGAACTACCAGGCGTAAATATTTTTCGCAACTGGCGACATCACAAATATCGATTTCGAACTCAGCAAAAAATACAAAAAGTTCCAGTAATGCCCGGCTTTTAGCACTAGTAGTAATCGAATTTTGGTAATTGTAGGTAAAACAAACTAGCATTATGTGACTAAATTCCCAAGAGCCAGGCTACCGATTGACATAAACCCCCGCGCCCCTCGATACAGCTGCGTTCACGCAATAATCAAAACAAATGTGAACTTTCTTTTGAGACACCTTGTATAAACGAAAAAGTCCGACAATGGCTGTTAATAGAAGATTAGTAGCCAAGGGCTGTAAGGCATCAATTACAGCCCGAGATATTTTCTATAGTTCGATGGTGCAATTGATGCTTACACTCGAGCTAACTATTCTGCTTTACATCTCGATTGTGAGGTAAGTAGAAAAAAACCGGAATCACAAGAATAAAACATTTTAATATGTTTAATTGCTGCTTCAGCTTCCATTTTCATTGAATCGGGAGTGCAGCTTATATCTTGTGATGTTGGACGACCGGGAGCCAAATAAAAGACGTGTAGTTTAGTTTAAAGATGATACTATATTGAAGTAATATTGATACGTAACGAGGAGGTGCGTCACACACTACACCTCCCCGGCAATTTTAATAAAAAAAATAATATACAAATGTTTTTTTTTTATTAGTAGAGACAAAATTGTTAAAACTTTTCACTAAACTTTATATAATTAAAAAAATACATTAAATGTTATGCATATATAGGAAGGTAATTTTATATCTATTGATATTTTTCACAATAACCTGCAATAACATAATAGGTGTAGTATTTCTTTCGAGATACAAAATGTTAAAATACAAATTTAATTATTGCTACTATAACACTAAAACTTACCAGCGACATTGACAAAACATAGGTAGAGAAACGAAAATTTTCTATTATTTTTAAATATACTTACTTTACTAAAATAGCAGGTCTGATTTAACTAAAATACGTATATCTACAAAAAAAAAACTGAAAATATTTATGCGTCATTTTCTGTAATAAACTACCAAAAATGAAGGCATCACAAGGCAGGGTCGCCAAACTCAAACTCAAACTCAAAAATTCTTTATTTCGTAAGTATTTAGATACATTTGAAATAAGTCAAATAATTTACAAATTGAACTGAATCTACCACCACTTCGGAAAGTCGATCTGTTGAGAAGAAGTGGCAAGAAACTCAACAGCAATCATCTTTTAAAAATAAGAGAAATCATCTTCTTGCATCCGGATATCACTTTTCACATCAACACTTATCCATAAATCTAACAAAGGGTTAATCTTAAATATTTTAGGATTTTATTATAAAATGAAGCGTACACATTGACCCATGAACGAGTTGATCTTCTGGAGTCTACTATTATATTTATACAATAGGCAATCAAGTATTAGACAGAAACGTAGACATAGATATAGAGGTAAAGATAGAAGCAGAGATAGACGTAGCGATAGAGGTGAGAGAGAATACAGATAATGTGGATGGGGATGAGGATAGTCGTGGACAAAGACAGGACGTGGACATGGAAATGGGGAAGTCGGGGTCAAGTTGAAAAAAGTCATAAAGTCATCAGCAAAACGACCTGGCACCACTAGCAGCACCCGTTCACGAGTATAACGCAAGCACCAGCCATCACCCTCCTCAACCATATTTTAGGGAAGAGGGTGACCCGACACCCGACGCTACCGCTAGCCTTGCCGCCTGAGGGAGCATGACGTTCTTGCTGTTGTATGGACAAGAAGGAGATGGTGGTGGTGTTGGATAAGAAGGAGATGGAGTTGGAAATGGAGTTGGATATGGAGTTGGAGTTGGAGAAGGAGTTAGAGATTGAGCACTTTAGAAAAACAATTTACAACCAAGGACTTTTATCGTCCATATATTCAGATATTGTATAAAAGCCTTTATTACACAATTTTTGTTTAATAGTTTCTTTAAATTTATCAAGCGGTAAGTCTTGAATATTTGTGGGAACCTTATTATAAAAACGTATGCATTGACCCATAAATGAGTTAGTGACTTTATGAAGTCTACTATCATAGCCGGCTAGCTTATACTTATTTCTAGTATTAACATTATGTAAGTCACATTTTCTACGGAACATGTTTAAGTTCTTTTTTACAAACATAAGATTTTCAAAGATATATTGTGACGCAAACGTGAGAATATTTATTACCTTAAACTTATTTCTAAGTGTCGCTCTAGAATTAAGTTTGTAGATTGCGCGAATAGCCCGTTTCTGCAGCACAAAGATAGTTTTAATATCGGCGGCATTTCCCCAAAGGAGAATGCCGTATGTCATTAAGCTATGAAATAACCAAAATAAACCAATCGCGCAGTAGCTTCATTAGAAATATTTCGCATCTTTTTGACGGCATATGCTGCAGAACTAAGTCTCTTCGCCAATCTTTCTATGTGTGGTCCCCATTGTAGTTGAGCGTCTAGGGTTATGCCAAGGAACACTGCTGAATTTACAGGGCTCAATTCTTGTCCTTTTACAATTAAATTAGTATTTACATGCCGGACATTAGGCAATGAGAATTTTAAAAATTTAGTTTTATTTTCATTGAGGAGCAGGTTATTGGCTGAAAACCAATTCTCCACGATTTCAATACAATTGTTTACTTCAAAGCAATTCTTTAATTGCCTACTCACTTTAAAAAGAAAAGAGGTATCATCAGCAAACAATATGACCTCACACTTGTCTTTTACCATAAATGGCAAATCATTTATATAAACTAAGAATAAGAAAGGCCCAAGAATCGATCCCTGGGGCACTCCCATATGTACTGCTGATCCCGATGATCTCTTTCCATTAATATCAACTCTTTGCATTCTATTGCATAAATAGGATTTTATAAAAT
The DNA here is from genome assembly GCA_944452665.1 of Stenoptilia bipunctidactyla. NCBI lineage: Eukaryota > Metazoa > Arthropoda > Insecta > Lepidoptera > Pterophoridae > Stenoptilia > Stenoptilia bipunctidactyla. The sequence continues at coordinate 4,873,253 of OX101748.1, read as the reverse complement.
CAAGTGCCCTATCATTGATTCCATAGTGGTGAAGCTTCATGAGGAGTGTATCGTAGTGAACACAGTCAAAAGCCTTGGACAGATCACAGAAGACACCAAAGGCATCCTGTGACTCCTCCCAGGCATCAAATATATGTTTGATAAGCTCAACACCGGCATCAGTTGTTGAGCGACCCCGTGTGAAACCAAATTGATTCGGATTCATTATATTATTGCTATAGAAATGTACAACTAGTTGATTTAAAATAAGTTTTTCAAAAATTTTGCTGAGTGTTGGTAATATAGAAATCGGTCTAAAGTTACAGGGGTCAGTCATGCTTCCTGCTTTAAATACGGGAATAATTTTACTTTGTTTCATTAAATCCGGAAACACACCATTATCAACACAATTATTAAATATACTGGCTAAATGAGGTGCAATACCGTCAATGATAGATTGGATGATTTTAACAGAAATACCATCCAGATCAGCAGTGTTCTTAATTGTTATACTTTTAAAAGCTTTCAATACCTCACTTTCAGTAACATGCCTGAAAGTAAAGTTAGTTTTACACTTATTTACATTATTTTCAAGAAAAGACTGTGCAGCTTTGACTGATGAATTTAATGTCTTCGTAGTCGAAATTGGAATGTCTGCAAAGAATTTTTCAAAAGCTTCAGCAACTTCTGTATTTGATGTCAACAGTCGATCACCAATTTTTAGTTTATATTCCGCGTTTCTTATGTTTGACTTTCCAGTTTCGCTGTTAATAATTTGCCAAGTAGTTTTAGGAATATTAACACTATTTTGAATTTTATTATTAATAAAATTTGATTTTGCAATACTACATACACTTTTAAACATTTTGGAGTATTTCTTAACATACTCCTTAAAATTTTCACTATGATTGTATGTTTTTTCATCATATAACTCATATAATCTGTCTCTGCTTTTAAATATTCCTACTGTTGCCCAGTCGCTAAATTTAAATGACTTATCATCTGCTTTAATTGTTTTTGATGTAAATACTGTTTTATGTTCACATTTAATTAAATTAAAAAGACAATTATATTCCATAGCAGGGTCATCATAACATTTAAGTTCCCACAACTTATCCAAGACATTACTTCTGAATCTCTCCAGCCGACCGTCGTTCATGGGTACAAACTTAAACTCTCTTCTTATTGCCTTATTTGTGCCAATGTTAAAAGATGCTAGTTGCCCGCTGTGATCTGATTTTAACTTATTAATTATGTATTGGGTGGTGGGCGATGCATATGTGAAAATGTTATCGATACATGTTGCTGAAGTGGCTGTTACTCGTGTAGGCTCTAAAAAGAGATTTTTAAGTCCATAACAAAGAAACAAATTTGTTAGCCTTCGGCTAAGGGATGATTGTATTAGAAAATCAATATTAAAATCACCACAGACAATGATATTTTTTTTAGTATCACTAAGTTTAAGTAAAGCTTCCTCCATGATCTTTTCAAACAAATCATAGGATGAAGCTGGTCTCCTGTATACGCTTATTATAATAACTTTCCCTAGCTCAATACATGCCATTTCAATGGTTTGCTCAACAGAAAGACTAACAATATCTGTTCGTTCTTTAAATTTCAATCCTTTGTGTGTAATAATCAAGGAGCCGCCACAATTGGCCTGGATTCTACTGTATGAACTAGCTATTTGATGATTATTGAACGATAATATCATTTGATGGTCTTTTAGCCAGTGCTCCGTTACACACAAAATATCTACTTTTTCCTGATTCATGAAAAGTTCAATTTGTAAATCCTTACCCAGCATGCCCTCAATATTTTGATGAGCTACATTTATAACATTTTTACTACATTTTAATTTTGCAGCTGGGATACAAGTTCCAACATTTTGATTATAGCTAGAAGTCTTATTTTCTATTGTCATTGCCTCTAGTTTAAATTAACTAGACTAGTCCTAATACTATTACTTGGAATGTTATATTCCAGGGGTTTTATAAATAAAAGTGGCTGCTCAATAGAAGCAGAGGTTCGAGTCAAAATGACTGGTAGATCATTACTAATAATATATGATAGCGAAATTGCTATTTGTCGTATATAATAATAGTACAAATTGTACTTATCATTCTTAAAATAAAAAGGTTTACTAACTATAATGTTAGTATCTATCATATGGAATTTATCACTATGTCTACATGTCATAGTGTGTAATATTGTATTGAGGTGGTGCCTTATATTGTTTTCTTGCTCTGAAAAAGAGGGGCTGAAGGGTAATGCAAACAAAATTATCCTACATATATTCTTCTTTTCATACAATTTAGAGAAATTGTGAATCATATCCTTTTTATTTGCATTATCCCGCCTGCCAATTAAAATTATTAAGACTGTGTTGACTTTAAAGTCAGTCACAAAAATTTTATTTAATATATTACAATATGAGGCACCAGGGAAGCAATTATTGATTATTGGCTGTCTCATATGTTTACTTAGTTGCAAACCCATTTGTTTCCCAAGTTCATCGCTGTACATGATAACTTGTGGTTGACTTAACTTATTATTACATAAATAAGATGGGTTTGATTGTATAGGTATTACATTATTTTCTATGACACAAGGCATCTGAGACTGGGACTGGCATGGCTCAGGCTGAGGAGAATTTAATATACTTTGTTCACAATTAATCAAGCACTCAAATTGATTGAGATTATATCTAGATAGTTCTAGTAAATTGTCCATAGCTATAGTGTGTTCTTTTATCTCTTTCTGTGCAAGTTTATATTTATTATTTAAACAAAGAAGTTGTTCATGGAGCCTGTTTATTTCCAACTCAAGATGTTTTGTTTCACTTTCATAAGACAACCTATTTTGTTCCAATTCAGAACTACACAATTTTAACTTACTTAATAAACTTATACGTTCTTTTCTGTACTGGCTATTTTTACAAAGGAAATTGTTATTATTCTTACTAATATTTCTACTATTGACCTTTAAACATTTCTTAGTTTTGTTTATGTTTGATTTAGACCTACTTTTACTACTGTTAAGTTTATTGTTATAGCTAGTTGTAGGACTAACCACCAACTCTGCATCAATCGAGCAATCACTAGTGAGGTCGATTGTGATGGATGGATTTTTACATGTAGATACCATAGAGGGGGCACGGTCTACCAACTCCTCAAATAGAGTCTCAGATTGTGCTGACTTGGTGTCATTAATTTTAGATTCTAATGTTGATATTTGTGAGAATGAATCACATAACTGGCTTTTCAGATGTTTGTTATGCCTAATAACATCTTCTAATATATCACTTTTACCGTCTAACTCATTTACTATCTTTTGGAGTTGGTCTCTTTGCTCCACAACTTCTAAAAATTCAATATGATTTTTTGATAGTTCCAGTTTTAACTGTTTATTTTTGTTGAGTATACTGATAAATTCTTTTTCTGCCTCATTCCTCTCTTCCAGCAACTGCTCACACACAGACTTAGATACTTTTAGCTCCTGTAACGTCAGATGAAGTTTGTCTTCCAGCTGACGAATAGCAGCCTGGCGAGTCATCATTTTGGATAATAAGTTAGGTCTTGTTAAGAGATAATATAAGAAAAATTTGAATTAATCAAGTGAGCAGTTACTTAGAGTTGAGGTTATTGGAACAAAAAAGGTTTACACACTGATTTTACTATTGATACCTACAGTCAATTTAATTACACTATATTATTATAATGCAATAACTATACTCACAAATTACTTTCCTTTGTTAACAAAGCCCAAGAAGTGTACCTACTTAACGGTTTTTTAATCTCTATTTTTAAACAGTTACGTTCTTACAATATGTTCAGCCAATTGAAAATTTGTTAAGTATACACAATATTTCAGCGATTCACTTAGTTTTTATAGAAGATAACTTTTATTGTAGAATTTGTTAAAACTGTTCTTAGTTGCTGTTTTCAAAACAGTACTTAAGTAGTAGACAAAGAGAAAAGTGTTGTATGACTTTTATGCCTATTTTAGCACTTATTAACTTTTTAAAACGATTTCACAGAGTTATTATCACTTGAATTATGTACAGTTTCACTAATTTATATGTTTAAGACGCTTAAAATTTATTTACAAAATTATTATTTACGGAACAAATGTTTACGTTGTGCACAGAGTATAGAGTAGCTATACGCCATGTGATGTTGGACGACCGGGAGCCAAATAAAAGACGTGTAGTTTAGTTTAAAGATGATACTATATTGAAGTAGTATTGATACGTAACGAGGAGGTGCGTCACACACTACAATCTTCATCAATTGAAGAACTCTTGTTTTATCCTAATTAGCACGTAATTATAAAAAATCCCAAAAACAAACAATATTTAAAGTTACAGTTTTCTATTCCCACCTTTTTACATTAAAAAGAATCAAGTAAAGAACTTTTTAATTTTTTTTTCAAGATCGAGATTGAGCTTCGCCGTTCGATATTTAAAATTGATGACTATTATACTAACACGAAGACAAGGCTGAATAGCAAAGCGACCTCTTTGGTCATTGGGCTGAATGCATGATGTCTATTGCCAGTATGATGGTTAGATGTACGCGAACTTTTTGAAAGGAAGAAGTGTTTTTTTTTATTAATTACCGCCCCAGGGCTTTTCTAGCTAGATTATTACCCTAGAGCGCTAATTAGTCACCTACAAGCCCCATTTGGAGGTAATAAGTACCTACTTACCGAACATGAGACATGTAAAAATATAATAAGATAAGCGAGGAGTTCAAATCATTACCAATCAAAAGATTTAAATATCTCCTGAAAAATGGTTTGATTGAAAAATGTTTTTATTCCGTGGATGAATTTTGAAATGGCAAATAGAACATAATATAGAAATTGGAATTAATATTTAAGATAAATTCCACCGTGTAAAATAAAAAATTCAAATAGGGCTTATTTTTTAATGTTAAGTTATTATATTTTATATGACTATTGCATACTGTATAACAGTTTAATAAGTGGTCCTAATTATTTGTAATTCCGCCCACTGTATACCATATTTATTTAAATAAATTGATTTTGTTTGTAATTTCATGCCTTGTTCAGCGCCATCTACTAACAGAAAAATGTTTCTTTTGTGTACTACTTTCATACGCCATCTGCCAGAAAATGTATGAAAGTGGTTCATTTATGTGGAAATTTCATGTAAAATAAAATCGTAGAATCTTATTTTATGAACAATAGTTTATATTTAAAAAAATTACTCAACATATTTGTTGATTTTGATAAGAATTTAATTATGGTTTCATGGTTTCAATGGCTTGTGAGAGAGTTTCCAGGTTACGCGCCAGCGCCATCTAAAATAACACGGGATTTTGAGCTTTTTCCGCGACAAGATTTTTTATATGGGAATTTGTCAGTCTATTTATTTTACTAGTCTCTGATATTAGTAAGATATTTGACGTACTATTGTTATAAGTACCAATAAATAATATAAATAAATATTTCTGACACTCACACAACATTATCTAGCCCAAATTAAGTTTCTTAAAGTACTTGTGTTATGTATACTAGTGAACTGATATACTTAAGAAATATATAAACATACATATTGAATACATATTTTTTATTAGAAAATAAACTTAAATAAACATATAAAAGTCCATGACTTGACGACTAATATCTGTGTTCATCACACAAATATCCGTCGCCGCCGGGATTCGAACCCAGGACCTCTGGCGTAGAAGGCATTGTACGTTACCCCTACACTAGCCGGCCGTCAAAATAAGTATGAAAAATAAATGCGTGAATTCGAATACAACAAAGACATTTATTTATTTAATTATTTATGTACACATAGATATAAAAATACAGGGTTACTTAAGTCTTACATATGTACAAAGGTACTGCTTCTTTCTAAAAGACATTTCTACCAACAGACCTGTGAATGGAAAGTTGTAACAGAAGCAAAATTAGTGCGTGCATACCTAACAGAAATAATATTCCAATAAAATATACTAATACTAAATACTTCTAAAGCTTCTATGCTGAACTGGGAGCGAAAGAAAAACATAGAATGTGCCAGCTGCTTCTCTTCCCGGGCATACTGTAAAAGTCAGTTAAGGGACCGAGGTGTTATGGGAGGCTTTTTTATAGGCGATAGGCTGACCCCCTGTCACTGCAATAGTCTCTCTCCACTAGTATAATGCCTCGGTCAAACGTGACATCAGATGGTTTTATTATCTCTGGTATTCTGCCTACCCCATACGGGATACAGGCGTGAAGTTATGTATGTATGTATGTACTAAATACTACAAATAATTAAACACATACGTAACTATATACTAAACATTATTTATTATTATTATTTATGATTGCATCAAAGCATATACATACGTATAATAATATATTGCCTTCTATGCCAGAGGTCCTGGGTTCGAACTCAGCGGCGGCGGATATCATCGGTGTGATGAATCAAGTCATAGATGTTTATATGTTTATTTAAGTTTATTCTAATAAAAAATATGTATTTATTCAATATGTATGTTTATATATTTCTTAAGTATATCATTTATCTAGTATCCATAGCACAAGTTCTTTAAGAAACTTAATTTGGGCTAGATAATGTTGTGTGAGTGTCAGAAATATTTAAAATATTAAAAAAAAATGTATATGTTAATGTATGTTATTATGTTTTTCAATCAGAATACAAGGTGCCAGTACACCCGGTGTTCGGCAAGCCAGTGAAACCCGCCACGGCCGCGTCGGTAGCGAGGCGCGCGCGGGTACTGCAACACCGCTTTACTGTCTACGATGATCAGAAGGTGGCCCTGCCTATTGATGATTATTGGTGAGTATTGTACCCCTAGTATTGAAGTAGGGTTTTTTTAATTTTATTTTAGCCTGATTTTTCCATAGTCAGATAAACATTATCTAATGAATATTGTATTACTCGACAACTCCAAACTCCACTCGTCCGGCAAACGAGAGGTCCCAGGTTCGAATCCTGGTCGGGTAATTTTTATTTATCACATTTTTCATTTATTTAAGAATAATTGAGTATTTTAAATGCAAAGAAAAACTTAAAAACATTATTAAAACATAGCAATGCTTCACTTTAACTGGGATTCACAATTTCTGTAAAGAAATTGGTCTCGGGTGGTCTTAGCTGCAAAGCTATACCATAAGATGGAGCTACGTTAGCAATATAACGTAAAAACAAAAATGTGGTAAGTAATTTCGAGGTGCACCACCAGGCCCCGGTAGCTCAGTGGAAGAACACTCGTCCGGCAAACGAGAGGTCCCAGGTTCGAGTCCTGGTCGGGTAATTTTTATTTATCACATTTTTCATTTATTTAACTCCAAGCTCGTTTATTAGACATAGTAATGGATGTCGTACAATTATAAAAAAAATATTGTCATTATACAACGTTATTTTTTGTTTAGGCGAAACCTTACACACGTCTCAAATATATTGGTTAAAAGAATCGCTGTACAAAATTTCCCATAAATTTTTCACGACGACTTCTATGCTTCGGAGGGAACGTTAATGCGACATATTGAAGAAATGCATTGTCTTTCATTGCATACTATGAGAATATGACAAGACGAGCGGATGTGAAATTTTGATATGTGTATTCATATCTTTATCTATACTTTGATTGCTCAAAAACATGATTTAATGATTGACCTGATAGTTTTTTTACCGAAAACACGTCTAAAAATACTTTAATTGATACCTAAAAATTATTTAAATATTTATTCACATTATTGTTCGAACTTTGGTTGCTCAAAAACATAGCATTTACCATTATTTTTTATCGATTTTTGAAACGATTTCAATTTCTGATCGGTGTTGATGGTTGCGATTTTTATGCAATACCCGACCTTATGTCGGCGAAAAACCATTTTAATGTGGCGTCTTACTGGCCGGTTAACTAAAGCTGGCGCTGTCACAGTACTCACACATATGCAATTCCGCTGTACAGAATGTTCAAAAATAAATGATTTTGATTCAAAATGTCACTCTAATTTAAGTGTTGACTAGAGTTAGGTTTTACTAAGATGGGCACGTTGTAGATAAATAAATACAATTAAACATATGTGTTACTAGTTATAATTTATTATGATTATTACATTATTGTATTTCTATTATGCAGGTGCGATCGATTTACAAACTATTTTAGAGAGCAATTAGGCATTGTTTATTTTTTTATTATTGAAAAATACGGTCGATGACATAATGCTGCCAACTACGCAATAAACACACCTCTATGATTTTTGCGTTCACTGCAAATAAATGATCACACGCGATCACAAGATCACGCTGTAGTTATAAACAGTAGGAAAAGTAAAACAATATCTGTCCCCTTCATACTCACAAGCTACACCGCATGCGAGAAAGACGGACAGGCTTTTCATGATGCGCATACAGTACGACGTCACGCCACGCGCTTATTCACAGACAAAATACATAGGTACATACATAACGTCACGCCTGTATCCCTTATGGGGTAGGCAGAACACCAGAGGTTACAAGACCATCCGATGTCACGTTTGACAAATTTGGAAGTATTATAAAGATGGAGAGAGACTATTGTAGTGACAGTGGGTCAGCCTATCGCCCACAAAAAAGCCTCCCATAATACCTCGGTCCCTTAACTGACTTTTACAGTATGCCCGGGAAGAGAAGCAGCTGACAAATTCTATGTTTTTCTTTCGCTCCCAGTCCAGCATAGAAGAAGAAATTTTTTAAATATTTTTCATAAGTTCAAGTTCCAAAATTCTTCTAAGTGATCAAAATCGCACACAAAACGCCTTTAAAACGTCTGTCCCTTAACTGACTTTTACAGTATGCCCGGGAAGAAAAGCAGCTAGCACATTCTATGTTTTTCTTTCGCTCCCAGTCCAGCATCGAAGCATTTCATGCGTTCGCATTCACAGACAACACACAAGAGCAATGTATAAATGTGTTGAAGGCGCCAGCTTTAGTTAATTTGGGTGTAAACAGTCGATCCAGTGTCTTTTTTTAGATCCGGTGTTAGAAGCCACTTCTGCGTCCTGCAAACTCTAACATCCACCAAGCAGCACTGGGCCCGCTTGGCGGCTTAGTGCCATAACCTCCTCATCAGCTAGAGGAAAACTTATGGCCCTGCAGTGGGCTCATTACAAAGAGTTTGGTTGAAAACAAAGAAAATGGTTTGGTTAAGTTAGAAAAAATATACGTCTAGGTATAATTTTTCTACCTTAAAACATTATACAGGTATAGCCGAACATCTCTATTTGGCACTGAATTTATAGGTTCAATACCGAAAAAAAACTTCATACGATATACCTACATTATCCTAAGAGTAAATCAAAATTTTGTATTTTAGATTTAAGCGAATTATTGTCTTAAGTTTTCGCGATTCACACTATTAAATCGTGACTCAGTCGCTCGTGATCACGGGGTCTGCAAAGACACCGAAACGTCGAGTCAAAATTTTAAATGTAAATATACGCGATAAATCCGGTTAAAAAGTGTTTTATTTAAGCGAATTATTTATCTATAGAACGCTTAATGTTTTTTATCTAATTTAGTTCCGCTGGACATTTTTTTCATTTAAAAATGTGTCAGAAATATAGGTCTGCACAGCCACACCAAATACCTATTTTATAACAATAAAATATATATTATGTTAAAAAAATATTATTACTATCTCTTTTAATTTTATATAGGTTACACAAGTTACGAACGACCTCAACGTTCCTTTAACAACTCAAACCAACTCTCTTTGTTTCTAACCCAGTTAAAACGTACGTGTAATAGTTTCACCTCACTTTTCGCCGCTCCAATACGATTTCCCTCCTAAACACCAGTGCAGCCGACAAAGCGAAACCTCTACGTCACTTCGACTCGTGAAATCGGCCTATTGAAAGTGAAATTAACTCCTACGTCACTCGACCAAAAGTGAACGTTCTACGTCACGTCACAATAACAGCTGTGCAAACGTCACTCGCGAATGTCAAGATGACAGTTGGGTAAAAACGAAAGTGACGGTTGCAATACGTCACGATGACATGTACTCGAACTGTCTGTTGGTATGACAGTTGAACGAAAGTGAATGTCTTCTTTTACTTTCGATTTCGTTTGCTTCGTTTGTGGGAGGTATGTGCGTGACGTTTAAAATGCGCGAGAGTTGAAAGAAGGATAGGTGTATGTGCGTGACGTAGTCGTAACGTTTAAAATGCGCGAGAGTTGAAAGAAGGATAAGTGAAGTGGTAAAATAATCGGACAGACTGAATATAGGCAACTGATTTCGTCAAACACCACCCCGAGCCCGTAACAATTCAAGTTCAGGCTAGTCACAAAAACATAATATGATACCTTATAAGTATACAGATACGTCTTCTATCTTTTTCATTTTATATTGCATATGTTAATTTTGACTAGTAGGCCACCTTACTTCAGCTAGTGTAATCAGTAGCTGACGAACGTCATAATAACAGCTGTGCAGACGTCACCATGGCAGTTGAGTGAAAACGAAAGTGACGCACCATGATACGTCACGATGACAAGTCAAACTGTCTGTTGAACGAAAGTGAACGTTCTTTCATACTTTCTGTTTCGTTTGCTTTGCTTGTGACGTGATCGTGACGTTTAAATGCGTGAGAGTGAAAAGTAAGATAGGTAAAGTGGTTAATGCACTATTTGCCAAAGTCTATGATATTAATAGTCAAAAATCTATGATTATAACGAGGTCTGACTGAAATAAAGTTATAGTAGAAAAGCTGTAAATATACGATCAATTTTAATTTGAAGTAAAAACTGAATTTTAATAATAATACTAGTTACAATTTAATAAAAAAACAAAACCGTAAATGAAATTAATACCTATGTTATTTCAAAATAAATCAAATAAAACTTCATTAAATAAATTAATTGTGTGTTGCCAGTGATAACATACGGCACTGAGACGTCGTCGCTAACTATATAGGCCTTATAAATAAGCTTAAAGTCGCTCAGCGGGCAATTAAAATGGCTATGCTCGGAGTTTCTTTCCTGCGGGATCGATTTAGGAATGAGGAGATTCGCAAGCGAACCAAAGTCACCGACATAGCCAGAAGGATTGCAAAGCTGAAGTGGCAATGTGCAGGGCACATAGCTCGCAGAACAGATGGCCGTTGTGGCAGAAAAGTTCTCGAGTGGCGGCCACGAACTGGGACACGCAGCGTAGGCAAGCCCCCCGCAAGATGGACCGACGACCTGGTCAGAGTCGCCGGTAAACGCGGGATGAGGGTGGTGCGGGACCGAGCGGCGTGGAATACCTTGGGGGAGGTCCATGTCCAGCTTTGGACGTCTACAGGCTGTTGAAATTTATTCTACAATTTCATTAAATTTTATTTTAATTCTTAATTGAGTATAGGCCTTACAGTAAACATATGCCAAATTAGCTACACACAGCTAAAACTATTCAAATCATACATTCCCTATCTATAAGGTTAGACTTCATCAATGTTGTTAATTTTTAATTTCTAAATATTGTTATAAAGTTACTAGTTAATATTGTTATTAGTTATTATTTAAGCCGACTTATTCATTAGATTATAAGGGTTCCAAATACAAGAATAAAAAATAAAAAAAAAACACACTCAGCTACGTCACTCCAAATCCAACAAAAGTGAATCCACATTAAAATCGAGAGCGAACATCCGAAATTCGTTACGATCGGTTTCACTTCGTTAAATAGAGGTCACGATTGCCCCGTTCGCCTCGCATTGGGGTCAGACCTCCTTTCTCTGTAACGTTTTCAACTGTGCTTTCGAAGCCCTTGACCCGGTGACCGATGACACAAATGACGCTTCTTTTGACAATTGAACTGTCACTTTGACAGATGACGCGTGACAATCGTTTGACATTAGATTGACTGTGGTCTACTGTTCAACATCATTTTTGTTATCCTAAATCTAAGCAGGCCGTTTTGGTCTTTTTTTCGTTGCTTTTTTCACAGTTGAACATCAATGTTGCGCAGGGAACTTAGTAGGTACTTAGCTACGTTGCACAAAACTAAATGGAAGTTGGAATGTAATTGATTGTTTCATCCAATTAATTGGCGTTACTTTGCGGAAATCCATGACAACTACTTTAACTAAGTTACCTTGCTATTTCCGCGACTCAACTTGAGTGAAATGAAATGATTTTTTTTATTCATAAGACCATCGAATGACCGCTTAATGACGTCACAATTTTGTACTTCGGCTTTAACAAGGTGTTGATAGTTATTGAATAAGATATTACAGTAGACCAAGAGACAAAAAAACGGCGGAAAAAAACCCTTGACACTCTTTTTCAGTCAGGATTATGCGAATTACCTACATACAGTACAATAGACAATACATAGAGTAACTTAGTTATAGTAGCAATAAATGCTGGATGCGACGGGCAGCCCTTTCGCATGTTTACGTACCGAGCAGCTGTAGGCATTTATTTCAAAGATACCGGCCAATTTACAACACTAAGGCCAGCGACACACTTGAGAGAAATTCCGTCGCGGTTTTTTCCCTACGGAAAATTAATAATTGTTATAACATACAAATTACAAATAGCGGGTACACTACACAGAAGATTGGTCATTCCGTCGCGGACCGGTCGCTCTCTGCTTCTGCTCCGTCCTCCGCGCACCGATCTTCTGCCAGCGTAAGATCTGCAAAGTCGCATTCTAATAATATTGTATGTATGGCAGTTAAAATTTATAATAAACTACCAACTAAAATAAAAATAATTATTTAACAAATTTATTAAATTTTATTCTAGTCTGTTTGAATTCTTGCAATCTAAATTATATTAAACTTACAATGAATTACTAAATGTCAAATATATTGAATAAAAATTATAACTTTATGTAAAAAAAAAATATAAAATATAACAATTGACTTAAACATGTATTTCGACATATCTTAAATTTAATATTTTGCACACTGACACTTGTCGGTAGGATATTGTGAAACTTTAATCTATACAATAAGACCTCCAATGTACCAATTTCCATGCAAATAAAGATTTTATTATTATTATTAAAAAAAAAAGACTTCGTATGCATCGCGCCACATTCGGCGGATAACTCGCGGCCACGGCGCACACACAGTATGTTCGACACAGAATAATATCTTAGCTTACAAGGTATGAAATTGTCCTAAGTTTTCGCGATTCATACTATTAAATAAAACTCTTTTTAACCGGATTTATCGCGTATATTTACATTTTAAATTTAAACTCGACGTTTCGGTGTCTTTGCAGACCCCGTGGTCACGAGCGAAAGGTATGAAATTGCCCAATTTCTAGTCGACGAGTATTAAAGGGATGAACCCAATACGTTTTCCTTTTCTTTCTTCTTCTAATGCCTCATAATGAGCTATTACTTCTATCGGATTCATTACGAACATAGTATATAAGCGTTGGCAGTCGACTGATAATCTGCCTCTGAATATTCAGTGTGGCTGCAGCAACGGATCGACTCCTGCGGAAGTTCGGCGACGGAATTTCCGTCAAGTGTGGCGCTGGCCTAACTTGTTTTCAATCGACTTCCGAAAGGCTCCTCCTTTCTTTGTGTATGTTTTTTGAGTCCTTGTTCGACGATTTTTGGACAGTTATGATTCGATGTTGAATATTCTTGTATCATATGGTAGAGAATACATCAGAGGTCGTCCCATAAAAATAAATAATAATAAATATTTTAATAAATATTTCTGACACTCACACAACATTATCTAGCCCAAATTAAGTTTCTTAAAGAACTTGTGCTATGGATACTAGATAACTGATATACTTAAGAAATATATAAACGTACATATTGAATAAATACATATTTTTTTTTTGAATAAACTCAAATAAACATATAAACATCATGACTTGACGAATAATATCTGTGTTCATCACACCGATATCCGCCGCCGCCGGGATTCGAACCCAGGACCTCTGGCATAGAAGGCAATGTATGTTACCATTACACCAGCCGGTATAATGGAAAATACAATACGGAGAATATTTACATTCATGACCTTATACTTCAGCCAAAGTTTTGAAGTGAAGTAGGTTTTTTTAAAGCTTTGCATTCATAATTATACTATAAACTATTTTTACATACATACATAACGTCACGCCTGTATCACTTAAGGGGTAGGCAGACCACCAGAAGCTATGAACCATCTGATGTCACATTTGACAAATTTGGAAGATTAATGATTGAGAGACTTGCAGTGATAGGGGGTCAGCCTATCGCCCACAACAACGTCAATAAAACCTCGGTCCCTTAACTGACTTTTACAGTTTGCCCGGGAAGAGAAGCAGCTGGCACATTCTATGTTTTTTTTTTGCCCCCAGTCCAGCAGGGAAGGAAACTATTTTTATTGATTTTTAATTTTTTTTAGTTCGTAATACAGTACCATAGTGTTATATGCATAAGGTCGATATCCGTACCTTAGGGGACAGTTATGAACCCTTCGTGCGCGAGTCCGACTCGTCCTCAGCCGGCTTTTAAGGAATACCTAAGCATATTACAGTTCGAAATGTCAAATAGAAAAATAATGATACCAGTTATAAACTTCATAGTGTAAGAACTGAATGAGAATGATTGAAAATGTACGAGTCTTTGTCATTCGCTTTGCATAAAATTTAAAGCAATTTATAAATAATTTGATTTGAGGTGTTTACTTTATTTAACACACTTTATTGTACACCAATTAATAAATCAATTAAAAACAAAGAAATACAAAATAAATGTACAAAGGGAGGCCTTATAGCTAATAAGCTATTTCTTCCAGACAACCTTTAGGTGAGAAGTTGGATTCCAAGTTATAGGGTGTTCCCTATAACTTGGCATTCATTACACTACATTAAATTTAAAATAATTAGGTATATACATAGATATAAAGCAGTTACATAAATAATATACGTAATACAATATAATATTTATTTATATATACGACTAAGTAAAAATAAATATAAACATTGTAACTAATTAACTTGTACTATAACGTCGTGACTTTAGAAAATAAATATTGCTTGACCAGTTTTTTAAATGTTTTAATAGTTTGGGCATTAAAACAATAGTTTAATAGTTTATTCCAATGTGATACAGCATGGATATTTGCATGGATATTCCGAAAAGTCGAACTAAGCGCTTTGACAGTTCGTTTTTGATACGGGTCGCCAATACGGGAAGCCACTTTGGCGCCCTGAAAATTCTGACATCCACCACCCAACACTGGGCCAGCTTGGTGGATTATTTCTCCATCTCCAACACCATCTCCATTTCCTTCTCATCCAACGCCATCTCCATCTCCTTCTTATCCATACAACAGCAAGAACGTCATGCTCCCTCAGGCGGCATGGCTAGCGGTAGCGTCGGGTGTCGGGTCACCCTCTTCCCTAAAATATGGTTGAGGAGAGTGATGGCTGGTGCTTGCGTTATACTCGTGAACGGGTGCTGCTAGCGGTGCCAGGTCGTTTTGCTGAAGACTTTATGACTATGTTACTTTTTTGAATTTGACTCTGACTTCCCCATCTCCATCCCATTCCCCCATGTTCACGTCCGTGTTAGTGTCCAGTCTCTGTCCACGTATCCTCTATCCTCATCTCCATCCACATTATCTGTAATATCTCTCACCTCTATCGCTACATCTATCTACTTCTATCTTTACCTCTATATCTATGTCTACGTTTCTGTCTAGTACTTGATTGCCTAATGTATAAATATAATAGTAGACTCCAGAAGATCACCAACTCGTTCATGGGTCAATGTGTACGCTTTTATAATAAAACTCCAAAATATTTAAGATTAACCCTTCGATAGATTTAAGGATAAGCATAAAGTTTTATTATAAGATATCCGGATGCAAGAAGATTGTAAATTGTTGTTGTTGTTATTGTTATTGTGTATTTTTAAAAGATGATTGCTGTTGAGTTTCTTGCCACTTCTTCTCAACAGATCGACTTTCCGAATTGGTGGTAGATTCAGTTCAATTTGTAAATTGTGACTTATTTCAAATGTATTTAAATACTTACGAAATAAAGATTCTTTTGACTTTGACTTTGATGCCTCCTCGTCACCCATGGGAGAGACTCGTGCCCTGCAGTGGGCTCATTACAAAGAGTTGTGATGATGATGATGATACGTTACGATATTATAATCTATTAAATAATCAAGGAATGAGGAGCATTAAAAAAAACCGACTTCACGTCAAAACTTTGGCTGAGTTATAATGTCATCAACGTAAACATTCTCCGAAATCAAACATATTTTTTAAAAAATTTGAAATTTTCAATGAAGTTCTTAACGGATTTTGATAAAATTTTATTTGGGACCAACTACGAAATCTTCTATCATATAAAACTTAAAAAATAATTTTTAATATCGATTTATAATTGTCCGAAATATCGTGTAACAAAGACACAAAAAAAACATACTTTTTGGAAGTCGCTTGAAAATAATTACATTCATTCACTTAAACCACATTACTGTTCATTTTACTGCATTGAATTATTTTCCAGGGTATAGGTTAATTTTGAAAAGAGGTAGATGATGTTTGTTTTCCATGTCACCTAATAGAAAAAAAATTACAGAGACCAGCGGGGCTAGCATGCAACCATCGACAACGATAAATCGGGCCTTTTATCGATATTTTCTTAGAATTTGGCACTTAAAGTATGTATTTTTTTAAGAAAATGGCATCTCTAGTTCTTTGGGCTTAATCATGGTATCAAATCGAGTAATTCTGTCTATTACGGTGCACATGTTAGCTAACATGATAGGATAAAATAACAAAATAATATTTATCTTGTCGACTCGAGTTTTTATCGATGGTCGCATGCTAGCCCGGCAGGTGGATAAACGTCCGTCAACGAGAAATCTATTTATTAGTCTCTTAGAAAGTAACAGGACTATAGTGGTATTCAAACTAGTAGGTATTGAGTCTTAGTCAGCTGTATTTTTCAACCTACTTCCAAAAAAGAAGGAGGTTCTCAATTCGTGTGCATGTTTTTTTTTTGTTTTTTTTTTTGTGACTTTGTTACGCGATATTTGAATCGATTTTAAAAATTCTTGTTTCAGATGATAGAAAATACTTAATAATTGGTCCCATATAAATTTCATCGAAATCGGTTGAATACTTCATTGAAAATTTCAAATTTTTGAAAAAATATGTAGGTATGATTTCGCAGGATGTTTACTAGCCCGGTCAAATAAGACGAAAAATAAGAGTTAAGTTACATAAATTCCCACCAAGCTGAAAATCGGTATGGTTGTTTTTAATTTGATTAAAAATAAAATTTGAAAGTTCCCTATATTTCCCCTGTGTGAATTTTAAAAAAAAATTTTTAAGTAAAAAAAAATATTTTTCGCGATTTTTAGCAAAGCTTTATCATAAAAATACCTATGACAAAATTACAGATCATAAAATTATCTAAAACTGTAACTATACTTTTTTCCTAAGAGCTACCGTTTTTGAGATATAACGATTCTAAAAGTTGTAATTGTCATAATACGCATGAATCGTCTTGACGACCGGCTGGTGTAGTGGTAACATACATTGCCTTCTATGCCAGAGGTCCTGGGTTCGAATCCAGGCGGCGGCGGATATTTTTGTGATGAACACAGATATTAGTCGTTAAGTCATGGATGTTTATATGTTTATTCTAATAAAAAATATGTATTTCTTCAATATGTATGTATTTCTTAAGTATATCATCTAGTATCCATAACACAAGTTCGTTAAGACACTTAATTTGAGCTAGATAATGTTGTGTGAGTGTCAGAAATATTTATTTATTATTTATGAGTACCTACGCCACGTATGTACATACATCTCTATAGTTGTAATAAATCTATACATATAATAAAATGGTAGGAAAGTCAAAACTGTACATTGAATATTTTTTTAAAAGAATACTTGGGGTATGATCTACAATCGAAACAGAAACAAAACATATAGTTTTTAGAATTTTTGTCTGTTTGTCTGTTTGTCTTTCCGGGATAAACTCAAAAAGTACTGCATGGATTTACTTCAAATTTGGCATGAAGATAGTTAAGAAGTCGGGTCAACATATAGGCTACATATTATCACGCTAGCAGTGTTATAATCGTAGGTGCGTTTGGTGCTGCATAGCGTTCACGCAGACGACGTCGCGGGCAGCAGCTAGTGTTCAAATAAGTTTCTATCGGTCATTGTAACTGCATTATCATCATTCAGCCAGGAGATGCCCACTGCTGGACATAGGCCTTCCCGAAGGTTCTCCATACAGATCGGTCCTGCGCTGCCCTCATCCAGCGTTTACGCTGACAGAGCGTTTGAGCGGTGACACAAAGTTTTGACGTCCTTTCGGGCTCCGTTATCACGAGATACGAGTTAAAATATCCGCGAAACAAGAATTGAGAAACAAAGAGTAATGCTCATAGATGACCTGCCTGACATATTTTTGACAACTCATTAAATATATTAAAACAACATAATAGTGCAAATAATAGTTAATTGTAATCCTTAATATTGGATTTTATAGGATTTTAATACCCTCTCAAGTTACTCAATAAACTACTACTATCATCCACTTGAAATGAAAATCCCGATATCGTTTCTAAGAAATCAAATCAAGTCTCCACCAATAGTTTAAATATAAACTGGCAGCATTTCAATGGCAATATCATCTTTCTACATTCACATACCTACCTTACAAAAAGTAGTTTGACAGGTCAGAGACAGTATGGACCGTGAACATTACTATTTCATCCAGTCTTCAGGGGATGATTTTTGAAAAAGTAGCCCTTGTCTATATCGATGCAGTGGTTTAGTCGTGAAAGCGTAATAGACTTAAGTAGGTATTATTATGTGTTTAAGTCGATACAACGTTTCGGGTAGGTACGGTACAGACCTCCTCAAAATACGCTTAAAAATGTCTACTTAGGTAATATGGTAGTGGTTTTAATAAAGAAACTTATGCCAGTGGAATCGTTCCTAATCTATATACATAATTTGTAGCATGAGGGCAAAAGCGGTATCAATGATAAAAACATTGAGAAAATAGAAGTTTCGTAGGTATTTGTTTTCTTGTAAACCTGAGAAACGAAAAGAACTATGTAGGTACGTGTTTTTTATGGTTTAGGAATTATGGTACTGATAATTAAGCTTTGTTCATCGAATGCGTATTTTTAAGTAATCCGATGACATAAATTCATCTTATTTTTAGAGTTTTTTTTAGATAGCGTTTTTGCACTTAGCACAGCAATGTAGTGCTGTCACTATCAACAAAAATGTGATCAAAAACCACTAAGTAATCTTAATATGACACGGTAAAAACCCTCCAGGCACCTTATTACAACACATATACATCTATTATTACTCATTTATAGCCGAGATCTCAATGACCCCATTTCCTAGTTCCAAGGTCACAGCATCCCGTAAAGAGGGCGCTGTTTAAGGTCATCTCATGCCCGACGTTGTATCAAGGTTACATCGTTCCCGATCAGGGTCAAACCGGGAAGAGCTCAAGGCTTTTTGAAAATGGAACGCTCTGATTTCGTTTTGTATTGAGGTTAGTAGATGAGGGTATTTGGAGTTTTAGGTCGATCTGTTAGAAGGGTCGTGTTGAGGTAGGTTGTGTGACGATGATAGTCGCGAAGGTAATATCCAGATGACATAGTACCTAAAGGTTGCGGGTTCGATGTACATTACATGATTTTTTTTTGGTAAATTCTTTAGATATTTTCAGTCGGGCTATGATTTAGTATGCATTATTTGCTTCACGAGCTGTGCTTGGTTTGTGACAAAGTAGCGCTGTGGGAAAATAATGTTTAGGATCAGATTTTTTTTTTTAATTAAAATATTTATAAACAACGTGTTGAGAATCTCTAATACCAGAAAGAAATACGTAATCTACGTTACTATAACCAAAGATTGTTTTGGAAAAGAAGTTTATTTAAAAAAAAAAATTCTATACATACATATACATAAGCCTATTATAAAAGTTAATCCACCAGCTGCGTCTGTCTGTATGAATACAAAAAACCCAAAAACTGAACAAATCCACCAATTTCTACGCACTGAGTGATTTATAAGGAAAGCTTGGTAGAGTTGATATCTAATAGGTATATAAAATTCTCGTGTCACAGTTTTTGTTGCCATACTCCTCCGAAACGGCTTGACTTTGATGAAATTTTTTGTGCTTATCTATGAGAATCGGCCAACATCTATTTTTTTTTAATGGCAAAACAACGTTTGCCGGGTCAGCTAGTAATTAATAAAGTTTTTGTATTGTCTGCATAAGATGTCGACGAAATAATGAGATCTGAATAAAATACTGTCATTTTCAGTACGTTTTTATTTATTATTGCAATCCATAAATTATACTTTAAAAGGTTCTTTTAATTATCTGTCAGGTCCACGATTTAAAAACTATTATAACGATGCTCCGCTTATGCAGAAATGATAAGATACCCAAATCGTTATTTATTCATATCAATGCAAGATACTCAAAAACTACTCAAAGAAAACTCAAGAAATATCAAAAACTATATAAGTATCGTATTAACTCTTTAAATCAGTGCGAGGACAGAACTTTATGGATTCTTATGTTTAAAAATGTTCGTATAGTATGGAGACGGTTTGTAAGCAATAATTGATATCTATCCATTGCTGCACAGCCAGCTTAAATAAATGTGTGCCTTGTTAATTTTGAATGTTTGTAAAATAAAAAAATACAATCTTACCAAAACTTGCAACCGACTCCATACTACACGAACATTCGTAAACATACGAGTCGATTAATTTATGTGCTCGCACCGATGTTTAGCATTTTAAAATGAAACCCCTTAAAAATCTATCAACGCGAAATTTCACTTAAATGCGGCGCAATAATAGAAAAGCATTAAATCGTCATACCTGCCAATAAACGAGTTTCCTTATCAGTTAGTTTCATCATCTTCCTAAAAACTCTTTGTAATGTACCCACTGCAGGTTTATGAGACTCTCCCCTGGGTGAGGAGAAGGTATAGGTGGTAAACCTTCACACTGGCCCAGTACTGGTTAGTGGATGTCAGAATTTTCAGGGCTCCATAATAAAAAATAAAATCTTCAGACAATCACACCAACTACATGGCCTCAAAGTAAGCATTGCTTGTGTTATGGGATTCCATGTAGCGAACAAGGGGGGAACCTAGAATATAAATACATAAATAGATAAACACCCAGACCAGGAACATTTTTTTTTTCTTGTTCCGGGCGTGAATCGAACCCGCAACCACTGGCGTCTGAGGCAGATAGGTTTACCCCATTGCCACAAAGATATTGTGTTTGTGAAGTTAGCAACAAATGACTGAATTGAAATTAAAAGTCAATGACATTTTTGTTCGCGTCTGTAGAAACGTGGGTACTCATTTCGCAGCTAACTTCACAAACATAAAGATCCGTGGCGATCACTGTATAGGTGGTAAACCTCCATGCTAGCCCGTTACTGGTTAGTGGATGTCAGAATTTTCAGGGCTCCAAAATGACTTGTAACGAACCCTAACGACTACTGTACCTATACCTAAAAGTATACAGGCACTCAGGACCGACTGCTTAACGTGCCCTCCGAAGCTCGGAAATCGCTGCGTCCGTCGTGGTCGTGAGAAATGTATGGTTGGCGGTCACCCATCCTAACACCGGCCGCGCCGAGCGCGCTTAAACTGAAATATCTATTGATATAAACAAGTGCCACTGTGCCACGAAGTTTGTTTAGTTTTATAAGTTTATTTAAGTTACCAAGTTTCTGGTTAGTTTGGTTTTGGTTAATATAAGAATAACGGACACTTTTTTAGCACTGCGCTAAAAGTGTCCGTTCTTATACTGGGTTGAAACAGTCGTAAACAAACTTTGTTCCAGTAGCAGGTATTTTAAGGCAAGTTCATTGCCTTAACTCTACACTTTACACTTTAAATGATTATAATGTTACATAACAAACACATCTAAATTATGGTTACCCTAAGGTTGACTGATTCTTCTTAGTAACATGCTGTATCATGACAGTCAGTAAATATATAAAACAACGTTCACCTATTTTTGCCTGTTACCACGTCTACATAGAATGTGCTAGCTACTTCTCTTCCCAGGTACACTGTAAAAGTCAGTTAAGGGGCGGAGGTTTTTTTGTGGGCTATAGGCTGACTCCCTGTGATAGTCGCTCTCCACCATTGTAATGCCTCCAAATTTTTCAAACGTGATTTTAGATGGTTTTATAACCTCTGGTGTTCTGCCTACCCCATACAGGCTTGAAGTTATTTAGTTATGTATGTTTGCTTACATTTTGCCACGTCCACATGGTTAAACTAAAGTACGACAGTCAGAATCATATATTTTTGTTTACGATTTACGACTCACCCTGTATACAAGCAGCTTAGTGCTTTTACCTGCGACTTTTTTAAAACTTAAGCTATAAAAGTCATTAAAAAATTCTTAAACAAACCAACTTGTCAGTTTTATTGTAGAAGTACTTAAACATTAAAATTCATATATTTATTTCCAGCTCACAGTTCACAGAAGCAGTAAACACATCCCAAGTAGTAATCCTAGTAGGCGCGGCGGGTTGTGGAAAGTCGACGCGAGCGCCGCCCGCCATCTTGCGGAATTCAGCGAATTGTAACATGATCGTTTCGGAACCTAGACGCGTGGCCGCCATTGGCTTGGCTGAAAGGGTTGCTAGTGAACTTGGTGAAGAGGTAAGCAAAGATTTTTATGATTTTACTTTGAGAGTTAAATAGGTATTGTATGAAGCGTAATGATATCTATTTTGAATTCAGTTTTTTTTAACGTTGAGCAAACCTACGTTTTTGTGTGTGTAAGATGAGTTCGAAGATGAGAGCACAGGGTTTCAGTAAAAAACTTGCTTTGCATAAAATATTGCTGGAACATATAGATAGATAGATCGATAGATAAAAACGTTTATTGTTACTAATATCACACACTTATAAACTTAATATTAAAACAATTCTTAAATATACTTAATCTAAATCAGTGTGTGTTATAGCAGCGCAAAAAGCCATAGCTCAGCGTCCGTATTTGCTTAAAAGCAATACGCTGATATTCTGCTACAGCTTAAGGAGGCTAAGTTATCTTAAATAAAGTTACTTTAAATAAAGCATTATTCGGTTAAATTTGTAAATTGTGCAATGATTATAATAAGAATATGTCCGATTTGAAGTTAATACTAAATATATATGAAATTGAATTAGTAGGTACATGTTAGTAATGGAATATGCATAAAGTCACAGTATTTATTAGTAAAATGTCATGCTAGAAATTAAAGTATATGAATTGAAAGTACATAATTAATAATTATTAAAACATGTCAGAATATATTTGGTCAGCAATAAATTAAATCCAATAAGTAAGAATAAAAATACTGAAGTCCAAAGTGATGTTTTAAAATTGTTTAATATAGAATTGAATATTAGCTACTTGCAAAGTGGTTTGGAACTTTCAGTTTTTGTATATCCATAAGGAGAGTCTTTAATTTAGTCTTAAAACTGTACTTACTTTATATCACTGTCGGACATATCACTGTCGGAGTGATATTTCTCTGCAGATTTTGTATAAAGCGCGGTCGCCAGCCAGGCCTAACCCAAGGGCCCTAGTATCTGATCAACGAAATCAACGAAAACTGTTCAAGAAAAAGTCGGTTTTTTTTTAATGAAGTTGATACTTTGTTCGACTTTTAAAATACTTACTAGTTTGTGCAGTAAAAGATGTTTTTACGACTTGATATTCTAACGGGTGATTGGTGGGCCACTTTTAAGGGCCTTGTTAGGCGCTGTAATTTTGGGAGAGAGGAGGAATTAGCATGACTAATTGTATTTTAATTTAATATACAGTAAATTTAAAAATAAAAGTAAAAGATATTTCTGATCTATTTTAGTAATTTATCGATTAGAAGTTTGTCTAGAGTGTAGTAGCTTTTCATGATTAATATTTTCTTCAATGTTTCTAAAAAATGTTTAGTGTTTGTGATGTATGTAAGTGTGGATATTGTATTTTATTGTTATGTCTAAATTTGTATTTTGATTTGATATCTTCTCTTTTTTCATAGGGTTCTGGGTATAAACGAACATATTTGCATATTTCAGTATATATGTACATGGTAGAGATAATATTTTTGATTTTTAAAAATACAGGTTTGTCTATTTTTAACGTTTACTATAATTATTTTGAGCTATGAATAGTGTATTAAAATCAGTGCTATTTCCCCACAGTAAAATACCATAGCTAAACCATGAGTAAGCATATGTGTAGTACATAGTGACAGCTGTTTCGAGGTCAGTAGATTTTTTTATTTCTTGGAGAGCGTATGCGAAACATGAGCTTTTGAATTTGAATTTTCCAATTAAAATTTGAATTTGCCAAGCAAAGTAAATTTAGTTATGAGTTCAATGTTTTTGTTGTTAAATTGTATGTTTATATTTAATAATGGTTTTCGTTGGTAGGTACGGGTAAAATGATATTAATTTAGTTTTTTCCAAGTTCTCAAGGCCATGTTCTTTTATCCAAGTGTTTATTGTATTTAAAGTAAGAAGTATCTTTTCATTAAGAGTTTTGTGTCGTTGGATAAAACGAGGACATAATCCGCAAATAAGACACAATACTCTTTCAAAATGTTGGGAAGTTCATTTATATATAAAAGAAATTCCATTCCAGGACGCTGCCCTGTGGGATAGACCAATTTATTACCTTTGGAGATGATCGTATATATTTAATATTTTATTTCAACATATTGTTCTCTATGTTTTAAGTAAGAGGTTAACCATTTATGAGCTTGTCCACCGATTCCAACTTTATATAATTTTAAAAGTACTTATAGTTTTTTTGTTTTACGTTTTTAGCGTTCGGAACGTATGGGCCAACTTTAATAGTAGGTTCCCAAGAACTCACACCGATTGGGCGATTGGTGTCTTGTCATTTTGTAATCACCTTGGATTTTCTTATTGCGGGTCTTAAAACAGAATATATGACAAAACAACATAGAATGCAAGCGAACTATGCAGCAGAGTTAAGTTGCATAGTTCGCTTGCACAGCGTGGCTCAAAAAATATCGCAGCTAAATTTAAAAGACTGAAGAATAATTTTACTAGACGATGTTAACAGTTAAAAAAAATAGTTGAATGTATTTTCTTGTCTTTTTTGTACTGGCATAGTAACAAAGAAAAAATATACTCAGAAAATGGAGTCCAAATTTTTTTACCCCTTTACAATAAACTTTTTTACAAGTTTTTCTCATATCTCAATCATGCTAGTGTGTCACCTTATCTGAATCTGTATTAAATGAAGATTTTTTTCAATAATTCTCTGGTTTAGTTTAATTTAGTTTCATAGTGATTTTTTTTTCTAAAGACACCTCAAATTTTGAAAGGAATTTATTTTAAAAGTCTCTACTTGGGAATCTTCATCAAAATCATTCAGCCAGGAGAAGTCTACTGCTGGACATAAGCCTTATCTAAGGTTTACACATCACGCCTTTTGAAAACAATACTGACCCAACGGCCATCCGTTCTACGAGCTATGTGCCCTACCCATTGCCAGTTCATCTTTGCAACCCTCCCTATCCTCATTTCTGATTCGATTCCGCAAGGAGGCATACATCCCATGTTGGCTGAGCGACTTTTAGCTTATTTATTAGGCCCACAGTTAGCGCTAAAGCATAGAAATTTAACCTCGGCCGAATGTTTGGCAACGGTGGTCTAAATCGGTGGTTCTAAAATTGTCACCAGTCACCCAGTATACTAACCCTTCTTATTTCAGGTAGGCGAAACAGTGGGATTTCAAGTCAGGCTTCGATCGAAACCGCCCCGGCCACCCACGGGGTCTATTCTCTACTGCACTTCGGGTGTTCTGCTGAGAAGGTTACAGAGTAATCCAGGTAATCTGTGAATAGGATGTTTTTAGATAAGTGTGGGTTGGTGATAGAGTTATGCTCAAAGTAAAAGTTAAATTAGTATTTATTTTGTAGCTATTTATACATTTAGTTAAAATAATTCACATTGTTTTCTATAATGATGTAGGTTATATGCTATCTAATTGAAATGAATCTACCGATCTATGAATATTCTACGCAATTAATTTAACAAACTATTTTTGGTTTTATAAGGGAATCCTTGAACCTTAATAACATGGCGATGGCGTTTACAAACGGATTTGTTACCTTGGTTGTTAAAACGCGCTTAAATTGGACACAACGGTTCTAAAAATCAATAGTCAAGATAAGTATTGAAAATCTTGGTCAATGTGGTTATTAAATGCTCGGCATTCTATGTCGTGTGCAAGAAGATTGCGCATAGATAGCTACAATTAGTCCTCAATTTGTTGACAACGCCTTCTATTTTACTGGGTATTAATTTTAATATTGCAAACTATTAAAAAAAAACTATCCCTTTTATATTTGACATTTTTAATTATAATTGATTTTATTTAATTTAATTCGATTTTTTCTACTTCTTTAACTCAATACATATTAAATTTTAATCGGGGACATTACATTTTAGACATATGTGTCAGAAATATTTTAATCCTTATGTATGTTACTAAGTAAGAGTTTTAATATGTATGTTGTTAGTGTGGCTTATATGATAAATGAATAAATGATTATCAAATAAATGAAAAAAAATTTAAAAATGGTTAGCAATTTCGAGGCGTAGCGCCAGGCCCCGGTAGCTCAGTTGGAAGAGCACTCGTCCGGTAAACGAGAGGTCCCAGGTTCGAATCCTGGTCGGGTAATTTTTATTTATCACATTTTTCATTTATTTAAGAATAATTGAGCATTTTAAATGCATAAAAACTTAAAAACATTATTAAATGATTATCATTTTTCTTAACGCCTAGTTGTTTCTGCTTCGCCGGTGCAAATATTTGAATAAAATATGTCCTATTTCTTAACTTTTCTACAAGTCTCAACTCAATCTGACCAATCGCGACTAGTATCAAGGATTAAAAACATCTATCCATTCATTGACGAGCGGCTGGTGTAGCGGTAACATACATTGCCTTCTATGCCAGAGGTCCTGGGTTCGAATCCCGGCGGCGGTGGATATTTGTGTGATGAACACAGATATTAGTCGTCAAGTCATGGATGTTTATATGTTTATTTAAGTTTATATTCTAATTAAAAAATATGTATTTATTTATTTTATTTTATTTATTTACACTTCAGTTTATACAGGTACAGTACAATAAAAAAGAACACTTACATTAGACCTAAAAACTTGGCGGTCTTATCGCTGAGGAGCGATTTCTACCAGACAACCATGTTTGTGGAAGGGACAGAAAAAAAACTTAAACTAGAAATCACACAAACATAAAAACTTAACAAATAAAACAAAAAAAAATAACAATAAAAAAGGGGGAGAGGCTATTTTAGGAAGAGGAATTACATGAGCGTCTTTCCATAATTTTGGGAAAGTATTTTAGGCGACAGATTTGTTCAAAATTGGAGTGATTAAGGGAAGCAGGAAGTAAAGAAGGACAATCATTTTTCGAATCACAGCCAACTGCATTTGAATTTATGGAGATTATTGCTTTCCCAACATCACATTCAGAGAATTGTGATAAAGTAAAAGGAATATAAGTAGGTGTAGGCAAAGATGAAATGTGATTTAATGTAGAAGACTTAATATGGGCATTCAATATGTATAAATAAATAAATATTTCTGACACTCACACAACATTATCTAGCCCAAATTAAGTTTCTTAAAGAACTTGTGTTATGGATACTAGATAACAGATATACTTAAGAAATATATAAACATAGTTATTGAATAAATACATATTTTTTATTAGAAAAAACTTAAATAAACATATAAACATTCATGACTTGACGACTAATATCTGTGTGTTTATCACACAAATATCCGTCGCCGCCGGGATTCCAACCCAGGCCCTCTGGCAATGTATGTACCTCTACACCAGCCGGTCGTCATAAATGTATGTTTATATATTTCTTAAATGTATGAGTTATCTAGTATCCATAACACAAGTTCTTTAAGAAATTGAATTTGGGCTAGATAAGTGTCAGAAATATTTATTTATTTTTATTTATTTATTCAAAATTATAAAGTTTCAAATTAAGAATCAGCAGTTATTTTATTCAAGAGTACAAAAAATATATTTATATTTTCAGGTCTAGTCGGCTGCACGCACGTAATAATAGACGAAGCTCACGAAAGAGATGTCAACACAGATGTAACTCTATTACTATTGAAAGAAGCGATGAAATTGAATGAAGACCTGAAGGTGGTTGTCATGAGTGCCACGCTGGATATTGGAGTTTTTACCAAGTGAGTTTACGATATTCCTTAACCTCTTCATCATCATAACTAGGAAGTACAGGAACTTATGGAAATGCTAAGTAGGCGTAGCACGCATGTCAACAGTAAGTGCCAACGCTGCGGCACGAGTTCGAACGCGCGTTTCATACAAAACTGCAACGTCCGTACCATACGCGCGTTCGATACGGACGTTCGGAATGCGCCAAGCGCCGCGTATGATACGCGCGTACGGTACGGAAAATGTTATGAAAGTTTGTATGTTTGAATCTCTCTTAGTAGGTGTAATATAAATCTATGGGTAGGTGTGCCTATTTGAAGATACGGACGTACGGTACGCGCGTTCGAACCGTGTAACGCAAAGTTGGCACTAAGTGAAGTGTTTTTCACTCGCCGGAAGAGCAACAACTCCTTCTGTTTGCAAGTAGCCGTATTAACTCGGCAATGCCTTGTGAAATTGATGTATCCGTTACCCTAAATTCACCTTACTGCCTTATAATATTAAGAGGCATAATTCTATCAGAAATTTTACTGACACATCACGACATTGTCCTGAACTCTTGGTTAAATTAGGAATTTGTACCCACACAAGGTCATACAGGCATTCGACACTTCTACGCGTACCAATTGTTAAAAGCAGTTACAGGCAACACTCCTTCCTATTGCATTACTCTTCAACGATCTAGATCTAAATATTTTCCATAACAGTGTACCAAGCGTGCGGGCGAAACTAGCTCGATCTTTTTTCAATCTTAAATAATTTTATGTTACCCGTTTCATTGTTTGTTAGGTAAATAGGTGTTATTAGGTTAAATTTTCATTTTATTTTTAAATTGTTTCTGACAAATTATATGTTACAATCAATTCACAAAGACAAGATTCACCTTTTCATACCTTTTTTGTTAACATATTTTTTTTAAATAATATAATTGTTTTTATGCTTGTGATCTAATGCACTTTTATAATATTATGAAGTAATCATTTGTGGAAACTTATATCACTCTACCATATTATTTAAGAAAAAAATGTATTACATAGCAGCACAGAATAAGTAATAGTTGGTACAGAAGAATTACTCCGCAAGAAGATCTAAATAAATTCGAGTCTTGCTACGACGCGATACGGTGGAATTCAGCTCGCACAGCATTACGTACCTGCAAATTTATATACCTAGAAGTTTTGTCTCTTTCTATCGCATGCCTCTTATCTTTTCTTACGCTGTTAGGGTTGCTGCCTAGTGAAGAATAATTAATCTCCTTATTTGTAATTAAGTATCTACCGATGTAGGTATTACTGTTATTCTACCTTTGTAAAAAATATTGTTTAAACTTACCTACAGTACAAAATGAAAAAAAAGTGACGACGAATAATTAGTAATACTACATATGTTTTGTTTGCTAAATTGAACATAATCAAATCCAAACATAATCTAATTGAATATTTGTTTCTTTTTATGTCCATTTTTAAATACTTTTTGCGACCTCGATCATAGAATTACTGTGAGTGCTATTAGGTAGGTAGGTATCTACAACGTCCCGATGGGCGCGCGCGAGCTACACGACCCATTCGAGTTGCGCCGGCGGAGCGCTTCGCTGTAGGTAAATAACGGATGTACCGCGCGGAGTGAGCCAGGCCTGATAGCAGTAAGTTTTCCTAAAAGAATAAAATAAAATAAAAAAACACAGCTCTTTCAGTTTGTAAGGAGCTAAACTTATGAACTTATTAACCGTATGTCAATGATACATAATATCATACATACATAACTTCACGCCTGTATACCTAATGGGGTAGGCAGAACGTTTGTCAAATTTGGAGGTATTATTATGATGGATAAAGACTATTGCAGTACTAGGGGGTCAGCCTATCAGCCCATAAAACCTCCGTCCCTTAACTTTTACAGTTTTTCAGACTTTTACAGTTTGTCCGGGAAGAGAAGCAGCTGGCACATTCTATGTTTTTTTTTCGCTCCCAGTCTTTCTAATTGTATTTTTTATTATAATAATAATAATAATAAATTCTTTATTTGCTGGTATATGGTAATTACAAGTAGGTCTTAAATTATTTTATAAGTCCAATCACATACTGCTGTAGTTTCAGCGTGCAAATGTACATGTCAAATTTGTTGATTAAGCTAGGTCAGGTTTACGATTCAAATTACAATGTATGTCTAATAAAACGCCAATCGAACTAAAATTAAATTAAAATTGTACCAAATGTCAACTTCAATTAAGATAAAATTTCAAATTTTAGTGTATGTCCAATTAAATTAAAATTA
This sequence comes from Stenoptilia bipunctidactyla, assembly GCA_944452665.1. Taxonomy (NCBI): domain Eukaryota; kingdom Metazoa; phylum Arthropoda; class Insecta; order Lepidoptera; family Pterophoridae; genus Stenoptilia; species Stenoptilia bipunctidactyla. Next base: position 4,842,719 of record OX101748.1, on the reverse strand, counting down.
TAGCAAATGTCAACTTTGATTAAAATTAAATTAAATAAAAAATTAAAACACAGCTAAGTCATACAAAGAAATGACAAAAAAAAAAATATATATAAATATATGTACAAAAGGGTATACTAGTTCAGGATACAAAAAGAAAGATAAATAGGAAATTTAGTTATTAAATGTAGAATAGATCTTTATCATTTAAATATGTACGAATGCCATAATACATTTTGTTTAAAAGTAAATTGAATAAAGTATTTTTAAATTTAATCACAGGTAATTCTCTAGTTTGACAGGGTAATTTATTAAATACTCGTATGGCCATACAATATGCGTTGTTGCTGTAAAGTGCGAGTTTCTGGTATGGAATATACAGCTTATCTTTTTTTCTACCACAGCGTCCAGTCACCGTACTGCTACTTTCAAACAAATGTTTGTTCTGTTTTACAAAACAACAGATTTCATAAAGATAGAGACAAGGAAATGGCAAAATTCTTAATTTATTGAAGAATGGTCTACAACTATCCAAAAAATGTGCCCCGCAGATGGCGCGTATGCATTTTTTTTGTAGCATAAATACCTTATCGGCTTCTACTGAGTTTCCCCACAAAAGTAGTCCGTATCTTATAATTGAGGAAACATAGCCATGATACGCCAGTTTTGCCGCTTCAACGGAAACTATTTGAGCGATTCGTTTTAAGGCATATATAAACCTATCGATCCTCAGGCAAACGTTTGTAACGTGGTCTTTCCAATTGCAATTTTTATCTATGATGAATCCAAGGAATTTAGAAGAATCAACGATGTTTAATTGTATGTCTTTATATTTGATGTCAACTTGGCGGATTTTTGAATTGTATGTCTGGAATTGAATTATTTTGGTTTTGTCAATATTTAATATTAATTTATTTATGTCTAACCATTTTGTCTATTCTTATTTTATTTTCCTTACATATTAAAAAGTAAAAAAACAATCATAACCTTTCAGATATTTCGACAACGCTCCTGTCATAGAAGTACCAGGCCGCACTTTCCCAGTATCCGTAATGCATCTTGACGAAATTCAGAAGAAGTATAAGTTGAGGCTAACTAACACCAAAAAGAATTGTGAGAAAGAGGATGGAAGACCGCAGATAAATTGTACTGAAGTAAGTACAGTAGAATCCGTTTATTATGACTCCGCTTATATTGATCTACCGCTCATTATGACGTGTTTACACAGTGAAGTTTGGTTTTCATATAAATTATATAACTAAGTCGGATATAGTGTCTTCGCCTATAGTGACATATCGCTTATTGTGACCCTTTTTTATCAAATTTTGTCCGCTTATAGTGACCGACCGTATGATTTCTAACTCCTTCGGCAGTGTTCGGGAGAGTCACGTTATACCCAAAGACATTCGGCGCGTGAAAGGCTTTTTTGATTTGAGTCTCAGAGCGTAGATTTACTTATTGAGTCTACTTATTAATATCTACTTTGATTTATCTCTATTTTATTCCTCTCTATTAAAATAAATCACATACTAACTTAAACAGTTTATTTATTCTTGCAGTACCTATGCTTTGTATGACGTCCGTCAAGTATGACTTGTTTCTTATTTCCCTTCGATGTCTTTATAAACGGATTCCACTGTATATCTAAAGCTTATATGGTTTCTAAATGGATTTTTACCCTACTACGAGGAGTGTTATGATTTTGTATGTATGTATGTGAGTAAGGATGTTCATCTGTTCTCTCATAACTTGCTCGGCTTATGTAGTGGTAACATACATTGCCTTCTATGCCAGAGGTCCTGGGTTTGAATCCCGGCGGCGGCGGATATCGGCGTGATGAACACAGATATTAGGTGTCAAGTCATGCATGTTTATATGTTTATTTAAGTTTATTCTACTAAAAAATATGTATTTATTCAATATGTATGTTTATATATTTCTTAAGTATATCAGTTATCTAGTATCAAATTCTTTAAGACACTTAATTTGGGCTAGATAATGTGTGAGTGTTACAAATATTTTTTTTATTATTTATAACTTCTAAACTGGTTATCATAATTTGACATGAGGCGTCGTTGGTCGTTGCTACATGACGTCACGTGAAGTTGACTACAGCGCCCTTTTAGGGATTTAAGTAAAGAACGAAAAAAAAATTCTTGACGGTTTCGCGTCTCATATGAAAGAGCTTCGTAAGCACGGCTCAAATATGAAAACAATATTACTCCAACATAATATAAATAAATACTAAGTTTAAAAACTAAAACCCGACTATTTTATTTATTTATTACTTTAACATTAATTTAAACACATTTTACAATCAGAATTGTCTTAAAGCCCTTTCTGGGTTTGTCAAGACAATAGTTCTCTTAACCATAAAAACAAACATATTTAAAACTTAATTTAAGCCAACAATAAAAACTAATAAATGTTATAAATATTTTACAACTTAAAAATAACTTTTCACTATAATTTAACATCTATTAAACATTTCTATAAGTATTCAATTCGTCAAAATAAAGCGCGGTGATCAAGCATTCAAACAAGTTTGGTTGGCAACAACAAGATAAGTATAAAGGATGTTCCAATCTAGCTGTCGACTTACTTAACATATTTTTCTTTTTTATTATTGCAAGTAATACTTTTTAGTCTATTTTTTATATAGTTTTGTGTGATTATGTTTCTAATATCACACAAAACAATACGACCGGCTGGTGTAGCGGTAACATAAATTGCCTTCTATGCCAGAGGTCCTGGGTTCGAATCCCGGCGGCGACGGATATTTGTGTGATGAACACAGATATTAGTCGTCAAGTCATGGATGTTTATATATTTATTTAAGTTTATTCTAATAAAAAATATGTATTTATTCAATATGTATGTTTATATATTTCTTAATTATATCAGTTATCTAGTATCCATAACACAAGTTCTTTAAGAAACTTAATTTGGGCTAGATAATGTCGTGTGAGTGTCAGAAATATTTATTTATTTATTTAATATTAAAAGGTATGTTATTGATGATGACTACTAGAGTCACGCTATAAAAAGTACGAAACAAGAAAATACAATCCGCTGAAATATTTGTATATTTTTGTACGTCGTACTGATAGAGATATGTTAATAAAATCCCTCTAGATATTAAGAATTTGCCAAAGACTTTATTTAAAAAAAGTAGCCAAATACTCCGCGTCACCCAGAAGAGAACATATCCCTGCAGTGGACTCATTATACGGAGTTGTGATGATGATGAATAATTATAAATTACGAAAATACACACTACACACAAAATTATATTAATGTGCACAATACTCCTAAAAGTTTTTGCGATTAATAATCAATATATATAAAACTGTTCCGTTACTGACTGAGTGACTGAGGTACTGAGGTACTGAGTGACTGAGTGACTGACAGACAACGTACAGCCGTAACTACTGGGCGTAGAGAGCTGAAATTTGAAACATACATTATTTAGGGGATGTAGGGGTGCACTAAGGAAGGAATTCCCGAAATTCCCACGGGATCGGGAGATATAGTACTTTTCAGTTTGTATGAAAAATCTTATTCCTTGAGTGCACCGATGTGAAACTTGGTGTAAAGGTTTTTCAATATGTGTCTGGTTGTGTTATGAAAGGAATTCCCGAAATTCTAACGGGAACGGGAAATATATGATGTTTTAGTTTGTATGAAAAAATCCCATCCCTTGAGTAAACGGATGTGATACTTGATAAAAAGGTTCCTCAATAAGTGTCTGTTTGTATTATGGAAGGAATTCCCGAAATTCCCACGGGAAGGGGTTGGACTTTTTAGTTTGTATGAAAAATCTTATTCCTTGAGTGTACGGATGTGATATTACTTGGCATGAAGGTTCTTCAAAGAGTGACTGGTTGTGTTACGAAAAAAATTCCCAAAATTCCCACGAGAACGGGAAATATATGATTTTTAGTTTGTGTGAAAAAAACTTATTCCTTGAGTGCATGGGTGTGATACTTGGTATAAAGGTTCTTTGCAGTGGGTGTCTGGTTGTATAGTTTCTGAAATTTTCACGAGAAGGGTAGTTAAGCGCATACGAAGTTGCGGGATAAAGCTAGTCTTAAATAAAACACTTCTTAACTGGATTTATCCCCCGTGGACACTCGTCCCGGGGTCTGCAAAGACACCGAAACTTCGAGTTAAAATGCGCTTTATTTTGATGAATTGAATACTAATAGAAATGTTTAATAGATGTTAAATTATAGTGAAAAGTTATTTTTAAGTTGTAAAATATTTATAACATTTATTAGTTTTTATTGTTGGCTTAAATTAAGTTTTAAATATGTATGTTTTTATGGTTAAGAGAACTATTGTCTTGACAAACCCAGAAAGGGCTTTAAGACAATTCTGATTGTAAAATGTGTTTAAATTAATGTTAAAGTAATAAATAAATAAATAAAATAGTCGGGTTTTAGTTTTAAAACTTAGTATTTATTTATATTATGTTGGAGTACGCGATCAATCCAGTTAAAAGTGTTTTATATTTCATTATTTTTTTGTCCATGAATATTCATAGTAGGTACTATCGAAGTCAAACCAACTGAATCATGACCCATTTTGCTGATAACTCGTTTAAACTGTCAAACTTGTTAGGTCTATCGCGTTTAATGCACTTAGGACATTTTAGATTGGTACTGTACAAATTCTGTAGTCAGTAAGTGTCAGTGTTGATAACAAATTCGTCACCAAGGCAACCTAAATTTAAACGAATTTCGACCCGCATTTAGACGGTCTGCCAAAATGAGCTTATGGTGGGTTATGTAATGATTCTATTCTATTTTAAGACATCTTTTAAATGTTGTTTAAACTTCTTCTTTCAGGTTGTAGAAGTAATAAAAGCCATAGACAAATCGGAACCGGAGGGCGCCATTTTGGTTTTCCTTCCCGGCTGGACGGAGATCAAACGCGTCAAAACTTCACTGGATGAAAGTTTTGCGAATTCGGGCTGTCATATGATCCTGCCTGTGCATTCGAGGTAAAAAAAATTGTATTAGGTATCAAAATATTTAATTGAGTATGTAATATTTGTTTTAAATTATTTTTATTTATTTAACAAGATATGCCAACAGAGAACTTATTATTACATATTAAAAGAAATATAGTTCAAATAGAGATTCTAATATGTACTCCTTTAACGGGCATATACAACATTCGAAAATTAAGTGGTGTTCAATTATAAAATTTGACTTGAAAGTATACATTATTATTATAACATTCAGATTATTCAGTAAAAAAAAGATAATAATTAAAATAAAAGTAGTTAAGAACAACATTCAGTTACAAATTTAGCACAATCAGACACACCAGATCAATAACATTAAGTAAAAGAGACATAATATGGCATCTTAATTATATGGTTATACGGTATACATGTGACAAAACATCAAGTGATTATTTTTGAATAAGAGATTTTAATAATTTACCTAGTCTTGAAAACACGAATGGGATCACTGTAAATATCGAGATCACTTACGGCTATTTTCACTAGTGTTTAAAAAAATGACGGGATGGGATTCTTGCCACGATTTCCGATTTTTATTTCGCGCGTCCGTTGACATTCATATTTGAAATGGTAGAGTACTACAAAATCGGACGGCATCTATATTATATAAGTCTTATATCTGGTTTATTCTTGACAAACGTGTAAATCCACAAATTAATAAAAAAAAAAATTGACACATAACTTAAAACTCACAAATTCATCCCCGAGTCATACTACTAAGTACACATCACACTAGCCGCATTGCCTCGCTGTAAGACAATAGATAGGCTGTGCGCCAAGTAATACCTAAGCTTTTTTTTCTTTTATTATACAGGATTACTGGTGGGCCACTTTTGACATTCGAGGACGTGATAATTTGAGATCATACATGAAGAGAAAAAAATTGATAAAAAATAAATATTAATTTTTGCCCAAAACTATAAAAGATATAAGTGATTTTTATCCATTTAAAAATAAATTAAAGGAATATTTAATTGAAAAGTGTTTTTATACAATCCATGACTATTTTAATAACTGCTAACTGATGAATTGATTGATGACATGTTAATTTCTGAATTAGCGATATATATTGTACATGCCTTTAGGTAGAATATGGAGTGAACTATGTTATACAACTTGTCATCTTTTTTATGTACCTATATTCATGCAATAAATGATTTGAATTTGAATTTGAAAAAAAAAAAATTTGAATTATTTACTGAGTAAACTTAACCGAAAGTTAAAGAATTGATTACGCAACGCATGGTTACACTAGCGTTGGCAGCGATCCTCGTGCCAGGTCACGTGACGCGATTGACTCAGGCCTAAGTAAATTAGATATAAACTAAACATTATTTGGTTATAGGGAATTCCAGTGAAAAATTAAGTACCTACTTTTATTACATAATTATGACCAGAATCGAGTTCAGAGTGCTCTCCTTCGGCATCTAAAATTTGTTACCAGTAATAACCCCTATAAACTGAAGTGTAAATAAATAAATAAGCTTCTCTCCCTCAATCGGCATACGCCTCCGACCCCATCTGACATAAAAGAAGGAATAGAAATAGGTTTTATGTAATTATAAATATATTTTAGTACATTTCACTAAGCTACAATCACCAAAATGGAAATAGAATGCGAATATTTCATGGTAGTCGAATATATGACTTCAAACAGCAAAATAAACCCTCTATCAATCACATTCAAGTTGCAAATAAACACCAGACTATCGACGCATGAGCAAGCTGAGACTGAATATGAACACATTAAAACAGCAAAATGAACCCTCTGTCAATCACATTAAAGTCACTAATAAAACATTTCTCCTCAGACTATCGACTCAGGAGCAAGCTAAGACTGAATATGATCACATTAAAACAGAAAAATGAACCCTCTATCAATCACATTAAAGTTGCAAATAAACACCCGACTTCCTCAGACTATCGACGCAGGAGCAAGCTAAGACTGAATATGATCACATTAAAACAGCAAAATGAACCCTCTGTCAATCACATTAAAGTCGCTAATGAACAACCTCCCCTCAGACTATCGACTCGGGAGCAAGCTGAGTCTGAATATGATCACATTAAAACCGCAAAATGAACCTTCTGTCAATCAAATTAAAGTCACTAATAAACAATCTCACCTCAGACTATCGACTTAGGAGCAAGCTAAGACTGAATATGATCACATTAAAACAGCAAAATGAACCCTCTGTCAATCACATTAAAGTCACTAATAAACAATCTCTCCTCAGACTATCGACGCAGGAGCAAGCTAAGACTGAATATGATCACATTAAAACCGCAAAATGAACCTTCTGTCTTTCACATTAAAGTCACTAATAAACAATCTCTCCTCAGACTATCGACGCAGGATCAAGCTAAGATGTTCTCGCCGCCGCCGCCCGGGATCCGCAAGATAGTCGTATCTACGAACATCGCTGAAACTTCCGTCACCCTCCCAGATATCGTCTATGTTGTGGATACAGGCACGCATAAGGAGAATAGGATAAGGGTAGGCACCGGTAAGTGAAGCTAAATACCTACTTATTTTTATATATTTATGTTATGACTATAATGAGTTATTTGTAATTTTTCACTTATGTTGGATTTCAATTCTGAAATCTTCTTAGCCTCTTCTACAGGGCGTTTGTTTATTAGAGCTTAACTTAACTCGTAAAGGACTACGTTTTTTTAGTTTCCTTCAGATTTTAAGTAACCATATAGTTTCTCATATTAGTGTCAATGCAACAAAATACATGAAAACGTATTATAACCCCTTAATTAAATGATTATTCTCTAATAAACAAACACCCTGTATTTGAAAATTTGAAAATTTTTATTTGTATATTTCAGGTCTTATCGTAAAATAGATAACATCCAGTCACACAGTCATTTAACCTGTGAATATTTTATTTCCTTGTCTTTTTATGCTCTAGTTTTATGTCTAACTTTAAACTCTCACTATTCGTGAATGCGAAAGTCATACTTTAATAAAAGTTATTTCCTATTAACTTTTTAAATGGTTTGACTTTGAGTGTATACAAAGAAACCGCCAATCATACGATATAGTAAGTTAAGCAACGTTCGGCGCGGTCCGTACTTGGATGGGTGACCGCCGACCATTCATTTCTCACGATGACTTCCGTTCTTCGGAAGGGCACGATAAGCAGTCGTTCCCGGGTGCTGTATACTTGTATACTGTAGTCATTAGGATTTGTCAGAAGCCATTTCGGCGCCCTGAAAATTCTGACATCCAGCAACCAGCACTGGGTCAGCTTGGTGGATTATGGCCTATACCTCTTTGTTGAGAGACTCATGCCCTGCAGTGGGCTCATCACAAAGAGTTGTTATGATGATGATGAATATTACTCAGTAGTAAGGGAATATGAGGTCAAATATAGTGCGTGGTTTAAGGAAGGCACTTTGTCGTTCTGAAAAATATTTCCGGAACAAATTACTGTAACTTCATATAAAGGGTGTACGCTTCGCTAGCTAGGCGAACCCTGCTGTGATTAGCCAAGGGTGGTACGGTTGTTCTAAGTCAACAATTACGCAAAAGATGACGTAATATTTTATTAATAACAGCCATTTATCATAAAACCTTACTTAGTAAGCATATTTACAATAAATTTGGTTTTTATTTTAGGCATGGCAACTCTGGACACCGTTTGGGTGTCTCAAGCCAGCGCCAAGCAAAGGGCTGGCCGCGCGGGCAGAGTTCAACCAGGTAAACAATGTTATAGGTCGTTAAAGGTTCAAGATCAAGAAATCGTTGCGTTTATTTTTCTTCAGTAAATATTGGCTGTTTTTCCGCCATGGCTCCTGTTGGAAAGACAATTATATGCAATTATTATTTATTTATTTAACTTTTTATGTACACACTACAAATAATAATAGAACACCGAAATATGATTAAATGGTACAAAGGTACTGCTTATTTTATTTTATTTATTTTATTTTTATTTTACAAATTGTTGGAAAACTTACAGCTAAATATTACAATATAATAGTTACAATTGAATCTGATGGCCATTTAAAAGTTTCCACAGATAAGTAATAGGTACAGTTGTTATTCAGCAGTGGATACATTATTTTGAACAAAATAATTAAAATCAGCTAACATTTCTATGTAGGTATAAAAAGATAATTGATTAATTTCTTCTCAAGAAAAACTTTGTACTTAATTTATTCCTAAGGGTTGCTATCGAGGTGTTAAATAGGTCAATATCATTATCATTGTCACCACTAATGTCGTTAAAACTGCTTGCTCTAATAAGGTACGAGTTCTGTCCATACTTTGTTTTTGTGAATGGCACGTATAGCAGATTATTCCTAGCGAAATCTCTTCCAGCAGTCCTGCGAGTGGAGAGTGGGATGTATAAAGAGCAATTAGGCATATAGGCATATAATATTATAGGCTTATATGTTCCGCCATGAAATACCTTTTCACTCGTCACATTAAACAATACGGTCTTACAAAATACAAGTATTATTTATTTATGTCATTATTAACAAATATTATCTATACTAATATATAAAGTTGAAGAGTTTGTTTTTTTTGTTTGTTTGTTTAAACGCGCTAATCTCAGAAACTACAAGTGGGATTTGAAAAATTCTTTTTGCATTTGATAGCCCAACTCTTGAGGAAGGTTATAGGCTATTTTATCCCGAAATTCCCACGGGTTCAAAAGTTACGCGGGTAAAACCGCGCGCGGTGGCTAGTTTCTCATAATATGGCAAAGATTTTCAATCAAATCACTCTGTTTAAAAATACTAACATTATATGTTCTCAACCGACTTCCAGCAGGAGCAGTTTCTCAATTCGTGTGTACGTTTTTTTGTTTGTTTGTTACGCGATTATTTGTGCAGTTATGAATCAATAATGTTTTTAAGTTTTTGCATTTAAAATGCTCAATTATTCTTAAATAAATGAAAAATGTTATAAATAAAAATTACCCGACCAGGATTCGAACCTGGGACCAACATTATTAAAAACATTGCAATGCTTATCTTTAACTGGGATTCAAAATTTCTGTAAAGAAATTGGTCTCGGGTGGACTTAGCTGCAAAGCTATGCCATAAGATGGAGCTACCTTAGCAATATAACGTAAAAACAAAAATGTGGTAAGTAATTTCGAGGCGGACCGCCAGGCCCCGGTAGCTCAGTTGGAAGAGCACTCGTCCGGTAAACAAGAGGTCCCAGGTTCGAATCCAGCAGTGCTAGCACGGATCTTTTGTCGATCGTAAGTTTACGAATGCTCGTATAGTATGGAGTCGGTTGCAAGTTTTTAGTAACAATGTAATTTTTTATTTTACAGTTATTTAAGAGTAGAACCTGTTAACAAACATTCAAAATTAACAAGGAACACATTTATTTAAGCTGACCGTGCGGCAATGGATAGATTTCAATTATTGCTTGCAAAACCGTCTCCATACTATACGAGCATTCGTAAACTTACGATCGACAAAAGATCCGTGCTAGCACTGCTGGTCGGGTAATTTTTATTTATCACATTTTTCATTTATATTATAAATCAGTTTTGATGATTAGTATTTCATTTGATAGAAGATACTTCAAAGGTGGTCCCATATTAATTTGTTCAAAATTGCTCTGCATTCGTTGATTATGTAAAAAAAAAAGTTAACAAATAATTTGTGAAATAAAACTTTTATTTACAGGTCACTGCTACAGGCTGTACACCAAAGAAAAGGAATCCGAATTCGAACCACATATAACTCCAGAAATTCTTAGGTAAGGGAAAAAGTTTGTATACTACAATACCTTCTAGGACCGCGGTGTGGTTAGGCATATTCGCAGACAGAAATTTTGGGCGTACTGGGTCACTAAAAGAAAAATATGTCGAGTAATCTGGGCTACAATCAAATAAATGATGCACAATCTACAAATTTATTGCAAAACATTGACATAATGTTATAGGTTTTAACTAATCCTTAATCTCTTATTTATACATACATACATACATAACGTCACGCCTGTATCCCTTATGGGGTTGGTAGAACACCAGAGGTTACAAGACCATCTGATGTCACGTTTGACAAATTTGGAGGTATTATGAAGATGGAAAGAGACTACTGTAGTGACAGGGGGTCAGCCTATCGCCCACAAAAACGCCTTTAAAACCTCTGTCCCTTAACTGACTTTTACAGTATGCCCGGGAAGAGAAGCAGCTGGCACATTCTACGTTTTTCTTTCGCTCCCAGTCCAGCTCTTATTTATTCAGTGTTTTTCTCTTTGTGATCATATTGACGACTCATATCCATTGAAGGATGATGGAATCTGAGCCTTAGGGTTTCTTTTAAGTTCTACTCATTTAAATAGGATTTACTTTGAGATTTATGCGTTTGGGGTGTTCCCCTTTGGGACCCCGCCTGTGTGTAGTCTCCATAACTAAAGCTTATTTGTGTTTAAAATATGGTTTCCAGTAGACTTGCGATATACAGGGTGACTGGTGACAAAGATTTGGAACATTTGCTAATTTTTGGATCGTGGAGATTATTCACGAACCCAACAAAAATAACACATTTAAAGTTGAATCAGTAATTTAGGTTTTCAAGTGAAAAAAAAACAAAATGACGTTATTCCACAAACAAATCTCCACAGTTTACACAATGGCCGTTGGTACTTACTGTATGTACGTACTCAATCTATCAATAAAATGTGTTCCGAACCTATATTTGTCTTTTGTTCTTAGAATGTATAAAATATAACAAAAGCTTAAAATATATATTATCATTTGGAATCATACGAGTTTTTAAACAAAAAATTATAAAAGGTTAATGAGAGATGATCCTGAAAGGTCAACATAATGTACGGAAGTGACATTTCACCACCACTACTATCTGTCAAAAATATACAATATTTTATATATTCAGTTTGTTTTTCTTGTTTTTTCATTAAAATCATCTTTTACGTCCAGGCAGAAATTAAAAATATAGGAATTTCAGTCAAAACATGACTTAAATATAGCGTCGGTCGTCAGTCACCTGTAGTCATTGTCGATTCAAGTAGTTTTTCTTAATGTACACGAAAAGTAACTAACAATTTAATTAACTGTTATTTTAAGTGTTTTCAAAATGGTATTCCACAACTTTTTTATTTGGCACAGGTGCTGGCCAGACGTCCATACTAAAATGAAACGTGTTATTTAGATAATGAAAGAGAGCACTCTGTAGTCGATTCTGGTCATAATTATGTAATAAAAGTGGGTACTTAATTTTTCACTAGAATTCCCTATAAATAAATAAAGTTTTGTTACTATTTACTTTATCTACGCCGCCGCCTGAATCAATCGCGGCACGTGACCTGGCACGCGGATCGCTGCCAACGCTAGAGTAATCAATTCTTTAACTTTCGGTTAAATTTACTAAGTAAATAATAATTATTTTTTATTATATATTTTTTTCTTCATGTATGATCTCAAACAATCACGTCCTCGAACTTCAAAAGTGACCCACCAGTCACCCTCTATAATTACTAATTATGATAAAAATATTTAAAACACGTTTATACTCTTATTAGGTACTTTATGGTTTTATTTAATATATTTTTTTATACCTTTACAGAGTACCTCTGGAGCAAACAGTACTCGAACTAAAGACCTTCGTACCTGATGGAAAGATTCAAGACTTTCTGGCGCAACTGCCGGAACCACCTAAAGACAAATCCATACAGTATGCCGTCAATGACTTAATTGATTTAGGTAAATTCAAAACTAAATAATAGTAGACATTAATAATTTATGGGTATTTCTTATGATTTCATTACTAAATATTTAGAATGAAAGTTTCTGAGTTTTTGGTTGGTTGATAATTAAATTGATTTTAAGTTTGGTATATTTAATAAATGGATATCGTTTTGGCGTTTTAAATATACCGAAATATGCCAGTATTTCGTGATAACAAGTAAAATACAGCGTGCTTACAAAATACAGCATGATTCGCAACCCTATTCGCGCCCCTTTAGAATAGATTTGGGATCCATAGGAACTGTTTATAGGTACAACTTGTTTTGTTTTCAATGCAATGCGCCCTTGACAAAAAATTATTGAACAAATGATATTTCATTTCGGTAGCCCTTTAATTCGGTAGCTGAAAAAGACGGTAACCGTTTCCACCGTTTAACCTTCAAAATAGATTTTGAAATCCCAGACATCGAGTACCATGTTGTGGTCTGACAAGCACTATTCTATTCTAAAGTTAACAACAAGTTCACACTTTAAAAAATGGCTTTATTGTGAAGATTGCATCATAATAAAGTAAATAGTTTTTTTTCAAATTCAAATTCATTTATTTATTCATAACCATAGGTATTGCATTGATGTCATTTACAGGTAGTTTATATAGTTAAAGCTATCTAACAAGGTATAATACTGAAAAATGAACTAAAATATTAAGAGGAAAAATTATGATTGAAAAATGACGGGACAGTCTTGGAAATAATGAGTTTGTTACGTAAATAAGGTTTAGAGTCAGAATCGCATTGTTCTGTGGCATGAAATTGCGAGTAATAATGGGGACATAGATTTAGGACTTTTTTTTCAGGAGACGTTTTTAAAGTACGAAGTTTTAGTTTAACTTTGTTAAATTGCCATCCTTCAAATATTAAGAGCAGCCACTCTCATGGGTATAAATTTCATGGTTTTTCTTTCATTAAATTCGCCAAGTATGTTAGAGAGATTTCATTCTTCATTCATTGACCCTCACAATCGATGCAATAAAATTATAGGTTGTCATTTTTACAGATTTTAGTCGGTTCGATTTCTGGGTTAATCAAGCAAATTTTCGAAAAATCTTTGAATGCAGTTTTATTTATTTTCCTAAATAAAGGAATGTTTCTTTGGAGTAAAATTTGCTATCTCTATTATTTAGAGTACTTTCCCTCCAGGGGCATTAAAAAATTCCACCCTGTATAAAAACAAAAATATTAACAATAGACCTGAAACTCAAGATACTGCCAGCTCGTTTTGTGTCAATCCAGAACGCTACGCTCGGAGACTGCGAAACAGATGGAGATGATGATACTTTTTCAATCTATCAATCCGACGTTTGACACCTCAGTCGCTCGTGACTATGGGGTCTGCAAAGACACCGAAACGTCGAGATCAAATTTAAAATGTAAATATACGCGATAAATCCGGTTAAAAACTGCTTTATTTGATTAACAATATTTTGTTACTTATTTCTTAGCGTGTTTTATTTCTTAGTATAACCTTTTTGCTATTTCCTCGTAATATTTAGATCGTTAAAATAAGTAGGTTAGTATATCAGTCAGTATAAGGAACGATTGGAATTGGGCTTAAAGTTTAGTAGTTTTTTTTTATATTACAAAAGATAAACGTTTTGTTTGTTAAGCGTATTCAGTTAACAGTTATTTGTGAACTTGCCGGGGAAAGATGAGACGATCTGTCGATATTGTACTGTTCCCATGGTGGGTAGGTTATTTATAAAATTGAATAAAGCAATCTATTTTTCTTTTATGACCGGCTGGTGTAGTGGTTAACATACATTGCCTTCTATGCCAGAGGTCCTGGGTTCGAAGATGAACACATATATTAGCCGTCAAGTCATGGATGTTTATATGCTTATTTAAGTTTATTCTAATAAAAATATGTATTTATTCAATATGTATGTTTATATATTTCTCAAGCATATCAGTTATCTAGTATCCATAGCACAAGTTCTTTAAGAAACTTAATTTGGGCTAGATAATGTTGTGTGAGTGTCAGAAATATTTATTTATTAGTTATTTCTAACTCTCGTGTTTCTCTGACTTCCCAATTATGTAGGCTGGTCGCTGACCAGGCGGACCCAATCTGTCTCCAAAGCAAAGCGCAGGCCACTCGGATTAGTCAGCTATTACGACATACTTGTTCAGGGTCGGTACGGTTATTCTTCGCCCGCGTCGGGTTGGCTTTAGTACGCTCCCTATTTAAACCAGTATGCTTTTTTGAGATCAACTCAGGTTTAATCACAATTCATTGAAAAGCTCACATATTTAATCCTTATCTGGCTTCAATATGTACCGAATGACCGGCTGGTGTAGGGGTAACGTACATTGCCTTCTATGCCAGAGGTCCTGGGTTCGAATCCCGGCGGCGACGGATATTTGTGTGATGAACACAGATATTAGTCGTCAAGTCATGGACGTTTATATGTTTATTTAAGTTTATTTTCTAAAAAAAATATGTGTTTTTCAATATGTATGTTTATATATTTCTTAAGTATATCAGTTAACTAGTATCCATAATACAAGTTCTTTAAGAAACTTAATTTGGGCTAGATAATGTTGTGTGAGTGTCAAGAGATATTTATTTATTTATCTTCTCTGTTTCAGGAGCCTTCAGTCCTACAGAAAAGCTGACTCGTCTAGGGTCTTACCTATCGTCATTCTCTCTACCCCCTCGGCTGTCGCTATCGTTGCTGCATTCAAGAGTTTGCGGCAACTTGCCGGCGGTTGGCGACGTGTTGCCTGCGCTGGGCGGGCTTGGCGGTTTCGATATGGGCGGGGATAGTGCAGGTAAGATGTGTTGAAAGCTATTTTAAAATTTTACTCAAATTGTATAAGAGCGGTGGCCTGTAACAGTATTATCTGGGGTATGGTGATGGCGTTGAAGTTGGAAGTCACTTGCCACCAGGCTGGATTATCCCAAGAACAGATGGAAGTGTCATAGGTGGTAGCGAGTAGCTCTTCCTCTAATTACATAAAAGCTTGGTTAACTCTCGTTGCCCAAACATTTATGTAATATTAAATGTTGATGTAGTTTTACATGAGAGATGTAATTTTATATTACATAATTGTGTATTTTTTCTATAATTTATGGAAATTCACGTATATTTCGGCAATTTTATACCTTTTTAAAGTGTATTTACACATTTTTTATGTATTGCTTCTGTAATAATCCCAGCTCATGTGTAAAAATACAAATTGTCATTATACACGTTTATGTATAATTACATAAAAATCTGTAAAATTACTGAAAATTATTTTCTTTTCCACAATTCATTGAAATTTACAGCTGTTTTCGGTACATTCTACAGGTTTATGTACTTTTTTTGCATGTAAAATCACATAATTTTTAACAGTGTAGGATGGCCTGCTCAGAGGTGTGAGAGCGAACAAAATGTGTAAATAATGAGTGCCAGTTCCTCTCAACACACAAACAAGAACATAGACATTCTATGAAATCAAACAAGAAAGTTTTGGAGCACATTTGTATATATTAGAGATTTCACATATTGAAATTTTACATTGTTTATATCTTATACCCGAGTTATCGCTTAATGAGGTCTTTATATAAAAAAGGTTACAAATTACAATTTAATACCTTGTTTCCTTGGAAATTTTGAATGTCACACTTTGTTCTCCATGACCAGACTGCCATCCTTCAAATATTAAGAGCAGCAACTCTCATGGGTGTAAGGAAATTACATGTTTTTACTTGATGAATTTTGCTAATGAAATCTACAATATAGGAAAATAGGGACAGAGGAGAAACCCTGTAACAAAACACATGTGAGCATTTGACTATCACTTTGGTGATGGGGTAAACCTATCTCAGACTCCAGTGGTTGCGGGTTCAGTTTCCGCACGAAGCCTGTGCGTGAAGCTTGCGAAGAGTTCCGACAAATGTCTACACGAGCCGAGGCGCAGCCTAAGGCGAGGGTTGACAGTCGGAACAAGTTGCAATGACGGTTCCGCACGTGTACTGAACGACTATTTTTAAAATAAGTTCCGTGTCTGGGTGTTTATCTATTTATGTATTTATATTCAAGGTTCCCCCCTAGTTCGCTACATGGTATCCCATAACACAAGCTATGCTTACTTTGGGGCCATGTAGTTGGTGTGATTTTCTGTTTTTTTTATGTGATCCTACAGCACAAAATGCGGAAAATATGGTCACGTGGAACAAGGCCAATTTGATAAATACCAACAATGTAGGTTTCACCTTGTGGAATCTTAAGGACTCCTCTGAAAACTAGGGGTTATCCCATCGTGGCGGTCCTGCGAAAGAAAAGTATAACAACCAAAATTAAAAACGGCTGATTCACCATAGAATTCGCGTATCTGACGCATTCCACAAAAAAAAACTCACCAATTAAACCAAACTTATTTTCCATAACATGAAGAGGACTACAGCCTCAGGGTAACCCTAAAACTGGGGCCCCTCTCACATGACAACAGCATTCATGTTTTCGACATCACAAATCAAAAAGAAAAACAACTAACAAACACAGAGTATCTATAACCTCCGGCTGACAGCTAACCTCACTCTGAACGTATGAGCGCCAAAGACTAAAACTAAGGCCTAAAGCCCATTTTTAACTTTCAATCAAGTAGGAATGAAGGGTGCTTAAAAAAAGTGTTACATGCCATCTCCATGCTGGACTGGGAGCGAAAAAAAAACATAGAATGTGCCAGCTTGTTCAGGGGCAGAGTTTTTTTTTTGTCCTGAACCCCTGTCACTGCTATAGTCTCTATCCACTATTTTAATTCCTCCAAATTTGTCAAACGTGACATCAGATGGTTTTATAGCCTCTGGTGTTCTGCCTACCCTATAAAGGATACAGGCGTAAAGTTATGAATGCATGATTTATCAGAAGCATAAATTACAAATTACTGATTAAAATACAATGATGAAGAGAGACTATTGCAGAGATAACCCACAATACAACGTTAATAAAACCTCTGTCCCTTAACTTTTACAGTATGCCCGGAAAGAGAAGCAGCTGGTACATTCTTTGTTTTTCTATTACTCCTAGTCCAGCATGGAAGTTAAATTTATTTTATTTTTTGTTTAATTATTATCATTCTTTCTCTTTTTCTCATTTTAGCTCACCGTGCCTTCAAACAGCAATACAGTACCACATCAGACCATGCAGCCATACACTGGATACTGCACGACTTTCAACAGCACACGAGAGAAAAAGGGCGAAAGGGCGCCGATGAGTGGTGTCAAGCTAATAACATTAGGGCCGAGAGATTGGGGTATATGCGAGGTAGGTCCTGCTTAGTTTTATAAAACGGGCTTATCAATTATACATAAAAATACCTATTAAAATCGATCCCAGCCGGCACCCAGATCTCCGGCTTTCCGGGCGGGCACTCTTCCAACTGAGCTACCAGGGCCTGAACCTTGGCCTTAACCATCGAAATAATTTGGCATATTGTTTTTTTTTTTTTCATTATATGCTTACGTAGCTCCATCTTTCGGAAATGCTTTGCAGCTTTATCGTCCGAGACCAAACTTCTTTACAGTAATTCCAAAGTCCCAGCCGGGATCGATTCTATTTGGTATTTTTAAGTTCCATACTTCAAAAGATAAAAGGAGTTTTTGTTTCATTTTCATTTTTCGTTTTTTCATTTTCACAGGTTTAGGAATAACTTTTTTTTTACGACTAGCTGATATAGTGTATACAATACCTATATACAATACCTTCTATGCCAGAGTCTTGGGTTCAAAAACACAGCTATCCTCAGTCATAGATGTTTATTTAAGAACTAGCTGTGACCCGCGACTTCGTCCGCGTGGATACCGTTTATTAGAGTTGGATAAATACTATTATTATATCCTCCTTGAAGTTAAAACTTACCTTATTCTAAATTTCGTCAAAATCGACTCAGTAGTTTAGCTGTGAAAGCGTTACTGATAGATAAACAGACAAAATTACTTCAAAAACTGTTACAACAAAGCAGTGATCCGCAGTTTCACCTAGGTTTTGTGAAAAAGTATAGGTAGGTAGGTATATTACATAGATGATGCCTGCGACTTCGTCTGTATTGAATTAGTATTTCGAGTAGGTTATTTTCTTCTCCAAGGTCCTAACTATCTTTAATAACAAAAATAAAAATGAAGAATCTTCGCCCATATAATATGTATAACTCCTAACCACAAACATAGGTAGGTAACTATCTATTAGGTACAATTCAAAGGCAAATAGCGTTATAAACAAATCGGGTGCCAAAGTGCCTTAAATTTTAATATTGTCTACTATGTATGACTATTAAATAAAACACTTTTTAACCGGATTTATCGCGTATATTTACATTTTAAATTTTAACAGTCGCTCGTGACCACGGGGTCTGCAAAGACACCGAAACGTTGAGTTAAAATGTATAATATAGGTAAATTATACGCCATTAATCCGGTTAAAAAGTGTTTTATTTAATGCCTTCAATTTTACTCCATTCATGCAATATCTTCATTAATTATACTTAGCTTATTGTTATTCTAGGTAAAGCTAAGTAGTTTTTGCGTGAAAGAATAGCAAAAATCCATCCATCCAGCCATTATCAGTGTACATACAATACTACCTATAGTTATGTATGGCTGCTTTTCACTGCCAAACGGCTAAGCCAAACGGCTAATATTAATGTGATTTGGTATACTTAGTAGTTAACGCATACGTTACTTTTTATTCCGAAGAAATCTACGGTTTCTGACTTCCAACAGGCAGAAACGATCATGAAATAAACAAAACCTTGATTTCCATTTAACTCTGTATGTACAGAAGGCAGTACATCAAGCGTTACAAATCTGTCAAAATTTTTTACTTGAATTTGAACTCTATGCCCTCGATAATAAGTTAAAATTGGTTGGGGAAATTTGACAGGTAATGTAACGCTTGTTCCTTCTGTACCTACCTATATTAAATCGCGCAAAAGCTTGCGCTCGCCTCCCGCCTTTTTATACCCTACCGCTGCGAGCCGCGTTGAGTGCGGCAACCGTTACGCAAAAATAATCCCTATATCATTCAGTATGCACGCGCGATGGGTTATTAGCGTATTTCATGTATAAGTTTGGTGTTTCTATACCGATTTCTATGATTCTTTTTTTATTGAATAGGTAATAATGTTAATTTTTTTTAATTAGGGATGAGTGAGAGTATTATAAACGTAAGAGTAAACAAATATAATCAGAAAGCTCCGAACTACTAAGCTATCGGGATTTACACGTGTTATTGTGAGTCAACCATAAAATATAGACATATACTGTTGTGGGATATTTTTTATATAATTTTAGGAAGAATATTTCTGTCATACATGATTTCTATATAGCTATAACCATTAAGGCTGCACACGCGACGGAAGCTTAAAAAATGAAGTAACTTCTCCCGTTTTTCCAACATTTCCCTTCATTGCTCTGCTCTTATTGATTGTAGCGTGATAATAAGTATACTATAACCTGCCCAGGAGTATGAAGAATAATTTTACCAAGTTTCGTTAAAATCCGTCGAGTAGTTTTTGTTTCTATAAGGAACATACATACAGACAGACAGACAGACAAAAATTTTACTGATTGCATTTTTGGCATCAGTATCGATCACTAATCACCCCCTGATAGTTATTTTGAAAAAATATTTCATGTACAGAATTGACCTCTCTACACATTTATTATAAGTATAGATAGATAGATAGATATTGTGTAATAAAAAATATACACTGTCAAAAACACTTTACTTTTTATTTATTTATTTGTTGTTCGCCTATCTGTCTCTGTCTGAGAATCCTTTTATCAACATTAAATAGTCAAGTCTGCAATCCTTTCTATAATCAAACAACCAGTTATTAATTTCCAAATAGTTAAAATGACAACAATATACGAAGGGACAGCTTATTTCTAAAATAAATTTCTTTCAAATTAAACTGGGAAAGTGTGTCTGTCTGTGCTGAATTGAATAAAATCTGTTACTGAGATAGTCCTAACCCTAAGGATGGACATAAGCTACCTTTTATTACGAAAAAGGGGTTAAGTTGTAAAAATAAGGGATGAAATTTTGTTTGGGAACTGCAGGGCAGTAACTAAATAATAGTGATCACTTTTACTCTGTACTGTAGGTAGAATCGAATAAAGTCAGTTAGCATCCATCCTGCGTTACATTACATAGCACTGGCGACGAGCTGCTTATTAACTATTTAATACGCGGAATTTACGCTTATTTCGGGAAAAATAACGTTAGATATAAGTTTCTAAACTGGCATGGTCATTAACATTTAAATTAACTTTAGAAACGGGATATTTACCATGTTTTTCATTTATTTTGAGTTCTCGATATTTCGGCACTGTTACAAGCGCCATGATCACGACGGTACTGAAGATGCGGGTAAGCGTGTTTTTATTCACGGGCAAACAAATCTGTCTACCCGCTTTATTTTGCGTTTCGATCTTTGGTTACCACTACTATTGTCCCTGTTTTCACTTAAAGTTAAAACTCGATTTTGTTTTCGACACGCAATACTGTCGCAATACTGTCGATACTGTGAGTTTTCGAAATATCGAGAACTGAAAATAAATGAAAAACATGGTAAATATCCCGTTTCTAAAGTTAGTGTCTACTTATAGTGAACGTATATATATTATTCAAAAAAAAAAACGATGCCGATCGGTAAAATCGAAACATTTGATATAACCTCGAAACAATGGCCGGCTTATGTAAGACGTGTCAATCAGTTTATATTACTAAACAAGGTGAAACCGGAACTAAAAGTGTCGTTGTTAATTACCGTGGTTGGCGACGGTACATATAGCTTAATGTGTGATCTCTATGCACCCGATAACCCGGAAGATAAGACCTACGACCAACTAGTGAAACTGGTAGCGGACCATCTCGAGCCTCAACATTCAGAGATCGCGGAAAGACATATCTTCCGCCAGCGCAGGCAGCGACCAGGGGAGCCACTGACGGAGTACCTTCAGGCTCTCAAACATCTAGCGGTCACCTGCAACTTCGGCCACCGGCTCGAGGAAGACCTAAGAGATCAGTTCGTGTCGGGTCTTACCAGCGAGGTGATGAGATCTCGGATATTTGCTGAGAAGTCAGTCGACTGCAAGAAAGCGGTGGAGCTAGCTCTGGCTCTGGAGGCGGCGGACCGGCACGCCGAGACGAGCGGCGGAGTGGGACCGGCTGCAGCAGGGAGCAGCGGCGCGGGCAGCGGTGTGGGCAGCGGCGGCGCGGGCGACGGCCTGTGTGCCATGGGCGCAGGCGGCGGCGGTGCCCGGGAGGGAACGACGGCTGCGTGTTGGCGGTGTGGCAAAGGCCACCAGGCGAATAGATGTCGCTATACTAATTTCAATTTTGATAAGAGTAATCAACGCGGTCACTTACGTGTGATGTGTGATAAAGTGCGCAATCGCGTAGCTAAATATTACGGTGATTCGCGTCAAAATTTTGTGGAAGAGTGCACGGAACAGGATGACTTTTTTAACATTGTGGAATCGGCGAGTCAAGGTAACAGACCTTACTTTATTAACATTTAAGTGGAGTCCGAAGTCTTAGAATTTGAAATTGATACTGGAAGCCGTATATCGCCTATAAATCACGATTGTTATAAGTTATTTTTAAAAGATCGGATAGTACATACAGACAATTTGATTTTACGTAGCTATTTGAGCTCGAAAATCGAACCTCTTGGATACATTTTAGTTAACATTAAATTTAAGAATATTTTGGCTAGTAATGTTTTCTTATACGTAATTAAAGATGGAGGCAGACCTTTACTAGGCCGTGACTGGTTAGATGCGTTAAAAATAACCCAAATAAATATTAATAATTATAAGTTTTTAAACTGGCATGGTCATTAACATTTAAATTAACTTTAGAAACGGGATATTTACCATGTTTTTCATTTATTTTGAGTTCTCGATATCTCTTACCGATTCTCAGTACCGTCGCTCGTGATCATGGCGCTTGTAACAGTGCCGAAATATCGAGAACTCAAAATAAATGAAAAACATGGTAAATATCCCGTTTCTAAAGTTAATTTAAATATTAATAAATTGATCGTAGAGGATAAATTAGTTAGCCAGCTACGTAAGGAGTTTCCGGAGGTATTTACGGACGAGTTAGGTAGGTACTTGTAAAAAGACCCTGCGACTGCAGCTCGCAGATTGCGACGGCGTGTACTACCGCGCGCGGCCCGTGCCGCTCGCGTTGCGCGCGCGCGTCGAGCG
This sequence comes from Stenoptilia bipunctidactyla, assembly GCA_944452665.1. Lineage (NCBI taxonomy): Eukaryota > Metazoa > Arthropoda > Insecta > Lepidoptera > Pterophoridae > Stenoptilia > Stenoptilia bipunctidactyla. The sequence continues at coordinate 4,819,754 of OX101748.1, read as the reverse complement.
GGAACTCGAGCGGTTGCAGCGAGATGGTTCTATATACAGAGTGGACCACTCAGATTTTGGGACACCGATTGTACCCGTAGTCAAAAGTAACGGGGAACTAAGAATATGCGGGGACTATAAAATTACAATTAACCCCAAGTTGAAACGTGACTATTATCCCCTTCCACGTATCGAAGAGCTGTTTCCATGTTTAAGCAAGGGAGAATTATTCACGAACCGGATTCACAAAAGCTCACGACGATCACCACCCATGTAGGTACATTCGCATATCGTCGGACGCCGTATGGGTTATCTTGTGTTCCAGAATAATTTCAAAAATTGATGAAAGAAACGTTACGCGACATCCCCGGCACGGTAGTATTTCTCGACGATATCTGTGTCACGGGTAAAGATAAATACACACACATGCGCAATTTGCGGGCTGTACTCGAAAGATTACGTCTCATGGGTCTATCCGTAAAATTAGAGAAATGTACCTTTTTACAAAAGACTGTTAATTATTTGGGTTTTATCATTGATAAGAACGGTTTACATCCAGATCCGGCTAAACTCGATGCGATTGCCAAAATGCCTATACCTACGGATGTCACACAGTTAAAAAGTTTTCTTGGTTTAATTAACTACTATGGTAAATTCATTCCTAACTTAAGTTCGTTATTACATCCACTACACAACATTTTAAGAATAGACATCCAATGGAATTGGGATTCGCATTGTGCTAAGGCGTTTGAAAGTGCGAAAAAGACCTTACTAAGTGATAAAGTATTGGCCCACTATGAAGAGGGGCGGCCCCTCGTGCTGTCAGTGGACAGTAGTGCTGACGGCGTGGGCGCGATCCTGGCGCACCGCTACGACGACGGCAGCGAGCGCCCAGTCAGCTGCGCTTCACGCACGCTCAACCAAGCGGAGCGTAATTATAGTCAGCTGGACAAAGAAGCCTTAGCTATTTACTATGGCGTTCTTAAACATCACCAGTACCTATTTGGTAGACGATTCGTGTTGCGGACCGACCATAAGCCCCTCACGTACATTTTAAGTGACAAAAAGGGTATCCCTCAGACGGCGGCTAGTAGGCTGCAGCGGTGGGCAGCGCGGTTGGCCAGCTATGACTTTACTATTGAATTTGTTAGATCGGCCGATAACGGGCCAGCGAACTCCCTGTCACGCTTGCCTCTGACACACGAGCGGCCGCTCACTGCTCACATAGATTACTTGCACTATGTAGAAGAAACTTAACCTATTAATTTTAAGGACGTGGCAAAAGAGACCCATAAACCCGCTTCTATGTAAAGTATTTGGCTATATTATGTTTGGTTGGCCACAGGCGATGAAGAAAAAGTATTTTTCGCTCGTAAAGAAGATTTATTTACCGACCGCGGATGTATAATTTATAAATACAGGGTAGTAATTCCGGTTAAGTTAAGATCGGACGTCTTAACAGAAATTCATAGTGGCCACTTGGGCATGAATAAAATGAAAAACGTAGCTCGGAATTATGTTTACTGGCCTAATATAGATAGAGACATAGAAGAGCAGTGTCGCGCGTGCGCCGCGTGCGGCTCGGTGCGCGACGCGCCGGCACGCGCGCCGCTGCACCCGTGGGAGTACCCGCTACATCCTTGGCACAGAATACATGCGGATTTTTTCGATTGCGCGGGAAAAAGATTTTTAATTGTAATCGATGCACACTCGAAGTGGATCGAGACAGTCGTTATGACAGCAGGTACTTCAGCGAGTGCGACTATCTTGTCTTTACGGTCTATTTTTGCTCGTTTCGGAATTCCATCGCAAGTGGTTACAAATAACGGCCCGCCATTCTTTCCGGAAGAATTTAAAAACTATTGTATGAAAAATAACATAAGGCACTCCACGTCGACCCCGTACAGACCCCAAGGCAACGGTGAGGCGGAGAATGCAGTCAAGACGGTAAAAAAAGCTTTGAAACGTGCGATTTTTGAAAAGGTCGATATTTTGGGCGCTTTGTATACATTCTTATTTCAATACTGAAACTGCGAGCACGCTACGACCGGTGTCTCACCGGCTCGCGCGCTGCTCGGGCGGCGGCTGCGCGGGCGGCTGGACGCGCTGCGCCCGGACAGCGCGGCCGTAGTGCGCGACAAGCAGGACCAGCAGGCAGCTCTAGCCGGCGCCCCCGCCCTCAGCCGCCGGCCGTGCTTTGCGCCTGGCGACTCCGTACTCGCACGAGACTACTCAAAATCGGGAAATAAGTGGGCAAAAGGCTACATTTCGAAAATTACTGGCCCAGTTTCCTGCAAAGTAAATATAAAGGAAGGGACGGAATGGCGTCGACATTATGATCAAATTGTGCCACTTAGCACTAAAAACCGTTACTCTTTATCACGTGCGAGTACGCAGCCACTGACCGAGAATACCAAGGGGTCTGACGGGCATGAGGTGCACCCAGACAATGTACCAGGGGGAACCGGTGGAGTTGAGGACGCGGCTCTAAATGAACCGGATGTGATTGTGACAAATGCGGATGACGAGTTTGAAGACGCGGTAGAAGGCGCGACGGAGCCGCGGCCTTCTCTGCCACCGGGTGCCTCAGACCGAACCAGAAGAGCCCATAGACGGGCTAAAAATAATATTATAAATAATTTGTAATAGTTTAAGTAAATGGAAAAACAAGAATTGTTGGGGGGATGTGCAGGGTAGTAACTAAATAATAGTGATCACTTTTACTCTGTACTGTAGGTAGAATCGAATAAAGTCAGTAAGCATCCATCCTGCGTTTCATTACATAGCAGGAACAACTACAAATATAGACTTACAGTCTTATTCATAAAAAGTTATGGAACACCTAAGATGTTCTATAAGCTCGCTATAAGAAGATTGGCAAAAATCGTATTCATAACAGCATTCTATCACTAAACAGTTCTATAGGCCTCTCCTAAAATTATAGAGGCCAGGACCTTACTATAAAAGTAGTATAAGACACAAGATGCCGAACTCTAAATATTTCATTCAAATTCATTTTAATTATGCCCCACTGCGCTTTAATTTGTTGCAGTGTTCTCGGAGTGTGGGCCATATTGTTAAAACTGAAACACGAAATTCTGAGTAATAAACTAATTACTTACACAAAGCACCTCATTAAGTCATTCAAAATATATCTAATTTGGTACCTAGTACGTAAATTATTCCAAGCCTGGCGGCTTGATTAAGAGGGGCCTTTTTCACGTTCGTGTTTTCATCTGTGTTTTTATTTTCAAGTATTGAAACCCTCTCCCTTACTAATTCTTTCAATTTAATCTATTAAATAAAATCATAAGCAAGCGTTAGTTATGAGCTGTTAAAATGTTTCCTTATTTTGGTTCAATTACAGATGTATCACTACAAACATTACCTTTTAATAGTTCAATTGAGAATCCATTGTCAAATAAAGAATAGACCTGCTTATAGACGAATATTAGCTAAAAAAAGGTTTTATAAGCCTATCGAGCATTTTAACTAATGAAGGTTATAATCGTTCTATAGGCTTTTTTATGAATAAGACTGTTAATCTTAAGAGTCGTATGGAGTCGTTATTGCAAAAAAAGGTGTTGAGGGGATAGAAATAGGGGTGGATGTTGTCTTAGGGTAGTTTTTTGTAATTGTTTTTGTAAACTAACTCCCCAATCGGTAAAGCACACTTAGGCAGTCACAAATTTTTCTTTTATCTTATATTAGGTAAATTTTGTTTGAATCATAAGTTAAATCTTTCATTCACTGGTCCACTTAAAGGTTTTTTTTTATTTAAGTTAAATAAATGAACCTTTTAAATAAATGAAAAAATGTGCTCAATAAAAATCACCCGACCAGGCCTCGGACGAGTGCTCTCCCACTGAGCTACTTTAGCAATATAACGTAAAAACAAAAAAAAATGAGTTAAGTAATTTCAATGCGTACCGCCAGGCCCTGGTAGCTCAGTGAAAGAGCACTCGTCCGGCAAACGAGAGGTCCCAGGTTCGAGTCCTGGTCGGGTGACTTTTATTTAACATTTTTTTTCATTTATTTAAGAGTAATTAAGCATTTTAAATTAACTTTAAAATATTACTAAACATAAACCTTTCCTGCTTCCCTTACATCCTTTTTGTAAGTTCCCTATTATTTTAATCTTACCCACGTATCATTTCATAATTGTATTTTATATCTTCCAGCTCTATCCAGCCTCTACCTCGAGCAGCTCCTCAAATCCCCCGTAGTCGAACCGACAGTGACAATCGAAGACTTGAACCAGCTGTCAGACATAGACGAACTGACACCTGCCACATTGCTGTCAGGCTGTAACAGTTTACTTGTCACGAGGAAAATTGTAAGGAAGAGTGGCAAGTTGAATACGGCTGTGGAGTTGTATACCACGTAAGTTGGTTGAGTAAGATACGTCATCGCGACTCTTTGTAATGAACCCACTGCAGGGCATGAGTCTCTCCCCTGGGTGACGAGGAGGTATAGGCCATAATCCACCAAGCTGGCTCAGTGCTGGGTGGTGGATGTCAGAATTTTCAGGGCGCCGAAAATGGCTTCTGACAATCGCTAACGACTACTGTATTTTTTTTTTTATAAGTGACTAAACCCGCGTTTGACGTCAATCTCACCTGATGGTAAGTGACGATGAGGTCGAAGATGAAAGCACACGGGTTTAGGAAGGAACTGGCTCTTTATACAATATTGCCGAAACACATTACCGCCGGAGCGGTAACATTTGGCGGCAGACTTTATATAAAGGGTGGTCGCTAGTCAGGCGGACCCAGAAGGGATCCTACCACCAAGCACGAGTATACAGCACCTGGGACCGACTGCTTAACGTGCCCTCCGAAGCACGGAAGTCGCCGTGAGAAACAAATGGTCTGCGGTCATTCATTCAAGTACTGACCGCGTCAAACGTTGCTTAATCTGTGATATCGTATGACACACACAGTAACCACGGCGCTACGACGACTTCTAACTTTGAGTTTGATTGAAAAGATATAATTCAAAGTTAATAATGTAGTCACCTATAAATGCACTTTTTCTATAAAAAAAAATGTTTTACTGTTACAAAATTGGTCTATCAATGGTTTTTGTCTTACCTGGATAAGCTTACTTTAAATCGAGGAAATCGGTTAGGAACTAGAACTAATTTTAAATATTTTTCTAAATTTTACAATCAATCATTTAATTTTGGTGCAGATTTATGAAATTTGATAAAGGGGTTTGAAAATTTTTGTATGGAGCCTGGCACACCTACTGTCCGCCATTTTGATTTTTTTTCGATTTTGCGTCGCACTGTAAAACTTGTATATTTCGATTGCTAACATACAGATGAGCAAAAAATGTTATATAACATATGGGTCTAAAACGTCACGTTCTAGAGATAATATGGAAAACAATTTTGCTAAATAATTACAATTTTTCATAAATTTAATCGTTGAAATACCTCTCAGAATGTATCAAATTAGCATGAATGTTTGTAGTATTATCTTGCACATTAGTTAAGAGTAAAAATAACTTGTTTCTACACCTACCTATCTGAAACCTGACAATGCCATATCAACCCGGCAACGCCGCCGCGCCGCACCGCGCTCCCAGCCGGCTAGACGCGTTAAATGGATTGTGCTCATAGAGCGCAACGCCTCTGTGGCAATTCAGATTGGGTAGGTATCTATAACTAATTGTTATTGAATGCAGATATAGCTACTTTAGCAAAAAAAATTAATACTTACATACTTAATTACCTACTCTTAATGGAGTTCGGGAGTTTTAATTCCCAGTAAGTATTAATTATTGAGGCTATAGCGCGAGGACTAGAATAGACAAGAAAAATAATTTATTTCTTGGGAATATTACAATATTCTCCTGAAACATGTCAGTAAAAATAATACACAACGACTTTTTCTCCAGTTCAGACCTGTGCACTCTTAGGGTGCGTACAAATTGGTAGTAATGCAACTAGTAATGTAATATCCAGCGTCCGATGCCTGCGCTCGCTGTATTTGTACGTGTATTCTGCACGAACTGGGCATTCAATACGGGCATCCTAATGGTGCGTACAGATTGCTAGTAATGCAACTAGTAATGTAACATTCTGCTCACGTTGCGTATTTGGACGTGTAGTGCGCAGAATGTTACATTACAAGTTCCATTACAGCAATCTGTACGCACCATAAGTAAGTTTTTTTCCGTATTTCGTCGCGAGCACGGTCCGTCGCCGCACACGTTCTTTTCAACCGACTTCCAAAAGGAAGAGGTTATCAAATCGTGTGTATGTTTGTTACTTGATTAATTGGTCAATTATGAATCGATTTGTATGATTCTTGTTTCATTTGATAGATCACAATAAGTCAGACGTGGCCCATTGAAGTTTAATGAAATCGACTCAGTACCTACTTAAAAAAAACATGTACGAAAGCGGAGGATATTTTCCTACGTCACCTACGTTTCACCTACATTTCACTTCAGCCAAAGTTTTGACAAGGATTTAAAAATGTTAGTGATGTTGGTTTTTTAATGCTCTGCATTTCATAATACCTATCTCCGCGACACTTCACAAAATTAATAGATCACACGGGATATAGAGTCCGAAGACCTCATTCGTGCTCTAATTTTTATCAGAGCTTTATCAGTATCATACATACCTATATTAAAACTCGCCTGAGTGACTGATAGACAAAGTACAGCCATAACTACTAGGCGTAGAGAGCTGAAGCTTAAACATACATTCCTAGGGAGATGTTGGGGTGCACCAAGGCAAGTAACCCGAAATTCCCAGCGGAACGGAAAACATAAGACTTTTAATTTGTATGAAAAACTTATTCACCGATGTGAAACTTTGTCGACCGGCTGTTGTAGTGGTAATACACACGATTTTATAACCTCTTCCTTTTGGAAGTCGGTTGATTGAAAAGAACGTGTGCGGCGACGGACCGTGCTCGCGACGAAATACGGAAAAAATCTTACTCAGGATGCCCGTATTGAATGCTCAGTTCGGCGCAATACACGTCCAAATACAGCGAGCGCAGGCATCGGACGCTGGATATTACATTACTAGTTGCACTACTAGCAATTTGTACGCACCCTTATACAAATACCTACAAAATATCTTTATTTAAAAACAAAATAATTTTACACAGCCGGGCTGGAGACCACTGTTAAGTATAAAAATACCTGTATTAGTGGACCCCGCTTTTCCACAACAGTACATTCACTAATATTAACAGTATTATTTAACTAGTATGTAAACTATTAGTTTAACTATTTAATTTAATTTAATTAGTTAATTATTTAGTTTAGTGTGAGGTGTGGGAGTCTACTCTGGAGAAGAATTGGAGATAAAGAAACTCCAGAAACACTTTACAATCTACTTTATAACTTACATTATAATCACTTATATATAAGTCTCACATTTGTCAAAGAGCTGGGCGTTTTTTTCACACCCATGGCTCCTTTTCATTTAAGAAGTCATCCACTTTATAGTTGCCTTTTTTACGTAAGTTCCTGTATGTCATGGGGAACCGTGTTGTAGAAGTGTATACACAAGCCCATCTTCTTCTTCTCGTGCGGGCTATAAGTATTTAAAGACAGACTTAAATATTATAGGGCGTTGAAATGACGCGTCTTTCTCTATCCCGCATTTCCGAATAGGTACAAGCAAATGTAAAAGAATTCTAAAAAAAAAAACTCTTAATCATATCATTACACGTAGTAACTCTTTAGTGATCTGTGTCATTACTTCTTGTACATACATACATACATAACTTCACGCCTGTATCTCTAATGGGGTACAGCGCTGGCTTTGCCGAGTTAATATGGCATTGTCAAGTTTTAAATAGGTATTTTTACTCTTAACTAATGTGCAAGATAATACTACAAACATTCATGCTAATTTGATACATTCTGAGAGGTATTTCAACGATTAAATATATGAAAAATTGTAATTATTTAGCAAAATTGTTTTCCATATTATCTCTAAAACGTGACGTTTTAGACCCATATGTTATATACACACTGTTAGATATCACTCATTCAGATCATACAATCGATTCACTCACTCGCTCATTCTTTCTCTTCTCCCATGATGGCTAACCGGTGTGCACGCATTGTATTGTAATGTTAGATTAGAGGTAAAATAAGTAATTAATAAATACTTTCCACTACGCATTACTGTCTTATTTTAATAGGTTATGGGCCCAGAAGCCCAGTAAGCCAGATTGGCACAGTCTAGGAAAGTTATAGGAAAAGTGTGAAAGGAAAGTAAAAAATAAAAATGGCGGAGGCACGCTTACTGATGCCGGAGTTCAATGGCTCAAATTTTAGCACATGGCTTTTCAGAATAAAATGTATGATGGACGAGAAAGACTGCAATGTACTAGATTATGAAAGTAAAGACATAAAAGACTTTACCAAGAAAGATGCGAAAGCCAAAAATTTGATCGTGGCGTCACTTCCCGACAAATTTATTGAATATGTAAGAGATGCCAACAATGCCCTTGATATGATCAATAATTTAAGAAAGGTGTTTGAGAGAAAGAGCACACTAAATTCATTACTGATAAGAAAACAGTTATTGAAAATGAAATGTACAGAAGAGCAAGATCTAAATGATCATTTCAATAAATTTGATCAATTAGTGAGAAACCTAGAAGAAACAGGGACAACTGTCACTGATCAAGACAAAGTTAGCCACCTATTATTAACATTACCAGACTGTTATGAGAGCACCATAAAAGCTCTACAAACTACCAATATAACGCTTACAACAGAATTTGTGAAGAATAAGCTCCTCGATGCAGAATTGACAAAAAAGGAAGAAAAACCTGTAGAAACCGTTCCTGAATATAGTTTCCAGGCATTTAAATGCTTTACATGTGGTAAACCTGGACATATAGCAAGAAACTGTAGATTCAATAATAAAAAATACCAGAGAGGACGAGGTAGTAGAGGAAGACCAGATAGAGGAAGAGGAAGAAGCAATCAGACATCATTTGTAGCGACAGAAGAACAAGCGTATGCAATAGAAGTAAAAAATGAAGAAATAACTTTTGTATTAGACTCAGGAGCCTCACACAACATGATAAGCTACAAATATGAAAACATCATGCAAAATATAAAGAACATACAAAAAATAGATATCAAAATAGCAAATGGAGAGATATTGTCAACAGAAAAAAGAGGAATTTTGAAAGTAGAATGTCAAGGAAAGAACATAGATGTAGAATGTTTAATAGTGAAGAACCTGTCTCATAATTTACTATCAGTAAACAAGTTAATACAAAAAGGACATACAGTTATTTTTAAAAACACTTTTGCAAAAATAATCACAAATATTGGTATTATAAAAGGAAGAAATGATGGGAAATTGTATAGTATTAAATTTAAAATACAGAATAAGAATGAAGCTTTATTGTCAAATAATGAAACTGAAGAAACAGAAAAGAATAAGTGGCATAGAAGACTTGCACATCTGAATCGCGCTGGATTAAATATCTTAGGTTTGCCTTTATCACAAGAAAAATGTGGTATATGCTCTTGTGCAAAAGCAACTCGAAACTCATTTCAACCTAGCACAAAACCAAGATCAAAGAGAATTGGAGAGCTCATTCACTGTGATATAGGAGGTCCAATGTCACCAGAAACAATAGATGGAGAAAAGTACTATTTGACAATAATTGATGATTACTCACATTTTACAGAAATATATTTAATGAAAGCAAAATCTGAAGCTAAAGATTACATAGTAAAGTACTGTTTAAAAAAGAAAAACTATAACTACAATATATTGAGAATTCGGACAGATAATGGGAGTGAATTTAAAAGTTTGAAAAGTTTCTGTGAAGCAGAAGGAATAAAACAAGAGTTTACATGTACTTACACTCCTCAACAAAATGGTGTTGCAGAACGTATGAACCGAACCCTCCTAGATAGAGTCAGAGCACTTCTTCTGGAAACTAAGATGCCCAAGAATATGTGGGGAGAAGCACTAAGATACTCTGTGTATGCATTAAATAGATCACCAACAAAGGCATTGGATGGTGGAGTGCCAGCTTACATTTTAAATGGAAATGTTAAGTATGATCATTTAAAAATTTTTGGAAGTCAAGCATGGTCAGTTATCCTTCCATCTCAGAATAAATTAGAACCCAGAGCCAAAGAAGTAAGAATGATTGGTTATTGCGGTTCAGGATACCGATTATGGGATCCAGAAACAGGACAAATAACAATATCCAGAGATGTGAAATTTAATGAAGATAATTATGTATACACAGAAAAGAAAGTAACATCAACATCAACTTATGAAACAGATACTCAACCCGGATATGACAATTCAACAGAAGATCAAGAAAACGAAAATGAGATTATTTTACCTGATATAGAGACAAAAAGAAAGAGACGTGTTCCTAAACGATTTGATGAATATGAAATGTATGTAGCTTATGCACTAATGACTAATGATGACCCATTTACATATGAAGAAGCTTTGAGTATGGGAAAAGAATGGAAGGAAGCTATTGAGAAGGAAGTAAAATCACTAAATGATATGAAAACCTGGCAGGAAGTAACTTTGCCTGAGAATACAAAGGCTATTGATACTAGGTGGATCTTCAAAACAAAGCCAGATGGTACTAAAAAAGCAAGACTTGTGGCTAGAGGTTTCCAACAGGACTATACAGATCAAGACATTTATATCTATTCACCTGTAGCTAAAATGACTACCATAAGAATGTGTTTATCACAAGCTTTCTGTAATGATTGGCAAATGATTCAAATGGACATACCAACTGCCTTTTTAAATGGATACCTTGATACAGATGTTTACATAAAAATACCAGAAGGAATTAAAGCGAAAAAGGGATCAGTCCTAAAACTTAATAAAGCACTGTATGGATTAAAAGAGTCACCAATATCATGGTACAAGACTTTTGATGATTTTATAAAGAAAACTGGATTAAAACGATCAGAATATGATACTTGTTTGTACAAGAAAGAAAATGTTTGGTTATTACTATTTGTTGACGACATATTACTATTTGGAAAACAAGAAGAAGTTAATATAATAAAAGATAGCTTAAAAAAGAAATTTAAAGCAAAAGAATTTAAAAATGTTGAAAAATATCTCGGACTGGAAATAACACAAAAAGAAAACAAAATGTATATTACACAGAAAATGTTTATTGAAAAAATATTTGACAAATTTGGTATGAATAACTGCAAATCAAAGAAGACTCCAATGGAAGCAAATTTTTCAGTACCTGAAAAAGAAGAAATAATTAGCAATGTACCATATAAAGAGTTAATTGGATGTTTGACTTACCTTACAATTAGTAGACCAGATATTACTTATGCAACCTCATACCTAAGCAGATTTATGAACAAACCAACGAGGACAGCATGGGAGGCTGCTAGAAGAATAATCAGATATTTACAAGGTTCACTTGACAAAAGACTTACATACACAAAGAACCAAGGAAATTACATTACAGGTTATTCAGATGCAGACTGGGGTAGTGATAAATCAGACCGAAAGAGTGTTAGTGGTATGGTAATATACCACAACAATAATCTCATAGCCTGGACGTCCAAGAAACAGCCAACAGTCTCTCTATCATCTGCCGAGGCTGAATACATTTCAGCTGCAATGAGTATTAGTGAAATGTTGTTTGTGAAAGGATTAGCAAGTGAATTTGGACATGTTACCTGTGTTAAAATATTTGTGGACAATCAAAGTGCAATTAAAATGCTAAACAATAGTGAAAATACCAAAAGAAGTAAACATATTGACATAAAATACAATTTTGTGAAAGACATTGTTAATAAGAAAATACTATCAGTGTACTATGTAAACAGTGAAGAGAACATTGCGGATATTATGACAAAGCCATTAAATACAGTGAAGTTTAATTATTTTAGAGATTTGCTATTGAATTACAGTGAATAATAATTTAGGTTATATTATTGTAATAGTGAGTTGATTGATAAGATGATTGACAGATTGAAATTGACATGTACGGGGTTACCGATTTAAGAATTTAAAATACTACCAATTTAAAGTGTATAAAATAAAAAAAATTAAAAATTTGATAAACTATAAATTGAAAGGGGGTGTTAGATATCACTCATTCAGATCATACAATCGATTCACTCACTCGCTCATTCTTTCTCTTCTCCCATGATGGCTAACCGGTGTGCACGCATTGTATTGTAATGTTAGATTAGAGGTAAAATAAGTAATTAATAAATACTTTCCACTACGCATTACTGTCTTATTTTAATAGGTTATGGGCCCAGAAGCCCAGTAAGCCAGATTGGCACAGTCTAGGAAAGTTATAGGAAAAGTGTGAAAGGAAAGTAAAAAATAAAAATGGCGGAGGCACGCTTACTGATGCCGGAGTTCAATGGCTCAAATTTTAGCACATGGCTTTTCAGAATAAAATGTATGATGGACGAGAAAGACTGCAATGTACTAGATTATGCAGGCATCGGACGCTGGATATTACATTACTAGTTGCACTACTAGCAATTTGTACGCACCCTTATACAAATACCTACAAAATATCTTTATTTAAAAACAAAATAATTTTACACAGCCGGGCTGGAGACCACTGTTAAGTATAAAAATACCTGTATTAGTGGACCCCGCTTTTCCACAACAGTACATTCACTAATATTAACAGTATTATTTAACTAGTATGTAAACTATTAGTTTAACTATTTAATTTAATTTAATTAGTTAATTATTTAGTTTAGTGTGAGGTGTGGGAGTCTACTCTGGAGAAGAATTGGAGATAAAGAAACTCCAGAAACACTTTACAATCTACTTTATAACTTACATTATAATCACTTATATATAAGTCTCACATTTGTCAAAGAGCTGGGCGTTTTTTTCACACCCATGGCTCCTTTTCATTTAAGAAGTCATCCACTTTATAGTTGCCTTTTTTACGTAAGTTCCTGTATGTCATGGGGAACCGTGTTGTAGAAGTGTATACACAAGCCCATCTTCTTCTTCTCGTGCGGGCTATAAGTATTTAAAGACAGACTTAAATATTATAGGGCGTTGAAATGACGCGTCTTTCTCTATCCCGCATTTCCGAATAGGTACAAGCAAATGTAAAAGAATTCTAAAAAAAAAAACTCTTAATCATATCATTACACGTAGTAACTCTTTAGTGATCTGTGTCATTACTTCTTGTACATACATACATACATAACTTCACGCCTGTATCTCTAATGGGGTACAGCGCTGGCTTTGCCGAGTTAATATGGCATTGTCAAGTTTTAAATAGGTATTTTTACTCTTAACTAATGTGCAAGATAATACTACAAACATTCATGCTAATTTGATACATTCTGAGAGGTATTTCAACGATTAAATATATGAAAAATTGTAATTATTTAGCAAAATTGTTTTCCATATTATCTCTAAAACGTGACGTTTTAGACCCATATGTTATATACACACCGGCACAATTAGCGGAACAGAAAAAAAAGTGAGACTATGAGATAATAACGCATATATTTGACGAAAATGTAATTAGACACAAAATAACAAATTGATTAACATCTTTTAACAACGACTTTGAAAAGTCTTCCTTATTTTTTATTGAAAAATAAAGAAATTTGAAATAAGTGTAATTTTGAGATGATTACGAACCATCACAAAAATAAAAAAAAATTAAGCATTAAATGATTTAACGATAAAATTAAAGCAAAATTAATAACGAGTGTTTCCCCCTCTTTCTCTGATTACGGTTTCCATTCGTCTGGGCATGCTACAGATTATGTTATCGATGATTGCTTGAGGCAACCGCTCCCACTCCTCAAGTAATGCGTTTCCAAGTTCATTCAGATTGTTGGGGGGTGGCATTCTGGATTTAACCTTTCTTTTTAGTAAGTACCAGACATGCTTTATCGAATTCATATCGGGGGAATTTGCTGGCCACTGCATCACCGGTGTACCTACGTGGCTCAGATATGCCTGTACCGATTGTGCACTGTGAGCACGAGCATTATCTTGCATTAGAATAAAGTCGTCACCAATAAATGGGGCAAATGATACAACATGTTCTTCTAAAATGTCTCTGATGTATCGATCTGCTGTCATGGTCCCTCCTGTGACTATCACTAACTCCGTGCGAGCTCCCAAACATATGACTCCCCAAACCATAATCGAGCCGCCACCGTAAGCCACTGTGTGTTCAAAATTAGACTGTTTGTGGCGTTCTCCTTTGCGTCTCCATATTCGCTGTCTCCCATCGATCTGTTTTAAAAGAAAACAGATGGATGTCGTTCCTCAAGTAAAAGATTTTAAAATCCTGCTTTTTTTTCTGTTCCGCTAATTTTGCCGGTGTGTATATAACATTTTTTGCTCGTCTGTATGTCAGCAATCGAAATATACAAGTTTTATAGTGCGACGCAAAATCAAAAAAAAATCTAAATGGCGGACAGAAGGTGCACCAAAAATTTTCAAACCCCTTTGATTTGAATAACCTGTAGAAGAACATAGTATACTACCTTTTATCTCGAAAAAAGGCTCGACCATTTTTCATGAAACATTGCATAAAGGTACAATCTGAAATATCTCCTTGAATATCTTTTATTCCCAATATCACAACAAAAACATCACCTCTATCAGATTTACCCCTAAATCAGCGTAGAATAGCTTTTACATTTAATTTATATTATATTAATAAAATATTTCTTATGATTCAACAGTAAAGGAGAACGGGCGCACATAGGCAGCGAAGGCATCAACTATGGCATCACTAAACGTTGTAAAAAGACACAATTGTTAGTTTACTATGGCGGATACCACTCTACCGGTAAGTCCTTTTTTAATTCTAAAGTGAACCCTTTAAATTGGTAACACTGCGTAGTTAAAGGTAAAACAAATATTTATTTGTTTATTTACATCTGTGGTTGGTCCACAGGTAATCTAATGCGATAGATAAGTGCGACACATAATAACATACATACATAACGTCACGCCTGTTTCCCTTATGGGGTAGGCAGAACAACATAAGATATAAACCATCTGATGTCACATTTAACAAATTTGGAGGTATTATAATGAAGATGAGAGACTTGCAGTGATAAGTGGTCAGCCTATCGCCCACATAAACGTCAATAAAACCTCCGTCCCTTAACTGACTTTTACAGTATGTCCGGGAAGAGAAACAGCTGGCACATTCTATGTTTTTCTTTTGCTCCCAGTCAAGCAGGTTACACATGTAACCTTCCATGCACACATTATAAATTATGTTATATTCAACATACATAGGTACATGCATAACTTCACGCCTGTAGACAGAACACCACAGGATATAAAACCAATTGATGTCACGTTTGACCCGTTTAGAGAAATGATAATGATGTAGAGAGACTATTGGAATGACAGGGATTCAGCCTATCGCTCACAAATGCCCCTAAACCTCTGTCCCTTAACTGACTTTTACAGTATACCCGGGAAAAGAGCAGCTGGTACATTCTATGTATTTCTTTTACTCCAGCATGGAACAAGAAGAATCTTATATTCAACTTACATACTAAACACTCTTATAGTTTGACGGCTGTAGAGTAGCGGAAAAAACTATGCCTCCGATGCCAGAGATTCAGAGATTGAGTCCAGGTTGGGTTAGATAATTGTGTGGGAAAGACAGATGTTAGTCGTCAACTCATGTTTGTATATGTTTTTTTATGTATATATTTATTTTTAACTAATTTTGATATGCATAGTTTTTTGGATTCTTAATTTGTGAGTTATAATTTGTGACCGTGCTTTGCTTAATTTTAATATATACAGGGTTAATTTTAATTAGCGCATCACTGCTGATAGCTAACCAACAACATTAAACTTAATAGTTTTAAAAGAATCCTATACAAAAAACATTTATAGCCTCGGTTTAGTGGCGTAACTTGACTTACTCCGAGCAAAGGTATGCCCTCGTAATAAAATATCGCTTCAAAATAATAATAAGCACGTCCTACATAATGTAAAGTTAGGAGAAAACGCTTTTATTTTTTTTTATTTTTGTGTTATTTAATTTGTAAAAAGTCGTAAAACAAATGTTATTGGGATTGATGTGGAGAGTCTGAGTGCAAGAGGTTATGCGCTTATTAAAATTAACCCTGTATTAGCGAATATATTAATTTCCTTGAACCGTTTCTATAAACGATACTTGTAGCGTAAAAGAAATTGGCCGTTGACCGAAAAACAAAACTGTAATTATAAATAAATAAATAAATATTTCTGACACTCACACAACATTATCTAGCCCAAATTTCTTAAAGAACTCGTGTTATGGATACTAGATAACTGATATACTTAAGAAAAATATATAAACATACATATTGAATAACTACATATTTTTTATTAGAATAAACTTAAATAAACATATAAACATCCATGACTTGACGACTAATATCTGTGTTCATCACACAAATATCCGCCGCCGCCGGGATTCGAACCCAGGACCTCTGGCATAGAAGGCAATGTATGTTACCGCTACACCAGCCGGTCGTCAAATATAGTATTTATTTGATTGTTAACTACTATAACTAAGTTACCTTGCTAATTCCGCGACTTGTACTTGCACTAGTGATGCAGGATTCCCGTGCGTTGGTTCACCGCCCTCCCTCCCTCAAGGAAGAAGCAAGCAATGCTATGAACACACTTGGAAAACTGTAACCCACACCACAAGCTACCACCGACACTTGTTTCGCTTCAACCAGAAGCATCCTCAGGGTGCTACGACCACCACCGAACATCAATTATTTGATTGTATTTTCTGCTCCTCAGATAGGAGAGCACTGGTGGTTCACATGACTTCCCTGATACCTCCACATACGGCGCTGATATTCTCCAAAGGAGACATCTATACAGAAACCACGGTAAGTTAATAAGTGAATATTCATCATCATCATCACAACTCTTTGTAATGAGCCCACTGCAGGGCATGAGTCTCTCCCCTGGGTGACGAGGAGGTATAGGCCATAATCCACCAAGCTGGCCCAGTGCTGGGTGGTGGATGCCAGAATTTTCAGTGCGCCGATATGGCTTCTGACAAACTCTAACGACTGCTATATACAAGTATACAGCACCTTAACCTTTGATATCGTATGATACACACAGTACCACGGCGCCACGACGACTTCAATGAGTGAATTTTATGTTTATAAGTCGTAAAAATATTTTTTGTTTCTATTTTAGTATTTCAAGGCAATTTAATTGCATTGACTCTAAAAGCAGTCAGTAAAACTTTATCTTAATATATAAAACTCTTCCGTTACTGACTGAGTAACTGATAGACAACATACAGCCATTACTACTGGCCGTAGAGAGCTGAAATTTGGAACATACATTCTTTAGAGAATGCAGAGGAGCACTAAGGAAGAAATTCCCGAAATTCCCACTGGAACCGGAAATACTGGACGTTTTAGTTTGTATGAAAAAATATTTCTTGAGTGCACGGACTTGATACTTGGTACGAAGGTTCTTCAATGGATGTCTGGAACAGGAAATGTAGGACTTTTAAAATTGTATGAAAAATCTTATTCCTTGAGTACACGGATGTGGTGCCTGGTTGTATTATAGAAGGAGTTTATGAATTCTTGCTGTGGGAATACGAAGTTGCGGGAAAAAGTTCATTTATAATAATATTAATTAACAAAAACACTAACTTTCTTGACGACCGGCTGGTGTAGAGGTAACGTACATTGCCTTCTTTGCCAGAGGTCCTGGGTTCGAATCCCGGTGGAGACGGATATTTGTGTGATGAACACAGATATTAGTCGTCAAGTCATGGACGTTTATATGTTTATTTAAGTTTATTTTCTAATAATAAATATGTATTTATTCAATATGTATGTTTATATATTTCTTAAGTATATCAGTTAACTAGAATCCATAACACAAGTTCTTTAACTTAATTTGGGCTAGATAATGTTGTGTGAATATCAGAAATATTTATTTATTAACTTTATGGTAACCCTAGGGTTGAATGATTAATCTCAGTAAAATGCCTATGGTCTATGAAAGTAACTGTAGCAATTACGATGACCATGACACTCAGTAAATTAAATAAAACTAAGCATTGAATGTGGTAGCAAACTGCCTACTTATTCAACTGGAGGCGCTGATTACGCTTGACCCATAATAACTGTTAAATACCATAGTAAAAGGTAAATTTGTTGTGATTTTTATCAAAAAATTAGAAATGCTTCATTGCGTAGTCATAAGTTTTATAGAAAACGAGCGTTTGCCCTCGACTTCGTACACGCATAAACGCAAATGTCCTATTTTCCGTTCCCGTGGGTTCCGGGAATTCCTTCCATGATACAAACAGACATTTATTGAGGAACCTTTATACCAAGTATCACATCCGTGCACTCAAAGAATAAGATTTTATCATACAAACTAAAACATCATATATTTCCCGTTCCCGTGGGAATTTCGGGAATTCTTTTCATAACACAACCAGTCTCTCTTTGAAGAACTTTTATGCCAAGTATCATATCCGTGCACTCAAAGAATAAGATTTTTCATACAAACTAAAAAGTTCCCGTGGGAATTTCGGGAATTCCTTCCTTAGTGCACTGTCAGTCACTCAGGAACTCAGTCAGAAACGGAACAGTTTTATATATATTGATGGATAGCACAGTTTCTCCGAAGATATACACTTGCTTTGGTTGTGGATGTACTTGACTTAAACTTTTTTGGAAACATGCATATTACGGTCCACATTTTCCACATTTTGATATAGAAAAACAAATTATTATACAAAATGTTCCCGTTGATTTCCCATAACTTTACGGTTTTGTTCCTGACTAAAAAACAATAATTTTTGCCAATTTTTTTTTTTTGTGGTTCAAAAGTGAATACTTTCCAAGATATCATCAATCTTAATATAATGAGTTCATAAATTTATCACCCTTGTCTTCGATCTAACCATTATCCATCTAGAAAATTTGGCTTCTTAATGAAAAAACTAGAATCGCCTTATTGTGAAACCTGTAATACTGTAGACGACGTCCAGCATATACTCTCAGAATGTGTTAAGTATCAGAGAGAAAGACAAGACCTGTTGCAAAAATTTGATATTAATAGATTAGATGTCGGCGTATTCTTGACCATATTATATTGACCATTTATTTATTTATAATTAATCCAAACTCAGAAGTTTTTAATAACTTAATTCACATATTTTTGCATAAACAAGTCTCTCTCTGTGATTTATAAATATGATTATTATAATGAGAATTATTTGTTATAAATTAAGTTTAGGTTACGATGAGGCTGACATATTATCCTAGAATAAAAGCCTCTTAAAAATAAGAATAAAAAAAAACACCCTTGTAAAATCTCTTTAACATTAATTCAATAGACGTTTGTCACTGAAGCCATACAATAAACAACAAAAACATTTTAAACATTGAGGAACGTTACATACAATGTAGAACGCAATGCGTTGCGAACTGTACTGATTTGCCAACCTGCAAATTCGTAGAACAGGGGAATTAGACGCAAACACTGTCTTTCGAAGTGGTGGATAGAGAGGGCTAATTTTATTCCTTGGAAGCCTCACTGGTACTCTGATTGCAAATCTATGTAGTAATTGGGGACAATCAATTTTAATTGTGAAAATTTTTGACACAAAAAGCATGTCTAGAAGATTTCTACGCGCTTCTAAGGAAATCTTCTGGAACTGTTTAAAATGGCTAAAATAAGATGGTTGTTTTCAAAAATTCAAAATTCAAAAAGTTTTATTCATCTTAGGAATTTCACAAAACACTTGATGAAGTCAGTCATCGCATACTTCGGCTTTAACTAGTTGTTGATAGTTGTTAAATAAGATATTACAGTAGTTTTTTTTTAGTTATTTTAATAATTTAATAATATTTCATAATATAAGCTATTTCCTAAGACAAAGTTGTCTTCAGATATCAGCTATAACAGAAAGCAATGTATAAAGCTACTGCTTATCTGTAAAATTGAGTTTTTATTCTTTATTTCAACAGGGTGAAGACAACGAAATGTCTATGGTGACATTACCGAGACATAAACTAACCGTATTCATGCCGACTATGTGAGTATTGTTAACTTTGTAACTATCTTCTGTAACACTTTTTTAAACGACAGTTGAGCAGTCGAATTGTTTTACTGCATGAGCAGTAGACTTCTCGAAGAGTTAGTCTATCATATTCAAAAAACATTTGAATTTCGAAAAGTATTTTGAGTGTCTGTGTACGGTCTGAGGGTGAGGTAGGACTTGGAAAAATCAAATCAAATCATATTTATTGATTCAATGTATGGTACAAAAAGGTGCTTTCATTATAATACGTTCCTTATACAAAACTGTCTTACAGCATGCCATCTTATTAGGTAGGTATACGATATAACTAATTAAAAGTTTATATGTATCTTGGTGAAATTCTTTTCTTTCTTCTTTCTTTCTTCTTTCAAACATCATAGATATTACTTATATTATATAGTCTTTTATTTCTATATAATATAAGTAATATCTATGAAGTCTTTTATTTCTAGGATAACAATCGTCAAATATAATTATTAAAATCTCAAAAACCTTACCTTCCCTGGATAAGTGTGTCGCAAAAGCGACTAATCCGAGTGACCCCCGCTTGGTGGTAGGTTCCCGTCAGTGTCCGACTGGCTAGCGACCACCCTTCTTTTAAAATCTGCCGCCAAATATTACCGCTCCGGCGGTGATGTGTTTCGGTAATATTTTTATGTAGAGACAGTTCCTTTCTATAGGGTGACTAGTGGGTCACTTTTGAAATTCAAGGTCGTGATAGTTTGAGATCATACATGAAGAGAAAAAATATAATTAAAAATAAATATTAATTCTTTACTGAGCAAACTCAACCGAACTGCATCGTCCGTACCATATGCGCGTTAGATACAGTCGTTCGGAACGGGCCAAGCGCCGCGTACGGAAAATGTTATGAAAGTTTGTATGTTTGAATCTCTCTTAGTAAGTCTAATTGGTAATAAATCTATGGGTAGGTGTGCCTATTTGAAGATACGGACGTACGGAACGCGCGTTCGAACGCGTAACGCAGCGTTGGCACTTAGTCACTTATAAAAAAAGAGATTAAAACAATCAAAAAAGTAAAGGCAAAACTTAAAATAAATAAATTTAATACTTTTGTTTTTTTTTTTCAGCCAAGCACAAACGATTTTGAAGGCGCGCGAAATGTTTTGGAAAACCATCGATTTTTACATCGAAAGGAATTTAAAGACGATAAATTATGAAGATAATGAGTGTGTGTCAAACTTCAAAAGTAGACTTATAAAGGGCCTTGCAAGGATATTGGTGGAAGCTGAGGAAACTACTGAGAAAGTTAATGAGAAACTATGTGATAATAGATGATAAATTAAATTTTTTGTTAGTTGAATATTTTACCTTGTTTTATTACCTAATTAATTTCATTTTACCTGTTTTACATTTTGATCTAGTGTTTAACTGCAAATAAATCATGAAAATTAAAAAAAGAAACAGGGTTCCTCCACACAAAATACAGCAGATTCCTAGTCACTAGATGGCGCTGTTTCTATTTTAAATCACGCAATTCTTTGATTGCTGTGTCATTTAATGGAAGTACTATTGTCAACTGGCTTTGTGGATATGTCTTATTTCAGCTGTGTGTATTTGTGTGTGTGTGTAGTATCCACAACACATGCTAGTATAAATGATAATAAATAAATATTTATGACACTCACACAACATTATCTAGCCCAAATTAAGTTTCTTAAAGAACTTGTGTTATGGATACTAGATAACTGATATACTTAAGAAATATATAAACTTACATATTGAATAAATACATATTTTTTATTAGAATAAACTTATAAACATCCATAACTTGACAACTAATATCTGTGTTCATAACACAAAAATCCGCCGCCGCCGGGATTTGAACCCAGGACCTCTGGCATAGAAGGCAATGTATGTTACCGTTACATCAGCCGGTCGTCAAATACTAATATAAAGTAAAATACTAATGTAAATATACTTAAATACTAGTATACAGTTTACTTTGGCTAGGGGCCACATAGCTAAAGCGCCAGTATAGGCACTACCAGAGTCACGGTACCACCCAGGGAAAATTTATTAAAATTACAATGACGGACTGTTTTGTAGGTATGCTTGGCTTAAGTGAGTCCGACATTGTCAGTCTCACGTACTGTTCCCCTTTTGTAGGTCCCCACTTTGAGATTCTCTTGATGGGATTGGCAGGAAAAAAAAACAGATTACTGCGAAACCACTTCATCATTTCTGGAGCTATATTACCAGAACATAGAGTAGGTAGGTACTTAGTAGAACATCAAAATTAAAGGCATTAGGTACTGAAGTCCAGCTAAGTAATATTTAAGTTTTATTTATTTATTTCTATGCCTTTATGTGCTTATTTGTTGATGATTCTTCACGTATGCGATCTCATCAAACTTACCTATTTGCCAGCTATTTCATTGACCAAAATAAATGTCAAATTCACAGTAGAATGAAACTCAACATTTAAAAAAAAAAACAAAAGATTTATTGGTAGTAAATAATAAGGCTTCTTAAATGAGACATGTCACGCTGTTAACTATACAAATTATGAACATTTTCATAAAAACCGGCCGAGTGATCGCGTTAGGATCGCGTCGTCATCGTCACCATCACTCTCCACCATACACAATACATACCTACACATGTACCAGCAGCGAGTACCACACGCCACCCGCCCACCAAACTTTCCAAGGCTACCATGGTGGACCAGTACTTTTTAAACCCCACATACGCAAACAGCACACTCGACTAAGTGCAGTAGTAAACTGCAAAATAGTCATGTCTGTTGTACAGAACCCCACAAATATTTATTTTGTTTTGTTAATAGTACCTGATAGTAGGTACTTACCTAGTTATTACAGCGGCAGCTAAAGTTTATCATCAGTGAATATTGCAATTGAGGCAAGCAAGGCCTCGACTCCTGCGACCGAGTCCTTTGTTTTCGGAAGTATTTTGTTTTCGGGCTCTACCTTGGTTTTTTCCTTTGGTCATGACTTAGTGGTTTCTCAACCGATTTTAAATTTTAATAAGTACCTCATTCGAAAGGTAATGAAACGTAGGTATTTGTAAATTATTATGTACGGAACAATTGTAGGTGACTTTTTTGAGTAAATCGACGTTTTAGAGGCTGTCGCCGGAACTTGTTTTTCATTTTATGTTTTTCTTTAACGATTTTCGCAAAATATAACGACAATTAAGAAGATTTGACCATCGATATTATTGATTTAAAATATATTTGTATCCAAACAAAAGCAAAATTGATAAGAATTACCAATCTTTAGGATTTATTAATATTAGGTCCTTATAAATGAAATTGGTGTTTTGTCGTACTGGCCTCTTTAATCTCAAATATCTCCTCTTCGGTTTTGATTTCAAAATTCAAATTTATAGACCTATTTACTCATCAATTTGTGTCTCGAAAACCGTATTTCGGCTTTTTCTCTGCGTCATTGAGTTTACAAAATGGAAAATTTAAAATTTCGCGTTATCTACGAATAGAGTTCTGCCGTGGCACCAGTGCTGCAGAAACGGCTCGAAGAATCAATAGTCTGTATGGTAGTGATGTCGCTAGAGAAAACACAGTGCGTTTTTGGTTCCAACGTTTTCGTTCTGGAAATTTCAACCTACAGCACAATCCTCGTGGACGGCCGGCGACCAAAATCGACAATGAAGAATTGAAGACTATTGTCGAAGCAAGAAGCGGACTAGAATTGAAGGCTATTTTAAACGATCTTTGTTTCATTTGGTTATCGAAATACATATTATTATTAGAAATTTAATATCAAATTTACTCTTTCTATCTATTTGTCTATTACCTCTTCAATCTTAAACAGCTGAAACTATTAAGATTAAATTTGAAGCATGCTATTTGTATATCGACCTACCATTGAACATACCTTTTTATTGTCGGTATTTATTTTTAGATTTACTGTGCTGGAGCATGACAACTGATATAAAGTCCGGCGGGTAAAGGGTTAAAACTATTTAATTAATTATTTCTGGTGGGAACCGAACCTTATTTTAGAAGCTGAAGTAAGTATATCTAGATCGCACTGTTTATAACATACTTTTAATTAGGTAGGTAAATAAGAAATAGATAATCACACAAAAATTACGCTCCCTTCAATATTAGGTAATTGTATTTTTTTTTTATATTGTAAGGATAGGACGTTTGTTTTCCATGTCACCTGATGGAAAGTGCGCATGAAGACTATGGTGTTACACGTCCATCCACGAGAAACCTATTCACTCGACACTTAAAAGTTCCAGGACTGTAGTGGTCAGGAAAAACAGACGCAGGCAGATTGTTCCACTCCTTGGCAATCCGTACCAAAAAGGAACCATCGAAGCGTTTTGTTCGACTTCTTGGTAAATCCACTATATAGGGATGGAAGTTCTGTCTGCGTCTGGTAGTCCGGTGGTAAAAAGGGGTGGGTTCAATTTGGTCAAAAAGAGCACTCGCACACTCACCAAAATGTAGCCGATAAAATACTGTCAAACAAGCAACCTTACGACGATGCTCCAGCGTCTGCAATTTTTTTATTTGTAAGGTTGTTGTTATTTATGATTTTACGGGCTCTTCGGTCAACAGAGTCTAGCGCTTCGAGCTGGTATTTGGCAGAACCATCCCAAAGGTGACTACAGTACTCCATGCACGACCTCACTTGGGCTGTGTATAAGTTGAGTAGCCGTTCAGGGCTGAAGTACCGCCGGACCTTCGAGATGATACCCAATTTTTTTGAAGCCGTTTTTGCCATAGACTCAATTTGTTGACCGAAGTTTAATTTGGACGTTATAGTGACGCCCAAAAGCCCTAGTTGGTCGGTGATGGGAACAGATACATTCTGGAAAGTGGGCGTAAAAGTAAAGGTGCTCTTTTTTGCGGAGAATAGACACGCTTGTGTTTTGGAGGCGTTGAATTTGACCAGGTTAGATTCGCCCCAATCGGACACATTCCGCAAGGTCGAATCAACGCGCTCAATCATAGACTTTCTCAAAACCTGGATTTCATGGGCGCTCGTTCGCGCATTGGATATATATCTCTCAACAACAGTGCTGTCATCAGCATATCCAATAATGCCTGGTGTGAGGAGGTCATTAATGTGCAGCAAGAATAAAGTTGCAGAGAGAACAGATCCCTGAGGTACCCCGGCATTAATCGCCATTAGGTCAGAGGAGTAGCCGTCTAAGACTACTCGAATCGACCGTTCCCTCAGAAAATCAGATATCCAGTCGCAGAGCCCGGTCGGTATGCCATATGCTGGAAGCTTGCTTAAGAGACCATCATGCCAGACCCTGTCAAAGGCCTTGGATATGTCTAAGGAAACAGCTATTGCTTCACCATGACCCTCCAAGGCCTCACTCCATAAGTATGTGGCATACACGAGAAGATCGCCGGTCGAGCGTCCACTGCGGAAACCATATTGGCTATCGCTTAGGAGCTCGTTGGTCTCGAGGTATGCCAGGAGTCGATTGTTCAATACACGTTCCATGAATTTGCAAAGTATGGAAGTGATTGAGATTGGTCGATAGTTGACAGGATCAGCACGGCTTCCCTTCTTCGGTACTGGTTGTACGTTAGCCAGCTTCCAGGATTTTGGGACTTTACCAGATTCCAAAGAAAGTCTATAGAGACGCGTCAAAACGGGAGGCAACTCAGCTGCGCAGCGTTTCAACACCACTGCAGGAATACCATCTGGACCGCTAGCCTTATTCTCGTCTAGGTGCAGCAAGCATTTAAGAACCTCCTTTTGGCGAATATGAACGGTACCCATTGTAATACCGAACTGAGGTAATTGGGGTGGGATTTTTCCTTGGCTATCTAGACGAGAATTTTCCGCAAAGATACTGGCAAATAAATCCGTCTTTTCCTTAGCGGTGTGGGCCAGAGAACCGTCAGGTTTCCGCAGTGGCGGCAGCGATGGGCGACAAAAGTTCGTTTCGATCGACTTGGCGAGGGACCAGAAAGCTTTACTTCCCGAGGGGTATGACGCTATTCTGTCTCCAATACAACCTATGTGGGCGAAACGAGCTCTTTTGATCACCTTCTTGCAGGACTTGGCGGCAGCATTGTACCTCTTCTTGTGTTCATGCGAATCCACGGCTTTGCTTCTGCGAGCGGTTGCCCAGGCTTTGTACGCTTCTCGCTTACGCTTTTCAGCGGAAAAGCATTCAGCACTAAACCATGGGCGAGCTTTGGTTTCAAGGGATAGATCAACGTAGGGAATGAAGAACTCCATTGCTTGAACTATCACACTGCATCAGCGCAGCACGATGGATCGGTTGATGTAAAACAAGCTTGCCGCCACGGATAAGATGCGAAGAAATGTCGCATTTCATCCCAATCTGCCGACTTGTAACGCCATACTCGCCTAGAACCACTTGGTTGGGTGTCAGGTGGCGAGTACTGCGATACAGATTTCACCAGACAGTGATCGGATGTCCCTAAGGGTGCAGTGACGGACACCGAATATCTGTCGGGATCGGTTGTCAGCAGAAGGTCCAGGCAGTAAGCAGTGTGGCCAGCAACGTCTGGGATGCGCGTAGGCTCGTCAACAAGCTGAGAGGGGCCATGAGTGAGCAAAAACTTAAAAGCCACTCTACCAGCATGGTCAGTGTCCTGAAACGAGCATAACCACTGTTAAAATCCCCCAGGAACACCAACTGCGCTGTGGGAAAACGTTGCTGAACCTTGTCCGCTGTACTGCTGAGATAGTCCATAAGCCTTGTTGTCTCCCGATCTCCGCTGTGTGACCGATAAATACCAGCGTATACCATTTGGTCTAGGCCGGTATCTATGTGAACCCACATAACTGAAAGGTCCGGCACTTCTAAGTAACGGAGACGCTGACAACAGATCTTGTCACTGGCATACATGCACACTCCGGCGTGCGGGTGGAATTTGGACTCCAGGATGTAACCTGGGTAACAGAGGTATGCCGCGTCTGACGGATCACAGATCTGCGTCTCCGTTAGGAAGAGTAGGTGGGGTCTCTCCGTCTCGAGGTGGTGGTGGACATCATTGAGATTGGAGTGCACTCCTCGGATGTTACAGAAGTGCACTTTAAACAAGAGGAAGTGCAACCGCTGTGTTACCTTACTCTTCTTTGGACCTTTCATTAATTTTGGAGTGGAGTGAATAGGGAGAAGAACAGAAGTTGAGTGAAGTGCTGCAAATGGAACCAAGCAACTCGATAGGGGTAACGCACCTTTGGGAAACTCGCTTGGAGGCTGCGGGGACGCCCGAATCCCCCGAGTTCGCCATCGGGTCCTCTTAAACCGGTCGCCAGCCGGCACGATCGTTTAGCACCACCCAGGGACCACGTACAAGGCATCGAGGGCTAAACCTTGCGGACGCGAGCAGTTTTCAGTCCCCATTATGCCTAACTTGATAAGTAAATGTTTTTCACACATTTTAATTGTTCACTTTGTATGAAAAATCCCCTCCCACATTTTAGGCGCCAACTTCGCCATACGAATTATTTTAAATTGTGACTAGTCATATTTTTGAGTCTAGAAATAAGCAAGTTGCTTCCATGCTGGACTGGGAGCGAAAGAAAAACGTAGAATGTGCCAGCTGCTTCTCTTCCCGGGCATACTGTAAAAGACAGTTAAGGGACAGAGGTTTTAAAGGCGTTTTTGTGGGCGATAGGCTGATCCCCTGTCACTACAATAGTCTCTCTCCATCTTTATAATACCTCCAAATTTGTCAAACGTGACATCAGATGGTCTTGTATCCTCTGATGTTCTGCCTACCCCATAAGGGATACAGGCGTGACGTTATGTATGTAAGTAAATAAGCAAGTCCAATAGAAACTCTCACCTATAAGTTGAAAGCTCCTTCTTCTTTGCTTATTCTTATCTACGCAGATCAGATTTATTTGAACTTTCCGCGGAGGGTCGGCTTAGATTAGACCTGGATAACCGTGTCGTAAAAGACGATTAATCCGAGTTAAAGTGATTGCTCCGACGCCAAGTTCTTTCCTAGGCCCGGGTGCTTTCATCTTCGACCACATTTTAGTTACTTAGATTATATAGTCCAGAACCATTCTGCGACATCCCGAAGAGCTTGACGCGTTTAATACTCACAACCCAGTGCATCTCAGAAAGCAAAATCCTCTGGGAACTTTCACTAGGCATGAGACACTCAAGGGAACTGATAGAAGGATACTCCAAGTCATACACACAATCGGTAGTATCTTTAAACAAACCCCAACTACGCGCAGTGGCAAGATCACTAACAGGACACTGCAAACTAAACAAGCATACGTCCAACCTGGGTCTCACTGACACTGCGCTCTGCAGATACTGCGAAAGCGCAGAGGATACCCCTCTACACTTACTGTGCCACTGCCCCGCAGTTATGCACAAGCGCTCCGCTCGCCTGGATAAGCACGAACTGGATCCAAAAGAGATTAGGAGCATCGCCGTAAAGAAATTCTTAAATTTCCTGGACTCCATTGGAGTATGCGGCGAGTTATAAATTGGGACTCACATAATAGATCTTCTAGGTCGCAGTGTGACGAGCGGACAAGACTGCTCATATAGTCCCAAAACCCCCAATAATAATAATAAAAGATTGAGGTCAAACGCGGTCTTAATCTTTGATAAAAACAAAGCATTTTTCTACACAGGGTGATTGGTAATTAGTGGCGGGGCCGTTAAGGAGTGATAGTTTAGGCTAATTCCAGTCCAAATTATTATTGGACCTTCTGTCCTAAAGTTAATTCTTCCCAAGATATACCTACTTAAAGATTTTTACAAAAAATCGTACTTACCCAATATCTCGAAATATTTATAAATCTTAAAGATTGGTATTTCTTATCAATTTTTCTTTTGTTTGGATACAAGATATTTTAAATACTTAAATAATATCGATAGTCAAACCTCCTTAATTGTCGTTATATTTTGCGAAAATCGTTAAAGAAAAACATAAAATGAAAAACAAGTTACGGTGACATAATAATTTAAAAATATCTACGTTCCATTACCTTTCGAACGAGGTATTAAAATTTGAAATCGGTTGAGAAACCACGAAGTCATGACCAAAGGAAAAAACCAACGTAGAGCCCGAAAACAAAGGACTCGGTCGCAGGAGTCGAGGCCTACTTGCCTTTTACTTGGTAAGCTCTTAGGAGGCTGTGGGACGGCATGGCGGCGCCGCCGTTCCGCGCATATTGCCAGCGGTGGTATCGCACCGTAGACATGGGGCCCCGCCCTTACTGTTTACTTTTTTCAGATGTGCTCTCTTAAAGCGGCTACACACGACCCTAAAATCACTGGCGATATCGGGACGGCGGTAGTGGGGATGAAATCGGCTACTACTCTACACACGTCTCTGCCAGTCAGTACGAAACCGACCGTGCAACAGACTGCTCGTTGTTCCGAGATGCCGCCGACACTCACAAAACAGCAGAAAATAGGCATTGTTTTGGCACTTACTACGGTGCCACCTAACCAGAGACGAAAAAGGAAGACCTGGGTTAAAAACTGGTTGATGAAACGTCATGAACTTAGCCACATGAACGTGATGAGATATTTAGAAGTAGATGATTTTAGAAACTTTTTAAGAATGGATTTTGTGTGTTTTGAAGAGCTCCTTTTTTCTTTTCTGTAGTAATGTGCTTTCTTCTTGAATTATTACGCCGCTCCATTATCAACAACTTCTTCAAATACATTAATTCCATGACAATAATTACTTCCTCGAATAACATCTTCTCAAACTTCATAAACTCTCCAGTATCACCTTCTCGAACTTCATTTACTTCCAGTACTAATACTTCTTCCATTTTCTGCCGTTCGACCTTCCTCAATTTCTATGTTTTTTATCCCACAAATATGGTAAATCGTTAAATAGATCGATAGCTTTGATACGCGCTTCTCGATCTTTCTCCTTCGCCATGTTTTCGCGCGAAATAAACAATTATAGCCGCAAGCACGTCGTCGTATCGTCGCGGCACTCAAGCGCAGACTGCGTAGAAATCAATCCTGATTTCGCTACACACGTACTGACAACGCTCCCTAGACGATAATTGTCCCTAAATCGTGAGCTCGCTCGGAACGATTTAGGGGCGATAAAAATCGGGTAGGATTTGCCTACACACGAGACGATTTATGATACGATCTAGGGTCCTCCCCACCACTGTCCCGATATTGCCAGTGATTTTAGGGTCGTGTGTAGCCGCTTTTAGCTTATTTGCTCACAGTTCGTTTTCTCTAACGACTTGACCTTTTCTCCTAGACTTTTTGCATTATACTTTTAAACAAAGATTACTTTAAATGCTAGCGAATATTATAATCTCTCAAATAAGATCACTTTTGTGTATCGGGGCGACATAAAAATGTGAAAAAAATGAGTTTCATACGAGATATTAAATTTTAAAGTGCTGTCAAAAAGCTGTCATTCGAGGGGTGCGACCCCTCATAGTATAGTATTTTGTCGATAAAGTTTAACATACAATACGTGGGGCAGTATCCGAAATCTGATACCTAACACAATGTATAGATGACGATGCTTTGTGACGATGAAGTGCCTGGGCCACCTATGAAACTTAAAAATCCTTTAAAACATTTACATTACTTAAAAATCCTTTTAAAACATTTACTTTCATAAAATCAACACACAGTCGTCGTAGTAAGTAGTCTATGCCATACAATTTGTGTCATATTGACAAGTAACATTGACAGACGATAAAATATGTCAATGTCAGCGCTTGCGCAAACAAACAGATGATTATGTGTGTGTAACCGCTTTAGGATTAATAATTTGAATATAACAAGAGTGCGTCAACATTGGCAATTCCCAGACAAACCGGTTATTTTTCCTTGTTCGGTGTGTAAAGCCACACAAAACGCACACTTGCCTTGTCTTCCTTCTGTTAACAATGATAACAATATGAATGTAAAATTCTATGTTTAGAACAAATCTTACAAAGTTCATTAAGATAAGAAAACGTTGTGGTTGTTGTGAATATTGTGACTTTTAAGCATTATGAAAACGTTTTTATTTTTTATTAGCATTATAGCGCTAAGCTATGGACAAAAACAAGAAATACAAGGAGTGAAATTGATTCGGAATGGCCTTACAGAGAGGATAGGAAACTTTTCGATTGAACTGCTGAATTATATTGCAAAAGATACTCCTGCTGACCAGAATTTAATAGTTGCGCCACTTACAGCGTGGACGATTATAGCTGTAATTGGAGAAGGTGCCTATGGAAATACTCTAGTTCAAATCAATAAAGCTTTACGGATGACATGGAATAATCGAGCAGAAATAAGATCTGAATTCACAAGCATTGCGAATTGGTTAAACGTTAATACAAGCACTATCGACCTCCAAAGCATTGGTGCTTTATTTGTAGACCAAGGGAAATTACCTCTGCAAGACTTCCAACAAATCGCACAGGATTATTATTTTACAAAGATAGTCCCATTGAATTTTTCGCAAGGAGAAGTATCTGCAAAACTTATCAACACGGCAATCTCTAACTTCACTCATGGCAGAATCACTGATTTGGTGGATCCTACTTACTTTGCTGAGGCACAGATGTTTTTGACAAGTGCTGTGTATTTCAAAGGGCAATGGACTTCTCCCTTTAATGCTTCATCAACAGCCAAAGCATCATTTTTCAGTAGTGCAGGTCAGAAGATTGGTGAAGTAAATATGATGTACAATCGTCATACTTATCCTTTTACAAATATAAAACAATTACAAGCTAGAGTAATTGAATTGCCATATGGGCAAGAGAATAGGCTGTCAATGTTGATAATGTTACCGAATCCAGGAATTTCACTAGAAGATATGTTCCTCAACTTTAACAAAGTGCCATTAGATACAGTTTTTAAGGAATTGAAAGTGGCTAGAGAAGAATTTGGGGAAGACGAAGTAGATTGCTTCATACCAAGATTTAAAATTGAATCAAGCTTAGATTTGACTGAAACATTTAAGACTAAGTTTGGCATGCAAGATCTCTTTGATTCTCGTAGTGCAGAGTTGCCTTATTTAGCCCGGTGGCCATTATATGTATCGAAGATATTTCACAAAGCAGAAATTGAAGTGACAGAAGAAGGAACCACTGCATCAGGTGTTACAACTGCTGAGTTCAGCAACCGTATTGGTGTTAATAGATTTGAGGTGAACCGCCCATTTACATACCTAATTATTGAAAAAGTAACTAACACTATTGTCTTTGGTGGTATGTACAGACAACCTACACTTTACTAAAAAGATTGTCTTATAAAAATATACAATTAAAGTACAAATTATGAACAAATTTTAATTTCCCTAAAATTATTGAAATCAAAAAAATCACAAATAATGCCCTTGAAAATATCTTACACAAACTTTTGTTGTGTCTTATGTTTTTAGGTAATACTTATTTTCTATAATAATCTATAATCTCTTGAATTATAAGACAAAATATTATGCTCTTCTAGATGAATCTCTGTTCTCTACTAAGTTATACTGAGGAGTCTGCTCATGTTTAAAGTTTATGCAAATATATGTATATATATTTACCAATAATATAAACAAATGTACAATCTGATCTTATCTTTGAAGGTCAGTAAAAAGCTTCTAAATAGTTGTTAATTAATGTTTCAATGTAATAAAGTAGTTTAAAATCAAAAATACTCGAAAATAAGAACCAACATATAAATTGTGATAATAAAGAAAATATTTTTATCAACACTACTTAAATCTTTAATTTAATTGATTTCAACTCATGCTTTTTTAATACCCAGTATACATACCTACCTACTACTTACAATTAATATATGTAGATCAACTATGATATAAATAATAAGAGGCTGTATGTATTAACATCAATGACCTCTGTGGTGCAGTGGTTGAGTATAAGGGTGGTACCACACCAATCCATTGATGGAGGAATGGAACAGTTGACGTCGATCAATAGTTTTTACTTTGCCAAAAAAATCAGTTCAACATTGATCAATTGTTGTGGTAAGAGTGGTCTGGGTGTTTAATAGATTACCCTCTAGTTTCACTGTGTGAACTCCTTTACTTTGGGGCCAGGTGGATGGTGTGTCAATTTAGCCGATCTATTTGTTTACAGCAGTGAAAAGTCCACAGATTTTTGTATAACAGGCCCGACAATACTAAAACTCTTAGGGTGATACCACACCAATCAATCAACGGACGAATGGAACTATACATACATACACATACATACATAACTTCACGTCTGTATCCCTTATGGGGTATGCAGAACACCAGAGGTAATAAGACCATCTGTTGTCACGTTTGACAAATGAGGTATTATAATGATGGAAAGAGGCTATTGCAGTGACAGGGGGTCAACCTACCGCCCACAAAAACGTCAATAAAACCTCTGACCCTTAACTGACTTACAGTATGCCCGGGAAGAGAAGCAGCTGGTACATTCTATGTTTTTCTTTCGCTCCCAGTCCAGTATGGAAGACTGGAACTATACCATGCCTAAAAATCCGATCGATCGATTGCCGTCGTAACACCCTTAAGCCACCTGTTTTATTACTTTCATAGCATTCTGCGTATATTTTGTTTCTCCCATATACAGGGTGACTGGTGACAAATTTTAGTTACTGAAGGAGAGCACTCTGTACTCGATTCTGATCATAATTATGCAATACTTTTAGGTACTTAATTTTTCACCAGAAATCCCTGTGAATAATAAAGAGATCTTAATACACTTTTCCCGGTGCGCTGCCTCAGTCAACACGCACACAGCAGTGTTCCCGCTACACGCACACCACCACCCGCTAAGTATCCATTGCATTACGCTTATGTAACCATGCGTTGCATAATGAATTCTCTAACTTTCGTTTAAGTTTACTCAGTAAATAATTAATTTTTATTTTTTATTAATTTTTTTCTCTTCATGTATGATCTCAAACTATCATGTCCTGGAATTTCAAAAATGACCCACCAATCACCCTGTACATTTTTTTACATAATATGTATTTTGATGGTAGCTTCAACCACAATAACTTAGACTTAAATTAATGTTAACTGTTAACTCAAATAATCATTATGTACTAAAGTTAGTCTTTTGAATAATATTTTTCAAATATATTAGTACCTACTTTAGTAATGAGTATTGGTTTTCTTTATTATCAAAGAACTTGGGCTGTGCATACTAGACAAAGGACGATGCATAACTTTGTATGAGAGCTGGTACCCGCCTCAATAGACATGTGTGATGTATAGTTGAAAAGAGTTCATCTTCTAGAACAAAAATTGGTATGGCGCCTGTCTTGATTCTGAGTCCAAGCTTATAACCAACCTAATAAAATTAATCGAAATCTCCGAAGAGATTCAAGAGTATGCAACTGATAATCAGAGCGGCGGCGTCGCTTGCTATCCATGCTATAGGTGACCCGTTTGCTATTTTGACTCTGAACGGGCTAACTATCGGAACTTGGCGCACTAGTGACTTTGATTCAGGTTATCCACCGGCGTATCTTACATGGCTATTGGAGGTGTGTACCAAAATTATGCGTCGCCCTTTAAGAAATGTATTCCTACATAAGTATTAAATTAATATTAGAATGAAATTTATAAAAACATCAGTGGCTTGATGGCTGCTTTCTGTGTTTATCACATCATCTTAATAATAATAATAATAATAATAACTTTATTTTCATTAAAAACAGGTTTTACAGGGTTATCATCTGGGGCCCTCTGTTTAGCTCAAAATGACTGTGTTAGAGGGTCCCGCTCTTCCGTACATTATTTTAAAATACAAGTTATATTTACTAATTTTACAATTATATACAAAAAAAGAGTAATAAATAATAATAATAATGAAATGAAATTTATACATAAATGGCAAATTTTTGCTGGTAAAAATAACATTATATGTAACTTATTAATTCTAAATTATTTCAGTGATTATTTACAAATTGAGAAAATAAATCAATTACTCTAACTTTTAAGAGAGCTTAGAGATAGTATTTTTAAAAAGATAAATTTACAAATACAATTAATTAAAATATATATATATTTTTTTTTTATATATAAAATATTGAATTTTTTATTTCACGATAATAATTATTTAATTTTAGGTATACGTTAACAACCCCCACGATTGTGAGCGTGCGTGTTTGTGTGTGCGTTTGTGTGAGAGTGTATGTGAGTGTGAGTTTGAGTGTGTTGTGTGTAATGTCATGTAATGTCAGTGAACATAAGTTATAGTATGGGTCTCAATATTTGTTCGCATTCCTCATAGTTTAAAGATTTCAACCATAAATCAAGTTTGTATTTGCATTCTGAATAAAGATTGATATATATATTTAACTTTCTGTTTACATAGTTATAAAGCTGTGCTGACCGTTTATTAAATTGCATGCTAGCAAAACTTGTTTTCGTTTGTGGGATCTGGCAAACTATGTCTTTTCTTCTTTTAGATTTTATAATGTCTTTGTCGTACTTTAATAATTTATGTTTAAGTAGTACGATATTTTTAATGTACAATTTTCTAACGGATAAGAGGCCACTAATTTGATAAAGGTTTTCCGTTGGGTATCTTGCTTTTTTAAAGAAAATAGTCTTAATGAGGGCCCTTTGTGCTCTTTCAATGTTAATAAATTTTGTTTTGTCGGTACCTCCCCATACTGGTATACAATACGTTATAATTGATTCTACCAGAGCAGTATATATTTGATTAATAAGTTTATTGGACTCTGTTTTTGGTACAACATGCCGTAATGTCCTAAATATCCATGTCAATTTTCTAATTCTATTACTTACTTGCTCCAAATGTGGGTGCCAACACAATCTCTGGTCAATAATAATTCCTAAGTATTTAGTTAGAGTCAATTTATTAATTTTGGAACAATTACAGGTCAAGTCATTACTATCGTCACATTCATGGATTTTAATGAAGAAGTTTTCATTTGGCTGGTTTTTATTCAGTATGCTGAAGCAGATATAATTAGTTTTAGTCGTATTTAATGTGAGCATATTATGTCTTAGCCAGGTTGCAATGCGTTTCATGCCTGCTTCTGCGTAAGATTTTACCGTATCCCAGGAATTACCCTTAAATACGACCGCGGTATCATCGGCGTAGGAAAATATCTGTGCATTTATCACGTTTAAGTTGCAAAGCTCGTTCAGATAGATTAGGAACAGAGTCGGTCCAAGCACGCTACCCTGAGGCACCCCAAAAGTTACCTCCGCATTGCCACTTGTCACTGAGTCTAGTCTCACTCTTTGCTTCCGTTCTGTTAGGTAGTGTTCAAAGAGTTTGAGTGGCACTTCCCTTATGCCGATATTTTCCATCTTTTTTAAAAGGTTTGGAATTGACACTGTGTCAAATGCCTTTTTGAGGTCTATAAAAACTGTCAAACATTTGTTACCTATATCTAATTGGTCTGTTACTAGTGAGGTCAATTTTGTTACAGCATCGGATGTTGATATACCTTTCCTGAAGCCAAATTGACATGGGGATATTAAGTCGTAATCAGTCAGGTACTTAAGTAAACGTAAGTTTAACAACTTTTCCAGTATCTTAGATATAGCTGGTAAAACGGAAATCGGTCTGTAATTATTTACATCATCTCTGTCACCATCCTTGTATATAGGAGTGATAACTGATTGTTTTAAGAGTGACGGGAAAATTCCTTTCTGGAAACAAAGATTAGCTAAATGTGATATTATAGGAACAATTTCTTTTCTAATAAACTTCAGGAATTTGGTAGAAATGTTGTCCCAGCCAGGAGCACTTTCAGATTTGAGGGTCATCAAAACTCTATCCACTTCATCATGGTCGGTGTCTAGAAGTACGAAGGAATTTGATTGTGAGTTTTGTTTAGTACGTTCAGGGGGATCTTCTGGAGTTTTAATTTGTTCTGCTAACTGCTTTCCTATGTTGACAAAAAAGTTGTTAACATAGTTTGCCGATTCGAGGGGTGTAGGCTGAACATTTAGTAAAGGTGTACTATCATTTTTAACATTTTTGGTGTATGTTATATGCTTAATACTATCCCAGAGTGTTTTATTGTTTGTAACTGACTTAGCTAATAGTTCCCTTTCATACTTCCTTTTTAATTTCTTAATTAAGTTATTACAATACGTTTTATATCTAGAGTAGGTTATCTTAAGAGTTTCGTTAAAAGAATCATTTTTCAGATTTCTCTGTAATTTATTTCTTTGTCTAATGCACCGCAGGATGCCAGGCGTAATCCAAGGCTTAATGAGTCTTTTATTACATGGAATTGTTTTAATGGTAGTACTTATTTCAATGGACTCAGTCAATTTCGTAATAAGAATAGAAGTCAATATTTCGGGATCGTCACAAAGCATTAAATTTGATATGTCATTTTGTTGTAGGTGTAATAAAGCGTTTTCAAAATTAATCGATCTTGTAAAGTTTTTATGAGTTTTATTTGTTTTCTGTTTTGTCAAAGACATAAATATTGTAAAATGATCCGTTATTGATGTGTCCAATACAGCTATCGAAGCTTTAACTGTCGGTTTATTTAATTTTAGCATAAGGTGATCCAGACAATTACTTCCTCTAGTAGGTAGCGTATGTCCAGGAAGCAAACCAAACAATGAGAGTGCGTTCAAGTAGGTCGTTCTATTATTTCTTTCTTGAAGTGTTTCTGTTGGTTTTATTACTAGATTTATGTTTATATCTCCCGCTATTATAATACTTTTTTGTGAATGTATCGTTTCCATATGTGAACTCAATGAATTTAAAAAATCACTGCAATTCGGATGTGATGGGGATCTATATATGCCTAGTATAATATTATTGTGTATATCTAGCTGTAAACAAGACGCGTGATTTAATTTAACTTCCTTTATCTTGTGATGTAATGTATTTCTGACATATATAACCACACCATCATTTTGATTTAGCTGGCAAGTAGTCATATATGAGCGGTAGTGGTCAAGTTGAGGAATCGGTTTATTTTTATCAAGTCTACATTCTGTAAGGATAATAATGTCAATATCAAAATTAAAGTTGGTTAATGTCAGTACAAAATTATCAAAGTTGTGATATACACTTCGTATATTTTGAGAGATGATTGTCAGGTCACCCTTATGCACAATTATATGCTTGTTAATTTCTGAGCAGTCACAAGTAATAGATTTAGCGATTTCCAAGTTGTCTATGTCTTCTAAGGTTTGCAATGTCTCACCCATTGGAAATTATTAGATTAAAAGTCGTTATATTTGGTATGATATAAATGTTACATGACACTGCTATGAGGTATGTTATTTCAAAAAGGTGCAGAGTGTGAATGTATTGTGTGATTGTGTATGTTGAGATTTGGTTGTGTATATATGGTAAGTTTGTGTGTGTGGGTTGTTTAATGTTTACATATATGTCTATATTGTTAATTGCTATTTCAATAAAGTATTTATCTGGCATCTGGCGTCATACTGTTTTTTGTAGTAGGTGTTGTACTTGGGATTCATTTTTAATCAGTATAATTGGAGAGCTATCATCATGTCTTACGAATACCCGGCCAAAGGATGTCCAACAGTATTTGTATGTACAGGACTTTGCAAGGTCCCTAGCTAAAAAGAAAAGCCGGGCGTTTTTTTGAGTTAGCTGCTCCGATATATAGATTGGGGTATTTTCATTTTTTGTAAATCCTAGGTGTTTTGCTTGAAGTTTATCGTTTTTATTTTTACGATTAAAAATCTTGCTATTATTCAAAATTTCTGATTTTAAAGCGGTTGAATTTAATTCTATTATAATGGGTGTGTTCTTGAGTCCCTTTTCTCTTCCATTAAGCCTATAAATATCGTTTATATGATGGTCTTCAATTTTAAGGTTGATATGCTTCGAAAGATTAGAGATCATTTTCATCAAGTCACTTTTTGTCTCGTTGGTAGGTTTTGGCACATTTTTAATCTGGTCATCTTGATTGGTTCTTCGCATTGCAATGTTTTTCAATTTACATGAACGTGGTAATATACAATACATAGCGTGGTAAATTTCGTAGGAAACAACTCAGTTTATTATGTATTGTTATATTGCTTATCAGCTGACCACATCATTAATGCTTCGTTTGGTAACAATAATGACTGATTGTCCTATATAATCCTTATTGTTTTAGTTTTATGGTCATTTAGGTCCATATTGCAAGTTTTCATGATTCATATGTTAGGTGCAGTAAGTAAAAGATATTTTTAATGGATCGACACATTGAATAATATGAGAGATTTTGCGTCACACTAATAAGTACACTGAGCAGTGTCAGAAAATTAAACCACGGTAATACTATATACAGTAATTCAATTTCATACAAACGGCCGAAACTATCTCGAGTCCTAACCGACTCGATCTTGGCATGCGGCCAGTCGCGAATGTCTACATTCCGAAACGATTGTTGACATAGCTTTACGTTAATATGCGGATTGTTTACACTTTAAAATTTAATAATAAGTAGGTAAGTACATCATTTCGTACGTCTCAGTTGAGGCGCAAGTACTTTTCGGTCGCTAATTTATAAGACTGATTTGTTATTCAAACGTAAACATGGTTTTTTGACACAAAACGTATTTTTGTTGAGCACTTCCTATTCAATTCACAAAGTATTTTATTAAGTAAAGCGGCCGAGTTGAATTACTGTACATACATGTACCGTGTCATTATTATTATTATATTAAACTTTGTGTCATATTTAAAATAATATCCCCAAAAACCTAAAGTGCCTGGTTCAATTTTTGGCACTGTTTCACATTGAAAATGATTGAAAGATTTACCCAAAATTGTGCCAACAGGTTGATGATACTTTGGACCCTAATTGAAGCAGGAGAAACCATAGTATACAGCTAGCTAGGTATTGCTGACCGGTGTAGAGGTAACATTTTCTTCCACTGGGACCAAAGTTCAAAACTTTTATTCATACAAAAAATATGAGTCTTGTATATCCGTTAAGCAGAATCCAGATTGTTACACTAAGAAAAAGGATACATTAAAACATACAATATTCCCTGATAAATTGTTATTACCGAACATAAGAACGGAAATATGTAGCAGAAATAGCCTTGATATGTCAAATGTATTGTTACCAATTATGAAATTTAAATTTATTCTGCGTAACTGGCTAGCAGACCAATGTTTTTATAATGTAAACGAAATTTTTTATGTTGTTAAAAAAAATTGACTTAGATATAAATTATTGTAAATGACACTTAGGTATATATTTTTTTTCTCTAGACATTAATGTAAAATGAAATAAAATGTAATTCTATAGTGCGACATTTGTACATCTCTAATACTATATGCATGCTGTCTGACAGTAAAATAATCATGAGTCATGACCAAAAACCCAACAACCTAAATGTACCATATTTTATGCATAATAGAAGTCGTCGTGGCGCCGTGGTTACTGTGTGTATCATACGATATCACAGGTTAAGCAACGTTCGGCGCGGTCGGTACTTGGATGGGTGACCGCCGACCATTACATATCTCACGACGACTTCCGTGCTTCGGAGGGCACGTTAAGCAGTCGGTCCCGGGTGCTGTATACTTGTATACAGTAGTCGTGAGGGTTTGTCAGAAGCCATCTAGGCGCCCAAAAAATTCTGGCATCCACCACCCAGCACTGGGCCAGCTTGGTGGATTATGGCCTATACCTCCTCTTCACCCAGGGGAGATACTCATGCCCTGCAGTGGGCTCATTACAAAGAGTTGTGATGATGATGATGATGATGATTATGCAAAAAGGAATTTTAAACTTCCGAGTCCTTTTGAGTCTTTTAAGTTCTTTGAGCTAGACTGAGTCTTCAACTTGAGTTGGTGTATTATATAATCCAATTTTGTGCGGTGTTTGCACCACTGTTAAAAAACGGCTTAGAAACGTCATCCCGTTGGTACCTACGTATCCCGCGAAAACTATCACTTCACTGACTTCAATCCGGTTATAACAAATAATATTAAATTGACCTTAAAGTAAAAGTTGTGTTGAAACATTGTCATTCTAATTTGGTCTTTTACTTTTATTAAGCTGTTTTATTGCTAAACTAAGTATATGGAGGACACATTCATGAGGTTTTTTAAGAAGACTCAGTCTTTGAGTTCTTTTTGGAAAGACTCAAGTGTTTTTACAAAAGACTCCAAATTTTGAAGGAATTGAGCTCTAAGTTTTATTTTTTAGACTCGAGTCTTCAAAAAAGACTCAAGTCTTATTAGATAGGACTCCAAGACTCAAGTCTTTTACAACTCTACTTCGCGATTTGGCGCGATCTATACCTACCTTAAGAACTCCTTAAGGCCTTAAGAACAGCTATTTATTTAAGTATGTAAAATATTTTATTTCTGGTATGTCGATAAGTATTATCTAAATGACACTCGTAAGTCGCACGAGCATAATCGGAATAGGCACAGTACAGATTTCTACAGTAATTCAACTCGGCCGCATCTTTGAAATAAATGCCTACAGCGCCGCGGTCCGTTCACATGTCCGGGCTGACCGCCTTCAGCATTTAAATTACATTTGCCAAATTTATGTTTACTTCCATTTGGTTTCGTGACTGGAAATTACTTTTTTTATATAATCAAATAAAATACTTTGTGAATTGAATAGGAAGTGTTTAACAAAAATACGTGAAGTTGAATTACTGTAGATATCTGTACTGCGGTATAGGTCTAGGTACTAGCACATAGCTGGCGACATATCGTCTCGTTAGTGAGTCATTATATTACGTGTAGTTTCAAACCATAAATGTCTTTGGGAAACACAGATCGCCATCATTTAAATATTTATTTTAACATTCCGAAGCGTTTTTTTCCCTATTTCTATTGTGACAAATGTTTTGACTTTATTTTGATAACGCTTGTTTATTACGCTATTTGTTATTCTGTCGATATGACCGGAGTTGCTCGGGGTCAAAGATCGTTTTTTGAGCTTCCTAAAATTTTTAATCCTTAGCTACAATCATACAATTATAATATGGTAACTAAAATCCTGTCAGCAGTTCCAGTAAAAGCCATAAGAGACGACTTCTTCGTTTCCATCCAATAAAGTTAAAAGCCATACATAACATACATACCTAAATAACTTTACTGATGACCACTTTGGCGGTGGGGTAAACCTATCTGCTTCAGACGCCAGTGGTTGCGGGTCCGATTCCCGCACGGAACCAGAAAAAAAAAGTTCCGTGTCTGGGTTTAAGGATGTATAAATATTCTAGGTTTCCCCCTAGTTTGCTATATGGTATCCCATAACACAAGCTGTGCTTACTTTGGGGCCATGTAGTTGTTGTGATTGTCTGGGG
Organism: Stenoptilia bipunctidactyla; assembly: GCA_944452665.1. Lineage (NCBI taxonomy): Eukaryota > Metazoa > Arthropoda > Insecta > Lepidoptera > Pterophoridae > Stenoptilia > Stenoptilia bipunctidactyla. Next base: position 4,777,460 of record OX101748.1, on the reverse strand, counting down.
TTTTTTGTGACGCTTGTCATCTCGTCATAAGAGTCATCTCGATAGAAAAGGCTTTTTTTAGAAACTGCACTACTCAAATCGGGTTACCCATTTCGAGGCTACGAAGTCACAGACATACAAATGTCAAAAACCGTGTCGGGGTTGAAAAACTTGCTCTTTAGTTTCTTCCCACTTCCTCCCCACAAATCCACTTGTGAAGAGGTGGTAAAATTATTCAATGTGTGCTAAAAAAACCGCATAGAGCACGTCGTATTTAAAAACACTCATTACTCATCGCACATTGTGTAATGTTTTTTAAGACGAATAACCACGTAATTTAATTCAAGGAAAGATTCGACAATGATAAAAATACTTTAGTAGGTACATAGTACTTGTAACAAGAATATAAAGGAAATAACTAACTCCATTTGACGGTCAACATATTATTGAATAAATTACATTAAATTTTGGATGAAAAATAAATATTATAGTTACTATCGCACCAACTGAATCATGACCCACTACAAGCTCATTTTGGCAAATCGTCTAAATGATAGTAGGTCGAAATTTGCTTGAAGATAGGTTTCCTTGGTGACGAACTTGTTATCATTACAAGAAAAACCCCGAATAAACACATCAACTACACGGCCCCAAACTAAGCAAAGCTTGTGTTATGGAATACCATGTAGCGAACTAGGTGGAAATATACATACATACATAACTTCACGCCTGTATCCCTCATGGGGTAGGCAGAACGCCAGAGGCTATAAAACCAACTTATGTCACGTTTGACTTTAGAAGGTAATATTATGATGGAAAGAGACTATTGCAGTGACAGGGGGTCAGCCTATCGCCCCCAAAAACGTATGTAAATCCTCTGTCCCTTAACTGACTTGTACAGTATGCCCGGGAAGAAAAGCAGCTGGCACATTCTATGTTTTTCTTTCGCTTTCGCAGCATGGAAGCCCAGAATATAATATACACATACATATAGATTAACACCCAGACACGGAACATTTTTTTTTTCTTGTTCCATGCGGGAATCGAACCGCAACCACTGGCGTCCACTCATTAAACATTTCATAAGACACTGACATTTAATGAGTACAGAACTCGTACAGTATCTAAAATGTCATAAGTGCATTATACGCGATAGACCTTACAAGTTTGACAGTTTCAAACGAATTTTCAGCAAAATGGGTCATGATTTAGTTGGTTCGATGGTAGGTAAGTCTAACAAATATTTCATAAAATTCACACACATTTTCTTAAAAAACTTCCGCCCTACATACTAGATATGCCGAACCAATTGTTGGTTGAACTTTACGATAATATGCAGATTGTTTATACTTTAAAATTTAATAATACATTTTTTCGTGCGTCTCAGTCGAGGCGCAAGTATTATTCGGTCGTTAATTTATAAGACCGATTTGCTATTCAAACGTAAACGTAAACGAAATAAAGTACTGTGCCAGGACCTCTGAAAAAGAAGGATATGTTTTTACCGTCTCTACAGCCGGCCGCCCGGCGCCGTGTGGTTCACAATCCTTCACTAAGGATGCGCTGCAGTTCCAAAAGTACCTACCGCACCTCTTATTTGCAACCGACTTCCAAAAAGAGGAAGATCTCAATTCGTGTGTATGTTATTTTTTTTTATATCGTTGTTACTCGATTTTGAATATTCCTAAGAGAATACTTCCAAAGTGGTCCCATGTAGATTTCACCGAAATCGATTGAGTACCTCTACAGCACAAGGGCTTAGGAAGGATCTGGCTCTTTACAAAATATTGCTGGACAAAGGACTGCATACCGGATGAATTTCTGTAAAAAAAATCTGTATGACGTCGTACCGTTAAATTAGTTGTATCAAAAATAACAGTACTTACCGGAATTCATACTGAAATTTTTTTTCATTTAACTGCAATTTTTCGGTATTTATATTAATATTGATATTATAAATATATTTTTAAATAATGTAGCGGATACTGTAGAATGTTCGATAGCTTAGTTGAAGCCTTTGAAGCGTAGGGACATATGCAGACCTATATACATATCGGAACAGAAATTAATCGGGTATACATTATTTGGGTACTGATATAATTAAGTTAGATTTTAATAACTTGTACAGGTAGGTATTGTGTTTGATGAAGCAGTACACTAATAAGGGCACAATAAGGGTACCTACTGAAATTTTACTGGTACTACCTATTTAAAAAATTTATACCGCTATGCACTCCCGATATGCAGATCCAGCCTGGAACACATCACTTCAGGAGCGGTGATATTTTGCGGCAGATTTTATATGAAAGGTGGTGCCTGCCTATTCAGGAATCCAGGCCACTCAGAGTATTTAGTCACCTTTTACAGCACGGTTATCTAGGGATGGAAATATCTATTTACTATTTATTAAGGTGGCCTCCCATGCTTGGAACGAAAAAAAAACAGAATGCATTAGCTGCTTGTCTTCCAGGTATACTTACTGTAAAATTCAATTAAGGGACAGAGGTTCGGCTGACCCATTTCACTGCAATAGTCTCTCTCTATGCCTACAAATTTGTCAAAAGTGACATCAAATGGTTTTATAACCTCTGGTGTTTTGCCTATCCCATAAGGGATACAGGCGTGAAGTTGTATTTACCTATTAACCGATTTCATTGCGGCGGTAATTTTTACAAACTTCTGCCCGGTGCGGCAATACATTTTTTTTATGACGGTCCTAAGGCGTCTCACGCAACGGTTAAAAGAGACTAAGCCGTAATCCGCCATTTAGGAAAACTTTTTGCGTTTTTTTCTATTTACGACTTACATTTAATAGTCCAGTCATTACGTACATTCAAAAAAGAAAATGAATTTGCGCTTCTAATTTTTTAATATGTTGTAGGGGATACCTAGAAAAGCTTAACTTGAGATTGTCGACCAAGCTTTCCTAGGAGCTTTCGCCGCCATGTTGAAAAAAGGGGTAACATTTGTTTCTCGGCAATAACTCGGCTATCCGATGAGATTTCGAAAATTTTTGTAGGACACTTTTTGTAGCTTTCTTTGTGCTCTACAATAACGCCTGAATCATTTTTAGCGTTTCATGCATCGTTATCGAGATATCGATCGATAAAGTCAAAAATTTAGGACACAATTTTTGTTTTTGCTTTTTTTTTCTTTGGGTCTTAATAAATATGAAAAATTGTGGAATTCAAACTTGTAGAGCATATTCAGACCTACAATTTCCTTCTTGGATTTTTTTATGTTGGACAAAAATTACGATCTCCAGCGCGCCGCAAAGTCGGTGAATTCACACTCAGCGTCGAGCGAGCTGCTCGCTCGGTTGTGTCTGGATGTCGAATCGAATGGGAAATTGTTCAGGAAATTGATGGGATAAAAAATAAGTACATATAGCAACAAACTAAGGATCACACAATAGTAATTTATTAAACAAATAATTTGTTCGTGCAGTAAAAAATAAATATTTTTTTACAATACAAAATAAACAAAACAAAATAAACGGAAAGAAAAATTTTTTTTTCTGCACTCGAGGCACGAACGATGGACTTTTTTTATGTCTTTTTTCGCTTGAATGGTCCAGGCTGAAGATCTTCGTCCTCCGTAAACTCTTCGAGTTGTTGTGTCTGTTGAAACGTTGGAAATGATGCTGATTCGATGAGAGCATCGTCATCATCATCGTTACAGACATCGTCGTCGTCGTCAAGCAGAATGTCGACTCTGGCGACGTTACTGCATGTTTGCCCACTGCAGTGCATGCAAATAACGGAGCAACTGATTCCCGCTTTTCTGCACCCACAGGCGGCCTAACAATTTCCTTTACACTTACAGGAGATGAGCTTTAATAGTTCAGGCGGAGCGGGTTCGGCGGTGCTGGTGATTGGTTCGAGCCCTCGATTGGTCTGTCGCCAACCCCATCCTTGTGGATCCTTGAAAAATCCGAGCCAGGTTTGAACTTGGAGATACGTCCGGAAAACGTGTTGACGCACAGCGCTTTTGGTTGGCGGGAGTAGTGAGAGGTGATTCACTTTATTCGCTGTCATTGATTTTGTGAAGCGATGGAATCGCAAAATATTTATGGACTTCTCGTGCTTATCACCACCATATAGGGCGATAAGGAATTGCTCTCCCGCGCTAGTGAGAACCTCCGGATCGACCGTTTCTTGTTTGAATAATTCCACCGATGACCGTAGCTCTGGATTTTTCTCAAGAGTGTTAATGAACTTCGCTTTGCCGATGTTATAGAAAGATGATGTCGTGTCGCAACCGCTAAAAGCGTGAATGAAAAGAATGTGCTCCAGAACTGACTTGTGTTTGAAACGGACGCTCTATGCGGGCACTCCGTTATAACGAGTTTACAGCCAACTAGATATCGAAATTTTTGCCCAGAATATCGGAACCCTCGATTTACACTACGCACAGCAAAAACTCAACACGATACGATATACTAACTTGAGCGCGCTCGACGCTGAGCGTGGATTAACCGTCTTTGCGGCGCGCTGGAGATCGTAATTTTTGTCCAACATAAAAAAATCCAAGAAGGAAATTGTAGGTTTGAATATGCTCTACAAGTTTGAATTCCACAATTTTTTATATTTATTAAGACCCAAAGAAAAAAAAAGGAACAAACAAAAATTGTGTCCTAAATTTTTGACTTTATCGATCGATATCTCGATAACGATGCATGATACGCTAAAAATGATTCAGGCGTTATTGTAGAGCACAAAGAAAGCTACAAAAAGTGTCTTACAAAAATTTTCGAATCTCATCGGATAGCCGAGTTATTGCCGAAAAACAAATTTTAAGCGTTTTCCAAGATGGCGGCGAAAGCTCCTAGGAAAGCTTGGTCGACAATCTCAAGTTAAGCTTTTCTAGGTATCCCTTACAACATATTAAAAAATTAGAAGCGCAAATTCATTTTCTTTTATTTGCCTTTTTTTCGGACGAAATGACTGGACTATAAGTACTTACTAGTTTTTGTGCATTTGGAACTTTGATTGATTATTAGTTTAAGAGAGAGTTTTCGAAGCATATTTGAAGCGTTTTATTCGAAATTGAGAACAAGTCTCCGATTAATGTCAGGTGTTGTCAACCTTTTTGGAAAACCGAAAAAAGTTGTTGCAAATATTCCTTTGTTATGCTTGGGAGGGAGAGGCTCATGAATTACCAAGGAACACTAACAAATTAGTAACATTAAAAATTAAAATAAATCAATTAATGAAAATGGATAAATTAATTTAAAACAAGTTAAATCTGATCAAAATAAAAGTAATCACAAAATATAACTATCCACAAGGCCACTATGTAATAATTAATCATGCTTGCCAATCATATTACGAAAGGTACAAAGACTTTCTTTAGACTCGAAATAAATACTGCAGTTTCACATTTTATTACCTACTTAATTACTAATTGTTAAGTGTAGTTACACAAATAAACAAAGGAATTATAGGCACATCTGCGGTACCACTGTAATCCGTATGATAGCTAATCTCTTTTAGTCCCTTCCAGTTATTGTTTTCAGCTATTCAGGTGCATTTCAAGAAAACTAGCAATACAAAATCCTTGCGGCTTCTTCAAAGGCTTTTGTAAGTTACCTTAGTGAATAAATTGGTACTATTAGAGGTAGTTGTAAGATTTCAATATTATCCGTTCAAAGAAAAGGCTAGTAAGACCAAAAACTTACAATTTTTAAGTTCATTACACAGAATATTAGCTCCTGTAATCAACAGTCAAGCTCGATATTACAAAACTCAACTGTCGCATTTAGCACTATGCAGCTCAAATTGGTGAAAGCTAATGAAATGAAGCTCTAAAATGTAAAATTAGAAGACCGAAATAAATACTGTTGTTTCACGTTTTGGTAATGACTATTTTTATTGTTAAAGTGTATTTGCAAAAATAAACAAAGGGATTGAAGGCACATCTGCGGTACCTACAAAGCCACTGTAATCCTTAGGATGGCTATCCTCTTCGTTTATTCCCCCCTGGTTATTGTTTTAAACTATTTAAGTGCATCCAGAAAACTGATAAAATGAAATCCTTGCGGCTTCTTCAAAGACTTTTTAAAGTTACCTAATTTAATGAATTGGTACTATTATAGTATTAAGAGTTCAATATTACCTTATTATACAGGGTTGATTTGTGGTCACCGGCCTAATATTTTTACGCAATAAGTATCATTTATAGAAAAGACTTTTGCAAAAAAATTTACTTATTTTTTTACAAGGAAATTAATATATCCACTAACATGTTAAGCTAAGCATGGTTACTCAAAATTACCAATCATTTTATGGGACCCTACTTTCTAACCGTAATTTGAATGGGGAGCACTATGAAAACTTCCTGAGAGGAGAACTTTCTTAATGGAAGATTTGCCACTGTCCCTTATTATGGTTCCAATGAAGGCTGCCCTGCACATTTTCACACAGTGAGTGTGAAATAACGAGATAGGACGAGGAGGATCTTCACTTGGCCACCCTAAGGCCGTACCTAACCCCCTCTTGGTTTTTGTGTCAATAAGAGCCATGTGTACAGCGAGCTGTATACAATTTCGTCTGTTGATGGCTAGAAACTCAGGATAATACTCATACACTTAATCTTTTATACAAAATACTGTTCAACCCTTGTCTGCGAACCTACCTTAAAGAACGCTTTAGTTTTCGCCATCAACTCCATGAACGTAACCTGCGGTCAGCCAGCAACTTCTTGCTGGCAACTCCTCGTCACAGTTCCCACTTTTATCAGCAGTCGTTCACGGTGAAATCAATATCTCTTTGGAGCTCACTACCATCTTCTCTCCACCAAGCCAAAACAATAGCTTCCTTCAAATATCATTTGAAAAACTTCTATCTCTCGCACTTATCACAAACTATATAGAATAAGTGTTTATATATATATTTTGGTCTATCTATTTAAAATATTATATTTATCCCTACTTTTGTGTACCCAAGTATATGTCTATATATATTTATGTATGTATTTATTATATTGTAAGTATATTATTTTATATTAAATTATTTTACCTATACCTATTTATATACATATTAATACTATTTATAAAATAATGACGCCATGTTATGTTTCTTTTTAAATTATAAGATTAATCTTAAGGTTGCCTGGAAGAGATCACTTTGAAGTGATAAGGCCGCCCATATTGCACCATTTCGTGTAACTGAATTACTGTTTGTTTTAAAATACTTCTCCATTCTATGCAAATGGCATTAAAAGTGTTTGAAATGAATTGAATTGAATAATCAACGCAACAAAAGGAATGCGAAGATCTACACTGATTGATCTGAATTACGACGCTGCTAGGCCGTCATCCGTAATACAGAAAAGAAATTAGTCCGTATTAATCAAAGGTTGTCAACTTCTGAAGTTTCCAAATTCACGCTGTATCCTGAAACAAACACTATAAGCATAAACTACATCAAAAATAATTATAGTCTTGTCAACAGGAACCTTTAAAATGATGTTTTGACAGGGTATTAATCAATTGAAAAATAACGGTTCTGGGGCGTCTCATGCATCACACAAAAGAAATGCAAGACGCCCCTCGGCCGTCAGCGGCAACGAATCGGTTAAGGGTATTCTAATTTCTAAGCCGACTTATAGTAGGTATTGGTGAACTGAATTCGAAATGTCAAGTTTTGCTTTAGACAGATTTGAAGTTGTGGAATGTCATACATAAGGCTTAATTATCGTCGCAGGTAGAGATTGCAGAATCGGGCAATCAATAAACCTGTATACGAAAATATTAAAAGAGAAGAGTAAATAAAACATCAAGCAAGAATGTCGCTTTTTGTTGTTGATTTTAAACTAGTTGTAAAAAACTCGTTATCTACCGTTAATTAACCATGGTTAGCTACCGATAAAATGCAGTTATTAAAGGTTAAATATCTGACAGCGTCAACGAAAAAGGATAAGGTTTTTCTTTCTTTTCCTGTTAACCGACTTCAAAAAAAGAGGTTATCAATTCCACCCGTGTGTATGTAATGTTTCCAGAATTGCCCAGTTTTCATATATGTTATTCTATCTATATCAACGTCTGAACAAATGTAAAAAAATTCAATAGTGTATGTATGTTTTTATGTTTGTATTCGCATATATCCGGAACTACACGACCGATTTACTTAATTCTTTTATTGTTGTACTAGGTATTGTTCAACTTAGGGTATACTATAAATTTCATCAAAATCGGTTCTGTAGTTTTGGAGATAAGGAATTTCAACCGACTTTTTTGCCATTCGAAGCTGGCATCATCGCGCAACTTACGATACACATTTCAATCCGTTAGCGACAACTAACGGTGGTATTTAACCGTAACAAGCATTAAATGCGGTTAATTAACCGTTAATAACGAAAAATGCATATTTAACCGCGTGGTTAAAATCGTTAATAACCAGTAGTGCGATCACCAGTATGCTACGGACCTTGAAATATTATTGAGTAATTTTAATCTTAAAAATCATATTACAAAGCCAACACGAAGTAAATCGTGCATAGACCTTATAGCGAGTAATATATCCACTACAGAACCTGGTATTTTACCACTGGCATTGTCAGATCATGATACTGCGCAAATTTTAAGCTTTAAATTAGACTCACACATTACTGATAAGAAATTTTCTTGTCATTACGAAAAATGTAGAGATTACTCGGCGGATAACATAAGAAAATTCAGAGATTGTATATCGGCTCTGAGTTTCCAGGACATATATAATGAAAAATCGACCAATAAAGCTTTTGACATATTATATGATTATCTGACATTGTTTAACGACCTGTGCTTCCCCGTAATAAATATAAAAAAGGTAAATAAACCATTAAAAAATAAGTGGCTAACAAGAGGCATCAAAAGAAGTTGTCTGAGAAAAAGAACACTCTACCTAAAATATAAATTATTGCCTACTGAAAAAAAATATAACAGAACAAAATATATAAATTATTCGGCTGTATTAAAAAAATGTATACATGCATCTCAGTCACAAATCAATACTGCCTACATAAAACGCTCAAAAAATTGCTGCAAAGCAGCCTGGAACGTTATAAACAATAACTTTAATAATAAATCTGACATTAACAAATTAATTAAACAACTTATTATAAATGACATTAAAATTAATGAACCTATGGACATCGCGAATAAATTTAACTCACACTTTATAGACAATAATAAAATAAATTTGACACCTAAAGACAAACCTAATAAATTTAGTAATAGGGAACCTCAAAGTATATATCTTCAGCCGTTAGCACCACAAGAGATATATAAAATAATTAAAGAACTAAAAAATATGAAATCAGTCGGTTATGATGGCATAAGCACGAGGATAATAAAAGAATGTGCGGAAAAATTAGCAGGCCCCATAAGCCATATACTAAATCTATCGTTTATTGAAGGGCAGTTCCCTGACAAACTAAAATTCTCCGTCTTAAAACCTTTACATAAAAAAGGCAACAGGGATGATATAAATAATTATCGGCCAATTACGCTAATACCAATTCTATCGAAAATATTTGAAAAAGCAATGTATAATAAGCTATATAGTTATTTGACAAAATTTGATTTGCTTTGTTCAAGTCAATATGGATTCAGAAAAGACAGTAATACGACGAAAGCCTGCTTTTCATTAGTAAAAAATGTAACAGAGGGCCTAAACTCAGGAATGTCAGTTGTCTCTATCCTGCTTGATATGAGCAAGGCTTTTGATTTAGTATGCCATAAGACTCTATTAGATAAGTTAGAGTCGCAGGGAATAAGAGGTAACGCACTATCATGGTTAGCAAGTTACTTGAAAAATCGTTATCAATGTGCAGAGATAACTCATGTACTCGGAAACACTATAAAAACAGCTCGTACCAAATTTCAACCTCTCAATGACTGCGGCCTTCCTCAAGGAAGTGTTTTAGGACCGCTTTTATTCTTATTATTTATAAATAATATACCTAAAGTAACACCCCACACATGCATACTTTTTGCTGATGATGTAACAGTTATTATTAAAACAAAGAATAAAGAATCTCTGCAGCTTGAAGCTAACATTGCAATTAATTCAATATCTGAATGGCTAACGTCAAATAATCTAAAAATTAATATAGATAAGACAAAAGTTATACTGTTTAAAACATCCAATGCTAAATCAGACAACATTAGTATTCAACTTAATAACAAAACACTACAAACGGTGAATAACGCAAATTTTTTGGGGTTAACCATTGACGAGCAATGTAATTGGAAGGCTCACATTGAAAATCTTTGCCGCAGAATCGAAAGTTTTGTTTATGTGTTATGGAAACTTTCACAAAACACCAACAAAGAAACGGCCAGGTTAGCGTATCATGGGGTCGTCAATATTAAGGTATGGTTTAATACTTTGGGGGAACTCTACAGAGGCCCACAGAGCATTTATGTCACAAAAAAAATGCATTAGAGCTATATGTGGTGCAAATTATAGGGATAGTTGCAAACCATTATTTAAAAAACTAAATATACTCCCATTACCTAGCCTATATCTATATGAAATGTTACTTTTTGTAAAAAAAAATATTGGTCAATTTAAACGGCAGACGGATTTCTTAAATTGCAAAACTAGGATTAAGAAAAAATTGGAATTCAAACTGTATGTGCCACAAAGGCGACTTAATCTTTTTGACAAAAATGCCTACTGCATGGCTATCTCAATTTACAATCACTTACCCGACACCTATAAGCTATTACCATTGGCACAGTTTAAACATAAAATTTTTAAATTATTAATTAATAAATGTTTTTATAAAATCAATGATTATATGACTGATAAATTAAATTAATTACTAAGTATATTTTGTCAATTATGTGTAAATACTAATTATTATATAACTGATTATTAATTTGTTTTCATTATAGTTACTATATTATATTGATTTTTTTTTGACATTAAAATTGTGTATATTTAATATTTATAAAAACTCATAAATGAGTATCCTCTATGAGTAAGAGTATAATATTATTTTCTATTTTTATATACCTAGTTTTAAAATCTTTATGACCTTTTAACGTTTCTTTTTTGTAATACTCTTTTTGACATATTAATTTACATTTTATTTTATATCTGACCAACAAATATTTGCACGCCTTATGTAAGGCAGAGTGTGACTGTCCTAAATATATATAATGTAACAACTGTCTATGTACCACATTCTAGCAAATAAAGGATTTTGATTTTGATTTGATTTGATTTTCACAGAACGTTATCGAATCGTATATTAACGAATGTTTACGAATGCTCGTATAGTATGGAGTCGGTTGCAAGGTTTGAGTAACATTGTAATTTTTTATTTTACAGATATTTATGAGTACAACATGCTATATAACAAAATAACAAACTGAGCTACCGCGGCCTGGCGGGACAGCTCGAAATTGCTTACCACATTTTTGTTTTTACGTTATATTGCTAACGTAGCTCCATCTTATGGTATAACTTTGCAACTAAGACCACCCGATACCAATTTCTTTACAGAAATTGTGAATCCCAGTTAAAGTGAAGCATTGCAGTGTTTTAATAAATGAAAAATGTGATAAATAAAAATCGTGGTCGGGTAATTTTTATTTATCACATTTTTCATTTATTTAAGAATAATTGAGCATTTTAAAAGCAAAAACTTAAAAACATTATTGATTATACCTTATACCCAGACGAAATACTTAGTTTACGTTAGGCACAGTAGAGATGAATAGGCTTTTTGATGTTGGTTGAAAATCGTGTGTGCTTTAAGCTAACATTTTGCAAAGTTTTAAAATACCTCAATCCGTCTTGCCTTTTTAGGGAAAAAGAAAATTTTATTTACTTTAATTTTTCGCTTACCTAATTTTCACATACCTTCTAGTCTAGTAGGAACAGGATATGTAAGATAGTATAGACAATATTATAAGGTGAACCGACGAAATTATAAGGTGAACTGGTCAAAGTCGGCAGTAAATGCTGGACGTGTGCAGCGCAGAGCCAAGTAGTTGGGAGTAGGATTCGTCCACCAGCATGCTTCTTTCGAAGAATGATGATGATATTACAGGGTGACTGGTGACAAATTTGCAATACTAGGAGAGCACTCTGTACTCGATTCTGAACATATTTATGTAATAAAAGTAGGTACTTAATTTTTCACCAGAAATCCCTATGAATAAATAAAGAGTATTACTTATTTCCCGACGCGCTGCCTCAGTCAACACGCACACAGCAGTGTTCCCGCCATACGCACACCACCACCCCGCTAAATATTTATTGTATTACGCTAATGTAACCATGCGTTGCGTAATGAATTCTTTAACTTTCGGAGAAGTTTACTCAGTAAATAATTAATATTTATTTTTTAATTTACTTTTTCTCTTCATGTATGATCTTAAACTATAACGTATGGAATTTTGAAAGTGACCCACCAGTCACCCTGTATAATGAATCATTCGCTTTCATTCGCTTGCAACAGTGGCGAAATATTGAGGACTCAAAATAATCATAAAAAATGGAAATAAAACTACAAAATATTTTTGGCACATTTTATTTAGCATTTAATGGTAATTAGCACCTAAATAATACAAGTAGCTTAGATAATTTATAAATAGTTTCATATCACTGACGAAATATTTACATAACATTTAACATTAAGTTTGGCATGATTCTTGTATTACAATAAATAATTTATTTTATCAATTTATGGGTGAGGCCGTTTATTTAATTATTACAATAGTAAATATTATTTATTAACATCGACAAATCTAATGAGGAGGTGTTTTTATCATAATATTAATAGATAATAGTTAATACCTAAAAGCATTTGTTTCAGACATTTTTCACATTTATATTAAATATTAGTATTCTTAGTAGATATTACATATTTAAGCACGAGTAAGTACCTACGATAAGGATGATTTAAAAGTATCTAATAAAATGAGGTGGGTTTAGCGACAATGGCTCACATAAGGACTTTGAATCTTTTGCACATTTTTTGAACACTTTACCTACATTTTGAATTGGGTCCCCTAGGCTCGTATTATCTAAGCCTGTTTTTGCAGTTATCTACATACATAATACATACATAACGTCACGCCTGTATCCCTTATGGGGTAGGCAGAACACCAGAGGGTACAAAAGCATCTGAAGTCACGTTTGACAAACTTGTAAGTGTTTTAATGATGGAAAGAGGCCTTTATTTATTTTATTTTAGTTTATATAGAGAGTGTTCCCTAGACATATCGACTCGTATGTTTGCGAATGTTCGTATGGTATGGAGACGGTTTGTAAGCAATAATTAAAATCTATCCATTGCCGCACATTAAATAAATGTGTGCCTTGTTAATTTTAAATGTTTGTAAACCTGTTGTTCCTACTCTTAAATGACTACCGGTAGCGGTAACATTCAATGCCTTCTATGCCAGAGGTCCTGGGTTCGAATCCCGGCGGCGGCGGATATTTGGGTGATGAACACAGATATAAGCCGTCAAGTCATGGATGTTGATATCTTTATTTAAGTTTATTCTAATAAAAAATATGTATTTATTCAATATGTATGTTTATATATTTCTTAAGTTTATCAGTTATCTAGTATCCATAACACAAGTTCTTTAAGAAACTTAAATTGGGCTAGATAATGTTGTGTGAGTGTCAGAAATATTTATTTTTAATTTAAATAACTGTAAAATATAAAAAAATACAACGTTACTAAAAACTTGCAACCGACTATACGAACATTCGTAAGATACGAGTCGATAAAGTTCTGTGTTCGCACTGCAGATTTACTTATTTTTTTAAGGGACGCTTATGGTGCGTACAAATTGCTAGTAATGTAACCTGCAAAAAAAGTTCCCATGATTTGGACGCCTCTCGAGCACGACCTGAGCTGCAGTAGAGCGCGCTCATGGCCTGCTAAAAGCTATCCGTACATTTTCTGTTGGATAACATCAAAAAAATGCTTGCGTTATCCAAAACGCAATTTGGATAACGCAAGACTATCGTGCATATCATTGGTTGAAAGTAAATTTATAGGTACCCAAGTATATGTTTTTAATCAACGAACGACCTTGACATTTGAATACTTTAATATATTCTGTACTACAGTATCAATGCAATATTAGTAATAGGGAAAATCCACACTATTAAGGCTGCAAACTCGACGGCAGCGACAGCGGGAGCGACAGAGGCGCGCAGCGACGACGCGACGACGCGGGGAATCTGGGCCGTTCTCGACGCCAGCGCAGCGGTCGTGAGAGCGATTTCTCGCGGTTTCATACAAACTCAATACTTTCTATCGTGTCGCGGAAATCGCTGCCCGCGCCGCTGTCGCTCTCGCTCTCGCTGCCGTCCAATTTGCAGCCTAATATGTATTTATGATCTTTATGCGCCCGGGTATTAAGTTAGTGCCTACTTAAATTATTCAGGGATTCCAATGCATTTGGCTGACGTCATGTTATTATACCTAATTAAAATTATGATGTGAGAATACACGCAGTGATTATTATTCTAAGGGCAGCATTTATAAACTGCTTTCAACTCTGCTTAAGACCGAACTTAGCTGGTGACTATAAAACAACCCTGTACAATTTTGTGAATCCAATCAAAGAGAAGAATGTTTAAACCTTTTATAAATAAATGACTAGTCATTTGCCTTGTTGACACCCAAACCCAAATCAGTTTAGAAAAGTAAGAATCTGGAATCGAAAAACCTTCTCACACGGTAGGAAGTCAGCTATCTTTGTGCACACCGAGGAGGTTCATTTAATTTAATAAATTATAATGGATTTATTACAGCGCCATCTATCCGTTAGCTACTGTAGTTATAGACTAGCTTCGATATAATGTGCGCCTGTTTTCATTACACAAATAGGTTTTATCTAAATTATTGTTGATGGTAATTTGTTAATAAGCTAGTACAGCTCCTTGTTAACATAAAACAGCAAGCTTTAATACATACATATCCTACAACAACAAACATTTTACAAGTATTTACAATAATTAAATTACCTACTTAGTATATATAAGTAGGTATACTTATTTATAGTAGGTATATCCTAGAGATCAGATTATTGACGCAAACTACTAAGTCCGACAAGGATCTTTTGGCGCGTGGCAAAAAGTAATAATAATAATAAATATTTCTGACACTCACACAACATTATCTAGCCCAAATTAAGATTCTTAAAGAACTTGTGTTATGGATACTAGATAACTGATATACTTAAGAAATATATAAACATACATATTGAATAAATATATATTTTTATTAGAATAAACTTAAATAAACATATAAACATCCATGACTTGACGGCTAATATCTGTGTTCATCACACAAATATCCGCCGCCGCCGGGATTCGAACCCATGCCAGAGCATAGAAGCACAGAATAAGTAATAGTACCGGTACAGAAGAATTACTCCGCAAGAAGATCTAAATAAATTCGAGTCTTGCTACGACGCGATACGGTGGAATTCAGCTCGCACAGCATTACGTACCTGCAAATTTATATACCTAGAAGTTTTGTCTCTTTCTATCGCATGCCTCTTATCTTTTCTTACGCTGTTAGGGTTGCTGCCTAGTGAAGAATAATTAATCTCCTTATTTGTAACTAAGTATCTACCGATGTAGGTATTACTGTTATTCTACCTTTGTAAAAAATAATATTTCAACTCACCTAAAGTACAAAATGAAAAAAAAGTTACGACGAATAATTAGTAATACTACCTATGTTTTATTTATTAAATTTAACATACCTAATCAAATCTAAACATAATCTCATTGAATTTGTTTCTTTTTATGTCCATTTGTAAATACTATTTGCGACCTCGATCATAGAATTACTGTGAGTGCTATTAGGTAGGTAGGTAAATAACGAATGTACCGCGCGGAGTGAGCCAGGCCTGATAGAAGGCAATTTATGTTACCGCTACACCAGCAACTAAAAGTGGAAAAGTGGAACTAACCGCCGTCATGGGAAATGTCACTTCATCACTTTTACCGCTCATATTTGTTAATGTACTTTAAAATTCAATAATAAGATAGTAAACAAGCCAAAATTTACAAAATGTGGGCTTACTTACTGTAGTTATGAAATTGAAGAAGTAGTTTTCAGAAAGAAAAACAATTTATCGTCTCAATAAATCCCTTTAAGAGTAAAGAAGCAAGTTGCCTCTGCAATGTTTACATATTGCCATACTTTGAAAAATACACTTTAGAAAATAATTTATTTCATTTTTTAAATCTCAATAAAAATTACCATTTCAGGAGAATTGTGTCTTTAGAAAGACTGTATGAAAAGTGAAGAAAGATAAGCAGATTTTTCACAGACCTTTAAAATGACGAGCATTTCTAGATACGAGTAGGTACCTTAAGTAGTGGTGACGAAGATGACGAAGAAACTGATGTCACGTTTGACTTAGGAGGCATTATAATGATGGATAGAGACTATTGCAGTGCCAGGGGCCTATCGTCCACAAAACACGCCAATAAAACGTCTGTCCCTTAACTGACTTTTACAGTATGCCCGGGAAGAGAAGCAGCTGGTACATTCTATGTTTTTCTTTCGCTCCCAGTCCAGCGTGGAAGCTATTACAGTCACTATTATGTTTTAATATATTTTCTAGCTGAATAATATATTTATATCTTCAACCCTTCAATGATGATGATGATGATGATTTTTCCTGAGAATAAGAAAATTATACTGAATGGTAACCCTAATTTCACCCTAACGCCCCTCTGACGTCATCATCCAAGTGCCAAAAAAACCTTGTCGGACTGTGCCCATAATGTCAATAGGTACTTTCCAAATGTATCGTTCAAAAAATCAACAAATCATTTGGAATCAATTAAAGGTATAAAATGTAGTAGGCTATTGTGTTAAAAATGTAGTCAGCAGAAAAAATGTTTCGCGCTATCTTATAAACTAAACTATCACGGAACTTCTTTGAGGTTGAGGTTTAGGAAACGAACTTCTCTAAACTACAGTGCGAGCACAGAACTTTATCGACTGGTATTGTTACGAATGTTCGTATAGTATGGAGACGGTTTGTTAGCAATAATTGAAATCTATCCACTGCCGCACGGCCAGCTTAAATAAATGTGTGCCTTGTTAATTTTGACTGTTTGTAAACATGTTTTACTCTTAAATAACTGTTAAATAAAAAACTACAATGTTACTAAAAACTTGCAACCGACTCCATACTATACGAGCATTCGTAAACATACGAATCAATAATAATAATAAAGAATAAAGTTCTGTGCTCGCACCACACTGTTGTGAACAATCCCTTTTCAATCCAAATATCGCTATTTTGATCTTTTCCTTGCGTTATTTTTCTAATTTAATGCCCCAGGGATTAAAAGATGATTCTTAAGCTTAATTCAGTTTTAGAATACTTATCCACTATTGATTTATTGAATAAGCTTCCTAAAACTTAACTGAACTAGCATTTTGACTTTGACATTGTGACACTTTTTCTAATGACAGTTTAGGCATTATGCGCACGAAAGGAAGGTGGGAAAATGGTAGCCATTCCTTTTTTGCTAAACTTACTTATGTTAAAAGTGAAGACAATGGGTGTATTTGGAGTGCTTACATATTTTTAACTAATTACAACAACATCTAACTTTAAATAAGTACTAACTTACTTTTTAATACTCATAGTTTTGTACAATAATTTATAGGTTTTTTTTTCAATAAATACAATTAATTACAAGCTATACCTACTGACTTAGTATTAGAAGCGATGACTATAACATTTAACTAAATCTACACATAAATACCTTTTTATTATTAAAAATAAAAGTAAATAAACATCTTTGGATCTTTTAATAGATACTTATTAGGTGTCTTACCTTTTCATCATTTTTTTAAGTAATTATATCAAATTAATTAAGTTTTAAACACGATTCTTTGCAGATAATGACAAAGGATACTAGGACAATGCAATGAATAGCTATTTTGGGTAGGTACTTAAATTTATTACAAAAAACCTTTTGTACAGAAGGCTGCAGATCAAGTCAAGTGTCCAAAACCTATCAAAAAATTGTGAATCTGAACTCTCTGGCCTCGATGCTAAGTTTAAAATTGTTTGCGGAAACTTGACAGGTTTGTAAAGCTTGATTTGCTGTCTTCTGTACAATAATTTAATGCTTTTGTTTCTTTTTGAAGTATGTACATAGATAAGAAGATTAAACCTTTAAGAATCTTTTTTTTTACATAGTTACAACAATACTTTAGTTTTGTGCTAATAGTACCGTAGGCATAGTTCACTATTGTAAACTATAATATTATTTTAAGTAAGAATATTTGGTATAACTGACTATGTGTATATAATTATATCAATGAAGAAAATAAAACAAATACATACATACTTACATAGAGAAGTATCTTCCAATGTCGTGGCCGAATCGTTCATTAAGACATATCACGAATCAACTGACCATAGTTATAGGTCTACCAAGATCTGATGGCAAAAAGGGAAAAAAGAAATTGGCGCTAGCAACACTGGGGAAGGAAAGGACAATGTCCAAAAAAACCTCACCAATGTATCTCAGAATTTTACAAAAAACTAGCTGACCCGGCAAACGTTGTTTTGCCATATAAATAAAAAAAAATAAAGGTGTTGGCCGCTTCTCATAGATACCGGATAAGCACAAAAAATTTCATCAAAATCGGTCAAGCCGTTTCGGAGGAGTATGGCAACGAAAACTGTGACACGAGAATTTTATATGTATATTAGAAGATGTGTCATTAAATACTATATAGTTGGAATGGTGAATGAAAACTCCAATTACTCTGTTCATGAGTTGATTCAATTAATTATAGGCTATCAGAACTTGAAAATGGTTTCAAATACTGCACATCCATAAAAAAGTCTTCACCGGAAGAGGAAGACGAGGAAGGCGCAGTATTTATAATAAACATTAATAGGACCCCTGCAAAACTTTGAATTTAAATTTCAATAAATTTTGAAAAATATTACGGCGAGGCCCCATGTGCATTATTTAATTACTCAATATTACCAGTATTTTGAGATAAATTTCATTTCCGCCGCGCCCGGTCTAGGTTGAATTTTATACGTGGCCATTGTCCTTTGAAGCCAAACCAAAAACAATTCCTCGAAATTTCAGTTGACAGGTGACATTTTTTTTGTTGCCATATGAAAATCGCTATTTTTCTACTTTTTTAGCCATCAGATTCTGGTAGACCTATACCTACTGACCATATCATCATAATTTCTCAATTTATTATAATTTGAAAATCTGGGTTTCTGTGTGATTTGTAGTAGGTAATTTAGTTTAATTTTATTTTATTTTATAAGCATAATATATGAAACTTCAGAGGCATCTTGTTATAAAATATAATGTAAGTTCGTGATAGTTACGAAATCAAATCACTTTTTTACCTAGAACAATTTTTTAATAAGTAGGTATGTACTTTTGTTATTGTTTGTAGTATTTTAAGTAGGTAAATTGTTATATAAATAAAGAAGATGAGAAATTTACGATTTGACCACGACAATTATACGATACGTATCTATATCTATAACCTTCTTACCAAATAAAAATCTGTTCGTCCTTCGCGCCGGATAAATCTCAATTCTTATACATATCAGCCAAAACCTTCTCCATGGGAGTATGTCCTATAGTTTTCGAGAAAAACTCTTTCTCTAACTGCTGCGGAGTGACTAATCGTAAGAGAGGGAGTAGGAGTAAGAGTCTGCCAAACCTTGCGGGGGCGGAGTGATGGGCTGCCCTTGTGTGGGTCATGAGCATCACTTGAGCTTGGTCTTGGAGGTTTTCTATTTGCATGGGGTCTTTTAGACCTCGGGTTTCTGTGGAGAGAATAAAAATAAGTTTTGCGTTTTGGTTTATTTATATGCGTAGGTGATTAAAGAAAGTAATAAAATTATATTTTAACTAGATGTCTGTGTGTTTATCGTTATTATTTAATTTCACATTTTAGCTGTCTTATTATTATTTACAGCCATCATCTTAATCATCCGTATAGGGTTGCTTTCGCAGTCATATATTTTGGGTGATTTATAGTAATGACTAAAATGGGATAAAAATAAAACTAGTTTTTAACCGGATTAATCGCGTTTAATTTATATTTTACATTTTAACTCGACGTTTCGGTGTCTTTGCGGACCCCATGGTCACGAGCGACTTAGTTAAAAAGTAGTTTTATTTAAATTATGAATCGTGAAAACTTAAGACAATATTATGGGATAAAAATGTATATAGGTCAGTCTAGATGTTAAGATCAAAACGAACAAAAGAGAAGTTGTTACAGTGTCTGTTAAGACACCGCAAAGTCGAGTTAAAATAACCTCACTGCCAAAGGTATCGTCAAAAATTAGGTAAGTACAATATATGCTATAACAACTGGTTCTGATCCCGTAGGAATTTCTATTACTCTCCTCAAGAGTTAGGCTATCAAACGTAAAATTTATTCATATCTGACCCGCAGTTTTCGAGATTGTTGCGTTCAAACAAAACAATCTCAGTATAGTACATACAGTACAGTATGGTATAAATTGTAGTATAGTAGAGTTTTTAATCGATGGCTGAATCCACCGTTTGATCTCAATCTCCCCTCATGGTAAGTGAGGATGGTAAGAACTGACTCTTTTTTAAGAATTGCCAGAAAATATCACCTCCTAAATTATATCATTTGGTGGCAGACTTTATGCAGGTTTTTTTTTTAGTCACCAGCCAAATTTAAATGTTATTTTCTTTGATACGATATAAACATACCTGCATATTTATTTTTGTATCGCCCAGTACAAAAAATAAGATATAGCATCAAAAACTTTTTTCTAAATAGTCTCTGTTGATGAACATAGATACTACGACGCGGAATTACACTGATAATACTACGACGTAGTACAATAAGATTTTTGTAGTAGCGCGTAGTCGTCTTTATTTTAATGGTATTCATTCGTAATTTAAAGTGACCATGCTTTGCTTAATGTGTAAGAGAATTTATTAATTCCAATTGAAGATACTATTATTGGGATAAGTATGGTGTGTAAAATGCTATGAGGAAGGTTAAGGGCAATGAGACTGTTTATGATGGATTTAGGCACAATTCCAATTGAAGATACTATTATTGGGATAATATTTATTTATATTACTTACAGTAAACTTACAGCTAGGATTAAGGAATAACTATAAAAATATGTGTTCAAATGGGACAGGCAAAAAAATGACTATTAACAAACCTGATTTAAACAACACGACAGCCTTCATACACGCGAACTCAGCGGGGTCGACCAATAGCGCGCGGTACCGAGATAGCACGTTACGTAGACGAGACAGAATGCCGAATTGTTGCCCTTCTGTAATTATATAAATAAATAAATATTTCTGACACTCACACAACATTATCTAGCCCAAATTAAGTTTCTTAAAGAACTCGTGTTATGGATACTAGATAAATGATATACTTAAGAAATATATAAACATACATATTGAATAAATACATATTTTTTATTAGAATAAACTTAAATAAACATATAAACAATCATGACTTGACAACTAATATCTGTGTTCATCACACAAATATCCGCCGCCGCCGGGATTCGAACCCAGGACCTCTGGCATAGAAGGCAATGCATGTTACCGCTACACCAGCCGGTCGTCTAAATATAGAGAGTAGATAACGTAGATAACGTTCATAGCTGACCTGTAAAATGTTTGACAAGTCATGAAATGTATCAAAACAACATATACTGCAATTAATAGCTCATGTTCGGTTAATTCCAAATCATTTAGTTATATTAGAAACCGCAGCAAGGATTTTAATCTTCTACCCTCTCAAGTTACTCAATAGACTACTAGTATCATCCACTTGAAATGAAAATCCCAATATCGTTTCTAAGAAATTAAATGAAGTCTGCACCAATAGTTTAAATATAAACAGGCAGCATTTTAATGTTAAAATCATCTTTTTACATTCACATAGGTACCTAACAAAAAGTAGTTTGACAAGTCAGAGACTGTATGGACTGTGAACATCTTTGTTTAGATAAAGAAGAATAAGAAAAAAAGAAAGGTATTTTTTTTGGAAAGAATGACCGTTTTTGCTAACTATATTTTGGGCCCAAAACGGTTTAGGAACATCTAAAATAAATTCTTGGAAAGATGGTTTTATTCTTACAAATAATTATTGAAATTTTTGTAATAGTATGTCAAAGTACCTACTTGTAAATCTCAAAATCTACACCGGGATTTGCCTTGATTCAGTATACAGGGTGACTGGTGGATCACTTTTGAAATTTGAGGATGTGATAGTTTGAGATCATACATGCAGAGAAAAAATATAATAAAAAGTAAATAATAATGATTTACTGAGTACATATACACACTATCGTTGGCAGCGATCCATGTGCCAGGTCACGTGCCGCGATTGACTCAGGCTTACCAAAGTAAAGTAAATAGTTACAAAACTTTATTTTTTATAGGGAATTCTAGTGAAAAATTAAGTACCTACTTTTGTTACATAATTATGGACATATTCGAGTACAGAGTGCTCTCCTTCTGTATCTAAAATTTGTCACCAGTCACCCTGTAAAATGTATGTATGTGCTAACTGTTAACTATTATCACTTCATTATGTTACACGTTGTGTAAAATCAAGTCATTTTAGGGTACAGACATATTGAATGAAATGTCAGTTTAAATTCTTCTTCGATAATAATACCAAAAAAAGTAACCTATATTTTTTTCTCGTTTTCTACTGTAAAAAGAAGTGTTTTCTTAATATTTTTTACGCAAATTTATACAACTTTCTCATCGACTATTCTTCGTAAAAAAGTGTGGCCTTAGAAAAATCTTGTCCATTAAATTCGAAAAAAAAAATACTTTACCAATAAAGAGTTTTTGTATTGTGTGTAAAGTTTGAAATACCTTGCTCGTTGTGTTCACTGCCGAATAAAGCGATGGTCGCGGAGTCCAGCGGCAAGCACCATTGTATCGCGTTCAGCAGGAATAACTCCGACCAAGCCTCTTCTAAAAGGATTACCTGAAATATTCAGAAAAAGCTGCTTAATAATCTTATAGATAAGCATTATAAAATGCTAAATAAAGCTTTTCAAATATTTTCTTAATAATCATCACCATCATATCATCATCACAGCCATAATCACCAAACCAGTCCAACGCTTGTTAATGGACATAAGAATTTAACGCCGTAAAAGGCTTTTAAAAACATTGCGTTACGATGAGCTCAATTCCATACTAAAGTCTCTGGTTTTAAGACTCCCTTGTGTCCAATGGGAATTGTTCATTTTTTTTTGTTTGCTTCAAATGAAAAACCGTTTCGAGGAATAAGGTTTCTAATTAATTTAGTCGATTTAAAACATTTAAAAACATTGGGGTTTAATAGATTTTTAACAAAATACATTTGACCTTTATTTAACCTTGATGGCATGAAACCGCTTAAGATGTTGATTTGAATCAATTTTTGGAATGTTTTGTTTACCATCCATTTGGTGACATTACATGACTTTAGCGCAGTTATGTAATGGCATAGTTATGTTTTTTTACTGACTGATACATGCTCATAAAGTTAAAGTACACTGATGACGTCATGACGTACTAATTTAATAAAATCATTATAAATTTATAGACACACTTAAAAATAAAACTGTTCAAATTAGTCTCTCAAACTAGGTTAAATATTAGGTATAACACAATAAAAATAATAGGTAAAAAAATGAGCAATGCCCACGCTGCGTTACACGTTCGAACGCGCGTACCGTACGTCCGTATCTTCAAATAGGCACACCTACCCATAGATTTATATAACACCTACTAAGAGACATTCAAATATACAAACTTTCATAACATTTTCTGTACCGTACGCGCGTGTTACTACGTATTAAATTGATAAGAAAACCGATTAAATCGATTTGAATCGATTATAATGTCAACTGTCAAGTAAAACTGTTTTGTAATTGGTTAATTGTCTTCTGCTGATTGGACGGTGATGACCGAGCAACACTACGTGTGAAAATAAGTTAAGTTCTAATCCTGTATTATATTATTTACTTTCATTAAATTATTGCTGTGTATAGTATATGATATTATTGGGTATCATTAACCAGATGTATAATATGTAGGTTTATAAAAAAAATGCTATTATTTTCTTTCACGCCTTAGTTTTAAGTAATTTGCTTTATTATACATGTTAAATATAACTATTTTGTTGTTTTAATCAATTTCTACCTTCAGAACCTACATAATAATTTCAAGTTCATGATAATTTCTATTTATTTTCTAACACGCGTATCATACGCGGCGCTTGGCACATTCCGAACGTCTGTATCGAA
Source organism: Stenoptilia bipunctidactyla (assembly GCA_944452665.1). Taxonomy (NCBI): domain Eukaryota; kingdom Metazoa; phylum Arthropoda; class Insecta; order Lepidoptera; family Pterophoridae; genus Stenoptilia; species Stenoptilia bipunctidactyla. Next base: position 4,753,159 of record OX101748.1, on the reverse strand, counting down.
CGCGCGTATGGTACGGACGTTGCAGTTTTGTATGAAACGCGCGTGCGAACGCGTGACGCAGCGTTGGCACTAAGGGTGCGATGTGGATAAATATTTTCCATTTTTTACCCCTCAACCTCGACTAGAACGTAGTGATTGTATGCTTTTTGACCTCGACATCCGCATAAATAGATCGCAGCGCGAACATTCAAAACTGTAGTGACTCAACAGTTGCGGTCAAAATCTAATTTTGAAGCCTCTTAGTTTCATATTAGAGAGACTTAAAATTAGATTAGATTTTATGTCGAATTAAGCCCTGTAGGTATACAGGATGAATGGTGACAAATTTTAGATAGGTACTGAAGAAGAGCACTCTGTACCCAATTCTGATCAAAATTATGTTATAAAAATAGGTACTTAATTTTTCACTAGAATTCCCTATGAATAAATACTACTATGTTATTATTTATTTTACATAAAACTGAGTCGATCGCGGCACGTGACCTGGCACGCGGATCGCTGCCAAGCCAACGCTAGCGTAACCATACGTTGCGTGATCAATTCTTCTTTCGGTTAAGTTTACTCAGTAAATAATTAATACTTATTTTTAATTATATTTTTCCTCTTCATGTATGATCTCAAACTATCACGTCCTTGAATTTCAAAAGTGACCCACCAGTCACCCTGTATAGAATAATAAGTGGTCCGATCTAAAACTTTACAAATTAAAGTGCAACGCTTGCAACAGCGCGCAAAATATCGAGAAATCAAAATAAAAACAAACATGCTAAAAATCCCGTCCCTAAAGTTAAATGACGACCACTTTGGCGATGGGGTAAACCTATCTGCCTCAGACGCCAGTGGTTTTGGGTTCAATTCCCGCACGGAACAAGGAAAAAAAAAAGTACCGTGTCTGGATGTTTATCTATTTATGTATTTATATTCTAGGTTCCCCCCTAGTTCGCTACATGGTATCCCATAACACAAACTATGCTTACTTTGGGGTATGATGTGATTGGATGGTGATGGATAAGATGGTATTTGATGTGATTGTCTGGGGATTTTATTTATTTATTATTATTAATTTAAATTTGAAAACAGCTGACTCACCTGATCTCTAAAGCACAGGCTGGCGAAGGAAGGCAGGTTCTTGGCCCACTTCACCGCCATGAACAACAATCGCGCCGCGGTCTCCGCCGCACTCTCTACTCCTATTGGTCTGAAATTTATACATGGAAGAAAAGTGGTTATACATTTGGTTGATATTTTACTAACAGAGTACAAAGTGAAAGGATTTAATTTATTTTGAGAAATTGTATAATAGAATCTAGATAACGGGTAGGTGAGTTAAAGTAATAAGCATAAATAAATATTCAGACTTCTATCACAGTACAGATATCTACAGTAATTCAACTTCATACAAACGGACGAAACTCGAGCTATACCTACGCGGCTCGATCTCGGCATGCGCTCGGTACGCAGCCAGTCGCGAGTGTGCATACCGAAACAAGCTTACTCATTAAGCTTTAAGTTAATATGCGAATTGTTTATAATTAAACATTTAATAATTCATCTTTTCGTGCGTCTCGGTCGAGGTGCATGTTTTTTTCCGTCGCTAATTTATAAGACCATTTGTTAATCAAACGTAAACATGGTTTTTTGACACAAATCGATTTTTTTTTAACACTTTCTATTCAATTCACAAAGTATTTTATTTGTTTTCATAAAAAAAGTATATTTGCAGTCACAAAGCTAAGTGGAAGTAAACACTGAGTAGGCAAGTAATTTAAACGCTGAAGGCGGGCAGCCCTATCACATGTGAACGGACCGCAGTGCTGTAGGCATTTATTTCAAAGATGCGGCTGAGTTGAATTACTGTATATAATAATAAATAAAATAATCGCCACGCCACGCCACACTATCGCCACGTTATTGCCACACAAATAAAAATGTGAATTGGGCCCCAGTTCCTATGCCCGAGTGCTCCTCTTCTTCGAGCTGATCTTCACTGAGCATCAGGAAAGATTAAGGTCAAACGCGATAGTCTTTAATAAAAAAAATTTGAACGCGCATCTCAGAAATTACTGTCGGATTTGATAAATTATTTCTGCATTTGCTCCTTGGGACTTACATGCTATAGGTCTCAGATTATAGAACAAAAGGTTATACAACGTGTAACACAATGAAGAGAAATTTGTTATCTTTACGGTTTGGCCGAATAACAAGTTCAAAGTTTAGATCAAAATATCTAAGTTTAGATTAACCCAAAAAACAGCTGTTAGCTTTTGATGAAATCTATTCGATAACAGATGGCCTAAAAATAAAGAGATGGGTAACTAAGACAGATACTACAAAGTTCAGCCGGTGCGGGAAAGGTCATAAGGGCACTGACTGCGGTGAAAGTCTTGTTAGGTTGACTAGGATTCTCCAAATATTTTATTGTAAAATAATTAAATAAATTTTGTATAAAAGTCTATACCAGCGCGGGTCATGCTAATTCTTTTACTGTATATTCTACGTATGGTATAGAAGCTAACACTTAAGTTTTATCTCTCCATTTTGTTACACGTTGTAGAACGAACATTTTGTTCTATTATCTGAACTATAGGTATTATTATTTATCGAGAAATTCCAACGGGATCTTACCTGTAAGCGTTGCAAGATTGTGAGTAACTGTTGAGTGCGGGTGGCGAGTACGACGTTGAGTCCTCTTCGTTGGTCACGTCAATGCTGTCATCTGGAGATTAAATAAACAATGAATTACGTAAACTGTCAAACCAACTAAGTAAGCTTTTGTAGTTAGTTGAATGTTCTATTTCATCTGTATGTTACTAACATTCATGGGTTTATTCATTTCGTCTGTTGGTGGTGGTACTAACTGTGATGTCTTATTTGTTGTAGGTAATTCAATGTCCGGTCCTCGTCGCGCCTCACATGTCATGCAAACTTGACTTTACTTATAATGCCGTGTCTGTCTCATCACGTGATACTGGCAGTAATAGTACGTCGCCTAGTAACGACGGCTGGTTGCCATTATAACCAAAGAATAGAAATAAGCTTTTATTATGCAGACCAATTAGTGGAACTAGGGTGTATAGAAGACACAAAGATCCGAGTCAGCAGCGGTGCGAGCACAGAACTTTGTCGACTCGTATGTTTACGAATGTTCGTACAGTATGGAGTCGGTTGCAAGTTTTTAGTGACTTTGAAATTTTTATTTTACAGTTCTTTAAGAGTACAACATGTTTACAAACATTCGAAATTAACAAGGCACACATTTATTTAAACTGGCTGTGCGGCAGTGGATAAAAATCAAATATTGCTAACAAACTGCTAACAAACCAAGATTAAAACCCTCAAAATATTATATTGTGCGTTTGTCCGCAGTCACCTAGAATATGCGTCTTCGGTATGGAACCCTTTTTATAATGTGTATATAAACCGTATAGAGCGTATACAAAAAAGATTTTTAAAACATATTCAGTTTAAATCGCGCACGTATGATAAAGATTATGTTACGCGATGTAAACGACATCACTTACTACCGCTATATAAGCGCAGACAAATAGCCGATACAGCTAATGTGATGAAAATCATGAACAATACACTAGACGTCCCGGAGCTTTTGTCTGGTATTGGAATTTGCGCGCACACCAAATGCTATCGTAACCCTACATTATTTCACGTTCCCACCGTAAATTCCAATTACAGACAAAACTCATTTTTAATTAGAGCTCTGAGACGGGCGAACCAGGTCGGCGGAGAGTGTGAAGATATCGATTTGCTTTGCAATAGCGTCTCAAGTGTCAAGGCTGCCATAACTAACAGCTTTTTCTCAGCCATAAGCTAATTTCAAAAATTAGCCATAAGCTAATTTTCACATTTAATTCTTTATGTATATTTTTTTTTTTTAGTTGCACAGTTTCAGTTTTTATTATTCATCTTAAATTTTACATGTGAAAACTTTTTAATGGCCTTAACCTTTTGTTATATTTTTATTCATAAGAGAAATGTATGATTAGCTGTAAGTTTTCCGAATAATGCAAAATAAAATAAAATAAAAATAAACCGTCTCCATACTATACGAACATTCGTAAACATACGAGTCGATAAAGTTCTGTGCTCGCACCGCTGCTGTTTAGAAAAGTTCGTTTCCTAAACCTCACGCGCCGCAGCCGGACACTCGACCAATGCACCAGGGAGGCTTCCAATACTTCATTCAATACTCATGAACACATGAAGGCAAAACTTTGTAAGTGCCCCCTTTAGGTGCGTTGGCCGAATTTAAGTTTATATGTGAGAGATGGATACAAAAATACATATACCCACCATAACACAAAAAAGTCTAAGTAAAGTTTCAGCCTAGTCCAAGTATAATTATTAGTGATGCAATAAATTAAGTAGTAGGTATTATCTGATCAACATTTAAACAAAGAGTGGAGTTTTTTTTTAATTTTTTCTACGATTATCTAATTATGTTAAAATTTCGACCACTGCCATAACCAAGCACCCACAAGACTTCAACTGTGTAGCCTAAACAAGAGTCTAATAAGCCTTCGATCGAGGGCGTTGTAAAGACATCATCATGAAACATAACAGCCCGTTCACACATGATCCGTTTTACTGGATACCTTTTTTGTATGGTAAATATACTATATGGTAACGTATACTGAATACTGTGCCATATGTGAAGTCACTCGTACAACTCCATGCGCCATCGATGAAAAAAAAAAACGTATTCGGTAAAACGTGTCCAGTAATACGGACCATGTGTGAACGGAATGTAACGAGAACGTATGTTTGGATGAACCTCGTAGAACCTATTTTTACTGCATCTCCTTGGATTATCCGTGATATACAGGGTGTTAAAGAATAATCTTTCCCATTCGACATCAAAAAAACGTTTTTATTTGGACTTTTAGTTTTTAGAAAGCGCGCGTTTGAAGCGCGCTTTTGGAGCGCCAAATAAAAATGTTTTTTTTTATAATTTATTTATTTAATTATTTATTTTTATTTATTTATTTATTCGGAAACACAACAGCTTATTATTAAACACAAAAGCTTAGTTACTTATATTAAAGTAAAGGTCTAGCCAATTATAGAGTTTCACAGCATAGGTAATTATTTAAAGTAGGTACTTATATAAAAAGTAGTAAAACGAATATAAACTAAAATACAAAGAATATACCTAAATAAACATCTTAACTATTATTTTTTGTGGCACGAGTGTGTAGGGGGAGGCTGTTCATAAATATATATAATTATAAGATAAATATGTTTGTTTTTAGCTTTTTAAATATTAGGTACATAAATCATAATATAATATAATAAACAATATTGCTAAAACTAAAATAATTCAAAATAAGTAGGTATTGTTCTTCTAGGTCTGAAGCATGCACACAAATGTTATGACTGCAAACATAATCTTGAAGTAATTTCTTTTTTATATTTTTGTTTGGAAAGATAATCGAGTGCGGAAGACTAGTCCTATCGTGTTATTTTGCTCCAAAGCACTTTATTGAACATCCTGTATAAAAAGGTGGTTTGATTACAAATGAAAGAAATCGTTTTATAATGTATCGTTTATATTATTAAGATAAACTTACCATCACTATCACTCTGATGTTTCTCTTCGCTCTGCAAGTTGTCGGCGGGCGGGGCGGGGAGCGGCGCGTAGTGCGGCGACAAGAGCGGGTAGCGAGCGGGGGAGAGCGCCATCGCTAGTGATACTGGCGGGCTGGAATATTAATAACAGTTTTATTTGTAAAATAGGCTGTAAATCCGTTAAAAATGGTGTTATTTGTTAATTTTTACCCGAATACGGTGAAGCAATAAGAAAGATTAGGATTTTGACCTGTATGAATGTATATGGGTATGGACGTTCATCTGTTCCCTCATAACTCCTAAACCAATTATAATAATTGGACAAATGACCTATAGTTAGAAGCGTCTTGATTGTCCGCTGGTTATAAACTACATGACGTCACGTTAAATTGACTAGAGCGCCCTCTTAGAATTAAAGCAAAGAACTTAAAAATATATTTTCCTTTACGGTTTCGTGTGGAGTACCAAATGAAAGAGCTTTGTTAGCACATTTTAAATATTTCAACACTATCACTCCAAAATAAGTCTATAAATATAATAATAAAATAAAATCAAAGTGGCATATGAGCACGGTTATCCCTTAAACACATCTTTATCAGTATGACGTATAAAAATACGTTTATAGTTCAGCGGAGACTATACAGGGTGACTGGTGACAAATTTTAGATATTGAAGGCGAGCACTCTGTACTCGATTCTGATCATAATTATGTAATAAAAGTAGGTACTTAATTTTTCACTACAATTCCGTATAAACAAGTACTACTATGTTACTATTTACTTTACTTACGCCTGAGTCAAGCGCGGCACGTGACCCGGCCCGCGGTTCGCTGCCAACGCTAGTGTAACCATGCGTTGCTTAATCAATTCTTTAACTTTTGGTTAAGTTTACTCAGTAAATCATTAATATGTATTTTTTTGTTATATTTTTCTCTTCATGTATTATCTCAAACTTACACGCCCTCGAATTTCAAAAGTGACCTACCAGTCACCCTGTATTCTTGTTTTGGCCTTTCTAAGGCGCGTTTTAGCAGTCGGGTTTTAGTTTTGGAACTAAAGTTTTTCTAAAAAACAAAATTAAAGTTTTCGACTCACATTCCAAAAAAACATTCCAAAATATGTTCACTCCAGCACAGTATAAGCGTACAACCATTAGTTATTAAAGAACTCAACCGTTTCAATAACCACAAGTCCTACTCTTTATAATGTAGGTAGTATGAATGAAAACCTTTTAAAGCCTTTACTAAACATATCAATGTATATAGTATATCAGAAATTACATACATGTATGCTCGGCTCAAAGGGCGAATGGCCAGGAGTCGATAGCTAATGAGCCATCCTACGTGGACCTCAGTCATCCGAGACTACCTTTGATCACGCCGATTGACGTCAAACTAGGGGTCAGTCGATGACGTCAGACGCTTGTGGAAATAGATGGTTTTTATATTTGGAACGCTTTTTTGTGTGTTTTTAGAGGTTAAATTTGGGTGGGTGGTTAACTAGTGAAGATAATTTGAAAGTCGGATTTTGTATTAAAATGGGTGATGATTACAGGAGATTTCATGTTTTGTGGAATTTAATCCATTTTAATGTAGGTTGAGTAAAACGTCGGGTTCTTTTTTATTGGTAACTAAGCCCGCGTATGACCTCATTCTCACCTGATGGTAAGTGAAGATGAGGTCGAAGATGACAGCATACAAGGTTTACGAGGTTATTCTTCATAAAACTTTGCCGGAACACATCACCGCCGGAGCAGTTATATTTGGCGGCAGATTTTATAGAAAGGGTAATGGCTAAACAAGCGGGCGTCACTCGGATTAGTCGCCTTTTACGACACGCTTATCCAGGTGCGGTAGGGGTATTCTAAACCGACTCCACGCGGATTGAATCGTTGCTAGAGATGTTACATTAGGATCGAATTTTCATATGCCTGTTAACTAATATAACAGTTATCAATAACATGATGTCATAACTGTTACTGGGTAACAGTCAAATAACAGTCAGAGTTTCTGATCTACAAAGTTCGTAAAATGTACTATATTCATTCTATTATTTTATATCATAATGATTATCGCGCGCTTTGATTACTGCATGCAACGTCGCTCACTGTTATTTGACTGTTATTAAATAACATTATAAAGAAATGTTCGTGTTACCGAATACAACAGTTCTGCCGTGTAACTGTTATGTATAACTAATATGAATATATTAGTCACACCTCTAATCGTTGCTCTGATTTCAGTTTCTTTCAACTAAAAGTTAGTTATAAATGTCTATGTTATATATGTGTCACGGGAAGGCAATCAGATGTAATCTTTCTCGATCGGGCATATATTCTATACGTAATTTATATTTATACTTTGAATAGGCATCTCCATGGCCTTCCCAAAATTTAAGGGACCGCAAAAATCGCCAATACTTTGGAAATATCAAAAATAATTTTTAATCCTTTCATAACTTTTGGGACAATAAACCAAAGTACATACCTTCTCTTTCCACAACTAAAGAATCTCTTTGTACAAAAAATATACAGTGCCTACCTAATTTCAAAAAGCAGATCAATAGCATAATAATTAAACAAATTATGGAAAAAATCGATTTGTTCTTAGTAGTACCTACCCACTAAGTTACGGCCCACATAAAAAAATCGTTGTACGGATTAAACAGTATGCTTGGTACGGCCCGAAATATTAATAGTTAAGAAAAGTGCTGTGAAAATTCATAATAGTCTTACAGTCCTTTTTGGCAAGCTACATATCTGGAAACAAGCAAAGCACTGAAATTAAATAAGAAGAGAATATTGCTCTTTGTTCAATACTAGCTTTGCTTTCACCAGAATATAAATGTAACATTGAACAGAGAACATTGTGTATACACAATAATCATTAAATGTACTAACATTTTTGTAAATATTCAATATCGAGCCAAACCTATAGGTATAAACAAAAGGAAAATGGGATTTTTGAGAGCATCTATCGGAAAAATAACCCAGCAGAAGGTAGCAATGCCGAATTAAATAGAACTTTTTCTGGAAAACTGAATATGGTAAGTTTTTTTAAATAAAGTCAAAAACAATTTTTAATCTCGAGCGTTAGTCAAGAGAGACCTCGACATAGAGCACAGTAATGGATGATAAAATCATTAAAGGTTCGTTTATTTTTTTACTTTTTATTTTACCGTATTTCATCTTTTTATTTATAATTATGAATGTTGGATTTTTTAATTACCTACTATTTTTAATTCAATGACTTATCAATATTATGTACTGACAAAATTAATCTTTAAGACATTTAATTTTGTCAGTACATAATATTATTTAAATATAAGAACTATTTATTTGTCGACTGTACTTTTAAAGTTCTTGGAATTTGGTCCGTAGCAGTAATTCAATATCGATGTGGGACGTACAAAGATTTTTTTGGAATGTCGGCCTAAGTTTCGGTCACAACCAAAAACAAACCAAAAAAATCATAGGTACACAAAACGTACAAATAAACTGAGACGTTTTAACATAATATCTCATATCTCGTAAAAAAACTCCTGAAACTGTACTTATTATTCGAATTCAACCAAAAATAACTGTCATACCTAATCTAATTCCCAACGTTTACCAACCCTACTATAAAATCTCGACAATACGAACTTCTATAAATATTACATTAGCATAACCCATAGGTGATATACAGCGACAAAGTAAAGCACTCTCGTGGATTGCTGTTTTGACTGCCAAATATCCTGCTTACACAATCGAGGACACCAAGTGAGGGTAGTTTACAAAACCTATATTTAATTGATTTACGTAAGTGTTGGGGGTTGGTGAGGGTTTGCTTATGATTTTATTGTTATTTTATTCACTTTTAGCTTTATAGGGCAGTTTTTTGTGATGATATCTTGAATTTACGTGATTATTGGTATAAAATAAAACAGTTTTAACCGGATTTATTACGTATAAGCACCTAGTTAATTATATTCGCTCGTGACTTGTACATTTTTAGTTTCTATACAGACACCGCGGCGTTGAGATATGAACGTGATAAATCCGGCTAAAATTTATTTCAGTTTTCTCTGAGTCGTAGAGTAAACATTGTAGAGTTAAATTCAAAAACAAACGAATGATTATTCTTACGGTTATAGACGAAATCTTTCATGAGACACATTTAAGTTTATTATTGATTTATCGGCTGATATATGACTACAATTTTTTGAAGATGAAGTAAAAATGGCTTTTATAAACCAGTCATCTTTGATTGTAAACCATTTTGTAAAGAATGAAGGTTGAATTTTGTAAGAATGCGTTTTCCTATTTAACCTCTATTGAACCCTCTTTTACCATTGGACTACTAGACGCAGAAAGAACTTCCATTCGTATGTGGTAGATATACCGAAAAGTCGAACTAAGCGCCTTGACAGTTCCTTTTTGATACGGGTCGCCAAGGTTTCGAATGAACTGCCTGCGTCTATTTTCCCTAACCAGTACCTATAGTCTTAGTACTTTTAAGCTTCGAGTGAATAGGTTTCTCTTCATGTTCACTTAACTTCAGGTGTCATGGAAGACAAACGTCCCATCCATATTTTATAAAAACAAAAAAGATTATTTATTTAGGTATTCTTCATTGCACACAACAACAAAAGGATAAAAATACAATCAACAAAATCAGTTTTGAAAGGCGCAACAAGCGGCCTTATCGCTGTAAAGGTAGCCTTAGTTGCCTGGTAGAAATCGTTTTAGTTTTGTCTCGTGAAGAGGGGATCTCCCGAATACTTCGGAACATTAACACTATGAGTCTTAATCTCCCTGGGTCCATGAGAAGATCCAGATCGAAGACAAGATGGAGGGATATTTTGCAAAGTTACAGAAAATCGTGCGAAATGGAAAGAAAAACAAGGAAAGCAGATCCCACCATCAGATGGGAATAATAATATTGTCATAAGTTTTCGCGATTCATACTATTAAATAAAACACCTTTTAACCGGATTTGTCGCGTAAATTTACATTTTAAATTTTAACTCGACGTTTCGGTGTCTTTGCAGACCCCGAGGTCACGAGTGACTGTCGCGACTGCTTCAGTGATTGGGCCCACTAGATTGATGTCCCATAAGGACCAAACACTGAATTCAAAAAAAGTATTATTTCTTGTTCTGTGATACGTCCCATTGACTTTATTGTAGGAAATAATGAGATCAAGTACGGTCAGTAAGCAAACTAATAAGAATATCAATAAAAGACAAAATATTGATTCGTAATAAACATTTATACTAACAATAATCAACAATAAAAATTAAAAACATGTTACATTTAAAACACTATAAAACTATGATGTAATAAAATAAAGTATGTAGGTATTGACAATTTTAATGTATGAGGTTATTTGTCTTACTATAAAAAATTTACTTCGTAAAATTAAAAAAATCACAGTTCTAATAATTAAAACAATCACAGAATCAAATATTATCAATTTTTTTAATCAGTCATCATTGTCTATATACAATAGATAAACAGTTTACTTAAACAAAACGAATATTCAGAGTAGGTTTGAGTTCTTACTTAGAATTCCCCAAAATACTCAGCAATAAAATAAAACGTATATTCGAAGTAGCTTCGAAGTAGCTTCTAATCTTTTGTTTTATTCTAATGATTTTGTTTGCTTGCTGACCGTACTTGATCTCATTATTTCCTACAATAAAGTCAATGGGACGTATCACAGAACAAAAAATAATATTTTTTTTGAATCTGTGTTTGGTCCTTATGGGACATCAATCTAGTGGGCCCAATCACAGAAGCAGTCACTGTCGCGACTGTCGCGAAACATCGAGTTAAAATTTAAAATGTAAATATACGCGATCAATCTGGTTAAAAAGTGTTTTATTTAATGGGAATAATAAATGCTGTGAACAGAGAGAGAGAATGTGTTCCATCTAAAGTCTTTTTTAGAAAAAAGAAAATAATAACAAAAAATTAAATCGATGACACGAATGGTAAGACATGAATATATAGGTTATCTCTAGTTTCTGAACCATTGCGCTAATCCATCATACATGACAAAACTTAAGGATAGTGAGATAGGTGTCCCGAAAACTTACACACTCGGAGGATCAAAGGAGAATAGTGTCAGGTACACTTGACTGACTGTACGCATGCTTTGCTATTAAGTTATTAGTTTAAAGGTTATGAGGCTGGTTCAGTTAGCTATTTGATAAATAAAATTGAAGGATTTATTGAAGTAAAACTGGCTTTTATTGTCTCTAAATTACTTTTTAACTCGACGTTTCGGTGGCTTTAGGGTGTACAGTCACGTCTAATAAGATGTACACGTTTTCATTCGAATTTGAACCTTAATGCTACCGAATAAGGTGTGTACATCTTTTTGCACGTGACTGTACTACACCAATCGACGAATGGAACAGTCGACGTCGATCGATAGCTTTTACTAGGTATGGCAAAAAAGTCTTAGCAACACTGTGGTTTGGAGCGACTAATTCTACACATTTAAATTATACACCTGAAAATTCGGATATAAAAATGTTTTATTTAATACTATATTTGTTGTGACAATTTAATACAATATTACAATTAGGTATATGTAATCTTCCATGCTGGACTGAGAGCGAAGAAAAACGTAGAATGTGCCAGCTGCTTCTCTTCCCGGACATACTGTAAAAGTCAGTTAAGGGACAGAGGTTTTAAAGGCGTTTTTGTGGGCGATAGGCTGACCCCCTGTCACTACAATAGTCTCTTTCCATCTTTATGATACCTCCAAATTTGTCAAACGTGACATCAGATGTTTTTATAGCCTCTGGTGTTCTGCTTACCCCATAAGGGATACAGGCGTGACGTTATGTAAGTATGTATGTATGTAATTATATATAATACTGATGATAAGAGAGGTCCTAAATTGCATTGAAATGAAAAACGTAACGCGTCAAAATGGACGGCAGCGACAGCGGCGAAGGCTGCAATTTCCGCGACACGATAGAAATTATTGACATACATACATAACTTCACGCCTGTATCCCTTATGGGGTAGGCAGAACATCAGAGGTTATAAGACCAACTGATGTCACGTTTGACTAATGAGGTATTATAATGATTGCGAGAGGCTATTGCAGTGACAGGGGGTCAGCCTATCGCCCACAAAAATGCCAATAAAACCTCTGTCCCTTAACCGACTTTTACAGTATGCCCGGGAAGAGAAGCAGCTGGCACATTCTATGTTCTTCTTTCACTCCCAGTCCAGCATGGAAGTAAAAGAAATTATTGAGTTTGTATGAAACCGCGACAAATCGCTCTCTCGCCCGCTGGCGTCGAGAACAGCCCAGGATTCCCCGCGTCGCTGCCCGTCTAGTTTACAGGTATAAAAAGCGGTAAAAACGTATTTACTTTACTAAATAATGAATGACTTAATCATGAAAACTTAACAAAGAAACTCTACTACAAATATCTTCTACAATTTTTTACAGATAAAATAATCCTGTTACTAAAGTTATTCAATATTAAAATGCTTAAAAAACCGTTCTGTACGGAGTACAATAAAGCCTAAATACTTAGGTCACGCACGTGTCAGCGTTTTGGCAACATTGTCGAGTTTAATCATTTTAACATAAAACATATTTAGTACCCAATAAGAAGCACCTGACAGTAACATTCCAACTATCTTCAAGGTGTTTGGCATCATCGGCCCAATCGTTTGCCTAATACTCTAAAATAGTCAAAGGCAACACAAAAACAATTATTCCCTCTAAACTCCCACAAATAGAACTTATCAACATTAAACAAACGGCTACCACGCCCACTAAATACGGTTAAAACCAAAAAGGAGACGGTAAAACCGGTAAACCGGTAAAAGTACCGCTTCCGCGAGACGTATCAAAGACTGATGCAGTCAAGCGAAGCTCAGCCAAAAAGGTTACACTTTAATTGTGCCGTGGTCTTAGAAGCGGAAAAGTCTTTGTGTGAAGTCCTTGTGTTTTGCGGGGAGTTTGTCAGAGAAAAACCGGTTTTTATGCTCCTTCGAAGTGAGGTTTTGTGTTGTGAAAGTTTCATGAGTTTTATTTCTAAAGCGATGTGAACGGGTATGAAAAGGCTTTTGTGATGATGTTTATAACGCTGTTGGTGTGAATTTATTTCAATAATATGTATTCTGGTGATCGGAGATTAATTTCGAAGAAGTCAATTGAACTAATCTGCTTATTGCTACAAACTGCTTAGGTATTGGCCTTATTTTTATATTGAACAAAATATATTGTAAGAAATAGATGTAACTTTTCCGTAAATAAATAAAAATAAATAAATCTCATCTCTTTCATGATAAATTTGTTTAAAACAAAGTACTGAAAAATAGAGACTAGATTTATTTAATTTACCCGCAACTTTTAGCAATACAATCTTTGGTTTCCTATTTAATTCATATAGCTACTTTTTTTCCTTAACCTAATTATTTACTTTCCACTTTTTTCATTCCAAATTGCTTCGAAATCCGATACTCGGACTTCGGCACACTATGGTAAATAAGTCGAAACTTTGTTCTTTTCGTCGAAAATTAAAATTTTATACCTCGCTACATTGCAGGTGTGGCGTAAAATTTAAATAAATGGAAGGTAGGCGCACCAAAGAAGGCCATGCTCCGTGGAAGGCCAAAAGTAGGTGTTATAGTCATTTGATGTCAAATACCTTCTACTCACACTTAGACCCACTTAACTTAAGAACACAGGAGTAGCAGCAAGTCGCTGGAATCCCTATTTTGTTTGTGAGGTCCCTCACTTCATAGACTTCTGTCGTAGATGTTGAAATGGTAATTTCAACACAGCACAAAGCACAACAAAACAAAATAAATAATAAAATACAAAATAAATAAATATTTTTGACATTCACACAACATTATCGAGCTCAAAATAAACCTGGTCAGCTATTATAGTCAACCCTGGACAATCCCGACATGGTCAAAAGTCAAACGTTAAGTCATCAAAATAACGATGGTCACAATGCATGCACATTTTATTTCTATCTTTGAAAATCAGAACAATTGCCATTTAAGTATCAAATTGAAGCCAACGATCGGTAAATATCGATATCAAATGGGATAGCTTTTGTTGCTGCAATGTTCAATTGAAGTTATCTCACAAAGTCTACACGACTTCGGTCAATTTCTGTACTAGAATGGATTAGGGTTTGGGCAAGTTTTTGTCATACAAAAGCTAAGCCAGTTCAGTTTGCACTTTCACTCTAATGGTATAGCTTTTGTAAATACGCCACCGGGATTCGAACCCAGGACCTCTGGCATAGAAGGCAATGTATGTTACCGCTACACCAGCCGGTCGTTTTAAGTTATAAACTTACGCTTAGTTATAAGTTTTTTAGATAAGTTTTTTAGATAAGTTTATAAGCCAATAACCAAACATTATCTTATTTTTTTAACTGTGATTTGTTACCTAAGAATTTTTTTAAGTGTTTAAGAATTATATATAAATTAGCTTCGATTACAGTTGAAATATCAGAAGTTTTCCCAGGAAGGACAGTGGTTCCTTATAACGCCACTCAAAATTTGACTGTTGGCCTTGCAAGGGCACCTACATGAACCTTTATAGGAATCATGAAAAAAAACATCATGACAATATAACTGTATAAAATACAACGGCACAGAACAGAACTGCTACTATGACGCAAGTGACAAGTGTGGAATAGCAGATATGAGGCAATGTCTGTTTTATTAAATATTAGCCTTCTAAGGAACATTTTGGCCTTACAAAGAACGGACCCTTAAGAAGGTCTTTATGAGTGAAAAATAAAATTATGATTCAATTCTAAAAAACCTATTGGCAACTTAGTTGATATCGGTATAATACCAGGGACCGGAACCGCTTACCCTTAAAGAGGTTTTTGATTGGGTTTTTCATAGACTTGTTTTAAAAAACCCTATCAATTTGGTAACCGTATCGAAGACTTACCCTAATTTAAGGCTTACCATATCAATAGAGTTAGCTTCATGTAAGCAGTAAGCCTATCGAAAACCCTATTGAAGGTTACCGATTCAATAGGGTTTTAAAACATGCAGGCAAGTTTAATCTCTAAGAATATCAAATTATCAAAAATATCACCATCTATTCAATCTCGCACTTCGAATTATACTTCCGAATTCAACAGCATGCGCGGAAAAGAGATAGAAATAGGCAACCCTATCACATGGTAAGCGCATCCGAAAGTAGTTAACTTTATTCAAAGTGTTACCACGTCGATAGGCTTACCATATCAATAGGGTTACACTTCCATATGGTAAGATTTTGATAGGGTTACCCTATCAATAGGCTTAATCAAATAAAGGGGTTTTCCGGTCCCTGTATAATACTGATTATTATAACTTAAAAAAAAACAATTCCAAAATTAAATCCTAAGCGATGGGTGTCCTAAATAAGTTCAATGAGTTTTTTTAGATAATTATATGATTTAAGGCATTAAATGTAACGTTTAAATGAAAGAGTTTGTTCTGTAGTATTAGGAAAAGCAGATATTGTGATTGTTATACCTATAGTTTTAATTTGAACGACCGATTTATAACATTGGCCTTCTTAGGAGCCCTGTTCCTAGCAAGGCCAAATGAAAGACCTTTATAAAACATAAGTTTATTCAGTAGTGATTGCATCTAGAATAAAAATAATTTAATTCTATGTTAGACAATAAAACAAAGTATTACTTTTTTGTTTCTTTCATTTAAGTATCCCGTAAATAAACGAATTAAAGCGGTTCATTCGTTAAGGTGTCCTTCCATGGTACACCCACCTTAGGTTACGTTAGGATATAATTATTACGTTTACCAAAAACTCTGATATGTAGGCTTTGTCCATTTCGAAAATATAAAACCAAATAAAAATTTAATTTCCAGCGAAACGAGCGTTCGGCGAAGACAGTTTCGCCTTACCATAGTGAGCCCCTCAGAACTTCGCATTTACAATGTTATGGTGCGTACAGATTGCAATAATGGAACTTGTAATCTAACATTCTGCGCACTACACGTCCAAATACGCAACGTGCGCAGAACGTTACATTACTATTTGCATTACTAGCAATCTGTACGCACCATTAGGAAGCATGGATAATGAATCGTTAAGGCAATATTAAAAGAAGTAAGTATTAAATTAAACTCGCTTACCCAAATACTCCGACGGCGACCGCCGCTTCTCTCAGCGCTCGTTCTTGGTCCATGTCCCTTAAGGCTTCAGGTCTAATGGTAGCTGTGTTCCGAGGCTGTCGCTCGTTCTGGACAGCTGGAATTAAGAAGTACTTGTTAATCATCATCATCATTAGCCGGAGACGCCCAAAGGACATAGTGCCACAAAGTCAGCTCAGTCCCGTGGCACTGCTTAAAGCTAGCTGAAGCGATAGTCATACGGATTAGTCGTCTTTCACGGCACACATCCAGACTTATATGTAGGTATGTAGTTATGTGCGCGAAAATTGTCTGAGTCAAAAGCTCGCATCGGTGTTCCAACCTTTTCTCTACCTTTAGTTTAACCAAGGAGAATATTTATTTATTTCAGTTAACTGGTTTCTGCAGCACTTAACAATAAAATTATTACAACTGTTTATTTTCAAGACACAGGGCAATTATGAGAAACCTTTCTCAAAATGTAGAACGTAATCCACACAATAAAAAGGGAAGCAGAAAAATCAATTAATTAAAATGTCAGAAAAATAATTAAAAATAAAATAAAGTAAATTTAAATTAATATAAAAATTTTACAATACAAAATAGTAAGAAGGAACCAAATATAAAACTTTAAAAACTTCATTTTTTATTTCTTATACCTATATGTAAATTTTCTTATTGGTATTAATTATAATATTTTCATATTTGTACCAATTTTTTTTTGTGTTTTATTTTTATTATTTGTGTCTTTGCTGCTATGTTGAATAAATGTTTTTCTTTCTTTATTTCTTTCTTTTAAAAAATAAACACTCAAAAACAGTATCAATAAAATTTGGAATTAAAATCTATTTAGAATTAAGTAAGACAATCAATAACAAACAAAATAATACACTCATAAACGAGTCAAAAAGTTATCACATTCCATTCTATTATACTCTAATAAGTAATCATAGACACATAATAATAATAAGTATATACTCTTAATTGCCCAGTGAAATATAATTTCGTGGTAATAACACAAACTGATAACTAGTGCTTGTGACTGTTAATTAAGTTTAGGTGCTGACCAAAAATCAGTGTTGTAGACAGCGGCAACTGAAAATCGGTGGTTTGCAAACGCTTCACTGAGGTTTCGCCATTTTGCATCGGCATAAACTCTGCTAAAGACATTTATTTTATTGTATAAACTTGTAAATATTGATTTGTATTGTTAATTAGATTTTTTCGTTCGTGTTATTTTAATTTTTCTTTGATGTTTTATGGTGTTTATAATGTTAATTGTCAATCTATATGTATGTGTGCTTGATATAAATAAATAAATATCTATCTATCTATCTAGATTTACAAAGTTGGTTAGATTTTATTTCTCGACTAGGTACCTACTTATTGTTCCGTTCTACGAATGAAATGAACAAATGCAAATGAATGAAATGACGGATTTGGATGAAATTTGGCGTTGTGCTTGTCTGGAATAGCATATAACCTACGCTAATTTTTATCCCGATATTCCCGCTAAATTGAAAATATCGCGGGTGAAACCACGTGATACAGCTAGTATTTGAATAAATAGAACGAAAAATGAAGTATCACCTCAAAAAAAGAATAGAAACAAAAATTAATAGCAAAGTAGAGTAGTTTTTGTTCTACCACCACCAGCAGTGATTTAGAATTGGTAGGTCAGTCACGTGCTGAGCATCGTGAAACAGGTACCTACCCTTTCGCCCTAGCCGACCCTAGGGACTGTCTGCCTAGTGAGGTGTACTGTCTGTGTTTAGAAGTGCATTACGTTTACTTGAGTTATTGAGGTTTAGAATAAAACATCGGAAGAAAAATGCTCGGTTTTGAGCGTCTTGGCAGATTTGTTTACCTAAAAGGAGGTTGTATACCTAACGCATATGATTTTTTTTTATATTAAGGAAGTCTGCAAATTAATCCACTGGATAGTAGGTTGCTTTTGCGCAGTTGATTAAGCTTTATCTTTTTTTGTTTTGACTATAAATAGGTAGATATTGAAATCTTGTCATGTAGGAAAGATTGAGAAACTAGATATATTCTTTCCAGGTTTTGTTAACTAGTAAACTTTATGAGTTTTACTTTGAACTCGCCAAGGTTTGGAATGAACTGCCTGCGTCTATTTTCCCTGGCCGTATAGTCCTAGTACTTTTAAGCGTCGAGTGAATAGGTTTCTCGTGGATGGACGTGAAACACCTTAGTCTTCATGTTCACTTAACATCAGGTGGCATGGAAGACAAACGTCCCATCCGTAATTCATAAAAAAAGAACTTTCATAAAAAATGGGTCTAGGTATGTACCTAACTGTATAAAAAAGTTTAACAAATTGCAGGATGTGCAAAGAAAATTTAATTAAAATTGCTATTTTGACATTGTACCATCACAATCTGGGTAAATATCTACGAAGGTAACTTCCGGAAGTAATAAAAATTCTAAAAATTTAACGATTCATTATTAATTTATACCGACTTATGAAGCTGAAAAGTTAATTTATTTTTTTGCTTTCCAACCTCTCTAAAATGCCAAGAAACTAGTAAGTAGGTACTATTAAATATTAGGTATAGTTTATAACCGAATTCATCGCATATAAGTACTATCGAACCAACTAAATCATGACCAACAACAAGCTCATTTTGGCAAATTGTCTAAATACTAGTAGGTCGAAATTGGCTTGAAGATAGGTTTCCTTGCTGACGAACTTGTTATCGTTTCATTCGACACTTACATTAAATGAGTACAGAATTCGTACAGTATCTATAAAGTCATAAGTGCATTTTACGCGATAGACCTTACAAGTTTGACAGTTTCAATTTTCGGCGAACGAATTTTCAGCAAAATGGGTCATGATTCAATTGGTTCTTTTAAAACATTTCAACTCTATGTTACGGTGTTTTTTTAGTCACAAGAAAATACGTGATAAAATCATATCGTCCTTAGTTATTACAACTCTTTCCATAAAATAACCCTACAATACCGTAAATAAAAACAAAAAGATAACGAAAAACAAAATCGAACAACTATCCAACTTTTATTTCAAAACCAAAAGACATGGAACACGATTTGAAAGCATCATAAAAGTGTCACATACAGTTGCCCCCTTTCGCCCCGTTTTGCGATGAAGTGGGGCGAATGGGGAGGCAGGTTTCTATTTGATTTTATTGCTCCCCACTGTACATCGAAGTTGTGGCTTTATTGGCAGGGGCAGGCAACTGTCTTAGAAAGTTAAGATGGATTGAAGTTGAGTTCGCTTCTGAGGCTCAGAATACTTTAGGTTTGATTTAAGGTGCTTAAATGTCAACCGAATATTCGCAAAGTTAGGTATTGTGGTAAGTTGTGAAGATTTAATTATTGAAATTAACGGATTATCTATCCTGATCAACGCAATGGTTGCGAAAAGATTCCTGTTCAAGTTGAATTTGGAAAAAAAATAACTTTTTACATGTCTAGTGTTTACTGTATTTGTAAAGACACCGTAACAACGGTTTTTTTTTTAAATATTGTAAGGATAGGACTTTTGTCTTCCATGCCACCTGATGGAAAGTGCGCATGAAGACTATGGTGTTACACGTCCACGTGTTGACGTCACTCACGTCCACGGTGAGTCTAAATGTAAAATAGTAGATACTAGCTATTTTCCCGCGGGAATTTCGGGATAAAAATTAGCCTGTGTGCTTTTCCAGATTGTATTCTATCACTATGCCAAGTTTCATCCATATCCGTTTGGGCCGTTTTGCCGTGATTGAGGAACAAACATCCATACATCCAAACTTTCACATTTATAATATAAGTAAGATTATACGCGCGATTATATTCAGTCAAAAAAGCAAATGAATCGTCAAAATGAACAAACTTTCTACATTTTCTTAAATTTAAATATGTCTAATTTCCTATAGGTAAGTTTTACCTACTTTAATAAGTGAAGAAATTATTTTTTTATTCTACTTACATTAAACTGCATTTCATTCGTTTGGGGATGGGACGTTTGTCTTCCATGACACCTGATGTTAAGTGAACATGAAGACTAAGGTGGTACATGTCTATCCACTCCTATTCACTCGACGCTTAAGAGTGCCTACTAGGACTATACTGGTCAGGTAAAATAGAAGCAGGCAGTTCATTCCAAACCTTGACATACCTCTTTCGCTTCTTCCACGTTCATTTATCTTTTCATAGGTACAGAAGGCAGCACATCAAGCGTTACAAATCTGCCAATTTTCTCCAAACAATTTTCTAACTTCATGTCGAGGGCATAGAGTCCAGATTCAATTACAATTTTTTGACCGATTTGTAACGATTGATCTGCTGTCTTCTGTACATGATCGCCGGTTACGTACGGGTACTTTTAACTAGGCCCTTTTTAAGTATGTCGCCAATTTGGTCGGCATACGTAGGTACGGTTACCATACCTTAATTTCAATGTGAACTACCTATATAGGTATTTTTTAGTAGGTAATTTTATATAGGTACCTATTTTGAAATAAGTTACATTATTTACAAATTAAAACGAATCTATCACTGCTCGAGAAGTTCCATCTGTTGAAAAGAAGTAATTATAAAAATAAATAATAAATAAAATTTCCAGACAATCACACCAACTGGCCCCAAGTTAGCATAGCTTGTGTTATGGGATACCATTTAGCGAACTAGGGGGAAACCTAGAATATAAATACATAAATAGATGAAACACCCACACATGGAACATTTTTTGTTTCTTGTTCCGTGAGGGAATCGAACCCGCAACCACTGGCGTCAGGTTGACAGGTTTACCTCATCGCCAAAGTGGTTGTCGACTTAATTAACTCAACAGCATTCATCTTTTCAAAATAGTAAAACCCAAGTCTCTTATCTGCAAAATATCTTTATAAAAAAATATCGTGTGGGAACCGTAATATTATAAACAAATAACTACACAAACAAAAGACTGCCAAACCATATAAAAACCCAGTTAGGTAGCTACTGATTGTTAGCAGAAATCCAGTTAACCAAAATTCAAACTACATGCACCTTAACTACATCCCACTACAACCCACCCCATTACTATAGATCACAGGGCCCCTCCCACATCCGGCCGCCATCTTTGAGGTCTCACTTCCGGTGTGACAGAGCGAGATCGAAACACTAGTTTTGTATAGTGAGGGAGAGAGATAGTTGCAATGTGGGAGTGATCTTTGACGCCTTTTTGGAGTTAAATATAAAAAGATTTAAATGGATTTGGTTGTTTGTTTATGGAGTTTTTTTTTTATTAAAGGTAAAGGTAACTAAGACTTGGTTTTCTATGATTAGATCAGTGAATTTCTGTTTTTAGGAACTTGAAGTTAAATCTCATAAATTGTGTTTCCTTGTTTGATTACCTATACCTACTTGTAGGGTAGATGTTTAAAATAAAAATAAAACTCGTTTTAAATAAAAGCTTTTAGCGTTACATCTTGTCTTATTATTTTGATGATGTAATTCATTTAACTTACCTTAAAAGGACATCTTAATAATATAAATCGATATAAATCTAAGTAGGTATAGCAATTTTGTTAATTTACCTAAATGCACCTATATCAGTTTGAAAATGTGTTTTTGCCTTTAATAGCCTAGTTCCTGGGGAGGATACTTACCTAGGTACGTATAACCTACCTACAGCTAGTTTGCCTCTACAGGGTGAATGGTGACAAATTTTAGATAGGTACTGAAGGGGAGCACTCTGAACTCGATTCCGATCATAATTATTAATAAAAGTAGGTATTTAATTTTTCACCGGAATCCCTTTGAATACCTAAATAAAGAGACCTTACTACACTTTTCCCGACGCGCTGCCTCGGTCAACACGCACACAGCAGTGTTCCCGCCACACACACACCACCACGCGCTATGCATCTACCTATTGCATTACGCTTATGTAACCATGCGTTGCTTAATGAATTGTCTAACTTTCGGTACAGTTTACTCAGTAAATAATTAATATTTATTTTATTTTTTCTATTCATATATGAACTGAACGAAACGAAAACGTGTGGAACGAAAGCACAGGCTAAACCCGAACACAATGAATAACATAGCTGTCTATGATTAAATTAAAATTCAAAATCTGGCCACGACGACGGTGGTTTTAATAGCACCACAACTTTTTTTTTTAAATAAACGGAGTATTTATATTGGACATTAAAGTATTCCCTCAGAGCCACCTAAACCAATGTAAAGAGACATGTTCATAGTTCATACACACGAACACTTGCATTGTGCGGCAATTGAACCCGCGACAACTCTAAGGGCACATTTAAGGACAGGCAACGACGCGTCGAACGGCGCGTCTTGCGTTTTTACTTCTACATCGCCGGCTTTACTATGGAACTGTCCGCTGGTTTAGGCGTGGGCAGCGATTTCCGCGACACGATAGAAAGTATTGAGTTTGTATGAAACCGCGACAAATCGCTCTCACGCCCGCTGGCGGCGAGAACGGCCCAGATTCCACGCGTCGCTGCTCGAGCCGCTGTCACTGCCGTCCAGTTTGCAGCCTAATAGTGTTACGCCATCGCCAAAGTTGTCGAGTAGGTATAGTATACCTAAAGAAACATGTGAAATCTGGTTAAAAATCTGTTTAAATCCCCTTTTTCGGAGCTGACTGTACCCGATTTGAATTCCCGTTGTTAAACGACTTTAATAGTGGGTTTCAATATACTTAGTATCCTTATCCAAAATCCAAATATTTTTCGTACAAAAACAAATCTTGATTTTGGTTGCCAAGGCAACGCCCATATATCTAAGCGATTACAAAAAAGGATTTTGGATTGAGATACTATACCTATTGAAAACCACCATAAGTGAAAGCTTTCAGACTCAAACTCACATCTTTATTTCTGCACTATTCCTAGACTCAAAAAAAAGAGTTTAAAGACTCAATAGTTCAAAAACTAGAATCTAAGTCGTATTGTCTGGCTAATGAAAGTAGAGAATGAAAAAATCTGGTGAATTTCCCAACATGACCCCAAATCATGAAAAGATGAACATCTTATAAGAAAAGCAGCTAAAAAAGATACTTCTGATTATAAAAAACTGTTGTGATCCCCCCAAAATTCAGATGTGATCCCCCCAAATTTAAGTCTGCGACCGCGCCTGCTCCTTTCTGTATGTCGGGGGTAGGTAATCTTCGGAAATACTTAACATATTTTGATTTTATTTGCACCAGTCAATTCGATGACTATATCGGTTTGACAAAAACTTAAAACTCCTTAAAAAGACAGCAAAAAACTGCAACAGTAGCTATAAAGCTATATAAACTTTGAACACTCAATGACAAATTGCTAAATCTAAATCTCTATGAAAGGGCACCATCTGAAAGAGTACAAAGGAATGAGCTTGCTCTATACTACCAACATTGTCATAATTGAAAAATAAAATCAGGGGATCAGGTGCATATCCTTCTGTCCAACAGACCCTAAAGCGATTCCATTTAACGACCACCACACAAAAATCCCGTACTCT
The DNA here is from genome assembly GCA_944452665.1 of Stenoptilia bipunctidactyla. Lineage (NCBI taxonomy): Eukaryota > Metazoa > Arthropoda > Insecta > Lepidoptera > Pterophoridae > Stenoptilia > Stenoptilia bipunctidactyla. Next base: position 4,728,957 of record OX101748.1, on the reverse strand, counting down.
CACTCACACCACACAAAATGCCATCTCCCCATCCTGCTCTTTAACGACTTCTGTTGAACTGATTCTATTACTTAAATGGTTATTGATTCCTACATTTCAATTTCTACGATTTTCGTCTTTATCAAGAAGTCTTAAAGTTGAATTTCGTGTGGATAATGAGAAGAAAATTTATGTTTCTCCGCTTGGAAACAAGACCGTAAGCCTTTTGAGTTTGAATTCATACTTGTTCGACTTTAAAGTTAGAAATCCAGATTTAAGTTCAGAATGTTGGTATTATTACATTTTGGTTAGGCGTTTGGTATTCGAGCGTATTTTAAGTGAGTAGAGTTGAGATTTGATTGTGGGTTGATGGGTTCGTGCGACCTTTTGGGTTAAGTGTGGCCATTAATACAGGGTTGGATTCGAGGGGTTTAAGCTATGGATTAAAAACGCATTAATCAGTGTCCGCCATAAAGCCTTAACTCTGGAATAAACAGTTAAGTGTTAGGGTACGCGACGTCGGATTTGGGTAAAGTCAGGAAATGTTATTACTGCAGATGGATATTTAATTTGAATTTACTTTTGTGGATTCCTCTATAAGTTTTAACTTTACGCTTTCATGGTAACGATAAAAAAAGTAAGTTGTGTAAAAAATGTAACTGTGGTGCAGTGGTCTAGTCGCCACTGCGCCAATCGTGAGGTCACGGGTTCGATTCCCGTTCGGATAAAAGAAATATTATCCGGATCTGGGCGTTGATTTATAGGTATATGTTTCATATTCTAGGTAGGCACATGGGACCCCTAGGTTCCCCTAGTTCGCTAAATGGTATCTTAAAACACAAGCTTTGCTTAATTTGAGGCCACAAAATTGGTGTGATTGTCTGGTGATTTTATTATCTATTGCTTATAATAATAATAATAATATGTTTATTTTTCAGAGTAAAATACATCCAATTTGTTAGTTAAAGCTTAAACTATGTTAGTAATTAATCTCCAGATATACTTCTATTTTTGGTTGGGCAGAATTGACAATCCTACCCAGTGCTTAATGAAAGGGTTGTCAACTCTGTCCACAACCGTGCTCAGGATGCTGCCGGGACAGCTTGGCACGCGGTGCAGCAGCGAGGCTGCTCGCTGACGCATGACGGCGAAGTTGTCGCGGACTCGTGCCTCAGCGAACATCCCCGAGGCGCTGCACCGCCATCGCAGTCCCAGCATCACCCTGAACGCGTTGTTATATTGGACGCGTAGGGCTGTACCGGCCTTCCGTGTATGATTGGTCCACAGACCGCCGGTGTAGAAGACCTGGCAGTAAGTTTTAAAAAGAAATATTTTTACTTCCTTACTACACCTATCGAATCTGCGGGCCAGCATATTACTTCTGACCGACAACGCCCTACGCTCCCTTTCCATGTCATTATCATCATTGAGATCACCATCGACGTAGTGTCCCCGATACTTAAAATTAAATGTTCTCGATAATGGAACACCGGACAGTCTCACCTGTGGCACAGAATCAGGAGCCCGCTTGCTAGTTTTGAACAACATGCACACACTCTTTTTACTGTTGTATACAAGACCGTGCTCCTCAGCATAGCGTTCGCAAATCACTAAAAGTTTCCTTAGTGTATTTATTGAGGGACTCAGCAGGACCATATCGTCCGCGTAACTTATATTATTCACAGACACACCATCGATATGACATCCATATGGTTGACTGCTGAGTCCAATCAACGCATCAACATAAAAATTTAAAAGCGTTGGAGAGGACAGTCCACCCTGCCTAACGCCGCATTCCATAACATAGGGATCAGAGTATTTATTACCCCATCTCACTTGATTACTCTGATTGCTGTACCAATACCGAAGAACAGCTATGAGAGCTGGAGGAAAGTCAGTATCTGATAGTTTATGAAAAAGTTTGTCATAGCACACACGATCGAAGGCCCTTGACAGATCAAGAAAACACGCATGAACTGGTGTTCTTCTTACCGTATAATATCTCACTGTACTTTTAAGTACTAGTATAGCACTTTCAGTTGAAGAACCCTCCCTAAAACCGAACTGGGCCTCGTTCAAATGTAAATATTTTTGTAAGTATTTATCCATTAAGCTGTCAAAAACCTTCGCGATAACTGTGGCTAATGAAATTGGCCTATAATTATCAAGGCCCGACAAATCTCCCATCCTATCCTTCGCTATCGGCACAACAATCATCTTTATCATATCGTCAGGCAGGTGTGAATGGACAAGGCAGCAGTAGAAGAACATCGCCAGAACACGAGGCAAATGAACACCAGCATTCGCTAGATGCTCTATGCTAAGGCCATCGTGTCCGGGCGACCTCCCCCGCCTCATATTATTAATAGCTTTCCTCACCTCATCACCAGTGAAACGAAATCCATCCCGACTACTACGAACACTCCCTTCCTTCTTTGACTTAAGTAACATTGGGTTGACTTTAAAGTGTTCCTTAAAGATATTGGCAATAGCAGCGGGACAGCTTTCACCCTCGACACTCACCGGGAGGCTAGGCTTTATATTGAGTCTTTTTGTTTCTTTCCAAAACTTTCCAAATTGTTTTGCAGAACAATGAGATGCAATAATGTCCATTTTAATTTTTCTGTATTTTGCTGGCACCATTTAAGTTTTCTTTTAACTTCTTTCCTGCTTTCACGCATTTCATGTAAAACATGTCCTTCTTTAGGTTTACCTTGTAATGTCCATAATTTGATATTTAAGCCGAGCATCCCGATGCGCGTCAGAAACATATTTATTCCAACCAACAATTGTTTTCCTATTAGAACGCTGCTAATATAACGCTTATAAGGTATAACACAGGTGTGATATCCGTTATATGATTTTTTGGAGATTTTTTTCTTAAAACTTAATGAGTTTTTTACATACATACATACATAACGTCACACATGTATCGCTTATGGGGTAGGCAGAACACTAGAGGCTATAAGACCGTCTGATGTCACATTTGACAAATTTGGAGGTATTATTAAGATGGAGACACGACTATTGTAGTGACAGGGGGTCAGCCGATCGCCCACAAAAACGCTTTTAAAACCTCTATCCCTTAACTGACTTACAGTATGCCCAGGAAGAGATGCAGCTGGGCTGGCACATTCTATGTTTTTCTTTCGCTCCCAGTCCGGCATGGAAGTTGAGTTTTTTCTAATTTATAGTAATTGAAAAGTACGAGTATTTTAATCTTTACCTAGCTCTAAGTGTTGTTGGGGGATAGTATAGGTCTAGTTATAGAGTGGAAGAGCTAGACGGCAGCATGAAGGAGCCATCGTATAGTTATCTAAATAAGTACTATCTCACAACAAGCTCATTTTGGAAAATCGCTTGTACCTAAGTGCTTGTACCTAGGTCGAAATTTGCTTGAAGATAGGTTTCCTTGGTGACTAACTATTTATAAGTTCATAAGACACTGACATTTAATGAGTACAGAATTCGTACAGTATCTAAAGAGTAATAAGAGTAACAAGTTATTTAATGATTTCTGTCCTTCCTACGATCATGTGCTTATGTTGGGTGACTTTAATACTTGTTTAATTAAGAACAATACCCGTTCCCGCAAGCTTGAATCCCTCATATCCTCTTATAACCTTTCTTTGTTACCCCTGTCCCCTACCCACAATTTCCCTAATTGTGTACCTTCTTTGATTGACCTTATGATAGTGTCCTCTCCTCATAATGTAGCTAACCATGGTCAACTTACAGCTCCCTTTTCCTACCATGATCTACTATTCCTATCCTACCGCATCCGAATCCCCAAACGTAAACCACCCACCTCATTCCTTCGTAGTTTTAAAAATATCAACCCGGATACTCTGCAACATGATGCTGATGCCATCGACTGGTCACCAGTATTGGATGGACACAATATTGAAGATAAAGTAAGTTGTTTCAATAAACTGGTTTTAGAATTATTTGACCGTCATGCCCCCATTAAAAAAATTAAACGTAGACACAATCCTGCACCATGGCTCTCAGATTCCATCAAAGAAGCTATGTCGTTCAGAGATAAGGCGAAAAGACGATACAAACACTGCCCTTCGGAACGTAACTTGATTACTTTTAAGAATCTTCGTAATCGTTGCTCCCGCTTGTGTCGTGATGCTAAGAGACGCTATTTCCATGACTCCCTTGTCAACCATAGCACTGCAGAAGTTTGGAAATTCTTAAAGTCTGTAGGTATTAATAAATCTATAATAACACCACCGAACAATTTTGATTTAGATGCCATCAATACTCACTTTTCTAAACCTCCCGTAGTTTTAAGTGCACTTCAAAAAGCTGAAACATTAAATAATTTAACAAATATTTCTGATTCACATCCATCCTTTTCTTTTTCACCCATTACTGAAGCTCAAGTAAAAAAAGCTATTCTGTCCATCTCGTCAGCTGCCGTAGGAGATGATAAATTGTGCTCAAAGATGATCACTATGATTCTACCTACAATATTGCCCATTCTTACCCACATTTTCAACTATTCATTTACAACCAGTACCTTCCCATCCTCCTGGAAACGAGCTCACGTGATCCCTTTACCTAAAGTTTGTAATCCTACTACATTGTCACATTTCCGTCCAATATCCATACTGTCCTTTCTTTCTAAAGTCCTTGAGCACATTGTCCATCATCAACTCTCTACATTCCTGATCACTAATAAAGTCCTCAATCCATTTCAATCCGGGTTTCGTCCCGGTCACAGCACTGTATCTGCTCTGGTAAATGTGACTGATGATATACGCTGGGCTATGGAGAATAGATCTCTTACACTGCTTGTTTTGCTTGACTTTAGTAATGCCTTTAATTCCGTTGACTTTGATATCCTTCTAGCCATATTAAAATCTATCAATATTTCATCTCCTGCAGTCGCTTGGTTTAATTCCTATCTTCGGGGTCGGTCTCAGCGGGTTCACCTTGAAGAGTCTTACTCTGAGTGGTGCGACCTTACTGCGGGCGTGCCCCAAGGTGGCGTTCTCTCTCCGTTACTTTTCTCTGTATTTATTAACACCATTACTACAGTTTTATCCTGCAAATTTCATTTATATGCTGATGACTTGCAAATTTACCACCACTTTACAGTTGCGGAAGCAAATTCTGCAATTGCTACGATCAACAATAATCTTTCCCGCATAAGTGACTGGGCCCAATCCTATGGATTAAGTGTAAATCCTTCCAAGTCTCAGGCTATGATTATAGGCAGCCGACACATGCGTTGCAAACTTGATTTGAAAAATTTGCCTCCAGTACAGATAGACAATACACCCATTCTGCTTACTGATGCGGCTAAGAACTTGGGCGTAATAATGAACGCCGACCTAACATGGATTGATAACGTTAATGATATTAGTCGAAAGGTACACCACTCATTTCATAAATTAAAGTGTCTTCAAAGTTTCCTACCCTTAAAGACGAAGATCTCACTGGCGCAAACACTCATTCAACCCACCATTGACTACGCAGATGCCTGTTATCTAGATGCCACAGAAATAATGTTAAATAAATTGGAACGCTTGCAGAATTTGTGTATACGTTTTATTTTCGGGTTGAAAAAGTTCGACCATGTTACCGAATTTCGTAAAAAACTACAGTGGCTCCCAATCCGTTTACGTAGAAATACCCGTATCCTCTGTCTTCTGTTTAATGTACTGTATAACCCATCCTCTCCTGTTTATTTATGTGAGCGGTTCACTTTTTCTAATTCTAAAGATGCGCTTTGTAGAGCACATAAGCGTACACTCCTAGTAATGAAATCACATAGAAGCGATTTCTTTGCATATTCGTTTACTGTACATGCTGTCAGATTGTGGAATTCCTTACCCTACGAAATCCGTGAGTCGAAATCACTACATATTTTTAAAAGAAGAGTTAGAGAACATTATCTCTCCCAAACATAGGTCTTTAAAATCGATTATATTATAGAACGTTTATTGATATTATTTTAACACGTGTTTATTGTTATATATTTTATGTATTTATATTTAATTATAAGTATATATTGTATGTACATATATGTATGTTTATGTATGTATTGTATGTAATATATCTTTTCTATATTAGTATGTTGTACGCACTTAATTTGTTTTTTTTTCTTTCTCATTTCCCAGCCTCAGGCTTGCTGGTAGAAATTTCTTTTAGAAATAAGCTTTGCCTTTGTACCTTGTTATCAATTTAATTGTTTGTCTATTTAAGTTTCCTTGTGTGTACATAAATTATTAAATAAAAATAAGTGCATTATACGCGATAGAACTTACAAGTTTGACAGTTTCAAACGAATTTTCAGAAAAATGGGTCATGCATGATTCAGTTCGATGGTACCTGCTTCTTAATTTATTTAGTAAATCTTATTATATCACTAGTTTATAAACCCAAGTATGCATATGTTAGTTTTAAATAAGAAAATGATGGCAAATACCTATTGTCATTATAATTTAAATTCTTTTAATATTATTAAAACCTATTCACACTGTAACCATGAGATGATTTCCCATACCGGCGGCGGTAAGACCGCTGATTGTAACGATATTAATGTATTTTAAGTTTTTGATGATTATATTATTGCTTACGATACCTATACACAAGCACAACACTCCAATAAATGGTAAGTATGCGTAAATTAAATAAACGTACCCAGGCACTTTTTATTTTAAATTTTGTTTAATTAAATAGGTGATAGATATAAACTCTTCCCTAGGTCCTAATGTTTCTGTCCCTTAAAGACAGAATTGCAATGTGAAGTCCGCTTGGTAAGTTAAATTTCCGTCAAGTATCACCGTCCAAGTGATTATGTGTTATACTTATTAGTAGATTTGTATTTGTACAGAAGCCAGCACATCAAGTGTTACAAATCTGTCAAAAATTTTTACTCGAATCTGAACTCTATGCGCTCGACATTAAGTTGAAATTGGTTAGAGAAATTTGACAGGTAATGTAACGCTTGATCTGCTGCCTTCTGTACATGCCTACATTAAATGAGCGTCATAATGTCACAGATCAAAAAAAACAATACTTTCGGCATTCTTTAGTCAAAATTGTTAATTATGGCTAGACATGAACAACAAACACAAGACGGCTATTTGCGAGTCTACACCACGCTCTTTTAGAAAATAACAAAAAAAAAGACCTCTTAGGCTGCAAACTGGACTGCAGCGACAGCGAGAGCGACAGCAGCACGGGCAGCGATGCGGGGAATCTGGGCCGTTCTCGACGCCAGCGGGCGTTCGAGCAATTTGTCGCGTTTTCATACAAACTCAATACTTTCAATCGGGTCTCGGAAATCGCTGCCCGCGCCGCTGTCGCTCTCAATGTCGCGGCCGTGCAGTAAACACTTACATTAATCGCACCTCTATGACAGCTAGGTAACTAAGAAACTGTGTTGTTGTATAATACCTACCTACAAATTAATAAAAATAAATGCATTAAGGAACTTGCGTGAATGTAATCTTTAATTGACAGTATTTTTATGTCTTTTTACTCTCGTGGGTCCGTTTTGAAATTCAAGGACGCGATAGTTTGAGATCATACAAAATATAATTAAGAATTATTTACTGAGTAAACTTAACCGATAGTTAAAGAATTGATAACACAACGCATGGTTACACTAGCGTTGGCAGCGATCCGCGTGCCAGATCAGTTAAGTACCTACTATTTTTACAAAATTAAAACAGAGAGCTCTCTTATTAGTATCTAAAAAATGTCACCAGTCACCCTGTATACGATGAATCAACACTCTTGAATTCTTTACCAAGTTTACTAACAGAACAGTTTTTAATATACATTGAATCAAATCATTTTCTTACAACGAAAAAAGTACCCATCTTTAACGTTTTCTTTTTCCATAATTACTCGAGTTTTTATATCTTGAACTTAATTCCACAATGGAGGAAGAATGGGGATAACATTACTTCATTTGTTTAGTATTGCAAATAAATAAATCTTGAAAGTTCTAGAGTCCACGATTTTGTTTTTTTTGGAGATGGGTTTTCAGTAATAAATTTCAGTTCTACATACATGTAAATAAAACCACAAAGAACATGTTTAATTACATGTTAACAATTATAACACAAAGCAAATTAATAAACGCCTATATCTGCTTAAAACAAACGGCAAGGTGAAACCCAGAATTACATCAAAACTCTTAATTAATCTAGTTACGCGAGACACACAGGCTGAGGCGTTTGACAAGGTGAAGCAGCATCCAAGCTTCCCTGTATAATTAAATTGTCGCGTCGGCATCTCAAAGTGTAACAGAATTAAGCTCTCCTTTTCACACGAAGAGGCCCGAACAGCAAAATAATATAAAGCTTAAAGCGATAAAAGCTACCGTCTGGCGTGCCTCAGGGTTCGCTTTTGGGCCCTCATTTGTTCTCGGTACATCTTTTTGACACTTTCTTTTTGTGTTAAATTGGATCACGATTTTATTGTTCGGTGCGAAAGTGCGTTATGGTAATTGAGTAAATGGAAATTTCTCGTTGCCTGTTTGATTGCCGAGATTTGTTATTGTATGTTTGATGATTTTGAGCGCTCCTTTTTCTTTCGAGGGAATTTAGAATTTAGTTTACCTAAAAGGATAGCTTGAAGAGCTTGAAAACATTTTACATCACAGAAAACACTAATCCGTAATTCGCATAAAAACTTGCAGCCTCATTAATTTGCAAATAATATACAAATTAATACTTGTGGTGTATCCAAACCACTTTATAATGAGGGAGCACCCATTTGAATGAAAAGTGTGACCGCCTCAGGGTTGTCTCTTTGTAGTTTTTGTTTAATTATATATTTTGTGGGAATTCACAGTTCATTATTTAGCGGGTGTGGTCGGGAAGGACAAAATTTGACTTATTAGATTCGGCTTAAGGCCATTATGCATGTGGTGTTAAAGGGTTGGTTGGTCACGGGCCCTGTAATGCGGTGAACTTGTTTGCTAAATTATAGGGTGTACTTTGAAAGTGGTAAAAATGTTTTGAATATATTAGCGTTTATTTTTGATTTAGTTTAGTTTTGAATATTAATAATGTAATATCCAAACTTATAGTTTGCTGATGTGAAATTGTGAAAAAAATTTGAGTTTATAGATATTGATTACGAAAAATTTTATTATGACAAACCGATTTTAATCAAACTTTATTAAATATCACAAATAGATAATGTACAATGCAAATCGATCAACTTATTGGAAACGAAAAATTGTTTAGAAAAGTATTGTAGCAACGAAATGCATTTTATTTGCTTTTATAACGCGGCCGAATTTTATAGTAATTAATTAGATCATAGATATATAATCATAGTAAACTGACCATAATTATCCTCAAGAATGGAACTTTCAAATTTAAAATATTTTTTTATCACTATATTAGTGTAAATATAGTGAAAATATTTATAACTAGCTGTTGCGTGCGGTATTACCCGCGCAATTTCGAATCCTGTGGAAATATCGAGATAAAAATTAGCTATTCCAGACTGTACACTATCATTATGCCAAATTTCATCCAAATCCGTTCAGCCGTTCTCCCGTGATTAAGGAACAAACATCCATACATCTAAACTTTTACATTTATAATATTAGTAAGATTATAAAAAATATATTACTTATTTAAAAATCAAAGATCCAATTTAAAATACTTATAGATATTATGGTACAACTGAACTTGCAGTGATATCTACATTTCAAAGTGTACGAGGGCAGGGTACATTAACTGAATTTTGCAACTAATGAACAGCAGAAGTTATTATTCACAGAGCTTGCCGAGGGCAGTCGTCATGCTGGGTCAGGGAGAGGGTGAAGTCAATCACTATTATTACTATTGTAATGTTATATGACGGCCTATATATACAGGGTTACTGGTGGGTCATTTTCGAAATTCCAGGACGTGATAGTTCGAGGACGTGATAGTTATATTAATTATTTACTGGGTAAACTTAACCGAAAGTTAGAGAATTCATTACGCAACGCATGGTTACATAAGCGTAATGCAATAAATACTTAGCGGGTGGTGGTGTGCGTGTGGCGGGAACACTGCTGTGTGCGTGTTGACTGTGGCAGCACGTCCGGAAAAGTGTAGTGTGTGTCTCTTTATTTATTCATAGGGATTTCAGGTGAAAAATTAAATAACTGCTTTTATTACACAATTATGATCAGAATCGAATTCAGAGTGCTCTCCTTCAGTATCTAAAATTTGTCACCAGTCACCCTGTATACATTTTTTTATTGGTGACAAAACCCCCGATGGAACACAGTCTCACCTGATGGTAAATGAAGATGAGGTCTAAAATCACAGGGGTATAGGAATATGGCTTTTTATAAAATATTGCCGGCATTGTAGATGACATCCTCGTAGGAACGGCAGATTTTATACAACGTGGCCCAAAATTCAACGATAAGCTGAAGCTGGAGGGTAGACCTTGTCATGACTACGTGTGGAAAAATAATAAAAAACATATCTCAAGTTTTGTGAAATTCTTCGAAAATGTACACCCTGTATGATATTTTAAATGTTCTACCATGAAAATATTTTTGTGTAATTTTTGTACTGACAATTCTTAAAAATCCCAGCATGGCTACGGGTTTCAAAACGATAACCCAAAACGATGAGTGAAGGTAGGTACACTGAAAGTAAAAATCTTTCAAAAATTTAAGAAAAAGAATGTTTTGGTATTTTTTTTAATCCTTGAAGAAATAGCGTCTAACAAAATTAATCGAGATAAAATCCAGTTTTAACGACTTTATTTGAGTAGCAAAACTTAATTATTAAAAAACGCGATCCGATATACCTACTTAGAATCTTCAAAATCGTGTACCTACCCGCTTCTGCGACATTTAGATTATTAAAGCAAAACAAATCCGGCGGAAAAATTTAAATAAACTTACAAACGTATGCACGACTTAACCTTTTAGAAATTAAATAAGAAAGAACAACTTTTTTGAGGGGTGTTCTAAGCCTACATTTGTATACAGAGCGGTTGAAGACACGCGGCGGCACGTGGCGGGTTAAAATGTTTTTTTAACCCCTTGATATTTAGTTTGTATTTTTTAACAAGCCAAGTTTAATGTAAGTAGTTGAAAAAATCGAAACCGTGTTTTTTAGTTTTATTTTTGTTTAAAAACAGCAATTAACCAGTCTCATTAGTTGAAGACGTGGGATTTGCTTTTTATAAATATTTAAGTATTTCATTCAAATCTTCAAGGGCTATATGTAATGGCAGCCTCTTGCCTATTAAGCTGCTTTTAGTTTTACGCATACGACAGTGGCATAACTACATATTCAAGGTGTTTAGGAGTCCTTCATCAGCGATAGCTTCGACTGGGGGCAGCCGCGACCGATACGTAATGAACAAGAGTCATGACTCACCAGATATTATAAAATTAAAGTGATAAGACAATATTATAACATGTTATAAAAGTCCAAACTGCCCACTGGTTGGCCCAAAGCCACGAATACTTTCAGTCTTTATCATCATCATTGTACGATGCTTGCATCATACAGTCACGTTGTGCGTTGTCAGCCGTTTCCGCCGACGAGCGATTTATTAGCTATTGATTTAGTTAGTACGTGTTCTGTCACCATTCGGCGTGTACTCATAACCATTTTAACCATTTTACCATCTTAGACTAGTTTTATGTAATAAACCGTACCGGTGTGCTTTAAACTAGTTGTCTTATTTACGAACCAGAAGTAAATACTCTGTACGGTCAGACCAGACTGTACATCGTGGTCCTTCGAGCTTTAAGTCGTTAAGCGGGACCTGCGCGAGTGAAGTGTATTCGTGGCAGTGAATTCAGCTTAAGTAGGTCAAATAACCAGTGATCGCAAAAGTGAATTCGGCTTTACGCCTTAGTAACCAGTACAACAAGCAATAACCATTGTCAAGTGGTTCACCAATCATACCACTGACAAATAACCATAACCAGTTCCACGTGATCACCATTTCCACGTGGCAAATAATCATTACCATTTCCGCTGCGATCACCAATTTCACGGCGGAGCTACCATCAACCATTTCCCTGTGGTCACCATATCCACGGAGGAGCCACCACTAACCATTTCCCTGTGGTTACCGAATCCACGGAGGAGCTACCAGCAACCATTGTCAAGTGGGTTACCAATTCCACTGACATCCAGCTGACCGGGATCGACCTTCGAGACCACCAGGCTACCACGTGCCAGTCTTTCAAGTAAGATCTTTCCTTTTTTTTACCAAGTTTTTACCAATAACTTTAACCATGGAGGCGGTCTTAGCGACTCAAGACCAAATTATGTCTGCGATGGATACCCTCCGCATTAATTTTAAGAAAGATGGGCCGGAGCGCAAGACGCCCGCCTACATTGAAAAACGCCTTACCACTTTGGATGCCTATTGGAACGAATTCAAGCTCAATCATACCAGATTATGTGCTGAATTCGAGGATCCTAGCCATAAATATTTTAGCGAAAATTACTACCAAAGCGCTCTTAATTTTTATAATGAGGTTAGAAATATTATTAAACCAAACGTGACCACTGAACCTAGCAAACCACTTCTTAGACCAGCTACACCGTTATCACTTAAGTCAGATCGACAGGAAACTACCACTCCAGTCGAACCAAGTGCTTCTCATGCTACATACACCAGTCGAGGTTTCTCTAGTCGGGTAGATGAAATGCTTCGTAGACAAAAAACCAACTTCAAAGCTCTTATGCATACTATAGATGCGGTCAACTTGGAGAGCTTATCTGAGCGCTGGGAGTTTGATGATGTTTTACGAACCCTCCAGTCTAGATGGTCAGCTATAGACTCTTTACACTGGGATATCGACAGTGAAGGTCTCGTAGATAACGAAGAGTATGACCAAGCCTTCGAAGAGTATGAGAGGAAGTATAGCGACACCAAGAGAGCTGTAAATAGTAAGATCTGGTCTCTCTCATACAGGGAGAAGTCTACGCCGCAAATGGACATACCAACGTTCAGCGGTAATTACCAGCAATGGATCTCTTTCAAAGATTTATTTGAAGAAACCATCCATAGCAATAAATCTATGCCTAATGCACAAAAGATGCAATTTTTAAAGAGTAAATTGAGAGGAGAAGCTGAGAACATAACTCAGCACCTGCGCATTAGTTCCGACAATTACCAAGTTTGTTGGGACATACTAAACCACCGTTACCAAAATATGCGACTTATTTTTAACTCTCATATCCAAATACTCTTATCTATCCCAAATATTCAGAACCAAACTGCTGCTAGCTAAAAAATGCTATTAAAGCCATGGGAGTAGATATTACTAATTGGGACTCTCTCATAGTTTATATTTTAACCCAAAAATTAGACTCTGAAACCCACCACGACTATATTGAGTCATTACGAAACCCTAGGGACTTGCCGACCATTGCCGAGTTTTTAGAGTTTCTCGAGACCAAGTTTACGTCTTTAGAGTCCTCACGACGTAAACAAGACACAGTTAAACCACCCTCATACCAATCTCAAAATATCGACAGCCAAAAACGCAATTTTAATAAAATACCTGCCAATCATTTTATGCATAAAAGCTTCCAACATAGACCAGTTATTAACCATACTTCTACAATACCGAATAATATTGCTCAACAACGGATATGCCTACTTTGCAATAACCATCATGCTCTATTTAAATGCAAAGAATTTTTAGCTGCAACACCAGAAAATCGACGTAAATTAATTGAAAATAATAATTTATGTAAAAACTGTTTGGTCAATCATAACGCAAAGGATTGCAATTCTGAAAAAACTTGTAGGTTTTGCAACGGTGCTCACAATACAATGTTGCACAATGCTTATGTGACATACGCGCCATCGACCTCTCGACCTGAAAAAACACCCAAGTCAAACGTGTGCATTTCAACAGCGCCCACAGATACCATACCTAAATTATTAGCAACGGCGATAATTAACATCAAAGCCGCCGACGACGGTTGCAATCACACCATGCGCGCCCTTATCGACCCATGCGCAGAATCGTCGTTAATCACAGAGAATGCAGCACAAACTCTAGGTCTTCCACGTGTAAAACGCAACTGTGTTGTCGTAGGGGTAGGATCGAAGTGTAACAACAGTAGAGGGGTTATAAAGATCTCAATTTCATCCCTTCACAATAACTTCACCATAGATACCGAAGCCTACGTCATGAAACACGTTGTAGGCAACTTACCAAACCAGTCATTTTCAAAACCAATATGGCCGCATTTAAATAACTTACCACTAGCGGACCCTGAATTTTATAAAAGTCGAGCAGTAGATTTGATATTAAGTGTAGAAGTGTATGAAATAATTTTACTACCAGGTCTAATCCGTAAAACTGCAGCAGAACCAATTGCGCAACAAACTGAGTTCGGTTGGATTTTGAGCGGAACCATCTTACCACCATCCTACTGTAATGTTGTTATCGTAGATTTGGAAGACATACAGAGATTCTGGGAGATCGAGGATATCTCCGAGAGCATACCAAGCATGTCTACTGAAGATAACTTTTGTTTGCAACAATATTCATCACAAACAAAACGCAAACCAGATGGCAGTTACGTAGTTAGAATACCATTTAAACCACATTTATTTGAAAAATTGGGTGAATCAAAAACCAAAGCCGTGGCCCAATTTCGTCAATTAGAAAAGCGGTTCAGTAAAAATAACGTAATCGCAAAAGATTATAAGTTATTTATGAATGAATATTTACAATTAAATCACATGAAGAAGTGCGCCGGTAACCAGATACCGGAATCATATTATTTACCGCACCATTGTGTAGTACGGGCCGAGTCATTGACCACTAAGACTCGTGTTGTTTTTAACGCGTCCGCAAAAACATCGACTGGCTATTCGTTAAATGATCTTATGTATAGCGACCCTAATCTTCAAAAGGATTTGTTATCTCTCATCATTAGTTGGAGGCAATACCAAATAGCTTTCACAGCTGACATTGAGAAGATGTTCCGGTTTCTTGCAGTCCATGAAGATGACCAGCCCTTGCAAAAAATTGTTTGGCGTGACCATCCTAAACAGCCTCTTCAGGAATACCAATTAACCACTGTCACTTACGGCACTAAAGCTGCACCATTTTTAGCAATGAGGACGCTGAAACAGCTTGCCGAAGATGAAGCTGACCGATTTCCTGAAGCTGCAGCAGTAGTGGACTCCAGCTTTTACATGGATGACCTTTTAAACGGACACCATGACCTGGAATCTGCCATGAAGTTGAAGTCAGATTTAATAGCGCTTCTTCGGGCAGGTGGCTTTAACCTGCGTAAATGGTCGTCTAATTATCCAGAGCTAGTTGACAATAACCAAATAGAAGATGATGATCAGGCTTTCGTCTTCAGACACCAAGAGTCGACCAAGGCATTAGGTTTACAATGGCGACCCCGTGAAGACTACTTCACATTTAATTTAACCTTCGACCATCCAACCAAGCTAACTAAAAGAACCTTGCTATCCAGCGTATCCAAGGTTTTCGATCCCCTTGGGTGGCTATCGCCAGTTGTAACAAAACTAAAGTTGTTATTCCAGGAGGTATGGCTACTTAATTTACAATGGGATGATTTATTACCAGAATCCATAGCATCTAAGTGGAATACCATCAAAGAAGATATCCACAATCTTAATAAAGTTAAGGTTCAGCGATGGCTTCAGTGTCACAAAGACGATATTTTAGAATTACACGGATTCTGTGATGCATCAGAGAAAGCTTACGCATGTGTCATCTACTGCAAGGTCACCAGCAAACACCAGGAGAAACCCTCAATCGTCATCGTAGCATCTAAGACCAGGCTCGTACCATCTAAGAAAACCACATCGCTACCAAGGCTTGAGTTGTGTGCTGCCGTTTTACTGTGCAATTTAATGAAAACCGTACGTCAATGCTTATCAAAATTCTATTTAAAAATCTTCAGTTGGTCAGATTCTACAGCCGTACTTGGTTGGCTCAACGGAGACACCAGCCGATGGAAACCATTTGTCGCCAATAGAGTCGTTCAGGTTACACAAGAAATACCATCGGAATGCTGGCGCTATGTTCAGTCAAAAGATAACCCTGCTGATTGTGCAAGCCGCGGCATCACTGTTGAACAATTAAATAACCATCCTATTTGGTGGCATGGCCCAGCCTGGCTGTCTAGCTTCGACGATACCATCAGTCAAAACATGACTTACCATACAACTGAAGAGATTAGAAAACCTAAATCTATTAAAGTAAACGTAATATCAACAATGCAACACGATAACCCAGTCATTGACACGATATTAAGCAGACACAGCAACTTTATGAAAGCGTCGCGTATTATTGCCTGGGCGTTACGTATGACGTCACGGTCTAATAATAAACCACAACATTTAACCATTTTAGAATTAAGAAAATCTAGAGATATTTTAATTAGATATGCACAATTAGAGTTTAAGGAAGACATAGATTTTATAAGAAAACATAACCAACCTAACCAGAAAGGTAATTTAATTAAGTTAAGACGATTTATTGATAACCAAGGCATTTTAAGAGTCGGCGGACGAATCTCATCAGCTACCATTCAAATTGAGATGATTCATCCCGCCATATTACCACACAACCATATTATAACCACTATGCTTATCGACCAAGCGCACATGATGACCTTCCACGGAGGGGCCCGTTTGACTCTAGCGTGGCTACGTAAGCAATGCTGGATTATAGGTGGCAATAATGCAGTGAAGAAACGACTAAGAAGGTGCATAGTTTGTAGAAAAAATAACCCCTCAAAACAATACCAGTTAATGGGAGACTTACCTGCAGCTCGAACTAACACCACTCGACCTTTTCACCATACGGGGGTCGATTTTACAGGCTTTGTCGACGTAAAAGCAGCCAAAGGGCGAGGGGTTAGGTGCACCAAAGGATACATAGCAGTTTTTATTTGTATGGCAACCAAGGCCATTCACTTAGAGCTTGTATCTGACCTTACCAGCTCAGCTTTCATTGCAGCCCTGCGGAGGCTAGCTGCTCGGCGGGGAGCCCCTTGTCACATCTACAGTGACAACGGAACCAATTTTATAAAAACCGATAGAGTATTGCAAGAAGAAATTGTAAATTTAAAAACCATTATAGATGAACAGTTTCACAGAGAGCTATTAACTATGCAGATAGAATGGCACTTTAACGCACCATCATGGCCTAGCGCTGGCGGGCTCTGGGAAGCGGCAGTCAAGAGCCTCAAATACCACATGAAACGAGTGATAGGAGAACAAAAGTTAACGTATGAGGAGTTTTCTACGTTACTAGCTCAATTAGAAGGCTGTCTGAACTCAAGGCCACTATGCCCCATAAGTGAGGATCCAGATGACCTTGATTTCCTAACACCAGCGCACTTCCTATCTGGCGGTCCTACATTGACCATTGTAGAAACCGAAAAGGATTTACGCACTAGATGGCAGCTCACACAAAAGATATACCAAGATATCTGGAAGAGGTGGCGGGCTGAGTACCTGACTCAGCTAAATGTCCGGTCCAAATGGCAGCGTTCGCAACCAAATATGAACGTCGGCGACATCGTTACCATTCATGACGCAAACCTACCACCGGGAAAGTGGGCCATGGGCCGAGTTGTGGAGCTCCATCCGGGGAAGGATGGCTTAGTACGCGTAGTTTCCGTCAAAACCAAAAACGGAACGGTGAAGAGGCCGGTAGTGAAGTTATCATTACTACCCGTTAATGATAACAGCAGCCAAGACAACCAGGATATTATCGTAAAAAATGATACCAACCATTCTGACCATCCACCAAAAAGGGAACGCAGACGACCAGGCGCGACGAAAAAAGGCCTATTCCATTATATAGCAATGGCACTTATGTTGTTTACATTTTTTATAACACCGATTCAGTGCGCTTATAATATCGCAAACTTAAACAACACCCGCTTTTATTTAGATAAAATGTCGACAGTGCATATTGCTCAAGATGAATGGAAGTTAGTAGTTTACTATGACATTGAACCATATTGGCAAGGCACCGATTTACTAATGAAATACATAAACCATTTAGATAGTTACTGCAGAAAATCAGCTGTTAAAGTTCATTGTGAATCGGTTGTATTACAATTACGTCATAGTTACAATGAGTTGGTACGATTCAATAACATTTTGTCGACGCAGCAGTTCCCAGGCGCGCACGCGACTCGCAGACGGCGAGGTCTTATCAATGCAGTGGGTCAGGTTGCAAATAGTTTGTTCGGTGTACTCGACGACCAATTTGCCGAACAATATAAACACGACATTGAACTTGTAAGAATGAATGAGCATCATTTGGCAGCTTTGTGGAAAAACCAAACTTCTATAGTTGAATCAGAGTACAATGTGTTGAACAGGATGAAGTTTTCTATAGATAAACAACACAAACTATTTAACCAATACCTGAATCAGCTACAAAACGAATCCTTCAAAATGAAATCGGAGTTAAACAATGTCGAATCCACCAATGAGTTTTTATTATCTTCTATGGCAGCAAACGGTGTACTAACCAACTTGAAATCTGTGCAAGACTTATTACTCGATACCATCTCCGAGGGTAATTATGGAAAGTTCAATGTGCATCTTTTAAAACCTGAGCAGCTATTAGAAGAATTAAATATTATTTCTGGAAAACTACCTAAGGAGTTATGTTTACCAATTGATAACATTCGAACAGAGCTTCATAAATTATACCATCTCATGAAAGTACGAGCCAAAATCACTAAGAAATACTTCATTTTTGAAATCAGAATACCTCTAGTGAGTCGAGATAATTATGAAGTCTATAAAATAATCACAGTTCCAGAAAAGGTCGGCAAAGTCATGGTCACCCTAGTCCCGGTTTCGGATTACATAGCGATAAACCTAAGAAAGGATTCGTATATACCATTATCACAGGCGGATTTGAATGAATGTGTTTATTTTGATTTTAATTCGCAGCTATGTCCTATCACAAAACCAATCTTCCACATGAAGCCTGATGAAAATTTGTGTAATAATCACCATGAACCACAAATATGTGAAACCAAGTCAGCTCCATGTCGTGATTCTTGGATTCGATTGAACAAAATAAATACGTTCTTTTTCTTTTCTTGTGATCCACGACCAATAAGGATCTTGTGTGAAGAACAAGTCTCCTCTGACCGTCTCATCAATAGCGGCCTAGTGATGCTTGGTCCCGATTGCATCTTAAAAGGGAAAGATTTAACCATAACAGCTCAGAGAGAGCAATCTAATGATATGACCATACAAGCTGACGTCGCTCAAATCAGTATCCCACCCATCAACCATATATTTAACCAAAACCTGTCGATCTCAATCTCTACCGTTGAACCAGAGTCGGTAGTCAGTGGTCACGAAAACGAATTTCGCGATATAGGCACCAAAGTTAGGCAAATGAAGTCGGAGACGGGCTTAATTTACGACGTCTCATACCATGACGTTCACCATTACGTCGCGATCTATTTAATCGTGACGGCGATGGGGATAGCAGCGGCGGCGTACGGCGTGCAGCAGTGGCGGCGGAGGCGCGCGCGTCGGCCGCGGGAGGCCCCGCTGCCGGCGCCGCGCGCCACCCGCGTGGCGGCGGCGGAGCGGGCGGGACCGGCGCACTTGGACGTGCGCGGTCTCACCAACGCTGCGTTCCGGTATAGTGTTAGTGACCAGTGTTTAAGTGTAAGTGACCAGTGTGCTAGTGTGAGTGATAAGTGTGCAAGTGCAAAACCAGAGTGTAGTGCTCGCGTTGACCAAACCACTTCGCCCATGTTTAGTAAACATGTCTTTGGCGACGGTTCTATTTTTAAACATAGGGACTCTAGCTAAATTAGTTGAACCATTTTATTGTTTTTCACCTTGTATCACCATCACCCGCATTTATCACCACCATCTATCTTCTTCTTTTCCTCTCGGCGGGAGCATGTACGATGCTTGCATCATACAGTCACGTTGTGCGTTGTCAGCCGTTTCCGCCGACGAGCGATTTATTAGCTATTGATTTAGTTAGTACGTGTTCTGTCACCATTCGGCGTGTACTCATAACCATTTTAACCATTTTACCATCTTAGACTAGTTTTATGTAATAAACCGTACCGGTGTGCTTTAAACTAGTTGTCTTATTTACGAACCAGAAGTAAATACTCTGTACGGTCAGACCAGACTGTACACACAACTCTTTGTAATGAGCCCACTGCAGGGTATGAGTCTCTCCCCTGGGTGATAAGGAGGTTTTTTTTTTGGCCATAATCCACCAAGCTGGCCCAGTGCTGGGTGGTGGATGTCAGAATTTTCAGGGTGCCGATACGGCTTCTGACAAACCCTAACGACTACTGTATACAAGTATACAGCACCCGGGACCGACAGCTTAACGTGCCCTCCGAAGCACGGAAGTCGCCGTGAGAAATGAATGGTCGGCGGTCACCCATCCAAGTACCGACCGCGCCGAACGTTGCTCAACTTGTGATATCGTATGATACACACAGTAACCACGGCGCCACGACGACTCCTTTACGACGAGTCTTTATCATAAGCTATTATTTGCTATGAAGATTTGTTGTGTGACCTCATTTCTCAGCGATTCTTGGTATTCGATTTTTTAATAAATAACAAATAAACAAACTCGTTTTAATTGCAACATTTTAAACACCAGTGAAATATCATCGTCATTAGCCAGGAGGCCTCCGCAAAGATCTCTATCGGTATCCAGCGTTTATCTTGACTAGATCGTCTGTCCACCTTGCGGGGGACCAAGGAATTTTACCAACTCAATACCAAGTAAAAATCCAAATTCAATATGTACGCATGACAGAATCTCCCTTTTGATAAACAAGATCAAAGTTTATCTCGAATACGTATAAATGCTTAATACACTTGTTATTTTAATTAGTACTTAAAGTGTTGTTTAAGATGCGGGCCACGTTTGTTTTGATATCTATTTACTTGTATTGTGTCAGTGCTTCAATCAATGAAAAACAAAATACTGCGGAAAATGATGCAGTTGCTCCAATCAATGATTTAGAATTGGGAAAAAAAGTGAGCGGTGAAAGAGTCATATTTGTTTTAAACTCGGAGAAATGGCCTTTTTTACAGGATAGTAAAATTGATGAGGTTCCGATTGAAAAGGATGAAACAGTAAATGCTGTTACAGAGAGATATAAAAGGCAAGTGAAAGGTTATCCCCAGCACTATCAAAACTATGGAGTTAATTCTCCACAGCAGCCATATGGTGGCTTCAACAACACGTTTAATTCTCAACCAGTGTATCCTTCTAATAACTATTGGAATCCGAATTCTATAAACAGAACCAGTAGTGGATATCCAGCTCCATCATATAATCCGGGCTTCAATAGATATAATGGAAGCAATCCGCAGCACAATCCTCAAAACAATTTTGGAGGAGCATACACACCAAGGCCTGGACAATTTAACCAATATCCACAACAGAACTTCTACGGAGTTAATCAAACAACCGGGTTCCATCCTTCACAACGTCCTTATTCACAAAATGGATATTTAGGTAACAATACCTATCAGCAACATCAAGGCTTTTCTAGTGATAGCACCAAATACTTTGGACAGTTCAACAACACAAGATACTCAAACAATACTGGAATTAACCCGGCATTTCCATCTCAAAGACCACCGTATATTAATAATGGGTCTTTCAACCATCAAAATATAAATAACAATCCAACCCCGAATCCTTATCAACCATACAACAACACAAACTTTGGAACACCTTCAAGCAATTCTTTCCCAACATTTCCCGGAAGACGACCTCAACCGGGGACTAATTCTTACCCTCCAAATATATACCCAAGCCCTTATGGACAAAATAGTAACCCGAGTTACCCGCAAACGCAGGGACAAAATGGCCCCAACTTCTCACCATCTTTTCCTCAACCAAATCCCCAAGGTTCTCCATATCAAGGATTTGCGGGAAACAACCAATATGGAAATCAAAATGGACTTAATCAAAATAGCTATGGCAATGGAAATGGCATTGGGCATGGCAATGAACATCCTAACTTTAACAACTATCCGACTAAAGGTGGACAAGGTAATGGAAGTCCAAATCTGAATCAGTTTTATAATCCATCTCAGAGAAATGATGCCAGAGATCCTACGAAAGTGTCACCTCATGAGTTTAATTCGTTTTAAAGTGAAAGAAAGAGTTGTTAGGTAGATTGTATTAAAAATTTTTTAAAATATTGTGTCTTGTTTTATTGACTGTACATCCAATGGGTGTATGTTTGTTACTTACATTGCTATTTAGATATGCTGTTACTGCAATTTGTCAGCTAAGTGACATTTGGATTACCAAGCAGTTTTGAAAGACAAAGCAATCGTAAAAATTAAGAATGGTAAAGTTTCAGTGAAAACAAAATTTATAGCGAATAGAGATCAAATTGTAGATTCAAATCGTGATTAGTAATTTTTTAATAATTAATACAAAAAATATAAACAAAACAAAATAATACAAGTATTGGTGATGTTTCCTTATAAGTTGATTTGTATTTGATAGTATACACAAAAAAAAACTAAAATACGAATGTGATGTAATATTCCTAGACTCATAGACAGAGTTATAAACACTATGCGCTTTTAAACCATTTGTACAATATATTGTGAAAAGATTTTCTTTACTTACTTTTCATGACATGCTGCGCATACTGGGTACAGATAGACTATTTTAAAAACAAATATCTTAGTTTAATAAATAAATATATCTGACACTCACACAACATTATCTGGCCCAAATTAAGTTTCTTAAAGAACTTGTGTTATGGATAGGTACTAGATAACTGATATACTTAAGAGATATAGGAAAAAACAAAAGAACATACATATTGAATAAATAGATATTTTTTATTAGAATAAACTTAAATGAACATATAAACATCCATGACTTGACAACTAATATCTGTGTTCATCACACAAATTTCCGCCGCCGCCGGGATTCGAACCCAGGACCTCTGGCATAGAAGGCAATGTATGTTACCGCTACACCAGCCCGTCGTCTATAATAGCTTTAATAGTTATGAATAAATTTGGCTCTATAAAAAATTTGCTTTAGCAACATTAGCTTATTTATTAATATTTATCAACATCCCAAGCCTATTTTCTATCTTAAAAATATATCCTCCCTTACTAAATCAAATAATAATATACCCATCATAATTCCTCAGTCAAAACAATCCAAACATTAACAAGAATTGTTACACCGAATCTGCAATCATTTAGTTGAAGTACCCACAAATTTGTTCTACCCCATGCCAAACGGCTATTGAAATGTCCGTATAATTTCTTCTCGCCTAATTGACTTTTATAGTGCTTCTGACAGGTCATATTTACTCTGTTGTTGAGCAAGAGGGACGTGTGTATTTGGAAATATGTTTGTCTCGTCAATCGTTTTGCACGATTGAAGAGATCTTGTCAGTTGAATGTGACCAGGAATATGAAGAGCAGATTTTGTTGGTAACGCGTGCGATAGGTAAATATTTTGATTTGTTTATGGCTTATGATGATCGTGTGAAAGATTTTAACATGCTTTTTTTTAAATGTTGGTTTAGTGAACTTTGTAGTTTACTGAAAATTAAAATTCAATATTCAAAAAATTCAAAATTCAAAAAAAAAAAAACAAAAAAAGCTGCTTCTCTTCCCGGGCATACTGTAAAAGTCAGTTAAGGGACAGAGGTTTTAAAGTCGTTTTTGTGAGCGATAGGCTGACCCCCTGGCGCTACAATAGTCTGTCTCCATCTTTATAATACCTCCAAATTTATCAAACGTGACATCAGATGGTCTTATAACCTCTGGTGTTCTGCCTACCCCCATAAGGGATACAAGCGTGACGTTATGTATGTATGTATGTATGTCTTAATGTTGGTTTTCCTTAATGAAACAGGTTTTTTTTGCTTTGGCTACTTTTGAAACATTGGAAATTCATACGTGCAATCTATTTTTGCTAAATTAATTACCTATATACTTAAGACTTTTTATACGATGTAAACGAGTCATACTTACTTATAAATGTAGTAGTTTTATTGAGGTAGTTCATCCCCTAAACCTTTTAAAATAATCATTCTGCAGTCTCTATTTTGTTGAGTAGCGGTTAGAGAACTAAATTAGCAAAATGTTAGTACATATCAGAATTATCAGGTCGATAGATAGATAGTTGTTAAGATTTACTTTTTACTAACCATTAAGGTTTGATTATCGTATCTATACAAAAAAATTTAAACTCATTGTTTTATGAAAACAGCAAAAAACCACATAATTTCCATCACAATATTGGGGAATTAATACTTGCTTTCATACGTCTTGATAAATAAATAAATAAAATCCCCAGAAAGTCACACCAACTGCATGTCCCCAAAGTAAGCATAGCTTGTGTTATGGGATACCATGTAGCGAACTAGGGGGGAACCTAGAATATAAAGACATTGTTCGGATAGTACCGACCAATGTTGAATGTTAAAGTTGAAAGTTTAGTTAAGTTGTCGTTATGTAGTTAGTTAGGTTGATTGTTAAAAGGAGAATACGACTGTTCTTGACGAGTAATTTATTGTTACTAAAATACATTATAAAAATTACAATTAAAGTTAAATGCTGCGTAAGGTGTAGGTAAGCGGTGCGGTGTTCGGTTACACCGAACATATTCCCCACCAGCACGAGATGAAACGGATGCTGCCAGATGCCCGGAGATGACGTCAATCTTCTCTGAACACCAATGTTCGGAATACAGGTTCCTTGTTTTCAGTTTGTATTACGCTCAGCTCCACTTCCTCATGGGAGCTACTACGTCTAGCTGTTTCCTGGACTGCTGAGCTGGCCTTCCAGGTTCTCCCCGCGCGCCGGCAAGTTACTATCACGCAGGTAAGTAAAAGCATGCTGACTATTATGTAGATTGTAGTGTAGTGGTGAATGTCATGAAACGTAATTTTTTGTTAATTTTCATAACTTTCAATTTCTCTTAATTCTTTCAACTTGGACTCAATCGCTCTGTGTAATTCTATTTGTTCCATTGATCGGTAAGATTATATCTGAAGATAATAATCCTGAAATGATGTTTAACTGATCTTGAAGTTGTTTCGGCGTTAATAAATGCAGATTAAAACGACCTTGATAAATATCCGTTACTGTGTCTAAGAGCATGCCTTGAATACTCTTTAAGTTTTGAAGGATGCTGATTGCTGAGATTGCAGATATCGTAAAATCTTGTCTCTTGTTCATGTCATTGTATGCGTTTTCTAATTGACTTACTGATGAGTCCAAGGAGTTAAGGTGTTTGTTTACAACTTTATGATGTTTTGCCATTATTTCTTCAGATCTTTTTATAATATTGTACTCAGATTCGACGATAGATGTTTGATTCAACCACAGATTTTTTAGATGAGCTTGATTTTGATTAATTAATTCTATGTCTTGTGTGTACTTTTCTGCGAACTGTTGATCTAGCACTCCGAATAAACTGTTCGCTAAGGAGCCCAC
Organism: Stenoptilia bipunctidactyla; assembly: GCA_944452665.1. Lineage (NCBI taxonomy): Eukaryota > Metazoa > Arthropoda > Insecta > Lepidoptera > Pterophoridae > Stenoptilia > Stenoptilia bipunctidactyla. The sequence continues at coordinate 4,703,487 of OX101748.1, read as the reverse complement.
AGCATTGATAAGCCCTCGCTTTTGTCTTTGTTGCAGTCCGCTAAAATGCTGGGTGATTAACAGCTGATTATAGTACTGTAACTCTGTATACTCATGACGTAGTTGTGACGTTATCAAATTACATTTATCCATCGCTCCTAAGTTGAGGCATGTTTTTTCTAAGTAATTGAGTAGTTTTGCGAATGCCATGTTTCCGTTTGTGTAAGGGTGCATGTTGTAGTAAGTAATTAAGGTCCATTGATCTCTTAAGAGCTGCATTTTGGCCAAAGGGTCGAGATATAGACTTTGGTTTTCATGCAGTTTGGTGATATTTTCAGTCGCTTCAGAGTTAGATATTAACGCTGTAAAGAATAACAACGCCATTGTTACGTTAAACAAGGTTGAGTGAGGTTTTTTAGTTTTCCGTTTGTTTTGTGTATTTTCTTTTTTGCTATTAGTTTCCTTTTCAGGTGTTAGAGATCGTAGCGGCAACACAGAGAGTTTTACTATAGGGCGTTTCAGGTACCCATTTTCAGTTTTCAGAGTAACGACGCGCGTGTATCCGTCACGACCAGGGTGCAGTTCGACCACACGGGCCATGGGCCATCTTCCAGGAGGTAAGTTCTCATCTTGAATGGTTACTAAATCACCGACTTCGATACTTTTTTGTGGTTGTAACCATTTACTTCTTGAGGTAAGTTGCGTCAAGTACTCGGCCTTCCACCTTTTCCAGGTTTGTTTAAAAGTTTCATTTGTTAAATGCTATCGGGTCCTAGCATCTTCAGGGGTTTCTATTGTAGTAACGTCGGCTCTACCGTACAAGAAGTGTGCTGGAGTTAAGTAATCTAAGTCGTTAATATCTTCGGTGAGTGCACATAAAGGCCTGCTGTTTAAGCAAGCTTCCAGTTGAGATAGTATCGTGTAATACTCTTCAAACGTAAAGCGCTGTTGTCCTATAACTCTTTTCAGGTGATATTTCAAACTTCGTACTGCTCGTTCCCATAAGCCTCCAGCACTAGGCCATGACGGGGCGTTGAAGTGCCACTCTATGTTCATTGATGTTAGAGAATTCATAAATTGATTATTGAAGGTTTGTTTTAGTTTTTCGTGTTCTTCTTGTAGGCTTCGGTTGGCGCCGACAAAGTTGGTTCCGCAGTCGCTGTATAAGTGACGGGGAGCTCCGCGGCGGGCTGTCATCCTTCGCAGGGCTGCCAGGAAAGCTGAGCTGGTTAGATCTGTTACTAACTCCAGATGTATGGCCTTTGTAATCATACAAATAAATAAGGCTACATAACCTTTCAGGGTTCTTGCGTTTCTTGTTTTGTTGGCCTTGATTTCGATGAATCCGGTGTAATCTACGCCGGTGTGGAAGAAGGGCGGGGCAGACTCCACTCGAGCAGCAGGTAGGTCGCCCATGATTTGGTGTTCTTTGACTGGATTGTTTTTTCTACAGGTAACACAGTTTCGTAATCGTTTTTTGACTGCGTTGTTTCCCCCAGGAATCCAATATTGTTGACGAAGGCACGCCGTGGTGAGACGTGGACCTCCGTGGAAGGTAAGTAGGTGAGCTTCATATATTATTAAGTCGGCAAGTTTGCTATCTCGAGGTATTATTTTTGGATGCTTCATTTCCATATTTAATGACGTATTTCTCAATCTTCCCCCGACACGTAAAACTCCCAGATTGTCAATGAACGGATTCAAATTTAATAATTTGCTATTTGAGTTAATCGTTTTATGTTTATGTAAATGCATGATTTCCGTTCTAAATTCATTATGTTGCACGTGTTTTATAATCAGTGACTTTGCGTTTGATATTTCTTGTAATGTGAGATAGCTTGGTAATTGTTTACGCGTAGGTACAAAAGTTCTTAATAACCAAGCTATAACTCTTGTTACTTTATTGAATGAACTAAATTTATTCAATAATTGATAAACTATATTTTCATCTTGTTTCTGTAATATAGAGTTTGTTTGTTTTAATCTGACTTCTTCGTTCGTGGTACATGTTATTTTTGAATGAGTTTGTTCTTCGTTAAATGTAGACAGCCAGGCGGGGCCCTGCCACCATAAAATGTTATTTTGTAGTTGACAGGCATACAAGCCGCGACTCGCGGCGTCAGCTGGGTTTTCGTTTGATTTTACGTAGCGCCATCGATCTTTAGGTATTATATTGCATATAGTATTTACTCGGTTAGCGACAAAAGGCTTCCACCGGGAAGGTTCTCCTTGCAGCCAGCCAAGAACAACCATTGAGTCCGTCCAGCCATAGACTTCTAAGTGATGTCGAGTTAAGGCTTCCTTAATTTTATTGATAAGCTTTGATAGTAAGTTTGCGCCACTTAACTCTAATCTGGGTAATGTTATGGCCTTCTTATGGGGCACGAGTTTTGTTTTTGCGGCCACTAAAGTCAAGGTTGTTTGGTCCTTGATCCTGGCGTATACTACACATGCGTATGCATAGATCGATGCGTCACAAAATCCATGCAGTTCTATGACGTCATTCTTGTGACATAATAACCATCTAGGTATTTTATATTCTGTGATGACGTGAAGTTCTGATTTTATTTTTCTCTTTCTATTTCAGATGAAACTTGCTGGTCCCATGTTATATCTTCTTTCCACAGACGTTGAAACAATAGTTTTAGTTTTGTTGATAGCGGGGCGAGCCATCCCAAAGGATCGAATAGCTTTGAGATATCTGAGAGTAGGCTTCGTTTTGTTAGTTTTGAATTATTTTCAAGGATGTTGTACTGGAAGGTGAAGTTATCTGCAGTAGGGTTCCAGCATAAACCTAATGTTTTTGAGTTATTTTCAGTTTTGAAGTTAAAAATATTGTCTTGACTAGCACTGCGCTCCGACTTTACTTGTTCTAATAACTGCTGTTCGTTCGACGACCACTTTCTGAGGTTGAAGCCGCCGGCCTTCATGAGTAAGTTAAGGTCAGATATGAGGTTCTTCCCTTCTTCTATAGTATCAGCGCCGTGGACCAAATCATCCATGTAATAGGCTGACTCCACGACTTTTGCTGCGTCAGGATAGTTAGCACGTTCATCAGATGCCAGCTTCCTCATCGTCATCATAGCTAAGAATGGTGCAGCACGAGTTCCATAGGTTACTGTTGTTAAAGCATATGTTTTTATAGGCTGGTTTGAATCCTCTCTCCAAAATATTTTTTGATATTTTTGATCTTCTTTTTGTAATAATATCATACGAAAAAATTTTTCTACATCAGCTGTGAAAGCGTATTGATACTGCCTCCATCTGATCAGTAACGTTTGTAAGTCTATTTGTAAGTTTGGACCCGCGTACATGTAGTCATTTAAGCTGCAACCCTTGTTTGTCTTATGGGAGGCGTTAAATACCACACGATATTGAGTAGTTAATGAGTCGGCGCGCTCTACACCATGATGAGGAAGAAAGTATTCTGGAGATTGATCACAAGTGAATGGTTTCATATGTTGCAATATTTCATATTCCTTCATAAATGATTTGTAGTCGTTTGATAGTTTAGGTATTTTGTTAAATCTCTTTTCCAAGCTTCTAAATTGTGCCAGGGCGGTTTGTTTTGAAGATCCTAAGTTATTCTCGATGTTTTCTTTTAGTGGTAATCTGACCTCGTAGCGACCGTCTTCGTTCCGCTTTGTTGTTTCGTTGTAAAAGTTAATGCAGTGTTGATCTTCCAGGGATAAATTTGATTGTTCGTGAATTTCTTCGATTTCCCAAAATTGTTTTATTTCATCCAAGTTATGTAGCATGACGTTGCATTGATAAGTTACAGTGTTTCCACAAAGTAACCATCCAATTTTTGTTTGTTGAGCAATCGGCTGCGATAAACTTTCTTGTTTGATGATACCGCCTTGTACGATTTGTGAATAAATCTCAGCTCCTAGAAGTATGTCAACGGGGCGGCTCACGTAGAACTCGGGATCGGCTAAGGCGATGTTTTCTATAAACGACCAGTTTGGCTTGGTAAAAGTTTGGCTGGGTAAGTTGCTGATTAAGTTGGTCATGATAATAACTTCCGTTTGAAAATTGAAGTCATTATGGAGAGAATAACATTGTATGTGTAACATTCCTTTTCCTTTATTTTCTCTAACCCCAACGCCGAATACTGTTCCTTTGCATGTTTTTCTTTTTAATTTTAGTTGTTGCGCCGCTCGTTCCAGAATTAAGGAGACTTGAGATCCCTGGTCGACTAGAGCTCTCATGTTGTGGTAAGTACCATCTTGGCCTTTTACCTTTAAAATTGCGGTCGATAAAAGTACTTCATTTTGTTTATTTTGTTCTGATAAATTATCGTTTAAAGTGTTGTTAATTGTTGCGCTAGACGACGGCGTATTATATTGTTCAAACAAAGCATCGTGTATCGTGGTGTTATGTTTCTTCATACATTTACGGCATGTTTTCGTCGATTTACATTCATTCCCATTATGACTAAATAAGCAATTTTTGCAAACTCGAAGTTCTTTAATTAGGTTTAATTTTTGCTCATTAGGTAGGTCTATAAAGTTCTTGCAATTATACAGCCCGTGTTCGTTTTTGCAGAGTGGACATTTGAACGAAATTATGTTATATGTTGATTTCATGTTTTTGTTTCCTTTATTCCAATTACTGTATGACGAATTTATTTGATGATTTGAAAATTTTCCATTTGATGTTGAAGGCAATTGTTGTTTATTAAGATGTTTATGTAAATTTTCACCTTTTCGGCATGCTGATTCTAATGTTATGAATTTTCCTTCCAGAAACTCTAAAAATTCACTCAATATAGGTAATTCTCGGCGGTTTTTCAAAGAATCTATATATTCTGTGTGGGTCTCGGTATCCAATTTCTGATCTAAAAGATGAACAATCAGAGGATCCCAGGTTGTTATATCAACGCCTAAGTTCTTTATTGCGTTGAGAGACTCTTGAGTAACATCATGCATGTGTTTTATTTGATTGGCTGTCTGTTGTTTCATTGTAGGAAGATCCAGAAGGAAGTTTATATGAGATGAAAAAAATAGCTTTTTATTATTGTAGCGATGCGTAAGTATTTCCCAGCATGTTGTGTAGTTGTCTGAACTAATTGATAAATGTTGAATTAGGCGTTCGGCTTCACCTCTTGTTTTACTTTTCAAAAACTGCATTTTCTGAGCGTTAGATAAAGTTGGATTGTTGTGTATAGCTTCAGAAAATAAGTCCTTGAATGACACCCACGTGTTGTAGTTCCCGTTGAAAATAGGTATTTCAAGTGTTGGAGTAGTTTTTTCTATGTGTTTTTGTGACCACATTTTGGACTTTATTGACCTTTTCAGTGATTGATATTGTTGTTCGTAGTTGCTGAACAATTCATCCATCTCCAAGTTGACCTTGCCACTTAAATCACACTCTATTTCCCAGTGGAGGGAGTCTATTGTTTTCCAGCGTGATTCAAGTGACCTTAATGTATCCTCGTATTCCCAGTTTTCTGTTATTTTATCGACGTTGATATAGTTTACAGTTCGTTGAAAGGCCTTGAAGTTCGCCGCCTGTCGACGTAGTTTTTCATCTAATGCTCCATTGATAGCTTGAGTTTTCATAATTGATTCTCCAGAACTGCTCTTGGATTCTTCGTTTAGTGATCCCGTAGAGCCACCCGGGTTAGACGAAATGTATTGTTTTAGGTATATTTTAACTTCTTGGTAGAATTTCTTCGTAGACGAATAGTGGTTTTCTTTGAAGTAAATGTTATCTTGTTCTTCGTATTTCTCCAAAATTAAGTGATTAGCACTGAAGTCCCTAAATAAGTTCGTGAGATCCACTAGTTTTGAGTTTGCTGTTGCTTTTCTACGTTCGGTGTTTTCTTTCTTGAAGTTGTTGAAAAGTTTCTCGATAGCTGCAATAAGCTCTGCTTGTTTATTCAAAAGATGATCCATTGTTCGTGTTCAATATGTTGTTCTTGTTGTTAGGTAGCAGGTCTGTCTGATAGCACTTCAGGCAAGCCTTTAAGTGTGATATAAGCACCTTCTCAATTCGCTGGGGAGGTCCGCTTGTGGAAGGCCAGCGAACCGATTGCTAACACACTCAAAACTCACCAAAAGCACTAAAGACGCTCGAAGGACCAATGTTCGGATAGTACCGACCAATGTTGAATGTTAAAGTTGAAAGTTTAGTTAAGTTGTCGTTATGTAGTTAGTTAGGTTGATTGTTAAAAGGAGAATACGACTGTTCTTGACGAGTAATTTATTGTTACTAAAATACATTATAAAAATTACAATTAAAGTTAAATGCTGCGTAAGGTGTAGGTAAGCGGTGCGGTGTTCGGTTACACCGAACAGACATAAATAGATAAACACCCAGACATGGAATTTCTTTTTTCTTGTTGTATTTTGCAACCAATGGCGTCTGAGGCAGACAGGTTTACCCCATCGCCAAAGTGCTCGTCATAATCATGAATAATCAACGAATGCACAGCATTAAAAAAGCGACTTCACGTCAAAACTTTTGCTGATGTAGAAGATCGTCAAGGTAAACGAACTCCGAATTCATACATATTTGAAAAGAACTTCATGAAGTACCTACTCAATCTATTTCGATGAAATTTATATGGGACCAACTATCATGAAATTAGAATTAGGGATGCAACGATACTGCTATTACGATATCAATACAAATGACGAATACATCCTAATGGCCAAATACGATAACGAATTACGATACGAATGCATTACGATATTTGTTTAATACCATTTTGATGAATTTATTGGAAACTTTGTTGTATCATGTATGTTATTGCATGTAAGACTAAGTCAAGTAAAAGTATTTAAAAAAAGTTATGCATTTTTATTTAATCGATATATTTATTAATTTTATTAATTTTCATCATTAGCTTATGTTTTATTTTAAGTTGCTACATTTACTGACTATTAATTAATTTTAATTGTAGTCGTAATTTATTACTGGCAAATTTTTATTCAGAAAACACAACATTAAGTTTTTTTCCTTAAACTTAAATTAAACTTTTTGTGTGGGGATTTTATTATAGATTTTTATTATTACTTTTACATTTTTGTGCACCATTAATTAAGCTTATTGTAATTTTTCGATATTTTTATCGATTCCAGCATAATTTTAGCTACGTTATGGTCTAGTAATTATTAAATATTCCGATTTGACTTTATTTCCCTTTAAAAATTTTGAAATAAATGTATCGTATAAATATCGTATCGTAATATTTACGATAACGAATGATTGTAAAGGTTTACGATAATCGCCGATATACGATTATCGTATCGGTATCGTTGCATCCCTAATTAGAATCATCAAAATCGGTTCACCAAGTCAAAAGTTATGAGGTAACAAACATAAAAAAACATACGCGTCAGAACTTTTCTTGTTCCAATACTGGTTACTGCTTGTTTAACTACTTACCATCTTTATTCATCCCCATGGTGAGACACTTCTTCAGCCGACAAGCTTGGCATTGGTTGCGATGCGCCTTGTCCACTACACATCTGCCGGTGCCTGCTTGGCATCTGCGAACGAGCGTTAAAATATGAAGCTGTTTTTTATACATATGCACGCAGAATAGTACAGAATAGCACATCAAATACTTAGTAAGTATTTCTCGAGATGCTAACTCAAGATGTTACTCAAGGGTTCTTTTTAATTAGCGCATCACTTCTTGTTCGCACATTTGTTCAACTTTTTAAAATTAATAGTTTTTAAAATATTAGTCTTCCCATACAAAAAAGATTTATAGCCTCGGTTTAGAGGCGTAACTCTATACACTCTGAGTGTTGGTATGCCACGCAGATAGCGCAGTAAAATATCGCTTCAAAATAATAGAAGGCACAAAATGTACAGTTAGGAGAAAACGCTTTTATTTTTGTGTTATTTATCAAGATTTGTAAAAAGTCGTAGAACAAATCTTGTTGAAATTGGTGTGGAGAGGCCGCTTGCTAGAGGTGATACGCCAATTAAAATGAACCCTGTACAAAGACGATTAAAGTCATTTTGGTTCCTAAATTCCTCCTTGTTCTAATTTATTATTCTATTTTAAATATATTATTATTTTATAATAAATATTGAAAATAGAAATGATTAGACTATAAGCTGTTACAATAAAAACTCAAGATTGATCTTTAACCAATCATGAAGCGCGTAACTGGATTGGAGCACAGTAAAATATGCGCTTTATTAAACTTTCAATCGGCGTTACTGTACAATTACCGTCCATGTTATATTTTTCTTTTTTAATTTATTATTATCATTAACAAAATCCACAGACTTTAAATATATTTGAATAATGTACATGATTGATAAGAAACTCACGTTTAATGACGGATTTACATTTTATAATTATTGCTGGAGAGCTTAATATATACAAGTAATATATACAACTAGCCACCGCGCGCGGTTTTACCCGCGTAACTTTTGATCCCGTGGGAATTTCGGGATAAAATATAGCCTATAACCTTCCTCAAGAGTTGGGCTATCAAATGCAATAAGAATTTTTCAAATCCCACTTGTAGTTTCTGAGATTAGCGCGTTCAAACAAACAAACAAACAAACAAACAAAAAAAAAAAACAAACTTTTCATCTTTATTTAGTATAGATATATCAAGTACAAGTTTTGTTTTTATAAGTTTTTGAAAAATAATGAAAATGAGGAGTGTTAGGAAATAAAAAGTACTATAAACAAATCATCTTAACTTAATTTAAGAGTACAATTTTGAGCAAATTTATTAAGAAAATAATATACATATAAGTAGGTACCTATATAGTGAACTATTGTAAGTGAATTACAGAATTGGAATGTATGTTCATGAATGTGTGAAACATATGCATGTGTGTGTGTCTGCGTGGGTGTAGAGTATGGGTGAGTTCTGTTTTGTATTATCAATTATTATTTTCTAAGTTTGAGATCAACACTTCTAATTTGATGTTGACAAAACGAGCATTTGACCTTAATCTCACCTGAGGTTGAGGTAAAATAATCATGAGGTTATTAAATTGTTTAATGTTAAGTGAGTATGAGGTCCCAGAGGATAGTACAAGGGTTTGGGAATGAACTAGCTCTACATAAACAGTTTAATTTGGCGGCAGATTTTATACGAAAGCCAAGTAAATCCTGAAGGAGTTACATCAAAACTCTTGAGTCTCTAGGCTTTGGCACCTTTTAAGACATGCTTACCCATATGCGGTGGAGTTATTCTAAGCCGGCCGACCCTACGCAGCTAAATCTTATTTTCTCAGTTAAAAAACTTTGCTATGTTCGAGACAAAGGGGATCATCTCAATCAACACACCTTTCAATATATCGAGGCAGGGACTGCATATCTGTATAAATTTTTTAAATAGTACTAGTAAAATTTCAGTACCCTTATTAGTGTGCTGCTTCATCAAACACAATAACTTTACAAGTTATTAAAATCTAAATTAATTATATAAGTACCCAAATAATGTATACCGGATTAATTTCTGTAGATGTTTTAAGTACAGAAATATTTTAATTTATTTAATTTCTGTACCGAAATGTATAGGTCAGCATGTACCTACGCTTTATAGGCTTCAACTAAACTATCGAACATTCTACAGTTATTTAAAAATAAAATTTTAATATTAATATTAATACCGGAAAATTTCAGTTAACTGAAAAAAAATCAGTTATGCTACAATAATAAAAAAGGTACAAGAATTGTTTCAGTATGAATTCCTGTACTGTTATTTTTAAATACACCTAATTTAACGGTATGACGTCATACAGAAAAAAATTGTACAGAAATTCATACCGGTATACAGTCCTTGTCTCGAGGTGATTTTCCCAAGCACAAAAAAAGTGTCCGCGATGAAAATGTGGGTTTCGAGGGTTCAATTTAAATTAAAATATTTTTTTTAAATAAGAGTTAACAATTGCCAACTTGGGGCAAAGAATAATTTCTGTTTTCTAGCTTATTTTATTACATATATTTTATATTTTGTGTCCGCTTTTTCATTTTGGTGCATTGTCCTACGACCAGTTTCGTAGTCATTATGTCTGGTATCTGAAAAACTAAGTGTAGGAAGCTAACCAAATCATTACATTAACAAATTCATTAGTTGTACTATTGATAAAACGCGTTTTCATATTTTTTAAATGAACTGCGAAGTTTTCGACGAGTTTTAATTAAAGTGCTCCAGGAAAATTTTGAAAAGCAATTGCAATTTGGATTTGAAATGAGTGAAAGTAAAAAAAAATAGTCCGAGAAATTTCTACGGGGTCAAAAGTAACCTGAGGGTTAAAAGTAGAATCTCCGCGATTTATTTTAATAGTTACATCTAAATTCTTTATGATAGAATTCAAATTTTTGCTATAAACACATCAAAAATATTTAATAAACTTTATTTACCTACACATTGGCTAGATTTTTTAACAGTACCTTAATTTTATATTTATGTTAAGTTTAAAGCTATTGCATAGCTTCTATCGCGGGCCTTGAGCGTGGGGACCGAATCCAGAAAACAACCTAACACCCGCCACTCCGACCGGCGCGGCACAGCGGTGATACTTTGATTTCATAACTTTACATGCGGGCTTTAATAAACAATCAGCGCCATCTACTAGGAACTTGTGGAACTTCATATTAGATCAAACATTACTGCATTAATAAAATAAATAAATAATTATAATTGCATAAGTATGCAATAGCTTTACCGCGGCAGTCTCCGAGTGCCACACGTCTTTTTTGTATATTTTTTTAATTCTAAATTTAAATTCATGCTGTGGTAAACCAAAAGTGAACACTCGATTTTTTATTTCGATATTGTATGGCTTTGTTAAATTTGCTTGTAGAAATCGTAATAAATAAAAAAAAACACAATTCCATACACGGCTGACATACGTCAGCTACTAGTTTGTCTATGGAACCGACCGCGACCCCCGGCCGTACCCAATCCAATCCGCTCATTCTTTTCATATTAGACTTCTCGTGCGGATTCGAAATGAGGACCATCCAACAAATGTCACTTTCTGCTAAGCCTATTACTAAGGATTACGAGTAATGAAATATCTTTAATCTGTATTAGTTTCTGCGGGTTTCTGATGAATTGTCAAGGAGAAAGTTCTCTCTTCGATTGAGGTCTGTGATTGCTTTTTCGCTTTTATGTACCGGTATTTAGGAATTTGGAGGTATTTCCTTTTCAAACGACTTCCAAAAAAGGAGGAGGTGCTCTATTCGTCTGTATGTTTTTTTTTTTGTGTCTTTATTATACGATATTTCAGACAATTATGGATCGATTTTGATTCATATGAAAGAAGATACTTCATAGTTGGTCCCATATAAATTTTATCAAAATCAGTTGAGCACTTCATTGAAAATTTCAATTTTTTGTAAAATATGTATGGGTTCGGAGAATGTTTACGTGGATAACATTAAAACGCAGCCAAAGTTTTGATGTGAAGTCGGTTTTTTTAATGCTCTACATTATATTATTATTATTATTTGTGTTTAGGATTTTAAGCTCGGCATTACTACCGGTTATTATTAGCCGATTTTTGGATATTGTCTGTTTTAGGCTTTAAAAAATAATAAAATAAAATCCCCAGACAATCACACCAACTACATGGCCCCAAAGTAAGCATAGCTTTTGTTATGGGATACCTACCATATAGCGAACTAGGGGGGAACCTAGAATATAAATACATAAATAGATAAACACCCAGACGCGGAACATTTTTTTTTTCTTGTTCCGTGCGGGGATCGAACCCGCAACCACTGGCGTCTGAGGCAGATAGGTTTACCCCATCGCCAAAGTGGTCGTTTGGAGATTTTTTGGGAGGTAATTTGAGTTTTCGAAACATATCATTATACTGATAAGGACAATTGTGGAGTTTAATAATTGGTGCTAACTCTTATTAGAAAATTATGAAGTATTCTAAAGTTGAGTGAATATGTTAAAATATACCTAAGCAAGTGCGATAAAATCCGGTCACAAATCTTTTCCATTTTAGTATAGTAAAACAAGGAAATTCAAGCTGAAAGGGAAATATATGAAAACTAGGTTTATGCTGTCATCACGTACCAAAAAAGAAGCGTTTGGGTTATTTAAAAAAAATGTACAAGATTTTCTATCTACTAGATACATCCCCTAAAGACCTGCCATTGAATACGAACACATGTCACACTTGACCATAATATAATATGAATTAGGGGTACAATAATATAATTAAGCAGGGTGCTGAATTAATTGTAACGCCACTCGAGGAGGGTAGCAAATGTTAAACTGTTTTTAATTTTATCTTTTTTCGCATCTGTGTTTTTGTGTACTTTTTTATTTATTGAACACACAATAAAAGATCTTAATCTCGGCTGATGTTAAGTGAAAGATCGAAGAAAGCATAGGCTTGACGTAGAGACTTTGAAAGATAAGAAATTGCTTTAGTTTTGAACTGTACAGTTAACAAATTGTAGTAAAATTTACTGGGAAAATGAAATACAGGTATGGAAGTGTGATGTGAATATCTGGATGTGATAGATAGGGATAGACTAGATAGTCCTAGATAGTAGATTTCTGACTAATGCCGATTAATAGCTATCGCAACAAATTTCAACCGTTCCCTTGGCTGAAGGTTTACCCTATACAGTCTTATCTATTTAGACATTTTAGTAATTAACCATAGAAAAGCCCTATTAAGATATATTTTTAAATCCTAAATCCATAATAAGTTAAATAAGGTCACAGATGCACCAAAAATTAGAAACATGGTACAAGTGTTCACGGGATAAAGTGGTTTTACTGTGCCCCTGCTTTCTATTGTCATTTTTGGCAAAAGAACCCATCTGCACGACTGTACCCCTCCTAACAGAAAAAGCACAAAACAATTCAGTCACCGAAGAGAAAGCGAGATGCTCTTATTCGATTCAATAGCCGCATCTCACTCTAACAACGGAAAATTAATTGTTTGAGAGGTCTTGGATAGTTTATTGTAATATTTTGGTGTATTGTAACTTTTTGATGGGGATTATAAGGATTTTGATCGTGTAATGGATGGATAATAAGGACTGTTTTTTAAATAGGGATGTATAATGAAAAGTTACCCTAGTTCGTACACGCTTGTAGATTGCCTTGGCATTTAGTCAACGTTCTACAAGCGACCAACCGGTACGTGTAAAACTGTTTTTTTTTTATTGGTATCTTAACCCGCCTTTGATCTAAATCTCACCTGATGGTAAGTGAAGATGAGGTCGAAGATGACAGCACATTAGGAAAGACCTGGCTCTTCATAAGAAATCACCGGAACACTGCACCGCGGAACACTGCTCTCACAGAACTTTATCGAATCGTATATGAACGAATGTTTACGAATACTCGTATAGTATGGAGTCGGTTGCAAGTTTTGAGTAACATTGTAATTTTTTATTTTACAGATATTAATGAGTACAACATGTTTACAAACATTCAAAATTAACAAGGCACACATTTATTTAAGCTGGCCTTGCGGCAATGGATAGATTTCATTTTTTTCTTAAAAACCGTCTCCATACTATACGAACATTCGTTAACAAACGATTCGATAAAGTTCTGTGCTCGCACTGCTGCTGAGCGGTCATATTTGGCGGCAGAATTTATACCAAGGATGCTCGCTAGTAGCTAGCCAGGTCCCGCGTTACAAAGGCAAACTGAACTGGCTAAACTTTTGTAAGACAAAAACTTGCCGAAACCCTAATCTATTCTAGTACAGAAACTGACCGAAGTCGCGTAGACTTTGAAGGATATCTTCAATTTAACATTGCAGCAACATATCGTCAGTGGAAAGGATAAAATGCTAAACCGCCAAAATGACATTTGTGGAAAATCGAGTTTCAGAAAAAAAATTATACCTCTGATATATCTAGAGTTAGAAAGATGAAATATAATAGAAATATAATTCTATTTTTTGCCTAAATATTAATAACTGTGAGGTTCTATCTCTTTCCGTTACCAAAATAAGTGTCGTTTTAGCAAAAAAAACGCTGAAAAGTAAGAAAAAACTGTTCAGGAAAAAAATGCTAAACTCTATCAACTTTGAAAAACCAAAATAAATGCTAATATACGGCAATAGTCTCGTATCCATTAATAGGAAAATACTAATCTACTTGAGGTTGTCAAATTATAATGACGAAACTTTTACTAATCTAATACTTGTACTGGTAATGTAATTCATAGAAAAATTGCTAAGCATTTCCATATCCTCGTAAATAGCTTGCAGTATAATGTATTTTTCACTAAACATACTATCCTGATTAACCCGTATATAGCATTGAGAAATGATAGTAGGAATAGCTAGTAAATTTCTGCTAAAGCGACATCCATACTTATAATATTACTGTTGCGTTTGTGGTATCACGCACCACACCGTACTGATATTCTTATTACCTTCATCGTTATAATGTGGCAAAAACACACACGACATGAACCGATAACCAAAGATGGCGGTGAACCTCTACTAGGTTTTGTCCTTGCTTTGCTTTGAAAATATCAAGACAAAAAGCTAATCCATTTGAGTAATTTTTTTTACTGAGATCGCTAAGATATTATCGAGTAATGTGCATCAACAAAAGGTCTTATATTCAAGGACTGCATACCGGTATAAATTTCTGTACTTACATTTTTTTTCTGCATGACGTCATACCGTTAAATTAAGTGTATTTCAAAAGAACAGGAATTCATACTGAAGTAATTCGTGTACCTTTTTTATTATTGTAGCATAACTGTTTTTTTTTTTCAGTTAACTGAAATTTTCCGGTATTAATTTTGATATTGTTACTAAAATTTTATTTTTAAATAACTGTAGAATGTTCGATAGTTTAGTTGCAAGCATATGAAGCGTAAGGACATATGCTGACCTATGCATTTCGATATTTCTGCACTAAAAACATCTATAGAAATTAATCCGGTACCTATACATTATTTGGGTACTGATATAACTAAGTAAGTTACATTTTAATAACTTGTACAGGTATTGTGTTCAATGAAGCAGTACACTAATAAGGGTACTGAAATTTTACAAGTACTATTTAAAAAAAAATATACCGATATGCAGTCCCTGCTTCTACTAGAGTCTGACTCGTGACTCAAATAGTAAAGCCTTTGTAAATACGCGGCGGATGCTGAAGGGTTCTTACCCCCACTCGAGGATCACTCGGATTAGTCGCATTTTACGAGCCGCTTATCCAGGAGCAGTAAGCCTATTCTAATGGTGCGTACAGATTGCTAGTAATGCAACTAGTAATGTAACATTCTGCGCCAGTTGCGTATTTGGACGTGTGGTGCGCAGAATGTTACATTACAAGTTCCATTACAGCAATCTGTACGCACCATAAGGCTGCAAACTGGACGGCAGCGACAGAGAGAGCGACAGCGGCGCGGGCAGCGACGCGGGGAATTTGGGCCGTTCTCGACGCCAGCGGGCGTGAGAGTTATTTGTCGCGGTTTCATACAAACTCAATACTTTTTATCGTGTCGCGGAAATCGCTAACCGCGCCGCTGTAGCTTAAGACACGACGCGGCCAATAAGGTAGATTTTGATGCCTGTATAATGGCTTTCTTAAATCGATCATGACTTAAGCATTTTGCAGTCTAGAACCATACGTACAAACGTAAAACCAATAGAGAACTAAGGCTGCACCCTTAGAATAGCCTTACTAGTTTGCAAACTGGACGACAGCGACAGCGAGAGCGACAGCGGCGCGGGCAGCGACGACGCGGGGAATTTGGGCCGTTGTCGACGCCGCCGCCAGCGGGCGGTCGAGCAAGTTGTCGTGGTTTCATACAAACTCAATACTTTCTATCATGTCGCGGAAATCGCTGCCCTCGCCGCTGTCGCTCTCGCTGTAGCCTAAGCCACGACGCGGCCAATAAGGTAGATTTTAATGCCTGTATTATGGCTTTCTTAAATCGATCATTACTTAAGCATTTTGCAGTCTAGAGCCATTTAATATCACTATACGTAGATACAAATGTAAAACCAATAGAGAACTGACAGCAAACGTGGAATCCTGAGTAGGCTTTAGGTAAATAAGTCTGAGGGCAATATTATAAAAACTTAAGCAGTCAATTATCCATAGAAAACTTTCAAAAATCTATACTTAATGAGAGTTTAAGTCTGAGTACCTAATAATTTAATTTTTTTTTTATTCATAACTACTTAAATTATTTTCAATTTCAGTTTAGTTACTAAATTAAAATCCACCACTCTTATAACTTAATAGTGGAATCTTAAAAGGTTAATGTGTTTTAAAGAGTAATGTTCATAGCCGACCTGTCAGATTTTTGACAACTCATGAAATGTATTAAAACAACATATAGTGAAAATAATAGCTCATGTTCGGTTAATTCCATATTATTTACTTACCTATATTGGAAACCGCAGCAAGGATTTTAATATTTTACCCTCTCAAGTATCCACCACCCAGCACTGGGCCAGCTTGGTGGATTATGGCCTATACCTACCTCCTCATCACAAAGGGGAGAGACTCATAGCCCTGCAGTGGGCTCTTTACAAAGAGTCGTGATGATGATGATGACCCTCTCAAGTTACTCAATAGACTACACGTTGAAATGAAAATCCCGATATCGTTTCTAAGAAATGAAATCAAGTCTGCACCAATAGCTTAGATATAAACAGGCAGCATTTCAATGACAATATCATATTTATATGTACATTAACATACCTAACAAAAAGTAAGTAGTTTGACAGGTCAGAGACTGTATGGACCGTGAACATTCTTTATTTATTTAATCTGTTACTGTTTTTGTTTTTTCTAATAAGATACAATACAATTAACTAAACCTAAGTCAGATTGACTTTCCCAAAATCTTCAACATACGAAATTCACAATAATTAGAAACTTAGAAGTTACCAATGAATAATCACATTTAAATTACCAGTTAGAAAACCAGTTAAGAATCATACCATCATTCGTAAGACCACTTGTGCAAAGACCAGGTATTGATATTTGGCCTCATTCAAGACATTTTACGTATCACGCGTTACGAAGTTGCTCTTGGAAAAGTACTGGCAGATGTGTATTTATATAACTTCATACATATTAGGTTATGAAAGATATTTGTTTTATGTCAGTTATATTGGAACAGCTGGTGTTGGAAAAAACTGCACTTATTAGTGAATCAGATTGGGAACTTTGCTTTTTTTCTATGTAAAAAGACTAGCTGTTTCTCGCGATTTTAATCCCGTGGACAGCGGGATAAAATGTAGCTTATATGCTATTCCAGACTGAAGTAAAAACACTATAAAACTCAAACTAAAACTCAAATATTCTTTATTTCCTAAGTATTTAAATACATTTGAAATAAGTCAAACAATTTACAAATTGAACTGAATCTACCACCACTTCGGAAAGTCGATCTGTTGAGAAGAAGTGGCAAGAAACTCAACAGCAACTATCAGTATAAAAAAACCCGTATAAAACACCCGTCTGGGTGTTTATATATTTATGTATTTATACTCTAGGTTCCCCCCTAGTTCACAACATGGTATCCCATAACACAAGCTATTCTTACTTTGGGGCCATGTAGGTTGTTGATTTTTTACTATGTCAAATTTCATCCAAATCCGTTCTGCCGTGATTGAGGAACAAGCATCCATACATCCAATCAGTCTTTTATAACCAGTATAGTCCTGGTACTTTTAATCGTCGAGTGAATAGGTTTCTCGTGGATGGACGTGTATCACCTTAGTCTTCATGTTCACTTAAGGTGTCATGGAAGACAAACGCCCCATCCATATTCTATAAAAAAAAGAGAGAGAGAGACTGTTCGTTCTAATTTTTAGCGAACCATACCAAATATGAACTATAAAAGAGCTTTTCTCGAGTTTTCAAATTATCCAATATAGGGATGGAAGTTCTATCTGCTTCTGATGGCAAAAGGGCGTGGATTTAATTTGATTAAAAATAACTTTTTATTTTCATCGTTAGGTATAAGAAATAAAGTTGTGGAGTGTCTTTGAAGGGTATAACCGGAGCTTAAACAGTTAAGGAACGTTCTTTTCCACGTTTCGTGGATTTAAACCCAGAACCTGGCTAGCGAACACCCTTTATATAAAACTGCCGCCAAATATCAACGCTCCTGCAGTGATATGTTACGGCAATATTTTATGAAGAACCAGTTCCTCTCTAAGCGAGTGTGCTGTGGTCTTCCACCTTATTTTGTCTTTACAGCAAGTGGAGGCATATTGAAAAAATGCACTGACTTTCATCGCAAACTATGAGAATATGGCAAGACGAGCGGATCTGAAATTTTGATATGTGTAAGTTCATATCTTTATCTAAACTTTTCTTGCTCAAAAACATGATTTAATGATTTTGACTCGATAGTTTTTTTTTCGAAAACACGTCAGAAAACATACTTTTTCTCTAATTACTACGTAGTTATAAAACCCATATGCCACAAAATAATTTAAATACAATCTTCACATTATTGTTCGAACTTTGGTTGCTCAAAATTTACATAGCATTTAACAATTTTTATTTTTTATTTTTGAAACGATTTACGTATCTGAGCGGTGTCGATGGTGGCGATTTCTATGCAATACGCGACCTTATGTCCGCGTGTTAAGGTGTTAACATTTCAAGAAAAAACATTTCGATGTGCCGCCTTAAACTCAAACGCGAGTGTAGTCACCAATAAAAAGGAGCAAGAGGCAAGAGAAAGAGGCATTGATGGACGAACGTGTGAATGTGGGCCGAGGCACACATACGTAAGTCCATCAATGCCTAGTTGCGGCCAAGGCTTGTATAGTACTTTTGTCAAATATGCGCGGAAATTAAAACAAGTAGGTAGTACAATTCAGAACTTTTATCTGAAAATACAATGACGAAGTTGACGTACAACGCGGCAAACTATATTTTTTTCTACGTGCAAGCCAGTTTGAAATACAAAGGACACCTTTGTTATTACCTCTTTGGTCGCCATGTTGCGGAGTAGAAGATCGTTCCATTTGTAAATTACACGTCAAATATGATTTTACATAGTAATTTATTTGGCCGCTCAACAATACGGATATGGATTTTCATACAACTATTGCCGGCCGCTGCTCGACCAGTACAGCAAGTTCGATTTATCTCCAAGAAAGTTGTCAAAATAATTCTTAAATTTCCAAGCATGTTTGAGAAAAATAACATTACCGACCTGTATATTAATTTCCGTCGGACCGAGCGCTTGAAGAAGCCACTGCAGCCGTTGCAGGCGAGGATGCCGTAGTGCTTCCCGGAGCTGGTGTCACCGCACACCACGCAGATTAGACCTAAGAAGAAATATTCGGATAAATAAATACACATAACGTAACGTAATGTTATGTTTCTGGCTCAGTGAAAATGAAATTTTTTTATTCACTCCAGGCTTAAACTTATACATATGGATGTTATATTAGGATCGAATTTTTATATGCCTGTTAACCAATATAACGCTTTATCAATAACATGGTGTGATATTACTGGGTAACAGTCAAATAACTTCTTCACCCTGTATCCCTAATGGGGTAGGCAGAACACCAGAGGTAATGAGACCATCTGATGCTACGTTTGACAAACCTAGTATAATGATGGAGAAAAGCTATTGCAGTGACAGGGGGTCAGCCTATCGCCCACAAAAACGCCAATAAAACCTCTGTCCCTTAACTGACTTTTACAGTATGCCTGGGAGGAGAAGCAGCTGGTAAATTCCATGTTTTTCTTTCGCTCCCAGCCCAGCATGGAAGATTACATATAATCAGGGTTCGCCGATATATATCAGCGGATATATCACGGTTTTTGATTTTTATCTTGATATATATACATATATTATATCAATTGATTTTTTCCTGTCTTCTGAACTGAAAACTTTGGAGATTAATGTTTACCCTGGCAACACGAAGCGAAAAACCATCTCTCTTGGGTCGGTCCCTCATGTCTGAGGATCGTGGTCAGCATCAGGGCTGCATTTAGAGCGGATGATCTGCCGCCATCGGTTTCGGCCCAGCGCGTCTCTTATTAGCGTATGGAATTTAGAGGTCGACGAGTCTTTCAATTGATCGATCCATCTCGAAGGCGTACGACCACGTGATCTTTTGCCTTCGGTGTTCCCTACCACAATCAATTTTTCCAAATTGTCATCTCCTCTGCGCATTGTGTGGCCGAAGTACGACAGTATGCGTTGTTGGCATATGGTTGACAAGCGAATCTTTATTTGGAGTTGGGTTAGTATAGATACATTGGTGCGCTTTGCAGTCCAAGATATTCTAAGCATTCGTATCCAGCACCACATCTCAAATGCATCAATTCTTTGTCTCTCTCGGGCCAGGATTGTCCATGATTCTACTCCATACAGGAAGATGGGGAAAACCAGAGCTCGTACCAATCTGATCTTGGTTTTGATGCCAAACCCCCTTTTCTTCCAGATGTTGTTCAACCGGGTCTACGCATCATAATTGAGATTAATTAAGATTGTTTTTTAAATAAAATAATTTGATACTTATTTTATTTTACTACTTCCATTAAAATTTTTAAGCGTGTTATCCCCTTACAGAATGAAATTCGCTTATTTTTCTTAGCCAGAATATATGTATAGATAAACTCCCAGACCCGGAACATTTTTTTTTCTTGTTCCGTGCGGGAATTGAACCCGCAACCACTGACGTCTGAGGCAGATAGGTTTACCCCATCGCCAAAATGGTTATAGTAAAATAGATAAATTAAAAGTTTCTTACAACTTGCAACCGACTCCACCATACTACCTATACGAACAATCGCAAACACACGAGTCGATAAAGTTCTTTGCTCGCATTGCAGCAGTAACCTACAGGTGTGGATGGTGTTGGTGTCTGATTGCTTCGGTGTTCAGCAACCAGAGAGGTAACCCACTTGCTTATTTGCCCTTTGGCATAACAAACAAATATATAGATTGAGAAATAAGACCATCTGGGGCTTAAGTGTAGTGAATCGATAATGTCAGTTTGATGTTATGTTTGCACAACTGAAGACAATCGTGATATCTATGCCATATGTATTTAAGTTGATTTTTAAGTTTCAATTGTGATAGGAGTGGGTTATTTTCAACCGACTTCCAAAAAAGGAGGAGGTTCTCAATTTATATGTATGTTTTTTTTGTTTCTTTGTTACACGATATTTCGGACAGTTATGAACAGATTTAAAAAAATCTTATTTTATATGATAGAGAATACTTCATAGCTGGTCCCATATAAATTTTATCGAAATCGGTCGAGTACTTCATTGAAAATTTCAAATTTTTGAAACAATATGTATGATTCCGGAGAATGTTTACGTGGATGACATTATAACTCAGCCAAAGTTTTGACGTGAAGTCGTTTTTTTTAATGCTCTACATTAGTTGATTTTTAAACCTGCTGTTGACCTCAATGTCTATTGTTGTTCAGTGCTGATGAGGTCAAAGATGGAGATTAGTAATTGAGAAGAGAAATGGGTTTTTGTAAAACATATGACGGGTGTGGAATAGACCCGACATCCCTGGATAAGGCCGTACCTATACAGAAAGAAAGCTGGAAACTTAAAAGCGCTGGTCCGTTCTACACAAAGGAAGCAGGTTGAGACAGACCAAGCAAAATGTCGGACTTATTGGACGATGATTTCCCAGCGCTGACTAGCGCGTGTTGAAGCTTGTCGGAACTTGTCGGCACCGTTCAGTGCTTATCGGCGCGCGTTCATATATTTTCCTGCGCGGGTAACCAACGCTGATAAGCGCTGGTAAGCGCTTATTACTTTCCAGCTTTCTTTCTGCATACGGCCTAAGGCTGTTGTAAATTAATTCTTATTGTTAATAACTTATTCGAACTCAAAGATTAATTGTTGATTAAAATTATTTGTAAAATAAGTGAAAGTTTGGACTTTAGTATCACTGGCAACCCTCATACACTAAAATGTATCTATCTAAAATCGAACATTGAAATGTATAATATGTTTTTCAACACACTTGCTCGTAAATTGAGCGTTATTCTATTGAATTTAGAACTATTAACTGGGCTATAAGTCACGCGTGCATAATATATTATACCCTAGTGCATAATATAATGAATCCTACAAAGTTGAATTGTACCTTTGTGCAAATTACATGCGAGTACAGAGCATATTTTATTGGTCCGGGTTATACATTAAATATTTTCAGAAACAACAAAGAGGTTTTATACCACTTCAAATCCATATACATTTTTAAATGTCTGCGCCTTATATTAGTAAAACAAATTTGTGTATCAAAAAAATGTTCACAATTTACAATAATTTGTTATAAAATATTAAAATATTTGCATTTACCACTCCAAATTAAACATTTTCACTTAAAATAGGCTGTATATGCTATACAGACATTGACACATTTGGCGGAAAAAAAAACTTACGCGCATGCGCGAGGTTCGGCGCCATTTTTCAATCACAATTCACAGCTTTGTTATCAAATGTGTTTGTTATTTTATGACCACGTATGTCTGTCTTTTACTCACAAGTGTGTTGAAAAACGTCGTATGTAACTCGTGAGCGTTGCTAATTACAGTCGAGGCTGTGATTTGAGCCCGAGCCGCGGGCGAAGGCTTAATAATGAGCCGAGACTGTAATTAGCAACGCTCACTTGTTACGTAATATACTATTTCCCGTTTTAACCAGATTCATTAAGGTGTCTGTAAGATACAAAAACATACATACTTACATAACTTCACACCTGTATCCCTTAGGTATGGGGTATGCAGAAAACCAGAAGCTTTTGAGGTAGGCAGAAACCATCTGATGTCACGTTTGACACGTTTGGAGGAATTATAAAGATGGAGAGAGACTATTGTAGTGACAATAAAACCTCTGTCCCTTAACTGATTTTTAAAAAGAGAAGCATCTGGTACTAACCAACTGAATCATGACCGACAACAAGCTCATTTTGGCAAATCATCTAAATGCTCGTAGGTCGAAATTCGCTTGAAGATAGGTTTCCTTGGTGACGAACTTGTTATCATTACATTCGACACTGACATTTAATTAGTACAGAATTCGTATAGTATCTAAAAAGTCATAGTTACAGTCCGACAAGGCTTTTTGACGCTTGGATGATGACGTCAGAGGGGCGTGAGGGGTAAATAAGGGTAAATTATACCATTCAGTATAATTTCCCTCTTCTCAGGGAAAAATATGAATGCATAAAATTTTAGTTTTATCATGTTTGAAAACATAAATTATTTCATTTTATGTACTACAAAAAGGTACCTATGTCGCGTAAACTTTTAGGAAAACGTTAGTGGTACAAAAACAGAGGGTTGAAGATAAAAATAAAAGATTAAGCAAGAAAATATTTTTTAATACAGTTGCTCAAAAAGTGGCGTATTGCAGGGACGTTTAGCGTTCGGGATGTAGGCTATTACACATTTGTGCTTTTTCTTTACCTTTTCCGCACTCGTGCGTTCTCTTTCCCAAATGTCAAAATAATGTCTATTGAAAAGAAAAAATCAACCACGAAGTTTTTACTAAAAAAAAATCATAGAAGTTTTTACGATTCATGCAAATATTTCTG
The DNA here is from genome assembly GCA_944452665.1 of Stenoptilia bipunctidactyla. NCBI lineage: Eukaryota > Metazoa > Arthropoda > Insecta > Lepidoptera > Pterophoridae > Stenoptilia > Stenoptilia bipunctidactyla. The sequence goes on along the minus strand of OX101748.1, from coordinate 4,680,001 downwards.
AAAAGAAGCTACTAATTTGTTTCAATATCAGATATAATGATTTGATGCAATGAGTTAGGTTAGGTTTCGTTTCATTTTATCTCATTAAATTCATTTTCATTTCATGTCAATACAAAAAATCTACTAAAGACTTGGCTGTATGGGCATAGTTCCCTTTGCCTACCCAGAATGGGTAAACAAAAAAAATCTCTGTTTATCATCTTTCACGGCTGGCGCCATTTTGTATATTTTATAAAATTGCTTAATTTTTTCGCAACTGTATTAAAAATAGTCATTCAGTACACGTGCGGAACCGTCATTGCAACTCGTTCCGACTGTCAACCGGAACTCTTTGCAATGACAGGCTTTCCGCACTCGTAATGAAATATACTATTTAATTATAATAAATATAATTAAAATAGAGTAATATGAAACATAAATTGTTTTCCTCATCATCCTCGTCACCACTACTTTCTTTATTAGGTACCTACTCGTATCTAGAAATGATCGTATTTTGAAAGGTTTGTAAAAAATCTGCTTATGTTTCTTCACTTTTCATTCAGTCTTTCTAAAGAGACAATTCTCCTGAAATCGTTATTTTTATCGAGATTTAAAAAATGAAATAAATTATGTTCTAAAACGTATTTTTCTAAGTATGGCAATATGTAATAATTGCAGACGCAACTTGCTTTTTTACTCTTAAAAAGGGATTCATTGAGACGTTAAATTGTTTTTCTTTCTGAAAACTACTTCTTCAATTTTATAACTACTATAAGTAAGCCCGCATTTTGTAAATTTTGGCGCATTTTATAACTTAATATTGAATTTAAAAGTACCTTAACAAATATGAGCGGTAAAAGTCATGAAGTGGCATTTCCCAAGACGGTGGTTAGTTCCAATCACAGACTAATAAGGAGAACAAGTTCAGACGGACAACTCCCTTGTCATAGATGTCGGTCTATACGAGGCTCACATATTGATTTTGACAGCTTGTTTTTTTTTAAATGTTATACTACACAATGAGGTGTAGCAGTTTTTTTTCTACGGACATGGCAAAGAACTTTCTTAGTATGTTATGCCTATAAGTAAATTCCTTTGCCAAATAATAAAATTTACAAATAAATAAATATGGGTCTGGATGTTTTTTTATATAAAAAATAAAAAATATCTATGTGTTTATATATTTCTTAAGTTTATTTATCCGTTATCTAGTATCCATAGCACAAGTTCTTGATGAGACTTAATTTAGGCTAGATAATGTGGTGTGATTAAATAAATTTTTCTGACAATCCAATTACAAATCCAATATAGGTATATAATTTCAGTCCTCGCTGTCAGTATATTTCAGGTATTGTTGAGTTATAGTTAGGTTCTTCCTTTGGTATATTTTCTTGGAAATTCACATAAGGGTTACACAATTTTCACAACTTATACAATATTTTTATAATTAAATTCATTTACACATCAATTCACAAAGATTGTTATTGTGTCAATCTCTACAAAGATTGTTCAATTCGAATTGAAACTTTCAATTCAATCAAACTATTCAACCAATTCAAGCAGTCAAGTGTCAATATCATTATGTGAGCCCATGGACAATATCCATAGACTGATGCTAATATACACTATGGAGATTACCAGCCGTGGTTCCAATATTTGCCACGCGCCAAAAGATCCTTGTCGGACTATAAGTGCATTATACTTACGCGATAGAGCTTACAAGTTTCACAGTTTGAAATGAATTTTCAGCAAAATGGGTCATGATTCAGTTGATTTGATGGTACATTCTATGTTTTTCTTCGGTTCTCAGTCCAGCACACAGAAACCTTAAGTAACAATGTGTAATAACCATACTGAAACGCGTTTAAATACGGTCAAAAACGTATTTTATTTAATACTAGCCACCGCGCGCGGTTTTACCCGCGTTACTTTTGATCCCGTAAGAATTTCGAGATAAAATATAGCCTATAACCTTCCTCAAGAGTTGGGCTATCAAATGCAAAAAGAATTTTTCAAATCCCACTTGTAGTTTCTGAGATTAGCGCGTTCAAACAAACAAACTCTTCAGCTTTATAATAGACTAGCCACCGCGCGCGGTTTTACCCGCGTAACTTTTGATTCCGTGGGAATTTCGGGATAAAATATAAAATAGCCTATAACCTTCCTCAAGAGTTGGGCTATCGAATGCAAAAAGAATTTTTCAAATCCCACTTGTAGTTTCTGAGATTAGCGCGTTCAAACAAACAAACTCTTCAGCTTTATATATTAGTATAGATGATGAATTGCGATAACTTAACATAATTTCACTATTTATATACAGGGTGTTTCTTCATAAGGCACATTCATTTTAGGATCTCAGCAAACACTAAGTTTTGTACATCACATAATTAGGATGGCTACTGATGAGCTTTACTTTAACCCCCAACAAATAATGTATTTTATTCCCAAAAACTCTGTACATCTCAACTAACGGCACATAACTTTGATGGTTACAGCACCTGTCTTACCCAAAGGCCCTGGTTTCTTGGAAGGTGGATCTGGCAGCCAGGGTCGTAATGTTGGTGGTGCCAGCGCTGCAGCCACTAATGCTGCTGAGGTTGGTGGAGACCAACGCATTGGAGATGTGTTGTCATCTGAGGAGAAGATAATAATTTAATATATTACCCAACTAGTTCCTTTAGAAGCCCATGTGCTTTCATCTTCGACCTCATTTTCACTTACCAGGTGAGATTGAGGTCAAACGAGGGCTAAGTCTATGGGTGGGCATAGTTATACAGGCTGGCTTTTTATACAGGGTGACTGGTGACAAATTTTAGATACTGAAGGAGAGCACTCTGTACTCGATTCTGATCATAATTATGTAATAAAAATAGGTACATAATTTTTTAATAGAGTTCCCTCACTAGAGTGTACATATTTCTAGCCAAGGCTCCATACAATCTTGGGACATCTCTTTTAAATCAAAGAAAATTGTTAGCAAATATAATGTATCTACATAAAGCTGATATAAGGATCACTTAAAAAGAGGAATTTAAACTCGAACTTATTTAACAAACCTGCATATCATAACAATATGAAACGTAATTGAAAGCTTCGGAATTCAATAATCATAAAATCAAATAAATTCGTAGTTCAAGCAATGTGTCCCCATAATCATTTTGTCACAATAAAGCTAATAAAAATATCCGTGCAAATCACACCCTTTTATTTCGCATATCTGAAAACACCCTTACTTTATTATTACAAAGGACTTTCAACTTTATTCTCAAAGCTGTAAGAGGCATGTCGCTATTTGATTGCACGGGTTTAATACTTAATAGAGTAAATCTATTAAGTGATTGCTTTACGTTCGTGAATTTAAGTTAAGGGTGAGTGAGGATCATGGGATATTTATACGGCCAGATTTGATAAATATCGTGACAAGTTACAAAGAAAGGAGGGCGACGTGGTGTAGTGGTAAATACTTTGCCTTCTAGGCCAGAGATCCAGAGACTTGTGTGGAGAACACATGTGGCGACACATTGAAAAAATGTATTGACTTTCATCGCAAAGTATGAAACTATGACAAGACGAACGGTTCTGAAAGAAGAATGCGGGATTGTGTATCGCCTGTTTAAGTCAACGTTTTGGCACCAAACTTACACTATTGAATAAGAAGATTCTTATCTTAATTTTTCAGCAATTAGATCATTTTTAAAAGTCCGGAGAAAAGAAAAATCGCAATTTGAATAGTTTTTGTTTTTCGTACACAAATTCAATAACGAAACGTAAATGTAGACAATAAACTAAACGGAAACTTTTATTGTGTCAAATCTGACAACTCAAATGTCATACTACGTCACCCACCTTCATCTTCATTCAATCAAAATCAATCAATAGCGTTTTGGAGTTCATCTGTGTTCGTCTGTGTGCTTTTCGTACGTGTTTTTATAAACTTCTTCGAATTATTTTACAGTATTACAACCATTTTACAGTAGTACAATTTAGTTTCATTTCAACAAAAACAGTAACAGCCATTTTAGTAATATATACTATTGTGACATCTAGCTATGACATTGACAAACGATTTTTATCACAAGCTCACGTTCACGTTCAAAAGTTGAGTTCAGGATTTCTAACAATACGATGCCAATATTTAAAATTCACATAACTTTTAAATTTCAACTTCTAAAAATCTGAAAACTTTTGTCATGATTAGTTTGACAAAAAATTGTGAAGTTCCAGAAAGCGATACAGAATTCTCATAAACGCCTGCCATACTTCTTTTGATGTAGGTAAATTCATATCTTCATCTATACTTTTATTGCTCAAAAACATGATTTAATGATTTTGATTCGATAGTTTTTTTTTTTGAAAACACGTCTGAAAATAAACGTTTTCTTAAATTAGCACGTAGTTATGAAATCAATAGGTATGCCAAGAAATAACTTAAATACAATCTTCATATTATTGTTCGAACTTTACTTGAGCATAATCCACAAATGCAGAGCATTAAAAAACCGACTTCACGTCAAAACTTTGGCTGAGTTATGATGTCATCCACGTAAACATACTCCGAACGCATACATATTTTTTCAAAACTTTAAAATTTTTAATAAAGTGCTCAACAGATTTCGATGACATTTATATGGGACCAACTTTGAAGTATCGTCTATCATATCTATCATATTTTAGAGTCTTCAAAATCGATCCATAATTGTAACATAAACATGGTTTTTTGACACAAAACGTATTTTTGTTGAACACTTAGTATTCAATTTACAAAGTATTTTACTTTTTTATATAAAGAAAGTATATTTGCAGTCACAAAACCAAATAGAAGTAAACACAAAGTAGGCAAATGTAATTTAAACGCTGAAGGCGGGCAGCCCTGTCATATGTAAACGGACCGCGGTGCTGTAGGCATTTATTTCAAGGATGCGGCCGAGTTGAATTACTGTGGATATCTGTACTGTGGTTATACTGTACCGTGGTCCAGCGTTACTTTTTTGGTAAATTGAGTCTTATATCTGTATGGTAAAGTTGGTTTTATTTAATGATTGTTTATTTGGTGTTGAAAACATCGACAGGGGGTACGAGTATGCCACAGACTAGTAGTTTCACGTGGTATCACCTGTAGGTACCGCTGAAAAGGCGTTCATCTATCGTGATTTTTCGATTTAAAATTTATAATTTCAAACTTCGTTGACAAAAACCTTGATAACTCGGCTTGTAGAGGATGTTTAATACAAAATTTCATCCTGTATGAGCCTCGGGGCTCGCTAATGTTATTTACAGGGTGACTTTTGAAATTCAAGGACGTGATAGCTTAAGATCATACATGAAGGGAAAAATATAATAAAACACAAATATTAATTGTTTACTGAGTAAACTTAACCGAAAGTTAAAGAATTGATAACGCGATGCATGGCTACACTAGCGTTTTCTGGCAGCGATACGTGCGCCGGGTCACGTGGCGCGATTGACTCAGGTGTAAATAAAGTAAACATTTGAAATAAATGTCTACAGCGCCGCGGTACGTTTCACATGCGATAGGGTTGCCCGCCTTTAGCATTTTAATTACATTGTGTAATTAATTTTGTTTACTTCCATTTAGTTTTGTTATTATAAATATACTTTTTTAATATAAACAAATAAAATGCTTTGTGAATTGAATAGGAAGTGTTCAACAAAAATGCGTTTTATGTCAAAAAGCCATGTTTACGTTTGAATAACAAATCGATCTTATAAATTAGCGACCGAAAAATACTTGTGCCTCGACTGAGACGTATTAAATGATTTATTATTAAATTTTAAAGTATAAAATATACGCATTATAATGTAAAGCTCAATCAAAAATTGTTTCGGCAGGCAGACAGTCGCGGCTAGCGGCTTGCCCAGCGCATGCCGAGATCGAGCCGCGTAGGTATAGCTCGCGTTTCCGTTTGTATGAAGTTGAAATACCTACTATAGATAACATTACCGTGCCCGGGGTCTTCAACTATTTATATTCTGAAATTTTATCAGAATCGGTGCAGTGGTTTAGCTATGAAAGCGTAACAGACTTTTTCATTTAGAGTATTAGTAAGAATTGTAAGTTTATCTTCCTTATCTTGAACCTGTACCTATATTACTCATATTTTATTTAATACGTCAATTAAATGTATATTTTTAATTTGCTATGTAACTAATCAATTTACTCGTAATTTTGAATTCCCCGCAATCCCTTATTGGAATGCAAAGAGGCACAGCTATAGAGCAATGTAAGGGTCGGCGTCCATTGGAATTATGTAAGTAAAATCAATATTGTTCCCATCCCTCCCCAGTGCACGACACACATGGGACCTGCGATTAAACTGTTAAATTGTTTACCCTCCTACCCTCTGTTCAGTGTTTGATGGTATCATATCAAAATATTGTCTTGAGATTCATGTTCCATTATTGTGTATGTGAATGAAATAGGTGTGATTTTTGTTTGCGTTACATTAAATTTTTACAATTCAGATTTAGAGTAAGAAACGGAAACTTCGTGTTAAAATATATAATAGACTAGCTGTTGCGCGCGGTTTTACCCGCGCAATTTCGATTCCCGCGGGATTTTCGGGATAAAAAGTAGCCTATACGGATTCGGAAGAATCCCTCTAAGTAATGGTAAAAGAAATTTTGAAATCGGTCCAGTAGTTTTTGAGCCTATTCAATACAAACATACAAAAATACAAAGGTTTCCTCTTTATAATACTAGTATAGAAAACACGATAAATTCGTTTAAAAAATGTCTTTTTTTAAATTGAGAAAAACATGCTAAGCCGCTTTATATGAGAAAGCTGCATTATCAAATAAACGTTTGTAAGTGCCGTTACGCTGCGTTAAGTGTTCGAACGCGCGTACCGTACGTCCGTATCTTCAATAGCACACCTACCCATAGATTTATATAACGCCTTCTAAGAGAGATTCAAGCATACAAACTTTTATAACATTTTCCGTACAGTACGCGCGTATCATACGCGGCGCTTGGCGCATTCCGAACGTCCGTATCGAACGCGCGTATGGTATTTTATTCGCACAAGCTCTTGGTAGGTTCTTAATTTTACGGCTCAATTATGAGAGACATTTTTTAAAGGTCATTGTTTCAAAGTCTACAAATTATAAAAAAAATAAATTCATAGTTTAACAAATAGTCTTTATTCTAGAAAACTTGGGGCAATTGTGTCATTATTTTTGACTTAGGTTCTGAAATGTTATTTCTAGAAATTTTATATAGGGTTAAGGTTCCAAAGAGTAATGTTCATAGTTGACGTGTCAGATTTTTGACAACTCATGAAATGTATTTTAATAAAATATAGTGCAAATAATAGCTCATGTTCGGTTAATTTTAAATCATTAACTTATATTAGAAACCGCAGCAAGGATTTTAATATTTTACCCTCTCAAGTTACTCAATAGACTACTAGATCATCTACTTGAAATGAAAATCCCGATACCGTTTCTAAGAAATTAAATCAAGTCTGCACCAATAGTTTAGATATACTTAAACAGGAAGCATTTTAATCACAATATAATCTTTAAACATTCACATACCTAACAAAAAGTAGTTTGACAGGTCAGAGACTGTATGGACCGTAAACATTACTCTTTTAATGAACGTAAATAATAAAAATTTACCACAATAACAGAAAAATGGTAACAGCTTGTTCAAATTTCTGGGTTTTTCTTAAATGCCCATAATTTTCAAACTGTATGGGTTAGCTTTTTTCAGATTTTTGTCACCTCCTTCCGGCTTGAAGTTGAGTTCTGGGAAAAAGAGAGTTCTAGGTATACGGGCTGATTTGAGAGTTTAGACAATTCGTTTACTAAACAGACCCGGTTGGGGACTTGAACCCATGATGAGGTCGTGAGAAGTCCTCATTTCCTAAGAATTTGCATCATCAGCGTCAATTGAAACTTTTATAGACCCTATTATGTACTGAATGAATTCCTACACCCCGCGTCTAGAAGTAAGTGGAATCATAAAATACATTACTTAAAAAAACATTTTCCAAGAGACATAAAAATAAAAGAAGCAGTGAAATTGGAAGTCGCGTCTCGGAGCGCCGACTAAATCCCGGGTATCAAGATAAATCAATGTTTTCTTGGAGTATGGCACTTTACTTTAAGAATAACGAATGGGATAGAGGCGTGTTGATGCTAAATATTTTGATATTGCTTGTTAATTATACATTATAACTTATATTGCATGGTCTTTCATTTGTGATTTATTGACATGTTTCGTGTCTACTTTTTGACCTGATTTGTGATCTGTGATTGTGATCTGTAAACATCTGAGAGTAGGTATTATAGATCATTTTTTTTTTGTGCTAGAAAAAAATATTTTATAGCACTAAAAAAAATGAAATACAATAGAATTATTGTATTTAAGTGTATATAAATTTTTTATCTATCTATCTATCTAAATAATCAAAAGTAATGATCAAAAGACGGCAGTGATCAAAAATGTTTTTCAAAAAACTTCTTAAAAAACATGGATCACACTTCGAGGTACGTACTTAATATATCAGATCAGTAAATATGACCAATCAGCCAATGAATCAAATATTATTCTGTGATATATCTACTTATTAACGCTTTTATAAATAATTTTTGGAGGTTTACAATTTCTCTTTTTGCTTTAAGTGTAAGAGGGATAAATAAATTAGTATCCTACCTGAAATTAGAACACTAAACATCTTATTTTCTCCCTAAAAAATAATAATACTGCTCCATTCCACTTCTGTTCGAGGTTAAAACAGGGAAACTTTGTCGCTTGCCTTTTATTTGGTTTTCTTTTGACGCGGTGGGCTCTTGAGCCCGCCTGATTAATTTGCTTCCACCCCTTACACCCCTCCTTTGAAACCTCCTTTCGTATATGAATGCTCTACATTACATAGCTAGATACAATGTGTACGAGACAGCTTCTTTTAGAGCTTTCTGTAAATACTTCATAGGCTTTTTTCGGGTAGGATTGTGAATATTTTTTAATTGCCGTAATTAAAATGACGCCTATTCTATGCTTATGCATGAACTATGACATATTCTACGAAATAAGAGTACCTATGTTAAAAGGTACGGGGTTGCCTAGATGTGGAACGAACTACAGTAGGTAACTTAAAGTAGGTACCTACTAAGAGCCCATTCACACCAGGACGATTCGTGTTTTTTGAGGAATCGTCTTTTTTCATGATTCGTTTTTTTTTGACGGTAGCAATGCTTTTTAAATTCCCGTGTGCACACGCATAACCAATCGTGTAAAATGACGGACACGTCTTTAATCACGTAGGTATAGTCTTTTAAAACTCTCATTCGTCAAAAAACACGAATCGTGAATTTTTTGTGACGAATGAGAGTTAGGTAGTTCAGCCAAGACTTAACTGTGAATCACGAAACGAATGTGAACATCAATTCGGATATTTTGACGAATCGTGAAATAACACGATTCCGTATGCTATGTGAACGTGTATCCGTCATGACGTATCGTGTTTTTGGACGAATCGTCATTGACGGATGTGGTGTGAACGGGCCCTTAGTTGTGAATAGGTTTCTCGTGGATGGACGTGTACCACCATAGTCTTCATGCCCATCAGGTGGCATGGAAGACATCCTATCCTTACTATACAAGTTTATTGGTAATTAGACCTGGATCTTTTCAGGTGATATAAGGAAGGTCATTTGCTATTTTAAAAATATTTTAGTTTTTCCTCTTTTTTTTCAGAAAATCCAGTTTTACTCCTTCGAACATCAGTTGTGAAAAAACTAATGGTCAGACTTCGGTTCAGTACTTTGTCATTAATAAACAAAAATAAAATTTCTTTCATGTAAATCCGAACAGAAGCTACAGAGATTTTAATAAATTAAAAACTGGGAGAAACATTTACTAAAACAGCATTTTTCTCCAAAAAAGTGTTGATAAATTTTTCGAGCACTTTAAAAAAAAAAACATCTACAACTCTCTGGCTATTTAACGTGGTAAAACAATTAGTATTTACACAGTTATCTACATTTTTTATTCCAAACTACTCATCCCGGCTTTGCCCGGTTAGAAAACAAAGAGTCTTAGGGAAAATCTCGATATTTTTAAACACCTGTAACAATCATCCTTAAGTATATTTCGGTAAAATTACACAAGCCTTTTATCAGTTTGTGCCGGAGTACAGTCTTTGCCTTATATTGAAGATCATACTAATTTGGAGTAAATATTGTAAAACATTTAATCGGAAATATGAACAAATTATATTAAGTATAAAATGTGGTTAAAGTGCTGACCAAAAATAATAAAATGTAAAATAAAGTTATTTTAGTATAACTAAATCCAAATTTGACCCCAATGACATCATGATGGTGAGACATAATGAGGTCGGAGATGAAACACAATCCACTAACCAGTACTGGGCCAGCTTGGGGGCCTAGTGCCTAAACCTCCTCGTCGCTCAGAGGAGAGACTTGTGGCCCTGCAGTGGGCTCATTACTGAGAGTTGTGATTTTGATAAAAGTGCCGAGAGTTTCGTTATTCGGTCAGCTTTTTTCCTCTTGATCTATCTTTGATCGTTTTAATTGCTCGCAATACCTATACCTAGTGTGAAAATAATATTTTATTACAGGTGAGAACAACTGGTATTAATAAATAAGTAGTAGGTAACTACCTCGGCTTAAAAATAGGTCTTTGGGAGGAAAAAAAGCCGGCGGACAGAATCTTATAGAAATTTTTCGTCCTTCTCTTCTTAAATATTTTCATTTATTACTTTACAATTTTGAGATCCGAATCCTTAGCTGTGAAATAAATGCTATTCTTTCTTTTGCTCAAATATGTAGTATCTTATAGCTTTTAAGGCTCAGGTAAAGATCTTGAGTGCTCGGAAAAACCGTAGGTTTGTTCTAGAGCATCAGATTCAGAGAACATGTTATTTATTATTTATATCAGGATAAAATCCATGCGCTATTCCAAACTGTATACTATCACTATGCCAAATTTCATAAAAATCCGTTGAGCCATTCCGCCGTGATTGAGGAACAAACATCCATAGGTAATCCAAATATTCACATTATTTGTCATACGTTGTATTCGTCTAATCAAATAAAGATAGTAAAAAGTCCATCTAAAAATTCTTCAATAATATTTGTTAAAAGAGTTGAGTCTTGTCGCTTTTCCAAAAATATCTGATACTAAATCTATACTAATATTATAAAGAGGAAATCTTTGTATTTTTGTATGTTTGTATTGAATAGGCTCAAAAACTACTGGACTGATTTCAAAATTTCTTTTACCATTACTTAGAGGGATTCTTCCGAATCCGTATTGGCTACTTTTTATCCCGAAAATCCCGCAGGAATCGAAATTGCGCGGGTAAAACAGCGCGCAACAGCTAGTTATACTATATACCGTGAAATCTGGCAACTTTGCCAACGGACGTTGACTTTGCCACATGCTGACTTTTTCTACAAAATCCCTTATACCATGGACGCAGATATTTTTTTAGAAATTCCACCTTAATTAGTAGAAAGGTTGATATACGACTGGCAGCAATAATTTCATTTTGGCAGCACGGGACCCACAGTTATCATATATTTGAACACGCAAGTTTCGTGCACGTTTTAACCTCAAAATCAGTGCTCCCGAACTTTTACAATTAAATTGATAAATACTGCTACGAGGTATGTATATTTTCATGTAAAGCTATATTTATGCGTAAAGTGGCTAATCAAATCATCATAATTATTTAACTTCAGATATTTTCGTCTATAACTACGTTGGCAATGTCACCATACCGGTGTTAAAACAAGGTTTGGTAACTTTACCATATTTCGTTGAGGGCTAGGGTTGTCACTTTGTTTTAAAGACTAAGTACTTTAAATTTTTTGAAGAAGTAGGTATAACTATGTGCCTATGTGTGTAAAGTCGCCCGCAATGTTTTAGTAGAATCATAATACTTCAACATTTATAACATCAATCAACATTGATTGCAATCAACATTTATAGCCATTTACCATATTATTATATAAAAAAACTAACTTCTATGGAGTTTAAAAATAAGGTATTCAGGTACTGATTATTTTCCAGTCCAGAACTGATTATTTTTATTTTTCGAAGACTGTTTTTGTTTGAAAGAATATTGTTTGAACACTTAATTTATAAGAATTATTTACCTACAAATTTTTGCCAATTACTAAATGCCATTATAGTATTTAAGAGTAGAAACCTAATGAAGGAATACCTGATAATTGTTAGTACCTATATAATATGTTCTCATTTTTTTTTAATTAACATATTTTATAATTGATTATTTTGTTGTCTAATTAACATTTTAGAAGATGTGTGTGCGCAATGATAGATAGAATATTATGTGCGTGCATACATTTGTTTTTCAGTTTTGGACAACCCTAACCTCATATCTTAGTTTTGTATGAAAAAAATATTTTCAGGTAAGCAATTTTACCACATTGGTCTTTCTGTTATGTAATTGCAAAAAAAAAGTAATGAATCACCTACACTAAAACTGTAAAGGCCTTATAGATTGTTTTTCTTCAATCGGTCATAATAAAGCCTGTCATAATGAGATACAAAACCCTGTTGGCAAACTTGCCATACAGTAGGGCCATCTTTGCCATATTTTGTTTTTGGCTGTTTACTATGTTTTTGGTAAATATATTTAAAATTCATGAACACGTAGGACACCTTTATAAAATACAGAATTGAAAAAATTTACTCAACAGTCGTGTATAGTGTTTTTTTTTTAAAATAACGTCTCTTGAATTTTAATACACTACCAAAAATGGCAAAGTTGCCAGATTTCACGGTACTTAAAGATTTATAGGTTGTATTCTGTGCTTATCTATACATATAATAAAATGGTAGGAAAGTCAAAACTGTACATTGAATATTTTTTTAAAAGAATACTTGGGGTATGATCTACAATCGAAACAGAAACAAAAAATATAGTTTTTAGAATTTTTGTCTGTTTGTCTGTTTGTCTTTCCGGGATAAACTCAAAAAGTACTGCATGGATTTACTTCAAATTTGGCATGAAGATAGTTAAGAAGTCGGGTCAACATATAGGCTACATATTATCACGCTAGCAGTGTTATAATCGTAGGTGCGTTTGGTGCTGCATAGCGTTCACGCAGACGACGTCGCGGGCAGCAGCTAGTTATGGAAATAAGCTTCTTGTTTTTCTAATTTTATTTTAAAATGTATAAGTAGAACTCAAAATAAATAAAAACAGATTGTAAATATCCCGTTTATAAAAGATAATTTAAATGAAATAACCATGATACCTTAAAAACTGAGAACAAAACAAAACCTGACAAATTTCCTTAAACAATTTTTAACTTAATATTGATTAACATAGTATTCAGATTCTATTACAATTTTGGAAAGGTTTGGAACGCTTCTGTAACTGTTTGAGGTCCGTAAAGTTAATGATATAATAATAATAATATCAAAATATTCATCTTAAATTGTCAATTTTAAAGGAATCGAATATAATAGTAGAAGATCACCAACTCGTTCATGGGTCAATGTGTACGCTTTTATAATAAAATTCCAAAATATTTAACATTAACCCTTCGATAGATCCAAGGATAAGTGTTATCATAAAAATTTTTACTTTAAGATATCTGGATGCAAGAAGATGGGATTCCCTGGTTGTAAATTATTATTGTGTATTTTTAAAAGATGATTGCTGTTGAGTTTCTTGCCACTTCTTCTCAACAGATCGACTTTCCGAAGTGGTGGTAGATTCAGTTCAATTTTAAATTGTTTGACTTATTTCAAATGTATTAAAACACTTACGACATAAAGATTCTTTTGACTTTGACTTTGATATGAGTGGCCATCTTGTAATGGTAACTCTGAATACATTTTGTTATCCAACTGATTCGATATTTTTGAATTAATTGGTAGATTAGAATCGTAGATCGAACAGTTTCACTAGCGGTCGGTTTCAATATCGAATCTCAATCTAAAATAAAATTTTTATTTCAACAAAACTTTTTAGTACTTACAAAGGATTTTGGATAAAGATACTATATTGAAACCCACCATCAGGCAACGTCAAATTTTTGTCAGTTTGCTCCTAAGCCTCTTAAAACATCGTAATCATTTTCATCCTATCATGCAATTCCAAATAAAATAGTAAATATCGCATAACACGATTAAATTTCACAATGATTGTCAAATTGGTAACAAAATTACGCGCCAACATAACCGTTTTTTTTTTTCTTTTTTGCAACGGTGTTGGTATTAGTATTCAGCCCACGCCTGCCAGAATCTCTGGGCCTATTTGACTGATTTTCAGCCTCTTCATGATTTGCCACTTTGCCCGGTCAGAGCGTGTTCTGAATTTAAAACAGCCAATGGGGATTTGCAATTTCATTTTCATAATGTGTTCCCGAATTTGAATATTGTGTATTTTATTGGTGGAGATGGTTATGTTATTTTTTTATTTATTATTTTTATGTATAGAACGATGTAATGGGAAAATATAAGGTGTTTGTAAGCAAATAAAGGTATAGGTCTATTTCAACATAATGTGGTTAAAAAGACTACAATATTGTTTGGTCCCAATTACAACTCTATTCTCTGGTTTTAATATGAGCCATGCACGTTCAAAATGCAATTTTTTACTCTTAAAATATAGCAGGAAAACATTATCACAAAGGCGATTTCATTTGGTGTTCGATTTTTAATGATTTTTAAGGGCATCTTATTATAAAGCTGAAGAGACAATGATTGGTTGTGAAGTACACAGGTTCGGTAATATACCTACCTATTCTAATGCCGGTTTTTAATATTCATTTGACTGTCATGAGTAAAAGCTATAACCAACGAAAGGAAGGTAAAAATAGCGTTTCACAATCTCTAGCAGCTACGAATATACGTACTTACAGTCTCGTGTCACACTTAGCACCTTATTCGGTTGTAATAAGGTTCAAAGTCCAATGAAAATGTGTATACAACGTGTAACGTAATGAAGAGATAATACTTAAGAGGATTGCATATTTGGTGATTTAGTTTATAAGTAACAATAAAATAAATTTGTTATCCTTACGGTTCGGCCGAAAAACAAGTTAGATCAAAATATCTAAGTGTCAACCCTAAAAACAGCTGTTAGCTTTTGATGAAATCTATTCGATAACAGATGGCGTAAAAATATAGAGATGGGTAACTAAGACAGATACTACAAAGTTCAGCCGGCACAAGTCTTGTTTTAGGTTGACTAGGGTTGTCAAAATATTTAGTTGTAAAATAATTAAATTTTGTGTGAAAGTCCAGAGAATACCAGCACTGATCATGCTAATTCTTTTACTGTATATTCTACGTATGGTATAGAAACTAACCCTCAAGTTTCATCTCTCCATATTGTTACACGTTGTATAGTATTAGACGTGACAGTACACTAAACGTATGTTTACAGACAGATAACGAAACACCGAAGAGGACATTATCCTTAAAGAAAAGTTACAAACCGTTATTAAATTAATAAAGTAACCCAACTATTCGTAAATACTTATTCGTTTAAATGACAGGACGTTGATTATTGAAACTAATTTTAGCTACGCTTAGTAGCTAATTCTACTTTTCGTAGGCAAACGAACGAGTCTTTTGGATATTGAAACGTGGCCAAGATAAAAACACACGGCATCAGGAAAAACTGGTCTAAGCCGGAGCGGTGATTTGGCTGCAGATTTCATATGAAGGCTGGTCTTACCACTTTTTCTTACCACGCGTTCGAAAGCGCGTTTCATACAAAACTGCAACGCCCGTACCATACGCGTGTTCGGTACGGACGTTCGGAATGCGCCAAGCGCCGCGTATGATACTCGCGTACGGTACGGAAAATAATAAATAAACATTTCTGACACTGACACAAAATTATCTAGCCCAAATTAAGTTTCTTAAAGAACTTGTGTTATGGATACTAGATAACTGATATACTTAAGAAATATATACACATACATATTGAATAAATACATATTCTTTACTAGAATAAACTTAAATAAACATATTAACATCTACGACTTGACGACTAATATCTGTATTCATCACACAAATATCCGCCGCCGCTGGGATTCGAACCTAGGACCTCTGGCATAGAAGGCAATGTATGTTACCGCTACACCAGTCGGTCGTCAAAATGTTATGAAAGTTTGTATGTTTGAGTTGGTGTTATGTTACGGACGTACGGTACGCGCGTTCGAACGCGTAACGCAGCTTTGGCACTAAGCCGGAGCGGTGTTTGTCTGCAGATTTTTTATGAAGGCTGGTCTTACCACATTTTCTTACCACGTTTAGTCACCGAAAGCTTATCCAGGGTCCTATCAGGGCTATTCTAAGCCGACCCTATTCTAAGCCAAAACACGGACAAAAAGATTTTTTAATACGAGGCTAATATTGGCTAGACAAGAGAGTTGTTTTCTAGAGAAGTCTTCTAAGGCCGCCATCGACTGATACTCAAACTTAAAGAGATGGACTGGCGGGTCGAGCTCAGCTGCTGCTAACAATCAAGTTATTTTGTGGTAAAGATCAAAATGTAACCTTACACAGTGCCTTACACTCACTACAAAAAACGTATATTAATGGCTATAAAAAATTACAAATTTCTACCAAAATACCTAAAAGACCTGCCTGTAAATACATTAAAGCACAGAATCTAAATGTGGCTTCTGGATAAATGCTTCTACACAATTAGGGAATATTTTCAATATAAAGAGAGTGAAAATACATCAATTAAACATGACTTTAAAAAAATAAATATTATGTTATGTGACAAATGTTTTGTAATGTATAATGTATTAGGAATAATTCGTATATAAATTGACCGACAAATGAAAATGGTAATCTCATAATGCAATTTTTAAATTGTGACATAAGTAATTTATAAGAACTAAAGCGGTTTGAAATATTATTAGTGTTAAATATTGAATTATTTTTCTTAACAATGAGTATTTAATTTATTATTTGTTATTCTTTTAAATTTAATTTGAAATGTTTAATTTAATTGAAAATGTACCTACTTCTCACTATCGGAATAATCTATCTACTTACTTACTATTAAGAATTTTGAAGGCAGAACCTTGAGAAGGCAGATTTTTCTAGACACAAACCTTTTGTAAGACCTCTTCAATTGTGAAAAATCTTTCAAATAAATATAATTTCATTTCATTTCAATTAGAGAGTCATTATACATGGCAGCTCGTTATTCTATTTCCATCAATGTTGTTAATATTATAATGTATCTACCTACTTACATACGAACATGTTTAATTTTAAGAATCTATTGGCTGTATTATTATTTAATTAATAAAACGCATTTTGTAAAATTATAAAAGAAAAATAAACAAAACGCATTTTTATTTAATGTTTATTAAAAAAAATCCTTGGAATAAATATGAAACCTGTTGGACATCCAACCGTTTTAAGTTAGTCTGAGGAGCAGTTGATTTCTGAAACCCTCGCAATTGTAGCAAATTGGGGTTTCCTCTTGACGAAGGCAGATAATCAAGATGTGGTAAAAAAATTGGATAAACAAGGCTAGCAGCCCAAGGCCTTCAAGGACAACACCCCAGGGCCAGATTTCATCAATTCCTTTATAGCCCGAAACAACCTGTCGCCAATAAAGTTTGCTTTTTATTTTGCATGTTTTACTCCAAATAACATTATTTTTGAAGTAACGATGCATTCCTTGATCTTTCTGCTTCATTTTACGAGGTAATTTAACAATCTAACACGCAAAATAAGAGAGTTTCCTACACAAAATATTTAGTCGTCAAGAAGGCCTACAACAACGGGGCTACTTGATCACTAATGTTTTTTTTTTTTAAATCATATTTCATAAATTTGTTTATAATAGCTATGTTGTAAGTAATCCTAAAGGTTAGGTCGGTGCGATGAACACGTTGTTACATACATACCTACATAACGTCACGCCTGTATCCCTTATGGGGTAGGCAGAACACCAGAGGTTATAAGACCATCTGATGTCACGTTTGACAAATGTGGAGGTATTATAAAGATGGAGACAGACTATTGTAGGGACAGGGGGTCAGCCTATCGCCCACAAAACGCCTTTAAAACCTCTGTCCCTTAACTGATTTTAAAAATATGCCCGGGAAGAGATGTAGCTGGTTCATTCTATATTTTTCTTTTGCTCCTAGTCCAGCGTTTCGTGTCTTTTTGACGATGTTTTTTTTTTTTAAATCATATTTCATAAATTTGTTTATGATAGAGCTATGTTGTAAGTAATCCTAAAATTTAGATCGGTGCGATGAACACGTTGTTACCCCAACCAAAATTATTTGTCCACTTTTTATGTCAATAAATGTGCGAAATACGTGTTCAAGTTGCCCCACTTTACGGTATCTAACGAAGTCAACTTTATTACTTTATCGGACAATGATACCTACTCATTAAATTACTATAAAAATACAATATTTGTATTTTTTTGTTTTTATAAGACAAAATAGGACAGGTTGAAATTTTTTTAAATGCCATAGATTAAGTTCAAAATTATAAACAAATGAAAAATTAAGAGGAGAAAAAATATGACACTGACAAATATAAAATGAAGTAATTAAACATTAGTTTGGTGGCAAAAAGTAAGAGATTGTAGTAGACTCAATTATAGAGAGAGATTGAAGATTTAATTCAAAAGAGTCATCCATCACATTTTCTATTTTTTTTTTAATCTTACTATTTTATACATTGTTATTTGGCGGCAAGGTTGGAGAGTGTTAGGTATCTAAGTATCTAGGCTAGACGACCCGAAGAGGTCCAAACTTCGAGAATCACTTAAATAGATAAGTTGCCTTTGTCGGAAAACTTAACCTTAGCGTAGGTACGGAAATAAGTTAAAAAAAAAAAAAGTCGACCTACAGTGTGCAGTTACTATTCTATCTTGAACGAATTTTACTAAAAAAATACTAAGGTTTAGAAATTGTTAGATGTTAATAAGTTTTGTTTACCTTAAAAGTATAAATAATGTATTAGTTAATAAAAAACAGTAAATCCTTACAGAAATTTGGTTTACCTGGCATTCTTCCATCTTGGTGGTCTTGTGTTAATTGCAAAGGTGTTTGCGCCACTTCCATTGTAACTAGTTTAGTCAATTGTTCAATTTAAACTACGAAAAAGTTCAATAAAGTTCTAACTAAACATCACAGAGAGTATTTGCGAAATATAACAGCAAACTTTTTATTTTTAATTTAATTATAAGTTCTCTTATTTTATTCTAAGGAATTTTAACTTCATTTAATAATAAGTGACAATGCTACTTTTGAATTTCATTGTAAAACTCCGAGCGTTTTCGCGCGTAATTTCGTCGACGTTTGACTTTTTTTTTCAGTTAGGGTCCTGGCTAAGGTCACCCGCTCCACGCGACAACCGGACTACTTTTGACGCGTTGCGAGCTACCGTTTCGAAGGCGTGGCAAACTCCGCCTCTTTGCTTTTCGCTTCGAGGGGGAAACTTCGATTTTTGGGTCAGCTGTTAAGCGTCCATTTTAAGCTTTAATTTGTGGCATTTACGGCGCTGTGGCGCCATTTAAAATAATGACGTCGTAGATTTAAAGCGGGAAATTGAACGGTTATTTTCGTTTTCCTATTACAGCAGACATTTTTATTGATTTAGATTTATCAGTTTTAGTTAATAGATGGTTGGGTTTTTATTTTACTTTTAGGTGTAGGTTAACTAAAATTTTGGACCTTTCACTGAGATAAGTAAATTTTTAGTTCTTGTTTTCAAGTTATGATGGCGTCTAAAAGTCTTCTATTGCGAGTTAAGTGTTACGTATAAATAACCAATCTGTAAGTAATTATGGATTAACCCTTTTGCAGTTCCTTTTATCTATATATTACCTACTAGCCTTTAAAAATAAGATTAATACATGATACAAGAGGAAAGTACTTTTATTTATCCAGCTACCATTTCATTTCAGATTTATTACATTCAGTATAAAGACAACAATAATAGCACGAATGTTAGGTATGTCTAACTAAATTTCTAAATTAAGTCAGAAGAACGGACTCAATAGGTAGGTACTACGGTAAGTATAAGAAATTCCGTAGTCAAGTAATTTTTGTTATGCTTTTTTTAATATTTTGAGTTTTTACACTACGCAGATTATTTAATAGATTGAAAAAAATATTAGGTACCTATAGAATTATTAGAAGATATTAATGTTATATAATCACGTGCTTTTGTTTTATTTTAGCAAGTTTTGCTTAAAATTTTCATTTATATAAAATTTTCTTTAATAAGACTAATTGTATTGTACCATTTAGGTACCTACTACCTTTGAGAAAAAAGAAAAGACATCCATTACCTAATGTAATTATTACCTACTAGTAAACATAACAATGATATTTAATGTTTTATCCAATAAGAACGTGTAATTTTCGCGAAGGGCGTGTCTGACTCGCGTAACGCGACGTCAAGGAGGAAAAGTCAACAGTCCCGCTATTTTTAACCCGCCAATCACAGAATTTGGCGGGAACTGTCACTTTTGGAGGGAAAACTGAGCTTTCACGTAAATAAATAAGGTTATTTGGCTTTTGGTAGGTTATATGCATATGCAGTCTGAGAGTAATAAATGTATGATAAAAATGGTGTGGGATTTATTTTTATGGCTATGTTAGTAAATATGTGCAAATTTCACAACAAAGAAAAAGATCACACGGTCGTTCACTAACAAGATGTATCGAGTATTTGAAAGACTTATCGATCATAAATTCTTCATGGAAGTAAGAACTGGATAGAAGCCGGTGTACTCAGATCATTCGCTGCATTTCTAAGCAAGAATAATGCTGTCCACAATCAGACAGAGAATTATGGTCTTTTAGGTTAAATCTCCAAAATATCATAATTATAATAACCCTTTAATATGCCCTCGGAGCGGATGAGACGAATTATTTGGGCTACGGCCCAGTTTGCAACAGAATTATGACCCCACATATGCATGCATATTGTATGTGTGCGGGAGACTTGGTGGTATACGTAATTATGTTGCAGACTGTAGGTACCTACCTACAGCAAAGCACAAAACAAGCTCTGCAGAAATGCTGTTAAAAGTCAAGTAATACTTTAGCGCACTTTCCCCTCATGTTTGAAAGATTTGTTAAGATGTTAAGTAAAAATTTGTAAAAACTCAACTTTATGGATATAAAAATACTGAGACTTTGCACACGACTTTGCACACGATTTGATGAAGGTACCTACACTTTCCTTCCTAGGTGTTAAGGTGATATTTAATATTACAAGAGCAATTTAAACTATATAAGTTGTTACTGGAGTGAAAATAAATGAGAGGATTTTCAAGATAATAAAATATAATTTACATGACCTACTTAGATACCTACCTACAATAAACTTTCTCTACATATCTTATATTTCCTTAAATTTATAGGTACATATTAATTTGCCCATAAATATAACCCATAAAGATGATATTCAATGATATTTCACAAGCGAATTTTTGCACCAATTTGGTACTTTTATCTTGTAAACTAATGATACTATGACTATTTTATTCCATTCTTGCTCAAATACTCTGGTCCCAGTTTGTCATGTTCGTATTGTGCATCCATAGCTCAAAGCACCTACTATGTACCGAAGCAATTTGGCTGTGGCATGACATTGGTTTTCACAATTAGCTGTCTTGTGTTTGTTTTTTTTTCATGCGATGATCAATTTCTAATGTACCTATTTGTATTAATTCGTATAACTCTGACTGAAAAAGAGTTCCAAGAGTTTTTTTCCGCCGGCTTTTTTTGTCTCTTGGTCTACCTACTGTAATATCTTATTCAACAACTAATTAAAGCTGAAGGATGTGATGATATCATTAAGTGAAATATAAAATTCCTAAGATGAATAAAACGTTTTTGAATTTTAACAATTTATTATAAAAACTGGGAAGTCAACCACCTATTAAAAAGAAAGCACCCTAAAGCGTTGAACCCAAATCTCTACGAAAAGTCCATTCTTAACGTAAAAAGGACACGAAAACCTTGTCAATACCCCAAGACGAACAAAACTAAAACAGTTAACCCAACACACTGTCGCATTCAGGCCACACAAAAAAACATTGAAATAAGTAAAAAAATCCCTTTTTCAACCCTCCCTCGGGACCCCAAAAACTACACAAGTCAATCGCCAAACTCCATTCTATGAAACAGTTTCCACCCGAGACACCCACAAAACCACCCGGTCACCCCTATTTCCCCCAAATCGCATATTTTCCCCCCAAACCGAGGTTTTCAGTGACAGTTCAATAAACCAGAGCAACCAATCATAGCAAACATCGTCGTGTATAAGCCAATAGGATTAACGCGACACTGTCTCTTTCTCTCTTTAGTGAAAGCTGTATAGTTGTATCTCTATTTAACTTAGGGTCGACAGATTCTTGATTCGATTTCTATTGGATTGGAAATTTTCTTTTGTCTTTCAATTTGCGGTTACGATTTTAAGTATTGTTTAAGGATTATCAACTTAGGGCGGGTTATGTTTCTGCCGCATTTTAGAAATGATGTTTGAAAATAATAGATGTCAAATGAATAGTTACAAACTTTTAACCCATTGACAGTTCTCAAACATATTTTCAAATATTAATAGAAAACTACACTGTTATTAAAGGTTGCCTGGAAGATATGGCATGCTAAAGTTGCTCAAATTGCAGTTACTTTTGTATTGTTTTTTTTTTTGTTAATTGTAGTAAAGTACTAAATTTTGGGTACGGTCAGCATCAAAAGTTGATGAACACATGACATTTTCAAAGTCGCTTTTCACCATATGGTGCCTAAATAACTAATATTGACTAACTCCTATATTTTATTATCAAATCTATACATAAAAGTTAATCAATATTTGCCTTCATTTAGGCACAATATGGTGAAAAGCAACTTTGAAAATTTCAATGTGTTCATCAACTTTTGAGCTGACTGTACCTGCATAGGTACTTCAAGAATCTGATATCTTTTTACTCAATGGGTGTAGGTACTTGTATCGTTAACTATACCTGCGTAAAGCGTTTTACCTCAATTTCACATTAGGGTAAGTATCAATGAGTTCATAAAGAAGATAGAGCAAGGGCATTTATTTATTTATTTATTTGTTTTCAAGGGAACATACATTTTTCTACACTTATATATAAAAAAAAAAAATTCATGGTACATGTTACAATTAAGTTTCCACCAATAAATAACACATGACAAGTAAACATTGGAAAATAACAACTTAATAAAAAAAGGGAATAATTTATAACAGAAATGAATCTAGAAACATAAACTTTAGGTATTTGAAATTGATTTCAAAATTCCTACTTTAAACTGGCTAAATGATAATGAAAATATATCCAAATGTGAAAAATTTGTGTTGTATGACCTGCAGGCGCGCGCAATAAAACTGTTGCTGCCGTAATTGGTTCTCATGATGGGTTCATGAAATAAGAATTTATGTCTAGCTCCTATTCTTTGACATCTGAAATGTATTTCGCCTAAGAGTGGCATGGAATCAATCATATTGTGAATTATTCTGTACAGAAGCATTTGATCTCTAAGCATGCGACGATTTTTTAAATCAGTATTTGAAAGTGATGGTGCTGATGAATTTTCATCTACTTTGTAACTCAAATGTTTCAAAAATTTTTCATAATTTTTTTCTATTAAATTAATGTAAATTAGATACTGTGGGTTCCATACAGACGAACAATATTCTAGCAGTGAACGAACCAAAGCATTATACAAGAGAACTAAAGTTGAAGGCTTTTTAAAATCTTTAGCAATTCTTAGAACAAAACCAAGCATCTTATAAGACTTATCAGTAATTTGAACAATATGGGCTTTAAACAGTAATTTATTATCCAGTCTCACTCCCAGGTCTCGCAACTCAGTCACTCGGCTTATCGGTACACTGTTGATATAATATTCGAATTTCAAAGGATTTCGTTTTCTACTGAATGTTATAACATTACACTTTTTAATATTGAGAAATAGGCAGTTCTTAAGGCAATAAGAGTGCAAATTATCCAAATCTTTTTGAAGCATTATGCAGTCCTCTTCATTCTTGATAATTTTAAAAATTTTCTTGTCATCAGCGAAAAGAAGTATATTGGAGTGTTCAAAGTGATATAGAACATCGTTGATGTAAATATTAAACAGAAGAGGACCGAGATGCGAACCTTGAGGGACACCAGAGGATACCGGCAAAAATGATGAGCAATAACCCTTCACAGCCACTGCTTGACTACGATCGCGTAGATAGGATGACAACCAACGCAAGAGGTCGCCGTGTATACCAATTAGATTTAGTTTGTTAATAAGGATTTGATGTGAAATTTTGTCAAAAGCCTTTGAATAATCAGTATACACGGCGTCAACCTGGAACCCCGCATGCATTGCCTTATAAATGAAGTCGACATATTCATTCAAGTTGCTTTCTGTCGATCTATTTTTCACGAACCCGTGCTGCTGAGTCAACAAAACAGGCCTAATAATGGGACATATTATATCATATACCATCTTCTCGAACATCTTGGGTATAGCGTTTATTTTAGATATAGGCCTATAGCTATTAATATCATGCTTATCGCCGGATTTAAAAATTGGTGTTATAAAAGACTGTTTCCATACACGGGGCATAACACCTTGTTTTAAAGAAAGATTAAATATTTTATGGAGGGGCTCGGATAATTGCTTACGACAGTTATATAAAAACAATGGAGGGATTTCGTCGGGCCCAGAACCTTTATTAACATCAATTTTTTTTAGATACAACTCAATTTGACATTTTTCTATAGTAATAGAGTGAATATTTATATGATTATTACTTTCATGTCCACTTAAATTTAAATTACATTGATCATTCAGGCTGTCAGATTCAAAAACGGAATTAAAAAAGTGGTTGAACATATTGCAAATGTCCTCACCTGTAGATGCTTTTGTGTCACCATTATACATAGAATCAGGTAAATCGTTAGGGTTTTTTCTTCTAGTTTTGATATAGGACCAAAAACTTTTACTACTTTTAGCTATATTAGCTTCAGCCTCGGCAATAAAATCATTAAAACATTTATCTTGTTGTAATTTTTGGCGCTCTCTTAAAAGTTTAAATTCATGGTAATCTTTCTGTTGTTTTTCTTTCGTTTAAACAAACGAAAGAAAAACAGCCAGAGGTATGAAAAATGACTGTGATGCGGTCTTTGAACAAGCACCCTAAAGGCTCGCGGAAAGGTTAGGTAGAGTCTGGCTATTGAAAGTAGAAAATGGGGATTTTTGCAACTTTTTTATGGCAACTTATTCTGGTGTCACTGTTGTCAATCGAACGGTTATTGGTGGTTTTGCTAATTGAGATATTGGAATTTTCATAATTCAATTTACATATTTGAATTTAAATAGTTTGTGGTTATGTTATGTATTAGTACACACTATGATTGCATTTTGAACAAACTCTCCAGTCTTAGGTCTGCTGTAAGAGATTTCAATAGAGATAAGCTGTACCTTTGTACTTATTTTGATTATGTTTCTTTATATTGTATCTTAACTTGTGTGTACATAAATTGTTAAATAAATAAAAAAATTAAAAATTTTATAGTTTCATAACCCATGTAGGAGACAGCAATATCAATGAATCTGACAATTCATTCCATATAGAATTGCTGGATTCAGATTGTGATTGCAATGAATAAAAATAATACTATTGCATTTTGTTGTTTTATTTTTAAGCCTGATTAATACTTGTTGCCTATCATTTTAATTGTATACTTCTTATCAAAAAGTAGGACAGTAGATACCAATATTGTTACTTTTTTACGATAATTTTATTAAAAATATTAATCAAGTAGGTATCATGTTTGGTTAATCCATACGTTTCGTACTATAGTCGGGGTTCCCATGATGGGATTTTTTTAAATTCACCAGATTTTTTCATTCTCTACTTTCATTAGCCTGACTTATGTACCTATTGAAATATTGATCATGACTCAAGCATAGATTAGCTGACCCTTCTTCATACAGAACTGTCATAAAAGTAGAGTTTAAGACTGACTTAGTTAGGTAATGGCTAAAATACAGGCTAAATTGCTGCTGAAATAAGTATAATAGTTATCGTTTTATTGTAATTAAATAAAATATGGTGCTTATATTTTATTTAATTACAGAAAAAAGAGAAAAACATAGAATGTGCCAGCTGCTTCTCTTTCCGGGCATACTGTAAAAGTCAGTTAGGGGACGGAGGTTTTATTGGCGTTTTTGTGGGCGATAGGCTGACCCCCTGTCAATAGTCTCTCTCTATCATTATGATACCTCCAAAAGAAATGTCCCAAGATTGTATGGAGCCTTGGCTAGGTCTCACCACGCGACATTTTAGCCTTAAAGTGAAGAACAGCTTTTAACACACAAATTACTACAGAATTTATTTATATTTTGGTTAAAATAAAAAATAAACAGTATTATTGCAACACAAAATAATCAACAAATGCAGAGCATTAAAAAAACCGACTTCACGTCAAATTTTTGGCTGAGTTAGAGTGTCATCAACGTAAACGTTCTCCGAAATCATACATATTCTTTTAAAAATTTGAAATTTTCAATGAAGTAGGTACTCAACCGATTTCGATGAAATTTATATGGGACCAACTATGAAGTATCTTCTATCATATGAAATGAAAAAATATTTCAAAATCGACAAAGACACAAAAAAACATACAGACGAATTGAGAACCTCCTCCTTTTTTGGAAGTCGGTTGAAAATGGCCGTTGATGTCATTTTCTAAATTGGATTACGTTTTTCATATGTTTTGACTGAAGACGTCGGTGAGCTTTCCTTCATCTTCACAGACATGAAATGCTTGACATTGACAGTATTTTTTAATATGAGATGGCTCAAAAACACCATATTGTAAAATAAAAACACAGAACTATTTGGTATATATTATATGTATTTTCCTAAAAAAAGTAATATTCTCTAAATTTTTTGAGATGATGTACAGGTTCCTAGCCTGGGCTGAAACTGGGGCAATCATATGGTTTTATAGCCTCTGGTGTTCTGCCTACCCCATAAATGATACAGGCGTGAAGTTATGTATGTATGAATCGTTTTCATAGGTACAGTCTGCAACAGAACTATGTATACCACCCAGTCTCCCGCACACATTCAGTTTGCATACGCGCGATCGTCCAAGGTGGTGTACACTCTGCAACAGAATAATGTATACCACCCCAGACGCACGCACACATACAATATGCATTCGCGTTGTATGTGTGCGGAAGACTCAGAATAACGTTGACCACCAGTCGTACGCACACAACTAAAGATCAATTCTAACTAAGCTAACCAACTGCATCGTGACACAACAAGAAATAATATAACTACACGGATGTATAGATCTTTAGTTTCAGTACTTCGACGAGCCTATGTCAGCCGTATAATGTGCAGATTATTGTTTTATATTATAGAACTCAAGGTCTGCATTTTTTTTTCTCCGTTGCTATATTAATATGTCTTTTTTATTGTTAAATTATTGATTGATTGTTAAATTGATAATGTTTAAAGATATATCTTCAATATCTTTTTTTTTTGTTCAAATTTAATGAAGATATATTCATCAATAAACCTTAATATATATTCAATTAAATTAAGAAATATTTAAATAATTTATTATTATTTAAAATGATATAAATATAATTTTTATGTTCTATATTCTAATTATATTTATATTCTAATTAATCAATAAATCAAATATAGTGCAAGCAATCGAAAAATAAGGTGCAGGTAAAAACTACTAATTAAAACAACACAATCTTTTCCAGATAATTATTTATTTTTTGCATTTCACAATATGTTGCGTCTGACCAGGAATTTTTATTTCACAAATTTATTAAACGATTAATTTTAAAAACAATGATAGTTTAGATAATAGTTGTTATTTGAAAGATTTGAATGACAGTTCTCACTTTAATTTTTCTGTCACTTGGCGTATGAACTTATTATATAATTGAAGTAATAATTCCATTGTAAATATGAATCAACATGTTATTAGCCAGAAACTATAAATAAGCTAAGCTAAGCTTATTTCTAAGCTAATCAACAATAACATCATTCACTCTGGATTATCTACTTTTTAAAAGACAACTAAGTATTACCTCACTATTTTATTAATAGCTAATTTGAGCGCCATCGGAGTCTATGACCTGCTGCAACCGAGATCTCATACTGTCAACTAAATTCCAGCACAAGGCAGATCCTCTCATCATCTCCCAAGTTGAAATAACCCGCCCTTCTAATTTGGCTCTGGACCTCACTTGTGATGAATCCCAATTTAAAATCATTTGACCCCACAAATTCGCGATGGCGTTTAATGCGGCCGCTTAAACTAACAGGTAGGGTGTTTCGAGCATCATAACGTTGGCATTTTCTCCTCCATAATATTTTACGGCCATCTTTGTCCAACTTGAATGTCGTTTATCCGTAAAAATAACTACATTGCTAGACGAATCAAATTCCAAATATTGCTTTCGTTCATCAATATCTCTTTTGCTAGCCTGTAAATGAATAAATAAACTTAAGTTCTCTTGAAGTTTAAACAAATTATATTGCATGCATAAGAAAGTTAATTCATTTTAAGTTATAATATATTGTATATCTAACGTCGGATTATATACTTCTTTATTTACCTGTAACAATATATGTTGCTTGCTTTCAAATGTCGTCACACAGTTTGCAAACTCACATCATATGTGGTGGCCGTCGAACGAGTGGGTAAAAATGGATATATCCCCCGGTTCCTCTTAACGACGAACAGATAGTTGCACTGTTTTTCTCTGAAAATAAAATTATCAACATATAAATAACGATCACGTTTAATACAAGGATTAAGTCAGAATAATAATTAACTTAAAACTTACAAATATCATCAATCGACGTGCAATTCCCCTGATAGAAAAGTATTGATTGAATGAAACAATGATTTCAGCTCTCTGCAGCAATGTTAAATGATAATTCATTTTTAATTTCATTTGGGCACAACAATCTGATAGTAGTAACAAGTAACGACGAATGCAAACCATCTAGAAACACTACTACACAATATTAAATAATATAGGGTAGATTTAACTTTTTTTTTCTAAAGATATGACAAGCTAAAAATAAATCTAGCAACACAATAAAAGATAATCGGGGTCTTCCACTTATTTTGTCTTAAGAAATGAGGCATCGTTGTTATTTCGAATAGTTACGCTAATAATAGCTACCTACTTCAAATTCAAACTTAATAAAAAACATCAAAAAAGTTGTAATATATTTCTTCTTTCAATCTCTAAAAATGAATATGAACTCACAGTTTTTTGTGGGATTCGATACCTGACCTGTCCTGATCTCATTCCTAGCCACATAAACCGCTAGGCCATGGACGCTATGACTTTAAGTTGTGAAATTAGCATCATACTATCTTGTCTGCCTGCTATTCATCCATATAGCTCGTCATGTGAGACTTGAGAGTAGCTAAGAACGAGTTTAACAAATTAATGAATCAGCAGAAGTAAAGTATTTTCACAGTGTGCGTGTGTGCGTAAGCACGTCCACTTATTATGCTTGGATTGGGTGATTTTCGTGGTGTGAGTGAGTATGGATGAACGCGCGTGTGCGTGCGACGTCAGATGGTGGTATACATTATTCTGTTGCAGGCTGTACATAATTTTGTTTCAGACTGTACCTTTATAAAATAAGTTAATACAGTATTAGTTGACAACTGTGAGCTCAAGATAGCGGTCTCTTTTTTATGCTTTACATTAATACGGCTAATTTCTTTTACTTCAGGTGCCTCTCGACTAGGTAGGTACTGGACGTTGGTCTTCGACTCAGCTAACTTATTTAGGTATACCTACTTACAGCTGATTAAATCGGTCACCACCGTGACTTTTTTTACAGATTAAGTTCATATTAAATTTCAGCAGAACCTTTTGTTCGAGGATACCCAACGGGAAAATTATAGGTTTATGATATGAATCCGCTACAACATACATAACCAGCAGCAAGCGGAACCTGAAGAGGTCAGAAGTAGTTCGAGTAACACCCGCGGTGGTAAACAAGAGAGGGTATTTTTCGAATTAGTCGCCTTTAGCAAGCGACCGTCGACAACGATAAATCGGGCCTTTTATCGATATTTTCTTACAATATAGTACTAAGTGTATGTAATTTATTAAGAATGTGACATATTTGGTTTTGTGGTCTTAATCATGGTATCAAATCGAGTAATTCTATCTACTATAGTGCGCAGTTTACATAAAAGGATAAAATAACAAAATAATATGTATCTTGTCGATTCGAGTATTTATCGATGGTTGTATGTTAGCCCTGCTGGACGACAGCGACAGCGAGAGCGAGAGCGATAACGGCGCGGGCAGCGATTTCCGCGACACGATAGAAAGTATTGAGTTTGTATTGCACCGCGACAAATCGCTCGAGTCGCTGCCCCCGCCCCTCACGCTCTCGCTGTTGCTGCCGTCCAGCTTGCAGCCTTACAGCCAAGATACCTTCGTGGCAAGAATCTTCTCGTGGCGCAGTAGGGTTGCCAACAATACTGTTTTTAACAGTATTATAGTGCTTTTCACTATTTTATACTGTTTACTGTTGAACAAAAATAAAGTATGCAAAATACTGTTTCCAGCATAGAAAAACAAAAAACTTAATATACTAGACTTTAATTAATAATTTGTGCAAGAAGTTCTAATAATATGTGTTTTAAACAATAATTAACTTGAATACTGTTTATTTTTCCAAAATACTGTTTGATATTCTTTTCAAACTCAATACATACATAACTTCACGCCTGTATCCCGTATGGGGTAGGCAGAACACCAGATGTAATAAAACCATCTGATGACACGTTTGGCAAATTTGGAAGCATTATAATAGTGGAGAGAGACTATTGCAGTGAGACGGGGTCAGCCTATCGCCCACAAAAAAGCCTCCCATTTTCAAACTCAAATATACTTTATTTCTAGAAAAAGAAGTTGGCATCCCTAGCAGTGGCCCTTGTGTATATTAATAGATATCCCAGAAATTCTAGGCTAGACTCTTCCCGTGGTGCCTACTGTAAATTTTTTACATAACGGTTGCATTACCTACCTTTAAATTTAATTTTTTCTAGGAATTTTAAAAAGTCTACCAAGTCTACCTTGTTGAAAAATTGAAAAAAAAAGTTTTGGTTTCACTTAAGAAGAGAATAGTGCTTGAAAGACCATAACAATCGCTCTTTTGACATTATTTTAGGGCTTTTTGCTTCATATCACGAAATCATTAATCATTTGACGACCATTTTGGCGATGGGGTAACACTGTCTGCCTCAGACGCCAGTGGTCGCGGGTTCGATTATCGCACGGAACAAGAAAAAAAAAATCCGTTCCGTGTCTGGGCGTTTATGTATTTACATTCTAGGTTCCCCCCTTGTTCGAAACATTGTATCCAATCACAAGTTCTGCTTAGTTTGGGGCCATGTAGTTGGTGTGATTGTCTGGGCATTTTTATTTATTTATTTATTTAGTTGGAAACAAGGGCGCAGGTTGAGCCCAGCACCCGGCGCCGAATAGGCTTAAGCAGTGTAGTGGACTACTTGGTTAAGGAATTAACATGTCCGGTCGGTGTCGGTACGGGGTTGTAGTTGACGAACACCTTCGCTTCGATCGGGTGGCGTCCGCCTCGCTTCGCTCGACCTTATAATCAACACTCTAGGGTCGATCCATTAAGACTACATGGTTAAGAGGTTGACAAATAAGGTATATGTGGAATATTGATAATTCTACTCCCATTTTTATTTTTATATCCTGATGAATTTTTTTTTTCAGAATTTCTCCACAGCCTCTGCCATTCCGGCTCGCCCGATGTGTGCGCTTTATTACGGGGGGCGGGGTTCAAAAGGGATAGTCACCCCGATTTATGAGGTACCCTTTTTGGTAATTTAATCTCATTACCCTGTCATGACAATGTCAGTACTTATCGGTATCAATAACCTATATAGAGCTCTGAACACTCTGAGGCTGCAAACTGGAAGGCAGCGGCGCGGGCAGCGATACGATAGAAAGTGTTGAGTTTGTATGAAACCGCGACAAATCGCTCGTGCGCCCGCTGGCGTCGAGAACGGCCCGTCGCTGCCTGAGCCGCTGTCGCTGCCGTCCAGTTTGCAGCCTTAAGCTTGGAGCATTTTTACGTTCGTTACGAATAAGAAAGAAAGAGAGATTCTAGAAGTAAGGAAGAGAGATTCTACAGACAGGAGTGTAATTATTGAGGACCTATATTCATGATAAAAATAAGAGTAGCTACTTATATATGGATCTAATCGCGCATAATTATAGGTAAGTACTACCAACGTATAGACACATTTTTAAGGCGAGGATGCAGCGTTTTTTTCACTTTTTTGAACTACTACATTGGTTGAAAATTTCGCGGCATGGCCATTAAAAAAAAAACTTTTGTTATTTTTTCTGCCGTCATTTTGAACTGTCATTATTCAATTGTCAGCCCGCGAATTTTCAATTTGATATCTTGTTTAAATAAAATTTTACGAACAATATAAATACGTGTGTAGAACAAATTTTCACTAATGGAGAAATTTAAACAACGTGCTCTGATTAAATATTTTTTTAAAAAAAGATTAACACCAAAGGAGAACCATGACGACATGCAAACAACATTAGGGGAATCTGCCCCGTCTTATACCACTGTGAAAAAATGGGTTGCAGAATTTAAACGTGGACGAGAGAACATCGAAGATGACCCTCGCTCCGGCAGGCCAATGACGTCTACGACCGAATAAAACATCAATAAAGTGTGTGATCTCATATTGAAAGACCGTAGATTGACTATCAGAGAAATTGCAGACACTATAGGCATCTCATATGAAAGAACGCAAAACATCATTGTCCATGAAATCGGCTTTTCTAAGGTTTCGGCTAGGTGGGTCCCCAGATTGCTTTCAGTAGAGCAAAAGCGAATTCGTCCATTCATCCATTGTCACAAATCTGTCAAGAAAAACAAGGTTTTCTTGACAGATTTGTGACAATGGATGAAACCTGGGTTCACCACTATACCCCAGAATCAAAACAACAATCCAAACAATGGAATAAAAAACAGGTGAACCAACTCCGAAAAAAGCAAAGGCAATTCTGTCGGCTGGCAAGGTGATGGCATCGGTTTTT
Source organism: Stenoptilia bipunctidactyla (assembly GCA_944452665.1). Classification (NCBI taxonomy): domain Eukaryota; kingdom Metazoa; phylum Arthropoda; class Insecta; order Lepidoptera; family Pterophoridae; genus Stenoptilia; species Stenoptilia bipunctidactyla. The sequence continues at coordinate 4,646,836 of OX101748.1, read as the reverse complement.
TGGGATGCTAAGGGTGTCATTATGGTGGACTACCTTCCGAAAGGCGAAACAATAAACTCTGCGTACTATAGCACCCTTCTGCGCCGTTTACGTGAAGAAATTAAACAGAAACGCCCAGGATTACTGAGAAAGAAAGTGTTGTTTCACCAGGACAACGCCCGAGTCCACACGTCTGTCGAGTCTATGGCTCAAATTCGTGATTGTGGTTTCGAATTGTTGCCACATCCAGCTTATTCTCCTGATTTGGCACCTTCGGACTTTCATCTGTTTCCAAACCTGAAAAAACACCTCGGTGGGCAGAAATTTTTAACGAACGAAGAGGTCGAAGCCGCTGTTAACCTGTATTTTGAAGACCTTGAGGAATCTTTTTTCAAAACAGGTATGGAAGCTCTGGAAAGCAGATGGAAGAAGTGCATAGAGCTAAATGGAGATTACGTCGAAAAATATAAATATTTTTGTATGTACTTTATTCTGTTTTCTTGACTAGGCCGCGAACTTTTCAATCCACCCTCGTATAATAAGTATACCAAGTAATGTGTACGTTACATGTTTTCTATGAAAAAAATATTCACAAAACTTAACCATATAACCAACCGCTGTGTAAAGATAGAATATGATTAATGAAATACCACAATGGATTCATGTAAAATTTGCATAAAAATATGAAACGGACTTCTTTTAACCGACGGGTAAAGCAAAATTTTTAAATAAATATTCTCGTGGTTATGATAGTACCTATATCGGTATTAAAAACTTGTAGGTAGGCGTTGACTTATTTCAAGTGTAAAATAGGTAGGTATCTATGAAATACAGATAATTTGTTCATAAACCTAATATCTATACTTAAATCAACAACACATTTACCAATCATTTCCTCACAATAATATTTTTTTTAATCAATTAGGTAACAAATAAACACAACACAATTAAAAACAAAACAAAATTGTTTCTAATTCGCTACACATTCCTGCCAAAAACGCACGTCCGCCATGACAGTTAAACGTCCTCTGTTTCCGACGTCCGCCACCGCCCGTGGCGGCGCCACCTGTAGCGTGCATTATCCAATTTACCAGATTCACCCTGAACAGAAATAATAAGCTATGCTTCTGACGTTACTGTTTTTGCTATTGTGATTCCATTTGTGGATAATTGAATGTGATTTGGTAAATATAGCTTTGAATTAAGCTGGATACTTATTGAAAAAGACGTATCTTACTAATATTATAAATATGAAAGGTTGGATGGATGGATGTATGGATATTTGTTCCTCAATCACGGAAGAACGACTTAACAGATATGGATGAAATTTGGCATAGTCATAGTGTACAGTCTGGACTAGCACTTAGGCTCCATTTTATGGAGATATTCCTGCTGGATTCGAAATAGCGCGGTTAAAACCGCAAGTAAAATACCTAATAAGAAGGATTTCGATATCTTTTTTAACATAATGCTTTGAAAAAGTGTTGGAGCATTTTTTTAAACTGTTTTACTCTAGACTACAGTTTTATAAAAAGAAAAAACAGCAGATAATAACACCAACTACCTAATGGCCCCAGAGCATGGGTTATGGGTTACCATGTAGCGAACTATACGGAACCTTGAAAATAAATACAAACAGGTATAAATACCTCAACGACCATGGGATCTAAGTATCTGAGGTGGGTGTACCATGGGAGGCTACCTTAACGAATAAACAGTTTTAATTCGTTTATTTACGGGATAAATGAAAGAAACGAATTGTTAAGTAATACTTTGTATTATTGTCTAACATAGAATTCAATTATTTTTAGTCTAGATGTAATCACTAGGTACTGAATAAACTCATTTTTTATAAAGGTCCATTTGGCCTTACTAGGAACAGGGCTCCAAAAAAGGCTAATATTATAAATCCGTCGTTCAACTTAAATATAGAGTTGTAACAATCAAAATATCTGCTTTTCCTAATACTACAGAACAAGCTCTTTCATTTAAAATAAACATTAAATGCCTTAAATCATGTGATTATCTAAAAAAAAACTCTTTGAACTTACCTAGGACACCATAGTTTAATTAAGAATTTAGTTATTAAAATTGATTCAAAAGTATTAATAATCAGTATAATATTGATACAAAATAAGTTGCCACTAGGTTTTACAATTGAATTATAATTTTATATTTTCACCCATAATGGCCTTCTTAAGGGTCCGTTCTTTGTAAAGCCAAAATTTTCCTTAGAAGGCTAATATTTAATAAAACAGACATTGCCTCATATCTTCTATTCCACACTTGTCACCTGCGTGACAGTAGCATATTTAGTAGTTATATTTTCATGATTTATAGATGTTTCTATTAAGGTCCATGAAGGTGCCCATGCAAGGTCAACCGTCAAATTTTTGAGTGGCCTTCTAAGAAACCACTGGCCTTCCTGGGAAAACTTGTGATATTTCAACTGAAATTGAAGCTAATTTATATTTTTTTTCTTTAACTACGAAACAAATATTTGGTAACAAATAACAGTAAAAAGTTGGTTATTGGCTTAAAAACTTACGTTTTGCTGTGCTATAAAATTACAATTTCAAAGTCTACGACAGAAGTCTACAAAGCGAGGGACCTCACAAACAAAATAACGACTCCAGTGACTTGCTGCTGCTCCTGTGTTCTTAAGTTAGGTGGGTCTAAGTGTGAGTAGAAGTAATTTGACATCAAATGACTATGATACCGACTTTTTAATAGTTGGCCTTCTAAGGAACATGCCCTTCCATGGTGCACCCACCTTGCATGGGTACCTAGATATCAGTGAACGCAAAAAACATAGAAGTGTAAGGGTGTTACCACACCACCCTACGTTGACGTGTGTGACTATTAACCATTAGCTTACATTGTTAGGCCGTATACAGAAAGAAAGCTGGAAACTTATAAGCGCTTACCGGCACTTGACAGCGCTGGTCCGTTCTACACAAAGGAAGCAGGTTGAGGCAGACCAAGCAATATGTCGGATTCATCGGACGATGATTTCCCAGCGCTGACCAGCGCGCGTTGAAGCTTGTCGGAACGCGTTCATATATTATATATATATATTTTTTTTTTCCTGCGCGGGTCACCGGGTCCTGCTAAGCGCTTTCCAGCTTTTTTTCTGTAGGTATACGGCCTTAGGCAGTAGAGAAAAAGAGAAAACAATGGCTTTCACAACTCTGGGACTCATTTGTGTGGCTGTTGAAAATGAAATGCACCAATACGTTAGTAGCATTATAGAGATCATTAAATTAACAATGGTCTTACGAGATATCCAAAAGAAACAAAATGGTCCTGGGACACCTTTGTTTAATTGTGTAACACTTTTGGGCATAGCTATGAAAGAAGACATTGCAAAGTCGCGGCGAAACTGAAACGTTTCACCAACAATCGATTGGCCCATGAACTGTTGATCAACAGAATCTTTTAACCATACATTTTTCATCCAACAGAACTCTACGCCAGTGAATGCTTAACCAGCAGAATGTTTTGACTAGAAAGGTACCTACCTTGACGTCAGTGAGTGTTTAGGCTGGGCACACATTTGCCATCTACGAAAATAATATTTCTAACTGTTGATTTTTTATATTTTATTGTAGTTATTTTTTTTTTATTATTGTAAGGATAGGACGTTTGTTTTCCATGCCACCTGATGGAAAGTGCGCATGAAGACTATGGTGTTACACGTCCATCCACGAGAAACCTATTCACTCGACACTTAAAAGTTCCAGGACTGTAGTAGTGGTCAGGAAAAACAGACGCAGGCAGATTGTTTCACTCCTTGGCAATCCGTACCAAAAAGGAACTATCGAAGCGTTTTGTTCGACTTCTTGGTAAATCCACTATATAGGGATGGAAGTTCTGTCTGCGTCTGGTAGTCCGGTGGTAAAAAGGGATGGGTTCAATTTGGTCAAAAAGAGCATTCGCACACTCACCAAAATGTAGCCGAAATGTATTCTGTTGTGGTGTTCTATTACTCTACATAATGTCAAAAAAGTTATGATTGCGTCTTTGTTACAATTGTATGTTTTTTTTTGCTTTTGTTAAATTAATATTTGTTTATTTTTTAACCGACTACAAAAAAATTGGGTATCAGTTCGACCCGTATGTATGTAATATGTTTAGAACTACTAATATTAAGCCCGATTGAGCACGCGTGGGATGCTGTCAAGCGAGTTCTTTGGGACCGTCAGCCACCTCCCCAGACAGTGCCAGAGATCAGAGAAGCCGTAATTCAAGAATGGGACAGGTTACCCCAAGAAATGCTGGATAACTTAATTCTCAGCATGCCAAAAAGGATTGCCGCATGTGTTCGAGCCTGGGGAGGAGTTATATTGTACTAAATAAAAACAATTTCATATAAATGTTGACAATATTTAGTTAAACCCTCTTTTTCTGTCAATAATGTCAGAATATCATTTAAGTATCATTTAAGTATTCTTTTACAGATATGATAAAATAAAGTAGTCCTCCTCTCTTCTAATTTTTGCAGCGCCCAACAGGGTCCTTAATTGTCATTTTTAAATTGTACCTACTGATTTATTTCGTATGGGTACCACATGTATGACCTTTAAGTGCAATAAACTGATTTGATTTGATTTGATAATTTACCATACAAAATTGCACTATATAAATTCAATTTTAGTTAATAAAAACTAAAATATATTTTTTTTTTAATTCAAAAAGTGTATTTTTTATTACAAAAATTTTACGTAAGCAGAATTCCTTTAAAAAGTAAAATTTAAAATCTTTTTTTGATGTGTGTATATCAGACGACATCTGAAGTACCTATCTGCCAAATGCATGATGAAAATTGATTAAATTAACGAAATACATTATCGCATAGCAAACATACAGATGAATTGAGCACCCCCTCTTTTTGTAGTCGGTTGAAAAAAACAGGTTCACGTGTAAAATAAAGTACTAGGAGATAAGAAAAGTGCTAAAAATATGTTTCCGACCGGGGATCGAACCTGAGTCTCCCACGGGCTTTTGCCCCAACCTCTAAGCTCTGGATAATAAATATATAAAATAAATAAATATTTCTGACACTCACACAACATTATTTAGCCCAAATTAAGTTTCTTAAAGAACTTGTGTTATGGATACTAGATAACTGATATACTTAAGAAATATATCTATCTTCTTCTATCTATCTATATCTATCTATCTATCTATACTTATAATAAATCTGTAGAGAGGTCAATTCTGTACATGAAATATTTTTTCAAAATAACTATCAGGGGCTGATTAGTGATCGATACTGATGCCAAAAATGTAATCAGTAAAATTTTTGTCTGTCTGTCTGTCTGTATGTTCCTTATAGAAACAAAAACTACTCGACGGATTTTAACGAAACTTGGTATAATTATTCTTCATACTCCTGGGCAGGTTATAGTATACTTATTATCACGCTACAATCAATAAGAGCAGAGCAGTGAAGGGAAATGTTGGAAAAACGGGAGAAGTTACTTCATTTTTTAAGCTTCCGTCGCGTGCGCAGCCTTAATGGTTAAAGCTACATAGAAATTATGTATGACAGAAATATTCTTTGTAAAATTATATAAAAAATATCCCACAATATATTTTATGGTTGACTCACAATAACACGTGTAAATCCCGATAGCTGAGCAGTTCGGAGCTTTCTGATTATATTTGTTTACTCTTACGTTTATAATACTTTCACTCAGCCCTAAATAAAAAAAAAAAACATTATCACCTATTCAATAAAAAAAGAATCATAGAAATCGGTATAGAAACACCAAACTTAGACATGAAATACGCTAATAATAAAAAGGCGGGAGGCGAGCGCAAGCTTTTGCGCGATTTAATATAGGTATGTACAGAAGGAACAAGCGTTACATTACCTGTCTAATTTCCCCAACCAATTTTAACTTATTATCGAGGGCATAGAGTTCAAATACAAGTAAAAAATTTTGACAGATTTGTAACGCTTGATGTACTGCCTTCTGTACATACAGAGATAAAATGGAAATCAAGGTTTTGTTTATTTCATGATCGTTTCTGCCTCTTGGAAGTCAGAAACCGTAGATTTCTTCGGAATAAAAAGTAACGTATGTGTTAACTACTATACCAAATTACATTAATATTGGCTTAGCCGTTTGGCAGTGAAAAGCAGCCATACATAACTATAGGTAGTATTGTATGTACACTGATAATGGCTGGATGGATGGAAAAACTACTTAGCTTTACCTAGAATAACAATAAGCTAAGTATAATTAATGAAGATATTGCATGAATTAAGTAAAATTGAAGGCATTAAATAAAACACTTTTTAACCGGATTTATCGCGTATATTTACATTTTAAATTTATCTTAATTAAAAATAGTTATCGCGAAAACTTAAGACAATATTAAAATTTAAGGCACTTTGGCACCCGATTTGTTTACAACGCTATGTGCCTTTGTAATGTACCTAATATATAGTTACCTACCTATGTTTGTGGTAAGGAGTTATACATATTATATGGGCGAAGATTCTTCATTTTTATTTTTGTTATTAAAGATAGTTAGGACCTTGGAGAAGAAAATAACCTACTCGAAATACTAATTCAATACAGACGAAGTCGCGGGCATCATCTATGTAATATACCTACCTACCTATACCTTTTCACAAAACCTAGGTGAAACTGCGGATCACTGCTTTGTTGTAACAGTTTTTGAAGTAATTCTGTCTGTTATCTATCAGTAACGCTTTCACAGCTAAACTACGTAGTCGATTTTGACGAAATTTAGAATAAGGTAAGTTTTAACTTCAAGGAGGATATAATAACAGTATTTATCCAACTCTAATAAACAGTATCCACGCGGACGAAGTCGCGGGTCACAGCTAGTATTGAATAAATGCATATTTTTTATTAGAATAAACTTAAATAAACATATAAACATCCATGACTTGACGGCTTATATCTGTGTTCATCACACAAATATCCGCCGCCGCCGAGATTCGAACCCAGGACCTCTGGCAAAGAAGGCAATGTATGTTACCACTACACCAGCCGGTCGTCAATAGATATATAGATATTCTATAGTCAATAGATAAATAGGTATAAATAGATATAATAGACCAGCCGGTCGTAATAGATAGATAGATAGATTCTATAATTATTTATTCACATCAGGCACACATACAACAACATTATAAACACCATAAGACACCAAAGAAAAATTAAAATTAGACAAACGAAAAAAATAAATTAACAATACAAATCCTAAGTTAAACAATAAAATAAAATAAATTAGTAGAGTGTATGCCGATGCAAAATTGCGACACCTCAGTGAAGCGTTTGCGATAAAGCAAACCACCGATTTTCAGGTGCCGCCAGTGAAGTCTGCGCAGAGGCACGTGTAACAATACCGAAGCATTTACATTACAGATTCATTTTTTGTAGGTAATTATAATAAATATAGAATAAAATAATTATCAACAATAGCTATATATAGTTAAATGAATTAAATTATTTTAAATTAAGAATATCGAGGCCATAATACACATAAAAATTAAAATAATTTTAAAAATTCGGCACTTTCAGGACTTGTCTGCCTATTGATAACGTACTGAGGTAATTATATTTCGTTATTATGCTAACATAGCTCCATCTTATGGTAATACTCTGCAGCTTTACCACGAATGTATTGCTAATGCTAAATAATTAATAGCTAAAATAATGCTAAAGTATAAGCAAACTTATACTTTAGCATTATAAAATGAAAATAAAAACTTCTTCATGAAATTTCAAGACATAAGGATATTTACTCAAGAGTTAGCAATTTCATTCGAGTTAAGACAATCCATACCTAGATATCCTACGAATATTTAGCCATTACTTACCTGTGGCAATATCTACATATGACCGAACTGCTTTCAATGCACCCTTTGACCAAAGGGTATGTGATGCAATTGCACCAACATGTACAAAGGGGAGTAACTCAATCGAAATTGTGTTTACAATGATATATTCCGTGTTTCGTGTTAATTTATTACGAATTTGTTCGACTAAATTCAACTGTATATCGATTTATGTGTGAATAAATTAATGTACAGACTTAGTTTGGTTGAGTTCGGGTTGTTCAATTAATAATGGAACGAGTGTAAAATTATATTAGATCTAGACACACGGCAGCGTGTCAAGCCAAGTTCAAGCAAAGAAACTGGCTAGCCAGCGCCAAGTGTAATATTACACGAATCACTTGGTGCCACTTTTGACCCTTCTATAACTCAAAACCTCTTTAACGTAAATACATAAAACTACGTGTATTTCATTATATACATTAGGACATGTAGAAGCGCAAATTTCATGGGCTAGCTCAGACGGTTATAAAGATATAAAGGTAAAAAGTCGTAAATTTTAGGCAGTATTGACTATAGTACTTAAACCTAACCTACTTCCAGATGACCTAGAAGCATGAAATTTGGAATCCAGCTCGGTAATTGTGTGCAGTGCAAGCGTAGGATTTTTTTTTTAATAATTATTAATTTTTTGGTGTCTCCATACAAAAACTTGTAATATTTTAGTTCCAAAATTTTTGTTTTTTTATCTCGATAGATGTCTCTGTACGTCGTCGCGTCCATTAAATCACGCATGAAGATTTATCAATTACTTAGCCTTATACACTGAGTAAACAGGAAGCGTACTAAAAAGGTAACAGATAATGAATGAGCAATGCGAACTAATAGGTTGGGGAAAAAGTCTTTTCGTATTATAGTATGTATGAACTTGTTATAAAATCTCTTTGGCTATAGTATTTGTATCTGGCTGGTTTTGGTATCATTGAAAGTTAAAATTTTAAAGAACATAATTCCAAATTCAAATTAGGAAAATGTGTGATTTTCATTTGTTTTTCGTACTGTCAAGATGAGTGAATCTAATGAAGAAATTCGATACATTTTAAAATTTTACTACAAAAAAGGTAAAAATGCAACGCAAGCCGCGAAAAAAATTTGCGATGTTTATGGACCTACTGCAGTGTCTGTGAGAGTAGCATAAATTTGGTTTAAGCGTTTTCAATCCGGAAATTTTGATGTCAAAGATGCACCTCGCTCTGGTCGCCCTATTACGGATAAAATGGATGCCATTTTTGAAAAAGTGGAGCAAGATCGACATATCGGTAGTTACGACGTAGTAGCTAAAGAACTGGGAATTGACCACAAAACAGTTTTGGCGCATTTGAAAAAAGCTGGGTACACAAAACAGCTCGATATTTGGGTACCTCACGAGCTCACTGAAAGAAACCTAATGAACCGTGTACTCATTTGTGATCCTTTATTACGACGTAACGAAACCGAATCATTTTTGAAGAAGCTGATAACTGGTGATGAAAAGTGGATCACGTACGACAAGAACGTGCGAAAAAGGTCGTGGTCAAAGGTCAGGCTTCACAGATTGTAGCGAAACCCGGGTTAACTCGCAATAAGGTGATGTTGTGTGTGTGGTGGGATTGGAAGGGCATTATTCATTATGAGCTGTTACCACCAGGCAGGACTATCGATTCTGAACTCTACTGCGAACAACTTATGAGATTAAAACAAGAAGTTGAGAGAAAGCGGCCGGAATTGATCTACAGAAGGGGTGTGGTGTTTCATCATGATAACGCTAGACCTCACACATATACAGCCACCCAGCAAAAATTAAGAGAGTTTGGCTGGGAGGTGTTAATGCATCCGCCGTATAGTCCTGACCTTGCACCTTCAGATTTCCACCTGTTTTGGTCTCTTCAGAATTCTTTAGGCAGTGTTAGTTTAACATCACGAGAGGACTGCCAAATCCACTTGTCGCGGTATTTTGATGAGAGGTCCCAAAATTTTTATAGCAATGGGATCTTTTCCCTACCTACAAGGTGGCAAAGGTTATCGAACAAAATGGTACATACATACTTTAGTTAAATGTCAAAAAACTAAATTAAAAAATGTTTTGAATTTTCTTAAAAAATGCGAAGGAACTTTTTCCCCAACCCAGTATGTATTTATAGGAACAAATTAACATTATGAATAAGTACTAAACTCTATTTCGTTGCCTTATTGAATACCTAAAACAATTGAATCTTGGGTTCCAAAAAATCCGATTTTTACAATAAATATCAATAATCCGATTTTTTTATATAATATATCCGATATACAGAGTTACTGGTTAAGTTGATCCGTTAAGGGCGTGTAGTACCCGTCATTTCTAACTTATTTCACTATGAAATACCCTACCCCAAACCTTGCCGTTTTCGAGACAATCGACTTTTAACTTTTTTTATAATATACATACGGATCAAACTGATATCTTCCTTTTTGAAGTCACATAAAATACCAAAAGTTTCTCCAAAATGTGACAAATACTTATCCTTTTAAACACCGCATCGACATCGGTCCAGCCAAACGCAAGATAATCGTTAACAAACATACCTACATCCATAAAGGTTTAACTGAGAACCTCCTTTTCGTAAGTTGGCTAATAAAAAAAACATAGCCGAAAACGGAGAAGGCGGTGCAACGCAATTGTCTTTAATGCTTGCAATCAAGCGTCTTCACAGTTTTAAGCCTGAGTTTCCACAAACCGGTATGTCCCAGTAGCCTCCTCTGGCAATTCTCCCTTAAGGGGCAACTAGGACATGATCATAAAACGTATCCATGTAATTATGTATTATGTGGCCCCGAGTTTGTGCTCGTTTGATTCGTCTAACTAGACTAGTACTTTGATACTAGATGGTAACAAACGTCTGATGCTGGAACTGGAAGATTGCCATACGAACTCCATAATTAAACGATGCAACCCCATCGAGTTTAAGCTTGTTTGATTCTTCTCAACGAGTACTTCAATACTAGCATATGCCGTCAAAAAGATGCAACATATCTCAAATAAATGAAGCTACGGCGCGATTAGTTTCTACGGGAAAATGCCGTATAAATTATATCGTATAAATGCCGCCGATATAAGATAAAACTATCATTGTGCTCCAAAAACGGGCTATTCGTGCAAACTACAAATTTAATTACGCTATGACACTTAGAAATAAGTTTAAATAAATAAATGTTCTTACGTTGCGTCTCAATATATCTTTGAAAATCTTATGTTTGTGTGACTTACATAATGTTAATACTAAAATTAAGTATACCTAAACTAGCCGGTTATGATAGTAGACTTCATTAAGGCACTTACTCATTTATGGCTTGCCTAAACGAGTAAGTGCCTTAATGACTTACCACTTGATAAATTTGAAGAAACTATTAAGAAAACTTGTGTAATAAAGGCTATTATAGAACATCTGAATGGACGATAAAAGCCCTTGGTTGTAAATTGTTTTTCAAAAGTTCTCCATCTCCAGCTCCATCTTTATTTTCTCCTTGTCCATACAACAGCAAGTGCCTACGTCATGCTCCCTCAGGCCCTCAGGCGGCATGGCTAAAGGTAGCGTCGGGTCTCCCTCTTCCTTAAAAAAAATGGTTGAGGAATGTGGTGGTCCCAGGTCGTTTTGCTAATGACACTATGACAATGTCACTTTTTTGACTTTGACATTGACTTCCCCATGTCCTTGTCCGTGTCTGTGTCCTGTCCGTGTCCTCGTCTATCTCCATCTCCATTCCCATTCTCTCTCACCTCTATCGCTACGTCTATCTTTACCTCTATATCTATGTCTACGTTTATGAAGGCTTTTCACAGGAAGAAATAAGTAGCGGAAAGGCGCTGATGTACAAACGCTCGGCAAGACCGAGCAGATGCCTTCCCGCAGGAGGGATGGTGGTGAAAGAAGTCTCCAGGACATTATCACTCTAATGAAGGAGACCGACCCGGACGATGTTCCCGCATTCGTGGCAAAGGACCTTTAGAAATTGCCAAGCATCGGGTTCGACCACGTCGACGTAAGCAGGTTGCTGAAGGACAACACGTTCCTGAAAGCAAGCCTCGCTGATGTCCAGATGAAGCTAGAGGCATCGAATTCTGTTATCAGTGAGCTTCGCTGGTCACTGGCTGCAGGAGTCGTCTTCAGATTTCGAGGGCGACGACCTCATGACTCGCGTCACACGTCGCCGAATTTAAATACTTAGTGCAAATGTAGTTTTTAAGTATAATTTTGTATATATTCTAGTTTTAAGGTCTATGGGCCCTTTGTTTTATATTTACCACCCACATAAACTCTGTGTTGCCTGATAAGGAATGATTATTATTATTATATCTAGTACCTCTTTACCTGATGTTTAGACTAGCCGGCTGTAATAGTAGACTCCACAAAGTCACTAACTCGTTCATGGGTCAATGTGTACGCTTTTATAAGAAAAATCCAAAAATATTTAAAATTTACACTTCGACAGATTTAAGGTACGGTTAAAAAATTGTGTGAAAAGGACGACTAATATAAGATATCCGGATGTAAAAAGAAGGGATTCCCTGGCTGTAATCTGTTACGGTGTATTTTAAAAAGATGATTGCTGTTGATTTTTTGCCTCTTCTTCTTAACGGAACGACTTTCCGAAGTGGTACTTGTAGTTGATTAAAAATAAGTTTACTTGCATCGTCACATTTTTACTGAAATCTTTGATTATAGTTCGGCCGTTCAGAGAATGCGTTCCTGACACATCGCGATTGAACTGACGACGTAACAACATTATTATATCAATAATCAATGAATTTTATAATTTTGTGCCAAACTGAGTGTCAAATAACTTGGTAAACAATATTTTTCAAAATCTATGCTGCGCTATTACAAGGTTATGTCAAAGCTTTATATTTGTAGTGCTGTGCTAACAATAACAGGCTATAACAGTATTGTAATCTGTTCTTAAACAGGTATACTTTATGAAATAATACGTTTTGTTTTTCTTTTTAAGAATTTAAAAATAATGGACTATAAGATAACTTTTATTAAATTAAAAAATAAAACTATGACCAAACCGAATGCGCAAAAAAAAGTTGGTTACAAGCAAAAGGCATTGACGCAAATATGCAGATGCTAAAAGCAGAGCTAATTAAATTAGTTAAAGAAAATAAAGTGGCAAATGTGCGATACGAAATCGATGAACTGGCTCTGGAGTACGGTCATCGCGTTCTAAGAATTCCATCGTATCATTGCCAATAAAATGCGATTGAGCTAATCTGGGCTCAAATAAAAGGTTACGCCGCCCGCCACTATACTTCCCCGCCATTCAGCACGAAAAAGATGGTGACCCTATTAAAAGAAGCCTGCGGGGAAGTCACTAGAGATGACTGGGCAAAGGTTGTTGAAAGACTAAAAACCTGATTATGGAACATTTTGACCGAGATATCAGGATTGATTCTGTTATTGATAATAAAATAATTATTCATGTAGGCGAAGATGATGATGAAGACACTACCTCCTCAAGCAAATCGGAGTCTGGTTAATATTCTGTACGCACATTCAATTCAATGTACTTTATTGCATAGAAATACAGATTGTAACTTTGTAACAAAAAATAAATAAACAATTTTATTATATTTATATTACCTTTTTTTGGTTTCCACTTAAATTACTAAAATATAAATTTTAAATGATTCCGCCAATTTAAAACGAAAATAATTTTAAAAATAACGCGGCGTTTCGTTTTGGAGGAACGGTAACGAACTCAGTGTTATGTTGTGCCCATCACTAGTCGTGACTAACTGATAGGTGTCAGGAACGCATTCTCTGAACGGCCGAATACTAGTTTACATATTTTTATAAATCGACATTGATATATCAATGAACTTGACGTAGAGTAATCTCACAACTTTTGTGCCATACTAGGTAACTTTTATAAAGCTTTTATAAACAACAAGGACTATAGTTTGTAATAGTTTTACTCTGAACACAGGTATGCCACGCACCTTGCGTAGTAAAATATCGCTTCAAAATAATAATAGGCACTTCTTACCAGTAGGAGAAAACAATTTTCTTTTTTTAATTATTTTTATTAAGATTTGTAAAGTCGTAAAACAAAGGTTGTTGGGATTGATGTGGAGGGGCTGCTCGCAAGAGGTGATGCGTTAATTAAAATTAACCCTGGTACCTATAGCTGCGATTCATAACTTCGTTAAACCGTTTTCGGAGTTTTGAAATTCGAACAGTTTGAAAAGTTTCAAAACTGATAGGTTACCAAAGGTTATAAGGTCATGGATAGGACTGTCATATTTTATTTTAAAAAGAAATATTTTGCTTTTTGCCTGCGAAGTATAAGTGATTGACTGGAGTTAGCCAAGATATAAATATTCGAGATCACTGGGTGACCAAGAATCAGGCTTGACCCAATTGATAATCGTCACCTAATAAAGAGCCAGTAAAGTAGGTGAAATATATGTTGGGTACTATCGAACCAACTGAATCATCATGACACATTTTGCTGATAATTCATTTGAAACTTTTTTTTTTTTTATAAGTGACTAAACCCGCGTTTGACCTCAATCTCACCTGATGGTAAGTGACGATGAGGTCGAAGATGAAAGCACACGGGTTTAGGAAGGAACTGGCTCTTTATACAATATTGCCGGAACACATTACCGCCGGAGCGGTAACATTTGGCGGCAGACTTTATATAAAGGGTGGTCGCTAGCCAGGCGGACCCAGAAGGGATCCTACCACCAAGCAAAAAAACTGTCAAACTTGTAAGGTCTATCGCGTATGATGCACTGAGGACATTTAAGATACGAGGGTGGATTGAAAAGTTCGCGGCCTAGTCAAGAAAACAGAATAAAGTACATACAAAAATATTTTTATTTTTCGACGTAATCTCCATTTAGCTCTATGCACTTCTTCCATCTGCTTTCCAGAGCTTCCATACCTGTTTTAAAAAAAGATTCCTCAAGGTCTTCAAAATACAGGTTAACAGCGGCTTCGACCTCTTCATTCGTTAAAAATTTCTGCCCACCGAGGTGTTTTTTCAGGTTTGGAAACAGATGAAAGTCCGAAGGTGCCAAATCAGGAGAATAAGCTGGATGTGGCAACAATTCGAAACCACAATCACGAATTTGAGCCATAGACTCGACAGACGTGTGGACTCGGGCGTTGTCCTGGTGAAACAACACTTTCTTTCTCAGTAATCCTGGGCGTTTATGTTTAATTTCTTCACGTAAACGGCGCAGAAGGGTGCTATAGTACGCAGAGTTTATTGTTTCGCCTTTTGGAAGGTAGTCCACCATAATGACACCCTTTGCATCCCAAAAAACCGATGCCATCACCTTGCCAGCCGACAGAATTGCCTTTGCTTTTTTCGGAGTTGGTTCACCTGATTTTTTCCATTGTTTGGATTGTTGTTTTGATTCTGGGGTATAGTGGTGAACCCAGGTTTCATCCATTGTCACTAATCTGTCAAGAAAACCTTGTGGATCAGCCTCGAACATCTCCAAACAGTCGCGAGAAATCGTGAGTCGAATTCGCTTTTGCTCTACTGAAAGCAATCTGGGGACCCACCTAGCTGAAACCTTAGAAAAGCCGAGTTCATGGACAATGATGTTTTGCGTTCGTTCATATGAGATGCCTATAGTGTCTGCAATTTCTCTGATAGTCAATCTACGGTCTTTCAATATGAGATCACACACTTTATTGATGTTTTCTTCGGTCGTAGACGTCATTAGCCTGCCGGAGCGAGGGTCATCTTCGATGTTCTCTCGTCCACGTTTAAATTCTGCAACCCATTTTTTCACAGTGGTATAAGACGGGGCAGATTCCCCTAATGTTGTTTGCATGTCATCATGGATCTCCTTTGGTGTTAATCTTTTTTTAAACAAATATTTAATCACAGCACGTTGTTCAAATTTCTCCATTAGTGAAAATTTGTTCTACACACGTATTTATATTGTTCGTAAAATTTTATTTAAACAAGATATCAAATTGAAAATTCGCGGGCTGACAATTGAATAATGACAGTTCAAAATGACGGCAGAAAAAATAACAAATAGTATATTATGTAACAAGTGAGCGAAGTTGCTAATTACAGTCGAGGCTGTGATTTGAGCCCGAGCCGCAGGCGAGGGCTTAATAATGAGCCGAGACTGTAATTAGCAACGCTCACGAGTTATATACGACGTTTTTCAACACACTTGTGAGTAAAAGACAGACATACGTGGTCATAAAATAACAAACACACTTGATAACAAAGCTGTGAATTGTGATTGAAAAATGGCGTCGAACTTCGCGCATGCGCGTAGGTTTTTTTTTCCGCCAAATGTGTCTATGGCTGTATAGCATATACAGCCTATTTTACATGAAAATATTTAATTTGGAGTGGTAAATCCAAATATTTTAATATTTTGTAACAAATTATTGTAAATTGTGAATAATTTGTTTGATATACAATTTTGTTTAACTAATATAAGGCGTAAACATTTAAAAATGTATGTGGATTTGAAGTGGTATAAAACCTCTTTGTTGTTTCTGAAAAAGATTTATGTAAAACCCGGATCAATAAAATATGCTCTGTTTTCTCGCATGTTATTTGCACAAAGGTACAATTCAACTTTGTAGGATTCATTATACAATGTGTTAATTTTATACTTGATCAAACGAAATGTGCGAAAAACGCAATGTTTTAAAAAAAACTGTACGTAGTGTGGCAATGCGTGCCATTGTTTGCATGGATGAGAATGGTGGACACTTTGAAAACTTGATTTAAATAAATGATTTAGTTTAATTGTGTTTTTTATTGCACTATTGATGTAATCGAAGTACTTATTTAATTTTGTTAAAATTACCTACTTAATTCGGATAGTACCTATCTTAACAACGAAGAGAGATAGCACTTATGTTATTTTGGTGAACTTGTAGGGTATGTTATGAAATTTAATAAAACATGCTAAAAAAGTTACCTTGACGTGCTAGTTTCGGAGTAAAAGGTAAAACATTAAAAAAAAAACATTTTTTTTATGAAAAAATAAAAATAAATTAATTTTTTTACAACTTTCCGGCTTGATATTGTGATTTTTTTTAATTTTTATTACTAGTTCATGGCTTTACCTTCAAAATAAGACTAATTAAAAAAAAATCCATGGTCTACTTAGTTAGGAAAACAATTTACAACGAAAAATGGGAATTGAATAAAAAAAAATTTTTCATTGGCTTTAATTTCAAAATGGTGTACAAAAAAAAATTTTTTTTTCGCGTTTTGTCGATAATTTTTAATGTTATATCCGCACATTTCGTTTGATCAAGTATAAAATTAACACATTGTATTATGCACTAGGGTATAATATATTATGCACGCGTGACTTATAGCCCAG
Organism: Stenoptilia bipunctidactyla; assembly: GCA_944452665.1. Classification (NCBI taxonomy): domain Eukaryota; kingdom Metazoa; phylum Arthropoda; class Insecta; order Lepidoptera; family Pterophoridae; genus Stenoptilia; species Stenoptilia bipunctidactyla. The sequence continues at coordinate 4,629,635 of OX101748.1, read as the reverse complement.
TTTATAGTTCTAAATTCAATAGAATAACGCTCACTTTACGAGCAAGTGTGTTGAAAAGTTTTTTTTTAATGGCCAGGCCGCGAACTTTTCAACCAATGTAGTACTGTGCGAATTCTGTACTGAGTTAATTTCAGTGTCGAATGAAATGATAACAAGTTCGTCACCAAGGAAACCTATCTTCAAGCGAATTTAGACCTATTAGCATTTAGAGTTAGACGGTTTGCCAAAACGAGCTTGGGTCATGATTCAATTGGTTCGATAGTACATCAAACCTACTATCGTAATGGTTCGAAAATTAAAATGCCAAAGATATGGAACTATAGACTATCATATAGATTTGTATAGATCGCGCCAAACAACTTAAGTTGTTACAAGGCGTTTCAGATAGTCACAAAAATACATGCGCAGAGCGTCTCGCAACTACTTCAGAGGTAAGTAAATAAATAAAATCCTCGACAATCACACCAACTACATGGCCCCAAAGTAAGCATAGCTTGTGTTATGGAATACCATGTAGCGAACTAGGGGGGAACCTAGAATATAAATACATAAATAGATAAACACCCAGACACGAAACATTTTCTTTTTCTTATTTCGTGCGGGAATCGAAGCCGCAGCCACTGGCGTCTGAGGCAGACAGGTTTACCACATCGCCAAAATGGTCGTCGTTTTAATCATTGTTAAGCAGAAGCGTTGCTTTTTAAAGGTAAAACAAATGAAACATCGCATTATTTTAATAATTATATATTTTTTGTCAGAAGGTAATTAATATAGTGCCAAAACTGTAACAAAATATTAGTAAGAAAAAAATCAAGACTGCATCTAGCATTAACTACTGAATATTCTGAGAAACAATACCTTATGGATAAATACTGTTTGTGGACATACAAAATTATGATATCAACTTTAAGGACAGAAGGTGTGTATAAAGTTGTTATTCGAACCAATTTATATTTATTTTGTGCCGAAGTTAGGCCAAAATGAATCTATTATAAAACAGCACACCAAAACGGGAAGGATTTTAAAAAGTGTCACCAGAAAACAATACGTACGACACTGAATATTTTAATTGGAAGTTACAACTTTTATTACACCTTCTGCTGGTAAAATTTACATTTATCATTTCATCACAATTGCATGTCCAACTAGCACAATCCATTTTACATTTGATAAGACAACATTTATAATAACACTTATATCTTTCACAACAATAAAATCAGTTGGCGTAGTAACTATTTCTTTTAAGTTGTGAACTAGACTAAAACATCGACACACCTAATTAATATGTTTCTTCTACTATACTGTTTCATTAATATGGCGGTGTTTGTGGGCTAAACAACAATTCTATGAAATAATATTGAATCCAATTCTACTTTTTGAATATTCATTTTAGTCAAAACAATATTTCAATATTTTAATACTTTGAACAATTTGTTTTATTTTTTAATTCATAAAAATCATAGTATTATTTGTATGTTTTGCCCACAAACATCATTTGCGAAACCCTAAATTGGTAGGTGTTTAAGAAAACGGTGAACTAATATTCCTTTATCAAACGTGTATATTTATTTGCTTCAAAGAGTGGGACACACTTATCATTTGTTGAAGTAAAGTTTTTGCACAAATACAGGTAGTATTGTGTTTGATTTCGCGTTTTTTTTTTATATAAGTTGAGGCTTTAAAAGTATTTTATAGATAATCATAAAAATAATATTCTATACCTATTAGCATGACAAAAGCTAGATACCTACATTATATTTGGAAGTAATTTTACTAGCAAAATTTTTAAACATACGAAAATTACTGCACAATTAACACACTATAATGTTGCCTTTACAAAAGTATTCAAACATGAAACGAAGTGTTCAACGGTTTTAGTCGTTTGAAATATGTTGACGAATTTTTGGAAACTACCCACAACTTTCGTCGAATCGAGAAAATCGCATTTTTTCAAGTGTGTCCCCAATCTTTTCTGCCAAATAAACTGGACACGTTTGAAAGGCACCTAACAATAAAAACCATCCATAATCGTAACGACCTGCCCTAGTAATCAGTCTGTCGAGATTGCCATCTTGCCACAATATTATTCTAATAAACATTTAATCACAAAAGTTACTTGTATACATGAATCTAACTAACACGGAGAAATTGGAGACATGTCAAAATACTTTTTTTTCATCTAATATGTAATGGTCGAAGTCTGATTTGATCAGGTTTCGGAATAATAAAATATTGTAGATCAAATATTGATGTGGATAGGCTGCATGCAAGAGCTGATGCGTTAATTAAAATTAACCCTGTATAAAAATAAGTTGCCTAAAAGTAAGTTCAAATTTCGTTAATTTATATTTTTTCGACAAAATTCAGTCTGAACAAGGTTATCAAAGCGTTGATCACGACTCAAACATAGATTCAATCTTAATTCTCCATAGAGTAAAGACTTTAAAAAGAATCTATACTTATGTATATTTCAAGACTGAGAATGCTTTGATAATACGAGCCAACTTTTTTTTAATGTTATGGCTCGTTCACTAGATCTTCAAGCCAAGTCAAAAACGGTTTTTAGCGTTTTCAACACGTACACAAGCTATAAGCTGAAAATCAATTACTTTAAAGAACTTGAGCCTTTTATTTCGAGGACATTTCGATTAGAGCACAGATCATCGTTTTATTAATATAAAAAGTGCTAATAAATAAAGCAATTGTTGAAGTGTGAAGTATGTTTCGCCAGTTAAATCAGACTTCTGAACATTTCATAATATGACAATAATTAAACTATGTAAAATGCTAAAGGTACCATTTAGCGAGTTTGTGTACTACACTTATTTAAAATACCGTTGGTCCAATGCGAGAGCTAACTTGGCATCTTACGAAATACTATAATAGCGATAACGATTTTTTTTTAGTTTTTGAAAAAATGTTTTCTTTTGGTGTAGGTAGGTACTTGAATTTCTGTTATTGCACGTTTAAATTTGATAATACATCTTTTAAAGATATGCATAAGAAAGCGGTTTTTTTATTATATGGTTTTAGTAATAAAAGTTAAAGAGAATATAGGACGTCGTTTTGTTTCAACAAGTTTTGATACTTGAAGTAATAAATAAAATACTTTTTTAACGGGATTTTATTGAGTTTCGCAATAGTTTACAAAGAAACCAAATATTCTTGGAAGAATTAATAAATATAAAAACCATTGGAAAGGCAAAGAAGCTTAAATATATAACTAAGCAATCTTCTTCATAAGTGAGTGCCTTGTATTCATTTTCCAAAGGAAAGCTTTTCAAACGTGCAATAACAATCATGTAAATAGAATACCATAATACACGAACTAGCCATACATTGTTATACAGAACTAATTATTAATAAGCTCATAAAATTCGATTTTCACCACAGACAAGTACATTTTGTATAATAAGTATCTTAAAAACACTGTTGATATTATTTTCATTTGAACGGACAGATCCAAAATTCATGATAGGACTAGTTTTCTACAAACATCTATTTAAGAATGTTCAATCTTGAAACAAATCGTTTGGTAACGTATTATTTAACTTAAAGTAATTTTATTTTTAATTAATTAAAAGAATATTTTCATGCAATTAACATATTTTAAACATATCCTTGCCTACAAAAGCTTTGCTTAAAAACAACAAATAATATAACAAGAAACAATTGTAATAAAAAAAAGTGAATGCAGCAGATAAAAGATTGTCGGGTCATTCGTAGAGAAACGTGGCAGTGTTGCTTAAGAATAGAAAAATGCTTAATTAAGAACCATCACTTTCGAAAAGTCATATAAAAAAATCTTCATGATATTTCATTAAGTTACATGCAAATAAAACACAATATTTAATGACGGAACTCGTCGAATATTTCCTCTAAACTTACAAAGAAAGCAATGAATTGGGATTACAAAATATACGAAAACAAAAACTGCAACTTCTGTAAGTCCCAAACGTTGACGAAAACTGAAATGAACAGCTTTCAAAAAATCTATTTCAAAATGTTTAAATACACTTTTTTGATGTATGAAGATTGGTCAACTGTAGTTAATAAAATATATTTAGGTTGTCATCAAAGTAACAAGTTATAGGAAGAAAATCTTTATAAAAATCAGTGGTTTCTTTTAAGAGTTATGTCTTATGTATTTGGTAGTTAAAGCTATAGTTTATCAACTACAGTTTTCAGTTACATTGGTTATTTAACATAATGATACGATAAATCTGTATTTAACATGCGAACACTGTCACTTTTAAACTTAAAGAAAACATAATAACGGTTAAGACCAAGCAAGTAGTTTAGCACCACAAAAAACTATTTAATATAAATAACATATGTCTTAAAGGCTTTAACGAGTTGGGTAATAATAACATATGAAATGAGAAAAAGAAGTCCGTATCAGCAAGTTGAGTTAATACTTGTGTACTGAAGGCGGTACACCTCATATGTAAAAAATAATCCACCAACACTTACAATTATAAAAATATTTTAGAAATTCTCACTTACATTTAAGAGGAACTGGCAAAATAAATCCTGTACTTTCCAACTCACAACAAGATGCAAAAACCAGATTTTGGTCCTTACAAGTATAAAACTCATTGCCATTCCTATTTATTTATAAACATTGGACAGAACTATAATTGCAGTGTCTGCAAACTGGCGATTAGCAAAAATATTAGTTAACTATGCACACTAAATAATGGCTCAAAGTATATCAAATCCACAAAATACCCAAATACAAAACGTATCGCCCCACTTACTACCAGCGATGTTAAAAGCGACGTTAAACTTAAAAACCTAAGAGAGTAACATTAAAAAACCAAGGTGGTTCGTCTAAAACACCGTTAAGCGGCTCGGCTATCACAATACTATCAATTCATTTAGAACGACAACACAATCTTAACATTGTAATTGAATTAACAAATCGTTGATATTTTGTAAGATTTACAATCGAACTAAATAAACGCAATTTATTATAGAAAATTCTAATCGAGACTTGAGTTCGCTTTATGAAAACTACCGCAAAACGAATAGAAACTAGATTATACATTTAAGACTAAACCACCGTTTATTGTCCACACTCATTCCACCATCATTGAACAGTGGAATGGAATAAGATACCTATAGTTGCAACTTATATATTTAAAAAAAACATTCCATCGGCCTATAACACTTTAATGAACCCCTAAGAACTCTTAGTATCAAAAAACAGCGATTAAAACTTTTATTATAATTAGAAATAGAGCATTTGTGCATACAATGCAAAGAACAGTTGGCGCCCAGAAAGGGACCACCTTGGCGCCTAGAAAGGCGCCCTACGGCGGCGTTTGAACTGGGACTAATATTATGTCTCAAAAGACAATACTTATATCCACTGCGGATTAATCTAACCATCACCACGACTCCTAATCAAAAGGACACATCAATTATTATTATAAATAGTTACTTTGTTCTAAACGAGGATTCTTGCAGTTTTTTTAAAACTGCGTAACTATAAGATTCTTTCTAGAAGCTTTAAGGCCGTATCCGCCTATATCTAAAAACACCTAACATTTTTGCTTTGACATTTCCCTACTCAACTAGCATCGTTTTAAAATCCTTAAAAAAACCATCTACCTACAACACCCTTGCAGGTACAGCTAGACCTCAAACAGTGAGCTTAACGGATTTCCTACAATGTTTTTTTCATTTTATTTTTCCATCTCCACATTAAAAGTCCGTTCGTAAATTATTATCAAATTCGATAAAGCTCTAGATTTGATCCACGTTCTCGTAAATCAAATATACACATAAAGCCTGTACGGGAACAAGTAACAGATATACGACTTTATTTTTAGTTTTCTGATAATTATAACAGCGAGATACATTTTGTTTAATAAATATAACTAATTAGCAAGAGAACCATAAACCAGTCTTCACTAAGGTGTATCACCCACCATGACTAAATATGACCTAACAAAATCTAGCTTAGTGCATCATAATTTTGTACATTCAGGATTTTAAGGAGCAACACATAGATAATTGATATCAATGAATACGCATACATTTAATTTAGACTGCCATAATTCATAAAGAATAATTAATAATTACTTGTGAAGACAAAAAGGTTAGGATTTTTTAATCTATGGAATTTTAAATTTAGATTTTATGAATTTGGCAGATTTTTGAAGATTTTCGCATCCTATATGCAACAGTAGGAAACATTACGTGATCTAAATCTAATAATCACATACCTATGACATTTAACTAACAAGTAATAAATATTTTTTACTATAACAAGCACATTCCTGGCAACATCCTCTAGCGATCGACGTATTAGCTACCTACCCTCATTTTGCAAGTGCTTCAAATTGCGCACTAAGTTCAAATTTAAGTTTTAAATCACGTCTTTGTGCATTATTTAGAATAAGGTTGCATAAAAACATGTTAAATAAGCACTTGACACTTAATAAGGTTTATATTTGTAAGAAAGAAAAAAACCTTTGAATATATTAAAACATCACTTACACTTAAATATTATGTAGTTATTTTAAAAAGCGTTTGTCTTATTGGCTTTTAAGTACTGAAATTTGGTATTATAGACATTAAGGACTACGTATGGGACATTTTTTCTATAATTAGGTTATATATCACACAATTATTCTTACAACGATATGCTGTTATAAGCGTTGGTCACATCGAGTTACATAAATAGTAAAGATTTAATATTATTATTTTATAAGAAAATAAATGAAATTATTGTTTCGTTTTCATAAGGTAAGCACGAACAAGTATATTTTGGATAGAAAAATGCGTAATAGAGAAGCCTATACTATGTATGATGAATTCTGGACGGAAGGAACTAAGTTTTGAGCTTAAAGAAAACATTTGGGCTGTGATTTTGAGCCAACTTAATTTAAGACAAGTAATGGTACTTTTTTGAGCCTTTTTGTATGTGCTACAGTTTTTTTGGTATTTAAGATGCTCAATGCAAATAAAAAAGCTTGATATTTCTTTAAAATATTCGTAATTTAGTTTAGTAATAAGTTACCCGTGTAGATATTTCATAGCCTTTTAATTCGGGATTATCGAATAATAAAAATGAGCTCGTTTTAACCATTAATAAAATCAAATAATTCGCTCAAATATTACTTTTAACTATAAGGCGATAAAGATACTATAAAATTATTTCAAAATTCAAGGAGGATTTTCACGAAGAATTATTTAACGAGGTAGCATGAAGTTCTATCCGTCTTGCTTACTTTTATAAGGTGCACGCGAAACAGACATATTGTCTATTCATTCACAGATATGACTTTTATCTGATAGTGGATATTACCCTGACCTTTGTATAGGTGATGAAAAACATCCATAAATAGAAAGGTTGTAATATTTTATTATAAGAGTAAGACTATTGGACATCGCTATAATAAGTTATTTAAAAAACACATACTTATATCTAATGCATTTAGAACCTTAAGGAGTTAAAAATAAATATCATCAAATGACAGTAAATAGTGAGATGCAAGATAGAAGTACCGTCATGATAACTCGTTTGAATAGATTAAAGTTAATAAAAACTTAGGTCGAGGTAAATAGTTTCTTTAATATGGCAACTTTCGAAAAGTGAAAAACAGCGTTAGTATTAGAAAATAAAATTGACTTAGAACCTAGTAGAAACCTAAATAGATAAATATATTGTGCTTAGGATATAATTAAATAATAACGTGAGTAATATTACTTCTCTTTTTGACTATACTAAATTAAACCTAAGTGCAAAATTGATTGTACTAAAAATTCATTTTTAAATACACTTTTTACCGGAAGCCTATAGTTTATGTTATGGGGTTCTAATTCATTTAATTTTGTTGTCTACATTAAATATAAATTAAATTAGGCGTTTAGTTAAAAGGAACACAATTTAGGGATTTCTATAGTTTTTAAATATTTTCCTAAATTTAACTAAAAGTAATTGGTTTGTAAGAACAAACTAAACCAAAACAAAATGCATCAATGATAAATAAAATTTAAACTAATTTAGAGCTGTGTTATACATTTTATCAATACGTTATACGGATGTGAAATGCATACACTGTTTTATAAAAAGGCACTACGATTAATATCAAAATATTTATGCGTAAGATTTAGCCACAGTTATAATAGAATATTTTTTCTAATAATTCAACTAGCAATGATACCAACGAATGTTTACTTATCGATTGCAATTAAATATTGCACAATAATTCAACTAACCTTTTTAACGCAGTTTTGTAGTTTATAGTTTACAGCCATATTGTTTCCAAAAACATTTCATATATCAAATAAACAATAAAAAATATTTTCTTGAAGTTACAAAACGTATTAATTTATGTTAATAAGGCCATATAACGCAATCCAGAGCTGTCTCAAGGCAATGTTATGAACCATAAATACTTTGATTTTATCATGATGATTTATTTACAAGAGTTTTTGTGAAAAGGGATGTTTTATTTATTTCTTTCTTTAATTGTGTACCTAAAAGAAAAGTATAATAATTTTTTATATGATCGATACACAGTTTTAAACCTAAAGATATAACAATGCAGTGGAAACAATATGGACAGTTTTCTTAACTGTGTCTGATGAGAATATTAATTTAAACCTCAATTAAAATCTTATTATGGAAGCTTTAACTGGTGGAGACTCATATCGTTTTGTAAATAATAACATTCGACATTTTGGCTACATACACGTATGTGCATACCCTTATATTTTTTGTGCACTTTTTAGTATAATAAACACAGAAATATTTGAATTCATACGAAATATTCAGTTTGAATATTTTATCATGTTCAAATAAAGTAATTTTGGATTTTTAAACTTGACATAATTACTCAAATTTCACTATTATAACATTTCTCTATCAGCCATAACTATATGTATGACTAATCAAGTTAATTCATTTTTAATAATGTAATCAACAGAAAATCTTAATTCATTTAAATTTGTTTTAGAAAAATTAAAAATATATTTTTTATAGCTAAGTATTGTAAACATTATAATTGGCCTAGAACTCATTTGCAATATATAAACAAAAATAAGTAATAACCTACGTTTTCACTGAAGAAATATGCGATAGATAAAACACATGTTGTCCCTCTTATTTTGTATTTGAGAAAAAGAGATAGAACATGTTTTATTCAATACTCCATCAGTGTCACGCGAATTGAACGCTAGCGAGAAATAAAATAATAACAATTGACCAACTAATAGTTCTAGAAGCCCTACCAAGGGTATTCTACATTTTTCTAAACAATATTCTAATTCCGATAGAGCACTTACCCATGCCATGTTACTTATTATAGGAAGTAAATCACACTAGATATACAAATACTCAAAATTCCATAACGCTTTTCAGAATAAATTATTTAACCTTTTTAAATTATTCAAAGACGCTCCGCAAGTTTAAATATATACATGAAAAGCGTTCAGGACTTTGACAGCAATAATTAACTAACGAACCGTATAAATTAATATTTCAAAAAACGCGATATTCTTACTTCTAAGTCATAACTTCATTTCATATACTTCTTATTTGCACGAAAAGTGTTATATTAAAAAAATAGTGTCAACTAGTATTAATGTAGGTACATCACATTTTTATAAGATATTCGTATAAATTTTAAAATTCATTCAAAAATCGGTGTGAGCGTCTCTATTAAAAAAAAAAACTTAAATATTATATTTTTAAGAAATCATCTCCAATGACTAGAAAAAAATTGCGATAGTTATTTATTTTTCGGGGAATTTCGAGCATTAATATGGCAACATCGTAAATAGAAAGAGAGGCAAAGCTTATTTAGAACAAGAGAGAGATAACTCACACCATTTAAATGAATTGGCAAGTATATGTGATATCTTTTATTAAAGGGGAGTATAACACATTGAATATTTATTTGCAAGCATTATTTTATTACGATATAAGTAATAGTAATATTAGTTAATGACACATTTGTCTAACCTACACACACCTAGAGATATTTAAACATTTATTTATATATTAATTATAGTTGTGGTCTCTGTATACCTGTTTACAGTCAACATATTATGACTACACTTCACCGTAATCACTTGACAATATGGTTCATGTTATATGTAATTTTTGGACGATATTTAAAGCAGAGAACCATTTTGAAAAGTGATGTTAAATAGCAAGCTTATTTTCTTCATAAATGCGCAGATTAAATATATTACTTTGTTCCTAAAAGTAATCCGTTATAACGTTGTTTTTTTTTATTATTTTTAATATATTTATGTTGATATGATATTAGGATTGCATCGACCCCCTTATACTGTAACACTCACATAAATAATGACGTTTTATAAACGTGTTTTCAGCTATTCGTTTTGATATATTATGTACTTTGACACAAAAGCGTAAATGTGTCAAAATCTGTGTTTCCAATAAATAAGATTATAAAATGTAGCAAGTCACAAAAAAGCTGTAAGGAATCTAAAAGTGTCTCTATTTTATTTCACGACTATGGGCATTTGTGACGTTTATCATTATAATAACTAAATGTGTAACCGGCTATTACTCAATTAGATATTAGTAAAATACATGTAACATTTATTTGCAAATTCGATTATTTTAGGCCAAAACTTACGAAACTGACCAGATAGGGGAAACTCTTTAAGAGCATGTACCTATTTCAGATTTGTTTTTAACTCTGAAAAAAACTCATTTTTTGTATTCCCAATATTTTTAAAAGCTCAGTTCATCTATAAGTAAAATAAACTATATACTTAGGGTTAAATAGCTAAATATTTATTTGAAGTTGTAGAATATTTTCTAGACTTTTCTTGGTCAAGAAGTAATGCATTTTGGACATTAATTAAGCGTATTTTTGAATAGCCAGGATAAATACAGGGTCTCCTGAGTTTGAAGCAAACCAAGAAATCTTATTAAAAGATAATTTAAGCTAAATCGAGATATACCAAGCTTCAAGAAGCTTGTTCTGTTAAAAATATCAACTGATTCAGTAAAAATTCATTTAAGCTCAGTGATAATATAAAAACCGTAAATAAACCAAATATTTCATAAATTCATTTCACAGTTTCATAGATACAATCAATAAAATATCAGTCAAGTTTAAGTTCAGCGAAATAAATAAGTTCATCATACATTTACCGTAGAAAAATGTCATTATCAAAAAGTAATTTACGTAATCAATCTAGTTAGGGATAAAACATTGTCAAAAGCACATAACAACTTTTGATAACAACATTTTCGTTATAATTCCTTTAAATAACAACAATTTAATAAATTTGCTAGTTGATAGGCCCGGTTGCTAAATAATAGGGAGGTCTATTATGCATGAACCGACTATCATACCTTTTATGATTGTTGTAGAAATCATTTCTACCGTTCATTTTCCTGTAGTTGTTCTGTCGACGCTGTTGGTTCTTGTTTTCCGGTTGTTTATTGTTTGTTTTGTTGTTGTTGTTAGCTGTTTGGTTGTTGCTGTTATTTTGAGTGTTGGCATCGGGTTTTGCGTCTGTTTTCTGAAGGTTTGAGGTAGAGGATTCTGTCGATGGTTTATCCTGAAATGTAAATTTATTTATTTCTCTAAGGCCTGATTTTTCAATGGTCAAATAAAAGTTGTCTAATAAATAAAGTGTTACGCAACAGCATCAAGCTCGTCTCCAGTTTATTGTTAGTATATTTCATTGTCATGCAATTGTAAAAAATCGTAAGACCACTTTATTCCGCCGAGTAATATTTTATTTGCCAGATAACTTTTATTTGATGATTGAAAAATCGAGCCCTAAACTACAGAATTTAATTTAACATCAAATTCACGTATACATACATTGTTTTGAAATTTTATGATATACAAATGAAAAAGTACCATTCAATTTCATTCATTTCCATTCAGTACCTTACACTATGAAGATTTTAACTGGTATCATTGTTTTTCTGTATGACATTTCGAACTGTCAGTTTACTGCATTGAATTATTTGCCAGAGTACAGGCGATGTTGAATATGCAGGTAAGTTTATATCATATCAAAGGAAATAATATTTAAACACGGCAAGTGACTAAAAACAAGGCCAGTATAATTTAATTACTTCGGTTACCTTACCTCTTTCTTATCTTTATCCTTGTTATCAACCACTTTACTGGCGTTGGTTGAATTTGGCTTCTGACTGGTCGGCTGGGTGTCCTGTGTTTTGGTATGATTCGTTGGTATCACCGGCTGTGTTGGTTCTGGCTGTTTAACCAATTATTATTTATTAATTATTAGTATTAAAATAAAAATATTTCTAAGAAACTTAAAAAGTAGTAAAAAGATTCCATGCTGGAGTGGGAGCGAAGAAAAAACATAGAATGTGCCAGCTGCTTCTCTTCCCGGGCATACTGTAAACTGTTTTATTGGAGGTTTTTTGAGGACGATAGGCTGACCCCCTATCACTGCAATAATCTCTTTACATCCTCTAGTGTTCTGGCTACCCCATTAAAAGATACAGGCGTGAAGTTATGTATGTATTAAAAAGTAGTATGTTTAGCCAGTGTTATGCAAAATTAGTAAAAAAAGTGAAGATTTAACGTTATCCGTGGTGCAGTAGTCTAGACGCTACTAAGCCAATCGTGAGGTCGCGGGTTCGATTCCCGCACGGAACAAAGAAAGAATATGTTCCGACTTTAAGCGTTTATCTAAAGGGTGACTAGTGACAAATTTTAGGTACTGAAGGAGGGCACTCCATACTCGATCATAATTATGTAAAAAAAGTAGTTACTTCATGTTTCACTAGAATTCGCAGAATAGAAGAATAGAAATGTTGGATCGCTGCCAACGCTAGCATAACCATGCGTTGCGTAATCAAAAAAGTTTCTTAACTTTCACAAATTCATTACTTTAAAAAATTCTTTAACTTTCCGTTAAGTTTACTCAGTAAATAATTAATATTTTTATCACGTCCTCGAATTACAAAAGTGACTCACCAGTCACCCTGTATATTTATGTATTTATATTTTATATTTTGCCTACCCCATAACAGATACAGGCGTAAAGTTATGTATGTAACGAAAATTATAACATACCTGTTTGGTATGGTCCGGTGCTAAGGCCACAGTTAGAGTGAGATCGCACCACATAGCGCATCTCGCTCTTCTAGCCGATATGCACAACTGTTTCACTGCATCTGCCAATTGTAGGATTGCTGAAAAATTAAACAGTGATTTTATAATATGAAATATAAATAAATATTGTTGGAAATACAGGCCTTTTTTAGTCACAATAAGTATCATTAATGGAAATGACTTTTCCAAAAACAAGTATTTACTTTTTTATAAGGAAATTAATTTAGTCACTGACATATTAAGCAAAGCATGGTCACTCTAAATTCGGAATGAATACCATTAAAATATCGCCGAAGGACGACGACGTGCTACTACGAAACATATTGTAGTACTACGTTGTAGTATTATCAATGAAACGCCGGGTCGTAGTAGCTGCATTCATCAACACTATTTGTAAGAAACTTTGTGGGTCTTTATTTTCTCTACTGAGCGGTATGTTTATATCGTATCAAAAAAAAATTGGCTGGTGACTGGAAAAAAAAGGCCTGTATAATAAACTTAAAATAAAAAAATATATAGAAAAAGCCACTCACGGTCAGTATTGTTGTAGTTAACAGATCGGGGCGTTAATTCCCTCCGTCTCGCCGCTTGTACTCCGGCCACTGCGTTTCGCCACGCTAGCATGGCGGACTCGATCTCACTGTGCGGTGCTCTGCAACATTATAAACAGTATTTTATTTTATATATTCCATGATAGACTAGCAGTAAAGAAAAAAACATAGAAAGTACCAGCTGCTTCTCTTTCCGGGCATACTGTAAAAGTCCGTTAAGGGACAGAGATTTTATTGGAGGTTAATTTGTGGGCGATATGCTGCCCCCCTGTCACAGCAATAGTCTCTATCTATCATTACCTCTAAATTCGTCAAACGTGACATCAGTGGTTTTATAGCCTGTGGTGTTATGTCTACCCTACAAAGGATACAGGCGTGAAGTTATGTATGTATGTATATATTGTATTTCTACAGTATAGGTTAACTATTAGTTTAACTGAACATTAACCCGGGCGCCAGACTTAGCTTCAAAGATTTGCACAAATCTTTGACGACTTTGCAAAGTCATTTGAACACATATTGACGTAACCTGCCAGACTTGCTTCGCAAACACTTTTCTCCACAGTATACTAGTAGACAACAAACAAGATGGACAACGATTTTGTAGACTCAGTTAGCCTGTATTATTTGTGTGCATGTAATTATATTTTTTTTATTTGTTATTTTTCGGGTTCCATGTAGATAGTTGCCCCTGTAACAATTCTACAAATTCCAGAACGCACTTGCTGCCCCAGTCCATTATATGGCCGCATGCAGTGTAACATGCACACAACCGTCCAGCTCAACAACGCTCGAGCAACTGGACACTGAACAAGTGTGGCAGGCCCCGCAAACATTTGCACACATTCAACTTTGAACGCTTTGATGTGTGGAAAAAGACCGACACCGGATGGCAAAGTGCAAAGCTTTGTGCAAACGTTGAATACATATGCAAAGTCCAGCGCCACACATTTGTTCAAACATTTGAAGCTAAGTCTGGCGCCGGCCTAACAAGAATCATAGATCCGATTATGAAAATACACAGAAACATACAAACAGGCTGATAAAAACTCAATTATACATAATATACCCAGAAAAACTGAAATAGATAAAGTATCGTAAAAATTATAACCTTTTTAATAGGTGTAAAAATTATACTTGCGTTCATTTGTACTTGCATAGTCACTCGTAATCGTAAATTCGAAAATCTATATTCTTTTGAGTGACTCGTTTTGTGATATATTTATTTTTGATTCTAACTAATATATTTAGATTATGTTGTATGTGTTTTAATATGTTTATAATAATAATAAATTCTCCGTGAAGATAAAAAAGAAAAAACTAAATGGCCTCAAATTAAGCGAAGCTTGTGTTATGGGATACCATGTACCGAACTAGGGAAAACCTATAATATAAATTCAAATATAGGTAAACGCCCAGACCGGGAACCTGCGACCTCACGATTGGCTTAGTAGCTATAGACCACTGCACCACGGAGACCGTCTGATAAAGATAAATATGACTGACTGAGTGACTGCCAGACAACGTACAGCCCTAACTTTTGGGACAAAGTATGTTCCAAATTCCTTAGGGGGTGTAAGGGTGTCCTAAGGATAGAATTCTCTAAATTCCCACGGGAACAGGAAATATTGGACTTTTTAGTTTGTATGAGAAATCTTATTCCTTGAGTGCATGAACTTGCTATAAAGGTTCTTTCAATGAGTGTCTGGTTGTGTTATAGAAGGAGTTTCTGAAGGAATTCTGAATTCACACTTAGCGCATATGAAGTTGCTGGGAAAAGCCCGTAAATCTTAAACCTAAATAAATAATACATAAATAAACTTAAGACAAAAAAGAAATAAGAAAGAATTAATTTAATTTAAATACAAAAACAAAAATTAACTCACATCTCTGCCATATTCTTAACATCACTTCTCCACGTAGACGGTTCAAAAGTCTCGGGGTCAATACTGTTCTCTTTACTATCCTTTTCCTTTTCTATGGCAACGTTTTCCTGTCCTCGCTTCAATACTGTTATCTTTGTGTCATCGGATTTTGACGATTTCTTGCTCTGTGAGACGCAGACACTGGCTCGTAGAGTCTCCATTTTGCCCATTAGAGTTAATACCTGGAAGTAATTAATTTATTAAATAATTAAATTATTTATGAAATAACCGTAGATCTTACTAACCATCTAGCAGAAGGTAAACCGAATTGTAAACTGAGAAGCTGCTCTATATTCTTCAAAAAATTTGTGATATTTGAAATTCAGTACATTTTTAAACACAAAAATGCAAATAATTGACATTTTAGTTAGTTGCTCTTTTTAATTTACAAAAAAAAATTAAAGAGTAATGTTTACGGTCTGTAAGGGTTTTGTTAGGTATGTGAATGTATAAAGATGATATTGTCATTGAAATGCTGCCTGTTTATATGTAAACTGTTGGTGCAGACTTGATTTGATTTCTTAGAAACGATATCGGTATTTTAATTTCAAATGGTCTATTGAGTAACCTGAAATCCAAATCCTTGCCGCGGTTTCTAATATAAGTAAATGATTTGGAATTAAATAAAACTACTTTTTAAGCTGATTAATCGCGTGATAATCATATATTTTACAGTTTAACTCGACGTTTCGGTGTCTTTGCAGACCCCGTGGTCACGATACGCGATTAATCCGGTTACAAAGTATTTTCATTTAGATTTGGAATTAAACGAATATGAGCTATTATTTTCACGATATGTTGTTTGAATACATTTCATGAGTTGTCAAAAATTTGACAGGTAAGCGGTACTCTTTAATACATTTTTAATCACAAAAATGCAAATAAGCAACATTTTGATTTGTTACTTTTTTGGTTTGTCACTTTGGTTAGTTACTTTGTGGTTTGTCATTTTGGTTAGTTACTTTTTTGGTTTGTCATTTTGGTTAGTTACTTTTTTGGTTTGTCATTTTGGTTAGTTACTTTTTTGGTTTGTCATTTTGGTAAGTTACTTTTTTGGTTTGTCATTTTGGTTAGTTACAAAAAAAAATCTGAAATTAGAAATGACGTCAGCAGTAAAGCAAGCTCGCCTTGGTGTGCTCCCGCAGCATGTCGACGGTGAGGCGGTCGACGCGCGTGGGGCAGGGCGGCAGGCGCGGCACGGGGATGGAGTTGCTGGAGGACACGCAGCCTCTATCGCACACGTATATCTATGTAAAGCAAGCTCGCCTTGGTGTGCTCCCGCAGCATGTCGACGGTGAGGCGGTCGACGCGCGTGGGGCAGGGCGGCAGGCGCGGCACGGGGATGGAGTTGCTGGAGGACACGCAGCCTCTATCGCACACGTATATCTATGTAAAGCAAGCTCGCCTTGGTGTGCTCCCGCAGCATGTCGACGGTGAGGCGGTCGACGCGCGTGGGGCAGGGCGGCAGGCGCGGCACGGGGATGGAGTTGCTGGAGGACACGCAGCCTCTATCGCACACGTATATCTATGTAAAGCAAGCTCGCCTTGGTGTGCTCCCGCAGCATGTCGACGGTGAGGCGGTCGACGCGCGTGGGGCAGGGCGGCAGGCGCGGCACGGGGATGGAGTTGCTGGAGGACACGCAGCCTCTATCGCACACGTATATCTATGTAAAGCAAGCTCGCCTTGGTGTGCTCCCGCAGCATGTCGACGGTGAGGCGGTCGACGCGCGTGGGGCAGGGCGGCAGGCGCGGCACGGGGATGGAGTTGCTGGAGGACACGCAGCCTCTATCGCACACGTATATCTATGTAAAGCAAGCTCGCCTTGGTGTGCTCCCGCAGCATGTCGACGGTGAGGCGGTCGACGCGCGTGGGGCAGGGCGGCAGGCGCGGCACGGGGATGGAGTTGCTGGAGGACACGCAGCCTCTATCGCACACGTATATCTATGTAAAGCAAGCTCGCCTTGGTGTGCTCCCGCAGCATGTCGACGGTGAGGCGGTCGACGCGCGTGGGGCAGGGCGGCAGGCGCGGCACGGGGATGGAGTTGCTGGAGGACACGCAGCGGCCGGGGAAGGCGAGCGCGAGGCGCGCCTCGGTCCGCTTGCGCTCGCGCTCCAGCTGCCGCCACTGCTCGTAGCACGCGTCCAGCCGCGCGTGCAGCACGCCCGACGACGTCACCGCGCCCCTAACCACACACATACACCTATTTCAATATCGTCATCTTATAATTAAAACTAACTAAAAAGAAACGGGTTGCCAGGTAGAAATCGCTCACACTATAACCAATAATTTTGCAAAATGTATTTTGTAAATTTAATTGTTTTTATCTGTATTATGATTGAAGGATGTAAGATTAAAGTTCTTAGCCTAAAGTGTATGCACAAATGTTAAAAAACTAACTGTCAAAGTAGTCGAGTAGATCGTGCCCGGCAACCTAGCCGACCTCCGCGCCTTTTTATCTTCCTCTTTTGTTAACTTAAGTATATTGAAAATTCAATAAATTCGTATAAGTGCTATCCGTGGTTTACTTTTCTATCGATCCTGACCATTCGTCGTTTACACTGCCCTTGTTTTGTTGGCGAAAAGGAGTAATTATTAAGAAACAATACAAAATCTAAAGCCTAACATATTTTCAATAATAAAACGTTTATCAAACAAATCAAATCCTATCGCCATAACTTAAGTTACTAAAGTACCGAAGACAGCAGATCAAGCGTTACATTTCCTGTAAAATTTCCCCAACCAATTTGTTCAAATTCAAGTAATTTTTTTTGACAGATTTGTAACACTTGATATGCTGCCTTCTGTACATATATTAATAAAAATGAATAACCCAAACTGAGTCACCAACTATGTTACCCCAAAGTAAGCTTTTGTTATGGAAACCACACAGTGGAAATCAACGGAATACTTCTAAAAACCCAGACCTGAGCCAATCTCTCCGTCCCTCCTAAGCACTTATACAGTAATCTTCAACTTCAAGATGAGATGGAGGTGAAATGAGGATTAGGCATTTATTGAAAATTAAAAACGAGCTTTTTCCCACAACTTCGTAAGCGCTAAGTTACCCTTCCTGTGAAAATTTCAGAAACTCCTTCCATAATACAACCATACCTATTGAAAGAACCTTTATACCAAGTTATACCAAGTTTAAATAAGATGTTTGGACTTAATTGAATTATTTTGTATGAAAAATAAAAATCGAAAAAAATTTGAAAAATTATTCACTTGTTATTTGATTCTATTACATGGTCCCATTAATACACTAGAGTTATGGGAAATATTAACACAGGTGTAAAATGAAATATTAATAGAAAAATCTTACCTCATATTCCTCATTGCGTATAGTGGTGCGAGTAATGGTAGATCTATCATTGGAGATTGCAACACAGGCGGTGGGACTGGTGGGCTGGGGCCTAGTAATGTGTTTATACCTGAAATGTTAAATTGACACTTATAGATTTGTTTTCCATAATCAGTTAGATCTTATACGAGGGAACCTATTTTATTTAATAATTTGTGTACACACAAGGAAACTTAAACAGACAAACAATTAAATTGACAACAAGGTACAAAGGCAAAGCTTATTTCTTAAATAAATTTCTACCAGTTTATGCTTATGTTATTTATGAAGAGAAAAAATGTAGGTAATAAAATGTAAATATTAATAATTGAGTAAACTTAACTGAAAGTTAAAGGAAACTGAAAGTTTTTTTTTTTTTTTTTATAAGTGACTAAACCCGCGTTTGACCTCAATCTCACCTGATGGTAAGTGACGATGAGGTCGAAGATGAAAGCACACGGGTTTAGGAAGGAACTGGCTCTTTATACAATATTGCCGGAACACATTACCGCCGGAGCGGTAACATTTGGCGGCAGACTTTATATAAAGGGTGGTCGCTAGCCAGGCGGACCCAGAAGGGATCCTACCACCAAGCAAGTTAAGCAACACATGGATACACTATCATTGGGAGCGATCAGCGTGCCAGGTCACATGCTGCAATTGACTCAGGCGTAAATAAAGTAAATAGTAACAGAACTTTATTTATGTTTAGGTTATTATTATATAATATGTTATTGACTTGGTACTTGAATTTTTGGTAGTTGGCTTGCCAACTTTTTTCTGAAGAAAACATAAGCTGGGTTTATGTGGTATATCTATCACTAATATGGATATTTTGTATAAATACAATATTAACATACTTGCATTGCACAACAATCAAATTTAAGAGACCTCACCTCTTTCAAACAAATACATATCATACTTCTAAGCTTTCATGGCCGCCACTTATAATTAAAATACTCCCCAAAAAAATTGTGACTAATGATAAAAGGCTACCTTAGGAACTAAAGAATAGATAGATTTATTTTGATACAATTAATTATATTCCTGAAGATTTTTATCATAATAAGCTATGAATGAACATTCAGAATAAATACTCATTCAATAATAATGGAATTAGAAACAGAAGTAATGTTTTTGGGAATGGAAGGGTCCCTCAATAAGCTAGTTTACGTTTAACATAGTTTACATTCAAGTTTACTTGCCTGATGCAATATGCTTGCAGTATGATATAAACTATAGTCTAATCCCTCACAAATAATTATGAATTACATAAAGCATATTGTCATAATACATGAAATTAATTTAAGAAACCTAAAACAACTTAATCTTGCAAATCACAGGGATTAAAATTTTTCTATTTTTATTATTTAATAGATATTTAAACAAACTTACCAAGATTATAAGGAGCATTCTCTTGCATGTATGAAACATCAACATTCAACTGATTCCCTGGGGGTCGATTCCTCATCAACATGCTCATTTGTCTGGCTACCTCCTGGTTGTGTCGCATCATCATTTGCTGGTCATTCCGTCCTAAATGACCATCAAAATTTCTATGATCTGTCATTCCATTCATTGTAAAATTATCCCGTGGTATCATTGCATTCATATCATGTCTCACGAAATCATTTTGATGTTGAAAGCCATTTGGTTTGTAATTCATTGAGTTAGGGCCTGATATGGGTGTTTGATTTGAGTAATCATAATTTTGATTTATTGGATTTCTATCATTCATATGTGACATCATTTCATTGATAAGGAAGTTCTCACTGTTAAAGTTTTTAGGTGGAACTTGTTGGAAATTTCTGTTGTAATACATTTTACTTCTATCATCCATATTCTTATTGAACTCCTCATTAGCAAATTGACTGCTTATGTCAGGAGCCTTAAAGTCCATATTTACGAAATCTTCTCTGGGACGATCAGTATTAACATTCAAATTACTTAGATAAGAGATAATATCATTTGGATCTTGATTTTGTTCTCTTGAAAATCCATTGTCATATTTATTTGGAAACTGTTGCACATTTGAATAAGGATTTTCATAATTTGTATTTAGTCCCATATCCATATTAAGACTATTTGGTCTGTTAAAATTATTGACATTGAACATATTAGGTTCAGGCAAAGAATTTCTTTGGTTGTTTTCAAAGAAGTTGAAATATTTGTCTTCATACTTATTTGGACTTGTGAATTGAGCTCCGCCAATTTCTTGAGCTGCTAGCCTTAGTAAATTTAGTTGTTCTGGTGTTACTGATTCTATACTTGTGTCTATAGGTTCTACAGTCAGTAATGTGTTGATGTTGGTATCCATCACAAAGCTGTTATTTGGCTGTCCAAAATTATTTGGTACACTTAGGTTGTTATAGCTGTTAAAACTGCTCTGGTCATTTTGCAAGTAGTTATTAAATACATTGTTTTGGTAATTATTATTGTACGTAGGTGGAAAGAATGAGGCAGGTGGAGGCTCATTTTTATGGTATTGAGGACTTGATGAATGTGAACTCAGTGTAGTTTTTTCCGGTGGTTGAACAGTGCTGAAATAAAAAATAACATGAATTACACAGGTATTGAACATAAATAAAACATGGACTACCCATATTGTATGACATAACTGAATATATCATAGAAAATTTTTATGATTGCTGGATTTATAAAATATAATTTCTGTTCAAAAAAGAAACAGTACCTGCTTGTTTCAGCAGATCCCGTCTCATCAAGGATTTTTGTGATGAGATCTTTAACCATTGAGTTTTCTTCCATGATGAAATCTGACTGAAATTTTACAAATACAGTGTAATTAATTCAGTGGGTTTAGACTGATAATATGATGTGAATAGCAAAATAAAACCAGGGTAATATCATCAAAATAACCTAAAATACATTTGGTAAATATAGAAGGTGTGTGAGAACCTTGAAATGAAGTTGTCATTAGAAAAATATGTAGGCTGATGAAAATGGTTTAATAATGTTGAACAGAACTTTAAAGATCTTCAGTGAGATAAACTTTATAAATGTAATTCTTCAGGACATTGTTTACAGAGAAAGTGCAGGTAATATCATAGAAACTTTAAGACTTGTAATGTGCAATAGCTACAATATTAGACACTGTAACTTAGCTTAAACTATTTTACCTTGCTAATATGTCCTTTAACTTTCGAACTATGTACGAATTCTAAAAATATTATACTACATTCATATAAACTCATGTATGAATTTACTGCCAAGATAAAGTATTTATTGGTAGCAAGTCTTTTAAAACATAGTAAACGAATACCAGCATTTTTTTTGCAATGAAAGTCAAACATATCAACAAATATTACTGAGAATTTTCCCGGATTTTAGGTCATATTGACAGCTCAATTTGGTCATCGAAACACCCATGGATTTCCTTGACTTTACAAACACTTTAACACTACACCACATACCTGATCCGCTTCATTTTCGAGGTTTTTGTAAGCATTATTTATGTGGCATAAATCACTGAAGGCCATTTAAATTATAAATTATTTCTTGCCACGATACAGAGCTGCGAGTGCTAAGCCATTTTTTCATTGACCTACATGTACATAAATACGTGCGCTATGTAACATGTTGGTGTTGCTCTCATCTCTCATCGAATGGACGCGGAATTTTTGTAAATTAATTCGAGTTATGTTGAATTGACGCATATAATCATAATATAATGTTGAACTTACCCAAATAAAGACGTAAAATTTTACTTTTAACAAATTTACAATCCGTGAAAAGATTTTCTTTCAATTTCGCGCCTTTTCAATTACTTTTTTTTTAGTTTTTTTCTTGACGACGTCATTAGCGAATTACAAAAAAATTTAAGCTGCCTGAAAGTTGCTTTTACGTGAAAAAGTGGCTAGTGAGTGAATTTCAGGTTCACCGTTCTAATAAATCTGACGAGAGGTATAAAACGATCAGAATACATTTGATTTTTAAGTAACTTTACTAGGCTTTTTTATATTAGATTAACTCTAAGGTACTTAGTAAAATGCCTTTTACCGTAGTTCAACAATGTGGCGTGTAAGCCTTACTAAAAATAATGTAATTTTTCTTCACCCTACATAGTGATTTTTAGTTTTGAGGAATTTCTGTATTATTTCTACTTAAACTTATGTTTTTTTTTATGGCAACTCAGGTAAATGTCAACGTCAATTTCATTCGCGCAAAACTCAAAACATTTGTTCCTCCCTGAACCATAACCACAGAATAAGTAATAGTACCGTTGGTGTACAGAAGAATTACTCCGCAAGAAGATCTAAATAAATTTGAGTCTTGCTACGACGCGATACTGTGGAATTCAGCTCGCACAGCATTACGTACCTGCAAATTTATATACCTAGAAGTTTTGTCTCTTTCTATCGCATGCCTCTTATCTTTTCTTACGTTGTTAGGGTTGCTGCCTAGTGAAGAATAATTAATCTCCTTATTTGTAACTAGCTGCTGCCCGCGACGTCGTCTGCGTGAACGCTATGCAGCACCAAACGCACCTACGATTATAACACTGCTAGCGTGATAATATGTAGCCTATATGTTGACCCGACTTCTTAACTATCTTCATGCCAAATTTGAAGTAAATCCATGCAGTACTTTTTGAGTTTATCCCGGAAAGACAAACAGACAAACAGACAAACAGACAAAAATTCTAAAAACTATATTTTTTGTTTCTGTTTCGATTGTAGATCATACCCCAAGTATTCTTTTAAAAAAATATTCAATGTACAGTTTTGACTTTCCTACCATTTTATTATATGTATAGATTAAGTATCTACCGATGTAGTTATTACTGTTATTCTACCTTTGTAAAAATATTATTTCAACTTACCTAAAGTACAAAATGGAAAAAAGGTTACGACGAATAATTAGTAATACTACCTATGTTTTGTTTGCTAAATTGAACATAATCAAATCTAAACATAATCTAATTGAATATTTGTTTCTTATTATGTCCATTTTTAAATACTATTTGCGACCTTGATCATAGAATTACTGTGAGCGCTATTAGGTAGGCAGGTATCTACAAAGCGCGCGCGTGACACTCGACTGATTCGAAATCCGCCGGCGGAGCGCTTCGCTGTAGGTAAATAACGGATGTACCACGCGGAGTGAGCCAGGCCTGCCATAACATTACTATTACTCTAACGCCTGAACACTAGGCCATAAAGTAACTTTTAAAGGTTGAGAAACGGCGGCGGCGTAATAGCAGCGCTTAGATAAAATCTTATAAGTATAGATAACACTTTTGTCTACTCGCCTATACCTGCGGAACATGCACGTTGCAACTTAAGGGTGACACAGAAGTTTTATTTGCGCAAACTGTATGTTTTTTTTTCGAAAGCTACCTATTGCGTTAAAGTCCTTGAATTCCTTGATCCTATTATGTCAAAACAAAATATTGCCAACTTTACAGAATTAACAAAAAAACTACTTAAATATACGGCCGTCCTTATAGTAGGTATTTGCGCTGTGCAAGATGTGGGTGACAGCGATGACATTGTTATAAGATGAAATTCGCATTCGTTGAATTTTTGCCAAAGAAGTAAATATTCACGAACTTCTAACTTGATTAAAACTCTATAAGTTTCACAATTCTTTGTAAAACGCATCTCCGGTGTTCATTTAATCATGCCACGTAGACACTTGACCAGGAACAAAATGTTAAGAGCAGTGGGCATGATTCAAGCTGTCGCTACCCAAATTGTGGTTTCTGAAGCCATGTGAACCAGTACGAGCGCTATATCCAGGCTTTGGTCACGGGGGAAGTAGTGGAACAGAACCGAGGACTTCAACGCATTACAACACATGTACAGGACCGATTCATCAAAACAAACGAAGTCAAACAAATGTAACGGCGATGCAAGTGGTTCAAAGGCTTCAGAGAGAGTATGGTTTGCTGGTAAGCGGTAAAACTTTGAGTAGACGACCTACGAGCTCGTAGGCCACTTCGGGTATGAGCTATTGCAATAGGCTATTGCACACGAAAACTGAAACCATTCTCAATGATCACTTGTGCTTTGGATTTCGTCCTGATTAGCGAAGATTACGCCTTTGGAGAGAATCTGGACGTTGGAATCGACTGCAGCACCCACAACAAGTTCATGCATATCAAGGTGGCACGATTATGGTTCGGGCAGGAATTTGTCTCGGCGGTAGAACAGACCTCGTTTGGATACAAGGCAATATTACTTCGACCTCTGTTTATAATTTTTAACAAAACCTTAGTAACTGGAAAATTTCCTGCAGTATGGAAAATTTCCAAAATCGTTCCCATTTTTAAATCAGGGAGCAAAAATGATGTTAAAAACTTCCGACGTATTAGTATAATTAGCTGTTTTGCAAAAATTTTTGAAAGCCTCATATACAAACATTTATATTTTAACCATTTATATTTAAAAAAAAAAAAAAAAAAAAAAAAAAAAAAAAAAAAAAAAAAAAAAAAAAACTAACCAAACCAGCGAGCGAGTAACATCGTTTTCGAAATTTTAATTTTATTTAAATCGATTTGAAGTATTCAAAGTTGTGATTTGTGCGCTAATATATAGCAATTATAAAATCTAAGTTGCAATCAAACAAGTGCATAAACTGTTTATAAAGTTAATAAGTTTTTATAGTGTTAAATCAATAAAAATCATAATTATCAACCGAAATCCCTGCGCTTGTAACATAAACGCGTTAGCGCCGCTATTTTTGGGGCACTTAAGCCCTTTTGGGCGCGACGTTCACAATTGAAGCTGAGCCTGAGGCGCTTTGTTCGTGTTGGACTTCGATCGCCCGACGCCGACCGTTACCTTTTCAACTGCAACGCACATAGCAACCATTCTGAGTGAGTGTTATTTGATAGCTCAAAATTAAACTTTAAGATACCTATCTATCTACTTTAGTTATGGCAAGCAAGTGCTCTGGATGCCCTAATCAACAGAGGGGAATCCAGTTTCTGCATTGTTCTAGGTGTGTGGATAAATACCATTATACGTGCATGAATTATAGTAAAGTAGATTACGCAGCACTTACTAAGGACTTTAAAGATCACTGGGTGTGTCCATCCTGTAGGTGTAAAGAACCAAAGCGCGGCGATAATTCAAACACGCCCGTACGCTCTTGCGCCCCTACCCTTTTGTCGCAGGCAATCGACGTTGAAACGAATTTGCCACAAGAAAACGTCACGCAGCGTACTAAGTCTCGTACAGCTCAATCTAATAATTGTAACTGTATATCTGAACAAAGTCTAAGGGAAATTATTAGAGAAGAGCTACAAAGTCAATTTAAGACCCAAATTAGCGACATTCGAGCAACAGTCGCAAGCTTGAGCGATTCTTTATCATACTTTAATGCCGAGTTTGAAAGTCTCAAGAGTGAAAACGAAAGACAAAACTCAATCATCGACGAGCTTAGGAAAGATAATATCGAGCTTCGAGCCTCTAGCCGGGAACTAGCCAGTAAAGTTCAACATATGGAATTATTGTCCCGCACCAACAACATAGAGATTCAGTGCGTACCGGAACATAGTAACGAAAAAATATATAATATAGTACAACAACTAGCAACTGTAGTTAAGTGTCCAATTACTGAGACGGATTTGGAGTACTGCAGCAGGATTGCGAAACTTGACACTAAAAGCCCCAGACCGCGATCCATCTTAGTTAAATTCAGAAGCCGGCGACTGCGCGACACCTACCTTGCGGCGGTGGCAACATATAATAAAAACCACCCTACGGACAAACTAAACAGCGGTCATCTAGGTATCGGCGGGAACAAAAAGTCTCCTATATTTGTCACTGAGCACCTGACCTCGGAAGTGAAGTCCCTACATGCCGCTACTCGCATCAGAGCCAGGGAACTTCAGTATAAGTTTGTGTGGGTCCGTGACGGCAAAGTGTTTGTGCGGAAGTCAGAAACCTCTTCATACGTTCTAGTTAAAAACAGTGAGTGTTTGAAGCGCCTGTGTTAAGACTTTATATTTTATACTGATAATTAATAATTAAGTTACTTATCTACTATTAATTCATATAATTTTAACAATTCGTATTAATATTATTTATTTTGTAAAGTTTTTAACTTAAGCTTATTCGTACCTTCATATTTCTTTTTTAAATTGTTGTTAAGTAAATATTATGATTCATTTTTATTACCAAAATGTAAGAGGTCTAAGAACCAAAACTGTTGACTTTTTTAATAACGTTGTATGTAACAATTTTGACATTTATGTGCTAACGGAAACATGGCTTAATAGCAGTGTATTCGATGCGGAACTTTTCGATAATAATCGCTACGTTGTTTACAGACGCGATAGGGAATCTAGTGGTTTTCATAGCAAAAAAAATGGTGGGGGAGTACTTATAGCTGTATCTAGGGATTTTCAGTCTCGTCGGATTCACGACTTTGAATCGCGTTGTGAGGATCTTTGGGTGGGCGTGCAGATCAAAACCGTGACTGGACGAATTGAGGAGTTATACGTTTGCGCTGTATATCTTCCTCCGCCAATACAGAAACATATACTTGATGAATATATTCATAGCGCAAACAACGTCTTAGATTTACATGATATTGATAATTGCGTTATTGCGGGAGATTTTAACCTCAGCTCGGTTATGTGGAAAAATGACTCGTGCCATGAGGATAAAGGTCTCTGTAGCTTCGAAACAACGAATAGCCCATATTCACGTATTATACTAGATTTCATCTCCGAAAAAAATCTTAAGCAATATAATCACATCCCTAACAACAAGAACAAACAACTCGATTTGGTACTCAGTAATCTGCACTTAACCGATTTAATTGAAAACGTATCACCTGTGACAGTCATTGATCCCTTACACCCGCCTCTACAGTTTGCTTTAGCTTTTAACTCAAATGCATATTTGCCCGCTTGCCAGGAATCTCGCCTTTGTTTCCACAAAGCCGATTACGAGTCGATTTGCCTTTATCTCAAGAAGATTAATTGGAACCAAGAATTCTTAGGTTGTGCGACAGTAGACGATATGGTTACTGTTTTTTATCATTTTATTAGAGTCGCTATAGCTATGTATGTGCCTAAATCCAAACCTCGTTGCTCAAAATTTCCGATATGGTATACCACTGAACTTAAAAATCTCTTACGCGAAAAGCACAAATATCGTAAAAAGCTCCTTAAATTCAACCATAACCCTCGTGACAGACTTTCATACGATTATGCCAAGGAACGCTGCTCTAAGCTGCAAACACACTGCTACCAATCGTATATTGCTGGCTTGGAACGCAATTTGCAGTCTAACCCCAAGCTTTTGTGGTCATTCATTAAGTCCAAAAAGATGGGGCAAAGTCATTTCCCTGCGCAAATGGTCCTTGAGGGTGAATATGCCTCGAACAACCAGGATGTTTCTGAGCTGTTCTGTCGTCATTTTGCCGCAGCTTACGATCACAACCCTACTAAATGTTTCAGACACACCGACACTGATAAGCCCTCACTACAATCGAGCAATTACTTGAATATCATTAAATTCAGGAATGATCAGGTCTACAAAACATTAAAAAGACTTGACCACTTTAAGGGTGCCGGTGCCGACGGCATACCTTCCATTTTTGCTGCAAAGTGTGCTTCAGCATTGGCACTTCCCTTATGTTTGATATTTAATAAGTCCTTGTCGACGGCTTCTTTTCCAAACATCTGGAAGAAAGCTTTAATCGTACCTTTGCACAAGAGTGGTAATAAAAACTTAATTAATAATTATAGACCAATATCTATTTTACCTATCTTTGCTAAGGTGTTCGAGAAGACGCTACATCCAATTCTTTCTTGGCACTTTAAGAACATTCTTACTTCTCAACAGCACGGTTTTATGAAAGGAAAATCCACTTCTACCAACTTGGTATCCTTTGTCAATGAAGTCTCTTCTGTCCTTGACCAGCGTGCTTCTGTCAGCGCCATCTATACGGATTTTAGCAGGGCTTTCGACAAAGTGAACCACTCGATTCTTATTTCAAAACTCGAAACTCACGGCATTGCCGAACCCTTGCTCGGTTGGTGTAAGTCGTACCTTAGAGGAAGACAATCATCGGTGGTTGTTAATGGCCACAATTCAGCTTATTTCCCCGTGTATTCCGGCGTGCCCCAAGGCTCACACCTCGGGCCCCTTTTCTTCAATGTGTTCATCAATGATATTGGCGAATGCTTTCAAAACTGTAAGTACCACCTTTTCGCTGATGATCTAAAATTCTCCCGTTCCATCCAGACGCATATTGATACTCTATTAATACAGGAGGACCTGAATAGATTAGTAGATTGGTGCGTTGGAAATGACATGACGCTTAATGTGTCCAAATGTGCGTCGATATTATTTACAAGAAAAAGTAATTTCCAGGCTCCAATATACAAAATCAATGGTGATGCGTTGGCAGTCGTAAGTGAGATTCGCGATCTGGGCATAACTCTCGACAGCAAACTAAATTTCCACAGTCATATAAATAATATAACTTCAAAAGGCTTTAAGAACCTAGGTTTCCTACTACGTAATTGCAAAAACTTTAAATCTTCCAAGACTAAAATAACCCTATATAATGCCTTGGTACGTAGTGGACTAGAATATGGTAGCGTAGTCTGGAGCCCTTTCTATGAAGTTCACAAAAAGCGAATTGAACGTATTCAAAAACGCTTTCTTTGGCACCTCACTTACTCATGTAACCTAGCGAAAACCTTACTGACATACGAAAACCGACTAAATCATTTCCATATGAATACACTCACAAATCGTAGAATTAAGCTCGACACACTATTTTTTCATAAATTACTAAATAACAAAATCGATTGTTCAACTCTTTTGTCTGCACTCTCACTATCCGCGCCCAGTAGGCTTCCTAGGACTTCAAGATTCAATCTATTTTATTTTAAGGGGTCAATGTCTAACTTGGCTTTCAACTCTCCTCTCGCTCGGGCGACTAGACAATGCAATACTTTCACCAAATCAGGGCTCATTGACTTTTTTTATGACAGTGAGAGTAAGATAAGGAGCGCACTTCAATGATTGTTTTCTTGTTCTTTATTCTTTGTTTATATGTTACTACATCCGAATTTACTGTGACTTTTAGTATTTTATAAATTTCAAATTATTCTTCCCCCGTATTTTTACAACGTTGACATTGTTAATTTTATTTTTATTATTAATTTTACCTATTCGTCTTTTTATTTTAAGTATTTTGATTATTTTTGATGACCAATGTTTTAAATAATTTGTGCTTATATTTTAAAATCAATTTGTAATTTTATTTAATTTTTTGAATCAATATGTAATTTCATCATTTTCTTCTGTTCTATTATTTAATTGTTACTTTTCGCAAAACTTTACTGCATGCTGTCTTCACCTATAAGTGTGGTGGCGCTAGAATTGTATCACAATATCATATTATGTTCTTTGTTAAACCTTGTTTTGGTGACCACTGCGTTGGTGAACTATATATATAAATAAATAAATAAATAAATTTAAATATAGCTTTCAATAATCACATACAGACTGATTCTCTATATACTGATTTTGCCAAAGCTTTTGACAAGGTAGACCACAAGATTCTCTGTTTAAAAGCACACCACTTAGGCATACGTCATGTTACACTCTTATGTTGGCTTTCTTCTTATTTATCAAATCGGTCCAATGTAGTTACTGTTCATGGCTTCGAGTCAATGCCCTATGTATCCATTTCTGGTATTCCTCAAGGATAAAATTTAGGACCACTTTTGTTTAACATATATGTACATTAATGATCTCATTGAATCTTTTACATGTAACTGTATAGCTTACGCGGATGATATTAAAATCTATCAGGATGTTGTTAACCAAGACGATGCCTTAAAATTACAAAATAATATCGATAAGTTACACAAGTGGTGTGATAAAAATAATAGGTATGTTTCTCAATATAAAAAAATGTTTCGTGATCACTTTTACTAAAAACAAAAATCCGGTACAGTATTTATACAACATCAACAATGTAGCAGTTAGTCGACAAAATATAGTTAAAGATCTTGGTATGTGGCTGGATTCCAAATTAAGTTATACACATCATTATGAATACTTGGCATCTAAAGCTAATAAACTCGTTGGTTTTATTTTCCGCACAGCTAAGTCCTTTCGGAGGCCAGAGAGTTTAATAAATTTATATTATTCACTTGTAAGAAGTATACTGGAATATAGTGCAATTACCTGGTCTCCTTTTTACAATATCCATATTGACAGACTAGAAGCTATTCAAAGACGTTTTCTTCATAACTTGTGTTCTAAGTTTGATATGAGACGTAAGCTACCGACATATGTAATACATATGACATATGTTATTTACCTTTTTGTAATAATAATGTTACTTATAATGATGCTGTGTATCGCATGTGCAGATCCTATAATGAAAATTGTAAAAATATTGATATTTATGCTCAAAACCTAAATTCTTTTCTCAAAATTTCAAATATGTAAAAATGTTTTTGTTCCTTTTTTTTAGTTTGTTTCAGTCGCAAGTTAATTGAATTGCTATTTGAGTTTTTTTTTATTTTACCTATTTTTTAAGTCATTTTTAGTTTTAAGTAAATATTTTGGTGTGTGCCTACTATATTAAAATTATATTATTTAAATGCTGTGCATAACAATTATTGGGGTGCAATTTAGAAAGTGCAATATTAAAATGTAAAGTGCTATTTATTAAGATTGTACTCTGTTCGTTGTGCCTTGAAATAAATAAATAAATAGTAGGTACTTCAGTCTGCTCGTGACCACAGCTTGTGCAACCAAGTCGAGATAGGGGTAATCATTAATCTGTCTACAAAAAAGACATTGCTATTTGACCCGTTAAAATATTAGGTTTATAATTATTAGGTCTTAGGTATATAATTATCAAATCAGCTGATGCGGTTACCTGAGTCGTTAATACATTTGAGTTGGCTCTGACAGTTCTGTAAAATAAAAAATTAAGTTATAATCGGTTGTCTTCTGTTCCTAATATACATGAATGAATTGCTTAAAATCATGGATGAACCATGTGTATTATTCGCCGATGATTTCTCTTCTTACCTCTTGCGATAGCACCTCGGACATAAATAAAAACGTAAATTTTATCCTTCACAAAACGGACAATTGGTTGCAGAATCACAATTTAGATATTAACTTAACGAAAACAAAAATACTTACATTCCACCCACATCAAAAAAAACCAATAGATATAAACATCACATTTAAAGACACAAAAATTGAAACCGTTAATAAATTTACACTTTTAGGCATAGATATAGACACACACATAAATTGGAAAGAACATGTTCATAAAACTCAATTAAAGTTGGCAAGATTTGCTTACGCACTCCGCGAAGTAAAAAAGACCACGGACTTAAAAACTGCTCTTATCACATACTATGCGTGGGCATGGCTCAGCTACGGCGTCATCCTCTGGGGGGGCAGCGTGGATGCGCCATCTGTGTTTACGGCCCAGAAAAAGCTAATACGAATTCTAGTCAATATAAAACAAACAGACACTTGCAGACCTCACTTCATACAACTCCAAATTCTTACTCTTCCATGTATTTATATACTAGAGGTTTGCAAGTTCGTAAGAAAATATCCAGAATTCTACACAAAACGCGAAGATATGCCTACAAAATACTCCCTGCGACCAAGCCGAAGAAAACAACTCATAGCTCCACCTTCCCGACTAAAACTATTGTCACACGGACCGCTGGAAATGTCCATAAAGTTGTGTAATCACCTCCCGGAATCCCTGAAAAATAAAACCAAAGAAAAAGAATTTTTAAAATTACTCAAACAATTGCTAATCAAAAAATGTTACTATACAGTTAAGGAATACCTAGATGATAAATTAGATAAGGTAAATATATAATTAAATTAAAATTAATAAACACATACTGTACCTATTTAATAAAGAAATATAAACGTATATTGTATATACATACTAACTAAAACTAGCATTAAGTGTTATAACTATTTAGATAAACTTAGGTTAAGAAAAATGTCCTCTCATCTACATAAATTGTATGATATTGCAATGCCCTTGCAGGGCGTCACTAGAACCACCAATTATTTTAAGATCCTTTCTGTACAGTGATACGCAATAAAGAAATTTGAATTTGAATTTGAAAAGTTGTGTCTTTTCATGCTTGCTTTTGCGTTAATATTGTCCCTGAAAGTAGGGAGACTTTACTGAATGGTAACTCTAATTTCACCCTCACAAAAACGCCCCGACATCGTCGCCCAAGCGCCAAAAGAGCTTTGTCGAACTAGAAATCCAGAGTAAACCATGTAAAAGTGCCTTTGGTATGGTAAAATTCTAATATACAACGAGATGTATATATAAGCTGTTTTCAAATGCTGTTTTGAACTAAAATAGGAAAGAGGAATCCGAATTCCGAACCGTTGTTTTCCTGTATTGTTGTGTATGGAAAAACGGCTTCTTTATGTGCGTTTCGCGACATCGGCTCCCATATTTCTCTATTCCATGTAACTTAAAAAAATATGGTGCCACGTCTTTGTAAAATTTGTATAAGGTTCTTGATGTAAATACAGTGTGGCAAGGATCTTTTGGTTTGGGGCCAAAATCGGAACTATCTTGTAAGTTGTCAGTTGTCACACATGGTTCATCGTTTGGTGTTTGTTTGTTGTCATTCTTTTGTTATCATTAACTGGCCAATAAAGCTTTCGGATTAAAAATATTTTAGAATTGGTAAAAATAGGCGATTTTTTCGTATAAATTAACACAAATTCAAACACCATTTAATGATTGTTCTGGATTTAATGATTGTTTCCTCTCTATTCCACGTAAAAAATACGGAAAACTAGATATAAAAAAAAATCCCCAGCCTTCACCAACCACATGGCCCAAAAGTACCTATGCATAGCTTGTGTTATAGGATACAATGTAGCGAACTAGAGGGGACCTAGAATATAAAAGCATAAATAGATAAACACCCAGACACGGAACAATTTTTTTTTCTTGTTCCGTGCGGGAATCGAACCCGCAACCACTAGCGTCTGAGGCAGACAGGTTTACCCTATCGCCAAAGTGGTCGTCAGATGCTGATTAATTTTCCTTTCAAGATCTTCTTTTCTTATCTTATAAGATACGTCCCCCTAAATCTAAACCGAGAACTCTTCTGCAAAGAAATATTGTTGGTATAAATTTAAATAAGTAATTTATTTTATGATGCTGAAAAACTGGACTGGCACGGTGTGCTAAATGCTGAAACTGTCGATTCCCAGGTACATTTTTTTAATAATTTGCTGACGGAGCTCTATGATCGCCATGCCCCAGTACGACCAGACAAAATGAAGCATCTTCCTGCTCCATGGCTCTCTGATGATATAAAGTCACTCATGGCGAAATGCAATCGTGCTCGTCTACGCTTTAAGAAAGAGCCTAGGTACTGAAACACTCGGTGAAAGATATCGGCAACTGTATAATCACTGTAATACCTACTGTGTGTAGGGACGCACAACGACGCTTCATCCATAACTCCGTAACAAACCAAAGTCCAGCTAAAGTCTGGAAGTTTCTAAAAACTTTAGGAGTTTTCAAAATACAAATCATACCTAACGTCCCGAACAATATTGATATTAACTCCTTAAATAGTCACTTTTCTGCTTCTAGTCACATTGAGGACTATACTAAGTCTAGCACATATTAAACCACACCACACATATTTCTTCTTTGCCCGCTCCTCCTTACGAACCTTTTTATATACCTACATGAAGAGGTAAAACATAATAAGAAATTAATATTAATTATTTACTGAGTAAACTTCTTCGAAAGTTAAAGAATTGATTACGCAACAAAGTAGTATTTATTTATGGGGAATTCAAGTGAAAAATTAAGTACCTACCTACTTTTACCAATTAATTATGATCAGAATCGAACACAGAGTGCTCTCCTCTAATATCTAAAATTTGTCACCAGTCACCCTGTATAGTACCTACGTTTATTGTTAAAATGTAAACTTCTGCTTTGTTCGTACCTATTGATGTGTTGATAGTTTTTTCTTTCGATCAAGGTTGTCTGCAAGAGACCGCTTGACAGCGATAAAGCCACCTGTTGCGCCTATCTTTATGTTCTTTTTTTGTAAGTCTTCTTTTTAATGATCTTTTTATTTCCTTTTGTAATTGTGTGCAATAAATTATAGGTAAATAAATAAATAAAAAGCTCCCGATTATTGGTACCATTTGAAAGAGAAAACATGCGAGTCTTAAGCCACTTAGGTACGTAGGTAGGTACCTGATGATGAATTCTACTTGTTCTATTTCCCATTTAAAGTTCCAATTGTTTTGTAAGAAATTAAATGTGGGACACTCGAAAGTTTTGAGAAACTAAAATACTAACTTATTTGATAAATATATTTTTATTAAATCTTTTTTCCAATACTCCGCAGAGACACCTCTTTCACGGCTAGTGCGTCATCCTGCGACGAAATCTGTATCCTTTTGAGCTGATTTTTAATTAAATGAATAAAAAGAAGTCACGGAGCCAAATCAGGACTATAAGGAGGGTGTCCCAAGACTGACTGGTGTGGAGTCCAGGAAGTCCCTCGTTTTGATCGCAGAGTGCGCGGACGCGTTGTTGTGGTGAAAAAGAACCCCACGGAGCCTGGTGTTCGATCGCTTGTTGCTAGGGTTACCAATTTTTTTTTCTAGAAATCTATACCTACTAATATTATAAAGAGAAACCTTTGTATTTTTGTATTGAATAGGCTCAAAAAGTACTGGACCGATTTCAAAATTTCTTTTACCATTACTTAGAGGGATTCTTCCGAATCCGTATAGGCTACTTTTTATCCTGAAAACCCCGCGGGAATCGAAATTGCGCGGATAAAACCGCGCGCAACAGCTAGTAAAGTATATTTAGGCCTGAAAATAATATCAAACAGTATTCTGAAAAAATACAGTATTTGATTCATTGAACGTTTTGAACACATATGTTTCATTAGCGCTTCTCGCACGACTTATTAACTTCAGTCTAGCACATAAAGTGTTCAGGATTTATGCTCAAAACAGTATTTTGAATACTTTTTTTTGGTTCAACAGGAAAAAGTATAATGTATTGAAAAACAGTATACCTAATACTGTTTTAAACAGTATGATTGGCAACCAGATTTTCCAGATTCAGAAAAATCTGGCAGGCAAATTGTGGTAAGTATTCCATTCAGCGTTGATGTTGATTTGGTCTCGAAGTGGAATTGAAATTAGATTCCTGAACCAATCTGCAGAGTATGCTGAATCTCTTCGTACGTCATTCGTCTGTTTTATTCAATTTATTTTAACCACGTTTTCTGACTTTTGAAGGCTCTTCATCCATAAACGCAATTTGGAGTCGATCAAATGACTCATCAGTTTTTAGATACATTTGAAATCGTAAAAAAATCATAGCACGAAAATGTTCCATTTTTTTTAATAAGACAAGAAAATTTGAACTGGCTCTCAAAAAATGCGGAGGGAAATTTGAAAATCGAGCAGTGGTATTTTTATTTTTAAATAATCGAAGTTTTCAAAATAATTACAAATAAAAATTTTTTTTTTGCAAATAGAGATGTCCCGAGATTGTATGGAGCCTTGGCTAGGACTATGTACACCAAGCGAAATTAGACATAAACGTGAAGAACAGTTTTTATCACACAAATTACTACAGAATTACTTTGTAAGTATTTTGTTTAAAACAAAAAATAAACAGTATTATTGCAAAATAAAAAACATGACTGATAATAATATGAAATTACCGTAAGTAATAAGTATTAGGATTTGTTTTTATTTTTGATCACAGAACTATTTGGTATGTCGCATTATAAATATTTTTCGTAGAAAGAGTACTATTCTCTCAATTTTTTGAGATGCTGTACAGGTTCCTAGCCAAGGCTGGGACATCTGTTTTCTGAGTGGCCGGGTATTTCATTGTATTTTTGAATTAATTACATTCGACGAACTACTATGGAAGATACTTTATCACATTATTTAAATCCGATTATTGAAATGGAAAATAGAAGTATTTACAGACAACGAAAAATATAGATAGGTACCCAGTAATAAAGCTGCGTTTCCACTGATGCGGAGAGGAGCGGGTAAGAGCGATGAAAAGTGTTGAGTGTTTCCACGCTGTCACTGCAATAGTCTCTCTCCACTATTATAATGCCTCCAAATTCGTCAAACGTGACATCAGATGGTTTTATTACCTTTGGTGTTCTGCCTACCCCATACGGGATACAGGCGTGAAGTTATGTATGTATGTATGATTAGTCTATTGAGCCACCGCTCCAACCAGCTCCACTTCAGTGGAAATTCAGCCTAAAGATACCTACTTAATTATGACGAGACAGAGATACAACTTGTATAGGGCCTCCGGATAAAGTTAGTAATTGAAAAAAATATGTAATCAAAATAGAATATTTTAAAGCGTTCTTATCAAACCACGTTTTGTAGGTACACATTCAATAACATTCTTCACACTACAGTAAGTGCTTCTTCTTGCGTAGGTTGGAAATACATACATACATACGTATCCCTTATGGGGTAGGCAGAACACCAAAGGCTGTAAAACCATCTGATGTCACATTTGAAAAATTTGTAGGTATTATAATGATGGTGGGAGACTATTGCAGTGACAGGGAGTCAGCCTAGCGCCCGCAAAAACGCCTATAAAAACTCTGTCCCTTAACTGACTTTTACAGTTTGCCCGGGAAGAGAAGCAGCTGGCACATTCTATGTTTTTCTTTCGCTCCCAGTCCAGCACGGAAGCAGCGATACGCGTTCGAACGCGTAACGCAGCGTTGGCACGTAGGTAAATGATCGCTTAGTGATGGTCAAACGGTAGATGAGGGCGGCGGGATGCGAAGAATCCTGAGGGAGACTAGGATTTAAATATGTTTGTGAAGTCGGTGTTTTTTTCATTCGTTGATATTGGTTTTGTCAATATTTTATCTTATCTTACTTAATTAATCTTAACTAATCTTGCCTTATTGTCAATTTCTATGCTTGTTATTACCATGAAATTGTAGTTGTATCTTATTTGGCAATAAAGAGTATTATTATTATTATGTTTTTTTATGATTTCTCATCTCGGCTTGTGCCGGTTTATTATTATTATACCTCATATACCCCTGCGATATTCTAAAATTAAACATTGGTAACACACTGGTAGACACTCATATTGTTACTCATATTGCATCCTACCTTTATCCGGAACATAGCAAAGCTACTTGGCTGTAAAAGCAAGACTATTAGGGTATCCATATGTACGGATTCATATATTCATACGACCATATGTTCGGATTTCGTCCAAAAGACAATAAAATAAAACCCATTTATATATTATAAATATGTATACTACAAAATCTATTTACAGTACGTAAAACTACATATTAACACTTAGAACTTTACATTAAAAAAAAAAATCTTCAATGATCATATTAACACTTTCATTTCTTCTTTTCCGGTAATGGCGACCAGCCGTAAATCATAGAAATATGCTCAAATACAGTGCATAAAAAAGGCAAATACATTTCATAAGCGAAGACGAATGAGGCAATGTATGTTACCGCTACACCAGCCGGTAATTGAAGGCGGAATTCGTTTTAACGCGTATGCCGATTTCAACTCGAATTTATCGCGTTTTATTGGGGCTAAGTATTCCATTGACACGGCTGTAAAGCATACTTATGAAATTTTAAAACCGAAATTACATCTCGTGCTTCGTACGCGCTTACGATACGGACGTACGGTACGCAGTGTTGGCCCTTACAGCCCGTTCACACATGATACGTTTACCTTTTTTGTATCGTAAATACGTATACTGAATACTGTGCCATATAACTCCATGCGCCATCGATAAAAAAAAAACGTATCCGGTAAAAAGTAACCAGTAAAGCGGACCATGTGTGAACGGGCTGTTAGTCTGTGATCCGCTTTTACGATATCGACTACCTGCTATTATATGAATGCATTTTTAAATCGATAAGGTATAAAGCTTTTGCGCCCT
Source organism: Stenoptilia bipunctidactyla (assembly GCA_944452665.1). Taxonomy (NCBI): domain Eukaryota; kingdom Metazoa; phylum Arthropoda; class Insecta; order Lepidoptera; family Pterophoridae; genus Stenoptilia; species Stenoptilia bipunctidactyla. Next base: position 4,590,719 of record OX101748.1, on the reverse strand, counting down.
ATTTTTTTTAACATTTATGGCCCAACGACTCAGTTCATAATGCGCATAGTATAAACAGTCATCTCTAAGCACGTAACAGTCCGTTCACACATGATCCGTTTTACTGGATACCTTTTTTGTATCGTAAATACGTATAGGTACTGAATACTGTGACATATGTGAAGTCGCTGAAACAAATCCATACGCCATCGATGAAAAAATTACCTATCCGGTAAAACGTATCCAGTAACACGGACCATGTGTGAACGGGCTGTCAGTAATTAACACAAGTACTAAGCTCGTTCAAACTTCTCCGTGTCTTAATTAAAGTTCAGAACAAGTTTCCCCAGCTTCCCTCTAGGCACATCAATTGGCGAAAGTCTCTCAGTCACTATGCCAGTAGCTACTGTCACGTTGTTTTCTCTGATGGTGAAAGGTTGCCCCGAATCCATCACCATGTTTTGTAGGAGAGTGAGGTATACGTCGCCGTGGTCTCCAGGCATCATCATATTGATGGATGGATCTGAAATGTAAAATTTAATTGTTAATAACTAGTTTTTCTCGGTTCGTCCGCGTAGTCCAACTAAGTTATTCCGCGTGATCAAACTATATGCGATGAAAGAAAATTGGTACAAGCAAAAAAAATGTAGTACTTGTATTTGAATAAAATATTTTTTATTTATTTCTGTTACACTTATCAGTTATATAAGAAAAATATAAATACATATTCGGTAAGACGTAATAATTAAGAGTTGATAATTTGTATGTGTTTTCATATTTACTTAAGGTTAATTTGTCAAAAGTATTGTGAATTTTATAAAACCACGCCATATTACCATAGGCTTAGAATACTCCAGGATATCAGAAACTATAAAGAGGTATTTAACTTTCTGGATGGTTAGAAGGAAAATTAAGTTTGAAAGCCTTAGTTCGTGGTAATATAATCTGCAAATCTAAATTACTAGTCAATTCCTATAAATTTTTATTTGACAGTCCTGCTTTGGGTATACGTCCATCGAGAAATTTAATTACGAAGAGAAAATTAATAGACAAGATTAGAACGTGTATCAAAAAACCTACGTGAAAACTTACAAGTGTTTTAAAAGTGGAAACATTTAAGTTTTATTCAAGATTTGAATAAAGTAATAAGTACTTGCACTTTATTTATTTTTTTCTTAAATTTTATTTATACCTACAGGGTGACTGGTGGGTCATTTTCGAAATTCCAGAACGTGAAAGTTTGAGATCAGACATGAAGAGAAAAGATAAAATAGAATTAATTATTTACTGAGTAAACTTAACCGAAGGTTAAAGAATTCATTACGCAACGCATGGTTACATAAGCGTAATGCAATAGATACTTAGCGGGTGGTGGCGTGTGGCGGGAACACTGCTGTGTGCGTGTTGACTGAGTCAGCGCTTTGGGAAAAGTGTAGTAAGGTCTCTTTATTTCTTCACAGGGATTTTTGGTTAAAAATTAAATACCTACTTTTATTACACAACTATGATCAGAATCGAAATGAAATGAAAAATTTTATTCATCATAAGACCATCGAATGGCCGCTTAATGACGTCACAAAAGTTCAGAGTTTTCGAGTTCAGAGTGCTCTCCTCCAATATCTAAAATTTGTCACCAGTCACCCTGTATTGCGTTTTTTGTTATGTTGTCCACCTTCCACTTTCAAATAAGTCTCTGTTACTTTACAATATCCTACCATTTTTTTACCTTTAATTTTGAGTGTTAGACTAAAAATATAAATGAGCGCGTTTGATAACAACAAAACACTTTCCAGCTTAAGTATAGATACTAGTATAGACTAAAAATTGATCTTTATTTACAAAATTCAACTCACCCAAATCAATCCTACACGCAATATTCCAGGTACCACTAAACAGCTGTTGAGCATATTTCGAGAACACAGGCTTCTTGCGACCTCCTTCGTTTCTCGTCAAGAAATATATTTTCGCCTTATAGTGATTGCTGAGTTGGCAAGTTTTAGCTGCACATAGCAACATTCCGGTTTCTACAGACTTGATCTTCATACCTCTTAGGAGAACGCCTACATTGTCACCGGCTAGGGCCTAGAATGAAGTTAAACGGATATTTACATACATACATAACTTCACGCCTGTATCCCTAATGGGGTAGGCAGAACACCAGAGGCTATAAAAACCATCTGATGTCAAGTTTGACAAATTTGGAGGTATTATTATGATGGAGAGAGACTATAGCAGTAACAGGGTGACAGTTTGCCCGGGAAGAGAAGCAGCTGGCACATTCTATGTTTTTCTTTCGCTCCCAGTCCAGCATGGAAGCAACGGATATTTATTTTATTGATTATCGGATATATATTTATTTTTAGGGAAAGAGGTTTTATTGCAGATTTTTTAGCGGACGACAGGCTGACCCCCTTTCACTGCAATAGTCTCTCTCCGTCATTAAAATGGCTCCAAAATTTGACAAACAATTGCACTGCTACAACACACATTTTTTTTAATGAATGTATTTCTTTTTATTTCTTTTTTTAATTGTGTTTTGCTTTTTTTTTATTGTATTCCATTTTTTTTTTTTATTGTTTTTAATTGTATTTTCATTTTTAATTCCATTATATTGTAATATGTGTGCCTGTAGTTGTCAATAAATGAATTATCTTTATCTAACAAGACATCAGATGGTTTTATAACCTCTACCTCTGGTGTTCTGCCTACCCCATAAGGGATACAGGCGTGAAGTTATGTATGTATGTATGTTATTTTATTGAAACTTCAGTCCACACAGTAAAAAAGTAAGTAAGAAAATAAAATACAGTGGTAAATCTTTAATAGTCTTATCGGTGAAGAACGATTTCTTCGAGATAAACTTGTCTGTGGAAGCAAAACTGAACTAAACAATCTACACTACACGGTATGTCACACAAACTAAAAGGATAAAGTAGACTTTTCTTATGAAAGCATAAATTTGTTTTCAATTGTTCATAGGGTCTGTCAAGACATATAAACTTAAGTAGAGTTTAAAAACGATATTCTATCGGAGTTGAATCTTAATACAGGGTTGATTTGTAGTTACTGGCCAAATTTTTTTTACACAATAAGTATCACTTACAGAAACGGTTTTTGCAAAATATTTTTTGTACAAGGAAATTAATATATCCGCTAACATATTAACCAAGGCATGGTCACTCTAAATTACCATTAAAATTAAGATTGTCAAAACATCTTGTAGTACTCCATCATAGTATGCCGTGTCGTAGTAGCTATGTTCATCAACAGCGACTATTTTTTTTAAAGTTTGTGGTTCCATATTTCTACTTTTGTGTATTAAGCGACGCTAAAAATTTATAATTATTTTTAAACAATATGTATATTTAAGATTACTTAAGAATTTTGCATTTTATTTTAATAACATTTTATTCATATTTAGGCAATTTGATTTAGATATATGTACATTTAGATTTAAGATAGAGTTTTGAATAAAACACATTTGTAAAAATGTCGTTGCCTTTTTTGTAAACCACTTTATTTGCGAATTTAATATTTTAGCCCCAATTATTTTGCAAATTCAACATTTTAGGATTTCAACATTTTACGACTCAACATTTTGCGAATTCAACATTTTAGGACTTTGATGAATTCAACATTTTAGGATTTCAACATTCTGAGATTCAACGTTTCGCGAATCCAACATTCTGAGAATTCAACATTTTAAGAATTCAACATGATGAGCCGAAGGGAATAAAATGCAGCTACGTTTATATCGTATCAAAGAAACTAATATTTAAATTTGGCTGTTGACTACAAATCAACCCTGTATAAAACTCTTCCGTTACTGACTCAGTGACTGACAGACAACGTACAGCCAAAACTACGTAGAGAACTGAAGTAGAGAAACTGGCCGTAGAGAGCTGACATTTGGAATATACAATTCTAAAAGGTAGTGGGGGAGCACTAAGGAGAGAATTCCCGAAATTCCCACGGGAACGGAAATTATTGGACTTTTTAGTTTGTATGAAAAATCTTATTCCTTGAGTGCACGGATAAGATACCTACTTGGCATAATGGTTCTTCAAAGAGTGACTGGTTGTGTAATGAAAGGAATTCCCGACGTTCCCACGGGGTCGGGAAAAATAAGACTTTTATGTTTATGCGCGTACAAAGTTGCGGGAAAAAGCTCGTCTGACATAAGGTCCAAAGCTGCTTCACGCGTGTCCATGCGCGTACCGTACGTCCGTGACGTACGCGCGTAAAAAAATGGTATCCGTTAAAACGTATCCAGTAAAACGGGCTGTTACGCGTTCGAACGCTCGTACCGTACGTCCGTATCTTGAAATAAGCACACCTACCCATAGATTTATATAACACCTACTAAGAGAGATTCAAACATACAAACTTTCATAACATTTTCCGTACCGTACGCGCGTATCATACATACGTGGCGCTTGGCGCATTCCGAACGTCCGTATCGAACGCGCGTATGGTACGGACGTTGCAGTTTTGTATGAAACGCGCGTTCGAACACGTGACGCAGCCCTGGCACTTAGGTTTCAGATATAATAAAAATAAAGTTTAAATATTGCTTTCACTCAAAAAATATAGTTTTGATTCGCGTAGGGTTGGTGAAGTCGCCGTGGTGCCGTGGTTACTGTGTGTATCAAACGATATCAGAGGTCAAGAACGTTCGGCGCGGCCGGTACTTGGATGGGTGACCGCCGAACATTAATTTCTCACGGCGACTTCCGTGCTTCGGAGGGCACGTTAAGCAGTCGGTCCCGGGTGCTGTATACTTGTATACAGTAGTCGTTAGGGTTTGTCAGAAGCCGTATCGGCACCCTGAAAATTCTGACATCCACCATCCAGCACTGGGCCAGCTTGGTGGATTATGGCCTATACCTCCTCTTCACCGAGGGAAGAGTCTCATGCCCTGCAGTGGGCTAATTACAAAGAGTTGTGATGATGATGATGATGAGGGTTCGATTAGAATCGCCTTACCACTCCTGGATAAGCGTGTAAAATGCGACTTATTCAAGTGACTGCATTAAGAGATAGACGCCCCTTTATGCTGTCATGTTGGACCTCATCTTCACTTACCATCAGGTGAGATTGAGGTCCAACGCGGTCACCAATAAAAAAAATAACTGAAGGAGTCAATGCATAGTATATGTATATCTTGCATTCGTATATATGTATGTTAATGCTTCCATGCTGGACTGGGAGCGAAAGAAAAACATAGAATGTGCCAGCTGCTTCTCTTCCCGGGCATACTGTAAAAGTAAGTTAAGGGACAGAGGTTTTAAAGGCGTTTTTGTGGGCGATGGGCGTCAGCCCATGTAATTATAAAGATTGAGAAAGACTATTACAGGGGGTCACCCCTGTAATAGTCTTTCTCAATCTTTATAATACCTTCAAATTTGTCAAACGTGACATCAGATGGTCCTATAACCTCTTGTGTTCTGCCTACCCCATAAGGGCCTACCAATACAGGCGTGACGTCATGTATGTATGTATGTCGACGACCGGCTGGTGTAGCGGTAACATACATTGCCTTCTATGCCAGAGGTCCTGGGTTCGAATCCCGGCGGCGGCGGATATTTGTGTGATGAACACACAGATATTAGCCGTCAAGTCATGGATGTTTATATGTTTATTTAAGTTTATTCTAATAAAAAATATGTATTTATTCAATATGTATGTTAATATATTTCTTAAGTTTATCAGTTATCTAGTATCCATAACACAAGTTCTTTAAGAAACTTAATTTGAGCTAGATAATGTTGTGTGACAGTCAGAAATATTTATTTATTATTTATTATTTATGTATGTTAATTGCTATATGTAAATAAGGAATTTTTGAATGTCTGTATCAACTACAGATACAAAATGAGATCGCTCACTAGCAATAAGGCCTATTCGTAAATCGGGTTTTCTTTTATATTTTTTTTAATTTCCTTTTTTTCTATTTTGTGTATATGTACGATGAAGAGTAAATAAACAAACCTACCTCAGCAACGCTCTTCTTAAAAATCTGTATATCCGATAACGTAGTCTTTATATTATATCCGAATCCCAGTAATTCAGCATCGTCATTTTTCTTCATAACTCCCCGTTTTATCGTGCCAACGACTACAGTACCTCGCCCGGGCACTGTGAATGCGTTGTCTATGGGCATAAGAAACGGAGAAGACAAGTCCCTTTGTATCGTGGGCACGTACGTGTCAATCGTGTCTAGAAGTTTACGAATTGATGGCGAGCCTGGAACAAATAAATGGAGTGAGAAGAAAATTAAAGATCGGTGAGGTTGGAGCTTAAAATCGGCCTGTCAAACTTGATTTTATCGTGTTTATTTTTATTTTACATTTTAATACAAAGTTAAATCTTTACAGACACCATGGTCTGTTCTTTATGTCTGAATTGAGGGTAGGGACATTTTCTATGATCAATAAATAATATGAACCAACAGAGGGGTGCGTACTGCGTACACTATACTGGGTCGCAGCGGGGCGGAGCGCGCCGCATCACGTCGCAAAATGCTTTCTTAGCATTCTGTGCCAGGCCGGGTCGCAGCGCATCAACAGATACAAAGTACAGGGGCCTTAATCCCGACGCGATCGAGAATCAAATCAACACAATCTCAAGCATTTCGAAACCGATACTAGCGCCGAATCGAGCGGTGGCTCAAATTGTAACTAATCAGGATCGAATATAACTGTTTATAGCTTGTACAATTTGAGCCACCGCTCGATTCGGCGCTAGTATCGGTTTCGGGAGTGCGAAAATCCTTGAGATCGAGTTGATTTGATTCTCGATCGCGTCGCGAGTAAGGCCAAAGTCTACGTCTAGACGTTGCGTGTACCTACTATAGGTAGGTACTATAGGTAGGTAATCCGCAATTGCGCCCCCGCATGGTGCGCGTTAGTTCATATTAGCAGTTTCACGCGGTTTTATTCTCGCAGTTTCTAATACCGAGGGAACATCGGGATGAAAAGTAGCTCAGACTTTGTATTGTCACTATGTCAAATTTCATCTGATTCCATTGACCCATTCTGCCGTGATTGAGGAACAAACATTGATACATCCATCCAGATTTACACATTTTTAATACTAGTAACGGTAGAGAAGAATGGAAATTACTCCAACGACAAGAGCTTAGCTCTTAAGTTTGAAGAAGAACACTAGTAAGATAAAATGTATATGAGTGGCGCAGGCCATGAGGCCTGGCATAGAGCGCGCGCACCTTAAGATGTAAATGTACCTATATCAATAGTTTCATTAACAAAATTAAAATAAAACCTTTGAAAAATGATACCGATTACATATCTCGATGTAAGCGATACCATTTTCTACCGTTGAGCAGGCGAAGGCAGATAGCAGACATTTGTAATGTAGTAAAGATTATGAATAATGCTATAGACGTACCAGAGCTTTTGTCTATGGTTGGTATCTGCGCGCACACGAAATCACTTAGAAATCCTACATTGTTACACGTCCTCCCCGCAGGTACTAGCTATAGGCAGAACTCGTTCATAATTAGATCGTGCAACCTCGTGAACAAGGCGCTGCTGAGACTGAACGACCTGGATGTGTTTCTTGCCAGTGTCCCAAGTGTTAGAGCGGCACTCTCTAGGGAATTCTTTTTACCTCACTAATACTAAGTTATTTTCTGTACTTTTTGTTTATTTTTTAATTTTGTTCAACTGCATTTATTTCAATTTGAGTATTGTTTAAAATTCTATGTTATTGATTCTATGTATATGTAATAATAATAATAAGTATTTATTTCGTTGCGTATCTGGTTTTAAACAAGAAAAAAATATTGCAACATTTAATCTTTATGTAATTTTCCATGTAAGTTTATTTGTTTGTGAAAACTGCTTATTGGCCTTATTTTTCTATTGTCCAAATTATATAATAAATAGCTGTAAGTTTTCCGTAAATAAATAAATAAATAAATAAAATAAATGAAAAATTTAAGTTCTCTTACCAAATTCATTTTCATCACCATTCAAAGCCTTCAATGCAGACCCGCATATGACTGGAACAGTGTTGCCATCATACCCAAAATCTGTCATCAGCTCCCTCATCTCTATCTCCACTAGCTCCAATAACTGTAATATAATAAATAAAATTAATAATGGAAACAAAATACCAAAAATGTAGTTTTTACCAAAATAGTAAGCTTTTTAAAAGCTATTATAGAGAGCCCACAGCAGAAAATCCTTAAGTATATGAAAGACCAAAATAGTTAAAAAAATCAACATTTACAAACATATAGATCTCTACAGCACAAGCGCTTGATGAGTTAACCATTATTTGCTGGACTGGCGATTGCTACCAATTGCTATAAATAACATTTTTAGCATTATATACCTGTAATCAATTAAATCTAAACACCATAACGTTGGAAGTATATAAATTATAAGCTAATAAAAGTGATAAATAAAAAAAAAAAAAAAGTGATCCTTATTTGATAATCATCATATTGGCGCTGCAGTGCAGCTAAAGTTGTGGTGAGTGTACAGGAACTAATAACTATATATAGAACTAAACTCAGAGACTCTACAACCAATTGACAAACCACTGTCATTTGCAATCTAAATAGTTCACAGGACACTCACAGTGGTGCTTCAAATTGGCATAATAAAAATGTTGTTTTAAGTAAGGAATAGCCAATCCAGAGTATAGTTATAGAGGTCAGTGATAGCAGCGCTTTAAAATTAGTTTCATCAAATTCAAAATGAAAAGATGAATGGTTTCTAATCTGGCTCAGGTCTGGGTGTAGACAAGCCCACACAAGCACGGTCGCAGACTGAAATTTAGGGAGGTCACAACAAAAATTTTAATCACAAGTATAATTTTCTAGCTTTAGCTCTTCGTCTTTTCATAATTTGAGGGGGGGGTTCATGACCCCTGTGACCCCACCTGGGACCGCTCCTGAGCCCAAACTAGATCAGCGGGTTTCTAAAACTAATGATTACTTAAGCTCTTAAATAGAGACGTGCTGCTTGGCTTGTATATCAGAAACGATTGGTTAAAAAATGGTTTTATGATAAAAATGCTTAATCAAACCAACCATAGACTCTATTGTTCGCTACATAATAAATTGTATCAAGAAATCATTATGAGCAAGAGTTCCTAAATAGTAATATTATTCTATAAAGTTCATAATAAAATGCAATTGCATTAAAATTCATAATTTACTGAGCAGAAACTAAGAATATAATGTACTTACTTCTGCATCAACAACATCAGCTTTATTAATATACACCAAGATATACTTTATTCCAACTTGTTTGGCAAGTAATAAGTGCTCTCTTGTCTGTGGCATAGGTCCATCATTGCCTGCCACAACAAGGATAGCAGCATCCATTTGTGAAGCTCCAGAAATCATGTTGCGAACATAATCTGCATGACCTGGGCAATCAGTATGTGCATAGTGACGTAATTTTGTACTGTAACCTATGTGAGCTGCATTGATTGTAATTCCTAAAAGAAAGTATATTTTTTATTAAATACATATGTATACAAAACGGGTCTCAAATTAAACTATTGTTTAAATACGGCTATAGGTTTAAATACCCCTAGATTTTTCTTCAGGAGCCCTGTCAATTTCATCATAAGAAACAAATTGTGCCAAACCATCTTTAGCTAAGACCTTTGTTATTGCTGCAGTGAGTGTAGTTTTCCCATGATCTACATGCCCAATAGTGCCAATGTTTACATGTTTTTTCTCTTCTTTATCTACTTTTGGTTTTGTACTAAAACTATTGCAAAAAGAGACTTGAACATTTAGAATTCTAGTTTTATAGGACTCAACGGTATGATGAAACAGTGAACGCTTCTTCAGATGACTGTGGATTAGACGTGATAGATATTTTCCAACCATAATTATTTATTTACATAACTATTATTGAATACAAACAAATGAAACCATGAAAAGAAGGATTAATTGAGGTTATTTAGCTGTCATAACATTATTTTGACATGACACTGACATAAACACATGATGAACAGTTGCTTGCTATCGATCGACGGCTGCTTGCCACTCACTCAACCCAAAAATTGAATTGACAGTTGCAAGTCGTGTTGATTTTGAAATGCTGAATTATAATAATACATTTACTTGGTGTAAAATATGTAAGTCATAACCAGCCTAGAGCTGAGAAGACAAAACATCATAATAATAATAAATTATTTATTTCGGATAATAGGAATACAGATATCAGTAAAACATGTAGGTACTTAAATTCTAGTTATTTATCTATACATATAATAAAATGGTAGGAAAGTCAAAACTGTACATTGAATATTTTTTTAAAAGAATACTTGGGGTATGATCTACAATCGAAACAGAAACAAAAAATATAGTTTTTAGAATTTTTGTCTGTTTGTCTTTCCGGGATAAACTCAAAGATATATTGTGAGGCAAACGTAAGAATATTAATTTCTTATTAGAAACGTAAGAATATTAAGTACTGCATGGATTTACTTCAAATTTGGCATGAAGATAGTTAAGAAGTCGGGTCAACATATAGGCTACATATTATCACGCTAGCAGTGTTATAATCGTAGGTGCGTTTGGTGCTGCATAGCGTTCACGCAGACGACGTCGCGGGCAGCAGCTAGTCTTAAATATAAATTAAACAATCTTTGCCCTGTGAACTTAGGATGAGTACTTTGCTCGACCCAAAGAAATTGTTACATTATCAATTACATAGTAGTGGAGCTATTGCGTATAGCAACTGTATTGTTACGTTTTTATTTTACTTTAAAACAATATTGCGGAAAGTCGCGTACGAAATTATTATTTATCAACCGAAAGGTAATATTTTTCTTTGATCGTAGAACTACACATTTATACATACTTACCTGCCACCAAGGTACGGAAAAAAGTGGGAATCTAAATCGTCAAACCCTCAATAAATCCACTTTTTATTTCCGTTTTTTAACCAGTATTTAAGGGTTAGTAATTAAGTGCTCTTCCCCGTACTTAATACAAAATCCATTACAGAGCACAGTCTAGAAAAAATAAACGTTAGCAAAAAATATTAGCAAACCAAAAGAGGGCAAAGATAAATTCAACAGTGTTCCTTGGCATAACCCTAGATGCACAACTATAGTTCGGCCGTTCAGAGAATGCGTTCCTGACACATCGCGATTGAACTGACGACGTAACTTTGTAATGGCGTTGCAGTTACGATAAAAAATATTTTTGCTGGTTGTTTACCATTTTAACAATTGATGAGCATTTAAATAACATTATTATATCAATAATCAATGAATTTTATAATTTTGTGCCAAACTGAGTGTCAAATAACTTGGTAAACAATATTTTTCAAAATCTATCCTGTGCTATTACAAGGTTATGTCAAAGCTTTATATTTGTAGTGCTGTGCTAACAATAACAGGCTATAACATTATCGTAATCTGTTCTTAAACAGGTATACTTTATGAAATAATACGTTTTGTTTTTCTTTTTAAGAATTTGAAAATAATGGACTATAAGATAACTTTTATTAAATTTTAAAAAAAATAACTTTTGGCGCAAATATGCAGATGCTAAAAGCAGAGCTAATTAAATTAGTTAAAGAAAATAAAGCGGCAAATGTGCGATACGAAATCGATGAACTGGCTCTGGAGTACGGTCATCGCGTTCTAAGAATTCCATCGTATCATTGCCAATATAACGCGATTGAGCTAATCTGGGCTCAAATAAAAGGTTACGGCGCCCGCCACAATACTTCCCCGCCATTCAGCACGAAAAAGATGATGACCCTATTAAAGAAGCCTGCGGGGAAGTCACTAGAGATGACTGGGCAAAGGATGTTGAAAGACTAAAAACCTGATTATGGAACATTTTGACCGAGATATTAGGATTGATTCTGTTATTGATAATAAAATAATTATACATGTAGGCGAAGATGATGATGAAGACACTACCTCCTCAAGCGAATCGGAGTCTGATTAATATTCTGTACGCACATTCAATTCAATGTACTTTATTGCATAGAAATACAGATTGTAACTTTGTAACAAAAAATAAATAAAACAATTTTATTATATTAATATTACCTTTTTTTGGTTTCCACTTAAATTACTAAAATATAAATTTTCAATGATTCCGCCAATTTAAAACGAAAATAATCTTAAAAATAACGCGGCGTTTCATTTTGGAGGAACGGTAACGAACTCAGTGTTATGTTGTGCCCATCACTAGTCGTGCGTGACTAATTGATAAGTGTCAGGAACGCATTCTCTGAACGGCCGAACTATACAATGGGAACCACATATAGAAAGGTTGGCGAAGAGACTTAGTTCTGCAGCATATGCCGTCAAAAAGATGCAAAATATCTCTAATGAAGCTACTGCGCGATTGGTTTATTTTGGTTATTTTCATAGCTTAATGACATACGGCATTCTCCTGTGGGGAAATGCTGCCGATATTAAAACCATCTTTGTGCTGCAGAAACGGGCTATTCGCGCAATCTACAAACTTAATTCCAGAGTGACACTTAGAAATAAGTTTAAAGAAATTAATATTCTTACGTTTGCCTCACAATATATCTTTGAAAATCTTATGTTCGTAAAAAAGAACTTAAACATGTTCCATAGAAAATGTGACTTGCATAATGTTAATACTAGAAATAAGTACAAGCTAGCCGGCTATGATAGTAGACTTCATAAAGTCACTAACTCATTTATATGGGTCAATGCATACGTTTTTATAATAAGGTTCCCACAAATATTCAAGACTTACCACTTGATAAATTTAAAGAAACTATTAAACAAAAATTGTGTAGTAAAGGCTTTTATACAATTTCTGTACATATGGACGATAAAAGTCCTTGGTTGTAAATTGTAAAAAAATTCTCAATCTCCAACTCCATCTCCAACACCATCTCCATTTCCTTCCCATCCAACGCCATCTCCATCTCCTTCTTATCCATACAACAGCAAGAACGCCATGCTCCCTCAGGCGGCATGGCTAACGGTAGCGTTGGGTTTCGGGTCACCCTCTTCCCTAAAATATGGTTAAGGAGAGTGATGGCTGGTGCTTGCGTTATACTCATGAACGTGTACTGCAAGCGGTGCTCGTTCATGGGTCAATGTGTACGCTTTTATAATAAAATTCCAAAATATTTAAGATTAACCCTTCGATAGATTTAAAGATAAGTATAAAGTTTTATTATAAGATATCCGGATGCAAGAAGATTGTTAACTGTTATTGTTATTGTGTATTTTTAAAAGATTGGTTGAGTTTCTTGCCACTTCTTCTCAAGAGATCGACTTTCCGAAGTGGTGGTAGATTCAGTTCAATTTGTAAATTGTGACGTATTTCAAATGTATTTAAATACTTACGAAATAAAGATTCTTTTGACTTTTGACTTTGACTTTGATATAAATAATAATTTTGTACGCGACTGTCCGCCATAGAAATGTAGGGAAAATAAAAAGTTTAAAATAATTATCGTTTCATAAGACTATTTCATCACTATTTTTTCAACTCAACTTGAAAGTCAAAGGCGTTCCGGAGAAATTCAAAGTTTTCTAATGTTCAAGCTGTAATCCTTACCAACCTATAGCTAAACCGCCAAAACTATAATACGACATTTTTTTTATATGTAACGTAGGTATATAAAAAAAATATGTTACTATTATATAATTTTTTTGGAATGGTCAAAATTCCTTTCCATTGTGATTTCAAATCAAAAGTGAAGATTACAGCTGCAGCTTGGATACTCGATTCGATACTCATGAGACCTCCCTCAAATTTGTGGATTTTGTAACAAATTTTGGGGGAATTTGGAAAATTGGTAGTGGCCGGCAGTACGAACGGAATTGGACATGATTGGAATATCGCAAATCAAAATAAATTTTCTACTGTAAAGTTACTTATTGATTTAGTTCACTTAAAATGTCTGAAAATGACCACCATGCGTAAGAAAACACAAGTTTCGTTTGTGATTCGTGACGAGGAGGAGAGGAGGCATAAAAATGGCATCAGCTCCCTTCAGCTGGACCCCATACAAAACAGGCTTTACTCAGCCGGCCGCGATGGAATTATTCGTGTTTGGAATACTTCTAATGGAGTTCAAGATAGATATATTCAAAGCATGGAACATCACACCGATTGGGTCAACGATATAATTTTATGTTGCGGTGGTAAAAATTTAATTAGTGCATCGTCGGACACTACTGTCAAAGTATGGAATGCACCGAAAGGATTTTGTATGTCAACATTACGTACTCATAAAGATTACGTACGTACTTTAGCGTATGCTAAAGATAAAGAACAAGTTGCGAGTGCAGGTTTGGACAGGGCAATCTTCTTATGGGATGTCAATACATTAACTGCTTTAACTGCTAGTAACAACACAGTTACAACGTCAAGCCTTGTAGGCAATAAGGAATCCATTTATAGTCTGGCAATGAATCCACCAGGAACTATATTAGTTAGTGGTTCTACTGAAAAGGTGTTAAGAGTTTGGGATCCAAGAAACTGTTCTCGTCTTATGAAGTTAAAAGGTCATGCTGATAATGTAAAAGCATTGGTTGTGAATAGAGATGGCACTCAATGTGTGTCTGGAAGTTCTGATGGCACCATAAAATTATGGTCTTTGTCACAACAGAGATGTGTGTCAACAATCAGAGTGCACTCCGAAGCTGTTTGGGCACTGCTAGCTACAGAAAACTTCACTTATATTATATCTGGTGGTCGTGATCATCTAGTCATAATTACTGAATTGCGAAACCCAGATAACTTCATGGTAGTATGTGAGGAAACTGCTCCAATTCTTAAATTATGTTTTACAGCTGATCAGCTTGGAGTGTGGGTATCAACATCTGAATCTGATATACGCTGTTGGAAACTTCCTCCTCTATATGCATTGAATTCGGATAATTTGAATCAAAATAACTATAATACTAATAATGTTTATCAGACTCAAGCAATATGCAATATTCCAGGAGGCCCTGCCATAAAGCACTATGTTGTGTTAAATGATAAACGTCACATATTAACAAAAGACACAGTCAACAACGTAGCATTATATGACGTGTTGAAGGCAAGTAAAATTGAAGAGTTGGGTGAAATCGATTTTGAAGAAGAAGTCAAGAAGAGGTTTAAGATGGTGTTTGTACCGAATTGGTTCAATGTAGATTTAAAGACTGGAATGCTAACTATTCACTTAGGCCAGGATGAAACTGATTGCTTATCTGCCTGGGTCAGTGCAAAAGAAGCTGGGTTGACCACGGAAAATGACCCAAAGGTGAACTTTGGTGCACTATTGTTGCAAGCTCTATTAGAACATTGGAATCATCCAAATAGAGTCAATGAAGCTGGGCAAAAAGTGATAGGCAATAACTTTTTCAGTGTGCCGTTACATACACCTTTGATATTCAGTGAAGTGGGCGGAAGAACATTGTACCGACTTCAGGTTAGTAATTATTGTTTATTTTTACAATAACCAGTTAATTGTAATGGATGTGTTACAAAATAATTTAAACTTTTTTATTTGAGTGTTAGTTAAAGAAATAAAAAAAAAATATTGAATATTATGAGAGAGTTAAACTTGAGTCAAAATTGAAGCAGTATAATATTTGTAGTTTTTTTAGCACAAGGCACATCATGTGCCCATCTAAATTGTGTGATAGATAAAAATTGTGCTTATTTATAAAAAAACCAACTGTTGCGCACGGTTTTACCGGTGCAATTTCGAATCCCGCGGGAATTTTGGGATAAAAAGTAGCCTATGTGCTATTCCAGACTGTACACTATCACTGTTGAATTTCATCCAAGTCCATTCAGCCGTTCTTCCGTGATTGAGTAACAAACATACAAACTTGCACATTTATAATATAGTAAGATAAGATAATTGAGTAATGTGTTTTGTAATTAGAATAAAATTATTTTATAACATGCTAACAAACCCAGTCAAAGTATGGCTTGTATATTGGAATCTTGCGTAGACATTAACTTTATTTTGAAAAGGATACCAGTCACAAATTTTGTCAAAACTGAGTTATAAATGAAGTATTTATCTTAAAAAGTGGAAAAATGTGGTAAATATTTTTTTTTCAGTTATTTAAGAATAATTGAGCATTTTAAATGCAAAAACTAAAAAAAAAAGTATTTTTCTATTGTTCCTCCATGTTTTCACTAAAATTGGCACAATTCCACCATTCTAGATATGATAATATTTAACTGTTGGTGATCCAATTAAAAAAAGAACTTATTTCCTAAAAAATTGAGGAAAGTGTATAGATATTTCAACAGTTCTTTATGAAAAATAGACTGCAAATATATCCTATCATGTCCCTCAATGCCTTGAGGGAGGCCTATGTCCAGCAGTGGTCCTTTACAGGCTGTTGATGATGATGATGATGTTCAAAGCTTAAGAAATGAAATCTATATACTAATATATAAAGCTGAAAGTTTGTTTTTTTGTTTGTTTGTTTGAATGCACTAATCTCAGAAACTACAAGGGGATTTGAAAAATTCTTTTTGCATTTGATAGCCCAACTCTTGAAGAAGGTTATAGGCTATATTTTATCCCGAAATTCCCACGGGATCAAAAGTTACGCGTGTAAAACCGCGCGCAGTGGCTAGTTTTTTATAAAATAAAAATTTTCATTCACATGACTATGAAGTACAAAATTTTCACAGGTTGGCGATGCTGGTGGTGAGACTGAAAGCAACCTTCTCAATGAAACCGTACCATCATGGGTGGTGGACGTTGCCATCGAAATGGCTGCTCCAAAACTGAATAAATTGCCATTCTATCTACTCCCACATTCCAGTTGTCAGAGCAAACAGGACAGACAGAAGAAGGTATGATCAATATCAATTTCTGAAGTATAACCTCATATAATTTTAATTTGCAAAATCCTACTTTGATGAAAACTAAAATAACTTGGTTCTAGGCCATTCGTAGGTGATAGATCGCGATGTTTAATAGCATATAGCGAGCCCCGAAGGTAGTCTTGAATTGAACTGTTGCAAACCTGTTCAAAATCGGTTCATTAGTTTCGAAGTTTATCCTGGACAGACAGACAGACATTCCCTATTTACAAGACGATGATGAGTTTGCGTATGATTACAATCTATTTATCTAGTGGTGTAATAAGTTATTATTATTGTGTATAAAAAATAAATAAATAAATCTCATTATGGCAAGTGACAATTAGGCCAAAGTTGGACATACAGTTTTAGTAAGGGGCTGTCATATTTAGCGGCTTTTTATTTTTTATCAACCGACTTCCAAAAAAAGGAGGAGGTTCTCAATTCGTCTGTATGTTTTTTTTTGTGTCTTTGTTACATGATATTTCGAACACTTATGAACCGATTTTGAAAATTCTTTTTGCATTTCATAGAGGATAGTTCATAGTTGGTCCCATATAAATTTTATCGAAATCGGTAGAGTACTTCATTGAAAATTTCAAATTTTTGAAAAAATATGTATGGTTTTGGAGAATGTAACGTTGATGATATTATAACTCAGCCAAAGTTTTGACGTGAAGTTGGTTTTTTTTAATGCTCAGCATTCGTTGATTTAACTACATTCGTAGTTTTAACCTCAATCTCATCAGATAGTAAATGAAGACGAGGTCGAAGATGAAAGCACATGGGCCTAGGAACGAACTGGCTCTTCATAAAATATTTCCGGAACACATCACCGCCTGGGAGGGGTAATGTTTCGCTGCAGATTTTATAAGAACGGTGGTCGTTTGCCAGTCGGACCCTGACGGGATCCTACCGCCAAGCGGGGGTCACTCGGATTAGTCTCATTTTACGACACGCTTATCAGTAGGGCTATTCTAAGCCGGCTGCTATATAAAGGGTGTTCGCTAGCCTATTGCACCCTACAATCATTCTACGATAACAAAGTGGCGTTTCTATACCGAGACCTCTTCTAAGTAGAAACATACATACATAAATAACTTCACGCCTGTATCCCTTACGGGGTAGGCAGAACACAAGAGGCCATGAAACCATCTGAGGTCTCGTTTGACAAATGTAGAGGTATTATAATGATGGAGAGAGACTATTGCAATGACAGGGGGTCAGCCTATCGCCCGCAAAACTGTCAATTAAACCTCTGTTCCTTAACTGACTTTTACGGGAAGCCCGGAAAGAAAAGCAGCTGGCACATCTATGTTTTTCTTTCACTCCCAGTCCAGCGTGGAAGTAGAAACTTTGGGTTAAGTTATGCTGTCTACCTAAACTTATTAACTAATTGCCGGTTTGCTTTCTTAAACATTCAAAAGTTGATATTTTCTAATATTTAATTGCTTAATCTAGAAAAAAAAACCTGCCAAATCGCGTACTTTTTCTTATTTACGATGGTTATTATTGATCGCTCTTCTTTTGTTTGAACTTCTTATGACGTAATTATAGGTTGCTGCTACTGAAATTTTAATCCAATCAGGCGCGGTCCCAGGGGGGGTCACAGGGGACATGACCCCCCCCAAAATCATGAAAAGATGAACCCCTTATAAGAGAAGGAGGAAGAAAAAGATACTTCTGATGCAAAAAAATTGTCGTGACCCCCCCCAACATTCAGTTGTCCCCCCCCAAAATTACAGTATGGGACCGCGCCTGAATCCAATGAAGTTGATTGATAACAGAAAATGCTGTATGGCGTAGATCATAGTTAATTAATCTATACATCGGTATTTTAAACTAAACACTCAATTACGGTTATTAAAATAATAGAGATAAAGATGCATATTCTATAAGTTATCTATGCCTACTTCTATAATATAATTTCTGCTTTGGCTTTTTGCTTGTTTGTATTGAATTACTCAAAAGCTACTAGACCGATTAAAAAAATAATCTACGTCTTAAATAAATGAAAAACTGTGTTAAATAAAAAATAAAAATCACCCGACCTGTTTTATTAAACACATTTTTTCATTTATTTAAGAATAATTAAGCATTTTAAGTGCAAAAATTTTAAAATATTATTAAACATTGCAATGCTTCACTTTAACTGAGATTAACAATTTCTGTAAAGAAATTGGTCTCGGGTGGTCTTGGCTGCAAACCATTAGATGGATCTACGTTAGCAATATAACGTTAAAACAAAAATGTGTTAAGATTTCGAGGCGTACCGCCAGGCCCCGGTAGCTCAGTGGGAGAGCACTCGTCCGGCAAACGAGAGGTCCCAGGTTCGTGTCCTGGTCGGGTGATTTTTATTTAACACATTTTTTCATTTATTTAAGAATAATTTAGCATTTTAAATGCAAACATTTTAAAATATTATTTAAATTATTAATAATCTACGTCATTGAGTAAACATCTTATTCTTTGAGGGCATGGATGTGGAACTTTGTATAAAGGTTCTTCAATGGGTTGTTGTATTATGAAGGAATTTCTGAAATTCCCACAGAAACGGTAATTTATGCGCATGTAAAGTTGCAGGCAAAAGCTAGTAGGCTATATCTATCAAGAAAGGAAAAGATTTTATCTTCATACGTTTTGGCCAATATGAGTACCGCGAGGTAAATGGGCACCAAATTGTAGAGCATAAACCAACGAACTGTAAAATGTAGAATATTACACAACACCTTTTCGTGATTAAATGCTGTAAAAAAAATTTAAGTTGTAAAAAATAGCCGTTTCGGAACATAAAATCATATTTTTTTGACATTATGTCAGGAAATGTCAATAATAACAGGATGGCGCCCCTCCGTTAGTCATTCAAATAATCTTGTTATTCCATTCGTTTCTGCGCTTCGGGGTGCTTCTTATTCGTTTGCTGTCTTGAGTTTTACAGTTTTTGGTTCAGTTTGTGAGTGACCGCAATTGCAAACAAAAAATAACAGCAGGAAATGAATTAAGAACAAAATGACAAACTGTCAGTTTGACAGTTATAATAATAATAATAAATCATTTATTGTCCGTTCATCGTAAGATGTCCCCTGCCGTTATGTTGGCACTATTGCTTGTCAAGCTGTTTTCGTTATCTGGGATAGTGAATTAATCCTTTTTATTGATTACTTGCCAAAAGGGCAAACGATAACTGGATCCTATTATGCAAACTTAATCCCGAAATTACGTGAAGCGATTAAAGAAAAGCGTCGTGGGAAATTGTCATTGGCCGTGTTGTTTCTCCAGGATAACGCTCCACCTCATCGTTCGGAAGTTGCGCTCACCGCAATCCGCAGTGCTGGCTTCGAAGTCCTTGATCACGTACCATATTCTCCTGACTTAGCCCCGATTGATTTTCACTTATTTCCAAAATTAAAGGAGCATATTCGTGGAACTAAATTTGACGATTATGACGCGGTTATGACTGCCGCAGAGGAGTTTTTCAATAGTCGAGAAAATGATTTTTATGCGGAAGGAATAAGCAAGTTGGAGATGCAGTATTCTAAGTGTATTAGATTAGAAGGAGATTACGTAGAAAAATAAAATATTCTTGTATAAATTTTATTTTTTGTATTCATTCTAAGAATTTTTTGATTCGCCCTCTTGTGTCGTCATTCAAAACCTTCCTAGTCTTATAGTTGTTTATTATTTACAAATCAGAAAATTAAACATATATTTATTCGTGGTAGGCATAAACAAAGTCAGATTACGGGGTTAAAATGGACACATATTATTGGTAACACTGCTGCCACAATGCTGCCAACATCAGCAGGCAGGGGACATCTTATAGTGAACGGTCTGTATTTCAGGTAATTTACACCCATCACAATTTGAAATTTGCAACATATCACACACTTAAACTGATAAAAATAAAATCTGAGTAAAACTAAAATAAAATAAAATCACAAAAGTACAATCAAATTAAATCAAATCATATAAATCTTAACATTTAAGTCTTAATAACAGTCGTAGGTAATAAAATTCTATGTCAGTTTCACAACCAAAATAATGATAGTGATAGTTATAGTAACGGTTTTTTATGGTAGGCATTTTCTTGGCATGGATTACAGTCTTTTTACTGCATAGTACAGCAGTATGGCTTGTGTACAAAGCGACGAGTATGATTTTTTTTTCATTTTACTGTTCAGCTTAAACCTAAACTGTTAATACAGTTCTCTTTATCAAATTATTATATAATCAAAGGTATCAAAAACCGCTGAGTGTACCTCGGTACCTCAAATGGGCCACTTAAACGGAGATCCTTTCAACATGACTAGGTATACGAGAAACCTACTAGTAATATTGATGACCTCCGTGGCGCAGTGGTCTAGGGTTCGAGTCCCAGCCGGTCCCGTTTATAAAAGAATCTTTTCTAAACTGGCCAGGGTCTGGGTGCACCTATAGGTAGGTTATGGTATTTTCGCTAAGTGGTATCCATAATACAACCTTACTTTTGGGGGTCACATAGCTGATGTGTCACTTTGGGTAGTGTACTAAGTCAATATCATCATCACAACTCTTTGAAATAAGCCCACTGCGGGGCTATAAGTCTCTCCCGTAAACTACCAAGCTGGCCAAGTGCTGGATGATGGATGTAAGAATTTTCAGGGCGCCAAAATGGCTTCTTATAAACCCTAACGACTATTGTATACAAGTATTATACCCGGCGCGGCGAATCTTGATCTCTATGACACTGACAGTAATTTCCACAACACAACCTTGTAGTGCCGTCACCGTTACATTAGAATCGTATTGGAGGCGTCTAAAAATGGCGCCTACGTTCTGCAAAAATAAATACCCTACGAAGTAACTTTTGCAGAACGTAAACGTAAAGTGTGATTCGAGATAATTTCTTTTAAATGTTATGAATTGTTATAATTCCAACGGAATGTCATTGTATTGGAATATAGCTACGTAACATAAATAAATGCCACTTTTAGAGGCCTCCAATACGATTCTAATGTAACAGTGACGGCACTACAAGGTTATGTTGTGGAAATTACTGTCAGTGTCAAAGGGATCAAGGTTCGCCGCGCCGCCGCGCCGCGTATAAGCAACCGGGACCGACTGCTTACCGTGCTCTCCGAAACACGCAAGTCACCGTGAGAAATGAGTGACCTGCGTTTACCCATCTTTTTACCTATCGGGCCGAGTGTACCTTAACCTGTTGTTGAATTTATAGACTTTGTGTTGCAAAAATTTATTTGTTGTTTTAGTATTGGAAATAAATCTGTCTATGTATTGGCAATACTGTTCACAAGTCTATAAAAGGTCTTGTAAACCCTGTATCTATCCTTACTTCTTTACATCGCTTTGTACGTAGTGGGTGTCGGACGTTATCTTCCTTGCTGGAAGATAACGTCCTTTATACTTTATATCAATATATTTTTGAATATATTGATAATTTAATTGCTCAATCTGCCATTTTATTTTCATCCCAAACCTACTCTTCTAGACCTGTAATATCGATTTATATACACATGTGCCACTCCGCCACGATGACTGACTTTATTTATTTCTGTAAGTATAAATTAAATGAATCTAATGACATTTACAGGACCGCCTAGTAGCGAACGATTTCATCCAATGCCGCAAGGTTTGCGAGCACGTCGTTGAAAAAATCGTAGGCGGTGGTGACGTCAGCAGCGGCGGCAAGACTGAGGAGAGCAGCGAAACTAACCCCGCTAGAGTGCAGTTGCTGTGCTGTGATTTGGTAAGACAACCAAACTGTGTCTTAATTTTACATTTGATTAAAAAAAACATGCTGTTAGGTAAATATGGAGGTGTTGATAGATAGACAAAGAATTTATTTGCCAAACAGAGTGACAAGAACAATAATAAGTATCACAATTTGGAAAAAGGAAAAGAATTAAAAACATAATCACTTAAAAGTAGACAATTATATTACAACAAAAATTACACTAAAATTAATTATTGTGCCTATTAATTTTTAATTAATAATTAAAATTAATTAATTATTAATTAAAAATTAATAGGCACACCTACCCATAGATTTATATAACACCTACTCAGAGAGAGTCAAACATACAAACTTTCATAACATTTTCCGTGCCGTACGCGCTAATCATACGCGGCGCTTGACGCCTTCCGAACGTCTGTATCGAACGCTTGACGAAGCGTTGGCACATAACTAAAAACTTAAAATCAATAGGAGAAATAATTGTAAAATAATACGGAGATTCTGTGCTACTGCAGACAAAAAGGCTTATAGCTCAGCTCCTGATCGCACGCAGGCGAAGCGCTGATTTTCAGGTATTACCTGTGGTGTCTAACTCAGATCTGAACTAGTTCAATGATTCGGATCTCATTCACTTCGGATCTGCGGGTCAACATCAAAAATGGACCGATCGAAGAGTTCTCCAGTTCACTACATGTTCTACATGTTAACTGTCTGTATGACTGAAGGCTAAGTCTGTGTCAAATTAACGCATAAAAGAATGTTTTAGGTTCTTCATACTTGTAATATATAATAAAATATATTTCGCGAGTCAGCACAAAATATGTTGTAGATAATATCGAACCAACTAAATCATGACCCACAGCAAGCTCATTTTGGCAAATCGTCTAAATGCTTGTAGGTCGAAATTTGCTTAAGATAGGTTACCTTCGTGACGAACTTGTTATCATTTCATTCGACACTGACATTTAATGAGTGCAGAATTCGCACAGTATCTAAAAAGTCATAAGTGCATTATACGCGAAACAGAAACCTTATTCCTCGAAACGGTTTTTCATATGAAGTAAATAAAAAAAATGAACAATGCCCATTCGCGGTTGGTCCAAATCATACTATTCGCTGTTAGTCCAATTTGTGGTTGGTTCAATTCGCGGTTAGTCCACGAATTGGTTTGTTTTTGAAAATTGGACGAAAGTCGCCGTCCGTCTGGTGTAGTTAGCATACATTGCCTTCTATACCAGAGGTCCTGGGTTCAAATCCCGTTAGGAGTGGATATTTGTGTGATTAATATTTATTATTCATTTACCATCAAGTCAATTCTAGTTCAAAAAATGTTCTATGTCTACAACGTGTAACATAATGAAGAGATACTACTTAAGGGAATAGTATGTTTGGTGATGTAGCTTATAAGTAACAGTAACATAATTTTGCTATCCTTACGGTTCGGCCAAAACACAAGTTCACAGTTTAGATCAATATATATATGTGTCAACCCTAACAACAGCTGCTAGCTTTTGATGAAATCTATTCGATAACAGATGGCGTAAAAATATAGTGATGGGTAACTAAGACAGATTCTACAAAGTTCAGCCGGTGCGGGAAAGGTCACAAGGTCACTGACTGCGGCACAAGTCTTGTTTTAGCTTATTAGGTTGACTAGGTTGACTGGGTTGACTATTGTCAAAATATTTTATTGTAAAATAATTAAATAAATTTGTATGAAAGTCTATACCAGCACTGATCATGCTAATTCTTTTACTGTATATTCTACGTATGGTATAGAAGCTAAGCCCTAAGTTTTATCTTTCCATTTTCTTACACGTTGTATAAGGTTCTAAATGTATGATTAGGTATATTTTTCGTAAGTTTACCTATAAATTATCGAGTATCCATTACACAAGGTTTTAAAATTAAACTAAATTGTGTTAGATAATATAGCTTTTTAATACTTTTAAATTAATACAATTTACAGTCTTGTTAACACAACCAATAATTTTCAGTTAGTACAAATCAATACATTATTTACATTCTATAACTTCTTTTTCCAGGTACTAGATCCGAACATGGACCTACGCACAGTCCGACATTTCATATGGAAGTCCAACGTAGAATTCACGTTGCATTATCGGATAATGAAACAATGAAAACACGCCACATGCTTTTGTCTGTCGAAAGCAGACTCCTCACCTTCGAGCAGTGCTTGATTTGAAACAGGGACTAGCTATGTTTGTGTAAAAGAGAATGTGATATGGTAATAATGGAGGTTGTAGCAACACAATGGAAAACCACATCCATAAAGTAACCTCGAAGTGTTAGTGTATAAAAATGTGCTATACATGTGGCAAGTGTTGTTTTGAAGCAGTATCACAAGAACAGACAAGAGAAGAGTATCAGGGATTGATTTTACACAAACTCACAATTGAACTTTTCAATAATTCGGTTAAAATCGTGAAATATTGAGAACAACACTTATGCAATATGGCCTCAAAGTGTTTGTGTATAAAAAAGTGTTTTTATCACTACACAAGTGTTGCTTTGTAGCTGTATCAACGCAATAGGACTAGTATTTTCAGAGATTTATCTTTACACAAATATACGATTGGACTTTTCAATGATTCACTTAAAAAATTTGGAATATAAACACTTTGACACTATAGCCCCAAAGTCTTTGTGTATAAAAATAGAGCTATTGGTGTGATAAGTGTTGCTTTGCAGCAGTATCAATGCAAGAGTATTCAAAATAGGACTAGTTTCAGAGGTCAATCATACACAAACATACAATTGAACTTTTATATACGTAATTGAATTAGAAATAATGAAATATACAGGGTGACTGGTGGGTCACTTTCGAAACTCGAGGACGTGTTAGTCTGAGATCATACATGAAGATAAAAAAATTAATATTTATTATTTACAGAGTAAACTTAACCGAAAGTTAAAGAATTCGTTACGCAACGCATGGATACATAGCGGGTGGTGGTGTGTGTGGCGGGAACACTACTGTATGCGTGTTGACTGAGACGGTGCGTCGGGAAAAGTGTAGTGATGACTCTTTATTTATCTATAGGGAATTCTGGTGAAAAATTAAGTACCTACTTTTATTACATAATTATGATCAGAATCGAGTTCAGAGTGCTCTCCTTCAATATCCAAAATTTGCCACCAGTCACCCTGTAATGCAATTTCACAATATGGCCCAAAATAGCTGTTTTTGTGTATAAAATGTGCTATTGGTCTGCCACTTTATAATATTGCTTTCATAATCGGACCAGTAGTTCCAAATATCAATTTTACACATACATACAACTGGAATTTTAGATAATCATTGTATTGGAAATAGATAAGTATAAAGATTAACACTATCATAGTGTGACTCCAAAGTGTTAATCTATAAAAAGTGTTATTGTTGTCACACATTATAATGTCGCTTTTTATAGGATCGGAATAGTACTTTCCAATAGTACAAATATGAAATTGGACTTTGAAATAGTTGAATACAAATAGTGAAGAATAATGACTAACACTACATAATTGCCTAAAAGTGTATCTGTGTAAAAATATATATCATATAATATTGCTTGGTAGATATAAGAGTTTTCATGATCGGACTAGTTGATTCAGGGATTTTACATAAACAAACAATTATCTTTTAAATATTGTCTTAATAAGGTATGCGCACAGTATGCCGGGGCGCATCGCAGTGCAGTAATCCGCCTGCGTCATTCTCATACATTTAGATAAATAAATAGATAAATAATTTATTCACCAAGCAACAATAAAAAACAAATTACAATAAAAGTTAGTTACAAAAACAAAATCGTATGTAAAAGAAAACAAACACATATAAAACGAACACAAACAATTAAATAGGCAATTAGAAAAGCATTTACAATTACAATACATAAAACATTAAAACAAAAAATACAATTAAAAACTTGGTGAAAGGGCACTGACTCAGCATGAATGTTGCGAGAGTTGCAACGCTGGTCTTCTGTCATTTCATATGAAATGCCCCGGCGTAGTATGCGATAGTTCATATAAAATATATGAGAGGCTCGCACGCGGATTTTCGCGCTGCGATGCGGCCCGGCATAGTGTGCGCGTACCTTTAGGAGTAACTAAATAATTTTACTCATTAATAATAAACGTTGTATTAATAGTTAAAGACCAATATCAGTAGTCAATACCCTCCCTCTTTATAACCGGTTCGCAGTCATTACAATATAAACAAAATGCAAACAAAATAATAGAACTAGGAAGTTATACTAAATTTGATAATTTAACCAACTCAAAATGTATGAAAATCTAGGCTATGCCCTTTTATATACTAACTTTGAAGTCAAAAAGACTGACCTAATTAATGTAGGTAGGCTGGTTGAGTCAAGTTTATGTATGTTATATGGACTTTATATGAGCTAAATACTATTATGTGAGACTAAGCATTTATTCCAAGTAGGTATCATATATGGTAAGTATAGAAGGAAGGTGTCCATTTAATTCAAATAATATGTATGTTGATTTGTATGCAGATCAAGAGTTACAAACCTGTCAAATTTCCTCAACCAATTTTTAACTTAATGTGAAGGGTATAAGGTTCAGATTCAATTAAAATTATTTGACACGTTTGGAACGCTTGATCTGGCTGATTTCTGTAACTTAGTAGTTGGAGGTGAAACAACATTTTGTCTCGATTTATTAGCTTTTTAATCGAATTACTACTCTATTGGTCTCCAAAACCAAATTTATTTAGTAAAGATGTACGCTGCGTCTGAAATGTCACCAAATTTTCGAGAAAAAACATCCTTAAGCCGGGTCCACATGGGTGTAATATGTAATGTAATCCACCGTGTAATGCAACGCTCGCACCTGATTCATGGCTCTCGGTTTTTTGCGCGAACACAAACGCGAAACATCTATTGAACCAGCAGTGCAAGCACAGAACTTTATCGACTCGTATGTTTACGAATGTTCGTATAGAGACAGTATGTACCGCACGGCCAGCTTAAATAAAAGTGTGCCTTGTTCATTTCGAATCTTTGTAAACATGTCGTACTCTTAAGTAACTGTAAAATAAAAAATTACAATGTTACTAAAAACTTGCAACTGACTCTATGAAAAACTAGAAAAACAAACTGAATTCATAAAATATTGTATTTTTTGATGGGTCGTAGTAGTTGGTGAAATGTCACTTCCATACATTATGTTGACCTTTCAGGATCATATCTCATTGACCGTTTATAACTTTTTGTTTAAACAAACATTCGTAAACATACGAGTCGACAAAGTTCTGTGCTCGCACCGCAGAGTCGCGTTGACAATTCGCTTTGAGTTTCTGGGCCTTCCACACTGTTGTTGCTAAATTACAATTACACTCGTCTAGACTCGGCTATGCGAAAAAAATCTTACAGCTATGACTGTGATTCATTTACTATTTTAACTAGCTTTGATAAGTGACTTTTAAAAATTTGCGAGCTATGAAACTAAAACATGTTTGAATATATGTATATTATGCATTTACTAACGAACCAATTGAAGCAAGACCCATTTTGCTGATTATTCGTTTGAAACTGTCAAATTTATAAGGTCTATCGCGTATAAAGCACTTATGTACTGTACAAACTCTGTACTCAGGAAATGTGACCAAGGAAACCTATCTTCAAGCGAATTTCGACCTACTAGCATTTAGACGATTTGTCAAAATGAGCTTGTGGGTCATGATTCAGTTGGTTCGAAATAATGTAAGTAAGTATTCAGCATTGTTGTGATGAAAACTTCCGTTTCTAACGTTCATTTATTATTAAGTTAATATTATTTTAAGTTTGCTCTATTCAACATGTTTTTAAACAGATTTTAATGAATTTTAACGCTTGCCCCGTCAACTACCCGTTGACAAGGATTTAGTACCTCAAATTGCCCGTGTCAAGTACCACTTCGCATCCGGCTTTCAGCTCCCAAGTCGTCTTTTTTAATTATATTTACTGTCCCAGTTTGCTTCCTTGCGTGCAGCGCTTGCGGTCCGTCCAGCGTGCGTATTTACAAAGGCTACATTAGAGTGAAAGTGCAAACTGAACTAGCTTAGCTTTTGTATTACAAAAACTTGCCAAAACCCTAATCTATTCCAGTACAGAAATTACTAATTTTTATGTAAAAAATCACTAATTACAATATTTACAATCAAGCATGCTTAAATAACTTAAAATAGTTATACTTAAATAAAAAGTATTTAAAATATTATTAAGTTTTTCGCATGCGTCTCATATAGGCGGTCCCAGTGTCCGCTCGCGCTCGGGTATATCTAAATGCAAGCTAACATGCTCCTCTTCGCTGCGTACTCCTAACCGTACCGACTCCGCCTTCCGGTGCGGGAGCCCTTCTCGTAGCTTAATCTTTTTCATCGCAATGTATATCAATCAATCAATCGATTAGGTTTTGATTTAATCAGGCGTTACTTTGCGGAAATCCATGACAACTACTTTAACAAAGTTACCTTGCTGATTCCGCGACTTGTACTTGCACTAGTGATGCAGGATTATCGTGCGTTGGTTCACCGTCCTGCCTCCCTCAAACAAGAAGCAAGAATGCAATGAACGCACACTTGGAAAACTGTAACCCACACACGCCACAAGTTACTACCATCTTCAGGGGTGCAAAGGGTGCAAATTTAGTTCGGTGGTGGTCGTTAAAGTAGTCGATTAGGTTTTGTTCGTACGTAATGTGTGAAAATATCTCGACAAAAGCTTATCTATTTGAGTGAATATGTATAATACTCGTATAAGACTCGTGACTCAAATAGTAATAGCCTTTGTAAATACGCGTCCGGCGGCGCGGGCCAGAGAACCCGTATATAGTCGCTCATGTTAGATGTAAACGTCAGTTGATTAAAGTATTTTATTATTATTGAGTTCTCATAGCAACGCCAATACGAGTATAGTGTTCGAAGGTGGATTGTTAATCTTATTATTAATCTTTTCGTTTCGAATATGTTAAGGAGAAGTGATGTGTAAATAATCTATCTATTGGGTTGGACTCTTCAATTTAAGTTTTATGTAGATTTGTGCAAACCTGTAAAAATATGTAGTAGTAGACATAAACGTTATATAGTCTTTGTAATTTTAATTAAGTTATAAGAAAGTAATTAAGTTTTATAAGACAAATTATCGTAAATGTATAATTGTCGAACAATATAATTGTTAATGTATGACATGCTTGTATAATGAACATGTATGGAAATAAACGTTTATTAATGTGATAATTTTCGTTTTTTTAATATGTTATGGTAAACGACGCATAAAAAGGTTGCTATAAGTTTGATCAGTAAGGACAACATTAAAAGGTTCATATTATTGTAATTTTGGAATATTCATGAAAAAGTTTTTGAGATCTGGGAAATGCTAAAACCTTACTGCAGCAAAATATTAAATATCTATACAACTACATCGAGCACAAATTTTGCTATGCAGCTAAACTTTCGTTAAAGAAAATCTTTGAAATAGTTATAATTTTTGAAAAATAAACCAACTAAACATTAGTAAAGCTCTTGCTCACGTCGCGTCGTCGTGATGGTGCGTTTGAAAACCTACACACCGCGCTACAAGAGGGTCTTACGGCACTTTTAAATGTTTTTTATTGAAATGCTAGCACGTTAACACGCCGACATAAGGTCGCGTATTGCACAGAAATCTTGACCATCGACACCGCTCAGATATTGAAATCGTTTAAAAAATCGATAAAAAAATTATGGTAAGTAAATGCTATGTAAATTTTGATCAACCAAAGTTCGGACAATAATGTGAAGATTGTATTTAGGGATTTTGCCGTTTATCGGTCGTCGGTCCATCTTGCGGGGGCCTGCCTACGCTGCGTCTCCTAGATACTTTACGCCCCAACGGCCATCTGTTCTACGAGCTATGTGCCCTGCCCATTGCCACTTTGGTTCGCCTGCGAATCTCCTCATTCCTCCGAAACTCCGAGTATAGCCCTTTCCATTGCCCGCAGAGCGACTTTAAGCCTGTTTATAAGGCCCATAGCTAGCGACCACGTCTCAGTGCTGTATTACTGGCAACACATACTGGTCAAAAACCTTTGTCTTCAGACACTGCGGTATATTGGACGAGAAGATTTTACGGAGCTTCACGAGCCCTACCCAGCCGGGATGGATTCGACGATTGACCTCTTTCTCTGAGTTGGACCTACCTAACTGGATTTTATGTCCTAGGTATAGATAATCGTCGACAACTTCAAGCGTGGTACCTCCAACTACCACAGGAGCAGTGCAACATGGACGTTTGACATGATCTTCGTCTTATCCATGATCATTTTAAGACCCACTCGCTGCGAGGCTCCACTAAAGTCATCGAGCATTTCACTCGGGTCCTGCAGGGACTCAGCCATGTCTACGATGTCATCTGGAGATGGAAGGTGAGTGATGTACTTGCCGTTGACGTTGATGCGGAGCCCATCCCAGTCCAGAAGCTTGAAGACTTAACATATAACATCGCCTTGCCTGACGCCATGCTGCATTTGGATAGGCTTCGAATTCTGATACTGAAGACGGACTGACATAGTGGCGTTTTTGTACAAAAACTTCAACGCTTCGATGTATCGATAGTCAATTTGGCACCGCTGCAAAGACTGGAGTACAGCCCAGGTCTCGATCGAAACGAAGGCTTTCTCATAGTCCACAAACGCCAAAAAATGGCTGGTTATACTCCTCCGTCTTTTCTATAACCTGCCGCAGCGTATGGATGTGGTCTATGGTGCTAAAGCCTTTTTGGAAATCGGCTTGTTTGGGAGTTTCATCATCATCATCATCAGAACTCTTTCTAATGAGCCCCCTGCAGGGCTATGAGTCTCTCCACAATGCTGGCCCAGTGCTGGGTGGTGGATGTCAAAATTTTCAGGGCGCCGAAATAGCTTCTGAAAAACCCTAACGACTACTGTATATAAGTATAGACTGTGAGAAATGAATGGTCGGCGGTCACCCATCCAAGTACCGGCCGCGCCGAATGTTGTTTAACCAGTGATATCGTCTGATACACACAGTAACCACGGCGCCAGGACGACTTCAGTTTGGGAGGTTGGAAGTCGTCAAACCTGCGTGCGAGACGGATCGTAATGACTCTTGAAAATAGCTTGTGGCTCAACAAAGTAATCGGTCTGAAGTTCTTCAGGAAGGTTTTGTCACCTTCTTTGTAGAACAACACCACTATGCCTTGGAGCCACGCTTTGGGCTTTTTGCCCTCGTTGATGATGGAATTGAACAGCTTCTGAAGGGTCAAGCACAGGTTTGCTATCAGCATTCAGAAGCTCGGCTGTAATTCCATCATCACCCGGCGCCTTGTTGTTTTTAAGCTGTTTAAGGGCCATACTAATCTCGTACAGGCTGACGTCCGGGATATCTTCGGTATAGTGTCGGGTTAATTTGGCTCGTGGGTCTTTTGCCACGTATTATAAACTAACTAAATATAGAAAAGTTCTGAAAAGTATAACTGCCAGGCGAAGTCATGGCATTTTACCATACTTTGCCTTCCGGTAAAACATTGATGTTTCTCAAGATTTTCTTGTTAACAAGACTTCGATGACTGCATTAGTCTTTAGGCATGCCGCATGGATAAACTTGAGAACATACTGAAAGCACGCGAAAACTTAATAGATCATTCCAAATATGTATAAAAAACCTGGTGAAGTCAGCAAAGACTAATAATATCTATGTATGATTTGAAGAAAATTTGCTGGGAATTAGTTGTTATTTGTCACAGCTCCCTAAAAGAATAAGGCTTTTCCTAAAGGAGCTGTGTGTTCTTCAAATATGATTTAGTCGAACGGCTGAAATGCACTCGTGTGGGCCCATCACTGCTGCTAGCATAAACACAGATCATTATTGGTTCAGCAATTTACAAAATGGTTTTTTTTTGTTGTAGAACGATTAATATCTCATCACATGACGATCACTTTGGCGATGGGGTAAACCTATCTGCCTCAGACGCCAGTGGTTGCGGGTTCGATTCCTCTCGGAATATGAAAAAAAAACCGGGTCTGGGCGTTTATCTCAAACATATACAGGGTGTCCCAAAACTCGATGTCAACCCGGAACCGGGTGGCAAGGCAAGTCATGCTGGTTATCAGAAAAATGTTTAAAAAAATCTAAGTCACGTGTTCTCAAAATTATTGGCATTTTAAAAAAACACGCAAAATTTCACACCCTGTGACAGTGTTTTTGCTGCTGTTGCCACAAATGTTCACTTTTGGAAACTTTTTTTTTTGATATGTAACCCTGAATAATGCTTCTCTAAACTGTTATCAACATTTCAAATCCAGCTCCTCGAGCTTGCATAAAAATAGGACTTAATTCCAAGAAAAAAAATAAAAATTAAAAATGGCCTAGTTTTAACTGTCTGCATTGAAAAAAAATTGTATTACGCGAGTTTGGCAAGTTGTGTCAAAAGTTGGCGCATTTAGTAAGGATCCCAAAATGGTATGACACGTGGTAAATTGAAGTTGCTATCATGAACAAAAAAAAAATTCGTAAAAATCCAGTGTTCAACAATTTTTTCTTACCTGGTTAAAAAATATTCTAATGGGCCCAAGGTTTTCCAAAGAGTCGTAAATTGTAAGTTGTGACCAAGGAGTCTTTCTAGGAAGTGTAAGCGAGATAGTATTTGTGCTAAAGTGATTGAGTGAGACGGAGAGAGTCACCTTCTCAAGTGCGAGCGAGACAGGTATGGACGCTAAAGTGACTGAGATGGAGAGCGTCATTTTACCAAGTGCGAGAGAGACAGAGAGTGACGCCAGGTATTCGCTATTGTAGATACACATTACAAACCAGTCAGTACGTTACGTTCCTTCGTTTACTGCGCTTGTTTTCGTATTCGTTTGTGTTGATTTCGTACTGTTTACTTTTGGCTATGTTTATGGACTTGTGATTGCTTGCGATTTAGATTCGGACTGTTTGTTTTCTCTTAACGACGACCTTTGCTTTCCTCTGGACTATTGTGTGAGTGTGTGACAAGTGCCGAGATGTCTTCGTATACCACTCGCGAATACGCTAATATGCACCTTATTTATGGTGAGTGCAGGTGTAATGCCAGTGCTGCTGCCAGACTTTACCGCGAAAGGTACCCAAACGCTGCTCGTTACCCCGATCATCGGGTGTTTACGAATGTGCATCGGTTGCTCTTCTCAGAAGGCCGCCTCCCAAATCAAACGCATGGTGGAGGCAGACCCACCAACCCTATGGAAGAAGAAGTTCTACAGGCTGTCGAAGAAGACCCAAGTACTTCAGTAAGAGCTATTGAAACGAACACCGGAGTGCCCAAAAGTTCAGCCCACCGTATTTTAAAAAGAAATGACCTACACCCATACCACGTACAGCGAGTACAGACATTATTACCCGGTGACTACCAAAATAGGGTGACTTTTTGCCGGACGATATTGGAGAGGTACAGAGATGACCCACTTTTTCTAACAAAAATTTTATGGTCGGACGAATCAACTTTTAAAAAGGACGGCTACGTGAACATGCACAACCTGCATGAATGGCGTGTTGAAAACCCTCATTTAACGAGACAGGATCGGACCCAGTACCGATTCAAAGTTAAAATGTGGACCGGAATTTTGAATGGCAAAATAATTGGTCCTTTTGAGTTGCCTGATGCATTAACTGGCGAGGTTTACTTAGACTTTCTTCAAAACCATCTTCCAAATTTATTAGAAGACGTGCCGCTAAGCATTTACAGAGAAATGTGGTTCCAACAAGATGGGTGCCCAGCGTACTTTGCTCGCCCCGTAAGAGAGTACCTCGATGAAGAGCTTCCTGGGAGATGGATCGGGCGGGCTGGACCAATCTCGTGGCCGGCCCGTTCACCGGACTTGAATCCTTTAGGCTTTTTTTACTGGGGAGCTGTTAAAGAAAAAGTTTACGAGAAGCCCATTGGGAGTGAACATGAATTACGGCAGAGAATAGCTGAAGCAGCTCAATTTGTAAATAATGGACGATACGCTAGAAAGATAGCTCGATCTTTTTTAAAAAGTTTAAAAAGGGTTTTCATGGAAATATTTTTTTTGTTCATGATAGCAGCTACAATTTGCCAAGTGTCATACCATTTTGGAATCCTTACTAAATGCGCCAACTTTTGTCACAACTTGCCAAACTCGCGTAGTACAATTTTTTTTCAATGCAGACAGTTAAAACTAGGCCATTTTTAATTTTTAATTTTTTTCTTGGAAATAAGTCCTATTTTTATGCAAGCTCGAGGAGCTGGATTTGAAATGTTGATAACAGTTTAGAGAAGCATTATTCAGGGTTACATATAAAAAAAAAAAAGTTTCCAAAAGTGAACATTTGTGGCAACAGCAGCAAAAACACTGTCACAGGGTGTGAAATTTTGCGTGTTTTTTTAAAATGCCAATAATTTTGAGAACACGTGACTTAGATTTTTTTAAACATTTTTCTGATAACCAGCATGACTTGCCTTGTCACCCGGTTCCGGGTTGACGTCGAGTTTTGGGACACCCTGTATGTTTTTATATTCTATTCTAGGTTCCCCCGTAGTCCGCTACATAGTATCTCATAACACAAGCTTTGCTTACTTTGAGGCCATGTAAGGTGGGTGTACCATGGAAGGCCACCTTAGCGAATTAACCGTTTTAATTCGTTTATTTACGGGATAAATGAAAGAAACAAATTGTTAAGTAATACTTTGTTTAATTGTCTAACATAGAATTAAATTATTTTTATTCTAGACTAGCCACCGCGCGCGATTTTACCTGCGTAACTTTTGTTCCCGTGGGAATTTCGGGATAAAATATAGCCCATAACCTTCCTCAAGAGTTGGGCTATCAAATGCAAAAAGAATTTTTCAAATCCCACTTGTAGTTTCTGAGATTAGAGCGTTCAAACAAACAAACAAACTCTTCAGCTTTATATATTAGTATAGATGTTATCACTAGTGATCGGAATAGGTAGAGTATATTTACCTAAACTTCCAGGAACAGAGACAGAAAATGGAGACTTCCTACGACAACATTTTTTTCGGGACATTTTACGGGACATCACATTAAAGAATGTTATTAATGCAGTAAAATAATTGAATTCAATCCCTATTTGTGTGTACTATCTTTAAGTATAAATAAAAGAAACAATATATTTAAAAATCATTTTTTATTGTAACAATTTTCATATAAATCAATGTAATTTCCAAAATTGTATACACAGAAAAATTTTAAAAATGTTGCTAGGTGAAAGTACTCATGAAATGAAGAACTTTTTCTATAAGACCAACTTTCCTATTTGAGAAAAATCAGCTGTTCCATACATTTTGGACGAGTAGGTATGTACTTTCTGTATGAAACAGCAGATTTTAGCGCTTCGAGTAGGAAAGTTGGTCCCATAGAAACAGTTGTTTGTATTCATGAGTACTTTCATCTTGTAAAGTTAACAATCTGGGTAAACAAAAATGTATTCAAATATGGTGTATATTTGAATATATTTTTGTTTACCAAAAAGTAATGCAAAAGCTCCTATCAATTAATCTAGTTTAGTTTATTATGCCATTTAGATGGGTCAGTATGGGCAAGTCTGAAACTATAAGACATACAAAGAAACCATGTCATCGATTTTAGTGACAAGAAAAACTACACGTACAGATAAAAAGATGTACTTAGTTCGGGAATCGAACCTGGTCGTATTGAAGAAAAAACTAAATGGCGTACCCTACATTCGCTGCTTTTTAGACCATAAAGTCATGTAAAATCAATAGCTAAATTTGCAACCACTACAAGTACTTCCAATGCACAAATATTATGTAGGTACTTAATTAATGTGATATTTTTTTTATATTGTAAGGATAGGACGTTTGTCTTCCATGCCACCTGATGGAAAGTGCGCATGAAGACTATGGTGTTACACATACATCCACGAGAAACCTATTCACTAACATTTACGATAAGTAAGTGTCGCACTTAACGTAGTGGTCAGGAAAAACAGACGCAGGCAAATTGTTCCAGACCTTGGCAATCCGTACCAAAAAAGGAACTATCGAAGCGTTTTGTTCGACTTCTTGGTAAATCCACTATAAAGGGATGGAAGTTCTGTCTGCGTCTGGTAGTCCAGTGGTAAAAAGGGGCCGAGTGTCGGGTGAACCAACAATCAAATTTAGCATTTATTTTTCTTGTACTGGTTTTGAATACAAAGAAATGTTAAGAATAAGTATGACATTAGCTTACCTTGATATTTGGTACACTTGCAGTATCCAGTAACCGTTTAAATCCAATCAAAGGTAGTCAGGTAAAGCAGATGAAATTCCAGTAAACAAGCCAAGGTAAAAAGTTACGGATCCACAATATAAAATACTACACGTGCGCACTCGACAAATGATGTACAAGACTGCTTTGCTATTGTCCTGTGCTTATAAAAAGAATAGCAAACGCGACGTCTGCTTTCTCTATTAATCAGTTACAAAAAAAAGGAGACGACTGTAATCTCTATCTCTTTCACACAAACATGTTGTCGTTTACTTAGAAATATTAAATGTTTTTAAAAACAATAAAAATTGAGTAGTTTACGTGTAGACTGAGTATTTGAGTTTAGCATGTATAAAAACTGTTACAATATTATTTTTGTATTTGTACTTAAAGATATTGTTGAACACAAGTAGGGATCGAATTGAATTATTTTACTACATTAATATCAGTTTTTAATTTGATGTCCCGGAAAATGTCCCGAAAAAATTTTTGTGGTAGGAAGTCTCCATTTTCTGTCTCTGTTCCTGGAAGTTTAGGTAAATATACTCTACCTATTCCGATCACTGGTTATCACTACTGAATAAACGTATGTTTTATAAAGGTCTTCCATTCAATCTAAGAAGTTCAATATTATAAATCGGTCGTTCAACTTAAAAATAGAGTTGTAACAATCAAAATATCTGCATTTCCAACAAACTACTACCAAACAAGCTCTTTCATTTAAATGAACCGTTAAATGCCTTAAATCAGGTAATTATCTTAAAAAAACTCATTGAACTTACCTAAGACACTATCGTATAACTAAGAATTTAATTATGGAATTGATTCAAAAGTAATAATTATCAGCATTAGATCGATATCAAATAAGTTGCCAATATGTTCTAGAATTTAATTATAATTTTATTTTTTCACGCATAATGGCCTTCTTAATGGTCTGTTCCTTGTAAGGCTAAAATTCCTTAGAAGGCTAATCAATCATCAATCAATATTATATAAAACTGTTCCGTTACTAACTGAGGTACTGAGTGACTGGCAGACAACGTACAGCCGTAACTACTGGGCGTAGAGAGTTGAAATTTGGAACATACATTCTATAGGGGATGTAGGGGTGCACTAAGGAAGGAATTCCCGAAATTCCCACGGGAACGGGAAATATAGGACTTATTAGTTTGTATGAAAAATCTTATTCCTTGAGTGCACCGATGTGAAACTTGGCATAAAGATTTTTCAATGTGTGTCTGGTTGTGTTATGAAAGGAATTCCCGAAATTCCCACGGAAACGGGAAATATATGATGTTTTAGTTTGTATGAAAAAATCCCATCCCTTGAGTGCATGGATGTGATACTTGGTATAAAGGTTCTTCAATAGATATCTAATTGTATTAAGAAAGGAATTCCCGAAATTTCCACGGGGTCGGGAAAAATTAGACATTTATGTTTATGCGCGTACGAAGTTGCGGGAAAAAGCTCGTATTTAATAAAAAAGATACTGCCTCATATCTTCTATTCTATACTTGTCATCTGCGTGAAAGTAGCAGTTCTTTTCTGTGTCGTTTTATTTTATACAGTTATATTTTAATGATTCAAAGATGTTCCTATTAAGTTCCATGCAGGTACCCTTGCAAGGCCAACCAATTTTTGAGTGGCCTTATAAGGAACCACTGGCTTTCCTGGGAAAACTTCTGATATTTCAACTGAAATCGAAGATATTTTTTTTTCTTTAACATCAAAACAAATTTTTGTTAACAAAACCAGGTAAAAAACGATAATGTTTGGTTATTGGCTTAAAAACTTACGTTTTGCTGTGCTATTAAATTACAATTTCAACGTCTACGACAGAAGTCTACAAAGCGAGGGACCTCACAAACAAAATAGCCACTCCAGCGACTTGCTGCTGCTCCTGTGTTGTTAAGTTAAGTGGGTCTAAGTATGAGTAGAAGGAATTTGACATCAAATGACTATAATAATAATAAATAAAATCCCCAGACAATCACACCAACTACATGGCCCCAAAGTAAGCATAGCTTGTGTTATGGGATGCCATGTAGCGAACTAGGGGGTAACCTAGAATATAAATACACATATACATAAACACCCAGACCCGGAACATTTTTTTTTCTTATTCCGGGCGGGAATCGAACCCGCAACCACTGGCGTCTGAGGCAGATAGGTTAACCCCATCGCCAAAGCGGTCGTCAAAACTATAACTATAACACCGATTTTTTAATAGTTGGCCTTCCAAGGAGCATAGTCTTCCATGGTGCACCCACCTTAGATGGTGTGATTGGCTGGGGATTTTATTTATTGACGACCGGTTGGTGTAGGGGTAACGTACATTGCCTTCTATGCCAGAGGTCCTGGGTTCGAATCCCGGCGGTGACGG
Source organism: Stenoptilia bipunctidactyla (assembly GCA_944452665.1). Lineage (NCBI taxonomy): Eukaryota > Metazoa > Arthropoda > Insecta > Lepidoptera > Pterophoridae > Stenoptilia > Stenoptilia bipunctidactyla. Next base: position 4,551,554 of record OX101748.1, on the reverse strand, counting down.
ATATTTGTGTGATGAACACAGATATTAGTCGTCAAGTCATGGATGTTTATATGTTTATTTGAGTTTATTTAAGTTTATTTTCTAACAAAAAATGTGTATTTATTCAATATGTATGTTTATATATTTCTTAAGTATATCAGTTATCTAGTATCCATAACACAATTTCTTTAAGAAACTTAATTTGGGCTAGATAATGTTGTGTGGGTGTCAGAAATATTTATTTATTTATTTTATTTTCATAAAGGTTTCCTTTTCGAGCTTGAATCGCTGTTATTGCTGCTTATGGTGTGGCATGACCACTTTCGACACCTACCTTAGTCCTAGACGTGCCAATAAGAGAAGGTATTAACTATATTGTCATTAATATATTGTCATTTTTGCATGCACATTTTTTTTAGATTACCAAATCTAGCACACCAACACTTTTAAGGCCAATACTGCTTTGCCCATTTAAAAGTGCACCATTATCAAAATTTCTTATTAAATAACTTGACCGTTAATTTGAAGCCTAATAATACTTGAGAGAGATACCATCGTTCTGTCCTTTTTTCGCACGTTCCATCCTTCATATACCTACTCTATTGCCTTCTCTTTCTTTACCCCACCACCACACAGGTAGCAGCTATGCTGAATGCGTTAGGATTTTGACTCATTGACGTCGTTGTTCTTGTCCTGACAACTTGTCTATATCAGAGAAGACACAGTGTTTACTGAAGGTACATATTTATCTTTTCTAAAGCTTGTTTCGGATTAAAGCTGACATTGGTGAGTTCATTTTATCTTAATTATTTTACTTGCCTATGTGTTTTCTTTGATAAATTTCGCACGGCTATTGTTATTTATAATGCAACGTGTTATAATTTATGATTCAATTTTTATAATCATGTTATATCACAGCAATCCTTTGACTTTGTTTTATAAATCGAGGTCATACAATAGAATAGTGCCATGGAAGCATTCTAGAATAATAATTTACACAACTAGAGTTATTATTACCTATTATTGTGTAAAACAATATCGAGCTTAGTGTATGAAAGAAATTAATTGTTTATAAATAGAGTATTCTACCTGCTTCTAATGCGTCACACAGTTTTTATTGACCAGCATTTTGTTTAAGCTTCCACTATCATGAATTTAAGAATAATGTTTTTATTTTAAAATGTTATACCTGCTCCAAAATAAGTTTAACGTTGTTAACGTTCGTTTTAGAATTGTTTTTTATCTACCTTTTAGTTTCCTTTGGTAAGCGAAATTTATTATTTGCATCGTGGTTTAAAAATAAGTGATCAAAACAATGTAGTACTAGTACTTCATATGTACAAACTATCTCAAGGACGACGAATTTAAGTAGTTCTTCGTCTAGTAGTTCTGGATCAGAAGCTCGAGTAATTCTTCTTATTAAAAGCGTTCGCGCCGTTACCGTCAGAATCGAAAGCGGAATCATAATAACGGCATAATAGGACAGTTAATCTAAGATGTAGCTTTTTTAAAGAATCTTATCTTAATCTTGTTCGGTTCGACATCTTTATAATGATGATCCTATAATCGACAAACATAATCTGAACGATCTGGGATTCACAAAACCTACAGCCACATCTGTAGTTTCAAAAACACCTCATAATTATTCTGAAATTCTTAAAGTTATACAAAGCCTTGACAATCCTGATTGGACAAATATTAGGTTATTTTAGCTTTTTTCAAGGATCCTTTAAATAAGGTCATGTTAAGTAAAACTCCTCCCTCATGCCATCACTTATCATAAAGTTAGAAAGCCCTTTCGAGGTCGTGGAAGTAAGCAAGCACACGGTCGTAAATTTAACGAATCTTCACAAGGACTTAAAGGCTCTCCCTCATCCCACTGGGATAGGACAGGAAAATCCCGACGATACTGACCGCACGGTCGTAAATCTAACGCATCTGCACAAGTTCGAAAAGGTTCTCCATCATCCCACCAGGATAGTAGAGGTAAATCCAGATGATACTGACCACACGGTCGTAAATCTAACGAATCTGCACAAGTACGTAAAGGTTCTCCCTCATCCCACCAGGATAGGAGAGGTAAATCCAGACGATACTGACCACACGGTCGTAAATGTAACGAATCTGCACAACTACGTAAAGGTTCTCCCTCATCCCACCAGGATAGGAGAGGTAAATCCAGGCGATACTGACCACATGGTCGTAAATCTAACGCATCTTCACAAGGAAGTTAAGGCTCTCCCTCATTCCACCTAGATAGGAGAGAAATATCCAGACGATACTGACTCTTCGAGTATTTTCCATGAAAAACTTTCACAACCGATGGAAAGAAAGGGATAATTTCTTACCACCAACAGCAGAGTAGAGAATAAATCGAGCTGAGATTACGTATATATTAATTTATGAACGAAAATAATTGACAGCTCCAGTGGGTGCAATGTATGATTTGTGATTGATGTTATTTTGAATGCTGGCAATTTATGAACATAATCTTCTTAGTCTGTGGTTAAGTTGATCAATTACCAATCCGTGATTGGTTGTTCTCATAGATTAATATAAGTACTAAAGTAGTTGTTCTATCCAGGTTATGTCGAAGTAATCCATTTCAAATTATTATTGGCTTATGTGAATTTAAAGATATTAAGTGAAATTGATAATCAATGTCCCTCTTGCTTGCAAAATGATATCCGCTGCCACAGATTTGTGATGCAATTCGCTGCAGTGTATGATGTAGTGGATGTGATTCCCTTTATTTACTCAACAAGTTTTCAAATTTTCAGGTCGGTTTTGAACTGTTTTCTAATTGTTTTGTGGAGAGCTTAATAACATGCTGTTTACTATACGATACCGTGGACAAAGGAGTTGGCTGCCCTTCGGGCTCAGCTTTGCACTAGGGGACTTTGCTTGTATGCAATTGGGTTGCCCAGAAATTTCGAGAGCACGGAATACGCGCTATGGTGTATTTAGCTGCTTCTCAATTGATATTGAAATTAAACTATCAGGGCTGGAGATTAGAAAAAGAATCATTTATTAAATTGATACAGCTTAATTAATTAGCAGCAGCTAGTTACTAGTTGCTAGGGTAGCTACAGTGCTCCTCCTCAAGCGAAGCCTATAATTGGTGGTTTGACGACTCGACACTTCGAGTAGTTTGTAGTGTCGTATGCTGCGATGTATTGCGGTCGGGGCTAGGACGTCGTCATGCGGCAGTGGTGAGGCGATGATATACGCTGGTTTCAGTCTATCGATCGATAGCTATAGTAGTTTCTCGAGTCGGTAACTTTTCTGTTTCATTTCAGTATAGGAAACGGGCCTTCATGTGCCGGTGCGAGTGGTGTCTTCACTGCGTCGCATCTTATGAAAACGTGATCCAGGATGACAAGTCCGAGTGTCCAAAAATACTGCGCTCGGTTGCGTGCGGAACTAATGTTGGTTTCAGTTCTTTCATGGCGCGTAGCTGGTTAATCGAATCGTATTCCGTTGCTCGTAGCGTATTTTCATTATTTATTTTTTCGACAGTTCCCCTGATAGTCGTATAGACCCGAATGTCTTGCACAGATGTTGCTTCCGGCCATCGTGTACAGCAGTCTATTTTTGTAACACAGTATTTGTAGCCATCACTCAATGTAGGCAACAACGGGCCGATGATATCGATGTGTACATGTGCGAATCTTTCCACTGAATGTTGTGTAAATAGTGCTGGCTCACTCTTGGTATGTCGTTGTATCTTTACACGTTGACAAAGTATCCAGGTTTTCAACCTCGTACCAAAGTCGATATTCATGTGTGGGCAAAAATACCATGACTTAACTATAAGGCGTGAACTTCTAATACCAGGGTGGTAAGACCTGTGGCACTCGGAGACTGCCGCGGTAAAGCTATTGCAACGAGATAGGGTGTTCTGCTGCGACACGTCATACAGAGCTAGGACGTACTGACCGGGCGGCCGGCCTGCAGCAGCACCGCGCCCTGAGCCACGCTGCTGGCGTCCACCGACACCAGCACCGGCTGCGACACGTCATACAGAGCTAGGACGTACTGACCGGGCGGCCGGCCTGCAGCAGCACCGCGCCCTGAGCCACGCTGCTGGCGTCCACCGACACCAGCACCGGCTGCGACACGTCATACAGAGCTAGGACGTACTGACCGGGCGGCCGGCCTGCAGCAGCACCGGCTGCGACACGTCATACAGAGCTAGGACGTACTGACCGGGCGGCCGGCCTGCAGCAGCACCGGCTGCGACACGTCATACAGAGCTAGGACGTACTGACCGGGCGGCCGGCCTGCAGCAGCACCGGCTGCGACACGTCATACAGAGCTAGGACGTACTGACCGGGCGGCCGGCCTGCAGCAGCACCGGCTGCGACACGTCATACAGAGCTAGGACGTACTGACCGGGCGGCCGGCCTGCAGCAGCACCGCGCCCTGAGCCACGCTGCTGGCGTCCACCGACACCAGCACCGGCTGCGACACGTCATACAGAGCTAGGACGTACTGATCGGGCGTCCGGCCTGCAGCAGAACCGCGCCCTGAGCCACGCTGCTGGCGTCCACCGACACCAGCACTGGCTGTGACACGTCATACAGAGCTAGGACGTACTGACCGGGTGGCCGGCCTGCAGCAGCACCGCGCCCTGAGCCACGCTGCTGGCGTCCACCGACACCAGCACCGGCTGGATGGGTGACCGCCGACCATTCATATCTCACGACGACTTCCGTGCTTCGGAGGGCACGTTAAGCAGTCGGTCCCGGGTGCTGTATACTTGTATACAGTATTCGTTAGGGTTTGTCAGAAGCCATCTAGGCGCGCTAAACATTCTGGCATCCACCACCCAGCACTGGGCCAGCTTGGTGGATTATGGCCTATACCTCCTCTTCACCCAGGGGAGAGACTCATGCCCTGCAGTGGGCTCATTACAAAGAGTTGTGATGATGATGAATAGTTTTAAAAAATAAAAATAAAAAACCGACAAACTGGTCAGAATAACAAAAATGGTTGCTCATGAAGAATTGGTGAGCTTCTACAATAAATAATTATAAACCAACGTGGTCAAGTGTGGTCCGTGGTCCAGCAAGTGTCTGTAAACGAACCAACTGGCTCAGATTAAGCTCAATTTCTGGCAGACCTGCATCATAATATAAAAACTCTCTTAATCTCCACGCTTTGTAGCCCGGAACGAACTGAACGGCTGAGAGGACATCCTCTTGTCAAGCGAATCCTATAATCTATTGCACTGGTCGCAACGAAAATGCACCAAATCATCGATCTGGAATATTGATAATGTTATATTTTTATTTTTTGTCCTGCTAAAATCCTAAAAGTGCTGGTATCAATGCCTCAGCCGACAGCTTCCGTTCCGCTGTGGCGTCAAAAAGTTGGGTGGAAAATGGTCCGTTGGATGAAATCCTCACTAGAGATAACTGGCGTTCTGAAAATACATTTGAACGATTTTATTGTAAATAAGTAAGAATGTCAAAAGATCAAAATTCAGTTACAATTTAATGCAGTGGATGAAATATATTTTATATTTCTATTTAATTTAAACTAATTATAGTTTTTGTCAGCAACTGTTGCTTATTCCTGTGTATTTGAAAGGTAATTGATATTACGTTACTGAAAATGCTATAATAGGTTATTTTTATATACATCTCCCTGGCATTGTAAAACAATACCACAAGTCAATTTATTTTATTAACTTTTATTCGTATTCACATTGACGTCACCACCACACCAGGCGATATCAAACACGTCTCTCAAGTATTATTAGGCTTCAAATTAACGGTCAAGTTATTTAATACCAACGTTTTACCTAAAATTAAAACGTAAATTAAATCACTTACCTTAATTTGAAGCCTAATATTTTTTAATTCTGCCTGGTTACACAACGACTTCAATGAGTCAAAATCCTAACGCATTCAGCATAGCTGCTACCTGTGTGGTGGTGGGGTAAAGAAAGAGAAGGCAATAGAGTAGGTATATGAAGGATGGAACGTGCGAAAAAAGGACAGAACGATGGTATCTCTCTCAAGTATTATTAGGCTTCAAATTAAGGTAAGTGATTTAATTTACGTTTTAATTTTAGGTAAAACGTTGGTATTTTTCGACATACTTTGCATCTTTACTGCTCAAAATCCGTTATTTTTATGCTTTTGAATAAAATATACTCCATAAGTAGTTTGACATTTGAATATTCAAATATTTGTATTTTTTCCCGTACACTAAAGAGCTGGTTGTAGGCGGTAATGCGTGAACTATGCGCCCTAGTCTTTTCCAATGAGGAAAACTGTGTGAAAATGTTCCCTTTTTTACGATTGAGCCCTTTATTCTAAAAAGATCTTTGGAGCTTTAGGTGTCAGTCAGTTGGCAGGGAAAACAATATTTTCGATAAGTAGTTGGCCTTGAACTGACATACTTTATTATTACATTTACATGTTAAAAAAGGGCTGACACGTATATGACGGAAATAAAGCCCTATTTACAGACTTCCGAAAGGATATTAGGTATGTATTTTTTGTTTGTTATGTGATATTAGACACGCCTATTGTAAATCGATTCCGATTATTTTTGAAACATTTAAGTACCTACTTCAGCCGGAAAAAATCACATATAAATCAATTATCGAAACAGGCATTAAAATTTGCACAAACGACTTATAAGCAATAGTTGATGTTATAGTTTGTGGTTCCTTTCAGCCATCCAGGAAGAGCCCTCAGTTTTGGTAAGGACGTGAAAATGTGAGTGAACTCGGTTTTTTATTCTGCCGAAAAAGTTAGTTTAAAGTTTATTGAGGTGAATTTTTGCTTTGAAATACATACTTGAAATACATAACTTCATGCCTATACTGTATCCCTTATGGGGTAGATAGAACAACAGAAGCTTTAAAACGATCTGATATCACGTTGGACTTTGGAGGTTTATAATGATGGAGTGATTATTTATTTATTTACTGTTCATTGTACATATACACAAAATAGAAAATAAAGAACACCAGCTAGTATCGATACGATAAATCAAGACCTTTCAAAAATACTTACATGGAGTACTGGTCATGGTCTTACTGTAAATCCGTCGAAGACCCAGGCGATAATAATTGGCAGCCATAAACTCATAAACCGTATTGACTGGTCACTCTGCCCTAAAATTCAACTTAATGGGGAGGTTATTGCTTACAGTAAATATGTTAAAAACCTTGGTTTGATTTTAGACTGTACCTTATCCTGGAAGCCACAGATGGATGAGTTGAGTAGAAAGATGTTTGCAGCCACATACTCGCTGAAGCGCCTTCGCAATCTCCTTCCTTTTTCCACCAAGATATCGATTGCACACGCTCTCATTTTACCTATTCTTGACTACGCAGACTTATGCTATCTGGATGTCACCGAAGACCAACTTAATAAGCTTGAGCGCCTCCAAAATCTCTGTATAAGATTTATATTTGGATTGCGCAAATATGATCATGTGTCTCAATACCGCACTAAGCTCAAGTGGCTTCCCATTCGACTTCGCCGGAATATCCATGTTCTCTGTCTACTGTATCGTCTACTGTTCAATCCTACCACACCGCATTATTTTCATGAGTATTTTAAATTTCGGCACTCCCAACATGAGCGTAATTTACGATCGACAGACAACCTCTTGCTCAGCACACCTCTTCACTCTACCGATTTCCTACATAAGTATTTTATGGTTCGAGCAGTAAGTTTGTGGAATGAACTTCCTGTAAATGTAAAATCCGCAAAATCACTCCTATCCTTTAAAAACCACTATTTGTCAGCTTGTGAAGTAATCTGATCCTTATATTGTACTTAAATATATATGTATGTATGTATATATGTATGTATATTTATTGACATATTTATTATATCTATGTGTGTATTTTTTATGTATATATATCCCTAATGTAAGTATGTTTTTATTTAGTGTATATTCTATATAGTAGGTATGCCTTTAACCCCAAGCTACATATACTTATTTTCTATATCCATGGTTGTCTGGTAGAGATCGCTTTCCAGCGATAAGACCGCCAATTGTATCTCAAAATTGTTATCATGTATTTTCTTTTTTTTTGTACTTATTAATGGCATACAATAAAGTGTAAATAAATAAATAAACACTAAAAAAATAAATTAAGTATTTTAAAAACAAGCTTTCATTTAACTGCACTTAAAAGGCAAAAATAAACTTTTACTACTTATTTTGCTACTAATTACACCACAAGCTCGGAAGTTTTAGACAATTGTGTTGTACTCAGCAAGCAGTTTCATTTGATACCCATATTGTAGGAATGCATAAAATTACTCCACCATATTGAATCAAGATTAAGGTCACATCGAATTTAGAGTGACGTCACATGTTTTCGTGTTACTCTCAGCAAGCCCTTTCATTTGATACTCTGATATCCATCTTGGGGATGACACCATGTAGGATTTGGAATGACGTCACACAATTAACCACGCATTGTCTTCCAAACTGAACTTGTGTATAAAATTTCAGCTCAATCGGTTGTAGATATCTGCTTCAAAATTGAGTTGCGAGATTTCACCCGAATATACTTACATTGCAAGTTAAATAAAAGCTCTTGAAAATAAGAAAACACAATTGGCGGCCTTATGACTAGCGATTACTATTATTGCAGTGGCAGGGGGTCAGCCTATCACCCACAGAAAGCTAATAGAACCTCGGTCCCTTAACTGACTTTTACAGTATGCCCGGGAAAAGAAGCAACTGGTACATTCTATTTTTATCCTTTGTTCCCAGTCCAGCATGGAAGCTTTCATTGGCAAAAAAGTAATCTTCAAGATATGTAACCGAATTCAAAAATGCTGTTTCTAATAGATAGGTCGGTAATAAATAAATAAATAATAGCACAGGTTAAGGCGACATATTGAAAAAATGCATTGACTTTCATCGCAAACTATGAGAATATGACATGACGAGCGGATCTGACATTTTGATATGTGTACAGACCGTTCACTATAAGATGTCCCCTGCCTGCTGATGTTGGCAGCATTGTGGCAGCAGTGTTACCAATAATATGTGTCCATTTTAACCCCGTAATCTAACTTTGTTTATACCTACCATGAATAAACATTATGTTTAATTTTCTGATTTGTAAATAATTAACAACTATAAGACTAGGAAGGTTTTGAATACGAGGGCGAATCAAAAAATTCTTAGAATGAATACAAAAAAAAATTTAAACAAGAATATTTTATTTTTCTACGTAATCTCCTTCTAATCTAATACACTTAGAATACCGCATCTCCAACTTTCTTATTCCTTCCGCAAAAAAATCATTTTCTCGACTATTAAAAAACTCCTCTGCGGCAGTCATAACCGCGTCATCATCGTCAAATTTAGTTCCACGAATATGCTCCTTTAATTTTGGAAATAAGTGAAAATCACTCGGGGCTAAGTCAGGAGAATATGGTGCATGATCAAGGACTTCGAAGCCAGCACTGCGGATTGCGGTGAGCGCAACTTCCGAACGATGAGGTGGAGCGTTATCCTGGAGAAACAACACGCCCAATGACAATTTCCCACGACGTTTTTCTTTAATCGCTTCACGTAATTTCGGGATTAAATTTGCATAATAGAATCCAGTATCGTTTGCCCTTTTGGCAAGTAATCAATAAAAAGGATTAATTCACTATCCCAGATAATGAAAACAGCTTGACAAGCAATAGTGCCAACATAACGGCAGGGGACATCTTACGATGAACGGACAATAAATTCATATCTTTATCTATACTTTGCCTGCTCAAAAACATGATTTGATGATTTTGACTCGATAGTTTTATTTTTCGAAACCACGTCTAAAAACATACTTTTGTTAAAATTACTACGTAGTGATGCAATCCACATGCTTAGAATTTACATAAATTCAATCTTCATATTATTGTTCAGACTTTGGTTGCTCAAAATTTACATAGCATTTACCGTTATTTTTTTATCGATTTTTGAAACGATTTCAGTGTCTGAGCGGTGTCGATGGTGGCGATTTCTATGCAATACGCGACCTTATGTCTGCGTGTTAAGGTGCTAAGATTTCAAGAAAAAACATTTCGATGTGTCGTCTTAAGAAAAGAATCTGGTTCTTTCATTTTATATGAAAGGTGGTCGCTAGCCAGGTGGATCCTGAAGGAGTCGTACCATCAAGCGGGAGCCACTCGGATACGGCGCCTTTCATGGTTGAAAGGCTATTTTATTTATTTATTTATTTCATCCAAACATACAGCCATCCTTACAGGTGCTTAACCTAATACAATGGCGTTGCCAATAAACAATTTTCTTAAACAACACAACAATTTAAACAAAACCAACAAATATAACACAAACAATGATAACAATTAGGTAACTACAATATAACTACACACATAATACGCTGCCTGAGTGAACTCATTCAGTGAACAAAAAATAGATCTACACGACCAGACACTTTGTTGAGCGTCCGCAAAGCTCGCGTGAATATTAGGTATTAGGAACAGCGCTGACTGCCGACGTCTACCCACGTAACCACCCGGCACACAGAGCTGCATACAGTCAAGTACGCCTGGGTTGTATATTTTGCCACGAAGGACCCCAAATAGGTATGCAGCAAGATAGTAAGTAAGTCGAAGATAGGCATTTTTTTGCCCAATGTTTCGCGTATTAAATTAATATTTCAAATTAGTTTATGTAATACAGAAAACAAATTTCATGCGGCACTTATAACGCAATTATTTCCAATTGTGGCTAGTATCAATTGTGCATGGAATACACTGAATTGAATAACTTGCTGTTTTACGCGCCATTAATTGATTTAGTCGAAATGTGGCTGACCATACCACAGTGTGATGAAGTCAGTTGTACGTCTTAAAAAAAGAAAATCTTTTCTCCACAGACTAGTTAGAGATACTACGTATCTTTTCTCCGACACTGCCCAGCGCGGCTAGCATGCGACCATCGACAACGATAGAACGGGCCTTCATATCGATATTTTCTTGAACATGTCAATGAGGAGTTTTCTGACAGCCCATAAAGATTAGTTCAAAAAACCTCTATAGATGGCACTTTTAAAAAGCCGAATGCGTTAAGTCTGCATACTATAATGTAGGTAAGTGGTATCTACCATCTATGGTTATTTATTTTATTTTATTTTACTTTATTCAGGAAACAAATAGTCATTATAGGTACTTGTAGTTAAAATATATAATTTATACAGAGACCAGTTATATGTTCGATTTCGGATACAGGCGTCAATAATTTATTTTACTTTTGAAACGTGGAATAAAAGGCTATGAATATGAAATACAAGACTTTGCCTTTTGTAAAGCGCCATCTATCGAAGCCTTGTGTACCATTTTTGTACCGTTTTATTTTTTTAATGAGCTGTCAAAAAACCTCTCATTAGAGTATGTATTTTTTAGAATATAGCATCTTTGGTTCTATGGGCTTAATCATGGTATCGAATCGAGTAATTATCCATTATGGTGCGCATGTTAGATAACATGATCGGATAAAATAATAAAAACATATTTATCTTGTCGGAGCGAGTCTTTATAGAAGGTCGCATGCTAGCCCTGCAGTACCTACTTAAAATCCACTAAGTCAGTTGTACGTATTACCAAAGCAGGTTAGGTTTGAGCTTAGAATCCATTTAGACTTTAGAAACCAATAAGGTTGATGTCCTTTCAATATATTATGAATATCGTGTAGTATAGTGTGTTTGTTATTTACATTCAATTGCTTATTTTATGAGAAAATCCTGCATCACTAGTCTTTTGGAGTTGCGACATTAGCATGATAAATAAATAACTTATTATTATTATAACTTGCTTCTAGTTGTAATTAAATGTTTTTCTTTTATATGATTATCTAGAGAAATTAACTCTTTTGCACTCTTATCATATTATCAGCGCGCCACTGCTTTCTTCCTCTCTCAGGTATCTAACCTCTTATATAAAAATATTGAACATTGTTAATAATATTTCACATACAATCTATTACTCGCTGGAATAAACGAAAACAAGTACAATAACGACTTTGTCAGACTCAACAAACATAATACCTACCTAATTGTCTGTTGTCTCTACAAATAATTTTTTACTCGACAAAAGGCATATTTAATTGGAACGGATATCTTCTTTCCTGATATTTTCCGCTTTACGATGGAAAAATTGTTTGCTCAAAAACAAACGACGCAAAAAATGACATAAATTTCGTATCTTATTACAATTCCCTCCTTTTTCACGGAAATTAACAATTTTCCTTGATATTTTAGGTGATTAACTGAATATATTTTGACGTTTATTAAGTGTATTTTATATATCTACACTGTTTGAAATATGTAGGTATGGGATATAATCCGGTTAAGAAAAAAAGAAAAAAAAGAAGTTTATTCAGCAAAAGTAAAAGATAAAGAATTGGATCAATGAAAAGTTAAAAAAACACTTAAAATAAAATAAAATGCTTAAAATAATTTTCCGCGCACATGAACAAGGTATATAAAGGATAATTAAAATCCGCCAAAAACATTTGAGAGAAGAAAAATGAAGAAATAGACGTGAATTGTAACAAATGATTTCATTATAGAGCATTAAAAAAACCGACTTCACGTCAAAACTTTGGATGAATTCAGAGTGTTATCAACATAAATATTCTCCGAAATCATATACATATATTTTTTCAAAAGTTTGAAATTTTGAGTGAAGTACTCAACCGATTTCGATGAAATTTAAATAGGACCAACTATTAAGTATCCTCTATCATATGAAACAAGAATCATTGTTCGAAATATCGTGTAACAAAGGCACGAAAAAAATATACAGATGAATTGAGAACCTCCTCCATTTTTAGAAGTCGGTTAAAAATAGTTACATAAACAAACAACCTACCTATTAGCGATAAAGAAGTGCAAAAATATTTTTATATATTTTGATCAAGAAAAAAATGATGGATTTTTAGTTAAAATGTCGACATAGACACAGAAGTAAGGTTTCACAACGGTGGAGGTATGTTATTCCAGATTTTAGCTGCGGTACATTTGAAACAGCCCTTATATGCTTTGGGATCTCCAGTCGAGCTAGTCTCGTACCAGGGGACCAAACAAATTTTTTACAAAGGATTCCTTGTTTTCAAAATATCAAAAAGTAGGCAGGTAAAATGAGTGTTTCTCCTAGAGTTCATATTGAGCGTTTTCGTTTGGTTAATGTAGGGAGAAATGTGACTTCTTGGTTTAATATCTAAACAGTATCTAAAACAGGCATTTGAACACGTTGTGTCAAGTGTTTAGATCTTTCCAGTAGTTTTGGACCGTAAAGCATATCAGCATAAATTAACTTTGAGAGCACTATTGATTCAACAAGACTTGTACGAAGAGGAACTGAAAGATGGTGCCACACTTTATAAAGTACCTTGAGTCGATAGAAGCAATTGCGCACTATCTCTCGAATGTGCTTCTCAAATCTCAATTCCGAATCAAATAGCACCCCCAAGTTTCGTGCAGAGTCTGTGTGGCCTACTGGTTCCACAACAATTTGAGGCAACTGTCGAGCCATCTTTATGTGTCGCTGTTTAGACCCTAGAATCATAAATTTGGACTTCGCTGGATTGAGGACAAGATAGTTCTCACGTGACCATATTTAGATTCTGTCTAGATCTTCGTTAATTTTTCCAATTGCAGTGGAAACTTCACCTGGACGACAGGATATGAAAAGCTATCGGTCGTCAGCGTATAAGTGATATTTACAGTTTTTGATGCAGGACGTAATATCAGAACTATAAATTATAAACAATAAAGGTCCCAAAATAGAACCTTGAGGTACACCACATGACACAGGCAACACAGAAGACTCAGATCTTGATCCATAGCTGTTTTGTAATTGAAAAAATTGATGAAGACCACTGAGATAACTGTGGAACTATTTAGCAGTGGGTGGATCAAATCCATAATAAATTAATTTTGAAATAAGAAGGGACACATTAATTGTATCAAAGGCGCGGGAGAAATCCAAAAGGACTAGAAGTGTACCCAAACCAGTATCCTGAGCTTCCAAAACATAATTTGCGATGTCCATAAGAGCGGTAGTAGTACTTCTGCTCTTACGGAAACCTGACTGAAGGTCGGGGAGGATTATTCCTTTCCAGATACTCGATAAGCTGTAGGTACACAGCTCTCTCCAAAACCTTTGACAAAACAGGTAAATGGCTTATAGGCCAAAGGTTTTTATAAGATGTTGGGTTGGCTACTTTTGGAAGGGGGTGAATAACCCAAGTTTTCCATGGTTCTGGAAAATTTTATGTAGATATGGATTTATTTATAATGTATGTTGTGATACTGAGAGTGTCCGGCAAAGTAAGAAGAAGAATATCCAATGTGACGATGTTAAAAGGTATTTTATTTAAGTTGGCTTCGCATCGCAGTAGCCATGTCAATATCACGGTGAATAGATATTTTTACATTTAAGTGTGCTGCCAAATGTCATCGATGCTCCTGCTATGTTGCATGAATAGCCAGTTGTTTCCTTAGCCCACGTGGTGTATGTAATCTTCGACATCATCTTTACTAACCATTAAGTGAGATTATTTCAGGAACTACTGGACTGAAATAATTTAAACCAGAATATAGCTAACAAAATTCAGATCAGACAAATCACATTATACAAATCAAAATCAAAGATCTATATTTGTTAATAATTACTCTGTCTGTCTCCTACACTGTGGCAGTACATCATACGTTGCGTTTTATGAGCTGTAATAATATATTGTAGCGCAGTCCACAGTTTCATGTGTAATTGCTGACGCCGCGGCCTGGCAGACGGAATATTACTGCAAATTGTATGTTTACCTGTAAATAAGACATAGAATAAAGTCATTTCACAAAGTCAACAAACAAATATTTTGTAGCTTAGAGAAAACAGTTCTAGTGCCCCTGGATAAGGGTGTCGTATAGGGCGACTAATTTGAGCAACCTTTGTTTGATGGGTACCTTTAAGGTGTATCTGGCTAGCAGTAACGCTTCATTTTAATGAAAGTTTGCTGCAAAATATCACAGATACTCCTGCAATGTTGCATGAAAAACCAACGATGCTCACTACGTGGTAGGCAGGAATATTACCTAGCCTAGGTACTGCAAATTGTATTTTTACCTGTAACTGAAATATATAGGGTCGCCATATAATAGTCAATAATATTTTAATTGCAGATTAAGACTGATGAGTGAGTTCCAAAAATAAAATATTTTTTTTTAAATACATACATACATACATAACTTCACGCCTGTATGGGGTAGGCAGAACTCCAGAGGTAATAAAACCATCTGATGTCACGTTTGACAAATTTGGAGGTATTATAATAGTGGCGAGAGACTATTGCAGTGACAGTGGGTCAGCCTATCGCCCACAAAAAAAGCCTCCCATAACACCTCGGTCCCTTAACTGACTTTTACAGTATGCCCGGGAAGAGAAGCAGCTGGCACATTCTATGTTTTTCTTCCGCTCCCAGTTTAGCATAGAAGAAGAAATTTTTTAAATATTTTTCATAAGTTCAAGTTCCAAAATTCTTATTTATTTATTTATTTATTCTTTATTGTACACCACAGAAAAATAAAAACAAAGTAAAACAAAAGCAGAAACATGGTACAAAAGGTGGTCTTATCACTAATAAGCAATTTCTTCCAGACAACCTTTCTTCTTCTAACCTTTCTTCTTCTAAGTGATCAAAATTTAAGTTTGATCTGTAGTTTACGACTAGACAACAAGTAATGAAAACGTGTCCATCTAATTGTGTATAGTCATAAACTCTATATAAATCTTAAATTTTAGTCACAGAGAACAATTTTGAAATTTTAATTTACGAAAAATATAGAAAAATTTTTTTTTTTCGAAATTCAGACCCACTCATCATACCTAATCTGCTATTAAAATATAATTGACTATTATATGCGGACCCTGTATAATAAAATCTCATTCATAAATATTTTGAAAATTCAAACAACACTTCCTTACTTCTTTAAAACTTGTGGCATGTACCTATGTTAGAGATTTTGTATGGGGGATGTTCAATTCAATTTTTGGTTACAATGGCAAATGGGGGATGTTTGTCTGGTCAAAACCAACTGTTATATTACAAAAGGCAGCAGATGAAGCGTAACAAAACTGTAAATTTCCCCAATCAATTTTTAACTTAAGTTTTTTAGATATCCGTACAAAAGAAACAGAAGGCTGGACTAGCAATAACAAGCGTTTATTCGTTCTCGCGTCGAACACATCGAGTACATTCCAGGACGCGACATCGGAATCTCAATCTCATGCGTGCGACACGGCTGTCGATAAGGGCGCGCTAGCTTCCAGGCTTAGGAAAGCGTGGAGGCTTAAAAAATTGCGGTAAAAGTAAAAATACATATACCTACAGTGTGACACGTGACAAATTTCAAATACTGAAGCAGAATAAATAAATAAATATTTCTGACACTCACACAACATTATCTAGCCCAAATTAGTTTCTTAAAGAACTTGTGTTATGGATACTAGATAACTGATATACTTAAGAAATATATAAACATACATATTGAATAAATACATAAGTATGTTTTATTAAATAAACTTAAATAAACATATAAACATCCATGACTTGACGACTAATATCTGTGTTCATCACACAAATATCCGCCGCCGCCGGGATTCGAACCCAGGACCTCTGGCATAGAAGGCAATGTATGTTACCGCTACACCAGGCGGTCGTCAAGCAAGCGGTGTCAGAGCACTCAGAACTCGATTCTGGTCATAATTATGTAATAAAAGTAGATATTTAATTTTTCACCAGAAATCCCTATGAATAAATAAAGAGACCTTACTACACTTTTCCCGACGCGCTGCCTCAGTCAACACGCACACAGCAGTAATCCCGCCACACGCACACCACCACCCGCTAAGTATCTATTGCAGTACGCTTATGTAACCATAAGTTGCGTAATGAATTCTTTAACATTCGGTTAAGTTTACTTAGTAAATAATTAATATTTATTTTTTCTCTTCATGTATGATCTCAAACTATCACGTCCTGGAATTTTGAAAATGACCCACCAGTCACCTTGTATTTTATAAATGTCTTAAGTTTTCACGATTCCTAATCTAAAATAAAGCGACTCGCTCGTGACCACGGTGTCCACAATGACAACAAAACGTCGAGTTAAAATGTAAAATATAAATTATAAGCGATAAATTCGGTTAAAAAGTGTTTTATATAAAAAATATATCCCAAGACAATCACTCTTACTACGTGGCCCAAAACTAAGCAAAGCTTGTGATATGAAAGCTTGTGTATTCGTAAACATATTCGAGTCGACAAAGTTCTGTGCTCGCACTGCAAAAGCCAAGCTTTAACTAAGGGAACAAAAATACATCAACGGAGTTTGCACTCCACCGAGAGGTAGCTCAGTGATGAGCCCGGGTTTCTCGTGACGTGTGAGATCAACATACTGGTATGAGGTACATGTCGAAGATTCAAAAAATCTGCTTTGTGAAAATGCCTCTGTAAAGAAGAAAGTATGTTTGTATTTTCTCGTTTTTTGAAACAGCATTGTAAATTTTTTAAGGATTTATTTAAAGATTATTTCAAGAAAGAAACAGTTGTAGATTTAATGCTACTGTAAAAAAGTAAGTAAATGATAATAAAAGCCGAGGATGTTAAAGCAGCCCATATTCTTTAAATTCCAGCCGAAATTTATATTTAATGTATAATATATTTAATTTATACAATGTGTAACAAAATGGAGAGATAAAATTTAATGGTTAGCTTTTATACTATACGTAGAATATACAGTAAAAGAATTAGCTTGATCAGTGCTGGTATAGACTTTCATAAAAAAATATTTAATTATTTTACAACAAAATATTTTGACAACCCTAGTCAACCTAATAAGCTAAACCTTATGACCTTTCCCGCACCGGCTGAACTTTGTAGTATCTGTCTTAGTTACCCATTACTTTATTTTTACGCCATCTGTTATCGAATAAATTTCATGAAAAGCTAACAGCTGTTTTTAGGGTTGACACTTATATTTTGATCTAAACTTTGAACTTGTTTTTCGGCCGAACCGTAAGGATAACAAATTTATGGTACTGTTACTTATAAACTACATCACCAAACATACGATCCCCTTAAGTATTATCTCTTCATTATGTTACACGTTGTATAAATGTGCTTTTGATAAGTCCTGGAGGTTAAAATAAGCCCATATTTAAAAAAGACACCCCGAGTGTCGTCATAACAACTATGATGCGATATTTTTCAGAACCTTATTATTATAGCTTTTATGCATTTTTTACTTATTTATTCTGAAGGAACACCAACAGCCATAAAACAAGTAAAATAACAATAGAAATCCAGGTCCTAACAAACAAGTGACAAGTTAGTTTAACAAGTTAGAACATAAACATTGAAACAAAAGTGCTGAGCTTTTAAGATACAGATAAAGTGACTTTATGTTATCTGCTATAGAGGCCGGAATTCAAGAAATTCGTATTTCTTGTATTATAAGGCGTTGTGACTTAAAAAATGATAGAATTACAATGAAAGAACAAACACAAGCTATTCTTGTGTGATTATGTTATGTCACAGCCAAGCTGCTTTATATACGTTAACAATTACAATTGAAAATTACTTGTGTAAATGAAATTTAAAAATTTCCATCCAAAAGGGTAGAATGGGGGGGTAAGTTTTGTATGGGAATCTTCTCATTTCTGGGCTTATCAGTATAAAACTTGGTATGTAGGTTGTCGATTACAATTAAAAATGACCTGTGTAGATGACATGGACAAAATTTTCCTTCTGAAGTATAAAATGGGGGGGGGGGGTAAAGTTTTTCTGGAAAGGAGGCCCGCAATTAGCCTTTGAACCCACAGAGGCATTTAATCTACACAGGTAAGTTTTAATAGTAATCGAGAACCTACATACCAAGTTTTATACTGATAAGTTCTACCCATTTGGATGAAAATTTTAACAGTTTTATTTACAAAGATAATTTTTAATGTAATCATAAACGTATGTACTAATTTTCATACTTTTAAGTCCAGAAACAAGAAAGTTCAATAGAAACTTCACCTCCTCATTTCATACCTATAAAGGTCGGGTTTCCAAAAATCCGTTCTTAGTGCTCATTTAAATCATAAAAGGATCCCTCGTACCAAATCAAGTTGATACCTAACTCAGTCAAGTTGGCCTTCTAAGAGTGTCCCAGTAATGGTGGTCAAGCCAGTAGGCACGTTTGCGTGAGAGGGTAGCAGGTCTCGATCCACTTGATTTGTTTTGATTGACACCATGTTTTGTAAAATTTCGAAAAATCCTACTTTTTTCTACATTCATAGGCAGCATGTCCGCAGTTTAATCCCATGTGTTCTGTGATAATGGTTCTACTAAATTACAGTTCAGAAGTCTCAACTACTATGACTGGTAATTTACAAACCATCACTGAACCCAAATTTTATTTTTAGACTTTGTGGAATGTGAAAAAAGTAGGAATTTTCGAAATTTTACGAAACATGGCGCAGAGCGCAAACTAATCGGGATAAAAAAACAAATCACCTGGATCAAGACCTCTACCCCCCCACGCACACGTACCTACTGGCTTGACCACCATTACTGGAACACCCTGTATATTTAAGATAGAAAATAGATAATGGAACCGGAGTAAGTGTCTGCCATTCAATATTTCTACACAGAAAAACATATTATATTTTAAGATATCAAAATGGCAGACTAGCTGCGATCACGTTTTTAAAGTCAATATTTATGACTTTAGACTTCTTGCCACGCACAAAGAAACCATCGATGAGAATAGTGCACCCCCATTTCACCATTGGCAGGTGAAACAGTACACCTGTTAATAATATGGAGCTAGCTACTATGACGTAAGTCTGCCACGTAGTACGTGCTCTTAGATTAATACTAGGGTCTGGCTAATGAGACTAGAGACTGAATAATCCACGAATGCAGAGCATTAAAAAACCGACATCACGTCAAAACTTTGGCTATGTTGAGAATGTCATCAACGTAAACATTCTCCGAAATCATACATATTTTTTTTTTAAGTTTGAAATTTTCAATGAAGTACCGAACCGATTTCGATGAAATTTAAATGGGACTAACTATGAAGTATTCTGTATCATATGAAACAACAATTTTCAAAATCAATTCATAATTGTCCGAATATATTGAGAACCTCCTCCTTTTTGGAAGTCGGTTGAAAACCGCGGCAAATTCAAAAAAAATCCATCATGGCAAATTCAAAATAATACTACAATAGTATGAAATACATGGATTAAGCAAACTTGATAATTGATTATTTTTTTATAAAAGTATCGTAAAAAATAAACTTGCACTGTCCTACTTTTTGATGAGAAGAATATTTTTAAAACGATAGGCAACTAGTTTCGATCAGGTTCAAAAATAAAACAATAAAATACAATAAATATTTTTATTCATTGTAATGAAAATCTAAATCCAGTAATTCTATATGGAATGAATCTTCAGAGTCACTGGTAGGTATCGCTGTTTCCTAAATTGATCATGAAACTATCTAACTTTTCTCTCAAACTCAATTACCAAAACCGTCCGATTGACAAAAGTGACACCAGAAAAACGACTTTGACATTTCTAGTAAGCCGTAGTAAGTTTGCAAAAAAATCCAGTTTCTAAGATTGAAAAGGGTATTTCAGACATTTAGAGAGGATGAGTGAAAGTAGATTTACGAAAGAGGTATACAGAGCACGATTGGATGGTCATGTCGTACAGGGCCGCACTAGGGGAACGTATGCCGACCAAATTTGCGACATACTTAAAAAGGGCCTAGTCAAAAGTACCCGAAACCGGCGATCATGTCAATCAGCGTCTCAGTCTAGAATGTGACATAATGCTGAGCTGTGGCCTTTTCGGCAAATTAGTATTTAAGGTGTAAAAACTGTATTTTTGTATATTCTCTTGTAATTGTAATATTTTTTGTATCCTTGTTTTATTTGCCGAATAAATGTTTTTCATTAATGAACGTGGAGGAAGCTGAAGAGGTATGTCTAGATCGGATCAGTTGGCGTTCCTTAGTCTATGCTTACCACAAAGGGAGACAGGCGTGATGTTATGTATGTATGTATTAATTTATACGAAGGGGGACGCTAGCCGAGACGGAACCAGAGAGGCTATAAAAATACATTAAAGCATCATAAAATGTAAAAATCTTTTAAATTATCTGCTATTAAGCATCATCGTCAACCAAGATACGCCCACTGCTGGACAGAGTCATCCTCCAAGGTTCTCCACGTCGTCGCCCGGTCCCGCACTGCCCTCATCTAGCGTTGGACCTTATTAACTAAGCGTATTAGTTTATATTTAGCGTGAATAAAAGCTTTTCATTTTCATAAGATAGGATGATATTATGGAAACTAATAAAAACTTTCCGTATTCATAAAGGCCTTGATTATATCCTGACAGTATTAAACAAAACAGTTTAACTGCATAAAATGAATACAAACAATGTCTAATGCGCAAAAGTTAAAACTAGTTTAAATATTTTCGTTTAAACGTGGAACTTTTAGAAAAATATAGTAGTGAGCTTTTTATACCAGTTGGGTTACTGTTGAAGGTCACGTTATTATGAAAAGAGTTTTTTAATTGAATAGGTTTATGCCAAATTTTAAGGCGATTAAAAATTTTTTTTTA
The DNA here is from genome assembly GCA_944452665.1 of Stenoptilia bipunctidactyla. NCBI lineage: Eukaryota > Metazoa > Arthropoda > Insecta > Lepidoptera > Pterophoridae > Stenoptilia > Stenoptilia bipunctidactyla. The sequence goes on along the minus strand of OX101748.1, from coordinate 4,529,885 downwards.
ATGAGTGCGGGGTCAGACTGTGGAGCCACCGATACATAGAGTAAAAATTATAATATATTATATGGTAAAAATTTCGAAAACTGTAAGCAAAAGATTGGTGCTTATATAATCAACGAATGCAGAGCATTAAAAAAACCGACTTCACGTCAACACTTTGGCCGACTAATAGTGTGAACCACGTAAACATTCTCCGAAATCCTTACATATTGTTTCAAAAATTCGAAATTTTCAATGAAGTGCCCAACCGATTTCAATAAAATTTATATGGGACCAACTATGAAGTATACTCTATCATATGAAACAACAATTTTCAAATTCATAATTGTCTATAAATATAGTGTAACAACACACAAAAAAAAAAACAAAAAGAACATACAGACGAATTGAGAACCTCCTCCTTTTTTGGAAGTCAGCTGATTATTTTACAATCATACCATTATTCATCATCCCAACTCTTAATGCTTCAGAGCTATGAGTCTCTCACCTGAGTGACGAGGAGGTTTAGCCCGTAATCCACCAAGCTGGCTCAGTGCTGGTTGGTGGATTTCGGAATCGTTAGGGCGCCGAAATTTCTTCTGACAAACTGTAAGGACTATTGTATACAGGTATACATCCGGGACCGACAACTTAAGGTGCCCTCCGAAGCGCGGATATTACCTCGCCTAAATTACGTTTCTTCAAGAATTTGCGCTACTGATCCTAAATAATGAATTCATAATTTAGCTTTTCCTTTTTTTGCTTTTCTTTTTTCTTTTTTACTCATCCTTATTATTCAAAAGATATAGTTACATAAGTATTTATTTTAAGTTTTATTTTTATTTTGTATACACTCAGACCCCCTTTCGCCTGAAAAACAGTGTTAACCTAGTTCAGGCACTTAGACAATTGTATTCCTTAATATTATATTTTTTAGGTTAAGATTGTAAAAATGTGCAGAATATGAAAATAAATAAATGTTTTATGTTTATGTTTTTATGTTTATGTTTATAAATTTATAGACATAACTGTTGAATATTGTCCGTCAATAATTTTTTTTTGTGATATCTTTGTTTATTTCAGATAATCGGGAAAAATTAAGCCTATAAACCATGAGTTCCACGCCTACATTAAAGGTAGCAATGATCGGACGCATCGCAGCAAACTGATTATTTTTCACAGTCCACTATATCGGTTTGATTTGCCGACGCAAGTATCAGCAATCGGCTTGCCGATGCCACTTCATTCGGAGTTTCATAGTGATCGTACGTGCGGATAGTGTTTGTGAGAATGGAGGATTGGATCTTAATGGATCGATGAAGAAAAAGCCGTTATTGCTTGTTTGTTAGCAGAAGAGGAAGAAATGCAAAAAAAAATCTGTATACACAAAATATTGAAGAAGACATCGAAAAGTGGAGAATATCACACACTATTCCCTGATTTGTTAAATGATGACACCAAATCCTTCGGATATTTTCATATGTCTCAAGCGAAATTAAATTTTCTTATCGACACCTGAAAACATCATGTTTACTCATGCAAATACTCCGGGGCGGTAACGGCCGCAGTATAGATTCAAATAATTCTGAGGAGTTCTTAATAACACAAAGCACCCCCTCATTAAGTACAAATTCAATAATTACAAAAAGATGCGTTTGTTTCGACAGGAGATGCACAGCATCCGCGGTGACATGATTGCTTTCCGTCAAGAATTATCTGAAATAAAAACGGCAGTTTTATCTTACAAAGAGACAATGGACAACATACAACAAGAGTACATACAATTATCCAATACTTACTTGTGAACTGCAAAGCGATCAAATAGTATCATTAGCAATAAGTTTCAATAATTTTAAAAGGTTTTTCAATAATAAAAACCAGTCTTTTCTGAAAAATGATGTTGAAATTATATGATTGCCGGAAAATAATAATGAAAACTGTTCGGATCTTATAGAATTAGTAGCTACTACACTAGGTATACCTCTGGGCGAGGCAGAAGTAGCAGAAACGTACCGCGTCGGGCCGCGCCATCTGTCAGCGACGGAGGCGGGGGGCGCGTATTTGCGGCCGCGGCCGCTGGTTCTACGCCTCATGCGCCGTGCCGCCAAGGACCGCCTGCTGCAGCCGCGCGCGTGCGCCGCACACTCACTACCGCAGACCTAGCCTTGCCAGGCGCTACCTCCAGGATTTATATCAATGAACGGCTCACAAAGGAGAATCGTTACATGTTTAAGGTAGTTAAGGAGCAGGCGGGCAAGCTTAGTTGGAAATACATTTGGACAAAAAATGGTAAAATATTTGCAAGAGAAGCCGATGGAAAACAGGTGTACTGCTTTCGGGAAGAAGCCGATATTAAAAAAGTTTTTTTAAACTAGGTTTGCAAATATTCGTAGTCATCGGTTCTCTGTGTTTTACCCATGTTTTTTTTTTGTTCATTTATTTTTATTTACACTGCATTAAGATTTAATATAAAATATAAACTTGGTACAGTTGAAAAATTTATCAATTCTCTTGAAAATCTAGGATTAAGAAAACTGCTGTTCAGACTGCATATTCCAAATACACTGCGATCAAACAGTAATAAATATTTTCATATACATAAATCTCACAACCAGTGTAAATGTTTCTTTCTCATTAATTATTTTATATACTTACTTACAACTACCACTGCAAACGCCATTCAATATTTCTTTATATTCAGATATATTTTTCAGCTAACCAGAATCTTATTTTACCACATATATTTTATGTTTATTCCATATGAACCGTATAAAAAATCCATTCAATAATATAAAAATAAGTGTAACCATATGAATAATATAAAAGTTGAATTTAAATACTGCTTAATAAGAGTATTTTTTCGATTGCATTATAAATACTTTATACATTTTACAATTAATTATCGCGAAGAATATTTTGGATTCATCGAATTGTACAATAATATGTTTTTAGTAGTAGTGGTTCTACGCCTCATATGTAGAACCACTACTGCTGGACTGGGAGTGAAAGAAAAACATAGAATGTGCCAGCTGCTTCTCTTCCCGGGCATACTTTAAAAGTCGGTTAAGGGACAGAGGTTTTGTTGGCATTTTTGTGGGCGATAGGCTGACCCCCTGTCACTGCAATAGCCTCTCGCAATCATTATAATACCTCATTAGTCAAACGTGACATCAGTTGGTCTCATAACCTCTGATGTTCTGCCTACCCCATAAGGGATACAGGCGTGAAGTTATGTATGTATGTAGTAGTAGTAAAAGTATATTTTTTTGTGTGATGTCTAAAGATATATTTTTGGGTATCTATAGAATCACTAAACTGCTAGTAAACAAACAAACCAGTAAACTAGTAAACAAAAAATAATATTTAAAAGGCTTCAAATAATAAAAAAAACATAATTTTGGGTCTTTTAAATGCCAGATCGTTACATACCGGAACATATGATTTTTTGAACACCATAATGAAAATGCAAATGAAAACTTTTTATTCGTAGTAGGTAATTTTATACACTGTACGAACGTCAAACGCTGGATGAGGGCGGCGCGGGTCCGGACGACATGACGAATCCTGGGGGAGGCCTCCGTCGAGAAGTGTGCATCTCTCAGCTCATGAAGATAATGATCGCCCATTTTCCACCAATGTCTTGGTGTTGTCTACTACTACTTCTTCTTCGGCTTTAAAAAACGAAATGAAAGTAGAATCCTAGGTAGACCGAGAGGAAAAAAGCCAGCGGAAAAAAAACTCTCGGCACTCTTTTGTAAAAAGTGCTTATTAAAGGTACAATAGGTAAGAGCAAAAATTCATTCTTGCCCTCCATCTAAATTAGAACAATTACAAATTCTGCTGCCTAAACAAATTAAAATTTTTATTTGTTCGGCCTATAGACCAGTATGAGTGACAGTAAATGAGGCATTAGATACACAAAATTAATTAATTAGTACGTTAAGTAGATTGAATCATTATTTTATATTATATGAAATAATAAATATGTGTCAGATATCAAGAGCTTTCTAGCACAACACAATCTTGAACAACTAACAAACGAGCCAACACGTATTACTGCCACCAGTGCTACAACATTAGATTTAATAATGACAGATTGACCACAAATTTGCAAGGATTTAAGGGTTCACCATAACCGAGCTTTAGGTGACCATGCATTGGTACTTTTTAACGTTCAACTACGTAAATCTAAGCCATCTAAAAAATATTTAACAAAGCGCTCACTTTTATATATAAATACAGAATCTTTTCAAAGTGATCTTAGCGTATGACCCTAGCACTTTGTACCGAAATGCGAAGATGTTGAATCGATGGTAAATATATTAATGGCGGGTTTCAATATTCAACTGACTGGTATGAGTACCGATACATCTATTAGCTACGAGCTGTAAGTTCTCAAATTTGGCATGTGCCCTCCTTACGTGACGTTCTTCCAAGAAAATAGGTGATATGTGATTTATAGAATATCACGCATTCACAAATATATAAAATTATTCAATTTATGTTTGCTATGTTTTGGTATTCGATAAATATATTATAGTATATTTTAGAGCTTTTTGTTAATATTTGCGTTTAATTGCTTACGTAAAACGAAACGCCAATCCTTTGACTAATTTTGCCATTGGTTAAATCACATTTTTATGACGTCAATGTAAATATTTTAAAGAAAAATTATGTCATACAATAATATTCGTCCTTTTTTTCAAAAACAGTTATAGATAAGTTATAAAGAGAAAACTGGATTATTGATATGTTGACAGATATTTGATAGGATATTTCGTTAAATGAATAAATTGTAACGTCGTTGGCTAGATAAAATTACTTAATTATGCTGTAAGTAATTGGTCTTATGTAATGAAAACTTAAGTCGCTAGTGGCCGTAGCTGACTGCCATGCTATTTTTACCTCATTGGTTAAAATTAATAACTTGTTACGTCGTCATTGGCTAGATAAAATGACTTATTTTGTAAATGATCAAATAAACCTAGCAACCCATTACAGTCAAACAGTTTGTAAGCCATTAATGCCATTAATGATCTCACCCTGCAGTTGTTTGGTAAGAATGCTCCAGAGAAACGTCACCTAGTCAAAGAAAGACCGACGCCTTGGCTTACAGACACTATCAAGGAAATTATTAAAATACGTGATGAAGCTCTTATCAAATCTCAAAAAACAAAACAGGATTCCCATGCTGATTTTTATAAAAATATGCTAAATTATAAAACCGATGAAAAGGGAAAAAGCGGCTTTTTATGATTCCTACGTAAACAAAAATATTAAAAACCCTGTTAAAATGTGGCGTTATCTAAAAAATTGCTCGGTACCAATACCTTACCTCGGTACCAATACCTTACGGTACCTTAGATGTGCAGGAATTCAAACCAAATTCCTGTACATCTAAGAGATCCAAATGAAATTAATAAGGCATTTTTGAATATTCCTGGTAATGGTGCAATAAATTAGGGTAATTTTGAGTTAAAGTAAGAAATGCATTTTATCGACTTAAAGTTTTATATGGGATAAGAGATAAATAAGAGAACAGGTAAGAGGCCTAATAGTGGACTCCCTTATACTTTCTCATTTTAATTATTGTGATACAGTGTATGGTGTCTGTACCACAAAACATCTAAATATATTCAGAAAGTCCAAAATGCCTGCATGCGTTTCTGCTACAATATACCGAAGCGCACACATATTTCTCCAATTATCTGCAAGTATCATATACTTGATATGGCAACACATAGAATGTCCCATTTAGCCAGTTTTGTCCATAAACTTGTACATGAACAGAGGCCAATATTCCAAATTTACATGGGCAAAAGACCAGCATGCTTTTAATACTCGTAGCAAGGTAACAAAAACTATGTCGGTATCTGTACACAGGAGTGTGGGCTTTCGAGGTAGCTTTAAATTGGCTGCTACCAAAATATGGAATGACTTACCACCCCTCATGCGACAAGATATGTCCTAATATACATTTAAACTAAAGTATAAAAATATATTGCTTAACAAACCCGTCTAATTAAAATAATTCTATGCAGTGAAAAGGCCATGACCATTTTGCGTAGATTATATGTATATCTGTGTATCTATCTGTGATTATATATCATCCACCACCCAGCACTGGGGCAGCTTGGTGGATTATGGCCTATACCTCCTCTTCACCCAGGGGAGAGACTCATGCCCTGCAGTGGGCTCATTACAAAGCGTTGTGATGATGATGATGATATATCTGTGTATGAATATTGAATGTATGCTATGCATAATTTGTTGTAGGTATGTTATTATTGTTTATTCTAATGTAAGTATTTTGGTTTATTTGGGTATAAGAATTAATAAGAATACGCAGTGTTGGTTATGTATATAGGGGAAGGTGAGGTAATACGATCCCTGGAGGTCAAATGATCCCCCGTCATAAATCAAAGACAACTAGTGCCATCTATCCAAATGCGCATGAAACATGTTCCCCGAACCCCTGCCAGTTGCCTCTCCAAGTGTCATGGTGGAGCGAGCGCTTGGCGTGATTTTATTAAAAAATATTCAAAAAGTGTGGCTCTGATCTAAGGTAAGCCGGTTTTTGGACTTTCATTACTTTTTACATGTTCTTTTTTATTGCAATGTTGTTTTATTTCCGGGTAATAATAGTAGTTAGCTAATATTTAAGCAATATTCGATCTCCACACGCGGTATTTGAAGGTTATGTTTTGATCGATATCTTGGAATTTGTCGTTTGGGGCGAAATGATCCCTACCTGTGTGTTTAAAATGATCCCTGGAATCATTTTACCCCATTATTACTGTTGATTTTACAGATCATGCCGAGAATTTATGTACGCAAAACTAATCGCCAAAATTGGCCTGAAGAACAAATGCAAAAGGCATTGGATGCCGTCAGAGATGGTATGCCTTATAAAACCGCAAGTAGAGAGTTTAAGGTCCCTGTGATGGCATTAAAAAGAAGAGCCAAGGGTAAAAATAAAATAGCTTTAGGCTCCGCTAAAAAGTTGGGTAGCAAACAAACAGTTTTTAACCTAGAACAAGAACAGGACCTTGTTGATTACATTAAGGACATGGAGTCTAGAATGTACGGGCTGACCACACAGGATGTTTTAACCTTAGCTTACCAACTGGCAGAAAGGAATAATTTATCGCATCCATTTTCTGAAGCAAAAGGAAAAGCTGGACTTGAATGGCTTCGTGGATTTAGACGAAGACATCCAGACATTACGCTGCGTGCCCCAGAATCGACGTCTTCTGCTAGAGCGCGAGCTTTTAATAAGCCTGTGGTGGATAAGTTTTTTTCTACTTTGAAAAACGTGCAAGAAAAACATTATTTTCCACCCCATCGAATATTTAATGTTGACGAGACGAGTTTATGCACTGTCCCAACAAAAAACTCGAGAGTGTTTGCACAAACAGGCCGTAAACAAGTGGCGCGAGTGACTTCAGCTGAGAGAGGTGAAACTACGACTGCAGTGATTTGTACCTCAGCTTCTGGAACTTTTGTTCCTCCAATGTTAATCTTCCGCAGAGTTCGAATGAAAATAGAATTGATGGATGGCGCACCTTCAGGCGCTATATTTGCATGCAATCCATCTGGTTGGATGAAATTAGATGTTTTTTCTCAGTGGTTCGATCACTTCTTAAGTCATGCCAAACCGACAGTAGAAGATCCGGCTCTTTTGATATTGGATGGTCACCTATCTCACACAAAAAATTTGAATGTGGTATTAAAAGCCAGGGATAATCATGTAACAATTCTATGCCTGCCGCCTCATTGCACCCACAAACTCCAACCCTTGGACGTTGGAGTTATGTATCCGCTAAGCGTTTATCATAACCAAGCGTTGGAGAAGTGGATGAATAACAATCCTGGGAGAGTGGTAACTGTGTTCCAAATTACGAAAATTTTTACAGAGGCCTATCTTAAAGCAGCAGTTCCACTGAATAGTTTGAATGGATTCAACAAAACTGGAATATATCCGTTCAACCCTGACATTTTCACTAATGTGGACTTCATTGCAGCTGAAACGACTGAAATGGATGTTGATAATGACACGGTAGAACCTCCCATTTCGATCCCTGGGACGTCAAGTTCTCCATTGGAAACACAACAGCCTTTACAAGTGGATGTCCAAGAATCCCTTCATTTAACACCTCAGCTGTCTCCACTTCAAACTTCGACTCCAATGACGACTGAAAAATCTCCTGTTAGTCTTCCATCCACATCTTTTGGCGTTGTTACACCAAGAGAAATACGACCAACACCAAAAATAGTTGGAAAAAGAGCGAGTGCAATACGAATGAGAGTAGACACATCAGTACTGACCAGCACACCCTACAAAAAATACCTTGAAGAGGAAGCCAAAAAGAAAACAGATATAGAAAAAAAGAAAGCCCTTAAGGAAGCGAATAAAATAAGGAAAACGGTGACCAACAAACAGAACGATAAAGGAAAGGGTGGTGAGAAAGGAAAAGGAGTCGGGAAAGGAAAAGGAAGCGGAAAGGGAAAAGGCAAAAAAAAGCAAAACAGATCAGATTCTTCTGAAGAAGAGAGTGATACCGAATGCCTCTTCTGTACTGAAAGCTACTCCAAAGACAATAAAGGTGAAGGGTGGATTAAGTGCATTGTATGTCTTAAATGGGGACATGAGGCTTGTGCGGGAGTAGATAGTGACGATGAAGGCGACTTTACTTGCGATATTTGCCTTTCTAGTAATCAATTTGATAGTGTGAAAAAAAATTTAAGGCTATAGTTAGGTCTATTTCTAAGTTCCTGATAAGAAAATTATTATTTTTTATACAGCTTGATAGGGATGAGTATTATTTGTGTTTTTTTATTTAGAAGAAGAGTTTATTTGTTTACCTATTGCTTGACTAGGTATGTTGTTAATTTTGTAAACCTTTTAAAAGTTTGTTGCAATGTTTAATGTTTAGTTTTTTTGATTGAGTAGTATATAATTAATTAAATATAAAAGATCTCTAATGAAACTAGAAGACTGCAAAAGTTTTGTGTTATTTGCTTACATACTTAAATTGTTATGAACAATACATATGATTAAAATAAACAGCTGAGTGTTTTATTTCACTGATATTTATTAACTTATTGTATAAAATGATCCCTGGGATTGTTTTACCCCAACCACAGGGATCATTTTATACATAGGTATGTATAAAATGATCCTTTACTAAGCTTTAACAAAAACCTCAAATACAAAAAAAACTAAACACATATAATAAAAAATAACTATGCAGTTACAAAGTTAAGTAAATTCACTACCTCCAACAATAGAAATCTTGCGATTTTGCCTTTAACTTTAGCCACAGTTAGGTTTTTTCCCTTAAGGGGATCATTATACCTCACCTTCCCCTAAGTATGTATATATTTATATGTATAATCATTTTTATTTATATTTACATTTTTACCAAAATAAATTAACTAATAATTTTGGTAGGTAATTAAGGTTTTATCTTCACATGTTTTTGTTTGTCAAAGTTGGTCTGTTTTTGATTGTAGATTTATATTAAGTTTTTATATTAAAATCCTAAACACAAAATGGTAAATGTTTAAAATTAGCGTGGCCTTGTAACTCTGTTGTAAGTGCTGCACAAGCTGAGTTTGTACCTTTTGCCTATTGTTGTTATGTTCACTCATGCTTTTTTGTATTTTCTTGTTGTAGTCTGTTAAGAATAACTTGAATTTTTTTTTGTACCATAAGTTGTAGCTACAAAAAGTGTAAAAATTGTCGTGAACTTTATTGTAATAACTTTTTGGACAATAAATGTTATCTTATCTTATCTTATCCGCACAGTGCGGATCAGTGGACGCACTTGTATGACTCTCTATACAAATAATACAACAATCCGTTTGATGCATTACGTACGATGCTTAAGATACTGACCTGTGGACGCTTACCTTAAAAGAACGCCTCCGCATGGTAGCCATTGTTATTTGTGATTGATTGACTCTATGTAATAATATGTTATCAACTTATTGTATTCATATACTAGCAGCATTGCGTGTTTTGACCTACGTCACTTTTAAGCCTGTAGTTTTATTTGGTAAAAATATATCCTATAGCCTTCCCGTGGTTTTTTTATATAGAAACGTACTACACGTCACGTCCATCCACGAGGAACCTATTAACTCGGCACTTAAAAGTACCAGGACAGGACCTTAGCAACCCGCACCAAAACGGAACCATCGAAGCGTTTTGTCATTTAACTATCAAATGCATATAAGATACTTTATATGTGCTTAAGAGATTCAGAGATTTTTATATTATACAGGGTGTCTGTTTTGTGACTTTCGAAATTCGACTAGTTTGAGATTATACACAAAGAGAGAAAATAAAATAAAAAATAATTATTTACTAAGTAAAGTTAACTGAATGTTAAAGAATTCATTCCGCAACGCATGGTTAGGTTACACTGGTAACTTCTTACCACGGACGCATGGCGCTAGCAACACAGAATAGGTAGGTAGGTATAGACGACTTCACGAACGGTCGTCGAGCCGTAAAGCAGTCGTTTCTCTTTATTTATGTATAGGAAATTCTGTTGAAAAATTAAGTACCGCATTTTATTACATATGTAGATATGATCAGAATCGAGTACTGAGTGCTCTCTTTCAGTATCTAAAATTTGTCACCAGTCACTCTGTAGACTAAGTCTGCTTTTGACTTCACTCTCACCTGATCGTAAGAGAAGATGAGATCAAAGATGAAAGAACGTGGTTTAAGGAAAGAACTGTCTCTTCGTAAAATAGGCGTATTAATATAGAAAAATCGCACCGGAGCGTTTTTCAATGTATTTGCTAAAAATGTAGGTATTTATCTAGTGAATGTTACTTACATACATACATAACTTCACGCCTGTATCCCTTATGGGGTAATCAGAACACCAGAGATAATAAAATAATCAACAAATGCAGAGCATTAAAAAACCGACTTTCAAAACTTTGGCTTAGTTGAGAATGTCATCAACGTAAACATTCTCCGAAATCATACATATTTTTTCAAAAGTTTTAAATTTTCAATGAAGTACGCAACTAATTTCGTTGAAACTTAAATGGGACTAACTATGGAGTATCCTCTATGATATGAAACAACAATTTTCAAAATCAATTCATAATGGTTCAAAATATCGTGTAACAAAGACACAAAAAAACATACAGACGAATTGGGAACCTCCTCCTTTTTTGGAAGTAAAACTAAATAAAAAAAGGGCTATTCGTGGAATGTATAAACTTGGAAATAGAGAATCAATAAGAGAAAAGTTTAAAGAAATTGGTATCTCGACCCTTGCATCACAATATATTTACGAAAACATTTTGTATATTTATAAGAATAGTATTAAATTTAAAACCAGGAAAGATATCATGATAAAAATTACTCTGTAAAGACTAGGAACGACCATAAGTTAGCGTTTCCCAAATTAAGGCTGGCTAAAAGCAGCAAATCATTTATTGGTAAGTATGTCAATTTTTCATTTCATTTCCTCTGTCCCTTAACTGACTTTAACAGTATGCCCGGGAAGAGTAGCAGCTGGTTCATTCTAAGTATGTTTTTCCTTCCCTCCCAGTCCAGCCTGGAAGTATCCTTCGCTCCCAGTCCAGCCTTGAAGTATCCTTCGTTCCCAGTCCAGCATGTGAATATTATTTGTATGGAAAGCTTGTATTATTTATAAGAGAAATCAATGGTTATCACTGTTTTACTTACATATAAGAACATCACAACCTAAAGCTTATTATAAAATTGCAACAGTTATTGGTCATCACAGCATGTATAATACTAGATCTTTTTAATTAATTAAAAGCCAATAGGTGTAAAATTTCTTCCAATTTATGAATAAGGGTCAAATGCTAATAATACCTCAACGTTTCCTAACTAATGCAACTCGGCTCGAAAATTTGGGTCAGTGTGTATGTCAATTTAGTGGCTGCCTGTATTTACAAGTTTACAGAGAATAGAAATTGGTAGCTGTCGTTTACTTGCTTGTAATATACAGGTTTTAACATGTGTATCATGTTACTAATGCTGTAGGTGTTTCCTATTGATAATTATTTATTGTTATGGGAAATTCTAAATCTAGAAGATATGCGAAAATCTGTTTGTAGGCACCATGTCATGGACTTTAATTTTGTTTTAATAATATTATAAATGTGAAAGTTTGGATGCTCCTCGAATTTGGATTAATTTGGCATCGTGATAGACTGAAATAGAACATACGCTACTTTTTATCCCGATATTCCTGCGGGATTCGCAATTGAACGGGTAAAACTGCGAGAAACAGCAAGTATGGATGGGTGCATGTCTGGATGTATGGATGCTTGTTCCTTTAACAGGGCAGAACGGCTCAACGGATTTAGCATAGTGATAGAGTAATAATAATTCTTTATTGTACACCAACAGCAAAAGTCATCATCATCACAACCCCGTGTAATGAGCCTACTGCAGAGCTATGAGTCTCTTCTCTGGGTGACGAGGAGGTTTAGGCCGTAATCCGCCAAGCTGGCCCAGTGCTGGTTGGTGAATTTCAGAATTTTCAGGGTGCCCATTTGAAGTCTGACAAACCTTAACAGCTAATATATACAGCACCCGGGACCGACTGCTTAACGTGCCCTCCGAAGCACGGAAGTCGTCGTGAGAAACGAATGGTCGGCGGTCACCCATCCTTATACCGGCAGCGCCGAGCGCGTTACCTGCAATATCGTTTCATATGCACAGTAACCATGGCGCAACAACGACGGCGCACCAACAGCGAAAGTATAATTACAAAAATACATTTTAATTAATGTTTGTTAAAAGGCAGTCTTACCGCTTTAGAGTGATTTCTGTCAAGCAACCAGCCTATGTAGCCCTGCACAGAGCACAAAGTAGCCCATGTGCTATTTAAGAATAAAGTCTGGAATAGCACATTTTTAATCCCGATTTTTCCGCGGATTCCCGAAATTTGGCGGGTAAAACCACGTCAAACAGCTAGTAACAAGATAAACTACATTCACACATTTACAAAAAACTTGTACTCAGATCGGCAATCGAGGAAATTTTTTAAATTAAAACTAACGCTATATCTATTTAGATATTGATTGTGAAGGTGTTCACGCACTCACTCATGTAATCCACCGTGTAATGAAACACGAATTCTACGAGTAGACGGCACTACGAGCATTACATGTAACGCTCGCACCTGATCCATTGGCTATTGGTTTTGCTCGAAAACAAAGGCGAAACAGCTATTGAAACAGATTCGCGTACGAAATTCCCTTTGACTTTGTGTGCCGTCCACATTGTTGATGCTTAATTACACGTAATCTGACAATACACATTGCACCCGTCTTGATCCGGCTTTGATCCGGCTTTATGTCCAAGCAGCCGGCATTTGCGGCAGTCAATAAGATTGCTGAAGATATATTTGTTTTTCAACTTTATTAAATAGAGGCCTACGTACTACCAGGAACTACTAAGTAAAGAAATTTTTGCTAACAGTTAAAGCACAGTACAGATAACGAGAGTAATTCAACTTCATACAAATGGAAGAAACGCGAGCTATACCTATGCGGCTCGATCGCGGCATGCGCTCGGCACGCGGCCATTCGCGAGTGTCTGCAAACCGAAACAATTGTTGATTGAGCTTTACGTTCATATGCGGATTGTTTATAGTTTAAATTTAATAATACATCTTTTCGTGCGCCTCAGTCGAGGCGCAAGTATTTTTTCGGTCGCTTATTTATAAGACCGATTTGTTATTCAAATGTAAACATGGTTTTTTGACACAAAACGTATTTTTGTTGAACACTTCCTATTCAATTTAAAAGGATTTTTTATTTGTTTATATAAGAAAACTATATTTGCAGTCACAAAACTTAATGGAAGTAAACACAAAGTAGGCAAATGTAATTTAAACGCTGAAGGCGGGCAGCCCTATGAACGGACCGCGGCTCTGTAGGCATTTATTTCAAAAATGAGGCCGAGTTGAATTACTATAGATATCTGTACTGTGGTTTAAGCCCGCGTCGGACCTCATCTTACCTTATTTTGAGTGACGATTAAGATGGATCAAATAGGTACAATAAGGAACTTACGTTCTATAAACAATTATGGGAACATTTCTCATCGTAGCGGTCACATATACCAAATTTATCGGCCGTAATTATATTTGACATAGATATTACCTAATCTCAGTCATTCGCGACCACATTTGAAAAGAGTGTTGATTTAAAACGTAACAAATAATAATATCTCTCCAATAAAATTTGGGAAAAAGCACAGACATACATTTATACAGGGTGACTGGTGGGTCACTTTTGAAATTCGAGAAAGTGATAATTTGAGATCATACATGAAGAGAAAAAATCTAATAAAAATTATTTACTGAGTAAACTTAACCGAAAGTTAAAGCATTGATTACGCAACGCATGGTGACATCCGGCAGCGATCCGCGCGCCAAGTCTCGTGCCGCGATTGACTCAGGCGTAAGTAAAGTAAATAGTAACATAGTAGTATTTATTTAAAGGAAATTCTTGTGAAAAATGAAGTACCTACTTTTTACGTAATTAAGACCAGAATCGAGTAAAGAGTGCTCTCCTTCAGTATTTAAAATTTATCACCAGTCACCCTGTATAGACGACGCAAGTGTCACGATTAATATTGAAACCAAGCGTGCCGACTTGTAAACACCTTTTGTGACGTCACAGCTGATATTTATTGCTGGAAAATACAAACCGATTCAATGACACTGATGTCGCCGATTGAAATCAATTATTGAGAACGATATCGATATTGTGAAATCGATTTTCTAACAGATATACTACGCGGAGACTGAATCTAGTGGCGACCAACCTTGACGCTTGGTCGGGGTTCGGAACTTCGGACACGCGAACTACATGCATTTACGTTGTCTATGTAGATGTATGTCTGTGGGAAAAAGTCACATTTCTTAATACATTTCTCATACATAAGTATTGACTTATTTATACTAATAAATAGGTATGTATTGCAACTCGTATAGGTTAAATCCTAAGATTGTATTTCTGTTAAAAACTATGTACTTGTAAGGCTCTAGAAAATAGCATTTCCTAGAAAATAAGATAGACTAGTAATCAGTGCTAATAGTTATGTGTAGGTAAGTATATCATTTCAGTCACTTGAGTAATGTTCTCGAAATTTCTTAGTAGTGGTTTTGTATAGAGAACTGCTCAAGTAAGATTCATTTGTTCAGGCATTCATTCACTCTGTTTGTAACGCGATGCAGTGGAATCAAAGTGGCTCTCGCTAGATTTATTGTGAACACACACACACACAAAACTTCACGCTTGTATTCCTTATGGGGTAGGCAGAACACTAGAGGTTATAAAACCATCTGATGTCACGTTTGACAAATTTGGAGGCACTACAATGGTGGATGGAGAGAGGCTATTGCAGGGACAGGGGGTCAGTCTATCGCCCACAAAAAACCTCCAATAAAACCTCTGTCCCTTAACTGCAACTATTAACATTCGTTAATATACGATTCGATAAAGTTCTGTGATCGCACTGCTGACTTGTACAGTATGCCAGGGAAGAGAAGCAGCTGGAACATTCTGTGTTTTTCCTTTTCTCCCAGTCCAGCATGGAAGAATTTATTTATTGTGAACAAAGAAGCAAATGACTGCTTAACTCTTTGTTTTGTTGCGTAGAGTATTTGAATAAAGTTTATACAGAATTTGATTAACTTAATAGCATCTCTCGACTTGCGGCCAGTAAAAAATTAAAGTAATATAAGCAAATTAAGATTTCCAGCCCCTAGTTCCACTGTGGTGTCCATAATACTATATTTACATACATACATAACTTCACGCCTGTATCCCGTATGGGGTAGGCAGAACATCAGAGGCTATATAACCACCTGACGTCACGTTTGACAAATTTGGAGGTAATATAACGATGGAGAGAGTATTTTTATATTTTATAAATTATTTATTTACCCAAAAAGTACAGACAAAAGAAATATTTAACTTATATCAATGTTTTCAACATGTTTTTTTAAAGATTAAAGTAAAAGAAAACTAATCACCTTAAATCAGCTAGGTATGTCTACGATTTAAAATACTTGGAAAGTTATTTGATGTCATTGCAATAGATAGTGCCTTTGTTGAACTATATGAAATGAGACATATCTATTAAAATTAAACAAAAATTTTGTTAATATTTCTTAACTATAAGGAGAGCCATAAAAAATGTGATCTTCAAAACTGTACCTAACTTATCTTTTATTTATATAAATAAATTTTAGCAGAATTGTGACTGAAAAATTATTCTTAAGTATGAATTAAATTCAAGTGCATTACATCATCATCATCATCACAACTCCGTGTAATGGGCCCACTGCAGGGCATGAGTCTCTCCTCTGGGTGACGAGGAGGTTTAGGCCATAATCCACCGAGCTGGCCCAGTGCTGGGTGGTGGATGTCAGAATTTTCAGGGTGCCGATATGGCTTCTGACAAACCCTAACGACTACTGTATACAAGTATACAGCACCCGGGACCGACAGCTTAACGTGCCCTCCGAAGCACGGACTACATAGTATAAAATAATATATTAACATACACTTAAATAAATATGGGAAAGTATAATAATGCTGAAATGATTGTTACCAGCGCGGGGCTAGCATGCGACCGTCGACAACGATAAATCGGGCCTTTTATCGATTTATTATCGATTTTTTTAATATTTAGAATATAGCACTAAGGCTGCAAACTGGACGGCAACGAGAGCGAGAGCGACATCGGCGCGGGCAACGACGCGGCGAATCTGGGCCGTTTTCGACGCCGCCGCCGGCGGGCGCTCCAGCGATTTGTCGCGGTTTCATACAAACTCAATACTTTCTATTGTGTCGTGGAAATCGCTGCCCGCGCCGCTGTCGCTGTCGCTGCCATCCAGTTTGCAGTCTTAGAATATATTTTTTAGAATATGGCAGCTTTGGCTCGGTGGGTTATGGTATCGAAATAATTAATTCTATCTATTATGGTGCTCATTTTAGCTAACATGATAGGATAAAATCATCCTGTAATATTATCTTGTCGATTCGAGTCTTTATCGTTGGTCGCATGCTGGCCCTGCATGGACTTTGAACAATCATCATCATCAACCGAGAAATGCCCACGGGACGGATGCAAGGTTCTCCACGTAGCTCGGTCCCACACCGCCCTCATGTAGCGTTTACCGGCGACCTTGATCAGCGGGGCTAGCAAGCGATCTTAGAAATGTGTTTTTTTAGATTATGGCATCTTTGGTTCTATGGGCTTAATCATGGAATCGAATCGAGTAATTCTATCTATTAAGGTGCGCATGTTATCTAAAATGATAAGGTTAAATTATAAAATAATATTTATCTTGTCAATTTGAGTCTTTATCGATGGTCGTATGCTATTTTTTTGTTCTTTTTTTTTCCTGGCACCACCGGTTCTTGGCCGCTGTCTTTATGTACTTAAATCATGCATACTTCTCGCATTTATGCCTCTCGTACTACTATCCTCTCCCCGCCCCCCCATTCTTATCTTCCATTCTTATCTCTGTCATGCTTTATTCGGGTGGGAATGCCCGATTTCCTACTCCTACTTAACAGTTTTGGGTGCAACACAACTCACATCGTTGACGTTTATTTTAAAACCATAAAATTTTTCTCCCTAAACGCTATTTTAAATAATACATTGGAGTACTTCATTACTTATTGTTGGATAGGTATCGCAAGGGACGTCAATGAAACTCGATAGCTAGTAACACACTGGACTCTTTAATTCAAATGACCTTCTTTTATATACCTATCGTCGCGCAGCGGGGACGCAGCCCGCGCTGACTTGTAGCTACCCACATATACAACATCCCTCACCCTTATAGCTAACACTAAGTCTCTAGTCTGCATCATCGTCGTCTTCGTCCGCTACTGAGGTGGGTGTGGAGAACCGCGGGCTCAGCTCCCGGCGCCGGGCGACGGGCGCGGCTGGCGGCGGCGTGGCTGCCGGCGACGAGTAGCCGGATATTAGCGAGCCAGCCGGCGGCGGCAGTGGCACTCCGGCAGACACAGGCTCTGCCGACTGCATATCCTCTCTACTGCCATCTCCTTCCTCCTCCTCCGGTTCTTGGGATGTTGGTACGTTCGATACTTGGACGCCGGGATCGCTGTCGTAAATCCAATCGTCAGTTTCATCATCAGCTGAGGAAGTATAGCTCCTTATTTGATCTAGATGCCTCCTGACCTCTATTCCTAGTTCAGGTACGTATATCCTGTACATCATATTCCCAATGTTTTCTCTTATGGTCCCCTTTACCCAAACTATTTTCTTAATATTATAATTTTTTGTTGTCCACACTATGTCATTTACATTAAATTTGGATCTCTCTACCCCTTTATAATATTTTCTCTGTGAACACTGTTTACGATCTACCGTTTGAGCGAGGCTTACAGATGAGGTGGATGAACTGATTGGAATTAGCAAATCCAATTTCGTACTCATTGCCCTACCATAAACTAATTCGGCAGGTGACAAATTAGTGGTAGTATTTGTTGAATTTCTGTAGTCGAATAAAAATTTTAATAACTTAATTTGTAATAGTTTATTACTAATATAAGGATTGTTTAAAATAATAGTTTTTAATCCCTTTTTTATAATTTTTACATAGCTTTCGGCTTGACCATTGCTAACGGGATGATAAGGCGGGGACAAAATATGTTTTATTCCGTTTAGATTGCAGAATGCCTCGAATTCACTTGATGTAAAAGAAGTACCATTGTCAGTCACTAAGACACGCGGCAACCCAACCCTAGATATGAATTCTACGAGCTTTTCTATAACCGCTTTCGCACCAAACGAGCCTACCATTTGAAAACAATCAACCCATTTACTAAAAGCATCCACAATAATCAGATACATGTGATTGTTAAACGGGCCCAGAAAGTCTAAGTGAATGCGATAGAACGGTTGCGGCGGGTGCGGCCAGACCGCGAGCGGCGCGTGGGGCGGCGCGGGCCGCAGCGCGCTGCACGCTGCGCACGCGCCGGCCAGCCGCTCCAGCGCCGCGTCTACGCCGGGGAACCACAGCCGCCGCCGCGCTTCCGCCTTCATCTTTACTATACCGAAATGCGAGCTGTGTAATTCAGCGCATACTAGATTTTGCATTACTGAGGGAATTACTATCTTATGCCCGCGCATTAGAACTCCGTTTTCCGTGGATAGTTGGAATCGACACTGAAAATAGGGTTTAAGAGCCACATCATGCACGCTCCGGGGCCAACCGTTTTTTACATACTCTTTAACCTTGGCCAGTATCGGGTCGCGCTCTGTCTCGCGGCGGAGGTCCTGCAACGTGGCGGGCGGCTCGCCGTCTGTCACGAAGTTGATAAAGGTCGCGGGCGCGGGTGGCGCGTCCCCCCGCGCACCCCTCCCCCCGCACCCCTCGCGCTCAGCTGTGCCGGCGCCGGGCAATGACGCTCGTGATAAGAAATCTGCGCTATTATCATTACTTCGAACATATTCGATTACATAGTTATAGCTCGATAAAAAAATTGCGCAACGTTGAAGTCGATTCGCGGTGACCTCCGGAATGCCTTTATGAGGCCCAAAGATAGTGAGAAGAGGCTTATGATCCGTCTTTAAAATAAAAGGTACCGATTTACCATATAAATATTTATGGTAATGCCGTACACCAAAAATTATTGCCGTTGCTTCTCTTTGTATTTGCGCGTAGTTCTTTTCAGCCGACGTTAAAGTACGCGAAGCAAATTATATAGGCCTTTCACGACCGTCTGCACAGATTTGCGATAATATGGCTCCGAGTCCACTCGGGGAAGCATCAACTGTCAAGATCAAGGTCGCTTTGGAATCGAAATGTGTTAATACCTGATCTGAAATTAAAATATTTTTTATTTTTTCGAACGCGACGTTGTGCGATTCCGACCATTCCCACTTACTGTGCTTATGTAACAGACTATACAACGGCTCTAAGATAGCGGAGGCGTTTGGCACGAATTTACGGTAATAATTAACTAAGCCCAGAAAGGACTGCAACTGTACTACGTTCTGTGGCTTAGGTACTTTTACTAAAGCTGTGATTTTTTCAGGAGATTTTTGAATCCCACTCTTGTCAATCACATGCCCCAAGTAGCTAATACTATTTTGAAAAAATTCACATTTACTTTTTTGTACCGTCAACCCGGCGTCCTCCAACCGCTTGAGTACCTCGAGTAATCTTTCAGTGTGTTGCTGTCGATCCTTCCCGGTAACCAAAATATCGTCCAGTAGCACTACCGTACCTTCGAGACCCGACAGCAAACACTCCATCGTACGTTGGAAAATAGCTGGCGCGGGTGATAACCCAAACACCATTCGCGTGAAATTAAATAAACCGCGATGCGTGTTAATGCACGTGAGGTTTTTCGACGACTCCGACAAAGTCAGCTGATTATAGGCCATTGAAAGGTCTAATTTACTGAATTGAACACCCCCGTGCAGCTTCGAAAATAACTCATCCACAGTTGGCAACGGATATTTATCTATTTCTAGTTGCTTGTTTATTGTGATAGAGTAATCGGCGCAAAGTCGTATTCCGCCATCTTTTTTTAAAACAATGACTACCGGTGACGCATACTCCGAATATTCCACGGGTTCTAGAACACCTAAACTGACCAGTCGGTCTATCTCTGCATTCACTTTATCTTTCAGCGCAAAAGGAACCGTTCGATGTTTGATAAAAATCGGTTTAGACCCGGGCTTAAGCCGTAGGTTCACAGAGCACTTATTAAATTTACCTAATTTATCGGAGAATAACCGAGAAAATTTTTCAAAAATTTCTTTCTCTTGCATGCGATCTATTTCTCCTATTGAGTAAAGATTCTTTATCGCCGCCGGGGCGAATTCTAAATGGAACGTTTCTATAAAATCGCGACCTAGTAAAGGCGGACCGCCATTACGCACCACGAACACTTCAAGCATACGTTCACGCCCGCCATAGACGACCGGTAATTTAATAGTCCCTAAAGTTCCAATGCTCGCACCGTTATATCCTATCAACTTTTTAACCGTTGACGACAATGGTATTTCTTTGAAATTTTGATAGTACGTTACTGCCGACACTGCACTAACGGCTGACCCGCTGTCAATTTGAAATTCAAAAATCCTACCGCTAACAGTCACCTGCACCGTCATAGGCTTGCCGGCTTTGCAACGGATGTTGTAAAAAAATGTATTACCGTCATCCACATTATCTGTAGTAGCCTCCACAAAATTCACTTTACGGCACATACGTTTCAGATGTCCTTTTATATTACATTTTTTACATTTGTAATTTTTGAATCGGCACTGACTCGAATTGTGATTAGTATACCCGCACACACTGCACTTATTTCCACTAGAAACTACGAACACGCCTTCCGGACTAACCGCTGCCGGCGCGAGGGCCTGCCGCGGCGCTGCGCCGGCGCAGGCAGCCGCGCGCCGCGCACAGCACACGCTCTCCGCCAGGTCGACCGCCTTCGCGAGTGTCAGCTCCCGCTGGTCCTGCGCAAACAGCTTGTCCTTCTCGTGTCCCGCTGCCATACCCATGATAAATTTATCTAGTAGGGCCTCTTCTAGGTTTTTAAACCCGCAGTTTGCCGCTAATCCACGTAGTCTAGCCGCCCATTGAGTGTGACTCTCTCCAGAATTCTGCGCCGCTGAGTAGAATACTGACTTGTCAGCAAATCCAACACGTTTTGGAATAAAATGATCATCCAATATCTTTAGAATAATCGAAAAATCCAACTCTTCTATTTTCTCAGGCAGCGCCAAATCACTCGCTAGCTTATGTGTCGTTTCACTAAGGGCGCTTAGCAGGATCGCCCTTCGCTTGACTCCCGCCTTGTCTGTTACCTCGGTAACGTCATTGGCTATAAACCATTGCAATAATCTTGATTTATAGCTGCTCCAGTTCGACGATAAATGATCGAAATTTGACAAAATTCCAAAGGTTATACCGGTGGCCATCTTTAAAATACGTTGAAGTTCGACAACAAGTCGCCAATGTTGGATAGGTATCGCAAGGGACGTCAATGAAACTCGATAGCTAGTAACACACTGGACCAGTGTTTTTTCACTTAGTATTATTTCCCTTTCCTTAGAATTCGCTCTTGTGGTAAAAGTATTGATGCTTTCCGATAGATGGCATTATTCTCAACACGGTAAAGATTATGTTCCATTTTAAACCAATAGATGTCACTTTTGCTCAACGGTTCCTGAAAACATATATTGTGCTGTAAGTAGTTGATACAAAATTAATATTATTTTATCCGCTATATAAGAAGATATATTTAATATTTAAATTGAATCATAAATACAAAAAATCGTAGATTTTTCTAATTTGGTGCGTTCTACGCAGTTAAAGTAACTAATTGGGTGCGTTCCAAGCATATGAAAATTTCTTTTTATGACTGCAAAAAATACCCAATACATTATTTAATCCACAGTGGATAGTGACATGAAATAGATTTTATGCAATGATTTAAAGTTAGGTAAATCTTGAAGTTTTTTGTAATACTACTATATAATACTAGTTGTCAAAACATTGACAGCTCTACTATGTTGATGCACAAAATGTCAAAATGAAAGTGATTGAGAGACTGACATGAGTGAAGAATGAATTTTTTCATTCCGTTTCCTCCCGTGACTCGTGAATGTGCTCTGGATTGTGTTTTATAAATCTACAACTGTTGCAAGCTTCCGGACTCTGAATTCTTCGCATAACACATTGGATTTACGCACGTTACAAGGACACCGAAAAAGAAAACCTAATAAATCAAGCAACTGCTAAATTGTCTTTTATTTACTTCAATACATAGACTTTGATTGAACTGTTGGATTCATCATACCCAAACCTGATTATCCCGTAATTTTATGAATCTAGCTTTTCCAAAGTCTTAAATTATTGTTTAAAATTACCCTTCTTGAGAATACAAGCTAGAGGGGCGCAGCTGGGTTTTGGTCGTCGAGGTACGGTTGTTTTCCGCTAGATCGCGCTAGTACCAAATTTGTTAGTGACGACTCTATACCAGTATATAAGTTACTCTATGCACTGGACTCTTTAATTCAAATGACCTTCTTTTATATACCTATCGTCGCGCAGCGGGGACGCAGCCCGCGCTGACTTGTAGCTACCCACATATACAACACTTATCAATATAGTTATATAAAACTGTTCTGTTACTGACTGAGTGACTGAGGTACTGAGTGACTGAGTGACTGACAGACAACGTACAGCCGTACCTACTGGGCGTAGAGAGCTGAAATTTGGAACATACATTCTTTAGGGGATGTAGGGGTGCACTAAGGAAGGAATTTCCGAAATTCCCACGGGAACGGGAAATACAGGACTTTTTAGTTTGTATGAAAAATCTTATTCATTGAGTGCACCGATGTGAAACTTGGTGTAAAGGTTTTTCAATATGTGTCTGGTTGTGTTATGAAAGGAATTCCCGAAATTTTCACGGGAACGGGAAATATTTGATGTTTTAGTTTGTATGAAAAAATCCCATCCCTTGTCAATATATATAAAACTGTTCCGTTACTGACTGAGTGACTGAGGTACTAAGTGACTGAGTGACTGAGTGACTGACAGACAACGTACAGCCGTACCTACTGGGCGTAGAGAGCTGAAATTTGGAACAAACATTCTTTAAGGGATGCAGGGGTGCACTAAGGAAGGAATTCTCGAAATTCCCACGGGAACGGGAAATACAGGACTTTTTAGTTTGTATGAAAAATCTTATTCATTGAGTGCACATAGGACTTTTTAGTTTGTATGAAAAATCTTATTCCTTGAGTGCACCGATGTGAAACTTGGTGTAAAGGTTTTTTAATATGTGTCTGGATGTGTTATGAAAGAAATTCCCGAAATTCCCACGGGAACGGGAAATATATGATGTTTTAGTTTGTATGAAAAAATCCCATTCCTTGAGTGCACGGATGTGATACTTGATATAAAGGTTCCTCAATAAGTGTCTATTTATATTATGGTGGGAATTCCCGAAATTCCCACGGGAAGGGTTTGGAATTTTTAGTTTGTATGAAAAATCTTATTCCTTGAGTGTACGGATGTGATACTTGGCATGAAGGTTCTTCGAAGAGTGACTGGTTGTGTTACGAAAAAAATTCCCAAAATTCCCACGGGCATGGGAAATATATGATTTTTAGTTTGTGTGAAAAAAACTTATTCCTTGAGTGCATGGGTGTGATACTTGGTATAAAGGTTCTTTGCAGTGGGTGTCTGGTTGTATAGTTTCTGAAATTTTCACGAGAAAGGTAGTTAAGCGCATACGAAGTTGCGGGATAAAGCTAGTATTAGATAATACTGCATGAGTTACTTAATGCTAGGCATCTTACAACTAAATAACAGTTTTTATATACACTTCTATAACTATTGCATGCTTACATTTCTTTTTATTTTCTATATGTTAAACTTAAATATACATAATATTTAGGAAACATATATTCATTTCTACTAAGTTTTATTCCTCTTTATAGTTTTGTTTGTTATTTTAGTGCAATATGTTAAGAAAATGTTGTCAAGCGTTCGCATCCTGATGCTTCGCTTGACGAATTAAATGGGACATTTTTCATACGCATGCCTCTTTTTGATCTTCAGAGCCGCTTCTTTAGCCAAAAAGTCCGCCCTTTCATTGCCGGCGAACCCTGCATGCGCGTTGATCCATTTCTTCTTTGATTCGGGATAAATGCATGAGGTTGGCTCTCGTTTTGACTGCCAGGGGGTGACGACTGCTCAGGTTGGTGATTGTGAAGTGCGGCTCGTGAATCGCTGTACAGTGCGAAAGTCCTCTATTTCCTCAGTTTTATCACCTCACTCGCTTCGCAGATGGCCAGAATTTCGGCCTGGTAAACAGTGCTACGGGACGGCAGACTAAGCTTGACGGCCTTGGTTTCGGTCTCGCTATTCCATAAGGATAGCGAGGCTCCAACCCGGCCGTCAATCTTACTGCCGTCAGTGAAGATTCGAACTTCGTAGTCACTGTGTGCGTCTAGTTGAATTTGGTCGTCTAATGTTTTGAAATTTATTTTTACGAGTTCAGCTGGTTGAAGTTCCTCAAGTGCAGATGTTCGTGTCTCTATTTCTCTGTCCCGTAGATCCAGCAAAGACTCCCCCTTCTTCGCTTCGTATTCCAGCGAAGCAGCACTCGGAGATCGAGCGGGAGAATCCCTGTTAGCACCAGCGCTGAGTTAAGAGACACTGTCCTGTACGTTTTGGCGATTTTCTGCAGAAAACCCCTTTGTGCCGCCTCCAGCCTCTTATGGACGCAAACCTTCTTCACCTGGCGGCGTTTAGGATGATCGGTTTCATAGTTGCAGGGTAAAGGGTACGGATGACTTCCGGGTGCAATACCCAGATTATTTTTGCGGATCTGGTCAATGGGCCGCCACTGCCCTATCGTAAACGTTCCTGACGTGGTTATTAAATGTTAGTTTATCGTCAATTGTGACCCCCAGTAGTTTTATCTCCGGAACGATGCGTATTGGAATCTCGCTTATTTTTAGCCGCGGTACCTATATCATATTTTAATTTGCGTGTAAACACTATGCCTTGAGTTTTTTGCGGGGCGAGTTTTAACTTGTTAGCAGTTCCCCATTCCTGCACAAATTTGAGAGTGGTGTTCAAATTTAAGATCCACGGGAACAATGAGATAAAAACCAGACTGTACACTATCACTATGCTGAATTTTATCCAAATCTGTAGAGCCGTGCTGCCGTGATTGAGGAACAAACATCCATATATCCACATAGCCATCCATCCAAACTTTCACATTTTATAATATTAGTTATCATCATCATCATCATCATCTCAGCCCGCGCAAGTCCACTGCTGGACGTAGGCCTCTCCCAACGCGCGCCACCGAATTCGGTCTCTAGCATCCAGTCCCTGCCAGCCGTCTTCCCAACGTGCCGGGGGGCGTCTCACACTACGCTTGCCTTGACGTGGCCTCCATTCGAGAACCTTTGGACCCCAACGATTGTCAGTTCTTCGACATATATGGCCAGCCCACTGCCACTTTAGCGTGCTAATCCGGTGAGCTATGTCGGTTATTTTAGTTCTCCGTCGGTAACCTCGTTTCTGATCCGGTCTCTCAGAGAAACACCTAACATAGCTCTTTCCATAGCGCGCTGTGTGACTTTAAGTCGGTGAACTAGCCCTACTGTTAGGGTCCACGTCTCGGCTCCATACGTGAGCACAGGCAGGACGCACTGATTGAAGACTTTGGTCTTCAGGTTTTGCGGAATAGGCGACGAGATGGCTTGACGTAACGAAATGCTGCCCACCCCAACTGTATCCTCCTGTCGATTTCCCTCTCGAAGCTGTTTTTACCCAGATCTTCTCGACGGATTGGCTTGGGAATGAACTAAGATAAAACAAAAATCATGTTTAACAAACATATTACCCCAATGCCGATAACCGTCGCAGATACGCCTCTCGAAGTTGTTACCGAATACACCTATTTAGGGCAGATTATACATCTGGGTAAAAACAGCATAATATTAGAAAGAGTATATAATATTAGTATCATTGTATATTTATAATTTAGTTTAACGCAGTTTTATATATTTTATGTTTAGGGTTGTAAGTTTTGAGTAGGTATTTAATTACATTTAAGTAATGAATCCCTTTGATAGTACAATCACTTAATTAATTTAGTTTCCATATTTGCCCGAACTAATGGCTGTTAATAAGAGTATAAATATTTTGAATCAATATTGTATTAATTTGGACATACACTTGTACGTAAACATTTGAGCAGTAGGTAGGTATGTGATCGGATAAACATGTAAAATTAAATTGTGAAACTATATAGTAATAATTATTAGTATAATCATATGAAACTTCAGTGCACTAAACTATCTTTGCCTGTGACTTAATTCGCGTTGCAGTTTCGATAAGTATTATAAGATCTCACTCTCATATTCTGTAGGCGATTAAAAATTAACTGCACCATCTGCGTAAAACCCTACTCTTTCAAAAACAATTGAAACTAACATATAAGTTGTGGCGTAATCAATGGATGACATGGGTAGAAGGCACTATGCCAATTCAGAAAAAAAAACATGTTCAGTAAAAGCCCTTCCGAGATGGTATTCGAAATTTTCGAAATTTACAAAATATTTCCAGCCTTTGACATTCTTTTTGGCGCCAAGTCTACAAATGATGAATTTTTTTGTATCTGTTTTTTGGAACGTACTCTTCGACAGATGTGCTATTGAATGAAAACTACATACATACATACATAACGTCCCGCCTGTATCCCTTATGGGGTAGGCAGAACACCAGGGTTTACAAGACCATCTGATGTCACGTTTGACAAATTTGGAGGTATTATAAAGATGGAGACAGACTATAGTGACAGAGGGTCAGCCTATCGCCCACAAAAACGCCTTTAAAACCTCTGTCCCTTAACTGACTTTTACAGTATGCCCGGGAAGAGAAGCAGCTGGCACATTCTACGTTTTTCTTTCGCTCCCAGTCCAGCATGGAAGCAAATTTTTATAATAATTAGCACAGAAATTAGTTTTTAAACAAACTTAATGGTTAGCTCGGTTGACCAATATTTAAATCAAAAAGACTAATGAGCTCTTCTAACATATTATTTTTGACAACTTTTATACCTTGATACCTTGACTAATCTCTGTAATACTTATAATTATTATTTAGTTTAAATTTGGACATTGTAAGATTTCATTAATTATTATTTTGTCATATTATTCTATTAATTTATATCTAATAATTGTTTTTATGTAAATTTAAGTTCTGTGGTATATTTTGTATAGAGTAGTAATTTAAGCTGTATTTTGGTCAGTTTTTATCTGAGACTTAGTTAAATATATTTTATTCTTATAATCAACATAAAGTTTAATTAGGATATTGTTAGATTTAATTGTTCACTATGTCATTATGATTTGTTAATTTTTAATTAGTGTTTGTATGTATGTAAGTAATTTTAAGAATGTAAACATTTCAACACAATTGTAAATTGTTAAGAAATAAATGAATTGAGTTGCTCACCAATCGATCGACGGTTGTCCGACGATCGATTTTTTCTGATTGAATTGGCCTCGTCGATCAACGTCGACTAGTACATGCTACCATCGATCGACGATCGATCGGTTGGTGTAGTAAAACCCTAATATCTTCTCCAAGATACCGACCGAACTCTGGATAGCCTTTGCCCATATTTTCTCAACTTTTAATATTTCACTGGGAAATAACGTTTATTTGCACAATCAAATCAAAGCTATCCATTGCACACTGAGTTAAATTTAATCAAATACAAATAAAATTACAAAAAAGGACTCATTTGCAAATAACGTCATGGCGGTTTATTATATGATCATAGATCTCTTGTGCAACAGTGATCCATAGATACGATATCTACCTAATTAATGTATAATATACTAATAGTCGGTAAGTTTGCTTTTTTTTAATGCAAACAATGTTAAAGCTCATGGTTTTAATTCGTTTTAGGATAAAATTTTACTCAACTAGATAATAAAAGATTACATTAAAAGTAAAGAAAACGGAACTAGTTTTCCGACAATATTTTGGTCATCTTACAAATATTTTCCCCTATAAAATGCAAAAGATAAATTTTCTTGAAAAGTATGACATTTAAAACAACGTACAATATGTTAAAAATTTGAAAAGAAATAGTGAAAAATATTCATATAATTTGCATAAACCTGTATAGTTAAACCTAGTCGATAAATCTCATTCCAGATGCACGTCCCGCATGTCCCTCGTTCCTTGCTCTCGTCCTTAACATACATTGCCGGCTGTGCATTCGGTATTGTATAGAATACCTAGGTAAAGTATGAAATAAATAATATTATTACCTCAATCATTGCCATATGATTCATGTACTGTCTAATACATAACAATTATTAATCTAGACTATTTATAAAGACTTATGTTATAATTAAAATTGTATTGCGTATTATTATGAAATTATTTGTAGCTTGAATTATTTAATTTTATAAATCCTATTTGAGAATAATCCTAAATAACATTATTGTGACGTTGGAGTTGTAAATTTAAATTTAATACAGTAATTAATGACATTCCAAAATATTATTATTCTATTTTTTTTGTTTTCTGAATTATTTAATATTGAAATATTTCATACTAGCATTCAATTTTTAATTTGATTGATAATTCTTATGTATATCTTATGTATGTCATTATTACTAATATTTTTATTGTACCTATTCTGATAATAACCTGCATGTATCGAACAGATCGGAATCGGTAAACCGACGATACAAACCCAATTGTTTTAATAATAGTTAAACATGAAATCCTACAGCTTAATTCTATGAGTAATTACGAACTACTTACCAACCTGGAGTGGTGCACATTGCGGGCAACGTGGTAGGTGTGTCTGTCTGTATGTATAGGGATAAGGGGTCCCCTTGGGAGGAAATTAAAGTCAACCTAAACTAAATAATTACAAGGCTCATTAAAATTGAAAAGGGAAAGAGAAATATTTGTAAAGGTATCACCTGAACTCCACGTGTCACAACCGGATATCACTTATACAATATAATGCACTCGGCGTTACTTAATTACGCCACGAAATAGTTTCTTCGATTATTATAAACAATGCGCGCAACCAAATCTTCGCGTGTAAACTAAACCGCGGGCGCGATTATAACTTTAAACTTTGCAAGGGACTAACACTTGCGTACCACTCAAACTCTCAAAGCAACCTATCTTCCACTGACGAACGATGACGGCTCGGCCGCTCTCAATATTTTTAGGTTACGGTAGGATTATCACAAAATAATTTTAATATATTTTTCTACCCGCAGATTTCAACTTAGGCTTGCGATCTATTCCGAACAATCCCCCGCCCCAGGCAGGCGTTACCTGACTGAGCCTAAACAACCAGAGAATCAGGAATAGATAGCCTAAACTCATGACACAGGGAGTCGCGACAAACTTGCGACAGCTCTTTTGAGAATAGAGCTTCCCACTAAAACCTCTGCGACACGCGGAGTTCCATCAGCACCTAGGAATAGCCTCAAAATTCGACCACGTCTCCAAGACAGTGGGGGCATATTCATCTCCTTAACTAGGACGAGGTCACCAACCTTAGGTGGGTCAACCTTATCCGACCAACGAACACGCTGCTGCAACAAGTGAAGATATTCCACATTGAACCTCTTCCAAAAGCTCTGCGAGAGCTGTTGCAGCAGTTCAAAACGTGAAAGGCGATTAACTGGAATATCCTCAAACGGATATTCTGGAAGAGCTGCCAAAGGACCTCCAATCAAAAAATGACCTGGAGTTAAAACTTCCAAATCATTTGGATCCGAAGAGATAGGGCAAAGCGGCCGTGAGTTAAGAACAGCTTCGATTTTACAAAAAACCGTTGCTAATTCTTCAAAGGTAAGAACTGTTTCTCCAATAACCCTTCGAAGATGGGTCTTAGCCACCTTAACAACTGCTTCAAAAATACCGCCCCAAGAAGGGTAAGCAGGAGGACTAAATTGCCACTTAATACCCCGACGCGACAAAGAAGTTTCAATTAAAACTTGATTCTCATCTAAAAACTTATAAATTTCTGAGAAGTGACGATCACATCCCTTAAAGTTTGTCCCGCAGTCGGACCGAATTAAACTTGGTAAACCACGACGACTGACGAATCGAGACAAACAAGCAACAAAGGCTTCAGTACTAAGAGCTGAAACTACTTCCAAATGTACTGCCTTAGTCACAAGACAAACAAAAACGCACAGGTAGGCCTTAACTACCTTGGCATTCCGCAACGATGAAACCTTAATGGAAAATGGACCTGCAAAATCTGTGCCAACACCAGAGAAGGGCCTAGCAGGCACGATTCTATCTGGGGGCAAATCTCCCATTTGAGGTTGTACAATAGTCGCTCTAAGTTTATAACACTGAATACAACGAAAAATTACATTCCTAATGGCTCTCCTGGCCGATAAAATCCAATATTCTCGATGAAGAATCGCTAGAAGACTATTCAATCCGGCATGACAATTTTTCTTATGTCTGTCAGTTATTAGCAACGTAACTAAAGGACTCTCCTTAGGTAAAAGTAGGGGATGTCGAGTTTCATATGGCAAATTAGAATAACGCAGCCTTCCTCCTACTCGCAACAAACCGTCGTTAGCAATAAAGGGGTTCAAACGTGCAATAGCACCCTTTAATTTACGTCCTTCTGTCAGACCCTTCAAAACTGACTCAAAATGAGCGACCTGAACCTGCCGTACCCAAAACAGTAGCGATTCCTCTCTTTCCTTGGGAGACAACACAAGAGAAGACAATCTATTAAACTTATTCCTTAAATTATGAACAAATCTCTTGATCCAACCTGTTACACCTATCAGTTTATCAAGAGAGCTAAATCGATTTAGCAACCAATCCGGTTCTAAAGCAGGATCCCTTTCAACAGCTAGAACCTTCAAACCAGGAAGAGGGTCAACAGTTTCAACTAATTTCTGAGGCCAACAATCCTCTGACTGGAACAGCCACTCTGGGCCCCACCACAAATTATGATTTAACAAAACGGGAGCCTCGCAGCCACGTGACGCACAGTCTGCAGGATTTATTCCTCCCGGCACATGTCTCCATTCTAACGCTGCTTTTGACTGCTGGATTTGAGAAACTCGATTTGCGACAAATACTTCCAAGGCATAGACAGAAGTCTGTAACCAAGACAAAACAATCTGGCTGTCTGTCCACGCAAATACATTCTTAATGTCGACCTTCTGACCCAAGGTTTCTACCAAGTGATTTAGGAGGCGAGTCAAGAGAGCAGCTCCTGACAACTCTAATTTTGGTATTGTCAAACGCGTCCTAACCGGTGCAACCTTGCTCTTTGCCATAACAAGCTGGACTGACACAATACCTGCGCTGTCAACAGTACGAATATAAACTGCCGCTGCATAACCGCATTCAGAGGCGTCACAAAATCCATGAAGATCAACCTTACATTTACCCTCTGGTAAAAAAGATCTTCTGATTTTAACGAATTGGATGTCAGAAAGTGATGTTACAAACCTAACCCAAGCACACAACAAGTCACCAATTAAAGGTGCGTCCCATGACAATCCTTCCAACCAAAGCTTTTGCAAAAAGCACTTTGCCCAAAATACGACTGGAGTCAACCACCCATTGGGATCGAATATCCTTGCCACAGTCGAAAGTACTAAACGCTTTGTCCATGTTTGCATTATGTCTAAATCTTGAACCTTAAATGTGAAGACATCAGGTATTGGTTGATACTGAACGCCCAGCACTGCGACGGCGTCAGGATTGTCCACGTTCTCGAAAATATAAGGATCCTGCTGATGCTCCTCAGGCAGACCAGCAAGAACAGCTGAGTTAGACAGCCACTTTCTTAATTCGTAGCCACCTGCCTGCATAATTCCTATCAGCTCATCACGTAGCACCAGCGCATCTTCCTCAGTGGCAGCACCTGAACAAATATCATCGACAAATATGTCAGTGCTCAAAACAGCAGCGGCTCTAGGAAATCGCACTCGTTCACGATCTGCCAACTCTAATAGAGCACGCATTGCAATAAAAGGACTGGACCTAAGTCCATAAGTATTAGTATTTAACTCAAAAACCGTAATTTGACTGTTTTCGTTCTCACGCCAGAGGATCAGCTGATATTGGCGATCAGCTGGATGAATTATCGTAGAACGAAACATCATCTTAATATCTGTAACAAAGACGACTTTATGCCGGCGGAAGTTTGTCAGGATCTCACCTATGTCACGATGAAGTTTTGGACCCGAATGTAAGCACTGATTGAGAGAAACTCCGTTAGACGTGGGCGCGGAGCCATCAAAAACTACTCTAATTTTTCCAGCCTTAAACACCGCATGGTGTGGAATGAAATAGTGCTCCTGCCTACGCCAATCAAAATTGGAAACGGACATGTGTCCCAATTCCAAATACTCTCGCATAAACTGAATGTACTTTTCACGATATACCGAATCCCGTCTCATGCGTCTCTCCACGGAAGCTAACCTCTTCTCAGCTAACATTCTGGAATGACCAAGAGGGGGCCTAGATGGCAGAAAAGGTAGCCTCGTGACAAACTGACCCGAACAGAGCCGACCTGTATTGTTCTGGAAGAAAGACTCACATTCCAGATGCTCTGGGTTGTCACGAGAAGCTGTAGGGGGCTCTTCCACTTCCCAAAAGCGCTGAACAGCTTCAGCGAGGGAGATTCCTACTTGCAAGTCACCATCCTTGCCGTGAAGAGACTTAGCTGAAAATACAGGGCCCATAACGACACTACCAAGGTCGGTTGAAACTGCTACTAACCCTCCAGGTTGCAGAAGTGTGCTGCTTCCGAATTGCAGCACTCCTAAAACATCTGCACCGAGCAGAAGATTAACAGGACCTGGAACATGAAAGTTTGGATCAGCCAATCTAAACCCAGATGCTAACCGAACAACATCCGCTGGCAATGTAATAAGAGGATGTCTGCCCATAACATTTTCCAAAACAATCGCAGAAATTGTAATACAAGTTCTTGAGCCATGAAGCAGAGAAAAGGAGAGTGAGACTTGACCCACTAAACCAGACACCTTGACTCCACCTACTCCTCGAATGGCTCCCGCTGCAGAAGTTACCTTTAGCCGCAGTCTTTCTACCAGCCACCTGGATGCTATACTCCCCTGTGCACCCGAATCCAAAATCGCACGCGTGGTTACCTGCTCGCCCGATGGGGAACCGACGCAGACCTGTGCAGTGGGCAACAACACAGTTAACGCAGAAGGGGGAGTTGCAGGTGGGGGGTGTGGATGTGCGAGTCAATTACGTTTAGGGTTATAACTAGGTGTTTGTGCAGTAGAACAACCTCGCTGGGCAACCTGATTCCATTGCTGAATTGATGGGTGCCCACCGGTGGGCGAATAGATCCGATTTGCATTCTTATACTGATGACCTAGCCGAGGCCAATCTGTGAAGTGAAGTGGCATACCACAAACATGATGGTGTTCCCTAGCAGCATCGAGGCCCACACGGGGTGGTGCACGGCTACCCCCGCCCGTGAAGGGTCGCGGTTGACCATTGGAGTTACGAACAGATACTCTCTTCTTACTACTACGAGAACCAGAACTACCAATTTGAGGTCCAACCTGCATGGCACCAGCCCACTGACTGTCAGCTTCATCCTGATTCTGCTGCGTAACGGCCTGCTGGTTTGGATCAGCTGGCACAGGCGCACCGTTACGGTTACCACAAAGCAGAAGATGATGATTACCACCGCACTGCCTGCAAGGTCGAG
This sequence comes from Stenoptilia bipunctidactyla, assembly GCA_944452665.1. Lineage (NCBI taxonomy): Eukaryota > Metazoa > Arthropoda > Insecta > Lepidoptera > Pterophoridae > Stenoptilia > Stenoptilia bipunctidactyla. Next base: position 4,495,571 of record OX101748.1, on the reverse strand, counting down.
CAGAATTGCATTGAGATGCAAGATGGTCGCCGAGGCAACTATAGCACCACCTACGCTGGCGAGCTATGTTGCGACGCACCTGCCACCGTAGTTCCTTAAACTTAAAACATGAATCTACCCCGTGGCCTAAATCCCTACAGTATGAGCACCGCCCGCGCGGCTGCTGCACTGCGGCGACGTGGTACACGCGCGGCTCGCGGCGGCGCTCCGCGCGCGGCGGCGCGGCTCCCTGCCTTGCTCTAGAACCGACGACGTCGCATGCTCCAGGCGGCGGAATATTATCTGCACGACGACACTCATCCTCTAAAAATGACACTAAATTTTCAAATGATGGAAGATGAGAGGCAGAGTCTCCACCGTACTCCTGCTTGAACCTATTGCGCAGTTCGTGAGGCAGTTTAGCTAAAACAATATGCAATAATATAAAAGACCAACTATCGACGGGTAAATTTAATCCCTTTAATCCATTAACTGCAACCAAAACCGGGTTAAGAAGCCTAGTCCGCAGTGCCTGAGGTGCGGGGTTTCGAGGGAGACCTAAAATTACCGACACATGATTATCCGCTAATCTTCTAATATTCTGGTACCGACGCATTAGTAAGTCCCTTGCAATCTCATAATTGCTATCAACAAGATCCAGATGCTGCACCAGTCCCTTCGCTTCACCTGTAAGTGATGCCATCAAATAAGCCAGCTTCTGAGCCGGAGCTAAATCTCTCCGCGAGTGAACCAAACTATCATATAAATTATTATATGCAACCCACTGACCTAAGTCACCACTAAAATGAGGTAAATCTAACTTAGGCAGTCTGCCGATTAATTCAGGTGAAGTAACTAAGTCCGACTTTAACTGATTCTGCCCTAAAGAACTCATCTTCAGAATACCTACAGCCTGTCGGATCTGGTCAGCTAAATCCTCGGCCTGGTCAATGTCCAAACTAATCTTCTCCATAACCTCCGGTTCAAGACTCAATTCAAGTAAGGCCTGATACGCATCATATAAATCCAATAATTTATTTTCCAAAGAATCATAACGCGATAATAAAGCTTGATCCCGATCCTTCCGAGAAATATTTAAAACGGCCGAACCAAGCCAACGCAATACAGCGGCTATACGAGCTGTATATTTACTAGCCATATTCAAATTCTTTAAATAAATTTATTTGAACGCACTGAATAAACCCTAAATAAAAACTTGGCACTTAAATAAAGGCCAAAACCGTATTAATGTACACGTATGTAAATTAAGTCACACGAAAATAAACCAATTCGTTCGCTTAACAAAAATATTAATTTCCAAAATTATATTTTAAACCAAAAAAATGCTAATCTGAAAACAGCCTTAACGCTATTACAAAGTAACCTAAATATCGGATCAGCCGAATAAAACCTTACCGTAGGTTTCTTTATATTTAATACGCATTAATTAAACTAATCTTAAAACGTATTTAGTACGTACTTAAGAACAAAGAAATAGGTACGTAAATATCTATTATGAAAAAACACAATTTCAATTTCGAATATGAAAGACACAAACTAATTTACGTATAGAAATTTATCAAAACTATTTTGATACAATTAAGACAAACTAACAATGTGCACCAGTAGAATTATCTAGAATGAAGCTATAGGACGATAACTATTATTAACCTCTAACCGATATTCTATCGAGGAAAAAACCACGCTCTGCTACCAAATTTTGTATCGAACAGATCGGAATCGGTAAACCGACGATACAAACCCAATTGTTTTAATAATAGTTAAACATGAAATCCTACAGCTTAATTCTATGAGTAATTACGAACTACTTACCAACCTGGAGTGGTGCACATTGCGGGCAACGTGGTAGGTGTGTCTGTCTGTATGTATAGGGATAAGGGGTCCCCTTGGGAGGAAATTAAAGTCAACCTAAACTAAATAATTACAAGGCTCATTAAAATTGAAAAGGGAAAGAGAAATATTTGTAAAGGTATCACCTGAACTCCACGTGTCACAACCGGATATCACTTATACAATATAATGCACTCGGCGTTACTTAATTACGCCACGAAATAGTTTCTTCGATTATTATAAACAATGCGCGCAACCAAATCTTCGCGTGTAAACTAAACCGCGGGCGCGATTATAACTTTAAACTTTGCAAGGGACTAACACTTGCGTACCACTCAAACTCTCAAAGCAACCTATCTTCCACTGACGAACGATGACGGCTCGGCCGCTCTCAATATTTTTAGGTTACGGTAGGATTATCACAAAATAATTTTAATATATTTTTCTACCCGCAGATTTCAACTTAGGCTTGCGATCTATTCCGAACACTGCATGTACCAATGATCTGTTAATTGATTGAAATAAATGATTTGAATTGAATTGAATTACCTGAACGTTTTAGGTATTGTATACATTACCTGGGGATTGTATAGAATACCGGATTATACAGCTTGCCGGTAATATAAGTTTATCTTGTTTTAAAATAATAATAGCGATACAATTATTTCTTTTTTTGGCTATAATACTTTATTATTAACCTTCTGATTTACTGTATTAGCTACATAAAACACACATTTATTTATTTGAATTTCTCAAGATGTAGTGTAGGTTCATGTCATGTATGTACGTATTTTATCAAATCTATCAAGGTTAATTTTGTGCAAATATCGCATTATTCAATATTTTTTGGTAAAGTTCTCATAACATAAATATATAAAAAGTGTCTATAGAACGTATAGCGACCACCCTTCACATAGAATCTGCCGCCAAATATGACCGCTCCTGCGGTGATGTGTTCCGGCAAATGTTTTATGAAGATCCAGTTCTTTCATAAACTCGTGTGCTGTCATCTTCGACCTCATCTTCGTATACCATCAGGTGAGATTGAGGTCAAAGGCGGGGGAAGTCACAGATAAAATTTCTGGAGGCAACTGAAAATCGGTGGTTTGCTTTAACGCAAATGCGTCACTGAGGTGTCGCCATTTTGCATCGGCATACACTCTTTTAAATAATTTTATTTTATTTTTTGTCTTATTTTAATTTTTCTTTGGTGTTTTATGGTGTTTATAATGTTATTGTATTTATTTATTTATTTATTTACTCTTTATTGTTTATTTAAAAAAACACAGATAAATATAAAAGGATAACAATTTACAAAAGGCGGTCTTATCGCTCTAGAGCGATCTCTACCAGACAACCTAAACAATACATAACAATAACTTATAATAATTACAAACAAAAGAAAGTAGGTACATTTTATCATGAGTCAGTATGTGGGTTCAATAAAAATATAAATAAAAATAATATACAATAAAATACAATAACTCGATATTCTTAATACATAATGTACAATATAACATATATAATAAACATAATACATTACTAACGTATACGTCTATTAATCTTGCGCTTAAGTTAAATAATGTTTTTTCAGTTTTAATTTAAATGAGTTCAGCGAAGAGGCCGTTCATACCATTGGAATTGTCATAATATCTTGATTTTTCCTACTATATAAATAACCTTTCGTCAAAACTGCTAAATCTCAATAAATATTACTAGAACAGTAATCGAACAAAAAATTATGTGTAATGGTCCTTCACAGTACAGATATATTTAATTATTTGAACGCTTTCATAATCAGAATCGTATGATTTCAGAACTGCGTTACAAAGTTCCTTATCTCAACACTAGGGGGCGCCAGTCGCTGCGACAGTCAGTCGTAGTGTTTTACTCGTAGCGTGCCGACGTAGTCCCTGCTACGGCGTAGCTCCGTCTCGTGAACGAAGTACCAATAGTGAAATTAGTAAGAAAGTTACTCAAAGTGAAAATTAAGTGCAAAGTGAAAACAATAAAGTGTGACTTTTTAAAAGTGAAGTTTGTGTTTAAGGTGCCTTTTCGGATAAAGCATAAAGTAAGTAATTTGTATGATGATTAACTTGAAAACTTTTTGTAAAAGCAATTAATGTTTTCAGTTAAACTTTTTGCGGGTTCGTTTTGTTGTTTTAAAAAAATAAATGTTTTTACGAATTGTTTTTGGGTAATGAATTTTTAAATATGGTTGGGTAAAAAAAGTTACCTAATGGCTTTTTGGGATGGAATAAAATTAACTTTTTTGGACCAGCGGATTCTTAATTGTAAACTTTTCATTTAAAAATAAAGCATTTATGCATTTAAGAGCGTATTTAAGCGTTTTTTAAATAATGAGTACTTATCAGAAGATTTAAAAGAGTTTAAATTTTAAATTAAGAGATTTATGATTCAGTATTGGAAAATTTATATTTCTATTGACATAATAATGTAAATATTTTTCCAGTTTAGTTAAAAGTTTATGAAATTATTTGCAACAAAAATTTGTGTACTTGAAAATAGCAAAAAGAAACAATATTTTGATTCATTTAATTATTTAACAATTAAATAAAAAAGAAAAGATAAGAAGGTATACTTATTTTTATAAAATTTTCTTCCATAACAATTAAAATAGGAAAAATAGATGCTATTGCAACAATATTGTTACTGTTATGTTCATTATTAGCGTATATTATAAAAGTATTTTTTATCACTTTTATTGGATACTGGAAAAATAAACAGTAACAAAGAAAATTACAAACAATTTTTTTTATATATTTGCAAAAGAACAACATGACAATTACGATAAAATTAAGTTATTTACCTACATAAGTAAATTAATAGGCACATTATTATTTAAACTTTGCCTAGAGGCCACCTTATTACTGAATAGCGATTTCAATCAGTCATGACAGGACTAAGCAGCGGAAATTAAAATGGCGGTGGTACAAAGTTAGTTAAATATTGTACATATTTATTCATTCTTTATTATACACGTAATAAAGAGATTATTACAAAAAGATACAGTAAACAAAGCAAAAATGGCGGCTTTATCATAAAAAAATGTCTTGCGGGCATCCCATTTTTTTCCTATAAAACATGTCTTTCCTGATTTTCTAAAAAACGATTAAAAAGCGTATCCAATCGCAGGTTGACTGTCAAATAAGTTTGTAAGTCATTAATACCTTTGTCATTATGACTACCTATTGTAAAAAACAAATAGACTAAAGTTAAATATGGTTCAAGCCTTATGTCGGCAACGGATCATACATTTTAAGTGTTTATTTAATCATCCTTTATTGTGTATAACATAAATATAAAATTAAGATAAATAAATCAATTTTATACAAAAAGACAGCCTTATCACTAGAAAGGGATTTCAACCATGCAGCCGCAGTTTAAGGAATTGATTTAAGACGTTGTAAAAGGGGCACAGGGATACAGAAAATTGAAAATTTTAAAAACAAATAAAAATAGAATAATTTAAAACCAGTACACAAAACTACAACATAAAGTATAATTTATTACAAATATACACATGTATGTATAATTCCATAATAAAAATACACGTATTCCTAATATCTAGCACACAATTTATATATTTTTATCGTTTTTAACCCTATACTTATAAAATAAAAATAACACAAAGGACAATTAAAAAACAATACAATTACAGCAACTAATTAAAAAAACTATGAATTCGTTAAGTTAATTAGAAAACAAGTAAATTATACCCATAATTTAAATGTCACAACTTAAAATATTACCGTTTTGAGAACTATAAGTAATCATTTTAGTATAATGAATATTAATGAAATTAATGGCTGTTTGAAGTATGATGATTATACCTTGGGATTTGTTTCATTTTAACAAAGAAATACTTTCTTTGCATTTGTTTTCCTTTGGCATTACTTAGAATTTTGGGAAATATTGTAGAATTATGTCTGAGAGAGCTCTATAAATATGCACACAATATAATATATAAATTTTTAGAGACTTGCGATGCGTAAAAAATACGTTTAAAAAAATAGTTATATTAATCTTTTAGGTACTACAACGTTGGGATCGAATGTTACGAAGTTAAAGATTCACTTGTTATTAAATATATTTATTATAAGCACTTTTCACATACAATAACACTGGGGGCAACACTTATTAGCTAAGTATGGTGGGCTGAGGCGTTTCGCGTTTATAAAATTGAAGACTTATTTTCTTCGAGCACAACAATGATCATCCCTTTCTGAAGGAAGGGACGAGAATGTTCTAACAAAAAACAAAGCGTCTCTGTCAAAACGACAATATTCTAATTTCAAAATAACGACATCCTGGTTGATCGCACCATAGCCGTCTTTATTCATCAATATAAGGCGCGCTCAAGCAGTATGTTACGGTACCTATCATGAGTTTGAAATAATCAAATACCTACATAGTAGTTTTTTGAGCACATCTTCGGAAAATAAATATATTTTGGACATGGCTTTCAGGCTTTTTAAAGTTCGCCGTGCAGTAGTGCAAGGGCTACAAGTTAGAGCTGAGATTTCAACTTCAAATCGATGTTATATATTTCGGTTTATAATCGGTTATATCATTAATGATGTAATACATTAAGGTGTTAGATACAGAATAATTAATTTCATTAAGTATTATTTTCTCTAATGGGCATTGTTCATTTTTTTTATTTACTTCATATGAAAAACCCGTTTCGAGGAATAAGGTTTCTGATTAATTTAGTCGATTTAAAACATCGGGGTTTTATAGATTTTTAACAAAATACATTTGACCTATATTTACCGTTCTTGTGGGATTTTGGGAAATTCCTTTTATTAGTGTATCCTTGCATCCGCTTATGGATGTATGTTTCTCAGCTCCCTACGGCCAGTAGTTATAGCTGCGCGTTGTCTGTCAGTCAGTCAGTAACGGAACAGTTTTATATATCATAGATTTAAGAGCAGCTTATTTAGAATCAGTTGCTTAACATGTGCCTACCAATCAATTACGAAATTTTTTACGAGAGATTTTGTCTGTTTGTCAAATTTATTTGGGCTTAGAGAGATGTTTTTATATGGCTTCAGCCCGAGCTTGTCAATGCTGTCGATCAAAATGTATTTTCCCCAAAACTTACGTAAAATAGGCAGTAATATTCCATTAGCAAGTATACAAGCAGCTGATTGCTATAACACAGTTGATTATTGGCGGGTTTCATTATTCAACGGCCTTTTATATGAAAACTATACTACCAAAGAAAAGTAGGAAAAAGAAATGTTAGTAGTACTTTAAATGGCAAGAAATTGATATGCTGGACTGGGAGCGAAAGAAAAAACATAGAAAGTGCCAGCTGCTTCTCTTCCCGGGCAAACTGTAAAAGTCAGTTAAGGAACGGAGGATTTATTGGCGACTTTGCGGGCGACAGGCTGACCGCCTGTCACTGTTATAGTCTCTCTCTATCATAATAATACCTCAAAATTTGTCAAACGTGACATCAGATGGTTTTATAGCCTCTGGTGTTCTGCCTACCCCATTAGGGATACAGGCCTGAAGTTATGTATGTATGTACGTTAATTATTAAAACGTATTCTTGCTACGCCTTATATTATGCTGCTGTTCGTAGGCAAATCGAACAGTTTTCTTGATATAAAAAAGTAATAATCTAGTTTGGAGTTCGATAAATAAAATACCCGAAAAATACTTTTTAAAATGCGTTGTAATAAATACACACGAAACGAGTGTCAACTTGTCAATGAACTTTTATTATAAGTGATTGGATGAATAAAATTTCTTTGTAGTAATTTATCAGTCTGAGAGTTTAATCCACATATTTGCAATTCGTATCAAAAAGGAACTGCAAAAATGTTTCGTTCGACTCCTTGACATAGTTCTTCTTTTGCTTTATCTGCGTAGGGTCGATTCAGAATAGCCCTTCTGCCCTTGGATAATCGTGTAGTAAATGGCGACTAATCAGAGTAACTCCCGCTGATTTCCCTTCATGGTCTACCTGCCTAGCCACCACCCTTCATATAAAACCTGCCGTCGAATATCACCGCTCCAGTGGTCATGTCTTTTGGCAATCTTATCTTACTGATATAATAACTATAAGTATTACCCGCGCCATTTCAAATCCCGCCTGAATATCAAGATAAAAAGTAGCCTATTCGCTATTCCAGACTGTAAACTATCTCTATGCCAAATTTCAACCAAATCCATTAAGCCGTTTTGCCGTGATAGAGGAACAAACATCCAGACATCCATCTACTTTCACATTTATAATATACAACATTTTAGTTTGCTTTTATTCGATAGATGTCGCTGTAGGTCAATTAAATCGCGCCAGAAGAGTTATAAATGACTTAGCTATATTAACTTTGTAGACTACCTTTATTCGTCCTCCCTTTCAGAATTATAATATTAGTAGGCTAATATTAGTTGGAAGTTGAATATAAGTAGGGTGTGATAGTTCAGATGTATGGATGTTTGTTCCTCAATCATGAGAGAACGGCTCAACGGATTTCGATGAAATTTGGCTTTGTGATAGTGTAGAGTCTGGAATAGCACATACGCTTTTTGTATCCCGATATTCCCACGGAATTCGAAATTGCACGGATAGAACCACTCGAAACAGCTAGTGTGTTTTTATGAAGAGCCAGTTCATTCCTTAATCCGTGCGCTATAACAAACCTCCGACCTCACTTACCTTCAGGTCACATTGAGGTCCAACGCGGGTTTAATCACCAATAAAAGGCGGTACAATGGTTAGTCGAAACTTACTTCACCGAAATCTCGTTTCGTCGAAAATAATATTTTAAATAATTCGAGTTCGAATCCTGGTCGGGTGATTATTATTGAATACATTTTTTCAATTATCTAAAAGTAATTAAGCATTTTCAATGCAAAAACTTTCAAAGATTATTAAACTAAACATTGCAATGCTTCACTTTCACTGAGATTCACAATTTCTGTAAAGAAATTGGTCTCGGGTGGTCTTAGCTGCAAAGCTATACCATTAGATGGAGCTACGTTAGCAATATAACGTAAAAACAAAAAGAATGTGTTTAGTAATTTCGAGGCATACCGCCACGCCCCGGTAGCTCAGTGGAAGAGCACTCGTCCGGCAAACGAGAGGTCCCAGGTTCGAGTCCTGGTCGGGTGACTTATTATTGAATCCATTTTTTTCAATTATCTAAAAGTAATTAAGAATTTTCAATGCAAAAACTTTAAGAGATTATAAAATTTTAATATCTTGCTTCGCAGCAGGCACAGTATACATATCAGGATAGATATCTACAGTAATTAAACTCGAACGCATCTTCGAAATAAATGTCTACAGCGCTGCGGCAAATTACAAATTACTTTTGCCTACTTTGTGTTTAGTTCCATTTAGTTTTGTGACTGCAAATATACTTTCTTTATAAAAACAAATAAAATACTTTGTAAATTGAATATGAAGTTTTCAACAAAAATAGGTTTTGTGTCAAAAAACCATGTTTAAGTTTGAATAACAAATCGGTCTTATAAATTAGCGACCGAAAAATACTTGCGCCTCGACTGAGACGCACGAAAAGATGTATTATTAAATTTTAAAGTATAAACAATTCGCATATTAACGTAAAGCTCAATCAATAATTGTTTCGGTATGCAGACACTCGCGACTAGCCGCATGCCGAGATCGAGCCGCTTAGGTATAGCTCGCGTTTCGTCCGTTCATATGAAGTTGAATTACTGTAGATATCTGTGCTGTGCTGCAGGTGTGGGGTTTAATCAAATGAAGGTTAGGTTGGGATATATTAATAACATTTACCATGCAGGACTAGGAGCCAAAGAAAAAACATAGAATGTGCCAGCTGCTTCTCTTCCCGGGTATACTTTAAAAGTCAGTTAAGGGACAGAGGTTTTAAAGGCGTTTTTGTTGCTCACGTTTTGTTGTCATGTCACTACAATAGTCTCTCTCCATCTTTATCATACCTCCAAATTTGTCAAACGTGACATCAGATGGTCTTGTAACCTCTGATGTTCTGTCTACCCCAAAAGGGATACAGGCGTGACGTTATGTATGTTTGTATGTATTTACCAAAAATCTAACTGAAGGCTTAGTCCATCTCGGAGATATAAAACAAACAATATATTAACTTTCGAAGAAGAAAGTTTCATCTTATCGTTGTTCACTTACGACCGGCTGGTGTAGCGGTAACATACATTGCCTTCTATGCCAGAGATCCTCGGTTCGAATCCCGGCGGCGGCGGATATTTGTGTGATGAACACAGATATTAGTCGTCAAGTCATGGATGTTTATATGTTTATTTAAGTTTATTCTAATAAAAAATATGTATTTATTCAATATGTACGTTTATATATTTCTTAAGTATATCAGTTATCTAGTATCCATAACACAAGTTCTTTAAGAAACTTAATTTGGGCTAGATAATGTTGTGTGAGTGTCAGAAATATTTATTTATTATTATTACTTAAAAACACCTTCAATAAAAAAAAAAGTTAAGCATTGTAAAATTATGATATCTTAAATGATGACTAAATTTGCTTTGTCATTAGTCAGTAGGCATTCTTTATTATTCACTAACTGTTGCGCGCGGTTTTACCCGCGCAATTTCGAATCCCGTGGGAATTTCGGGATAAAAATTAGCTTATGTGCTATTTCAGACTGTACACTATCACTATGCCAAATTTCATCTAAATCCGTATAGCCGTTTTCTCGTGATTGAGGAACAAACATCCATACATCCAAACTTTCACATTTATAATATCTGTAAGATAGTAAGATTAAAGCCTAGCTTACGAACTTCGTAGAAATCTCATAGTATAATCCTTGCAGGTTGGTATGGCGCTGGAACCTTGTCGTATTAACGTCCGCGTGACGTCACACAGTACAGTTTGCATACTTATGATTGGTTAAAGGTACTGAGAATTCGAAGCGTTGTCGAAATTCTGACGTCAGAGTAATGGCGGCCATGCGCTTTATCATTTTGCGAGGGTTATACGAGAACCTGTATCTAGCTTATCGATAATGTAAGGAGCTAATTGATTGTATACGACGTTACTTTGTGAGGATCCCTCACAACTACTATAACTTAGTTATCCTGTTTATTCTACGACTCCAAACATATTTAATAAATAAATATTTCTGACACTCACACAACATTATCTAGCCCAAATTAAGTTTCTTAAGGAACTTGTGTTATGGATACTAGATAACTAATATACTTAAGAAATATATAAACATACATATTGAATAAATACATATTTTTTTATTAGAATAAACTTAAATAAACATATTAACATCTATGACTTGACGACTAATATCTGTGTTCATCACACAAATGTCCGTGGCCGCCGGGAATCGAACCCAGGACCTCTGGCATAGAAGGCAATGTATGTTACCGCTACACCAGCCGGTCGTCTTGTTAATTGCTACATATCAAAATTAAATAACCTAAATATTAAGTTGTATTTACGAATACACATTTGAGTTTTTTCAAATTTGATATACTGCTGTAATTTAATAAGTAAATGTGATGATATATTTCGGTACAGAAGATAGCAGATCAAGCGTTACAAATCTGTCAAAAATTTGTAATTGAATCTGAACTCTATGCTCTCGACATTAAGTTAAAAATTGTGTTTTTTTTTTAATTGTACGGATAGGACGTTTGTCTTACATGCCACCTGATGGAAAGTGCGCATGAAGACTATGGTGTTACACGTCCATCCACGAGAAACCTATTCACTCGACACTTAAAAGTTCCAGGACTGTAGTGGTCAGGAAAAACAGACGCAGGCAGATTGTTCCACTCCTTGGCAATCCGTACCAAAAAGGAACTATCGAAGCGTTTTGTTCGACTTCTTGGTAAATCCACTAAATAGGGATGGAAGTTCGGTCTGCGTCTGGTAGTCCGGTGGTAAAAATGGGTGGTTGGAGAAATTACACAGATTTGTAAAGCTTGATATGCTGCCTTTTGTGCAATGGGCGGTAGTCGATGGAAAATCGGGAATAGTAGTCTATGTGCTATTCGAGGCTGTGAACTATCACTGTGCCATTGAACCGCTCTGCCGTGATTGAGGAACAGACATCCATATATCCAGACACCCATAGATTCATCCAGACTTTTACATTTATTATATTACTTAATAAGACTTAATTACATAAATTAAAAAATGTGTTAAATAATGCTTCCATGCTGGACTGGGAGCGTAAGAAAAACATAGAATGTGCCAGCTGTTCTCTTCCCGGGCATACTGTAAAAGTCAGTTAAGGGACAGAGGTTTTATTGGCGTTTTCTCGAAATTTGTCAAACGTGACATCAGATGGTTTGATGGCCTCTGGTGTTCTACCTACCCCATAAGAGATACATGCGTGAAGTTATGTATGTATGTATTAAGTAAATAAAAATATTTAACAATTTTTTTCATTTATGTAAGAGTAATTAAGCATTTTAAAATGCAAAATCTTTAAATATTATTAAACAATGCAATGCTTCAAATTAACTGAGATTCACAATTTCTGTAAAGAAATTGGTCTCGGGTAGTCTTAGCTGCAAAGCTATACCATTAGATGGAGCTACGTTAGCAATATAACGTAAAAACAAAAATGTGCTAAGTAATTAAGAGGCGATCTGCCAGGCTCCGGTAGCTCAGTGGGAGACACTCGTCTGGCAAACGAGGAGTCCCAGGTTCGAGCTCTGTTCGGGTGAATTTTAGTTAACACATTTTTTTTATTTATCTGAGAGTAATTAAGCATTTTAAAATGCAAATACTTTAAATATTGTTAAAATTTAATTATTTATGTAAGCATACAAAGAGATAGAGAGATAAAAAAGAAATTCCAACATAATTTAAAGACTAATGAATGTACAAAGGCACAGCTTATCATGCCTTTTCTTCAGCTCAATATTCCGAGATCCTTAGACATGAAGAAATATAATATCTTTTCGGAATAAAGTAGTAAACTGAGACGTTTCTTAAAGTTGAAAATATTTTATTATGATTTATTTTTAATTTGTAGAAAGAAAATCAGCTTTTTCCGAGAAAAACTTGGTTCGACAACGCTTTCATAGATTTACTACCATAATTAAGATATCATGATGAAACACGAGTGATATTGAATTAACAGCACTGTTTATATTACACCCTAGTGCTTTAATCAAAATAATAATCATATCAATTTATTCCACAAAATAGTAATTCAAACCTAATATGTTAATATTATTCAATATTGCAAAAATTACGACTTAAATAAGTAGCGTTAGTGAAGTTAAATAAGTAGCGTTAGATGACCACTTTCTGTCTGTCTCACTGTCTGCCTCAGACGCCAGTGGTCGCGGGTTCGATTCCCCCACGGAACAAGAAAAAAGAATGTTTATGGGTCTGGGCGTTTATCTAAACAGGGTTAATTTTAATTTGAAAAAAAAAAACATAATAAAATATTTTCAACAAATTCAGCTCCAAAAAGATATCATATTTCTTCATGTCTAAGGATGTCGGAATATTGAGAAGAAGAAAAGGCATAATTAGCTGTGCCTTTGTACATTCATTAGTCGTCAAATTATGTTGGAATTTCTTTTTTATCTTTCTATCTCTTTGTGTACTTTCTATCTACTTTCTACTATTAGAGTTGTCATCGTTAGTACGTCTATGAAATAGAAGTTTTTAAACTATTATGGTAAATCAAATTCATATTGACCATACAAACGGGATATTTAAGTACCATGTTTTATTTTGAGTACTGGTTATTTCGGCATTGTTGCAAGGGCCTGTATACCACGGTATAATCACCACGGTATACCTTAATAAAATAGTACTAAAAGGTGCATAGTAAATTTCATATATCAAAGGTTAATATGATTGTTATAAAAACTTTTTAGATACCTTTAAATTCATCATTGATCTAGAAAAAAAATAACACAAAATAACAGCTTAGTTTAATATTCAGCTTTATAAAGTGACCACTCCCTTTAAAGACAGTCAGTAGGGTCTAAACTTGCTTCTATGACTAAATTTAAATAATCAATCAAAACTGAAAGATAAAGGTAGTCTACAACGTAAATATAGCTACGTCATTTATAACTCTTCTTGCGCGATTTAATAGACGTACAGCGACATCTATCGCATAAAAGCACACTAAAATTTTGTATATTATAAATGTGAAAGTTTGGATGGATGCATGTCTGGATGTTTATTCCTCTATCACGGCAATGGATTTGGATGAAATTTGGCATAGTGATAGTTTACAGTCTGGAATAGCAAATAGGCTACTTTTTATCTACGTAAAACCGCGCTAAACTGCTAGTGTTTGTATAGAATGAGCAAATAATAAATATATTTAGTATTAAGTTGCTTCACGGCTTGTTTATTAAAAAAATACCAAAGTGCGCGAGTATTACGACACATTTTATTCTAAATTGTATATTGGAATTGTTTCTAGAATATTAAATTTTTCAAAAACATTTTGAAATTAATATCAGTTTTCATTCATTCTTCATCGCATTTCAGTAGTCATAATTATTTTTATAAATTAAAGTACCTTGTAGTTATCTAACCTTAACACCCACTCAAAAATGGTATATGTGATTGGGGAAAACATAGAAACGTGTCTAGTGAGATTCTATATAAGAGTCTTTAGTAAATCCTTCCTACGCTTTAAACTAAAATTAATCATAAACATAATCATACCATTCTAAATTTAAATTTGAGCTATGCGAAATACGTTTATTTTGTAGATTTGGTTCTATTAAATACTCATCTTGGAGTATAGTGAATTAAAAATTTATAAGGCCGCAAACTGGACGGCAGTGACAGCGGCGCGGGCAGCGACGCGGGGAATCTGGGCCGTTCTCGACGCCAGCGGGCGTGAGAGCGATTTGTCGCGGTTTTATACAAACTCAATACATTCTATCGTGTCGCGGAAATCGCTGCCCGCGCCGCTGTCACTCTCGCTGTCGCTGCCGTCCAGTTTGCAGCCTAAAAGGTTACGTAGAGGACTTAAACCTAGTCGGGTGATTTTAACTAGCATATTTTTTCAGTTATTTAGGAATAATTGAGCATTATTATATGCAAAAAATTAAAAATATTTGTAAAGATTACTTTTTTGGCAGTTCTCTATGAAAAAATTGCAGCACATTTTTAAAAGGCGCTTATTTATGTCTTAATAAAAAATTTTTATATCTTAGTTTGATAACTTAGCTTTTTAGCATGACGCCTGGTGTTAAGTGAACATGAAAACTCAGGTTGTATACGTCCAAACACGAGATAACGTAAATATTTTAAAGTTTTTGCATTTAAAATGCTTAATTACTCTTAAATAAATGAAAAAATGTCTTGAATAAAAATCACCCGACCAGGACTCGAACCTGGGACCTCTCGTTTGCCGGACGAGTGCTCTCCCACTGAGCTACCGGGCCTGGCGATACGCCTCGAAATTACTTAACACATTTTTGTTTTTACGTTATATTGCTAACGTATATACTATTGCTATTCTAACGGGAAGTTACGCTGGTTCTAGTAATTATACAGGAGTGCTGGTGACAAATTTTAGATATTGAAGGAGAGCATTATGTACTCGATTCTGAACACAATTATGTAATAAAAGTAGGTACGTACTTAATTTTTCAGCTGAATTCACTATAAATACCTAAATAAAGAGTATTACTAGGTCGAGGACCGTTTGTCAAGCCGTCTATACCTACCCACCTACTCTGTGTTGATAGTGCCGTGCATACGTCCGTGCCAGTGTAACCATGCGTTGCGTAATGAATGATTTAACATTCGGTTAAGTTTACTCAGTTAATAATAAATATTTATTTTTAATTTAATTTTTTCCTTTCGTGTATGATCTCAAACTATCTCGTCCTCGTATTTCAAAAGTGAACTACCTGTCACCCTGTGTGTTACTAGGTCGTTATAGGCCTACTACTCCTACTCCTGGATAAGCGAATAAGTCGTAAGGGTTTGTGAGAAGCCATTTAGGCGCCCTAAAAATTTTGTCGTCGTGGCGCCGTGGTTACTGTGCATATCAAACAATATCGCAGGTCAAGCGCGCTCGGTGCGGCCGGTATTAGGATGGGTGACCGCCGACCATTCATTTGTCACGAAGACTTCCGTGCTTCGGAGGGCACGTTAAGCGGTCGGTCCCGGGTGCTGTATACTTGTATACAGTAGTCGTTATAGTTTATCAGAAGCCATTTCGGCACCCTGAAATATCTGACATCCACCAACCAGCACTGGGCCAGCTTGGTGAATTACGGCCTAAACCTCCTCGTCACCCAGAGGAGAGACTCATAGCCCTGCAGTGGGCTCATTACACGGAGTTGTGATGATGATGATGATGAAAAATTCTGTCACCCGCCAACCAGCACTGGGTTAGCTTGGTGGATCCTCGTCACTCAGAGAAGAGACTCATGCCTTGCAGTGGTTGATTATGATGATGTCTTCTGGATAACCGTGTGGTAAAAGACAATTAATCGGAGCAACCCCCGCTTGGTGCAACAATTACTTCAGGTGCCAATCAGTTACGTGTTCTGATTGTTCCGGTGATGTTCTGGTTTTATGTCATGAAGAGTCAGTACCTCTGTAAATCTATGTGCTCTCATTTTCGGCCAAATCTTCACTTACCATCAGACGAGTTTGAGGTTAAACGTCGGAAGGTTATTCGATGCAACTGAAAACGATGAAAAATCTAGTACTATTAATACCTATTTTTTTAACCGACTTCAAAAAAAGAAGGTTATGAGTTCGACCCGTATGTAAGTAATATGTTCAGAACTGCCCAGTTTTCGCATATGTTAGACTATATGCGTCTAACTTAAAAAAATACTTATTTGGCATATTAAAGTGAGTTTATTTATTATTATTATTATTCTATTATTCAACAATATACAAAAACATTTTCATTTTAAGACAGAAGTTATCGTTTTAATTTTTTACTTTTTAGTTCAATTTTGAAGTTGGTCATATTTTTCAGAATATTTTTTTTAATATTCTTTTTTATAAGTTTTCGCGATTCATACTATTATTCGCTCGTGCGTGACCAAGGGGTCTGCAAAGACACCGAAGCTTCGAGTTAAAATGTAAAATAAAAATTAAACGCGATAAATCCGGTTAAAAAGTGTTTTATTTAATAAATCTATATTTTTTTGCAATCGAAGCCGAACATGAAAGTAATGAGATCATTACCGCTTTTTATACTCAAGATGCCAATTTCTGGAAAATTCCGCAGACACGAGTATTTGTTGAAACGTCAGAAAAACCAAAATAATTTAGAGGATTCGCTGATCTTGACATCACAACCTAGGGGGTCTAGGGGGTTCTCTAATAAGCAGGAATGTACAGATAATATATTTTGTGCTCTCCGAATAACTTGTCATTTATAATAGACTCGTTTATGTTACAAAGAATAGAAATAATGATTTAGATTTATATTTTAACCATAGTAATGCTACAATAACACTTAATTTATGAATGTAAACATTTATATAAATATGGATTTTTCAATGTTTGTAACTTACATACATACATAACCTCACGCCTGTCTCCCTTTGGGGTAGGCAGAGACAAGGGAACACCAATTGCTTCGATCCAGACATACCTCTTTCGCTTCCTCCACGTTCATTAATCTTTTCATACATGATCGCCGGTTACGGGTACTTTTAACTAGGCCCTTTTTAAGATCGGCGTACGTTCGCCTAGGGCGGCCCCTTCCGCCCTAGGATTTTTCAATGTTTGTAACTTCATAGCGCAAAAACTGTTTCAAGGATTTCGGCGAAATAACTTGGGCAATTTAGTTTATAGGTACCGGCTAAAGATTGGCTGGTAGATAGGGACAGGTAAATAAAGTTACCATTTATTTTACAGATATCGAAAAATTACAGCAAAGTATGTAAAGAGAAATAGATAGTTCAGGAAAATTTACACTTTTAAATAGAAAAAATATATGCTGTCAAATATAGTCGCTCTGGCGGTGCAAAATCCGTACTTTTTATGAATGAAGAGTCGCTTTCTTAACGTGAAATAAAAAACGTTTTTAAGCGAACATGAGTAACTGACTATTATGTATGTATAACTTTAACTGCCAATTTGGCGATGGGGTAAACCTGTCTGCTTCAGACGCCAGTGGTTGCGGGTTCGATTCCCGCACGGAACAAGAAAAAAAATGTTCCGTGTCTGTGTGTTTATCTATTTATGTATTTATATTCTAGGTTCCCCCCTAGTTCGCTACAAGGTATCCCATAACACAAGCTATGCTTACTTTGGGGCGATGTAGTTGGTGTGATTGTCTGGAGATTTTATTTATGTATTTACCTATTTAACTTCGAGTTAAAAGTAAAATGTACAAATGGTCGACGAAATATCAAACAGTTCGACGAATGTCAGTTCTTACTCACGCCGTCATCAACGGCAAGCGCTGGGGTCGAGTTATGTGTTATGTGAATACCAATTATGTCACTCGTCGCTGCTGCATCGATGAACTCGACACTGTTGTTTAGGAGAATAGCCCTGCTCGGCAGCGCAGGACTGAGTGTTGTGGAGAAACTAAGAAATGCCTTTGTCCAGCTGTGGCCGTCGTGTGTCTGATAGATAGAAATGTGAAATACAAAAAAAAGTGATTTTAAAAGTAAGAGCAAGTCATGTGCTTTGATCTTATCGTCTCACTTCAGGGTGAAATTGAGGTCAAACGAGAGTCTACCTACTAATACAAATAATATTTAAATCTGAAACAAATTAAGCAAAAATAAAGCCTTCTATTAGGCTCAAACGTAAAAAAAATCACGTTCATGGAATAAAAACTTATTCTTTCAACTCGTTTTTTTTTCAGTAGGTAGTTTTCAAAAAGGTTTTATTCTATTTCGAAAATCGAATTTGATTTCAAACTGAATACTGAATACATTGGTAATGTAGGTTACTCTATAAATACATGACAGAGTCAAAGAGGATCTTTTACCTATTCGACTGTGAACGGTGAAGCGCTCAGGTACAAAATTACTTTCCGATGCGAAAAATCATTGGACTGATCGTTTCAAAACGGATATACTAACGATTGTATTATTTTAGTAATATTGTAAAAGTGCGTTTGGTTGTGAAAGGTACAGTCCATTTGCATACATATATACATACATAACATCACGCCTGTATCCCTTATGGGGTAGGCAGAACACCAGAGGTTACAAGACCATCTGATGTCACGTTTGACACATTTGGAGGTATTATAAAGATGGAAAGAGACTATTGTAGTGACAGGGGGTCAGCCTATCGCCCACAAAAACCCCTTTAAAAACCTCTGTCCCTTAACTGACTTTTACAGTATGCCCGGGAAGAGAAGCAGCTGGCACCTTCTACGTTTTTCTTTCGCTCCCAGTCCAGCGTGGAAGTTTTTGAAGTTTTTGCCCCATTTGCAATAGGACACTAAACAATTTTAATTGGATATATTTTCAGGTTTAAATAAATTACGTAAACTGAAATATGAGTCATCAAGCTCTTTAGGGAGCTTATTTATTTATACTTCTGTTTATATTAGAGGAAAAAGAAAAAGTCTTGTGTAATTAAGACCACAAAGTGGAATAAGCTTCAGAACGAGCTCTAAAAGTGGTCAGAGAAAACAGACACTGGGAGTGGTCTCGATGGTCTTTACTATACGTTTATGCAATTCATTTAAAAAGAAATTGTCAAACGTTTTAGGTTAGACTGCTTGGTAAAGTAATCGCAAACCAATAGACGCTTTTTTAATACACTTTTTATATAATTTAGTTCTTTAAATTTATGTTACAGAAAGGCCTGGTCGGATAAAAAATATCTGACGAGTAATGTGATACTGCTATTTGTAACTTGTATGTTAACTATGTATGTAACATAGTCTAGGGATATTTCAAGTAAACCTAAATAACTAAAATTCTCGTAAAGAAGTCGTCGTGGCGCTGTGGTTACTGTGTGTATCATACGATATCACAGGTTAAGCAACGTTCGGCGCGGTCGGTACTTGGATGGGTGACCGCCGACCATTCATTTCTCACGACGACTTCCGTGCTTCGGAGGGCACGTTAAGCAGTCGGTCCCGGGTGCTGTTTACTTGTATACAGTAGTCGTTAGGGTTTGTAAGAAGCCATTTCGGCGCCCTGAAAATTCTGACATCCACCACCCAGCACTGGGCCAGCTTGGTGGATTATGGCCTATACCTCCTCGTCACCTAGGGGAGAGACTCATGCCCTGCAGTGGGCTCATAACAAAGAGTTGTGATGATGATGATAATGTTATAACATGTATTTAAGGTTCCGTCGGGAAAGATCCGCGGCGGAATTTCCGTCAAGTGTGGCGCTGGCCAAAAAGAGTGATAAGAGCCGGCTTTTTTGTCTGTTATCTGTAACATCTTATTCAATAACTATCAACACCTTGTTAAAGCCGAAGTACAAAATTGTGACGTCATTAAATAACCGTTCGATGGTCTTATGATGAATAAAACTTTTTGAATTTCTAATTTTCTTGAATCTTATTTGATCATTGGAAACTCAGGCCTTATTTAAGGATTTATATTTTCTATTAAAACACTCGTCGAGATAAAATATATTATATAATAAAACCGTAATTATTTCATTGTAATTGTCATTATGTCATGCTGGACTGGGAGCGAAAGAAAAACGTAGAATGTGCCAGCTGCTTCTCTTCCCGGGCGTACTGTAAGAGTCAGTTAAGGGACAGAGGTTTTAAAGGCGTTTTTGTGGGCGATAGGCTGACCCCCTGTCACTACAATAGTCTCTCTCCATCCTTTGACGACCACTATGGCGTTGGGGTAAACCTATCTGCCTCAGACGCCAGTGGTTGCGGGTTCGATCCCCGCACGGAAAAAGAAAAAAAAAATCCGTGTCTGGGTGTTTATCTATTTATGTATTTATATTCTAGGTTCCCCCCTAGTTCGCTATATGGTATCCCATAACACAAGCTATGCTTACTTTGGGGCCATGTAGTTGGTGTAATTGTCTGGGGATTTTATTTATTTATTTTATTTATTTATCTTTATAATACCTCCAAACTTGTCAAACGTGACATCAGATGGTCTTGTAACCTCTGGTGTTCTGCCTACCCCATAAGGGATACAGGCGTAATGTTATGTATGTATGTATGTATGTATGTATATAATTGTCATTACGAATATCAACGACCTTTTGTTTTGTAATTTAAACATCAGTTTGTATATCTAAGTCTATATTTACTTGTAAAACAGTCTAAATTATCTGGGCCTAATTTGAATTCGAGTATTGTAGCCAAAATATTACCTAGGGGAATAACAGCGAATGTTTTATTTATTTTCAAATGTTTGATGAACAATTTATTTGAGTGTTTATTATTTTTGGGTAAGGCTGTGAATGGAAGGTTTTTGATAAGTCTAGTTGTTGTTTACGCTTGTGTTTAATAAATTACACAATTGGTTAAGGCGACATATTGAAAAAATGCTTTGACTTTCATCGCAAACTATGAGAATATGACAAGACGAGTGGATCTGACATTTTGATATGTGTAAATTCATATCTTTATCTATACTTTGCCTGCTCAAAAACATGATTTGATGATTTTGACTCGATAGTTTTATTTTTCGAAAACACGTCTAAAAACATACTTTTTTTAAATTACCACGTAGTTATGAAATCTATATGCTTAGAATTTACTTAAATTCAATCTTTACGTTATTGTTCGGACTTTGGTTGCTCAAAATTTACATAGCATTTACCGTTATTTTTTTATCAATTTTTGAAACGATTTCAGTGTCTTAGCGGTGTCGATGGTGGCGATTTCTATGCAATACGCGACCTTATGTCGGCTTGTTAAGGTGCTAAGATTTCAAGAAAAAACATTTCGATGTGTCGTCTTAAAGTATATAGGGTGGTTAAACCTAGAACAATAAAATGAGAGCATAAGCCGTCGGTAAATATCAAAATTAACCATCCATATCGGAAATGTTTTACTGAGACAAACAGTGTTTTTTCAACCGACTTCAAAGATGAGGAAGTTATCAATTCATCTTTACGTTTATTTTTGTATGATTTTCTTTACATGATGCTTATGTATCTCATTTGGTGGAAGAAGAGAGGGGAACCCATATTTATTTTATCAAAATCGTAGAAGCTTTGTCAAAGTATTTGCATTTGGGATACAAAATGGAGGAAACAATATATAATTTATATTATGTACACATATGTTTCGGTTGAAATATTCCTTGTTGTCACAGTTTTGAATTTGGACTTGAAAATGAGGGTAAAGTTGGTTGAATGCGTTTTAAACGTTGATTGTGTGTTGTGAAACTTATGAAATAAGAAAATATTTTGGATTTGCAATAGATTACTTTAAAAGATTAAAGCTGGCCCAGTGCTGGGTGGTGGATGTCAGATATTTCAGGGTGCCGAAATGGCTTCTGATAAACCCAAACGACTACTGTATACAAGTATACAGCATCCGGGACCGACTGCTTAACGTGCCCTCCGAAGCACGGAAGTCGCTCAATTATTCTTAAATAACTGAAAAAAATTGAAAAAACATGCAAAATAAGATCAATTTATCATATAATAATAAATAATAAATATTTCAGACACTCACACAACATTATCTAGCCCAAATTAAGTTTCTTAAAGAACTTGTGTTATGGATACTAGATAACTGATATACTTAAGAAATATATAAACATAAATATTGAATAAATACATATTTTTTATTAGAATAAACTTAAATAAACATATAAACATCCATGACTTGACAGCTTATATCTGTGTTCATCACACAAATATCCGCCGCCGCCGGGATTCGAACTCAGGACCTCTGGCATAAAAGGCAATGTATGTTACCGTTACACCAGCCGGTCGTCAAAATAATAGTCTTGAATGGTCTGAAAATATTAAGATTAACTTAGACTGGGCCAGTTTAGCGGCTAATTACTTCTAAAACTTGTAGTCCTTGTGGTGAAATTATTAAAAAAAGTTATGACAATCAATGTTAAAACTAAGATAAACAAGCGAACTTGAGAGAAATCTTTGCAAAAATATAAGCGTAAAGTAAAGTAAGTAAAATCGTTGTTGTTGAAGTAGATTTTCCATAATTCATATTCATAAAGTATTAACTAGAAAATATTCCGTTTTATACGTCTGTTTTGTTGACGTTGTTCTGCATTTTATGACTATCTCGTAAATTACGTGAATAGTGGAAAATACGGCAATTCTGTTTACCATTTCCACAACGGAAATAGAGGTTGGGAAACACATGAACTGTTGAGCATCTAGTTGACAAAGGGAGGTCTGTTTATTTCACTTAAAGTGAACGGTTACTACTCATAAGAATATATTTCTTAATCCTTTGCCTTCAACCTGTGCGTCATTGTTTTATATTATCAGCGATTAACCTCAAGTTTGACCTCAATATTACCTCATGGTAAGTGAAGGTGAGGTCGAAGATGACAGCACATAGTTTTAGGATGGCACTGGCTGTTAAATTAAACCTTACCTAAATAAGTCACTATCAGAGTAGTTATATAAATAATAAATAAATAAAATCCCTCGACAATCAAATTGGCCCCAAACTTGCAGAGCTTGTGATATGGGATACCATGTAGCGAACTAGGGGGAACCTAGAATATAAATATATAGATAAACGCCCAGACCCGGAACATTTTTTTTTTCTTGTTCCGTGCGGGAATCGACCCCGCAACTACTTGCGTTTGAGGCTGACAGCGTTTCCCCGATGAGACTTTAAATGAAAGGTTGTTGCTAGCCAGGGGAACCCAGAAGGTCTTTAAAAGTGGGGTTCGGAGCTCCAATACCCATAGAATTTTTTTTCTTCTTTTTTATCGCCAAGCAAAGCTTTGGCACCCAATAAGCTCTATTTGGAGTCGGATGAATGCTTTTACGCACGAAATAGCGTCTAAAAGACTGTTAGCCCAAAGGTTAGCAGTCATATATGTATTCCCTGACAGTGTGACAGGGGATTGTGTGATAGCCGTTATGCTCTCTCAGTTGAATTGAGCATACCCACTAAACATACCCGTTTGCTGATCGTGCCTTTAAGGGGCCAAGGATCGTCGTCAGAGCGACTGACAATCGGTACATAGAAGCTGCTTAGCAAGCCGCAGAGCTTTTAAGGTGTTACCACGATCAATGATGGATTGATTGATTGATGATTGAGATTCAAAGTCAAAAGAATCTTTATTTCGTAAGTATTTAAATACATTTGAAATAAATCACAATTTACAAATTGAACTGAATCTACCAACACTTCGGAAAGTTGATCTGTTGAGAAGAAGTGGCAAGAAACTCAACAGCAATCATCTTTTAAAAATACATAATAACAATAACAACAACAACAATTTACAATCTTCTTGCATCCGGATATCTTATAATAAAACTTTATACTTATCCTTAAATCTATCGAAGGGTTAATCTTAAATATTTTGGAATTTTATTATAAAAGCGTACACATTGACCCATGAACGAGTTGGTGATCTTCTGGAGTCTACTATTATATTTATACATTAGGCAATCAAGTACTAGACAGAAACGTAGACATAGATATAGAGGTAAAGATAGAAGCAGATAGATGTAGCGATAGAGGTGAGAGATATTACAGATAATGTGGATGGAGATGAGGATGAGGATAGTCGTGGACAGAGACTGGACACTAACACGGACGTGAACATGGGGGAATGGGATGGAGATGGGGAAGTCAGAGTCAAATTCAAAAAAGTAACATAGTCATAAAGTCTTTTTAGATTGATGTGGTAACCCTAAGGCTGTACTTATACTCTACTGACACTGTATTTGTTTTAGTTTTCACGATTTGTAAACAACTCTTACCGTATCTTTTATTTTGATATTTGAAATTTCAGTTTAAAGAGTAAGCTCTTTTGATAACCTTTGTGCACAACTTTCTCTATCTTCTTATTTACCGTCTGCGAAGACTGTCATCTTTTTAAGAATAACTGGAAACATTTTGTTCCGTTGCTTTCAAGTAAACTGTTGGTATTAAAATCCTTTTCTGAAGAGAATTTTAAGTTAGTTATTTGGAGTATAATATTTTAATAATGTTTTTGAAATGAAATGAAATGAAAAAGTTTATTTCAGACAAAGATTATCCATACACTTACACTTAATATTAGTTAAAAACACAACTTAAACAACTATGTTAGTAAAATTTAAAATGTTCATTGAACTGCACATGTACTGACATCCAATGTTCAGTTAAAGGACTGTCCGTCCTTGCCGCTATTACCTTCAAGAGAGTGTTTTTAAGTTTTTGCATTTATAATGCTCAATTATTCTTAAATAACTGAAAAATGTGATAAATAAAAATTAGCCGACCAGAACTCGACCCTGGGACCTCTTGTTTGCCGGACGAGTGCTGTATGAGCTACACTCATACATCGTTGTATTCACACATGCATAATACTTAGTAGTTTATGAAACTGTCACATAATACCTAGTTATGTGCAGTTTCATACACTACTTTATCTAATCTCATACACTGAAGATATTTATTCCCGCTATTATCGCGCATGCGCCAAAACGCGCCGCGCGGCCACAGAATGTAACGTAGCGCGGCGCTCGCAGGACACAGATAAAAAAATGAAATCTATGGTCTGTTATATGTATCGAAATGAAAAAAAAAATATTATAACATTGTATTGTTCGAGGTAGTGTGTTATAATTTAATTTTTTAATTTAATTTCGTTATACTATTTTAAAAAGTATGTCAATATAAATTCGTTCTGAGTTTTATATTTTGAATATTATGATATGAGAGTAGATAAAAATAATTTTGATGCACTCAGCATATTTAATTTACAGTTTTATATTAGTTAAGTACAATCAGTCTGACAATAAACGCCGTTACGACAAACCCTAACGACTACTGTATACAAGTATACGGGTGCTGTATACTTGTATACAGTAGTCGTTAGGGTTTGTCAGAAGCCACTTTGGCGCCCTGAAAATTCTGACATCCACCACCCAGCACTGGGCCAGCTTGGTGGATTATGGCCTATACCTCCTCGTCACCCAGGGGAGAGACTCATGCCCTGCAGTGGGCTCATTACAAAGAGTTGTGATGATGATGAGGATGACGATCACTCGCGTCCTTTCTTTACCTCCTTGACATCTTGACAGTACTTATAGGACACCGCGTTCTGTACAAGTGCTCTTCCACTGAGCTTATTTGAGCTTATTTTATTACAATGCTTCACGTTAACTAAGATTCATAATTTTTGAAAAGAAATTGGTCTCGGGTGGTCTTAGCTGCAAGAGCTATACCATTAGATGGAGCTACGCCAGCGATATAACGTAAAAACAAAAATGTGCTGAGTAATTTCGAGGCGTATCGCCAGGCCCCGGTAGCTACCATTTTTTATCACATTTTTTCAGTTATTTATGTATAATATTTTATTTATTGGATGTATGTGTTCGGTTTTAACATTGAACGAATATGAAATAATCATACGAACGCGTGCGTATGATTATTTCATCTTCGTCAAAGCGTGTTGTTTCAGACTCACTTTCGTTTTATATACCCAATTCAAATACCATACACTTACACTACATAGTCAGAGAATCTACCAGTTTTGATGATGAAAAGCAATTAGTATGATATTTGTATGGATTTAGGTTTGAACTTCTGTATATAAAAAACTAGCTGATGCCCGCAACTTCGTCCGCGTGAATATCGGCTATTACAGTTGGATAATAGTATATTATGTAACAAGTGAGCTAAGTTGCTAATTACAGTCGAGGCTGTGATTTGGCAAGGCTTAATAATGAGCCGAGACTGTAATTAGCAACGCTCACGTGTTACATACGACGTTTTTCAACACACTTGTGAGTAAAAGACAGACATACGTGGTCATAAAATTTATTTGAAGCAGCTGTTAGCTGCTGCGCGTCAGTAGCCCTGTCCCATTACACGTACACACGCTATTGTTGCTTGGAGGCGCTGCGCGTGCCGCTGCTGCTGCATGCGCGCCGCCTGTCCGCGCGCCGCCTGTCCGCTGGCCGCGCCGCCTGGACGCGCGCGCTCATATATTTAATGTATAACCCGGATCAATAAAATATGCTCTGTTTACTCGCATGTAATTTGCACTAAGGTACAATTCAACTTTGTAGGATTCGTTATATTATGCACTAGGGTATAATATATTATGCACGCGTGACTTATAGCCCAGTTTATAGTTCTAAATTCAATAGAATAAGGCTCACTTTACGAGCAAGTGTGTTGAAAATAAGATTACTATATCTTCCTTGAAGTTCAAGTTTACTCTTTTCTAAATTTCGTTAAAATCAATTCAGTAGTATAGCAGCTGTGAAAGCGTTAAGTACTGATAGATAGACAGATAGAGATTCTTCAAAAACAATTGTAAATTGTTCTCCGCAGGTTCACCTGGATTTTGTGGAAAAGTCCTACGAAAAATAACTGTAGTAGAATTAAAACAGGAATACGAAAGACAAAATGTCTAAAAGTACTGGGGGCGTATACATATGTGGTTATAAATAAATAACTAAATAGTTTATTTCTGCAAATCCACATTTGATAAGCCCCGAGTATTTTACCAAGCGGGTTTCTTTAGAATTCCTATTCCATTTTTATTTTTACTGTTGTTCAGTTTTTTGTATGTCTTTTGCCCAAAACCCAGGTGAAACCGTGGTACAAAGCGATGTTATAACAGCTTTTGGAGTAACTCTGTCTGTCCGACTATCTGTAACGCTTTCAAAGATAAACTACTACTGCATTTCAATATCATAGAACTGTTTGTTCAGTCTACCATACATACACATATAGCTTCAAAGCTGTATCGACTTTCCGAAGTTGTGGTAGATTCAATTCAATTTGTAAATTGTTTGACTTCTTTTAGGCCATACCTCTACCCTACTGACCTTTTATATAAATCATGCAATGTACTAACAGTCCGAAAATTATTTATAACTAATACAGTACTTAAACAGCACACAGCACTTCAATACAGCACCAGTTCTACTAGCAAAAGACGCAAGGATATTGTATGCTCGAATCGTACGCGGGTAAAATACACTTTGACTACACGATTTTATAAATTCCTAGGGACATTATTGTATAACAAAATAAACGCCAAAGTGTATATATATATCCCTTAAACGTAAGAAATTGTAAAAAGGCTTTAAAAAATTGTCGTACGATGAAACCGAGATGCTACTGACTGTTATAAGTTAATTTTTAATAATTTTTGCATAAATGTGTAATTAGGTTTAATAAATGAAATAATTATCTAAGTAAATCTCTTAAATTTAAAATTGTCACAATTTCCTATTTTATTTTTATTTCTTAAGAATAGTTAAATAGATTCTACTATGTTTGTTCAGATCCATATTTTATTTTATTTTATTTTATAAAAGTTATATTTCATTTGAATGATTTTTAAATGTTATTTTAGCACGCTCCAGCCTGAAAAAACAGGATTATCCTAGTTCAGGCACCAATGTACTATCCTTCCTTGTATATTTAAGCCAATATTTGTAATTTATGCTTTTCTGAAATTAATAAACATTTTTATTTATTTATTTTTATTTATTTCAAATGTATTTAAATACTTACGAAATAAACAATATTTTGAATTTGACTGTTATCCCTTATGGGGTAGGCAGAACACCAGAGGCTATAAAATATCTGATGTCACGTTTGACAAATTTGGAGGTGTTATATTCGTTACTTGACGTAATCATTTGGATCCACTGCCCCTTTGTAAAATAATTAAGTAAGTTAATTAATTAAGTTTTGCTGTTAGGAAAGTATCAATTACAGTATTGCAAAGTTTCAACTAAAGAATCTGTTCTTCCATATAATATATCAACATTTATTTGAATTATCACAACCAACACAACTTTCATCAACAGATGGTCAATCCTGATACCAATAATTAATAAATATGTATAAAGAAGGATACTTATCTATCTTGAATACAGCTAAGCTGTTTTCGGTAAAATAAGCATGATGGTATAATACAGGGTGATTGGTGACGAAGTTAAGATATTAAAGAAGAGCATGTAATAAAAGTTGGTACTTAATTTTTCACCAGAATTCCCTATAGATAAATAAAGAGACTATTTAATACACTGTTCCCCACGCGCTGCCTCAGTCAACACGCACCGTGTTGTTCCCGCCACATGTACACCACCACCACCTTTTTTTTCACTTGAGGAAAACGTGCTATCACGCCCAAGGGGTAGCGACGGGGTATGTGGGGATGATCTGGCAGTAGGCCAGACCTACCCACTAAAAACCTCAAGGTGTACCTCATCCGCCATAGATGCAACTCACGGTACCGCCATTGGCATTACCCGCGAGACACAAGCACCGCCTAGGTATCTATAATATTACGCTTATGTAACCATGCGTTGCGTAATAAATCCTTTAACTTTCGGTTAAGTTTACTCAGTAAATAATGAATATTTATTTTTTATTTTATTTTTTCTCTTCATGTATGATCTCAAACTATCACGTCCTTGAATTTAGAAAGTGACCCACCAGTCACCCTGTATAAGTTGACGGGTAGGTATTAAGAGTAGTTAATAGACTTAGTTCATCGAACTTTTATTTACTTTAAAATTATTATCACGTTAATAAACTCAGTCGTGCATAACAATAAGTGATATTAAAGATGTTTAAATGATCACCAACTGTTGACGATGAATATTCATTTAATATTTTCGAGTTCTCTATAAAGACGTTATAAAGTGTTGTTAAGATCTTTAATTGAAACTAAACACTTTATATAGTACGAACTTTTTCCTGCAACTTCGTACGCGAATAAACATAAAAGTCTTATTTTTCCCGACCCCGTGGGAATTCCGGGAATTTCTTCCATAAAAAGATCAGACATACATTGAAAAACCTTTATACGAAGTATCACATCCGTGCACTCCAGGAATAAGATTTTTTCATACAAACTAAAACATCATATAATTCCCGTTCCCGTGGGAATTTTGGGAATTCCTTTCATAACACAATCAGTCACTCAATGAAGAAACTTTATGCCAAGTATCATATCCGTGCGCACTCAAGAAAAAAGATTGTTTATACAAATTAAAAAGTCCCATAATTCCCGTTCCCGTAAGAATTTTGGGAATTCTTTCCTCAGTGCTCCTCCACAACTTCTAAGGATTGTATGTTCCGAATTTCAGCTCTCTACGGACAGTAGTTTTGGCTGTGCGTGGTCTGTCAGTCACTCAGTAACGGAAGAGTTTTATATATTAAGATTAATATTAAGATAATATTGTATATTTACGGTTGCAAAGTTAAATAATAAGTAAGTAGGTAATATTTTTGGACATACATTCACAGATCTAGCCCTAAAATGAGCTTTTGTGTTTGTGCTTTAGATACGAGACAACTGATATACATATTTCTAATATTTCTTAAATCTTAATATACAAGGTGTTCCTGTTAATTTCCCATAACTGGTATTAATTGACCATGTATTAGAATCTTATTTGATTAATGTGAATATATATTTTTTGTTTTTATTTTTCCTACAAAATAATTCAATTAAGTCGAAACGTCTTGTAAAAACACTTTTAAGCGAAGTATGACAACGTGGCATTTTCTATCACTTTTTTATCGCTATGCACAGGTACAGTTCGCAACGTTTTGCGTTGTACATTGTATGCAACGTTCCTCAAAATTTAATATGTTTTTGTTGTTTATTGTATGGCTTCAGTGACATGCGTCTATTGAATGAATGTTAAAGAGATTAAAGGTACAAGGGTAATAATTTATGGACTCATTATATTAAGATTGATGATGTCTTGGAAATTATGCACTTTTGAATCACATATTCTTTGGCAAAAAGTATTATTTTTTTAATAAGGAACAAAACCTCAAAGTTATGGGATATCAAAAAGAACCTTGTATAAAACTGTTCCGTTAATGACTGAGTGACTGACAGACGACGTACAGCCATAACTACTGGGCGTATACTAAACTTGGAACATACATTTCATAGATGGTGTAGGGTTGCACTAAGGAAAGAATTCCTGCGGGAATTGGAAATATGGAACTTAAGTTTGTATGAAAAATCTTATTCATTGAGTCGACGGATATGATACTTGGTACAAAAGTTCTTTAATGAGTGGCTGGTTGTATTAAAGATGGCATTCACAATATTCCCACAGGTGCCTTTTTAGTTTGTATGAAAAATCTTATTCCTTGAGTGTGTGGATGAGATACTTGGTATAAAAGTTGTTGAATGGGTGTCTGGTTGTATTATGGAAGGAATGTAGGATTTTTTAGTTTCCATGAAAAATCTTATTTCTTGAGTGCATGGATGTGAACCTTGGTACTTCAATGGTTGTTTGGTTTTATAATGAAAGGAATTTCTGAAACTTCCACAGAAAGGGTTGTGCGTGGACGGAGTTACGGGACAAAGCTCGTACATACATATGTAACCACCTAGAACAATGCAAAAACCATTTTATGGACGCGAATATTCGCATTGAGCTGGGATCAAATGCAACCACTGGCGTTTGACGTTGTTACCCCATCGCTAAAACTGTCGCCAACCAGTTATATTATACCATAGATTTACCCCGTTTTAGTTATTTAATAATCAACGAATGCAGAGCATTAAAAAAACCGACTTCACGTCAGAACTTTGGCTGAGTTGAGAATGTCATCAACGTAAACATTCTCCGAAATCATACGTATTTTTTCAAAAGATTAAAAATTTTAATGAAGTACTCAACCGATTTCGATGAAATTTAAATGAGACCAACTGTGTAGTATCTTCTATTATATGAAACAAAAATTTTCAAAATAAATTTATAATTGTTCGAAATATCGCGTAACAAAGACGCAAAAAAACAAACAGACGAGTTGAAAACCTCCTCCTTTTTTGGAAGCCGGTTGAAAAGAATGAAACGTTTGTCTGATATGAAGACTGACATGACACGTCTTTTCCACAAGGAATATATTCATTCGACTGGAAAAAACAGACGCAGGGGATCAAACCTTCGAAGCATTTTTGGAAACTCCATTTTAGGGATGCCATTTCTTTGACTACTGGCTAAGCTTGATTATAGCAGAAGATATATAAGATTTGATTAACTACAAAAAAAGCCTTATGAATATCTATACTAATATATAAAGCTGAAGAGTTTGCTTTTTTGTTTGTTTGTTTGTTTGTTTGAACGCGCTAATCTCAGAAACTACAAGTGGGATTTCAAAAATTCTTTTTGCATTTGATAGCCCAACTCTTGAGGAAGTTTATATGCTTATTTTATCCCGAAATTCTCACGGAATCAAAAGTTACGTGGGTAAAATTGCGCGCGGTGTCTAGTAAAAAATAATTTCATTAATTTATTCAGCATTTCACTTTATTCTTTCTACAACATTTTTATTTTTTCTTTTCTAAAAGAGGTATTAAATATTTTTGACGGATAAAGCCAAAATATTATGTCGTTCTCAGAAGAAATAATTAAATCAAAGAAATCGGAGAAACAAACAAAGGTCTTCCGAATTCCGGAGAAACATTGTGTCATTTTTAAAATATTCTTGTTTATTTTATTTAGGTCTGATTTCTCAATGGTTGGATAAAGGTTATTTAATGAATAAAGTATTTCTCGACAGCTTCAACCTCGTCTCGTATGTTATGTGATTTTAGAAAAAAATCGCAAAACAACTTTGTCTCGCCGAGTAAACATTATTCGTCCGATAACTTTTATCCCCACGATTGAAAAATCAGTCTTAAGAGAATTAATTTCCATACAGGGTTGTTTCTTGGTCACCAGTTATTTTAAAAGTTATTTTCTTAGCAAACGTGCCTGCATATTTATTCCAGTTTCGCTCAGTACAAAAAAAAACCAACTGTTTTACAAATAGTCGCTGTTGATGAACATAGCTACTACGATGCCGCATTTCATTGATAATACTACGATGCAGTACTACAAGACGTTTTATAGTGGCGCGTAGTCGTCTTTATTTTAATGTTATTCGTTCATAATTTAGAGTGACCACGCTTTGCATAATATATGACTAAGAAACAAGCCTATACCGATATGGTTTCTGGTTTGTTCTGTAATTCAAAGTTTAGTTTTTTTTATAAAATTCCTGTTTAGTAACATGCTCCACTTCGGTGCAATTTGACTTTTGACAAATGACAGCTTGGCTCGTAGATAATTCATCATGATGTTTTATAGCCTAGCCCCGAAACTAATCCTAGACTGGTGTAACATAACATAACATAACATACATATATAATTTCAGGCATGTATCCCTTATGGGGTAGGTAGAACACCAGAGGATATAAGAACATTTGATATCACGTTCGACAAATTTGGAAGCATTATAATGGTGGAGAGAGACTATTGCAGTGACAGGGCTTCAGCGTATAACATCTCCAATAAAATCTATGTCCCTCAACTGACTTTTACAGTATACCCGGGAAGAGAAGGAGCTACATTCTATATCTTTCTTTTGCTCCCAGTCCAGCATGTAAGGAAATCAGTGCAAATCATACCAAATTCTGTTAATTTTTTTGGAAGATTATCCAGAATAGACATGTAGATAGATATTCGGTCTGGATAAAGAGATATTATGTCTCCTCTGAATCGAATCTAAATCATCCCTTACCATTAAATGAGTTACTGACTAATAAAACAAAATAAATAATTCAAACTGAAACAAAGTGAGTATCAACTAACTTGAGTATATAAGTATATAGTATTATATAAATTGAGTAACTAACTAAAGATATAGGAATAGCGACTAAATTAATTAGATGAATTGAGGATGATACAAATTGTGAATAATCGTTAGCCCTGAAGAACATATAGGACAGATATGCTCCAGGGATTTCACACAGGCAATAATGACCACCGCAGCTTGTCGTTTTAAATACTGTTTCAATGTTAGAACTGTTTATAAATAATAAATAAATAAAAAAAAATCCCAAGACAATCACACCAACTAAATGGCCTCAAAGTAGGCATAGCTTCTGTTATGGGATACCATGCAGCGAACTAGGGGAGAACTTAGAATATAAATACATAAATAGATAAACACCCAGACATAGAACATTTTTTTTTCTTGTTCCGAGCGGGAATCGAACCCGCTACCACTGGCGTCTGAGGCAGACAGGTTTACCCCATCGCCAAAGTGGTCGTCGTATGCGTGCATGAGGCATATTCTTAATCGGATCGCTGCCTTACATGATATTAAGTATCGACGAAGTCAAAGACGCAGTCGAAATGGCTCTTCGCAAATAATAATAGCCGTTTATTGAGAAAAACAAAAGGTGTAAACAAAAGCTTAAGTTTCTAATGAGGAGTTTTCAGTCCACGATTAAAAAAAAAAGTAGTTCACTTTTCAACATTAGATGGCGCTGATCTAACTCAAGTGTCAACTCAAGTACCAATTTCAGTACCGTACCTACGTGTAATAATTATTAATATACTTTATGTAAAAAAAAAACGCTGCAAAACAAACTAGGAGAATAAAAAACAATGAAATGTAATATTATTAATTTGAAGGTTATGGCAATCAGCAAGAATTTTATCTCTACGATCAGTCAACAAAGAGGATACGATATTGACATTGACCCTTCAGTTTTGTTCAACGCTATCTCGTATGTATTGAAAAAGCTTAAAACAAAAAATGAAACGAAAAGGCCTCATTATTAAAAGTAAACATACATAAACAAATTTACAATTAAGCACATGATTTAAGTTACATTGCAGAAGTTAACATAACAGTCTGGTTTAAGTAAAAGCTGTAACGTGATACTGTGCTTCCTAGCTGGGAGGTTATCCTGTAAATTACGAACTTTTCGCCCATGTTGAACATTTATGGGTACATAAAATAATATTCTGCAAAACCGTGTGCTGGGTTAGATGGTTGGGTCCTAGATTTACGTATAAGTCCGTGTTTGGGTGTGTAACTGTGATTATGAGTTTGTGTATCTCTCAAATCATTGTGAGACCGGTTATATTGGATAACAGATTTTATAAAATATTCTCTCTCCTTCATTAAATACCTTCAAATTTGTCAAACATCAGATGGTTTTATAGCCTCTGGTGCTCTGCCTACCCCATAAGGGATACAGGCGTGAAGTTATATAGGACAGATATGCTCCTGGGATTTCACAGAGGCAATAATGACCACCGCAGCTTGTCGTTTTAAATACTGTTTCAATGTTAGTTTTATTGTGTGGTTCAAGAACTTATAAATGTGCGCATAAGACATACTTTTAATCGGATCGCTGCCTTAGATATATGATATTAAGTATGTATTAAGTATATATGTACAACACAAAGGGTGTTCAATAGCTATATGGATCTTGCAGGAGTCATACTGGACGACCGGCTGGTGTAGAGGTAATATACATTGCCTTCTATGCCAGAGGTCCTGGGTTCGAATCCCAGCGGCGGCGGATATTTGATAAACACACAGATATTAGTCGTCAAGTCATGGATGTTTATATGTTTATTTAAGTTTTTTCTAATATAAATATGTATTTATTCAATATGTATGTTTATATATTTCTTAAGAATATCAGTTATCTAGTATCCATAAGTTCTTTAAGAAACTTATTTTGGGCTAGATAATGTTGTGTGAGTGTCAAAAATATTTATTTATTTATTTATGCTACCAACCGGGGAGAAGGGTGTGTTGTTTCTGTGGCCGGGGCATTTTTGGCCGAGCCTTGTTAAAACAAGAGCTCGGGCAAAATTGTTATAAAAATAACCAACTACCTCGAAGGCTAACAATGAAAACTATGCTTACCTATGTATCATATTGCTAATGATCTCCAAAGGGAAGAAGGATATAGGTTGATACTATCTGTATTTAACACCTGAGGCGGTCTAAAATTTAAATAAAGAATAAAGGTTATTATGTGATTAAGACAACACTAAGGGCGGGTTGTATCAAACGGTTGGTTAACGTATCATACGTACGTAACTTTTTGACGATTACATCAGATGTTTAACGTACGTCAAATACAAAGCGTTGTTTCATCACAAAAAAAACTGTTCGTCAATGTCTTTTCTATTCCTTTCCACAATTGAATCATCATCACTATCATTTAAAATATATGAAAATAAAACGGAATCCATAATGTTAAAAGCTTTCAACCAAAGATGTCCTGCCTGTCAACTCAGTTTTTACTAGAAAGTTACGTTAACCAGTGGGTGGATGGACGGTCAACGTAATCGTTAATTTTTGACGTCCGTTATAGATGAAACAACCCGTTTTCTAGTTTGACAGTGGTTAACGCCAGTTTTAACGTTGACAGACACGTAAAGTAGTTTTGATACAACCCGCCCTTAGACCACAGTACAGATATGTATATACAGTAATTCAACTCGGCCGCATCTTTGAAATAAATGTCTACAGCGCCGCGGCCCGTTCACATGTGATAGGGCTGCTCGCCTTCAGCGTTTAAATTACATTTGCCTTCTTTGTGTTTACTTCCATTTCATTTTGTGACTGCAAATATACTTTCTTTATATAAACAAATAAAGCACTTTGTAAATTGAATAGGAAGTGTTTAACAAAAATACGTTTTGTGTCAAAAAACCGTGTTTACATTTGAATAACAAATCGGTCTTATAAATTAGTGACCAAAAAATACTTGCGCTTCGATTGAGATCCACGAAAAGATATTATTACATTTTAAAGTATAAACAATTCTCATATTAACGTAAAGCTCAATCAACAATTGTTTCTGTAAGCAGACACTCGCGACTGGCTGCGTGCCGAGCAAATGCCGAGATCGAGTCGCGTAGGTATAACTCGTGCTTCGTCCATTTGTATGAAGTTGAATTACTGTAGATGTCTGTATTGTGCTAAGACATTGGTGGATAATGGGCGATCATTATCTTCATGAGCCGAGAGACGCACACTTCTGGACGGAGGCCTCCCCCAGGATTCGTCATGTCGTCCGGACCCGCGCCGCCCTCATACTTACTTTGAATAAATTTTTCATTTTATTATTCATTTTCATTTATGAATACTCTCGCATTTAACTGAAATCTTACCTAGGGCGCTTTATAGTGGCGGTGGGTCTTTAAGGAAAACTCTTTAAAGAGATTTTTAATATAATTTATTCATGAACTTGAGTTGACAGGGCAAGCCTTCACAAAGGAATCCATATGGCAACTCGTGTACGTCAAACATACATTTTATTTTTAAATATAATACTTTTCTAAGAAGGTCCGTAATACATAGGACTTTTCCGACATCTATCCCAAGAATTAAAAACCCGTAGTAATATTTGTCGAGAGCTTTTATAACCTTTCAACTGACCCAGCAATTATAAATATAAAAAAATCACCGAATTTTATGGAATAAATATTATTTTCAAGTTGGTTTCGTTGCATAGAAGCCTAAATAAAATCAATCAATCAATATACGCTTGATTGCGCCAGCAAGCCTTGATTGATGTATATTGATCAACCACCGACTATCGTATTATATTTTCACTAAAACTGAATCTTGTTTTTCATGTTAAGTTGAACCGTTGAAAATTAACCTTGCTTTAACTTTACCTTTTAGTGGTTTTTCATTAAATTTGTCGTAAATTAACTAAAACCCGTTTAATTTGGTAAGCTGAAACGAAAGGCCGAAAATCGTTTAAAGAATTATTAGTTGAAAAGTCTTGTTAAAAAGATATTTTGTTTTTAATTATTTTGGGCGTAGGGTTGGGTTCACGAGTATATGAATTAATTTTTAGCGTTACATATATTTTAAAGTAGCTATTAAAAATCTGTGTTTTTAGATAAACATTTCCAATTATTTAAAATTAATGTATAGATGTTTACTATCACCTTTTCTAACGACATACCAACTAGTTGCGTTAAGGATAGAAAAAAGTACAAGACAGTGAACTTGCAGTTACAATAGGCCTTAAGTTTTCCCTATTCATGATTTCAAATAGTAAAATAAAAATAAAATAAATAAATAATACCCCGCGGTCACGAGTGACTCGAGTCATTACAACCGTTTAAACCGAGAGATACAACCGTTTAAATAGTGTTTAATTTATTTTAACTGACTGAGAAATAATTATGCCTATTATTTAAATTGTACCAGGAATTATCTTTACACTTCTTAGTGGCGAGCAAATACTGGAAAACTAGCTCTTCATTCTTGACTATCATCATATAAAATGAACGAGCAGAAATGTAAAACTAAATTAGTGAAAAACTTCGCTTCGGTTCTCTCTAGTCTAGACGCTGCAATGACAGAATATTTAATTAGAAAATTGATTAGTAGGTAAGCGATTTCTACTAAAGGGGTATTTTGAAATCAGAGTTGCTTGTCTGAGCAAAGAGTAATGTTCACGGTCCATACAGTCCCTGACCTGTCAAACTACTTTTTGTTAGGTATGTGAATGTATAAAGATGATATTGTCATTAAAATGCTGTCAGTGTATATATAAACTATTGGTGCAGACTTGATTTAATTTCTTAGAAACGATATCGGGATTTTAATATCAAGTTGATGATACTAGTAGTCTATTGAGTAACTTGAGAGGGTAAAATATTAAAATCCTTGCTGCGGTTTCTTATATAAGTAAATGATTTGGAATTAACCGAACATGAGCTATTATTTGCATTATATGTTGTAAATACATTTCATGAGTTGTCAAAAATCTGACAGGTCAGCTATGAACATTACTTTTTTCGCTTAAAATACTCTACTTAAACAGTATTTACATATAATTATTGTGTTTTGATTTTGTAAAGATTTACTGAACATTTACCGGTTAGAGTTACACAATTTGGGTAACAACATTCATATAATTAGTTGCTGGTTTCTCTCCCCGCTTAAAAATCACTGTAATAAAAATAATCGATAAGAAATCATTATCATCATCACATCACTACAACTATAACTATTGCAATGTGCCCACTGCAGGGCTATGAATCTCTCCCCTGATGATGAGGAGGTTTTGGTGGATATCAGAATTTGTCACCTAATTGTACGTTAAGATGCGGTCGAAGACCAAAGCACAGTGGCTATAATCAAAGAATGTAGAACATTAAAAAACCGACTTCACGTCAAAACTTTGGCTGAGTTATAATGTCATCAACGTAAGCATTCTCCGAAATCATACATATTCTTTCAAGTATTTGAATTTTTCAATGAAGTACTCAACCAACTTCGATGAAATTTATATGGAACCAACTATGAAGTGTCTTCTATCTTATGAAATAAGAATTTTTAAAATCGCTTAGTTATTGTTTGAAATATCGTGTAACAAAGACACAAAAAAAAAACATACTTACAGACGATTTGAATATTTTGGAAGTCGCTTGAAAATATCTTATACTCTAAATACACGTATTGTACCCGCTTTTCGCACGCTTTGTCGATAGTTTAAACTATAATCAATGTTGATCTTATACTAGAAATCAGTGCAAGCCTCGTTCTACCGCCACCATCCAACGACCTAATATCCTGTTTATCTGAATATGCTTTTAGGAGTTTGTATGCATCTACAACAATCTCTGCATAAAGTTTGTATTTGGATTACGCAAATACGACCACATATCTGAATTCCGAACTAATCTCAATTGGCTTCACATTCGACTTCGTCGGAATACTCACATCCTATCTGTAGTCTACCGTATTCTGTATGATAAAGCCATTCCTGTGTACCTGCAAAACCGCTTTAACTATCGATTCAACAACAACGATCGTAACTTGCGCTCTTCCTCAAACCTTCTCCTTGCAACACCATCACATACATCCACATTCTTAAGTAAATCCTTTTTTGTGCGATCGGTGTCGCTTTGGAATGACTTACCCTTAGAGATCCGCAAAGCTCCCAGTCCTTACACTTTCAAAAGAATGCTTAAACGCTATTACCTCGTGAAACACTGCTCATCGTAACTTATTAATAAGTATGTGTATGTATTATTAATGTGTAAGTCTATATATAAGTAATATTTACGTATATTTATGATTAATTTGTATGATCAATATGTATGATATGTAATTATTTGTATGTAGTCTATTTTATAAAATCTGTTCCACCGCCCACACTAATTTCCTCTATTCATGTCCTGTCCTTACTGGGTTGTCTGGCAGAGATCGCTTTGAGCGATAATGCCGCCTTTGTGCAAATGTTTTTTTGCAGGGCATTTATAGTCAAAAGTGTGGATTGGATATTAATAAGTACATAAGATCATAACATAACATACATTATGTAAGTACAGGAAAATTGTAATTACAGAAAGTTGCAATAGAGCATTGTAATAAAAAAATACAATGATCATTTTGATATGAAGAGAGAGATATCAGAAACTTAAGTTTATTAATATCATTAAATTGAAAAATCTTTATTCAGTATCTTTACACATTAACTTAACAAACGGCAGAAGTCTTCTTTTAAGTATAAACCTGTGTTAGGAGACTCCGCTCTCTCCTGCTATTAAGAGATACATTTAATAGCAGAAATTTTAAGTAAGCGATAACATTTTAATATAACGACTTATAGCTAAAAGTATAAGTAAACCACTTACATTATTGCAGGTAATCTAAGTCGATAAAGAATTGCAAGAAGTGAGGTATAAGCTATCTTATACAGTATACTGTATACCTATGATGTTTTAGATAACGGATTTGAAAAAAAAAAATTTAATCATACTATGAAAATTTTCTTCGTAGCCTAGCTGCATTAATCACAGAAATATCCACTCCTACCAGAACTCAAAATTATAATTTAGTCAAATGTGAAGCACCATACAAGTAATATTACCAAAGCTGTACCTAAAACTACAAACAATATGGGTATGAAATTCACCGTTTCAAAGATATAGCCCATCGAGTCGAAAGCGCTTTGATAGTTCATTTTTGTCTCGGGTCGCTGGGTTTTCGAATAAATTGCGCGTGACAGTATTTCCAGACTGTGGTAGTTTTTCTTTCAATCAAACAGCCATTATTTTACGAAATGGGATGGGTTTTATTCATTTGGCTTGAGGGTTAGAATAACATTGAAGTTACATTCCTAATCGTTTTGACTTTTGTCACAAAGTATAATGTGCCGTAATGCTTTTGGAGTGTTCTATTATTATTACTTAAGCCAGGTGGCCCAAAATTGGGCAAAGACCTTTCTTCTATCTTTCCATTTGAGGCAATCTTACGTTTCTACGGGTCAGATTGAGCAAAATACAACTGATCTTCCACCGATGGCCGCGTGTTTGTTTAGTGTCAGGATGTCACGCGGTTATTCTTTTGGCCCAAAGATCTTGTGACATGCGACGATGGCCTATCCAATCCCATGATGTGTATACTGTAGATTGAAATATCATTAATTTCTCTCGACCGGTCATTAATTTCTCACGACGACTACCTGGCAGTCGATACCGGGTGATGTATTATACTTGTATACAGCAGTCGTTAGGGTCGTTAGGGTATTTTTCTGAAAAATTCTGACATTCCACAATGCACTCATACACACACACACACACACACACATATGCGCAATTTTTCAATTTGTATATATTTTTTGTTTATCTAATCCTTGTATAGCAATTTGTAGTTCAGTGTTTTTGATTGATTTTAGTAATAATCATAATTGCTATTTGTAAATTAGACACTGTTATAATTTAAAAAATGTAATTCCATAATTGGCTGTGAGTGTTACCTACTTATAATTTTATTTTATATTCGTTTAAAAGCTGTGGAATTTGTGAAAATTAAATAAATAAATAAATATCCAACCAGCCAGCTTGGTGGTAAATATCCTAAACCTCCTCTCCAGTCATGGAAAAGACTCATGGCTCTATAAAAGGGTTTTTAATGACGACGATGAAGCAAATCTTACTTTATTCTAATATTTAATGAAATTTGGATATTTATCGAGTGGTTTTGATGTTTTAATAAACCCTGAAACATCGAGCTAATATTGTATATACAATATTGTTTCTCGCGGTTTTACAAACTTTCACATTTATAATAATAGTAAGATTAAAACGCGATGAAATCCCGCTAATAATGTGTTTTGTTACAAATAATAAATATAAATCCAAAAAATCCTATTAAACCATAACATAAATACATTTACAGGGTGACTGGTGACAAAT
Organism: Stenoptilia bipunctidactyla; assembly: GCA_944452665.1. NCBI lineage: Eukaryota > Metazoa > Arthropoda > Insecta > Lepidoptera > Pterophoridae > Stenoptilia > Stenoptilia bipunctidactyla. The sequence continues at coordinate 4,453,661 of OX101748.1, read as the reverse complement.
TTTAGATGCTGAAGATACGATTCCAATCATAATTTTGTAATTAAAGTAGGTACTTAATTTTTCATTAGAATTACCTATAAATAAATACTATGTTACTGTTGACTTTACATGCAACTGAGTCAATCGAAACGCTAGCGTAACCATGCGTTGCGTAATTAATTCTCTAATTTTCCGTTCAGTTTACTCGCTATATAATTAATATTTATTTTTTATTATATTTTATCTCTTCATCTATGATCTCAAACGATCACGCCCTTGAATTTCAAAAGTGACCCACCAGTCACCCTGTTTACACAAAACAAAAGGACAATTTAAGGGGCCTTTTAGCCTTGACACGTTCCTTCCACATAACTCAATGTTCCAATCAAATTTTGTTGTTTTTTAATTTATATTTTTCGGAAACCCTCGTAATACTCTGATTAAGGGGATAATACGAGGTTGGAGTATACCGGTTTAGATTTTCAATATTCTTTGGGTGAATATTCAACACTCTTGTAATCTGGTTTTAAAAGGTTCGCCGCTTTTGATAGGAATTTTCGGTAAATATTTGTTCACGTGGGTCGGATTAGGGTTGATTTGACACCCGATCCCAGAGTGTTTTATTACCTCAAACTGTCATTTTTTTGATAAATCGTTTTCGTATTCGGACGTTACGAACAGTGAGGACAGTGATTCTATGTCGAACACCGAAGTTCAGCAAGAGTCCCATATGTATGGCCACGGTGTATGTAATGATACCGAAATAATGAGAAAAAGAAATATAAATAAATGAATAAATTTCTCAGACAATCACACCAACTACATTGCCCCTAACTAAGCAGAGCTATCTTCTTCTAATATATAAAATTCTCGTGTCACAGTTTTCGTTGCCATACTCCTCCGAAACGGCTTGACCGATTTTGATGAAATTTTTTGTGCTTATCCGGTATCTATGAGAATCGGCCAACATCTATTTTTTTTTTATTTATATGGAAAAGCAACGTTTGCCGGGTCAGCTAGTAAGCATATAAGCATTTGGATACCGTTTAGCGAATTAGGGGGGGGGGGGGGCTAGAATGTAAATACATATACAGGGTCCGGATATAATAGTCAATTATATTTTAATAGCAGATTAGGTATGATGAGTGGGTGATAAATTTGATAAATAATTTGATAAGTGATCAATTTCGAAAAAAATAAATATTTTTCAATATTTTTCATAAATTCAAATTACAAAATTGTTCTCTGTGAGTAAAATTTAATATTAATCTAGATTTTATGATTATACACATTTAAATGGACACGTTTTTGTTACTTGTTGTGTAGTCATAAACTGCAGATCAAACTTAAATTTTTATCACTTAGAACAAATTTGAAACTTTAATTTATGAAAAATATTAAAAAAAAATATTTAATTTTTCGTAATTATGACCCACTCATCAGTCTTAATCTGCTATTAAAATATTATTGACTATTATATGGCGACCCTATATAGACAAACGCCCAGACCCGGAACATTTTTTTTCTTGTTTCTTGCGGGATTCGAACCCGCTACCTCTGACTTCTATGGGTGTTATTACTACACCAATCGATCGACCGGTAACACCCTAAGGCAGACAAAGTGGTCGTCAAATGTCTCCTTATTTAATGAAACAAAGCCAAGTAACATACACACATACATAACTTCACGCCTGTATCCCTTATGGGGTAGGCAGAACATCAGAGGTTATAAGACCATCTGATGTCACGTTTGACAAAAGAGGTATTATAATGATGGAGAGAGGCTATTGCAATGACAGGGGGTCACCCTATCGCTCATAAAAACGCCAATAAAACCTCTGTCTCTTAACTGACTTTTACAGTATACCCGGGATGAGAAGCAGCTGGTACATTCTACGTTTTTCTTTCGCTCCCAGTCCAGCATGGAAGATTAGCCAAGTAATTCCTATATTATTTTAAAGCCTTCAAACAGATAGTTGCTTCAGGCCTATCTACGGACATTAAACAAAATTTTTGAAATTCTTATTTTCTTCGCACAACTTCTTAGTATAAAGTTTCGAAAAGCTTCAAGATTTAAAGGAACTGAAGATCAAAAACAAAAGTTATCAAAAATATTCAAATACGAGGCTGATTAAAGGCCTTGTCAGTAAACTTTTATTTTGTAAAAATGTTTGCCGTTGAGCCATAATCTGACCAAATTATCGCGTAACAGAGATACGAAAAAAACTTAAATACGTTTTGAGAACCTCCTCTTTGTGAAAGTCGGTTGAAAAGAAAATCTTTGTTAAAAATATGACTGATTGACAAAAACGCAAAAGAAATTAAACACCATGTGAAGGATTTTTAGTTTCTTAATTCTTTTATTTTGTATGTAGGTAATCATGCGCACTGTTCTGTAAATTAACACCTTAAATCAAGATCCTAGCGTAGAAAAAATCATACTTCTTCCCATAAATAAATTTTAATAATTTTGCCTAATTTAAACTGTCTGTAAGTACTAAAAAATAATAAATTTCACTAGTTTGGCCAGTAACTTTAAAAGTTAGCACATTTAATACGTATGCCAAAATGGTTTGATAAATGCTAAATTCTTTCTTGAATTTTGAGTTTGTTTGTTTTGACAACTTTTGTAGTATACCCGATTAAAACGATTATAAATGACCGTAGATTTAGGTAAAAATATACCCTAAATTAATAAGCCAGGCTAGGCTACTAAACATGACCCGTATGATCTGAGATAAGGGCTTTCAAACAAGCATTATATGTATTACTATAGATATTGATTGTAAAATAGCCCTGATTTAAATTAAATTTTCTTTGGTACGATATAAGCGTACCTGCATTTCTTTTTTAATAACGCTCACTAGAATAATCAACGAATGCAGAGCATTAAAAAACCGACTTCGTGTCAAAACTTTGGCTGAGTTGAGAGTGTCATCAACGTAAACATTCTCCGAAATCATACATATTTTTTCAAAAGTTTGAAATTTTCAACATAGTACTCAAACGATTTCGATGAAATTTAAATGGGACCAACTATGAAGTATCCTCTATCATATGAAATAACAATTTTCAAAATCAATTGATAATTGTCCAAAATATCGTGTAACAAAGACACACAAAAAACATACAGACGAATTGAGAACCTCCTCCTTTTTTGGAAGTCGGTTGAAAAAATAAAGATATGGCACGACAAACTCTTCTACACATAGTCGTTGTTGGTGAGCACAGCTTCTACTACGCGAAATTTCATTTTTAATACTACGGCGTAGTACTACAAGATGTTTTGTAGTAGCATGTAGTCGTCTTTCATCATCATCATCATCATTACAACTCTTTGGAATGAGCCCACTGCAGGGCATGAGTCTCTTCCCTCGGTGAAGAGGAGGTATAGGCCATAATCCACCAAGCTGGCCCAGTGCTAGGTGGTGGATGCCAGAATTTTCAGGGCGCCGAAATGGCTTCTGACAAATCCTAACGACTACTGTATACAAGTATACAGCACCCGGGACCAACTGCTTAACGTGCCCTTCGAAGCACGGAAGTCGCCGTGAGAAATGAATGGTCGGCGGTCACCTATCCAAGTACCGACCCAGGCTATATTTTTTATCCATAAATGCTAAATGGGTTCAAAATTTATGCCCCTAAAACTGCGTGAAGCTTCTAGTGTGCAAAATACCCCTTTTATTCACATCACATTCAACATAACAATCCCATTGTGTATACAAATATCGCACGTATTTAAATTTGAATTGCTCGTAAATTAGGTCAACATCAGATATTCAATTTAAAACACGTTTTTCTATGCCATTTTATGAAATTCAAATTTCCTATGTAATTAGCCATCGAATGACAATAATTACGTGCTGTGATTTCATTCCGGTTTTATTGATAGTCATAAGTATAGTATAAAAAGACAGAAGTCTAGAATTACTTTTTAGGGGAGAACGGGTATAGTTGGCTCACGGGTTGGTTGACACAACACTGAACGAATGAATATTTCAATAGCAAGCGCCGAAGAAGTGCGAAAGCGCTTCACCTCAGATACTCAGGTGAAGCGGAGAGGGAGGTGTCGCTCTTGCGCTTCTTTGGCACTTGTTTTATGACAGTTGTGCTATTCACCAACTGCCAGTTGCCAACTTTTTTTCCTAGAAATAAAGTATATTTGAATTTGAAAAGAATATCGAACAGTATATTGGAAAAATAAACAGTACCTATTCAATTTATTTAATGTTTTAAACACATATTTTTAGAACTACTTGCACAAATTATTAATTAAAGTCTAGCATATAAAGTGTTTAACTGTTTATGCTGAAAACAGTATTTTGTATTTTTCAACAGTTGGCAATCCTAGTTGTGACAACCAACCCGTGTGTTGGGATCCCTTCGAATATACAATAAAACCAGTGGACTGTGTAGGTGCTTTTTATTTTCGCCCGTATTACAAGAAAATCACAATTATTATCAGTTAATTAAGGGACGTGTTACGGCGACGGTGTCGTCCCAAGCCTGCTGCTCCGCGCAAAATGCTACAGGGCCGGTTTTGCCGTCACGTCAGTGTTCGGCCCGCATGTCTCCTCCCGCGCGTATTCATGTTGAAATCCCAACACGTGTGACAGCCATACCCGTTCTCCCCTACATACAGAAAATAACATGAATATTGGCGTTCGGTAGGGATGTTGGGTACTTCATCATCAACATAACTTTGTAATGAGCCCACTGCAGGGCTATGAGTCTCTCCCCTGGGTGACGAGGAGGAATAGGCCATAATCCACCAAGCTGGCCCATTGCTGGTTGGTGGATGTCAGAATTTTCAGGGCTCCGATATGGCTTCTGACAAACCCTAACGACGAGTAAATACAAGTGTACAGCACCCGGGACCGAATGCTTAACGTGCCTTCCGAAGCACGGAAGTCGCCGTGAGAAAATGAATGGTCGGCGGCGTTCATCCATCCAAGTACCGACCGCGCCGAACGTTGCGTAACCTGCGATATCGTATGACATACACAGTAACCGCGGCGCCACGACGACTTCCGTTGGGTACTTAAGACTTATTAAACACTATTAACTGTGAGACTAATCTTTAGGCTACGTTTCCACTGACGCGGAGCTGGGCAGATAGGAGCGGAGAAGAGCGGTGAAAAGTGTTGAGTGTTTTCACTGAAGCAGAGCGGAGTGGAGCTTACTTTTGCAATTTTAATTACAGTGAAGATGAAAACTTAGACTAAGATACATATTCCCTCTAATATAAGCTTATTATTAAAACTTAGTTAAGTCCATTCTATGAATTCACTACACAGATCATAATTATAAAAAAACAGTATGTCAATAAGTTACCCAGACTATTTCACCATTCATTTTTTCTCTGTTTACGTATTTTAACTCGCATTCGACCACTACGCAACCTAGCTGCCCTCCAAACCGCACCGGGCCACTTGCGAGTAAACCAGCTATCGGCGATTTTCCCGCTCAAGAAATGTACAATAGACGTAAGTTCTGGGTAAGCAGAAGAGGTGCATACCTATTACCTATGAGGTCGTCAAAAAAACATCACAACATTCAGATTAAATTACATCCGGGTGAAGCTGTTTAAACCTGAGTCCCGTTGCCTTAGATTCCTAAACCGTATGCAAATTAAATTATGAATTAAAATTACCAGAACAGCAGTCCAAAAATAATTAATTATTAGGTCAACCTTTGAAACTTATATTATTTGTATAAAAAACAATAGTTCGGATTCAAGACGCACTTCGGCTTTTTCCAAGAAAAGCATGAATTTTCCTTAAATAAACAAGAACCGATACGTTTTATTCTTACACGTATAATAAATATTGTTTAACAATAAAAAGCCTCTTTTACATAGTATAGAAAAATATCATTAACAGATTATTGAACTTGACCATTCAGCTCCAGAACTTCGTTACTTTCTTACATATAATTAACGCTCTTATGTTAGAAGCTTCCAGTACAATTTAGACATGATATTTGTATTAGATAACATTGATTAATGTTTTAAGCTTGTCCTACGATCGACCTTGAATTGTCTGCCAGAAGATTAATTTGAAAAGGGAACGTAAAAACTGAAACAGCATATGTGTTTCTTGTAACGGAATAATTCTATTAAAATGGTGAAAAAAATTAAAAGTTTTGTATCACAGACGCGTTAAAATGTAAAATATGAAATAAAATACTTTTTAACCGGATTTATGTCGAATAAGTTCATACATAAGTGGTAGTTGGAGGCACCACGCTCGATGTTGTCGACGATTATCTATACTTAGGACGTAAAATCCAGTTAGGTAGGTCCAGCTTTGAGAAAGAGGTCAATCGTCGAATCCAACTCGGCTGGGCAGCGTTTGGGAAGTTCCGTAACATCTTCTCGTCACAAATACCGCAGTGTCTGAAGACAAAGGTTTTTGACCCGTGTGTGTTGCCAGTCATGACATACGGCACTGAGACGTGGTCGCTAACTATGGGCCTTATAAACAAGCTTAGAGTCGCTCAGCGGGCAATGGATACGAATCTGTAATGAGGAGATTCGCAGGCGAACCAAAGTCACCGACATAGCCAGAAGGATTGCGAAGCTGAAGTGGCAATGGGCAGGGCACATAACTCTCAGAACAGATGGCCGTTGGGATGAAAAGTTCTTGAGTGGCGGCCACGTACAGGGAGACGCAGCATAGGCAGGCCCCCCGCAAGATAGACCGAAGATCTGGTCAGAGTCGCCGGTAAATGCTCGACGAGGGCGGCGCGTGACCAAATGACGTGGAAAACCTTGGCCTATGTCCAGTGGACGTCTACTGGCTGATGATGAAGTACATTTTAAATTTTAACTCGACGTGTCGGTGTCTTTGCAGGTCCCGTGGTCACGAGAGACTGAGGTGTCACACGTCTTGGCAGTAGAAAAAGTTATACATCATCACCTCCATCTGTTTCTCAGTCTTCGAGCGTAGCGTTCTGGATTGACACAAAATGAGCTGATAGTATCTTGAGTATTGTCTTGTCGGTGATAGTTTCTCTATTGAAATTTGGGTGTTTTTTAATTTCAAAGGCTTCTTTGATCATTCTGGGAATGTAATGTTTCTTTCTAGATAAAATTTTCACAGAGTCAAACCGTAAATAGTTCCTTAAATAATAATAGGCTTGCTTGTCCATAGAATTCTCACAAACTGCAGCTTTGAAGCTTTTCAATTTTTAATATCAGCTATGTGTTGTTTAACGCGGGTCGATACGTTTTTTTTCGCCCCGTGCCCTTGTCCCAACCTTATGTCTGTAAAATTTGAAAGAAAAGAAAGAAACTTATATACTAGCTGAAAAAATAAATAGGAAAGAAATGATCACATCTAAAAATATAAGTTATCTCGGCAGCCAAGAAAATAGACTTACTCAGTAAACGTTGTAGACCTTATACCCTGGCAAATTATTCAATGCAGTAAAATGACAGTTCCACTTTAGGAGAAAAAAAATAGTGATGTGGTTTGAGTGAATGAATGTAATTATTTTTTTAATAATAATATCGTAATGAATGAAAAAAAGTTTTGGCTCACTTTTTTTGTGGTGCTGTAAGCGATGGGCAACTTTTCTTGAAATTTCATTTTTAACGACTAAACTAATTTAAAAAGCAAGAAGATATCAAGTCGATTTTACTTCTACTGTAACCGTTTTAAAGCACAAGATATGTTTGGTAATTAATTATTTTCATTAAAGTTACTTTACAGATAAATACACCCCTCAAATTCAATAATTTATTAATTTCTTTAAAATTTTATGCAAAACGAATGACAAATACCCGTTTGTTTTCAATCATTCCCATTCAGTACTTACACTACGAAGTTTTTAACTGGTATCATTATTTTTCTATTTGACAACAAGCTCTGTTCACATAAGTACACAACGATATATTTTATTTTAGTATATCATAAAAGAAAGTGCAAATACACTTTTTATTCTTATAAATTACAGTAATTAATTATATAATATTATATAGTAATTTATAACTATAAAAAGTAATAGTTTTCAATACTTTTTAATGTTCTCAATAGCCCAAATCCTTCCGTATATTTGCGTGATCGTTTTTCATTTGCTCATCCAATTGACACTGTTCGTAGACCATGTAAACGTGGTTTACTAGATATGCCTGTCCATAAGACTGATTTTGATTCTTGTTTCTTTTTCCGTAAACTCAATCCGACTGTGGAATTCATTGCCTCACGAAATCCAAAATCCAAATTTTTAAGCGAAGAGTTAGAGAGCACTACCTCTCCTTAACACCATTTGTATACTTTTATTTTGTGTTTATCCTAAAGTTGTTATAAGTAACATTGTTTATTTATGTAATCATGTAAGTATTTTATTATATATGTATGTAAGTTTCGTATGTTATTGTATATTTATAATCAACTTAGCTGCATGCTGAATTGCTCTTTATACATACCACTCTCCACTCGCAGGACTGCTGGAAGAGATTTCAATAGAAATAAGCAGTACCTTTGTACAGTTTAAATTTGTTACTATTCTTTGTAGTGTGTACATAAAAAGTTAAATAAATAAATAAAAAATCACACTGGTACCTTTATAATGACGTAATTTGTAGATTTCATGCTTCGTTATTTCATGAAATAAATGTTTACTTAAGACAAATTAAGCTGAATTTAAATGAAGCTTATTTTAACAGCTTTGTTTTGTAAATATATTTTTAAATATTATATGACGCTTGTTAAAGCTTTCTTTTGCGTAATATAAAGTTATTATAGCAAAGATATTTTTAAACTATTTGGTTGTTTACCGATAAAATGTTTTTCATTTCATCTTAAACTCAAGAAAGTTAAAACTGCAGAACAGAGAAACTAGTTTATACATATACATAAAGTATACTTAAAACAACTTCTTATTGCAAGCTAGTTACAGTATTATGGGGCTATGTAAATGTGATGAAAATTTATATTTTGGCGCAAAACCTTATCCGCAAGATTATTTCTCCGTCCAATTTTTCAATATTTAAAAAGAGCGTCCACAGAAAATGGCCGCGCAAAATGTATTTGGCCTTAACCCAAGTGGGAAAATGAGAAGGTATGATGTTTTTTGTGTCGACCCTACGGATAATAATATTTGCAAAATATTAGATTTTCCTCGTGTAAACAACAATGAAGTGAGGATATAAATTTCAGTCGAATCCATACAGCCGATTTGACGAGAAAGAAACATTTTCATGAACATAATGTAAAAGGATAAAGTTAAAACGTTATTTTAATCAATGTTGGCAATATGCAAATAGTTTGTTAGAAATCATCCCAAATTTGGTGTGACGCGGTGTTGGACCCAGGACGGTTCCGTGTTTGTACTCGGACCTGATGATGTGCGGCATCGGATAGTGACCATGGTCGACCTCAGCGGAATTCCACTCCTCGTGTCCAGCGATGCTGATACTGGATCGCCGGTGCAGTCGAAGCCAACCAAATCTGTTAGAAGTAAGCGTGCAACTCGTCGATAATCTTTGTAAACCTTTTATTCCAATTACTTATATATGTAGATCTATTTATAGATATAGGTATCTCTTTCTTAATATTTTTATCTACCTCCAATATTTATTTAATATTATTATTTAAGTTTGTTTACGTTTCTCATTATATTTTGACGTTTGAGTGTGTGTATCTATCTTCAATCGTCAATCTTTATTGTCTTTGACTGACTTCTGAGATCTAGTGAATCATTCACATTAATTGACTGCAATATTATTGTCAATAATTTAAAAGACTCTCAATGTATTTATTCTTATGTAGTTATTTAGCCGGAGGTAAAACTTGTTTTTAATTTATATTAAGTTTTATTTTTGTTTTACTGTTTAGTATATTTAGTTTATTGTAATTTATTTATTTAGCATTTATGTATATTTCTGATAGCGAAGATGACAAATCTTTGCCTGGTTATGTTTCATGTTCCTCTCCTTCATCACAGAGTACAGGTAACTACCAAAGTTTAACTCCTTCTTTAAATATTGCGCTTGACAACCACTTTACAGATTTTCGTAAAAACTTTAATGTTGTCCATATTAACGCGCAGAGTATTCCAGCTCACTTCCCCGATATGCTGGCAGCTTTTGATAGCAAAGCAATACACGCTATCCTAGTTTCTGAAACTTGGCTCAAGCCATGCCTTTCCTCTGCTTCGTATGCATTGCCAGGTTTCTGCCTAATTCGTAGTGACCGTCTCGACCGTACTGGTGGAGGCGTAGCCATATACCTTAGAGCACATATTCCTTTTTCCGTGGTCAATGCATCAACCGCTTCACCGAATAGTGCAGTCGAGTACCTATTTTTGGAAGTAACGCTGTGCCAAACTAAAGTACTTTTAGGAGTAATGTATAGCCCACCCCAAATAAATTACTTTTCTACTTTAGAGCATGTTTTGGAGGACTTAGTGCCTTCATATGGTCACACCATCTTGATGGGCGACTTCAACACCTGCCTACTGAAAGCTGACTCTCGTTGCACAAGGCTGCGCTCATTAATAAGGTCAACCAATCTTAATATTGTCCCGTCTAACGCCACACATTATTACCCTCATAGTTCTCCTTCTCTCATTGACTTAGCTATTGTCTCCTCCTTAGATCATTTATCCCATTTTGGTCAGTTAGACGCGGACGCTTTCTCTTATCACGACTTATTGTTACTCTCATACAAAACCCGCCCTCCCAAAGCAAAGCCGAGAACCCTTCTGCGGCGTAATTTTAATGGCATTAATTTAGAAAAACTTCTCGACGACGCTAATCATACTGATTGGTCAGCTGCTGTCAATAAGTTATCGGTCAATGACCAAATTATTACTTTCAATTCACTTCTTACTGACCTATATGACAGACACGCACCATTACGCCCTGTCAAGATTAAGCATCTTCCTGCTCCTTGGCTGACAGATGACATTAAGAAATTGATGAACAGAAGAAATCGTGCAAAAGTCAAGATGAAAAAGAATCCAACTGACGAGAATGCATCGCTGTATAAAAATTTGAGGAATCGCTGCAATACGATGTGTAGGGATGCACAACGACGCCATATTCACAAATCAGTTTCAAACGGCGATTCAGCTAAAGTTTGGAAATTTCTTAGAACTTTGGGTATTGGTAAATCTAAGAGTGATAGCTCTCTGAAAAATGTCAACCTTAACTCATTAAATGATCATTTTACTTCTTCCAGCTCTATAGACGCTGCTACAAAAACCAACACTTTGAATCACATATCTAGTTTACCTATGCCAAATAATCCATCCTTTTCAATAAGTCAATTTTCGGAATGTGGTGTTAAAAGGACCATGCTCTCTATTGCCTCCAATGCCATTGGGTCAGACTGCATTAGTCGTAAAATGCTCATTCCTATCCTCGACATCATCCTTCCTGTAATAACCTGTATCCTCAATAACTGTGTTCTTAATGGTGTCTTTCCTGATACATGGAAGGACGCAAACATCATACCTCTCCCCAAAAAAACCAATCCTTCTTCGTTTTCTGATTATCGTCCTATTGCCATCTTACCTTTCCTTTCCAAAGTACTTGAGGGACTCGTTCACCAACAACTCAGCACTTTTTTGCAAGAACACAAATTACTGAATCCCCTCCAATCTGGCTTCCGTCCTGGGCATAGTACGACTACTGCATTGCTTAATATCACAGAAGATATTCGTATAGGTATGGAGCAGAAAAAGCTTACTGTACTAACCCTGTTAGATTTTAGTAACGCTTTCAATTCAGTTGATTTTGACATCCTTTTGCAAATGCTGCGTTCTTTTAACATATCTCCATCGACTATTGGCTGGTTTCATTCTTACTTGCATGGGCGCCGGCAACGAATATCTACTGAGACGGAATTCTCTGATTGGTGTGATATTAAAACCGGTGTGCCGCAAGGTGGCGTGTTGTCTCCTCTCCTGTTTGCTCTATTCATCAATTCGATTTCTCTCAATATATCTTCTTCTTACCATCTGTATGCGGACGATCTTCAAATTTATACACAAAGTAGCCTCGAGAACCTACCAAACACTATCCAGTTACACAACGCTGATTTAAAACGGATATCGGACTGGAGTTATAATCATGGACTAACAGTCAACCCACATAAGACACAAACTATTATCATTGGAAGTCCTAAAATGATTTCACGAGTTGACTGGAGCTCAGTTCCTTTAATAGTGTTTAACGGGATCTCTATTCCATACAGCGAGACTGTTAAAAACTTGGGTATTATTTTTGACCGCACGTTGTCTTGGAAACCACAAGTAACTGAGTTGAGCAGGAAGATGTTTGCCGCGGCGAATTCGCTCAAGCGTCTTCGTAATTTCCTCCCTATTGCCACTAAAATTACGCTTGCACAATCTCTCCTATTACCCATTCTCGACTATGCCGACGCCAGCTATCTAGACTTAACTGAAGAACTTCTGAATAAACTTGAGCGCCTACAAAATCTATGCATAAGGTTTGTATTTGGATTACGCAAATACGATCACATATCTGACTTCCGGACAAATCTCAAGTGGCTTCCTATTCGCCTTCGCCGGAATACTCACATTCTTTCTCTAGTCTACCGTATTCTGTACGATAAAGCGATACCTACGTATCTGAAAGACCGTTTAAAGTACCGTTATACCAACAACGACCGTAACTTGCGTTCCTCATCGAATTTACTCCTGGCGACACCATCGCATACGTCCACATTTTTAGGCAAGTCCTTTTTTATTCGAGCGGTGTCGTTATGGAACGAGCTCCCGATTGAGATCCGTTTGGCGCGCACACCGCGCATCTTTAAACGAATGCTTAAACGGCATTACCAGGTGAAACACTGTCCATCTTAACTTATATTTATATGTGTATTGATATAGTATTTATTTATAAAGTACATAAGTATTTATGTACACGTTTATGTATGTGTATGTAATTATTCGTATGTAGTTTATGTTTACGAGCCGTACACCTCGCCCACATCCTTTTCCATCAATGCCTGGGTTGCCTGGCAGAAATCGCGCTTCGGCGATAAGGCCGCCCTTTGTATGTTAATTGTGATTGTTATTTTAATTTAATCTGTGTAACTATGTTGGTGTACAATAAAGAGTTTTATTATTATTATTATCCCCTGGACTGGGAGCGAAAGAAAAACATAGAATGTACCAGCTGCTTCTCTTCGCGGGCATACTGTAAAAGTCAGTTAAGGGATAGAGGTTTTAAAGGTGTTTTGTGGGCGATAGGCTGACCCCCTGTCACTACAATAGTCTGTCTCCATCTTTATAATACCTCCAAATTTGTTAAACGTGACATCAGATGGTCTTATAACCTCTGGTGTTCTGCCTACCCCATAAGGGATACAGGCGTGACGTTATGTATGTATGTAAATCATCCCCAGGCTCAAAAGTTATATGACTTTTTTAATAATGACTAGGTATGATGCTTTTTTTGGTATGACTATATTAATTTAATTTTAATGTGGAAAATATGGTTAAAATACGACTGACTCATCGTTAACTACACGAACTCAATGGCGCAGTGATCTAAGATGATGATACAATGTAATTTGTGAGGTCGTGGATTCAATACCCGCACGGAGCAAAAAAGAACAATGTTCCAGGTCTGGGTGTCGTGCCTAAATACGTATTCATATCCAAGATACACCTCTAGTTCTCTACATGGTATGACATCTTACAAGCTTTGCTTATAATTTAATGTAATCACGGGATTCTTAACACGACTTCCGATTTTTATTTTGCTCGTTCGATATTTCCACGCTATATGTATACAAGCACTCAATGTGACAATCTCAATGTGTACGCTTTTATAATAAAAGATTAACCTTTAAGATTAACCCTTCGATAGATTTAAGGATAAGTGTTATATAAAAAGATTTTTAAGCTATTGCATAGCTTCTATCGCGGGCCTTGAGCGTGGGGACCGAATCCAGAAATTCCGTAACGAAAAAAACGTAACACCCCCCACTCCGACCGGCACAGCGGTGATACTTTGATTTCATAACTTTACATGCAGGCTTTAATAAATAATCAGCGCCATCTGCTAGGAACTTGTGGAACTTCATATTAGATCAAACATTAGTGCATTAACAAAATAAATAAATTATTATAATTGCATAAGTTGATAAAAAATGCTATGCAATAGCTTTACCGCGGCAGTCTCCGAGTGCCACACGTCTTTTTTTTATAAAATAAGGTGGTACACGTCCATCCACGAATATTCACTCGACGCTTAAAAGTACTAGGACTATACTGGTCAGGGAAGATAGACGCAGGCAGTTCATTCCAAATCTTAGCGACCCGTATCAAAAAGGAACAAGATATCCGGATGCAAGAAGATGGCATTCCCTGGCTGTAAATTTTTATTGCGTATTTTTAAAAGATGATTTGCTGTTGAGTTTCTTGCCACTTTTTTTCGACAGATCGACTTTCCGAAGTGGTGGTAGATTCAGTTCAATTTGTAAATTGTTTGACTTATTTAATACTTACGAAATAAAGATGGCGGACTGACAGATGTAGGTAGGTCACGATGACAGTTAGAGGCAGATAAAATGATCTACATATATGATGAAAGGGTTCTTGTTCGTTTTGTACTGCCTACTACTGGAACTCACATTATTGTCACTATTCAAAACACCCTCACAGTATCACTGGGTTTTGTCCCACGTTAAGAACACACTGGCAGAGTCCCTGAAAGTGCAGATATCCATAAACGGTGCTGATTATTTAATATCAGGTAACCCACATACCTATTTGCATAAAAAACACATGGCTTTGTCTGAAAATCAGCAATTCAACGTTTTCATTAGCATTATGATGAAGGATGGCCCATTATTACAGATTGTGTTTTTGTATCCTTTATTCTCCGTTTTCGTTCGATTATGTATTCATTTCGCGATAGTAAATTACACTAAAGTGAATTTTAATTTTATTTGCAAAGGGATTAGTTAGTTTCAAAGAGATTTTGACATGGATGTACAATTGTAAGCTTTATTCAATATTTGAACATGATACTATCAAATAAATGAAAAATGTGATAAATAAAAATGTGATAATTTATTTAAGAATAATTGAGCATTTTCAATGCAAAAAACTTAAAAACATTATTATACTATCAATTTATTAAACAAATATAGAGAGAAGTCGTCGTGGCGCCGTGGTTACTGTGTGTACCATACGATATCACAGGTATGCAACGTTTGGCGCGGTCGGTACTTGGATGGGTGACCGCCGACCATTCATTTCTCACGGCGACTTCCGTGCTTCGGAGGGCACGTTAAGCTGTCGGTCCCGGGTTCTGTATACCTGTATACAGTAGTCGTTAGGGTTTGTCAAAAGCCGTATCGGCACCCTGAAAATTCTGACATCCACCACCCAGCACTGGGCCAGCTTGGTGGATTATGGCCTATAACCTCCTCATCACCCAGGGGAGAGACTCATACCCTGAAGTGGGCTCATTACAAAGAGTTGTGATGATGATGAAACAAATATTTGAAGATATTACTAGTGGACTTGAAGCATAGATTAATTACTGCTTTATAGTTCGGCCGTTCAGAGAATGCGTTCCTGACACCTATCAGTTAGTCACGACTAGTGATGGGCACAACATAACACTGAGTTCGTTACCGTTCCTCCAAAATGAAACGCCGCGTTATTTTTAAGATTATTTTCGTTTTAAATTGGCAGAATCATTTAAAATTTATATTTTAGTAATAAGTGGAAACAAGTGGAAATTTTAAGTGGAAACCAAAAAAAGGTAATATAAATATAATAAAATTGTTTTATTTATTTTTTGTTACAAAGTTACAATCTGTATTTCTATGCAATAAAGTATATTGAATTGAATGTGCGTACAGAATATTAATCAGACTCCGATTCGCTTGAGGAGGTAGTTTCTTCATCATCATCTTCGCCTACATGTATAATTATTTTATTATCAATAACAGTTTCAATCCTAATATCTTGGTCAAAATGTTCCATAATCAGGTTTTTAGTCTTTCAACAACCTTTGTTATCTTATAGTCCATTATTTTCAAATTCTTAAAAAGAAAAACGAAACGTATTATTTCATAAAGTATACCTGTTTAAGAACAGATTACGATACTGTTATTATTAGCACAGCACTACAAATATAAAGCTTTGACATAACCTTGTAATAGCGCAGTATAGATTTTGAAAAATATTGTTTACCAAGTTATTTGACACTAAGTTTGGCACAAAATTATAAAATTCATTGATTATTGATATAAGAATGTTGTTTTAATGCTCATCAATTGTTAAAACGGTAAACAACCAGCAAAAATATTTTTTATCGTAACTGCAACGCCATTACAATGTTACGTCGTCAGTTCAATCGCGATGTGTCAGGAACGCATTCTCTGAACGGCCGAACTATAATACTTAAATACTAGCATATCTTGTGAACGGGATATTTAATAATAAACCAAAACCGGCTCGACCCGAACCCGTTACTGACTGAGCGACTAACAGACAACATACAGCCATAACTGCTAGAGCTCAAATTTGGAACAGAGCATAGAGAGGTTGGGATGCACTTAGGAAGGAATTCTCGAAATTTCCACAGGAACGGGAATTAGTTTTGGAGGTATAGTAATAAAACATACGGGAAAAAGCTTATCCATCTAGAAAAACTCTTTATGTCACATTTCTGAATTCTTGGAACTTCTTCTTTGGAAGAGCCGTATTGAGAAGGAGTTCAGCCTGGAGTAATCCGTAATCTGTCGTCTCAAAACCCTTTTTAGGGAGCCAACTGCAGAGCCGTAAGTTTAAGTTTTCCGATTCAAGGCTCAAGGTTAAAACTGGGCAACATTGAAAGAGATGCATGATTGTTATAGCCTGGCTAGTGAAAGTAGAGACTGAAATTAATTTATGTAGTCGATTTAATCGACTTACAGCGACATCTATCGAATAAAAGCAAACAAAAATTTTCTATATTATAAATGTGAAAGTTTGGATAGATGTTTTTTACTCTATCACTGCAAAACAGCTTAATGGATTTGGATGAAATTTGGCATAGTGATAGTTTACAGTCTGTAATAGCGAATAGGCTACTTTTTATCTCGATATTCGCACGGGATGTGAAATGGTGCGGGTAAAACCGCGAGAAACAGCTAGTTACGTTATAATAGTGCACGCCTCTTCGTCTGGACAGGATAAGTATTACGATCAGGCTAATGGTGGGTTTCAATATTGTATCTTTATCCAAAATCCTTCTTTGTAAACACTTACGGTGGGTTTCTACAGGGTTGATTTGTAGTCACCGGCCAAATTTTTTTTACACAATAAGTATCATTCATAGAAACGATTTTTGAAAAAAAAGTATATATTTTTTTTTTACAAAGAAATAAAAATATCCGCTAACATATTAAGCAAACCATGGTCATTCTAAATTACCATTCAAATAAAGGCAACTACGCGCTACTACAACACATCTTGTAGTACTACGTCGTAGTATAATCAATGAAATGCCGCTTCGTAGTAAGTATGTTCATCAACGGCGACTATTTTTTTTAAAGTTTGTGGTTCCATATTTCTACTTTTTTTGTACTGAGTGACGCTCAAAGAAATATGCAGGTACATTTACATCGTATCAAAAAAACTAACATTTAAAGGCTGGTGACTACAAATCAACCCTGTATATCGAATCTCAATCTAAAAACTAGTGAAACCACGGGGAAATATATAGCGGAGTTGCCCTATCCAGTTTTCTCTACGGTTCCAAATGAACCCTACGGGCGGAGTGCGGGAGGGGTAAGCGGTTGGTTATGGCCAATCATAGCCAAGCAGGCGATGGCATTAGTCACCTAGTAGCGAGTAAAAAAAACCGGTTGAAACATAAGGTTAAAATATTCAAATGATCATCAAAAAAGTTCAGCTACACTTTACTAGGTCACTCTAGTTTTTTAACAAAATTCCATACGTTCCAAATCGGACAGAAAAAGACCGCGAAATAAAAGTATTTCTACCTGACGCTAGATAGCGCAACATTTTTTCGTGGTATAAAAATCACCAAGGCTACAAATAACAATCTGGAATTGGCTTGTCAATTTAATTCCTTTATAAAAGTAGAGAAAACTTAATTTTACATAGAGAAACAATGTAGGATTTTTTTAAATATCTACGCGTTTACATACTTCACAGAAGTCAGCCAGCGTCGAACTGACGCCAGTGCCTCTAGTGTGGAGTAGCTTGAACTATTGAGGCTGTGACGTCACGACAACCCAAATTGAAGCTGTGCATCTTTGCTTACAGCAGCTCTACTATATATCTGCTTTGTAATTGAAACCCACTGTATATGTTTTTCTCGTAGGTCCTATCTATCTTTAAAAATAAAATGTTCTTATAAAATGAACGAGTATAACTCGTAACCACAAATAGGTACCAATGGTTATATATTTAAACAAACTTTCGCGTTAGTAGGATAATGTGAGTAGGATTTAAAGGTAAAGAATACCAAAAAATCAAATACTCTGGGGAGTATTACTCAATCACCCATGACATGCGAAGCGGGGGCGGGTACAGTTGATTGAAAATATAAGTTGAGAGGGTTTTAAATCCATATATTCTGGAAGCTTTCCAATAAAATTTGGAAACATGGATTATAATCGGCAATCAGTTGAACTGAATTAGTTCGTCGACAGTTAAAACTCGTTTGGATATTTTTTTAGGTTTACATGTTTTTACATCCGTGCTTCGGAGGGCACGTTAAGCAGTCGGTCCCGGGTGCTGTATACTTGTATACAGTAGTCGTTAGGGTTTGTCAGAAGCCATTTAGGCGCCCTAAAAATTCTGGCATCCACCACCCAGCACTGGGCCAGCCAATCCACCAAGGATTATGGCCTATACCTCCTCTTCACCCAGGGGAGAGACTCATGCCCTGCAGTGGGCTCATTACAAAGAGTTGTGATGATGACATGTTTTTTCCATTATCGATGTTGCAATTAAAACACGTAGTTTATATACCATGACAGTCTATCGACATAATTGTTAAAAAAAATTGGGTTACTGAATATATCAACCTGCTCTTAGAAGTGGTTGATTCAGTTCAATTTTCCACCGACTTCAAAAAAAGGAGGGGGTTCTAAATTCGTCTGTATGTTTTTTTTTGTGTCTTTGTTAGGTAGACGATATTTCGGACACTTATGAATTGATTTGAAAATTCAATCAATTAACGATAATTCATACATATCTTTTCAAAAGTTTGAAATTTTCAAAGAAGTACTCAACCGATTTCGATGAAATTTATATGGGACCAAGTATGAAGTATCCCCTATCATATGAAATTTTCAAAATCGATTCATAATTGTGTGAAATGTCGTGTAACATGCCTTTTTTGTTATGCAGTTGAAAAGACCGTAAAAGAGTAACAAACATCGAGATATTCACATTCAACAACTTTAACTTTTATTAAATTACATGAGAGAACATTAGTTAGGTTACCCATGTTAAATTTTGGTATGTCTATTCAAATACACAGCAAATTTAGTAAGTAATTACTCTACACCAATCTATTAAGTAAAGCTGGTAATTACTACCCGAATTCAAACACCAAACCTGTGTCTCATTCATTATACACGGTGATGATGAGTCGTGAACAGAAATTTGTGTTTCTCAAAGTTTAACTTTAGTTTAGACATGCGGACATATCATCATCTCATCACAACCCTTTGTAATGAGTCCACTGCAGGGCTATGAGTCTCTCCCCTGGGTGACGAAGAGGTATAGGCCATAATCCACCAAGCTGGCCCAGTGCTGGGTGGTGGATGCCAGAATTTTCAGGGCGCCGAAATGGCTTCTGATAAACTAGTTCGAGTCCTAGTCGGAGGAATTTATTTAGAAGAAATATGCTAAATTCCTCAGACTAGGACTCGAACCTCTCTCTTGCCGGACGAGTGGTCGGGTGATTTTTTGTAACATATTTTTTTAGTTATTTAAAAATAATTGAGCATTATTAAATGCAATAAAAAAGATAAAAGTTGATTTTGTTATAGGTAGATGACGTAATTTGTAAAAAAAAAAACAAATTGATTTAGAAATATCAAAGTTCTGACGTAACAGACATAAACAAAACACAACTGATTTTAGAACTTATTTTTTGTAGAAAGTTAAAAAGAGTAAAATTCAAATTATCGTGTGCGAAATTTCATGGTATCCCATTGATATTCACAAAAGGCTGTACGCTCTAGTCAAGCAGTAAAATATGCGGCGAATATCTCGATTGTCGTAAATAAAGTCGGGTCTTTTAGTTATGCCGTCGTCATGTTATTAAATGAACAGAATATATGAAATAACCTCCCCTACTATAGAACAAGTGGATAGTTTTTCGAGAAGTTGACGTATTTTGTCGTGATTTTTAGTTGTGCTAACATGAAATAATGTAGAGGGATCAGGGAGATAAAATCTATACTAATATATAAAGCTGAAGAGTTTGTTTTTTTGTTTGTTTGAACGCGCTAAGCTCAGAAACTACAAGTGGGATTTGAAAAATTATTTTTGCATTGGATAGCCCAATTTTTGAGGAAGGTTATAGGCTATATTTTATTCCAAAATTCCCACGGGATCAAAAGTTACGCGGGTAAAACCCAGCGCGGTGGCTAGTGTTAAATATAACTAAACGTGATTATATCAAAAATGATTCATTTCGTAAAATGTTAACTTTTTTAAAGATTTTTTTGAATTTCACAATGCTTACTTAATTTTTATACATAATTCCACCCAGATTGCGAGTCTCAGCCAGCTGAGACTCGCAATCTGGGATCGACTTTATTAAGAAGGTATTTTTATTTATGATATGTTGTTTTTACTGGAATGGGAGCGAAAGAAAAACATAGAAAGTACCAGCTGCTTCTCTTCCCGGACATACTGTAAAAGTCAGTTAGGGGACAGAGATTTATTGGCGTTCTTGCGGGCGATAGGCAATCCCTCATAATAATACCTCCAAAATAAAATGTGACATCAGATGGTCTTATGGCCTCTATGATAGGTGTTCTGCCTATCCCATAAGGAATACAGGCGTGAAGTTATGTATTTAAGTTGTTTTTATCCGTGATTAAGACCGCGTATAATCATCAAAGAAACAACGAGGTCGGGAAATACTATGTATAACAATAAAATTAAATAAAAAATAAAAATCATCTTAAATAAATGAAAAATGTGATAAATAAAAATTACCCGAGCAGGATTCGAATCCTTAAGAATTATTTAATAGTTGATAGTTGATAGTTGAGCATTTTAAATGCAAAGACTTAAAAACATTATCAGAAATCATCTGTTTCTAAAACGTGGGCACTAAAAATTCTTAAAAAACATCCTATACGGCCAAAAAACTTTTGTAATTACGTAGTAAATGTCAACCCAAAGCAAATATTGAACCATCAAAGCTATTTGTTTATTAATTTATTTGGGTATATAACCGCTTTTTTTCAAATTCTATTTTTGTTAAAACGCTTTCGGCACAGTCGGTCCCTGTGGCACAAGCGTCGGATTTCTCATTTCGGCGCTTGGATCCTGAGTACGGAAACTACTCTAACTCATTTTGGGTGTTTACTAGAAAATGACCGAATTCCGCCATTGATCTAATATATTATAATCACAGCAAGAGCTTATTTTAAATATATAGCTTACTTTGCGCTATACAGGGTGATTGGTGGGTCACTTTCGAAATTCGAGGACGTGATAGTCTAAGATCATGCATGAAGAGAAAAAATAAAATAAACAATTATTATTTACAGAGTTATCGAAAGTTATCGAATACATTACGCAACGCATGGTTACAAAAGCGTAATACTACATTGGTTGAAAAGTTCGCGGCCTGGCCATTAAAAAAAAAACTTTTGTTATTTTTTCTGCCGTCATTTTGAACTGTCATTATTCAATTGTCAGCCCGCGAATTTTCAATTTGATATCTTGTTTAAATAAAATTTTACGAACAGTATAAATACGTGTGTAGAACAAATTTTCACTAATGGAGAAATTTGAACAACGTGCTGTGATTAAATATTTGTTTAAAAAAAGATTAACACCAAAGGAGATCCATGATGACATGCAAACAACATTAGGGGAATCTGCCCCGTCTTATACCACTGTGAAAAAATGGGTTGCAGAATTTAAACGTGGACGAGAGAACATCGAAGATGACCCTCGCTCCGGCAGGCCAATGACGTCTACGACCGAAGAAAACATCAATAAAGTGTGTGATCTCATATTGAAAGACCGTAGATTGACTATCAGAGAAATTGCAGACACTATAGGCATCTCATATGAACGAACGCAAAACATCATTGTCCATGAACTCGGATTTTCTAAGGTTTCGGCTAGGTGGGTCCCCAGATTGCTTTCAGTAGATTTCTCGCGACTGTTTGGAGATGTTCGAGGCTGATCCACAAGGTTTTCTTGACAGATTTGTGACAATGGATGAAACCAGGGTTCACCACTATACCCCAGAATCAAAACAACAATCCAAACAATGGAAAAAATCAGGTGAACCAACTCCGAAAAAAGCAAAGGCAATTCTGTCGGCTGGCAAGGTGATGGCATCGGTTTTTTGGGATGCTAAGGGTGTCATTATGGTGGACTACCTTCCAAAAGGCGAAACAATAAACTCTGCGTACTATATCACCCTTCTGCGCCGTTTACGTGAAGAAATTAAACAGAAACGCCCAGGATTACTGAGAAAGAAAGTGTTGTTTCACCAGGACAACGCCCGAGTCCACACGTCTGTCGAGTCTATGGCTCAAATTCGTGATTGTGGTTTCGAACTGTTGCCACATCCAGCTTATTCTCCTGATTTGGCACCTTCGGACTTTCATCTGTTTCCAAACCTGAAAAAACACCTCGGTGGGCAGAAATTTTTAACGAATGAAGAGGTCGAAGCCGCTGTTAACCTGTATTTTGAAGACCTTGAGGAATCTTTTTTTAAAACAGGTATGGAAGCTCTGGAAAGCAGATGGAAGAAGTGCATAGAGCTAAATGGAGATTACGTCGAAAAATAAAAATATTTTTGTATGTACTTTATTCTGTTTTCTTGAATAGGCCGCGAACTTTTCATTCCACCCTCGTACAATACACACTTAGCGGGTGGTGGTGTGCGTGTGGCGGGAACACTGCTGTGTGCGTGTTGACTGAGGCGGCACGTCGGGAAAAGTATAGTAATTTCTCTTTATTTATTTATAGGAAATTCTGGTGAAAATTAAGTACCTACTTTTATTACATAACTATGATCAGAATCGAGTACAAGGTGCTCTCCTTCAATGTCTAAAATTTGTCACCAGTCGCCCTGACATTTGATGTAATAGTTCGGGTAGTTAATTTTTGCATCAGCATTATCAACCGGTAGACGCCCTAAGTACCTACTTCACGTCGCGCTGTCCACATCCAGAACTTAATTGCATTTACATCTATCCTGTGGTTCTTCTGCCTCTACTGCCTTCCAGTATGTGTTCGGCACTAGAATTTATTTGTTTTCTTTTTTCTCTAAAAACTTACACCATAATTAATAAGACCAATAAGCTCGATATAATAGGAAGAAAAGACATTAAAAGAGTTTCAGAAGAGCCAAATTAAACATTACTTGAAGAAATCATCCTTATAAGCCTTTTGTATTTCTTTCCTGTATCCATATTTTTTGCATTAATTGTTACAAGAATTTCAAAATTGCCACAAATATGAGTTCTTTTTGAAATTTTGTGAAGCGTAAGAAAGAGATAAGTTGAGAGTTTAAAAAATTGTCACGATTTGAAACATATAGTTAAAACGAACATGTGAATAAAACAACTTTTTAACTGGATTTGGAAAAAGGTGGAAAAAGTTATAGATAATCTCCATCTGTTTCTTAGTCTACGAGCGTAGCGTTAACACAGAATGAGCTGACAGTGTCTTGAGTTTCAGGTCGTGCTATTTGTTGGATGTTTGATTTAATATCTTTGAGAATAGGGTCTTTAGAATCTTTCGTCTGACATCTCATTCGCTCGTGACCACGGGGTCTGCAAAGATACCGAAACTTCGAGTTGAAATGTAAAATATAAATTATACATGATAAATCTGGTTAAAAAGTTTTTTTACTTAAGTTATGAAACCTTTAAACTTATTAAACAACCATGTAGTCAACGAAATGGTAAGTAATTACCAGTGCAAAAAAAACAAACTTTGTTATCGACTGTGTGTCATGCCGTGGTGTTGCCAGTAAATAGACTGTCTTTTTTCTTTTATTATTAGAATTCATCAAAATTGTTCGGCTTTTGAAGCAACCAGAACAGGCAGCTCCACAGAGCCTTTATTCCTAATATCAGTGACATAAATAAATAAATAAGAGGTGTTCCCACGTTTTCTCGGTTATTTATTTTATGAATGAACCAACATACATTTTATCTCGAAGTATCGATGTCTCAAAACACACTGTGATAACGAGTGATTGACTGCTTAATACAATCACGACATGATCTAGTAAAAAAAGACCTCAATTTAGGCCCTATCAAGAGCTTTGTTCTTGAAAATTAATGAATATTCACTCCATTGTTTGCCACAAATACTAACTACACTATTGTCGACAATAGTAAGGGCAAAGTTCGTTAATAACTCAACGGGTGGTCATATAACCTCCTTTATGTGGACTCAAACTTCATCATGGCCGCGACGAGCTAATACGCCGCACATCTGGCTTCTAAGAGGTCGTTTGTCAGCGTAAATAAAAATGGTAGCTGTTTATTTTAGCTTTTCATGTACAACACAAAATTAGTAATTATTTGGACGGCTTCGCAGACTTGCCTCGGGCAAATATGTAATACATATAGCCTTTTAATCTAAATGTTTTGCCTCGATTTTATTAAATAGAAATACGTATGGACGGCCATTTTGTAATGAAATGGAATGCCTTCTTGGAAGTTTTATTTACGGAATCTTGCCCACAGTAATTGTAACTTGAATTAAAAATGCTAGGATTTTTTTATTACTTTTCTGTATAAATTAGGGACTGCGATAAATCAAATCAAGGCTCGTTAAAAGTAGTGTATTATTTATTATTATTATTATTGTGAATGTCAGAAATATTTATTATTATTTATCGGAACGACGATATGTCGTTATATTGAATTACCGAAGACAATTCAATTCCTGTTTGATAAATTATAGAGAACTATTATGCTAAAAGCATAATATAAAATAAAATTTTATTTGGATGATGCAAGAGCGTGGGATTGATGTCTCCGCAAGGTATTTCGTCAAAGTTAAGAATAAATATAAAGTAAAATGTGAGCGGACTTGCATATCGTCAGTGGGCGGCCTTATCTATCAAGAGAAATTCCTTCAGACAATCCGTAATGTTGCATATTATGAATATTGGTAAACTCAGTGTGTTGTAAAAATACTCTAATAATGTTTTTTTTAAATTTTATTATACTGTCAATTAAACTGTAAATTATTCACATATATTTGTTAACAATATTTCAACATATATCTTTCTTAAATAAATGAAAAAATGTGTTATAAATAAAAATTACCCGACCAGGCTTCGAACATGGGACAAACCTTTTCTTTAAGAAATTAAGTATTTTAAATGCAAAAACTTTAAAATATTATTAAACATTGCTATGCTTTACTTTAACTGAGATACACAATTTCTGTAAAGACCACCCGAGACCCGAGACCGAGACCCGAGACTACCATTAGATGGAGCTACGTTAGCAATATAACGTAAAAACAAAAATGTGTTAAATAATTTTTAGGCGTACCGCCAGGCCCCGATAGCTCAGTGGAAGAACACTCATCCGGCAAACGAGAGGTCCCATTTTTAGAGTAATTAAGCATTTCAAGAGTAATTAAGCATTTTAAATGCAAAAGCTTTAAAATATATTCTTCTGACTGTGACTGGATTGTAAATTTAATGAAAGATTTGTAGTATCCTGGTAACATGTGCTGAACGTGAAGGTTTGAATAGATGGATGTTTGTCGCTGATGCTGATATGGCTAATCGAATTTTGTAAAAATATAACAATAGGCGTAAAATTACACAGGTCTGATATTGATATTGTCAACCGGCTTCAAAAAAGAAGGGGCTACTAAATTCGTCTGTATGTTTTTTTATGTTTGTTACCTCATAACTTTTGACTGGGTGAACCGATTTTGATGATTCTAGTTATGTGATATAGAATACTTTCTGTTTACTTACTGCTTTCTTTCGATTGAGTACTTCATGAATGTTTTTTTCAAATATGTATAAATTCGGAGATTGTTTACCTTGATGATCTTGTACTTCAGCTTGTACTTCAATAAAAAAAAAAACATTCAACTACATATAATAAAAAAATAAAAAAATATTAAAAAAGTGTTTATTGCCATATACGAGAAAAAAATACACAGTAGTACACACATTGTTAAATACAAAAAAAACAATAATACTAAGGTAACCTTAATTCTAACAAAGGCAATAGGACCATGCTCAGCGTGTGCAGCTAAAAAAAAACTGCGCTGATTTTCAGCATGTCCTTACTTATAATTAAAATTATTAATTTATAATTAATTTGGGTAGTTAAAGCATCTTTTACAAAAAAAACAACAAATAAGCTCCATAGCATCTTATCAATAGCAACAACAAACACATACACACCATTGAAAAACAGATAATTAAATGTATACAGTTATTATAATATAATACATATATAATTGTGCTGTCCATACGTACATGATACATACATAAAATAAAGAAAGTATAGAAAAAAAAAAAAAACTACATATACGACTATGTTATGATAATAATACCAACACCTCCAGATCTGCGAATACGAAACTAAATTATTTACACTATCTATATTTATTTATTTAAAAGGTATATTTTAATTTTATTTCTAAATGTAGGGGTACATACATAGCTTCACGCCTGTACCCCTTATGGGGTAGACAGAACACCAGAGGCTATAAAACCATCCGATGTCACATTTAACAAATTTAGAGGTATTATACCTAATGATGGAGAGAGACTATTGCAGAAACAGGGAGTCAGCCTGTCGTCCGCAAAAACCCCAATAAAACCTCTGTCCTTTAACTGACTTTTACAGTGTGCCCGGGAAGAGAAGCAGCTGGCATATTCTATGTTTTTCTTTCCAGCATAGAAGACAGTCAACTCTCACCAAACAAATGGGTCTGTGGGCATAATATTTCGGAAACCTTTTGTAAGTGAACTAATGTTTCATCCCTGACATGATTGATAGGGTGCTAAGGGAATGTCCAATGTAATTGGAACCTTTGTAACTAAAACACGATCTGATTGAACGTAGCATCCTCCAAATACTTGTTTAAATATGTGTTTATACTCGTGCTTGTAAGCCTCTGTTGTAAATTGGTCTGTATCACATACATACATGTACATAGATGACGCAGGTATCACGATTTGTATTTAAAACAAGCGTGCTGATTTTTTAACACCTACTGTGACGTCACAGCTGATATTTTGTGATATAAAACACAAAACGATTCAAAGACACCGATGCCGCCGATGAAATCGATTATTAAAAACGATACCTATATAGTAATATCGATTTTCTAACAAACATACATACGCGCGACTGAATCTAGCGGCGACCAACCTTGACGCTTGGTCGGGGTTGGGACACGCGAAGTACATTCATTTTCGTTGTCAATGTAGATGTATGTCTGTGGTCTGTACCCTGGTAAATAGTTCAATGCAGTAAAGTAACAGTTGGATATGTCAAATAAACAATAATGGTACCAGTTAAAAACTTCGTAGTGTAAATGCTGAATGAGAATAATTGAAAATGAATGAGTCTTTGTTATTCGTTTTACATAAACTTTAAAGCAATGTATAAATAATTGAATTTGAGTGTGCAAGTACTTTATCTTCATACATAGCATCACGCCTGTCTCCCTTTTGGGGTAGGCAGAGACTAAGGAACGCCAACTGCTACGATCCAGAAATACTTCTTTCGCTTAATCCACGTTCATTAATCGTTTCATACATGATCGCCGGTTACGGTTACTTTTAACTAGACCCTTTAAGTATGTCGCCAACTATGAAAGTAATAAATTATCAAACATACCCAGTGCTTTAAAACTTTACCTACTCCTTTGTAATTAGAGGTTAAATCAACTTTTTTTTCTTCCCTGAAGTGGGCTCACTGATCCGCTGCCTTATCACGTAACTTGCAAGAGCAAAGCGATTTGCTAAAAAAGAACTAATTCGTATTACGTTACAGCAAAAACAAAGCCATAGCAATCCGACCACTGTGCTGCCTCTATCGTACAATCGATGTACTAAAAGTGCGTATAATCCTTTTGACTTTCATACTTTTCGTGTGTACTTTTCTGCGAAATTTTAAAAGCAAACATCTGTTTCACATTTTATTAGTTTCTTTTTTAGCTAGGTACCAAATTGTTTTTGGCGCAAGTATCGTAGCAATAAATGCATTCTGCGATCAACGAACGATTGAACAGCTATCGCTTACATAATACGATGTAAAGCAATGGATCGCGCGTCCATGGCTTGATGACTGCGCCATTATAGCTGATCGCTAATATTTACGTGATAAGGCAGCCGGTTATTTTACTGCGTTGAATTATTTGCCAGGGAGTTTGGCTGTGGCTTAGTTTGGAAATGAACTTTTGTATACTGACTCAGGTCTTGATTTACTCATAGATATTTTAGGATATCCCTTTGTTCCACCATGTGATCCAGTGGTTGCGAGGTCATCATAACACGAGCTATGATAATATTACTTACTTTTACTAAAGATTACTTTTTTGGGGCCAAATAGTAAGTGTATCAGTTTGGGTAATTTATTTATTATACAGGGTGCACAATCCAAATGGGTCAGTATGGAGAAGTCAGAAACTATGAGAGATAGCGAAATCTGTTCTTAGGGACCATTGCGTCGGTTTTAAATTTAATAATAATCACATTCAAATTTTTTCTTAACTCTCATACATAACCGGGAATCGAACCTGACTACTCCATACTGACCCATTTGGATTGTTCACCCTGTATATCTATAATTATATTACCTTAAAGTAAGTGACCATTAGCCGATTTTGTTTAACAGTACACTTAGAATGACTCTATTTGATGGTCGATTGGTATGTCGGTAACATACATTACCTTCTGTGCTAGAAGGTCCTGGGTTCAAATCCTTATATAAGCCATCAAGTCATGAATGTTTATATGTTTCTTAGATATATCCTTAGATATATTGTTAGTAAAATTAAATATTTCACGTTGGCTGTTAAAAGGCTTTGTCTAAATATTGTCCAAATATTGTCCTTAGGTTCTTATTTGTTTTTGTTCTTGTTTTTGTATTCTGTTATCTCTTACCTACTTTTCTTTTTCTTCAATGTTTTTTCTGTTTAGATTTATTTAGTTATATTATGTGCAAGTTACTGTATTTTTTTATTAGGTTGCCTGGAAGAAATCGCTTATAGCGATAAGGCCGCCTCGTTGTCGTTAACTGTAAAATTGTAAAATCATATCTTGTATAATGATAATAAAGAGTTATATTATTATTATTTTATTATTATATCCGTTATCTATCATAGTATAAGGTCTTTAAGAAACTTTATCCGGGCTAGATAATGTGGTAAATCTGTTAGAAATATTTATTTATTTCTATTTATATAAAGGATGTTTGGAAGTCTGGTCATACCTCCAAGCGAGTATCATAAGAATATTCTAATATTACAACGGAATATAAATTTACACGGGTAAACCAGTGAGATCAATAGGTTTTGATAGGTGTCGTTGCCAACTATGTACTCTTCAGCCAAATATCCGAATTTTCTTAAAGCCTTGTACATTGTATTGAATATTAATTTTCAATACAAGATTGTCTATATGTTACCGGAAAAAAATAAGAACCGTTAGTTTATTTTACGCGGAAATTTATAAACTTTCTAAACGAGAGATAAATTGTTTTATTTTACGCTGACATTTTCGCAAATTTATCAATTTACGACGTCTTGTGGTAAACATTTAACCTCATTATTTACATTAACATTTTACTACAGTTCGTAACATTCTTAACAGTTCGACCAATCACAAAAGAGCTTTTAATTTTAGGTTTTTTTTAAATATGGATAATAATACACTGCTCGCTGCTTGGTCGTCGCACCTAACCGTTCCGAAAAGGCCTTCCAGTGCGTTTGTTTTTTGAAATTAGAACACGTGATTATTCGACCAATCAGTGCTTACTTATTATTTTACGAGTAAGTTCGGTAAGTTTATCAATTTGCGAAAATATGGGCGTAAAATAATACATTTTATCTCCCGTTTAGAATCCTACGGAAGTTTATAAATTTCCGTGAAAATTTATAAATTTATGGAATTTATTATTTTCCGGTGACATATACATCACAAATCCGGGTGATAACGCTTTAATATTGTGTTCTTTTAAAGCAAAAATCGAGGATTCTTTTAATATAATTTTTAATTATTTCCGTCGATACAATAAAATATAATATACGTATTATATAGTTTTAAGTTCTTAAATATTAAAGAATAATCTTCAATTTATTAGTAAAATAAAAAAAATAAAGCTTAAAGGTAACATATCAAATTAAATTAAAACATATCTCATTAAAATTATTACGACCAACAATATGTTTTCGCTTTTTCGCAGCAGTAAAATAAACAAATAAAATACTCACATAAAGCTGTGAAACCGCTTAAGTTTACAAGATTGTATAAATTATATGCCGCAGAATAAGATTGTGCTTTTTTTTCATTTTGTGTTGTCAGGAACAAAACGGTTCAAGTGATAAGCTCGCTCAGATTGTAGATTAGTTTTGCGGTGTAAAGTTTTGTTTTTGTAAAGTAATATAGCAGAGTATACAGGGTTGATTTTTCGTCACCAGCCAAATTTAAATGTTAGTTTCTTTGATACGATATAAACGTATCTGCATATTTACTTTAGCGTCGCTCAGTACAAAAAAGTAGAAATATGGAACCACGAACTTTTTAAAAAATAGTCGCTGTTGATGAACATAGCCACTACGACGCGGCATTTCCTTGTTAATACTACGACGTAGTACTACAAAATGTGTGAAGTAGCACGTAGTCATCTTTATTTTAATGGTAATTTAGAGTGACCATGCCTTGGTTAATATGTTAGCGGATAAATTAATGTCCGTGCAAAAAAAATACTTTGTTTTGCAAAAATCGTTTCTATAAATGAAAAAAATTTTGGCCAGTGACTACAAATCAACCCTGTAAATAGAATTCTTAAAAACGAACTAATTTGTTTTTAATATACCGTTACTATTGTGAAGGAGCTGGAAACTGTGAATCCAGTTATACAATCGTATTTAGACGCAGGCTGTAGATAACAATGCCCCAGATATTCAAATTCATTATAGCAACATAGTGGTTTGCGACAAATACTTAAAAACACCGCCATTATTGTCGTATCTTAGCCAACTAACGAATAAAAGTCTGAGAAACCCGGGTTTTCTGCTCCTTCAGTAAATTATGTTTTGCAGCGACCCGAAAAAGCATTTTTAATGGAACTTTTGGAACTCCATTTCAAACGCACTGGAATTTTAAATTTCATTTCGGGTACCTTTTTTATCGCGGTTCTTTTATAAAAGGCAAGAATTTTGGGTTTTCATTTTATGTTAAGAGTACAACAAAGCAATAACAGTCTATGAATGTTGTTTTAAATTTGTTTTTAAAAGTTAAAGGTCGAGGAATTTGTATATCGGGTTATTTCAATAGTAATGAACGGTATGACGATTATACTCTATCGTTTTATGAGGAAAAGACAAGAATTTTTCTATTATACCGTGGCAAATAATTCAATGCAGTAAACTGACAGTTCGAAATGTCAAAAAGAAAAATAACGATACCAGTTAAAATCTTCGTAGTGTAAGGTACTGAATGAGAATGATTGAAATTGAATGATTCTTTTTCATTCGTTTAGAATAAAAATTTCAACAAATAAATAAATACGTGAATTTGAGATGTGTACTTAATCTTTACAATATCTTTGACAAAAATAATTTATTATCAAACATACAATGTGCTTTAAAACGGTCACAGTAGAAGTGAAATTAGTTGTTTGAAAATTTTTAAAGACATCAAAAAAGTAAGTGACGTAAAGCATCTCCACTCTAGAAATAAGAAAATAAAGAATAAAATATTTTGTGAGTCAAAATATTTGTTTCCTATATCATTAAGATATTATATTTAAAAAAAAAATTGCTTATTCACTTAAGCCGCATCACCATTTTTTTCCCCTAAAGTGGGCAAACTGAAACTGTCATTTTACTGCATTGAATTATTTGCCAGGTGCAATTTACAATTCAGCCGGGGTACCTACATCTGCTTGGCTACTTCTTTTAATATAAAGCCAACCGTGTTTTTTTTTTAAAGGAAAAGCAGCGCCCTATAAAATTTACGAGTGATATGAGCGTTAACCTATTTAGTGTTGAAAATTAAATAAATATTAAGTTACGAATCTTTTGCAGAGACCATGCTCTAGTTTTGCTCTAAATTCTTAAAAGGCTTCAACCGCAGGTATACTAGACGAAGTATCTGTCGAAAATATGACTTTTCGTCATAGCGGTTATTTTTATTAAGTATAAAAGGTTATTTTTTTATTGGACCCACATCTGTTGAGGGATTATACATAGAATAGGCCACAACAAATCATTTCACTATAAAACCACCCCTCACTTAATTTCACTTTTTAAGATTTTACAGTAGACACTTATTTTTACTAGTTTAGGAAATTTTAGGAAATAAAAAAACCCCTATCTATATGCTGCTTTGATTTTGTAATATATAAAAATAAAAAAAAGACGTGTGGCACTCGGAGACTGCCGCGGTAAAGCTATTGCATTTAACAACTTATGCAATTATAATTATTTATTTATTTTATTAATGCAGTAATGTTTGATCTAATATGAAGTTCCACAAGTTCCTAGTAGATGGCGCTGATTATTTATTAAAGCCCGCATGTAAAGTTATGAAATCAAAGTATCACCGCAGTGCCGGTCGGAGTGGGGGGTGTTAGGTTTTTTTCGTTACGGAATTTCTGGATTCGGTCCCTACGCTCAAGGACCGCGATAGAAGCTATGCAATAGCTTAAAAATCTTAAAGAAAGTTTAAAAAGCACATGTTATGGTCTTACAAGCACAATTCTAGTTTATAATTAAACCAAAACTTCGCATTTTCAAAGCGTCTCCTGAAAAAAAGTTGCTACTTATTATCCAAATCGCATCATGATAAAGTAAATTGTAAGATAGGTGCTGCATAAACCTGTAGCATAAAGTGAAAAACTCTTGACACATTTACTATGCTCGACCTGACACGCATTGTCTATCGACCGCTAAGCAACTATCCTAATCTGCAGATAATATGTCTCCTACATGTGCCATTTATACAGGGTGACTGGTAGGGCACTTTTGAAATTCAAGGACGTGATAGTTTGAGATCATACATGAAGAGAAAAAATATAATAAAAAGTAAATACTAATTATAAATAAAAAAAAAATGATTTATTGTTCACACATAACTTTACATAAATTAATGTCTAAAGTATTTTACATTATAATAACTTAAGTTACAAATGTGACCCTGCCCCTTAAACTAGGAATAACTCCTGATTTTTAAGGAACAGTGTTCGACGGATTATTTACTACTAAGTAAACTTCACCGAAAGCTAAAGAATTGATTACGCAACGCATGGTTACGCTAGCGATGGCAGCGATCCACGTGCCAGGTCACGTGCCGTGATTGAGTTCGGCGTAGCATATAATTGTCACAAAAATAAGCATTAAGTTGCTTATACAGGTTGACTGGTGGGACGTGTCGCGATTGATTCAGTTGTATCTAAATTCAATAGTAACAAAACTTTATTTATTCCTAGGGAATTCGACTGAAAAAATTAAGTACCTACTTTTATAACATAATTATGAACAGA